>JAMRYC010000009.1:1298179-2596359 GCA_024447225.1 Panagrellus sp. LJ2284
TCGCAGATGTTTCCGTTATGCCCAAAGTATATGCCCTGAATTTTGCATACAATAACATCACTAAAGTGCCGTCATTTGGAGTTAAGCGACATTTAACAAACATAATGTTGAACCATAATTTGCTGACTGAAATTAATGATTCTGCGTTTTCTGGTTTGCGTTTAAGTAGTATTGATCTTAGTGAAAATCAAATAACAAAGATTTCGCCTGCAGCTTTTTCAACTTTGAAGTTTTTGAATTCGTTGTTTCTTAATGATAACCGACTTGAACAATTGCCAGCCAACTTTTTGAATAGTTCTAAAAGGCTTACGTATATAAATCTCGATGATAACAAATTGAAACAACTTCCAAAAAACTTGCTTTCTCATAATAGTTTTATGACTTACATTAGTGTTACGAACAACAATTTGGAGAAAATGGATGAAGAGGCTTTGCGGGTCTGGTTAGGCGTCTCAGATGATGTCAGTATCGAGCAATGACTGTTTTGATGTGAATAAAGTGTTATTCATTTGTTAAATTGAGTGTTTATACTGTTTTCTGACTGAACAACCGGATAAAAAGTTCTTCCAGCCTTACAGTTTGAATCTTATCTATCTCATGGTATCATCTTTAACTTATAAATACATTTGCTCCAGTGATCGTGCCAACTAGGTCAAGGTTCTTACCCGATTCGCACTAAATTAGTACCGAGTTTTTGCACTTTTCATAACCATGTTATGAAGAAATAAAGTTTAAAATTTTAACTCTTATTTTGTACCAATTCCTGCCATGATTTGTCCTAAAAACAAAGTTACAATATTCATATTGTCTATAATCATTACACATGTCACATCCCTTCCAAATGGCTGTACAGGAGGAATTGAGTGGCCCGGCGTGGAAACTGACATTAGTGTCACATGCACTAATGTCAGTTTCCACGACACAATTGAACACTTTCGCGGCCTAAAATTTCGTGTTTTGCAATTTGGAGACTGTAGCAAGCCTATTGGACGCCTACAAAGCTTGCCGTCCATTAACGTGTATGAAAGTTTCGCAATTAACAACTGTGGAATCACTGAAATTGACGACGGCGTCTTCGCCGATGTTTCTGTCATGCCCGACGTATCAATGCTGGAATTTGGACACAATAAAATCACTAAAATGCCGGTATTGGGGTTTAAGCCACAAATGTTAATGCTGATATTAAATGATAATAAAGTAAACACCAATATCGCTTGTAAAATTTGTAATTAAAAACACTTTTTTTCAGATTTCGCATATTCCAGATGGCATATTTTTCAAGAACACGTACGTGCCTTCTTTGCGTTACATTGATTTGAACCATAATTTGCTAACGGAAATTGGAGAATTTGCGTTTTTTGGTTCCAAACTTGATGACCTTGACGTTAGCTATAATCAGATTGTGAATATAGCACCCGCAGCTTTTTCGCCTTTCAATTTGTGGGATCTGAATCTTTCTCATAATCGACTTGAAGAACTTCCACCCCAACTTTTTTGGAGTTCTCAACAACTTGTTATTGTGGAACTCCATGGCAACAAATTGAAACAACTTCCGGCAAACTTGTTTACTTATAACAAAAAGTTGTATCAAGTTGATGTTAGTGACAACGAGTTGGAGAAAACGGATAGAGAGGGTTTGCGGGCCTGGTTAGGCGTCTCAGATTCTACCAGTTTCGAGCAATAACTGTTTTGATGCAAATAAAGTGTATTTCACGTCGATCTTAGTGTCAACATATTGGCGGAAATGGATAGACAAAGTTTGCTTCACTTGTTAGGGGCTTCAGATTCTGTCAATATTGTGCAATAATGGTTTTACAGTGTTAATAAAGTCTGTTTTATCAGTCAGAATAAGCTTTTATTGAGTTTTTCGAGTAGGACAAGGACAGTAGCCTGCATCATCACCTGGGGCGGCGTCCAGACCACGGTCACCGGGATGACCCGGACTGCCGGGAGGTCCTTCGATTCCGGGCGGACCACCGGGGCCAGGTCGGCCTTGCATGCCGGGATGGCCGTCAGCGCCAGGAGTACCACGTTCGCCATGAGGACCCAATTGGCCGGGATTTCCAGGCTGGCCAGGGAGCCCATGACCGCCGATCGTGCCCGGCTGACCGGGACTACCCTTCGGGCCGACATTGCCAGGGGCACCGGCATCGCCAGGATGTCCAGGTGGTCCACGTTGACCCGGAAAACCAGGATGACCAGCATTGCCTCGAAGTCCTGGCATGCCAGCTGGGCCAGCATTACCGGGCTTGCCGGGGGATCCAGGTTGACCAGGTGGGCCTCCAGGGCATTGACGGCATTTAATGCCTGAAATTGAATCCTATTTTTCTAATTTGCTCCAAAAAGTCAACATACTGTAATCAAGATGGACTGGTGGGTGATTTCCAGGCAGCCCAGGTGGACCCGGAATCCCTGGAGCGCCAGGGGTGCCATTCTCGCCAGGAACTCCAGGACTTCCAGCCGGACCGGGCGAGCATCGGTTTTCGGTTTGGCACACGCACTGTCCCGGCGCACTTTGAGTGTCATACTGTCGCTTGTGCCGAATCAACGGCAACAGGAAGCCATGAACCTTGCCTTCATCGCCACCGACGGCTTTGGCCCAGATTTCGGCCTGGAGATACTTGAACTCGGACATATCCGACTTCAACTGCGACGTGATGCCATTGATCTTGGCGGAGAGGAGCGGCAGAAACAGGGCGCATCCCAGGAGTGCCGTGACGCTGAGGGCCACTGCCGCGTAGGCGAGACCGTGCGCAGACGACGACATCGCGCAGCTAATTGTGAACGGACGCGATGGTGGAACTGATCAGTTTTCCAAAAAGCAAAAAGCTTTTATAGCCACTGATCTGGTCGGGGATAAAGACTGTGGGAGTGTCGCCGGGAGAAGCGCCCCAGGCTATTCCATCCCCGGAAGGTCGGACAACAACGAGTTTGGAAAGAGTCGACTTCGGTAGTAACGAGGAAACAATGAAGTCGATCTGCAGTAATCCCTCGAACATTAGTCTGCACAATACAAGACAATTTCATTTTCAACAAAAACCAAACAAAAAGATCAAACTCAACAAATTTTTAGCAAAACAAATTGTCAATTACATTTAAAAATGAGAAAAGTTTTTCAAGGCTCGACGACCAACTGCGAAACGATCTCGTGAACCTCATCATAGAGCTCGCCATAGTCTTCACCGCGCTTGACGAGCAGCACAATAGCCGGACGACGATGGCCTGTGGCAAGACCGAGATGTTCTCGCGACGGTGTGTAGACGTAGGGGATGTTGTTGTCTTCGCACAGAACGGGCAGATGGCTGTAGATATCGATGGGGGAGACGTTGCCTGTAAATGAATCAATGCATAACACAACACCAACTTCAAAAAACGACATACCAGCAAGGATAACGATACCCTTTTCCTTCTTACGCATCGCCTTCAACACATCAGCAACACCTTGAGCTAAAGTCGACTTCTCAGCGGCAGCTTTCTTGATCAACTTGTAGAGCTTCTTGGCGCACTTGCGGTTAGCCAGTGGCTGCGCGATGGCGTTCACGTGGGAGCACAACTCGGCGTAGACGTCTTTCTCGGTGGAGGGACCGTCGGCGGCCTCGATGGTGACATCCATATCCTCGACGTTCTCGCTGACTTCCTTCTTTGACTTGCCCATGATTCTACAAACAACAAACTTTTAACAGAACGCCTTGTTACAACAATTGAAAGTATATAAAACTGTTTGTGAACAGAAATCAATATCCATATTGGCATCAAAAACTTAAAAGCATTTATACGGCCGACAAAATATAAATCATAACGTTAACGTAAGCAACTAAATACTAATAGAAACCAACAAACACAAATTCAACAACAGATACAGTCGTACAAAATCATAATAATAATCAGTTTAATCCGAGTCGTCGCTGTTAGCGAACTTGATCGAGTTAACTTCAAGACTGATCGCGCCGCCAGCATAGCTACCACGCTTTTTCTTCGTCTTCTCGTGACGGAAATTCTTGCCCTGCACCTTCTTAAGATCAGCGTGAGCCTTGGCGCCCCAGGGGTCGGTCGGCTTGTACGAGTTGTCGCGGAACTTCTCATTCACACTATCGATGTCGCGAGTGACACGGCGGAAGGGTTCTGACTTCTGAAAATGTTACAATTACACAAAGTCAAAGAAAGAATAGTGTAAATAACTAACCCTGCGCTCAACTTGGGCCTTCTTGGCTGGGACCTCCTCGGTAACAGGCTCGGCGGGTCGCTTACGGTTTACAGGGGTGGCCGGGACTTCCTCTTCTGAATCGTCGCTGGAGGCTTCTTTCTTAACAACCGCCTTCGCAGGCTTGACCGGAGTCTTCTTCGCGGGAGCTTCGTCTTCACTGCTATCGTCGCTAGACTCAGCCTTCTTCGCAGCGGCCTTTGTAGGCGTGGGCTTTACGGGAGTCTTCTTTGCAGGAACATCGTCGTCCGAACTCTCGTCTGAAGACTCGACCTTCTTTGCGGGTTTAGCTGGAGTGGCCTTAGCTGGTGTTTTCTTCGGAGGGGCTTCGTCTTCTGAACTGTCGTCGCTGGATTCAGCCTTTTTCGGGGCAGCTTTAGCAGGAGTAGGCTTTACTGGGGTCTTCTTTGCTGGCACTTCCTCGTCCGAAGATTCATCACTGGATTCGACCTTCTTCGGGGCAGCTTTAGCGGGAGTAGGCTTGACAGGCGTTTTCTTGGCAGGAGCCTCATCCTCGGAAGAGTCGTCACTTGATTCGACCTTCTTCGCGGGCACTTTAGCAAGGGTAGGCTTGGCTGGGGTCTTCTTGGCGGGGACCTCGTCGTCGCTGTCATCGCTTGATTCAACCTTTTTAGCGGGAGTAGGCTTGGCAACAGGGGTAGCCTTGGCAGGAGTCTTCTTAGCCGGGACTTCGTCTTCAGAAGAGTCGTCGCTGCTGGAAGCGGCCTTCTTGACTGGAGCGGCTTTAGCCGGAGTAGGCTTCACGGGAGTTTTCTTGGCAGGGGCCTCATCTTCCGAAGAATCGCTGCTGGAAGCAGCCTTCTTCACCGGAGCAGCTTTAGCCGGAGTAGGCTTGGCAGCCACGGGCTTAACAGGAGTCTTCTTCGGCGGTTCTTCATCAGAGCTGTCATCGCTGGATTCGGCCTTCTTTGCGGGAGCGGGCTTAGCAACAGGAGTAGCCTTGGCCGGAGTCTTCTTGGCTGGCACTTCATCTTCCGAAGAGTCACTGCTGGAAGCGGCCTTCTTCGCTGGCGTAACCTTCACAACAGGTTTCACGGGAGTCTTCTTCGCGGGAACCTCGTCATCGCTGTCGTCACTGGATTCAGCAGGCTTGGGTTTAGCGGCAGCAACGGGCTTGACAGGCGTCTTCTTAGCAGGGGCCTCATCTTCTGACGAATCGCTGCTGGAAGCGACCTTTTTGGCTGGCGTAGGCTTTGCGGCAACAGGCTTCACAGGGGTCTTCTTCGGCGGTTCCTCATCAGAGCTGTCATCGCTGGACTCAGCCTTCTTAGCAGCAGGCTTGGTCGGCACAGGCTTCACTGGGGTCTTCTTGGCTGGGGCTTCGTCTTCAGAACTGTCGCTGGAGGAGGCAGCCTTCTTAGCAGGAACGGCTTTAGCGGGAGTAGGCTTGACAGGTGTTTTCTTGGCAGGGGCCTCATCCTCGGAAGAATCGCTGCTGGAAGCGGCCTTCTTGGCGGGCGCTTTAGCAGGAGTAGGCTTGGCTGGTGTCTTCTTAGCGGGAGCTTCATCTTCGGAAGAGTCATCGCTTGATTCGACCTTCTTTGCGACAGGAGGCTTGACGACAGGGGTAGCCTTGGCCGGAGTCTTCTTAGCGGGCGCTTCGTCTTCAGAGCTAGATTCAACCTTCTTGATAGCCTTGGTAGGAGCCGGTTTCACGGGAGTCTTTTTCGGCGGTTCCTCATCAGAGCTCTCGTCGCTCGACTCAACCTTTTTCGCGACAGGCTTGGCAACAGGAGTAGCCTTAGCCGGAACTTTCTTGGCAGGGGCTTCGTCTTCGGAAGAATCGTCGCTTGATTCAACCTTCTTGACAGCCTTCGCAGGAGCAGGCTTCACCGGAGTCTTCTTCGCGGGCGCTTCATCAGAATCAGAATCGCTGCTGGATTCCTTGGCAATGTTAGGCTTTGAGACGACCTTATGAGCGGCAACCGGCTTCGGCGTGGGGGCATCATCTGAGCTGTCATCGCTAGATTCAGCCTTCTTGGGTGCGACCTTGGCAGGAGTCGGCTTGACGGGTGCCTTCTTGGCGGGGGCTTCATCTTCAGAGGAGTCGTCGCTGCTGGAAGCGGCCTTCTTGGCTGGAGCGGCTTTAGCCGGAGTAGCCTTAACGGGGGTTTTCTTCGCAGGGGCCTCATCTTCCGAAGAATCGCTGCTGGAAGCGGCCTTCTTGGTCGGAGCAGGCTTGGCAGCAGGGGTAGCCTTAGCCGGAATCTTCTTTGCAGGAGCTTCGTCTTCAGAAGAGCTGTCGCTAGATTCAGCCTTTTTCGGGGCAACTTTAGCAGGCGCAGGCTTGACCGGTGCCTTCAACTTTGGGACATCTTCGTCAGATGAATCGTCGCTGGAGGAAGCAGCTTTCTTCGCAGCGGGTTTGGGTGTTGGCTTCACAGCGGCCTTCTTAGCCGGCGGTTCATCGTCGGAGCTAGAATCGCTTGAAGCAGCGGCCTTCTTAGTAGCAGGAGACTTGGCTGGAACTGGCTTGGCAGGGGTCTTCTTCGCTGGGACTTCATCGTCATCAGAGCTGTCATCCGAGTCTGATTTGTTGGCAGCAAGCTTGGCTCGCAATCTTAAAAACGTAAAATTAAGAAAACTGTTAAAATGAAAAGCGAGATTGAAACATACCCAGGCAATCGTTCGGCTGCAGCAGCTCTGATAACAGCTGAATTGTTAACGCCGTTAGCGTGACCATTGGTGGATGCCTTTGCCAAAATTCTTGTCTGAAACGCAAGATTTTATATATAAAAATCGCAAAAGGGCAAACCAAACATACGTTATTCTGCTTTAGTGCCGCATTGTCGCTATCCTCTGAGCTCTCCGAATCCTTTCCATTGGTTATAGCGCGCTTGGCAGCCGGTGCGGCATCATTACCGCCAGCACGGCGCTTACGGCTGTTGAGGGAGACAAAGTTATCGGAGTTGCGCTGAAAGTGAATCGATGAGCCCAGCACTGTTAAGCTGTCGAAATATAAGTAACTTACAATCTTGTCAAGCTGTTCCCGCTTTTCCTTGCTGAACACCTTGCCCACAGCCTGGGGGTACGCGGATACGAGGTAATCGTAGACGACAGCGTCGCATTCCTCGTCGGCGGCGGACGGCGCGGAAAGTTGCGGATCCTTGGCCATCCCTGGAAAATCACAAGTATTACTCGAGGGGAAAGTAGTAGGACAACAAAGTAGTAGTATCACGTAAAAAGTAGGGTGGCAGGAACGGGATTCAAAGGGCCAGACAACAGCGACGTGAGAGAGACAAAAAGAAGGGGCGCAGAGGAAAGTTCGAGCAAAGCGCGCGCGGGTGACAGTACGCTCTTGCTTTCGTTATGGGACCGCCCTCGGTGGATGCGTGCGCACTTTGGGGGTTGGGGAGGGGATTTGATTTTGGGGAGATAAGATGGTGGATGTTGGGGATTTATATATATTTTATCTTTTTGGAAGGGTCAGTGATAAGGTTGGAAGCGATTAAGAACGAAAATGTGGTGAAAGAAGACTTATAAGGGTGGGGGTGTTCGACCTCGTAAATAATGAAGACGGTTTGGTGGGCTCCGAAACCAATAAGATGGCGTCAAATTATGCTTTCACAATGCCCAGTGGCCAGGGCGACGTGAACATGATAAAGGTGGGCGGAAAAAACGACTGTTGCGTGGGGCGTTGACGTGAACGATACGAAAAAAGGACAAAAACAAAAAGAAAAAAGTGAAACGCACAAGTTCGAGAGCAATGGTGGCACAGCAACATGGGAAAACGACAAATTTTCTAATAAGGTCCTGCGCTTTCCGTGTCGCACCCCGGCTACCCCCAGTTTTGCATGTACACACCGGTTCGTCACATTTCGCCAAACACGCTCAAAAGTAAGCAAAAGCTGACCTTTTCCATGTTTCTTTTCGCCCGCGGCTTTTGCGCTCTTTTTACAGCTCCCATCGCCTAATCTTATCCCTTTCCAGCGTCCACATCATGGCCGACGCGTATCGCAGCCTGCTTGATTGCCTGCCCCTGTCCACAATCAAATACGCGTTCGCCTATGGCAGCGGCGCCATCAGCCAAGCTAATGAGACGATCGCGGATAAGATGGTCGATTTCATTGTCGTCACGAGTGACCCGCTCCAGTTCCACCAAGACAATCTGGTCAAAAACGCGAAGCACTATTCTTTAGTGCGTTTGCTGGGTGCCGAACGGCTCGTCAAGCTGCAAACGATGAGCGCGGCTCGGCTGTATTTCAACACGAACGTGTCCTATGAGAACCGCCTGCTAAAGTACGGGATTATCTCGACGGAAGATCTAAAATCCGACCTGCTCGATTGGACTTGGATGTATGCGGCTGGTCGACTTCAGAAGCCGGTGTTGGAGGTCATTGCGCCGATGGAGACGATCGCGACGCAGCTACGTGAGAATCGGCTGAATGCGCTGCAAGCCGCTTTGCTCCAACTTCCTGATGTCTTTACTGTTGAGCAGCTGTTTCTCCAGATTGTTGCGCTGTCCTACAAGGGCGATTTCCGGATGTCCTTCGGCGAGGACAAGAACAAGATAGCCAAGATCGTCGCCGGCGGGTTCCCTCAATTTGAACGCGTCTACTTGCCGCTCATCGCCGAAGATAAACGCCTGGCCCTCCTCGGAAAGAACAAGATCGAGCAGGACAATAGCACCACGACAATCTACCATCGTCTACATCTTCTCCCATCAGCAGTTATGGATGGCCTGGCCGTCAGAAGCCTCGCCTGGGACAAGCGTCAACGCGACGTCGAAGAAATTCTTTTCGCGTTTGCCCATCGTCACGACGTCGGAACCCATGTCGGAGCTGCCATGGCCGCAGTTGTTCAACGATCCTCCGTCTCGCAAACTGCCAAGAATGCCCTGACTGCCGGGGTGTCCAAATCGATCATCTATGCGGGAAAGAAGGTGTTCAAGATGCTGAAATCTGTCCGATAGCGCGTGGCTTGTCTTTTTATTAGGATTTTTATATATATTATTACTCATAGTCGTGTCGCTCGATCTCGTGCCTTACTTTTTGACTTCATAATATCAGTTTTAAGTTAAATAAAGTTTCAGCCATGTCCCACACGTCCGTCGCGGCCTCGTCCTCCTCCTCGTCGACCGGCGGCAGTGCCCGCATGATGAACTTCAGCATCGTCTGCGACAACGAAACCGTCAATTGCCACGCCGAAATCCCCTCCAATCAGTGCCTTTTCCTCTGGCTCGGCCAGGACTCCACGAGCTCGATGGCCTATGGCCTGCTGAAGCACAGGAGCGTCATTTACGGACAGCCGTCGCCGCATACGGCCATCCAGATTACGGAGTTTGCGGATCGGTTGAATAGGATGTTTAGTCATCAGCGACAGGTCAGTTACTCCTTCAAAATCTTTGAAAGCTCTCAAATGGCATGAAATTCCAGGTCTTCGTCTCGACCGACATCGACAAGGACACCCACTCCCGCTTCTGGGGCAACCTCTTCACTGCCATGAGGCACTTCATCGAGAACAATGCCGACTTCTTCAAGCTCGACCCAGCCGTTGCCCCCAGCGGCCGCGCCAGCAGCATCTCGTCCTCGCCTGAACACGGCCCGGCTACGCCCGCCTCGACGATCTCCTCGGACAACTCGAACTAAATCCGCCATGCCTAAATCATCGCCCAAAGCAAAACATCCATCGATTGAGCTGTGCAATAGTAACGTTTATCGTTGGTTGGATCACTTTTTAATCACATACCTTTACATTTTTCAAAAATCTCAATTCATTCTCCACCTTCTCATGCCTTATCGATTTTGTCATTCTTCTTTTGTAGTAGTTTAAATTTTAGCAAGTTTGTATTGCGAGTATTCTTCGTTGGGTTAGAAAGCGTGTTTTTATCCAGATTTCTATAAAAAATTCTTTTCGTATTTGATTGTTTTGGCGTTTTTTGATGAAGTTTGAAACTTTTATACTGTAATCGTCCAAAATACAGTAATTTCAAACATGTAAAGTTCCAGAATGCTGCCAACCATCCTGAGACAGTCCCACCTCGTCTTCCTGCGCTCAATCCGTGGGCTCGCCGCCTTCAAGGAGCCAGCCAAATCCGGCCGCACGCCCGTCGGCGAATTCGATGGCCCCGAGCTCGAGGAAGAGGACGAAGCCCCGCGTCGACGCCTCGTAAACCCCGAAACTGGTGAAATCGGCGGTCCTCAAGGCCCGGAGCCCACACGCTACGGTGATTGGGAACGCAAGGGTCGTGTTAGCGATTTCTAAACTGACTTTCATCATTGCCAGACACGCTAAATAAATATGCTTACAGTTTTGTTGATCGAAAGATTGTCCCGACGATAAAGTAGAGTAAAAATAGTGGGAATGTATTAGAGATCCGTATCAAAAAGGCACGCATTATCGGTTAAAAACAAAAAAAATACTGTAAAACTGTTTTCAACAGCTTAAAAAGATCATGTTGATGTGCCTTATTGGCCATATTTACAAATCATCATCATCGAGGGTTATAACTTCTTCCGGGGCAGCAGTGATAAAGTCCTTCAGCGGGTTTTCTCGCTCGAAAAAGGCACGGCCTCGAGGGGTCATGATGGGGATTTCCTCGCCATCGACTGGTTGCAAGTAAAAGTGAAAGTCGTCGATGGTCTTTCTGGCTAGCTTGTAGTAGCAGGTCAAATCATCGGCCCTGGAAAAGTTCAATTCAACTTCAAATCACCCAAATAGGAATCCAACTCACAGATCATTACGTCTAATCACCCTCATGTAAAGCATGCACAAATCCGCAATCTTCCTGATGAGCAACTTCAAGTGATGCGCCACGTACAAGAACCAAAGGCTGCGATCCCACATCTCTTCCAGCTCATACCCCTCTGATGTGTATGCTTTGTTCATCTTCTGAAGGCCGCCAAGTGTGCCTGAAAGCGATAAAAGCTGAGTCACACTACCCCCTTAACCCCCTTTAGTTTAAAAACTCACGCCGTGCAACGGCATCAATAAGATTCTCTTCGACGGTACCACCTATACCCTCCGGCTCATGGTTCTTCATGTCATAGGTCAAGGTTTTCTTAATGGATCTCATGGCTTCGAGATGCTGATTCTCAACGTCTTGCATCATGGACGTCGTGTCATGGATGATGCGTGGGGTCGTCGGTTGGATGGCAGCACCGAGGCCGACGTCGGCCTTGGCAAGGAGGTCTCGGATCGAGCTCTTCTTCGGGTACTTGGGACGCCCTTCGCCGGGTGTGCAATGTTGACGGACTTCGGCGAGAATCTGGATTCGTTCAGGTTGCGACAGAGCACAGCGGTCGCTGCGACGACGACCAGAGCGGCGAGGTGGGGAGGGGGGTCTGGAGACGCTTCGAGAGCTGGCACGGGAAGAAGTGGCGGTCATACTTCGATTGCGCGAAGGTGGCACAGGTTCGACGGTACGGGTTCGGGAGCGGGGCGCCACAGCTTCGACGGTACGGCTTCGAGAGCGGCGAGCAGCAATCATCTGCCTCTGAAACGACGCCGTTATCGATCACCTAAAAGCAACGAAAACAACTTACCGTTTGCTTAATCGGATCTCCTTTATTTTTGCTTCCAAGTGGCCGCCCCATTTCGACACTTCTGAAACAATAAACTAATTCACACTTCAAAATGACAACCCAAAGATATCAAATCGCCAAAACAACATCCCAATCCACAACCTCAAACCAAAAAAAAACAACTTTATTCACTTATTTCAATTAAAAACTCCATAAAAACATCTAAAATTGCATAGAAAGATACCCATTATCATCGATCAAGTGCGAATTTAAACAAACAGTAACCCAAAACAACAACATCGACCAATGTCGTCAATGAAATGACAAAGTGACAACCTAATGCATATTATTTACAAACTTATTAGAGTGAGCATAGTGAAGACAAAACCACAGAGCACCTAATACTCGCAGTAATGATGATTCGGCCTGGTTAGAAGGGGTTGGTTAGAAAGGACTAGGAGGGCAGTACGATGACATCCTGGGACACCGGAATACTCGATACATGATCAAAATTCTGATCTCGACGTTGCTGTTGAAGATGATGAAAAGGCGGTGGAAGTGGGCGCCATGACTTGTCGGAACTCATTGACCTCCCAGATGCTGGAGGCGTACCTGCCAAATGACTGGAAGAGGGAGACGACTTCATTCCTGGTCAGTTGGAAGGGGATTTGGACGGTGCCATCAGCGGAATGGTAGTGGGAATGGGGCAGGTCGGAGAAGAGAATCTTCAAAGCTGTGCCCATGCCATGGGTTTGGACCTTGCCCCAGAGGCGGCACTTGTCACACTCGACACAATCCATGATGCGGGACACGTTGAAGAAGTGTTGACGGAATTCTTCGCGGAGGGAGCGGGCGTGGGATTCGATGCCCTGGAAATCACAAAATTCGAACTTCAAACCATCAAAAAAGCCAAAAACTCACAGTAAACATCTCCGTCTCATCAAACTGATCCCGGAAACTCTTCGCAATCTCCATCAAATTGTCAATAATTTGCCGTGTTTCCGAATCTTCCTCATCGTTGCCAGTGTAGAACAGCTCCTTCTGCAAGTACGGCGCTGCTTTCACAAGTGCTCTCAATTCCAACAAGTACGCAAAATACAGATTCTTCAATCTCTGCGGTCCTTCCCAAGTCCACTTCGTTCCGAATCGTCCTTCGAACATTTCAATGTTCCTGAACCAAGTGCCCTCGCCGAATCCGCCCGGTGCCGGACGATAGTTGTACGACGCGATCGAGATGGTGATAGCAGTGTGAAGGCCGCTGATCAGTCGATAGAACACGCGTTTCTCGAGGCAGAGACCTGCAAAAAGACACATAAAAACTGGCTTTAAAACCATCGATAAACCAAGGCAAGCCACAAAATTAACCGAAAAACAAAATGAATAGTTAGCACGGTTAGCCTCCCAGGTGCATGTGGGCAACGAATCAATCAAGTCAAGTCAATGTGGGGTGGTTAAAATACCGAACATACCGTCTAAAAAGAAGCGTTATTGGTGATGGGTGCAACCAAACTTAAAGAAGTGTTACAAATAACGTTAAAAATTAGTGACAAACACAACCACTGTTAAGAAAAACGTGCGAAATGAGTAAAAAAGCGGTAAAAAAGACTTACCAACAGTGGTGGGATGGAGGAGGAAGTTTTTGTCAAACTTCATGTCGGGCTTGAAACAGTTTTCCTGGTAGATGGCCTGCCACACTTTGAGGGCAGAATTGCCCTTGTAACCGGTGTATCTTTCTGGATTCTTGAGTAGATTAACGTAATGCATGTCGGCGGAGTCTTCATCTGGAAAAATAAGACGGATTTAGACAATTTTCTTTAAATAAAGTGCTTTTCACTATTAATTTTGATAACTTTGGCAAATTTATAAAGCATGCACTACACTTTTTTGACCACTGCGCTGTAGACATGCATTTTGTAACAAAAAACTACAAACAACAGTCTTTGCAAGCCTGTCCAATGGTCAGTCAACCGTCCACTCTACTTTTCCTTTTGATTTTCATTCTCTCCAGCGCGACGTAGCCTGCCTAAAGTCCACAAAGACTTGCGGCGGTGCTCTTCCGGTTCTTGGAGTAAATCAATAAACGAATGTCCGAAGTATTCGATCATTTCGCATCCGGTACGCCAATTGCAGTCTTTTTAAAGAAGCAATCGACGCTATCAATAAAAAAACGGTACGCAGACACGAAAAAGCGATAAGTGAAGCGCTGCCCGACTGTGCAAACAAAAGATCATGGAATGCATTTGGTCAAATAGTCAAATAGAACCGTGAAAAGCCGTAAAATGCTTCTGGGGGCTTTAAAATAGCTAATGCTACGTGTAATAAAGCGCTACGCTCAAACCAGAAAAAAAGAAAGATAAAAAACGTAAATGCAAGTAAAACTGACCTCCCATGTCACAAAACTTGTCCTCATTGTCCTCGAAGAATTCCATGTGCTGCAATTGGGCGCGATCGCCTTCGGTGAGACTTCGGTCGAGGGGGTCAAATTGATTGCTGCTACTGACGCACTTCTTCTTGCTTCCATCAGCATTGGTTGTTGTCGATTCCTGAAGGGTCGAGTTGGGTTTATGGAGGGTGGCGCCGCCGCGAAGCGTCCCATTACCGAGCAACGACCAGCGCCGATCGCTGTCGACAGTGGGTCGCAATTCGCAAGCGGCACAGATTCGGCCACGGGAGGCGGAGGGCGGGCGATGGCTGATGAAACGAACCGATGAAAGGATGGCCGCGGGCTTGCGCAGGGCTGCAGGGACTTCATCGTCACAGTGCTCGATGCCGCAATGTCTCGAGGCACAGGCACGGTTGTCTTGCCAGAAGGGACACGGGGATTCCATGTTCACCTAAAAAGACGCGTTTTAAACCATTTAAAGTTTAAAAAGTTTAATTTAGCGGTCAAAAAGGTGAAAAAAGTGGCAAAAATCTCAAAACCAACCTTATAAAACTTGAAAAAATCCTTTTGCAATAACCTCTGCAGCACCGGGAATACCTTTTCATTATTAAATTTATCAATGGAGTTCCCTGAACATGGACAGGACTCAACGGCTTCATCATACTTGCAGAAACACGTTCTTCCCGCCTCAAACTGTGCCAAAGCCGATCCTACTGCCACCAATAGCACGAAGCTCGCGGTCCAACATGACCGCATCGTTAGATTCCTGTGGAAAGAACGGATTTCACTCGGTCCAAATAACAAAACGCTTAAGGGGAGACAGAATATAAACTGCGAGATTGTCGTCGGCTCGTTTGCGCAGCACACCAGACTCTTGAGGGGCTTTGCGGTGGAGGTGGGGAGGGTCCTGGGAGGGGAAACTGGTTCATTGCCAGAGGGGCTCATGTAAATCCAAGCCAGAGAAAGAAAAAGGGGGAAAGAAACAGTGAAACAGGGAAAAACATGTTATGATCCGTGCGAATCGGCAAAATTCGCGACAACTGTTGCAAAAAACGACAAAGAACTGTCAATGACATCGAAATTTCGAGAAAACCGGCTGATTACACATTCATACCAAATGCCAATCGCCCTCAAAAGTTGCCACGGGCGCTCGTGACTGCTTTCGAGAGCGTGGGGCGTGAAAAATATATAGCGTGTAACCAGTTTTGTTGATATTATCAACAAAAAGTGAAATGAAATCCGATCAGAGCGAGAGAAAGTTTATGAATCTATAAACAATGATGGGAAAATAGAGTAGGGATATGCCACTCAATGGTTGCGCGGAAGGGAAATCAATTCCGGCGGACACCAATCTCCGAAAATATATAACAATCTGTTCAACGACGGAACACGCTGAAATCAAGAAAGATCTATCTCTCCTCCGCCGTCAAGCGGAGCGGAGCAGAACAATGTCACTGACCTGGTAGGCGGCTGACTGGTGGCGTTTTTCTTCACGTACGGCGTTGGGGTAGGAAAAAAATATATAATAGGGCTTTGCCTGGGGGGCACGGCTCGGTCTCACGCTTCGGGCTGTCGTCTTTCGTGTTTACAGGGGCAAAAAGTGGCGATAAATCGGTCGAAACAATGCTGGGGCGCTGGCTGAAAACACGGAGCAGCTGCAGAAAGCACACGTCAACGATGAGCAACGACCTTTTGGGGGCTTTGCGGCGGTTGCGGTGCGGTAGATAGGTACGCGCCAGCCCGATGGACATGGAGTGTGCTGGCGGCGGTCAACGCGACGTAGGCTTAGCCAAGGGCGGGGTGGCCCGTTAGTTCATTCCAGCGACGTGCTCTTCACCTTTTTCTTTACTTTTTTGTGTCGCGCGTCGGCAATGTCGCAAAAGTGCACGTAGCGAGGGGACAGGGTGGCCGGCTCATGCACTTGACCGACATTAGTTTGACCTTTTTCTCTTCGTTTTGGTGTCGTGGTTGGGCGACGCAATTAAAGTGCGCGCAACATGCGGTCGGTGGGCGTCGTCATCCTTCGCGAATGACGACGCCCACCGTCGTCATTCGCGGTTTCGACAGTTTTTGCAGCTGCGAAAACTGTCGAAATTTGATGGCGCTTTTGCGCTTTTTTACGTTTATTTGTCATACTTTCAGCGTTGCTTTGTGATTCAATGTCACCAGTATCGAAACTACATCATAATGAAATCAGTTTTGTTCAGTTTGGTGCGAGAAAAAGTGCATTTTTTGAGGGTCCAAGTTTTTGATGACAAAAATGGAAAAACAATCAAAGATCAACCAGTTTTCTATGATCTGTTTTGTTTTTTTTCAACAAATTTCGCAATGATTCATCAAATTAAAGCGAAACTAACAAAGTTTAGTCCATTTGAGTTTTTCACAAAAAAACAACCTTCACATGTCCAAACGATGAAGCCAACGGTCATAATATAATTAAAATCATGGGTCATCTTCACGAAAACCTATTACGACCCTGCACTATTAGCTAATGGGTTTCTTTATTGAAAAATAGCCACTCCTGATCAGTTTAAATGTGAAACTTTGAAATTCTTTTACAAAAAACGGACACGGGACTATGAGAAGCCATCAAAACTTTAAAAGCCCATAAAGAATGCCTTCTCACCAGGAGGAGCCAAACAAGCATTCCTCATACTTATAGTGTAACGCAACGTTGTTTTCGGCCGCTTGATTTGTCCAGAAAAATCGACGTAAAACTAGTAAACATGGCTTCCTTTCCGTCTTCTGACTTTTTCATTGATACTCGTCCCCATTACGATCAGATAACTTCTGAAAGGTTTCTAAATTCGACAATGGAACTAATGAATCAACACATTGCCAGGCAGATTCCCTTGACCACGGTAACGATAATATGTTTGTTTGGCATATTCATTGGGCAGTTGCAAATTGTGTTGGTTGTGAGGGCGATTAATGAACGATGTGGGTGTTTTGGTGGCTTGGAAAATCAGTTTTTGTAAATTGGGACGGAGATTTTAGATAACCGTCGCTATGCAGTGCCATTTCCACCAAATTACGCCACTGCCATGAAAAATGTTAGAACTTCAAGGGTGCAAGCGAGACCTATAGTTCCATCAGCACCGGTTGCGGAAGTTTTGCGGTTTTGACAGTTTGATACCGGTTTTTATTAATTAGTTGTCTCAGTTTCTTGTTACTCGAGTGGTATTGATTTAAAATTGTACGAAATAAAAGTTAGATTGATCCAAAAGCCAGTTTTGTATGACTTTTCTCAAAAATTAACATTGTCATGTTTAACCGCCATTTACTCAGGTCCTATTTCTCAGACCCGACAACAATGACTTCTTCTGTTGCTTCTAGTACTTTCTCTACCACTGATCCAACAACTTTAACTACAGTAACTGAGAGTTCGACAACTTTTAAAACGACTATTTTTGATAGTTCTACAACCCTCGAAGACAGTTTCATCAACAATTTGACAGTATTAGATGGGAATTTCACTAATATTAAATTTATCGGATCTCCAAACGCTCCCAACATATCGAACCTTCCAATTCCAGTTTACACTGAACCCCCAGCTAAAAATCTCAGCCAAATTTCAATCTCAACGAACCCTCCCAATATCGATACAAGCATCTACAACACTTTCCCAGGCATCGAAGAGCTCATAGCTGTCATTACTATCACTATTTTGATACCATTGACTCTGTTAATCTACTGGTTGTTGAGAGACAAGCTCAAATACAATCAAGGCAGACCCATTGTTGTCGTCCAGACGGTCATCAAAGAAGTCGTAATTTCACAAAGTCCGCGATCGCCACGTCATGCAATAGCAAAAACACCTGCAATGAGCGACACGGAAAAGCGGAAGTTGAAAAAAGAAAGAAGAAAACACTCATCTGCCCCAAAGAAAGTGGATTCGGCATCGAAAAAGAATCAAAAGAAACACAAGGCAATCTATACGAAGGCCAGAAAGATGCCAGATTCACAGGTATGCGAAGACACTGTGACGATGTAAAGGTCTCCTAATGGCACTTTTAGGCACCACCAACAACGTCGAAGGCCACCAGTTCGGAGCAACCCACAGACAGTGTCGAGCCGAAGGACAACAAGAAATTAGGGGACAAAAAGGAAGAAATTTCGCCTAAAAAGGAGCCAACCGTCGAAAGCCAGGAACAAAAGGAGCCCAGCAAAGACGAGAAGACGGTATCCATCGATGACCGGGTCTCGATAACGGAAGGGCTGACTTCAGCTTCGACCCAATCGTCGGCAATGTCTCAAAAGGAGAGGGCAGAGACTAATTTGATTTCGATTCCGCCGTAGTCGTAGTGCTTGAACTTATGAATAACAGTTTATTATACATAAATGCTTTATTAGTTATGGGGTCGATCAAATACTTAAGATTTTTAATCATAAAAAAGGTCAAAACGACCATTTTTCTTTCAAAAATTTGATTGCAATCAGTTTTTCAAAAACAAGACACGTGATACATCAAAACCACTTTTGTAAAAAGTCGTTAGTCTGAACTAATGTAAAAAGTTTATGAGGTTTTTTAATGTGGTTTTTAAGCCTTTCAAAATTAAACAGTTGTAGTTCAAAAAGCTCGACGTCACAACCCTTGAACTGCCCATCATCCTTTAATAATCAAACACGACTTTATTTCCATTACCAATAAATATGATTAGAATACATAATCCGTAAATGAATATCCAATATTGTAAGGTCAAGCTTGGCCCGGTCAAAACTTCGGGATCATTGAAAAAGGCAAAATAAGTTAAGCAATTTGAACAACGGATACAGATTAGAATAGATAAGTGGACCAGATTAGGGGATCAGAAGACAGGCTGGATACGTGGGGTCAGTTTGGACAGACAGCTCACAGAGGGCCTACACCATTGACGGGCCGTTCAGTGCCATCCTCCGACACGCTCACTGATTGCACATTTGTGAAGCTCAAAATGGCGTTGTTGTCATCGGCGCCGGTCGACCAGGTGCCATCGGGGCGTCGCATGGGGAGGACTGTTGCCGCTGGACGACACATCATTGCCTGTGGGCTGGGGCCGGAAGCACCGACGTGGTTCTCGTGTTGACGGGAAAAGTCGAGCGGGGCTTGGGCTGGGGCGAACAGATTGTCCAGGAGGTCCTGAAATGGATTCTATTTGAAAACAATTAAAGCATCAAAAGTGTAAACTTACAGCAGTAATGTCGCGTTGTTGGTTGCCATTTTGAATGCCATTATTGCCAGAATCGATGGGCCGGAAAGGACTCGGTGCCGCCGGTTGTTGGATTCCATTTTGATACCGATTGGGTGCCGCAAACGGACTCACGTACGCGTTGTTTGCCGGGGCAGGTGTCGGCGCTCCATTCGACGTCGGCAGATTCCGATGCCATGGAGAAGCAGCAGCGTTAGCGGTGGATGTGGCGGGCTTTCTGTACATGTTGGCATACGGCGATGGAGCAATACTAGCAGATGACGTGAACGGTTGCACTGGAGCCGGTTGTTGTTGGACCGGTGCCGCATTATCAGGCTTCGGTGATGGCTGTACTTGTTGTTGTGGCTGCTGAGGCGGCGGGGCAGCTTGCGGTTGTTGCCATTGCTGCTGGAAGGCAGTCGGATTCTGTTGCTGTGGCTGGGGCGTCGCCTGTGGTCGGATTTGAGGTGTCTGCGGTTGCGATTGTTGTGGCATCCAATTCTGCGGAGGCTGCACAAATTGTTGCACCGGCGGGATTCCATTCGGAGCACAACTTGTCGGGGGTCCAGGAAAATTCTTCGGAGCAACTGCCACTTGAGGTTGTACCCGATGTCCTTGCGCACCGTCAAAGGCCAGAGGGAACATCAGGTCTTGGCCTGCCGGTTGCCGTTGTTGTTGCTGCGCCGGTGGAGCAACTGATTGAGGTTGCTGTGGTGGAATCACAGAAGCTTGTGATTGGTATTGTTGCGACGTGAATTGTTGCTGCGGTTGCGGTGGAATCGCAGAGAACGTCTGAGGAGTTGGACGGACTTGTTGTGGAGCAGGCTGTTGCTGTTGTTGCTGCGGCGGAAGCCCAGGATGGGTCGGTTGAAACTGCTGTGGCGTCACCGGTGGCTGTTGCTGTTGCGGAGGAATCACAGAAGCCTGTGGCTGGTATTGTTGCGGCAACGATTGCGGCGGTTGCTGTTGTTGCTGCGGCACTTGATACCCATTTTGTTGGACGTTCGGATTAATTGGCAATGGTTGCGGAACTTGAACCGGTGGGATGCCTTGAGGCGGTTGCTGTGCTGAAGCCGGCGGCGCAACAGCAGATTGACGGAATTGTTGCGGAATCGGTGAAGGCTGCTGCTGTGGTGGAACTTGCGGAAGAGTTTGCTGCACCTGAGGCTGCGGTTGAGGCCACGAAGTTGGATTCTGACTCTGAGCTGTTTGACTTCCAAACTGAGAAGTGGGAACACCAAACTGTTGTGTTATCTGCGAAGTTGGAATGGTATTTTGTTGCTGGTTCAACTGTTGCGGCGGGAAGGAAGACACGGACGGTGAAAGATTCGCAGGCTGTTGAGGGTGCATGTGTTGCGGAGTTGGAGCTTGTGAAAACTGTTGGCTCGGAATGCCATTTAGCTGTTGCAGATTCGGAATCTGGGGGAGCTTTTGCAATGGATTGGCATTCGGCTGTTGGAAGTTCGGCGTCTGACGCTCTTGCTGTTGGACAAACTGTTGGTACTGATGACTACCAGGAGTCTGGCCTTGCGGTTGTTGCAGAGGCTGTCCAAGTTGTTGCGGCGGAAGGTACGAGTTGGCATGCTGCGGTTGTTGTGGAGGCAACACGGGGGTCGCAGTCGAAGACCTTCCAGCAGGTGTATGGAGACCGCTGTTGGGTTCAGAAGCCAACGAGGCCGGCGTCGAAGGCACTGGAGCCGGAGCATACTGTCCTGAAGCCGGGTGTTGTGGCACATTCGACGGTAGGCCAATCACCGACCCAGGGAAGCTCGTTTGCGATTGCAGCGAAACGGGTGGCCGTGGAACAGGCTGTTGAAGGGGCGCCGGTAGTGGGGCATACATATTCTGAGGCTGCTGCTGTTGTTGCCATTGTTGCGGGCCTCCGTACGACGGGAACTGCTGTCCTCCACCTCCAGGAAACTGCTGCGGCACCGACGTCGGCACTTGCCCGAGCTGAGGTCCCTGTTGAGGTGGCGGAATCTGCTCATTCAACCCATTTTCATTAGACGTCGGTCTTGGACCATTCACAGAATCCAACGAATTCACCGAAGACCGGCCCAATGTCGGCGATGGCCCAGTCGCTGCATTCCCATACCCTTGGAATCCAGTGCTCGACGGCGGCGGCAATTGTCCTCCGGCTCCTGGAGCCAGCTTACTCCGATAATAGGCCATGTAATCAGCCAATTTCGGACGTCTGCGTTCACCGGTCGACGAAGCAGCAGCCTCGGGATTGGCGTTTTCAATAGCGATTCGCTCGCGATAAGCCTGAGCCCGCTCAGCCACGAGCTTCTGCTGTTCTTCATGACGTTCTCGTTCACCGGCAAAGGTCTCCTCCATGATGGAAACGGCTTTTCCAAGGTCGCGGATCAGTGTAAACAACTGATTGAAGAACGTTTCAGCGGCTTCAGTGCGTTCCTTGACACCAGTGAAGACTTCATGGGCTGCGATGAGCTTTCCGCATTGCTTCTTGCGCCTGGAAATCGATCAATGATAAGGTTTAGGAATACTGTAGCACTCACATATCACTGTTCTCAACAATAGACTGCCTCAACTCCGCAAAATTAGCATTCGCTTCCGTCAATTTGTTCAAAATGTTGTCCTGTGCCGTCAAATTCATCTCAATCAGCTTGATCGACTTGTCATGCTTCTTGAGCTCGTCGGCAAACAGCTTTCCCAGGGCGAGATTCTTGTCTGCGAGCACTTTTGACGTGATATCGTCATTCTCGATCTCCGTTTCAAGCGACATGAAGAGCGCAGCACGTTGACGACGCATTTCATCTACTTTGTCTATGATCTTTCGGAGGGCAATGCCTTCAGGGGTGTCAGCTGGAATCACAAAACAGTCAAAAAACATCAAAAAGAAGCCAAAACCCACCAGCATTGACGACCTTGTTACAAATATGCTTCGCCAATTCGTGAAACGGCAACGCCAGTGTCTTCAACTGCTCAGATTGATCCGCCAACGCTTTATGGAGCTCGATATTGTTGGCCCTAGCCTTCCCGTGATGCTCCTTCAGCTCGGCCACCCTTGTCGAGATGGCTTGATAGCCTTCATTGGCTTCCAGTTTCGGGCATTTCACCGCTTCCAAACGCCTTGAAAGCTCACTCAATTCGGTATCAGTCTTCCGGGACTTGTCTGCAATGTCGTTCAGCTTGCTGACCAGATCAGAAAACGCGTGTGGCACCGTTGTAAAGGCAGCACTGGCATCGAGAAGCTCCTGCGGCAATTGGACTTCATGTTCCGGCTGGTCGAGATTGAGTTCACCGAATTTCATCGACCACAGGTACTGATCGAGTTCATCATCGCGTTTTTCGATCTTTTCAACGATTTGCCGCTTCAGACGTGCCTTCTCTTCAGAGTATTCGGAAACGCCCTTCAAGACATTCGCCGGAAGTAAGGCTGCGAAGAGGTCATCGCCACTGATGGATCGGTCACACGGGTCGAAGGTGATGGCATTGACCATGGTTCGGGCTTCGACTTGGGTGAGCTCCTCGGCCAGTGGGATCCGTTCACGATAGATGAATTCGTTGTCTTTGCGGGCGGTTTGTTCGCTGAAAAGGTGGAATTAAAAAGGGAGTTTGAAAAGATGGGGGTTACCGTTTGACGATGATGTCCTGAAGGTAGACAACTGCTTGCTTTAGGCTTTCTCGATGGTCTTTTGCAACCATTTTGGCGGCATCATTGATGTGGGACAGGGATGCGGCGTAGTGGGCGAGTCTGAATTGAGCGATTTTGAGGTTTCAAATAACACATTTGATTAAAAATCGTGTTTTAAAGGCAATTTTATAAGTAAAAAACTATTTCAAATGCGAATTTTGAACAAAATTCAAATGCGAATTTTAAACAAAAAGCGTGTTTTTGGTGTAAAAATTTTACGATAACCGTTCTCTCTGGTCAAAATTTTAACAAAAACTTGTTTAAATGCAATATTTCTAAAAGAAAAACCTACTTTTCACCATATTTCTTCTCCTCATCAGCATGCTGGCCCAGATGCATCCGACTGATGGCAGCATAGAGGTGTCCTTTCGCCCCGCTAAGTGTCCTCCAAGCTGTGTGTTGCTTATGGTTGACATAATCCACCATCGTCGGATTCTCCAGCCTCACGAACAGCTCGTAATACGTTTCCGAAGCAAAACAAGCCAACTTTGCGATGGCTGTGTTCATCCGCTTATCAATGATTGCCTTTTCGATGAGACATTCTTGAGCTTGGGCCAGCGACACCTTCAGGAAGAACTCCAGAAAGCTCTTCTCGAAGTTGACAACACCAAACATAGCGGCACTATCGTTGTTGAGGAGGTCTTGAAAGGCGCCGGCGGCACATTGAAAGTGTGAAAATGCGTTTTTGATCGACTGAAATGGCTTTCTTTTAAAGTTTTTCAAAGATAGAATCAAACATACATCCATATCGGCCCTCGTTTCATTGACAGCGATAGTCGCATGTGCCGCTCCAATGTTATACATAACGTTGACCATTTCAAAATTGACATCTTCAAAGACGGCGCCATTGGTCAGGTCTTGGGACCGGTCCGCCCAGCCAAACGGGACCGAACACTGCTCTCCAGGCTCCATCGGGAATCGAGACTTCATCATGCGGAGTTGGCTGTAGTACCGCTTCAGAACACAGATGGATTCGACGTCGGCGGAGACTCGTGAAATGTGCTACAAATCAATGAACATGAATCGCTAAAACGAAGTGGTTCAAACACAAACGTACACGTCGCATTGTCTCTAATTCACTAAACGCTTCATTGAATCTTGTCGGGTCATCATTGTAATGGATCAGAATGTACTGGAAATCGAAAAATATATATAAAAAGTTCAAAAAAGACAACAAACCTCGCGCAACTTTTGAAATAACTCTGCCGGCATGTGGATATCCGGGGCCCTCATATCCGGGGCAATCATTGGCACTCGTGGCATCGACTCCATTGTGGGATTAGTGGGGATGGAGCGCAAGGCTTCTGGAAAGGGATCAGTTTACAAATCGGCAAATCGTCGAAACGATGCTGTAAAATCGCGGAAATCGCGTTAAATCGATACCAAAAGGTGCTAAACGAAGCGATACACGTTTGGAAACCAAAAAATATACATATTTAGTATCAGAATGGCATTAACGGACGCAATTCAGTCGGATTGCGGTTTCGCGTGAGTGACGCATGGTCAAAGACAACGAAACAAAACAGCTGGTGTGCGCGCAATGTGCGGTCGCTGGGCTGGGATGGTCAATCGGGGGGGCCTTCGCGTCATCGCCGACGGCAGTGGTTCCAGCTTCACTGAAAACTGCAGTTTATACCACGTTTTATCCGTGTTCGAGTAATGTTATTGATTAGAGGAACCTCTGCCTGCGCAATGACATCGCAATTGATTAAATTTGACGTGAAAAAAAGGTCGGCGACCGAGACGGTTAGTGTTGCGCCCGCACGTTTTCGCCTCGGGCGATTCAGCTGCGGGTCTAGTAAAAAATCAAGGTTTCTTTTTAAGTCCTTTTATTCTTAAATTCAATAAAACGAAACAAAAAACAACTAACTTTTGATTAAAAAATTATCACGATAATTGTTTGTATTGCACGCCCAAAATACACTGGTGCAATAACAAATAGGTATGATATAATTCAAGCAAAAAATTGAGTATACAAAAGATTATAATTAAGTTTAAAAGGGTTATTCAGTACGGTGTTTAAACGATGCTGTTGTTTACGCCGTAGTAGCTTCAGGATCTTTAGGTGGCAGAGCGCTACGCATAATTTTATCTCGAACGGTCATCGGCAAACCGAAAAAGGCTTCATTAAAGATGAGCTTTGATGAATTTTTCTTATAATATTCGCAACATCGCTTCTTTAACTCTTTTCTTGTAAACTTCCAGGCATACGCAGCAACAGGATTGAAGTTGGCATAACTTAAACGGCGAAACAGCACTTGTTCAAAGGCGGTCTGAAAAACAATAAACGATAAAAATTTGTTAAATTTTTTTCATAAATAAAAACCAACAGTTATCGACTTCACATCGTATTTATCCGCAAAGCGTAGGATATCAATAGTATCTTCGATTGACAAATTCGGTATCTCGCGACCATGACTGTAGTCAATAGCGTTTTTAACTGTTTGAAATGGGAAATCGTCAATTTTCACAATCCCTGTTTGAGACTCTTTCGAATTGTTTGTGAAATATGCGTTGAAAACCGGTGAAATCATACGCAGAAAATGTTGGTGAACCTAAAATGAAAAAGTTGATAAAAAATACAAGATATTACAGAAAATATTACTTTCAAAGTTGATTCGCCAACAACAATTTTGAAATCTGGTAGATAATGCTTTGAGTTGTCTGCCAGTTCATAGAATTTTGAAACTTTAATTGGCTCAAGAATTACTTCAAATTCGACGGTACACCAGACCGTGTAATTGTTAGAGATAGTGGCGTTTTCAATGATGCAACAGTTGTCGTCCAATTCATCAATTTCGATTGCTGAAAGAACAGATTCTAACTAAATGTTCACCCTCTTTGTAAGTTAACGTTAAACAAATGCTTACTCGTCTTGTTATACTCGATGTCAATTGTACCGTTTACATTCATAACAGGTTTTGAAACGTGGATGTAAACTGACACTTTGTTATCACCAAGGGGATAAAAAGTTAGCCACCATTCGGTGTTAAGCCCTTCTAGACTTTTTCTGTCACTTGTAACGGATAGACCGCTTCGTTTTGCAGTATCAAGGCATTTTTTTAACGAAAAGATATTGATTGTACTCTTAGTGACTACCGATTCAGCATTCACGTTCACACAGTTTGGCATCTTTCAAACAGTCCTGAAACGGAAAACTTTAGTCAACATTTTTGATCAACAAGTAAAATGTAATACGTGAACAACGTCGGCCTCTCCCGAGGTTGAAATAGCATCTTCACACCGACTACCTACCACTTTTATAACTGCAACCAAGGGTTGACTTTTCTCGTGAAGTGAAAGATAAGGCAAAAAAAATGTATGACTGTGAAAAATAGTGGCAGCAGCGGGTAAAAATTATCTAGACCACGCCTCATTTGTTGAATCACAGGCACCAAACAGAATGTAGCAAGAGATTATTTGGCCGAAGATACCTCTATGATAAGTTTATTGACTGTGCACATCGAACATACAACGCTTTTTCCGGGAAAACTGAGGAAATTCGAACATCTTATGACATTTAGTCATTCCATTTCGTCATAAATATATATCAGAGCAATGTGACGGCGTAGTCTAGCTGTTCGATACAAGTCTTCAGCTCGAAAAACGTGTCTTTTTAGTCGACCATATTAATTTAGCGATTGAATGCCCACGACTCGTGCCCTCACGCCTGTTATTCAAACATTGGCACGCGCGAAATCAGTCAAAGGGTGGCACCAAGAAGTCGGACAATCCGTCTGCGTTTTTTGGTAAAAAAGATAATAATACATTTTTGATGTAACCCTGAGTTACACCTCCAAGGGGCCAAGGGGAGGAGTGAGTCTGATCGCCGATCGGAAGGCAAACGGGAGGGTACGACTGATTTTATTTAGGGCAATCGAGGGTATTTAAACGTTCAGATAAAGATAGACCCTATGCAAATATAGTGTAGATGGACGCATACTACATAGCATTCCTTCTTTTTTTTTGTTTTCGTACTGTCGAGGATGTCAGTGGATGGGAGGCAGCTGGACGCAGTCGGGCTAGTTGATGCCATGCGGGTACCCATCGTCCAAGTCAGGGTATTCGTCGTATGTGTCTTCGTTGACCTGGTTGGTGGAGTTCTGGGGGTTTCGAAGCTGATCGACATCGGTTGGATCCTCGGTAGCGCGCTTCTTGCACGCGCGACGAATGTGGCCGGGCTTCCTGCAGTAGTTACAGGTGTAATCCTTGTAGATACAGGAGGACGAATCATGTTGTTGTCCGCATCTGTAGCATTTCCGATTGCTCGTACTTTGCATCACGTTCAGGGAGATTGGTTGGGTCGGCGGGATGCGGACATCTCGCATTGCGGTCGAGACTGATTGGAAGGCAAGATACGCGTCGACGACCTGTTTGAATTCGGACAGCTTGTCTTTGCGGTTTTCGAGACGGAGCAGGTGCAGGCGAAGATCGTCGGAGTGCAGGCCTCGTATGATCTCCTGGATAACGTTGGCTTCCTCGGTGTATTTGCAGGCGGCCGCTAGAGTCGTCATCTTCCTTACAAAGCTAGGAGTAGATTCGTCACTCGCTTGTTTGACGGACGACAGTTGCAGACGGGCTAGGAGTTTGTCCTTCTTCTGGCCGTAACGATTTTGCAGGATCTGAAGTAGGTCGGGAAACGGCACAGTGAGGGGCTTCGCCGGATCGCACCAGGCCTTCAAATCGGCGTACGGTCGCGTCCCGATCAGCTGTAGCAGGACGATGCGTTTGTCCTCGTCGGTCGTCAATTTTCTCGCGCTGAAGTACAAGTCGAGCTGGTCTTCCCAGCATTCCCAATCGTTGATGGGATCGTATGGCGCGGGAGGGATGACGCTGATGACGTTGGTTACGGTAGCGGCGGGGGCTGGGGTGTTAGCGCGGCTAACTTCTCGAAGTTGGTTCTGGAGTTCGAGTATCTGTTGCTGCAGTTCTTCGACGGTCGGCATCGTCGATTATCGGTTCGCTGCGATTTCTCGCTAGCTTGTGTACGGTTGGAGCTGTAGAGCAGCGAGCTTCTCGCTGGCGCAGGGCGGCTTCGGGGGGTTCGCTGCGATTTCTCGCTAGCTTGTGTACGGTTGGAACTGTAGAGCAGCGAGCTTCTCGCTGGCGCAGGGCGGCTTCGGGGGACGGCTGGGGTCAACACGGGCGGTTTCAAAGTTGAGGCCACGAGCTTTCGCTGACGTTGGCTGGTTTTGATTGGTCAGAGCGAATTCTCGCTATTGTTTCTCGCAGATTTGGTCGTGATCTAACGGCTTCTCGTTATCGGGACGAGGTGTTTGGGAGTGTAAAGCGACTTCTCGCAATCGGGACGACGGAGTTGAGCGTGGGCAAAGCGATTTCTCGCTAACGGGTCGGGTTAGGAAGTGGAGGGCTACGAATTTCTCGTTGCAGTCTCTTCGGAGTAGCGTGGATTTGAATCCGAGGCTCGGCACCAATGATGTAACCCTGAGTTACACCTCCAAGGGGCCAAGGGGAGGAGTGAGTCTGATCGCCGATCGGAAGGCAAACGGGAGGGTACGACTGATTTTATTTAGGGCAATCGAGGGTATTTAAACGTTCAGATAAAGATAGACCCTATGCAAATATAGTGTAGATGGACGCATACTACAATTTTGTTAAAATTTTATTGAAATTCTCATTGCATACCCAAATTATACTGATACATGAAGAACTAGGTATGCTGGAATAAAGATGAAACAAGGATCAAACAAAGTATACTGTAAAAAAGAAAATAAAAGGACAAAATAACACAGGTTTAGAGGATAATCACTCTGTTGTTCAAGTGATGACATTCAGAATTTTTAGGCGGCAGAGCACTACGCATAACTTCATCTCGAACGGTCGTCGGCAAATCGAGAAAGGCTTCATTGAATATAAGCTTTAATGGATTTTTCTTATAATATTCGCAACATCGCTTCTTTAACTCTTCTCTTGTAAACTTCCAAGCATAAGCCGCTATGGGATAGAAGTTGGTATAGCTTAAACGGCGAAACAGCACTTGTTCAAAGGCGGTCTGAAAAACCATATATTTGTGAAATACCTTCTACAAAGAATAACTCAACCGTTATCGACTTCACATCGTATTTATCTGCAAAGCGTAAAATATCAGTGGTCTCTTCAATGGATAGATTCGGTATGTCGCTGTTGACGGGTGGGGCGACAGGTATTGCCGGTGGTGTTGGGAGAGCCTCAAACTTGGGTAATTAAAACCTTTATTATAAACGAACACGAATCATAATAATAGCACGCACTACAATCATATCACAACACGTAATATATACGAAATATATATAAAGATGGCTGGCCTACTCTGGGAGAGTGTGCGCGCCACAATCGCGGTGAGAGTGCAATCGGGGGAACAGTCGCGTGCAAGGCCCAGCCTACGCCAACACTTCCCCCCTTAAAATAGAGGATCTAACATCCATAAATAACAACAAATAGCATGGAACCTGGGGCAGTCAAAAGGGGAACAGGTCCAGCATTACAATTAGAAAGATCAGAGGGGGACAATAAGATAAAAGCAAACAGAATCCAAAACTCAATTGGCTATGACAGATCATTGGCATCGTGGAGCATTCTTGGACTTCTTCTTTTTCTTCTTCTTCTGAGGCACGTGTCCCGTCGTCGTGATCGCGTTCTGGCATTCAGCTCGGGCGGAATCGTCGGGCGTCGTCGCGGCCATCTCTTCTCCCTCTTGAAAATCGAAGATAGGGGGCAGCGGGACCATCATATCGTTATCTTCATTCCTCGGGGTCGTCGTGTCGAGCCTCTTCTGAACCGTATCGAAGAGCTCGTCATCCTTGGGGTGGGTCGTCGTCGTGATCATCGTGCTGCCGGCGGTGACTCGTTCACCCTTCGAATCGGCATCTTCCGCACCATCGATCGACTTCTTCGTTGCTTCATTCGTCTGGGAATTCAGCTTTTCATCGAGACCATCATCCGTCGCATCGGCAGCCATCGTATCCATCTCACTGGAGTTGCCATCGGATGAGTCGTCG
Source organism: Panagrellus sp. LJ2284 (assembly GCA_024447225.1). Classification (NCBI taxonomy): domain Eukaryota; kingdom Metazoa; phylum Nematoda; class Chromadorea; order Rhabditida; family Panagrolaimidae; genus Panagrellus; species Panagrellus sp. LJ2284. The sequence continues at coordinate 1,328,072 of JAMRYC010000009.1, forward strand.
AAAACGTTCTCGTGCCGCGTCTTCTTGCGGTTAGAACCATACCAAACGTCCATCGGCAGAAGTCCAAATTGCTTCATCACGTCGCGGCCCATGATCGAATCAGTCACTGCCGCCACGTACACCTTGCCTCGTTTGGGTTTCATCTCGGAGCTGCTCATCTGCACCATAATCGAGCCATCGACCTGGAACTCCTGATTGCCGACGGCGTTGCAGATCACCGGAGCCTTGACCATCTTCGGCGATCCCAATCGTACGTAGTCCTCGCGGCTCACCATCGATATATCGGAACCAGTGTCGTATTCCATGGAGATCGGGCAGCCATTGACCATCATCGGAACATAGAGTCGTTCGGGCATCGCATTCGTATCTGCAGCAACCAGGCTCACCTTACCAACTCTGACGGAGTGGCTTTGGTAGCGGACGGGCTTCTTCCGCTTGCACACGCGGCTCAAATGGCCACGCTCGTTGCATTTGTAGCAGAGCGATCGAACATGTCGGCAGGAATCGGCATCGTGGTCGTCGAATCCGCATCGGGGGCATTCATCGTCTTCTGGGCAGAGATTCTCCTTGTCCGGGACCTTCTTTATATATCCAAAGTCCTTGGACTGCACACGGTTGACAGCCAACTGCGTCTGTCGATCCTCCGGAACCTTCTGATCTTCCAAATTCGCATAGAAATCAGTCAGGATTCCTTCGACGGTCGTCTGGTCCATATCCGGCTTGTCATTCAGCTTCTCCAGCAACCGGATCCGCAGGGCTTCAAACATCGGGTCTTTCAGGGCCAGGAAGATCACCATATTCGTCAGCGCGGCTTCGTTGAACGATGCAAAGTCGAAATCGTCAATCAGCCCACGTACACGCGACATGAAAAGCGCCGGTGTCTCGCTGTCCGGTCCCTTCCATTCGGTTCGGAATACCCGTTCTCGGCGGCGCACCAGCGACAGCTTCTGGTCGAACAGATCCAATAGAGCTTGCTTCACGTCGCTCACGGCACTCGAACCCGTCGCCTTCCCCGCTTGCTTCAAACGGTTGTCCAGGATTCCGAATTGCGCCGGCGTCAGACCTTGGAAAACGACATCCCTCTTGGTTTCGTTGCTCGCAGCAGCATACCTTGAGTCTGCTTCCAGCTGCACGAACCATCGAGCAACGTTGTCGTGTCGGCTCTCATCAATCGTCAGGGGCAGTTTGAACCGGGAAGCCAGCGATGTCGGTCCAGCGTTCTCTCCATCGGCTTTGACATCGTTCTTGTCGGCCAGCTTCTGGATCAGCTCCGCTATCCGCTGATTCTGCTCCTCCATGTTCTTCTGCTGCAGGGCCAGCATCTTTTGCATCGTTGCGGCGAGGGCTTCCATCTTGACGTCGGGAAATCTGCTTCAATCGGACGGCGTGTTTCAATCTCGTCACCACTGTTGACGGGTGGGGCGACAGGTATTGCCGGTGGTGTTGGGAGAGCCTCAAACTTGGGTAATTAAAACCTTTATTATAAACGAACACGAATCATAATAATAGCACGCACTACAATCATATCACAACACGTAATATATACGAAATATATATAAAGATGGCTGGCCTACTCTGGGAGAGTGTGCGCGCCACAATCGCGGTGAGAGTGCAATCGGGGGAACAGTCGCGTGCAAGGCCCAGCCTACGCCAACAGTCGCGGCCATGACAGTAATCAATAGCGTTTTTGACTGTTTCAAACTGGAAATCGTCAATTTTCACAATCCCTGTTTGAGACTCTTTCGTATTGTTAGTGAAATACGCGTTGAAAACCGGTGAAATCATACGCAGAAAATGTCGATGGACCTAAAATAAAAAAGTTGAAATTAAAAACAAAATTACAAAAGAGATTACTTTCAATGTTGTTTTACCAACGACAATTTCAACATCTGGTAAATAGTGCGTTGCATTGACAACTGTATCGTTAAATGTTGAAACTTTCAGTGGTTCATGAATTCCTTCAAACTCGACGGCACATTTGACAACGCAATCGTCAAAGATATTGACATTCTTGATAATCAACCATTTGTCTTTGATTTGACCAGTTTTGGTTGCTGAAAAATAGGTTTTGAAATTTTGTGGCACTTTAATCCCTCTGATATGGAGTCTGTACTGACAGAAAACGCAAGGCACTTACCTTTCGTGGCATCGATATTGATTGTAACTGTTGCGTTGATAATGTGCTTGGAAACATGGAAGTAAATTGCAGCTTCATGACGTTTGAGGGGGTGAAAAGTTAGCCACCAGTAGACACCATCAAGACTTTGTTTGTCAGTAGTGATGCTTACATCAGTTTGCTGTACTGAACTAAATAAATCAAAGCAATTTCCCGGCACATTGAACTTTTTAATACACTTGGTAACAGCTAAGTTTCTATCTACATTCACGCTGTTTGCCATCTTTTAAAAACACCTGAAAGAGAAAACTTTACATTAGATCAACCAGTAAGATGTAAAACGCGAACAACTTCGGACGCATTCGATTGCTATAGAAATAACACCGCCGCGACTACCAAGTCAGCAATGTTTTCGCCCCCTTCCACTAAATCCGGGTTCCGGCAAAATGGGGGTTAAAATTATTTTTTGAAAATGCACGGGAACGAAACATGAACAAAATATTATTTGCCCGAGATTATTGATTAGATTTGTCAAACATACAGTATTTTAAACAACGGTTATGAATCATTTTTGGAAACATAAAATTTTGGGTTAGACGTGATCAGTTTCATGCGTCTGCTGGGTCGAAGAATTCAATTCAAAGATGCCCACTCGTTGTCGTGTTGCCCTTACATGGGTTGTAATTGTAGGTTTGCCGTCGTCGTTGGTCCTCAAACTGCCTTTGATTCGTTTTCATGTTTTGCCCGTCCGTTGAATGGTTTGTTTGTAGAGCTGTTTCTGAGTATGACGATCTTTCGAATGAATAGAGTTTATGCCATCATTCCTTGTTTTCATTAAAAAAAACAGACCATTTCTACATTTTGATCAATAATAACACTTTGTTCCATTTGTTGTTTACGTTTATGTTCTTTTTAGGGCACAGCTACGTTCGCTTTTGAGGCTTTTCTCCGGGGACGCCAGCTGGTTAGTCATCTGGCGGCGAGTATGGGTCGGGGCATTCTTATTTGGGCAACTTTGGTTGCTTTTTCAACACATTCCGGCGAAGAAAAAAGACCTGCCAGCAGCCCGATACCAATCTGCGGCCTGAAGCTTACCCTTTTAGTCGATCATATCCATCTAGCGATTGAATGACCATAACTCGTGCCGCCGCGAATGTCATTCAAACAACGGCACGCGCGAACTCGGCCAAAGGCGGTGTGGCACCAAGATTCGGCGTCGATATTTATTTTTATGCGTTAGCTGCCGTCGGCGCAGTCGCGTGTCGAAGGAAGGCCATTCTGCCCTAATTAGCCGGTCATGGGAATTGGGAGTTCGGTGTTTCCAGGGCTTTGTAAAAGTTGTATTCGGCGTCACACTTGTCCTTGGCACTTTGAGTGTAAAATTGAACATTTATGGTTGTATTACAAATTGTTTTGAGTCCGCTGTTGTTTAGTTGGTAGTACACAAGTACATCGATACTACATGGGTGGCGATTTCGTTTACACTTGATCCGTCAAAATCCATCCTCGCGCTGTCGATGTTCGCGTCGCCCCTTTTTACACTTGCGCGTTTCCGTTCTCCATTCAATTGGTATGCTGTCATCGGAATGGTCAAAGGCCATACGGCTGAGCCGATCGCGTATGGCCGGCTGAGCCGTTGGCGCTGCCGAGGAAGTTTCTTTCGTCGAAACAGCCGTTGCATCGGGCGATATGCGCAAGTTGCACAATTTGACTGTTTTGAGCAAAGTTTTAGGCAGAATTACAAAGTTTTTTGCTTTTTGTAATTTCCGGAACTGTTATTTCTTTAGAAATTTGATAATTGCTCATTTTCCAAACTTTTCATTCGAAGTACCAGAACGCGGTTTCTGACGTTTCTCGTAAAGAGCGTTCTGGTACAAAATATCGACTTTCCTATTTTTGCATTTTACGGTTAAAAGTTGGTTTTTACAGCTTTCTGTAACCTTCTGAATCCTTTTTTAAATATACTTTCGATTATTTACCGTTTTCAAAACTTTGCATCTGAAAGTACCAGAACAACATTTTTGACGTTTTGGTCAAAAAGTGTTCTGGTACAAAATATCGAGTTTCTTATTTTTGATCTTTTCACGTTAAAATATGTTTCGTACTGCCAATGGTAACATTCTGAATCGTTCTTTCTACAAAATTTCAAATGTTGACCATTTTTGCGACGTCGATTTCGAAGTACCAGAACAAAAATTTTGACATTCTCGTAAAAAGTGTTCTGGTACAAATTTAAAATTTTTCCATTTTCGCATTTTTCAGTTAAAAAAAGGTTTTTGCAGCCGAAATTGCATCCAGCACGCGCCAGTCGTATGGTGGTCAGGGTCATCCGCCATCCCCTGAGGCGATGGAAGCGTTTTCACGGCCCGCCCGAGGCGAGTCAAACATCACCTTCCCCTGACTCAGCTGTTGAAGAATTGATGTGAGCAGGGGCAGACCATCCTTACCGATATTTTTGTTTGCGTACGTAAACGTAATCCTCCCTCTTCCTCAGGGTCCGTGGTGTCCTGTCCAGCGACCAGCTCTGTGCTCGGCTCTTGCCACCAGGTCAGCGAGACCTTTGCATCGATCGATCAAAACACCATCACCCCCAGCCCAACCAAGCGTTCACCTATTTTTTGCGTTTCTGACAAGTGACAACATTATTTTGATTTGACTGATGAATCATCCTGGCACTGGCTGCCGGCAGGAAGGCAATCAGCGACTTCCTTTCAGCCCCGGGAGTTGATGTAGACGGCTTCCAATTTCGCCTGATTCATAGTCAGACTTTGAGAGGAACTGTTTCGAACGCACCTCGTGAAAAGTTTCCCAACTCTTCATCTTTGGTTTTCTCGTTGCGTGTTTTTGTCATTGCGCGAGTAGGTAGATTGGATTTACAGTCGCCGATGAATCTTCCCTAACCATTGTTGTCACCGTTTTTCCGCCCCGTAAAAAACGAAGTTGCGATGGGATGCGATGAATCACACCGGCTGCCGTCAGTGCTTTACTTATTTTTGTTATCTGCGTGCTCCCTTGCGCGAAACCCAACGCCCTTTACGTCTCATTGCCCTTTTTTCTCCGCGCATCTTGTCAAGAGTCATCATCGATGACGACCACCACACTGTAATTACAATTATGACGACTATCGGTACCGTTTCCATTACCCTTTTTTAACGTATCGACTACCAAACTGACTTATGTTACTCGACTTGCATTAATTTGCGCCAATTTTTCGAGTGAGTGCGAGATCGATTTTCACAAGTCAGTCGGGCCTTTGTCCTTGACGATCCATCCTTCTTTGCAAATGTATTCCACTCCTTTCCACGCCCTCGTAATACGGAAAGAAAAGGAAGCCCCATCCTCGAGGGGTATTTGATCGCGTTAAAATACAACTTCCTTTTTGAGGTTTTTTCCAACGGCCCTGCGCAGCCTGCGCGACGGCCCTTATGGCCACTTTTCTTAAAAGACAATTACATTTTATCGATGTTTGAATCAAAGCGACCTTTAAATAACCTTTCCGTGTCATCTGTTAAGTTCCTTTAGACAGACATCATTAAATTAACAGTCCAATGTCACCGATCAATGCATTCCGCCCCTTTTAATCACCATTTATTTAGTTCAGTTGTTGTTACCCTCTCAACCCAGTGAATCACTTTACTGATCAATGCAGTTTCCCGTCACTGTTAAAACCGACTGTAATCAGCCCATCCAGCCGTGCGTGTGGTTGAACCTTGAAAAACACTGAAATCGCTGACTCATGCGCATTTGAGACTAGACGATCCTTCTTTTTTTCGTCGCGCAGGCGGGCTTAAATTAAGTTTTGGGGTATTCCCGCCTCTTAGCGATTTCTATATTAGCCATTTTTGCTATCTCATTCATGTTCAATGTTGAACATTAGCTTTCCTAGACGCATACGTTCAACTTTTGTCAATTTTAATTTAACAGTTTCATATTTGAAGTTAAAATCTATCATCTATCTGTCTGTTTGTGCATCCCTTTTCAATTCAATTCGATTTTTTATTACTCTTTTCAACAGTTTTTTTTCTTTTCACTCTCGAGGCCCTCGATAAACAACGTCAAGGTCAAAGGCAACTTGTATAGTGAGTTTTTACTTTTTATTTGCCGGACTCATCGGGTTTGTTTGAGCCTTGTTTAACTTTGGTCAAACCTTGTTTTTTTAGTTTTAGCGCAAGTTTTATGTGGAAACTGATGTTTTTATTGTTTTAGTCTCTGGTATGTTTTGTATCTTCATAAAAGTGGACCCGCGCCCGCGCCAAGGTACAAAAACCGCCGATGTGCGATCCCTGTCCGAAAAATAACACCTGCACAAAAGTGTCGGGGTGTTATCAGTTCCATCTTATCGGCTTTACCAAGTCTTTCGACAAGCCTTCCGGGCACGCCGCGAGATATTGGCGGCTTGTAAAAAGCACTGTGCAACATGAAGGTCGATGTTTGGATGGGTTTCGATTGATTGAGCTTTGCCTATTCCATGTAAAAAGGCCATTCCAGTGACTAATGTCCACAGCATTGCCCTTTCCATCCATGAATAAGTTCTTACACACCAAAATCCGAATCACAGAAACTAATGTATTCATATTCCACCAAATGAATGTTTGTATGTCCCTATGATGCCCCGTCTAATTCACCTATGATTCAACCATTACGTTTTTTCTTCTTTCCTGCGAGCCTTCAGCCCTCCCAGTTGGGGTTGCTCCTGTGTAACGCGTATCAGTCAGCCATTTCGCATTTTGCATTTTCAATCATTGGTTAAAATGGAACGCCTTTTTCGAAAAGTTTCTGTTTGTCCTGTGGTCAGCGAGGAAGGGTGTTTTCTCTCCAATTAGTACCATTTTGACGCGTTTATCGACGACTTTTTCGTGTTTGACATGACTTTTTTCGTGTTTCGACAACCTTGGCATAGTTTTGTTCTGTTATTTTGCCGTTTTTTCTAAAAAGTAGTGTTTCCAGGTAGTCGGGCCCACAGACACGAAAACAATGCGCAGAAGAACATTAGCGCCATGGGCCATCCTTGTTCTATCCGTCTTGGCCGCTAGTGCCCTTGCTACAGATAATGAGCTTATTGGGGACAATATTTGTACGGAGGAAGTTGAGTAAGTTGGATTTTGGAACTTTTTGAACCCTCTTTCTGATGAAAAAATTAAACGAACAAAGGTTATTCCCATTATTGGATCTAAAATATCGTAATTTTCAGAAAACAAGTCTTCGTCACCAAGAAATTCGAACAAATCGTCCAGCTCATCACGACCGTAACCTGTCCCGACTTTACTCAAGGCTTCCGATGTCCCGTCAAAAAGTAAGTCTTGTGCCAACCTGTTTGCACTTTGTCACAACCCAATTGATCTCAACTGACAAATGACTCACCAAATTGCTGCCTTTGCAATTCCTATCAAAGATAAATGCCACTTTTTGCAGGACCGGCACAAAGATCGCCTATAAAACGGTGCCCGAAGTCAGAAAAACGACTGTGACCACCTGTTGTGACGGCTACTATGAGGACAATCATCGGTGTTTGCGTAAGTCTTTTTTGATCCTGATTTGATTTGGCACATAAATAATGGTTGGAAAGATTTATGTGGAATTTTGGTGCTTTTTCAGCTCACTGTGACCCGCCATGCAAAAAGGGCAAGTGCATCGCGCCTGGCAAGTGCGAGTGCTACGATGGTTATGGGGGTGATACGTGTTCGGCTAGTGAGTTTGTTTTTGGCATCTTTTTGGACTTTTGAATGATAATGATAAAAGTTTGCAATTGTTGTAAAAACATAAAAATAATAACAATTTTCAGAATGCCCCCGGGGTCAATGGGGCGCCAACTGCCGCAAGCCCTGTGATTGCGAAAACAACGCCTCCTGCGACCCTGTTTCTGGAGCCTGTGAATGTCCCTCCGGATCCACCGGTAAACGCTGCGAATCGCCCTGTCCTCCCGGCACTTTCGGCGATAACTGCTCAAAAGAATGTCTCTGCCAAAATGGTGGCACTTGCAACCCCGTCGATGGCAGCTGTACCTGTCTGCCTGGTCATTCCGGCAAATACTGCACCGAAAAGTGTGATGACGGCAAATTCGGCGATTACTGCGAGTTCGAATGCGCTTGCATGAATGGCGGCATCTGCGACAAGACGACCGGTGAATGCACTTGCGCTCCTGGCTTCCATGGCGACCTCTGTGCCGAAAAGTGCCCAAGTGGCTTCTACGGCCAATCCTGTGCTGCCAAATGTGACTGCTTCAATGGCAATGAATGTGATCCAGCCACAGGAAAGTGTCTCTGCATCGGATTCACTGGGAAACAGTGCGAAAAGGCCTGCCCTGTCGGAAATTATGGCCCGGAATGCACGCTCAGCTGTGATTGTGCCCATGGAAGTCTGTGCCATCGAGCTAATGGCAGTTGCGTGTGTTCAGAAGGCTTCCGAGGTGAATCCTGCAAGGAAAAGATCTGCCCCGTCGACCGATTCGGGAAACAATGCGACCGAACCTGCGTCTGCAACATGAACAACACGGAGCTGTGCCATCCGAATGGTGGAACCTGTGATTGCAAAGCTGGCTACACCGGCCTAGCTTGTAATACGCCGTGTATCCAACCGTATTACGGTAAAAACTGCGAAAAACGCGGAGATTGTGCCTTCGAAAATGGCGCTCTTACCGATCCAGTAACCGGGGCCTGCGTCTGTCCACCCGGCTTCAAGGGCGAGAAATGCGAGCAGAAATGCGATGAAGGCTTCTTTGGACTTCAATGCGAAACGGCTTGTTCCTGCAAAAACGGCGGCGAATGCAACTTCCAATACGGCACCTGTAATTGTACGTCTGGCTACCGTGGTCCAACTTGCGGCCTTCACTGCTGGGGCGAACAGCACGGTCTCGGATGCCGAAAGTGTGATTGCGAAAACGGCGCAGGTTGTAACCCGCTAACCGGAGCGTGCCATTGCCCAGCCGGCTGGACCGGCCCTCGATGCAGTCAGCCATGCGCTCCAGGGCATTACGGTCTCGATTGCCAAGAGCTGTGCCACTGTGAAAATGGCGCCACTTGTGACATCAAAACGGGTGCCTGCAAATGCGATTCCGAATGGAAGGGCTTGACTTGTTCCAGCAAATGTGATGATTCCACTTGGGGTAAGCCTATCCCTTCAAATCGTCCAAATTACAGTACCCTTTTCAGGCGAAAACTGCGACAACAATTGCGATTGCTCCGGCCGTGGATCCTGTGATCAGCATACGGGCCTCTGCCACTGTGAAGACGGCTACTACGGCGAAAAGTGCGACAAAACGTGTGAACCCGGGAAATGGGGCAATGGCTGCCAATTCGATTGCCCATCCTGTGGAGCCGGACGTCACTGCAATTCCGTGACGGGTAAATGTCCGACGTGTGATCCTGGCTTTTCTGGGGTCGAATGCGAGCAATCGTGTCCGGCGGAGAAATATGGCGACGATTGCCAGTATAGCTGTAGATGCAAGAAGGACCAGGGCGCCTGTAACAATGTTGACGGTAGCTGTGAATGCAATATTGGCTTTACTGGAGAGCTTTGTGAAAAAAGTGAGTTTTTGAGATCGAATAGGTTGCTGAAATTAGGTTAATGTAGCATTTTTGTTCTAAAAACTGTTCAAAACGACGCTAAACCCATTTTTTGAAACTTTTGTTTGAGTTTTTGCTAAATTATGGTTCATTTTGTCACTTCCAGCCTGCCCCGAAGGCACCTGGGGCCTCAATTGCTCCCAAAAGTGCCGTGCTTGCGCCAACAACGGTATCTGTTCCCACTTTGACGGTGAATGCAAGTGCCCTCCTGGCTATGAAGGTGATCTTTGTCAACGGGTAAGCGACCTTTCCCCTTTTCCATCAATTTCCATCAACTTTTCCTATTTCAGCGCTGCTCCGATGGCACCTGGGGCGTGGGCTGCGCCAACAACTGTACCTGCTCCAACGGCAAACTCTGCTCTCCCGTAACCGGTCAATGTCAATGTCCCGCCGGGCTCATGGGCGACCATTGTGATCATTACTGTAACGAGGACCTGGAAACGACGGCAGTGTCCTTCTGGGGCCCGGATTGCATCAACAAGTGCCGATGCCGTCCTGGAACGAGCATCTGTCAAGGAACTACTGGGCTTTGCCAGTGCCATGCTGGCTATTTTGGTGCTTTTTGTGAGAAAAGTGAGTTTTGGGATTATTTTTTGATGTTTTTAAACCAAATTTTGTTTAGCCTGTCCCCCCGGCGCTTTCGGCATCGAATGCAAGCAAACCTGTGGCACGTGTGAAGACGGCGAAATCTGTGACCCCGCCCTTGGCTGTTGCCACCCAAATGACGGCTACTGTGGCAAAGCCTATGCCGAGCAACAAAAGGCCTTCAACAACAATGGCCGTATCGGCATTGGCGTCGTCGCCCTCATCGTGCTGCTCCTTCTGTGTATCGCCGGCGTCCTGTACTACCGTAAAAAGTACAACAAGTCCAAGGATCCCGACCTCCCGACCGTATCCTACCAATCCGAGCCGAAACAGCCCTTCGAGGACATTGTCGAGCCTCATCGTGAGTTCCGGAATCCGCTCTTCACGCGTCCGCCCGGCGAGGTCGATGCCACAGCCAGTGAAGAGGAGCTCGCAGCGGCGGCGTCGAAGCTCGAACCGCCGAAACCGATGAATGGGTTTGAAACTCGTTACAGTATGTTTTAACTTTTGGGTTACGGTAGAGGTGAAAGACTGTTTTGCTCATTTTAGATGAATACGAAGCCCTCGGCGACCCATCCACCAGACCGTCATCATCGGCAGCTGGGCCGTCCCGAGCCACGACTCGCGGCTTCGACAATCCCAACGCCACGACCGATCCCTGTAGGAAACCTTTGCTTGGCGAAGACACTAGTCCCGAAGATGGCGACGACCACGGACGGCACTGAACAAGCCTTTCATTGTTCTGTCCAGCTTTGATTTCACTCTTTTCGGATTCATTCGAGTACACAATTTCGGGTTTCTTTTTCGTTTTTGTTGTGGTTGCGAGGTACTTTCAACCCTTTTCAAATCTATCTTTACCTAACCACCCCCTCTTTCTTGCTCTAATCATGTAGCTTCAACCCGACTAGCATTTCAACACTTCCTTCAGCTTAATCCCAACCCCACCCACCCCCAATTTTGTACATACAGTGCCGTCCGGCGATCGATCCCTTTTCCGCCGTTGCTTTTCATGTCGCATTTTCAAAACAGCTTTTTGAATTACAAATAGATGCATTTCAGATTCATCCATTTCGCCGACGGGCAACTTCTACTCTTAACTGAGATGTAAAGCGTGTCGTCCCTCTTCTTACCTTTTGCCAGTGCCTTTCTCGTCCCCCTTTTTGAAATTTAAAGTTTATCTACCCTCCGACCGTTACGGGCATTCTTGTTACTGTTGCTTCATTGAACTATTGTGTGTTTTTCCAGATTTTGTACCATTTTTGAAGATTTGAAGATTTGCTATAAAGACATTGTAAAATGACGTTGAACATCAATTGCGAACAGAAAGGTGTGGATGCCAAATTAGTCGATAGACCTGCGCAAGAATCGATAACTTTACCACCTCAAAAGTCACGATCGTAAGACTCCGTCAAGCCGCAAAAGCGCGCATTTTCATGCTATAGCATTCGTTTCTGACGACTCAGACTGCAAAGTTGCTGTTTATATTAAACCATAAAAGCGTATTTGTTGTTTAAGTTTCAAAAATGGTAAGAAACCAACTTTGTCACCCATATACTTAAACTTTTTTGCTTCTAGACGTTCCACGACATTGCTGAAATGCACATAAATCGGTCAAAATGCGAGAATTTAGCAATAGGAGAGTCCATCAAAAGTAGCGAGCGTCCCATTACTGGATTTAAAGATCTTCGATGGGCGTTTCATTTGGTACGACACGATGAAAAGTTGTGCCGTGTTGATCTATGGATATCACCTACCAATCTTATATTTCAAGGGAAAGTGATTACTCACATAACTTCATGTAGATTTCAGCATACTGAAGGTTCGACTTTTTCACTATTATTTACAAAGGCTAATGATAGAGTTTAGAGTTTGAGGGTAAAGTGAATCCATCTTCTGGTGTGGTACTAATGCATGTTTTTATGCACCATATTTGCTTTGATTCACCAGATGCACTTGCCAAGTTGGATGTAGTCTTCAGTGGTTTCACTGACCCTAAAAATCTTCTTAGTCAAATTAGTTGTTTCGACTTTTTTAAACGTTCAATTGATTTCCCAACTGATGCCCGGATTACTGTTGGCAACAATTCGCTTGATGTGAGTCTAATTAGCTGTAATTACACAGTTTTAAAGTTTAAACTTGCATTTCCAGGTTCATCGTCACGTTTTGTGCATGATTTCGCCTGTTTTGCATGCTGCGTTTACATACGATACAAAAGAAGCCAAAACTAGCACAATCGACATCAAAGAGGTGGACTTCGCTACCGTCAAGAACGTGATCGACGCATGCTACGGTCGCGAGTGCAACGCAAAAACATTCGATGACTTTATGGACATGTTGAAATTTGCGGACATGTATGATATTCAACCACTAATTGTGAGGTTTAGTGTAATTTAACAACTATAATGCTATGCCACTTAAAGTTGGATAGAATCAATTAACAATTTATCAAACTGCTAGAGCAATTTTCGGTTGACTTTTAGCGAAAATGTGTTCTGGTAGGTGCAAAAATTTTGAGTGAGATCTCTTTTAATAAGTATTTCTGAACCGCCGGCATGCGAGGAATCTAAAAATAATACGTGTAATGCGCCTAGACTAACAATTGGCAAATTACTGCACGATTAATGCTATTTACTGTCGATTTTTTGTATTTTTAATCCTAAAAGTTTTAAAAAGATCAAGCTTGATCACTCTAAACAAGTGTTTTAAGACTGCTAGAACATGAGAAGTTTAAAAACACCACTTTAATTGCGATCGAATCGCTAACTGCAAAGTACGTAAACTACCAGAACGATTTTAGTGTGACTTTTGACAAAATCGTGTTCTGGTAGGTGCAAAATTTTTGAGTTAGATCACTTTGAGCTGGTGTTTTCAAAACATCAGAGCACGGAGAATTCAAATATGTGACTTAGTTTGTGCCTTAGTCAACTGCTCGCTCGCTATAAAGTTATTAGTGCTATTTTCGGGGGAATTTTTGGTGTTTTGGCTTAGAAATAGGCAAAAATGTTAAGCTAGATCACTCTGAATAGGTAATTTTTTTTGTAGAACACAAAGAATAACAAAATACCATTTAAGTTGCAACTGGGTTGATAATTTCAAAATTAACAAACTATCAAAAGCGATTTTTCGATTGAACTTTTTCATTATTGTGCTACATGTGCAAAAAACTTCATCTAAATTATCTTAAGTATATGTTTCCAAACTGCCAAAACACAGGGAACTTAAAAATAACCTAATTACTTTCATGTTTCAGGAAAAGCTGGAATTAGTTCTTGCAGAAGAGTTGCAGGTTGATTCATTTTGTGTCTTTGCAAACTACGCCTGGGATTTGGACAAACCCCACTTAAAGTTAAAAATAGCCGAGTTCTTTAGTGAAAACTCTTCAGAAATTGTCAATTGTTCCGATTTTGTGAACCTAGATCAGAATATTTGTACTGATATTGATCGCTTGGTGGTTGATGTTAACAAAAAAAAGGGTTATAAGAAGATTACTCTAGGTATCGCACCAGTAAAATTAAGGTGGTATTAATTTGTCCAGCGTAATCATTATGCGAGGAATGTAAATAAATAAATTTAAATTAATAAATAATAAAAACAAAACAGTCAAGGTGCATTTCAAACAGTGAGTTGCCCAATTGGAAACAGAAAAATAGAGATCTTGCGACACAGGTTAGGAAACACCCACGCAAAGAAAGGTCAAGGTTTGTCGGCGCGCCAGCTGATATCGATATCTCACTATTATGATGTGAAATGTGTACAATAAAGAACGTAATCCTCGTATTGGCCACTCTTTTTATAAACGCCTCCTCACTGCTTCCAAATGGTTGTAAGGGAAGGCCCGAAACAAGGGTAACATGTTCTAATGTTTCCTTCTATGAAACAGTTGAACGTTTTCGTGGCCAAAACTTTAACTTTTGTCGATTTCAAAACTGTTCACGACCAACTTACTTGCGATTTGTCAACTGTAGCAAACCTATTCTTCGCCTTCGACGACTACCTCCCATTACTTTGGCTGCGCTTGGTATCATCAATTGCGGCGTTACTGCAATTAACAGTGATGCCTTTGCTGATGTCAAGGATCTCTACCACTTGGATTTATCTTTTAATAATCTCACAGAACCACCAAACTTGATTTCTACGCCATATTTGAGGACGCTACGCTTGAACCACAACAAAGTGAGATAAAAGTTTTATTTAAAAAAAACCAATCGAAACATGAAAATTTGTTACAGATTAGTCACGTTCCAGATCGTGCATTTATTTTCTCTTCAGCCCTGCATGATCTTGATTTAAGTTTCAATTTTCTGACGGAAATTACGAACGAAACCTTCATTGGAATGCATGTATTGCACCATTTTAACCTTGGTTTTAACAAAATTACTGATATTTCGCCGAACGCGTTTTCATCTTTAAAAGGATTACAAACGCTAAATCTTGGCTTCAACAAAATAAGATCACTGCCTGAAGGGTTGTTTGATACATGTCTCGATCTACAAGATTTGGATCTAACAGAGAACAAGCTGACTGAGCTTCCAGCAAACATTTTTGATTCAAACAAGGTTTTGACTAACCTCTATCTAGGTGATAATGAATTGGAAAAATTGGATGAAAAAGTGTTTTGGAATCAACGGGTTTTGGACGTGTTGGAACTGGATGGAAACAAACTCACGCACCTTCCAGCTAACTTGCTTCAGAATAATGTCGAAATAATAGCGTTTTCGGCATCGAGGAACAACATTGAGACTATTGATGCTGATTTTTTCAATCATAGTTTTATTATTAGAAAAATACAGTTGAATGATAACATGTTGTCAGAAGTACCAGATCATTTGTTCCAGCATTATGGAGATTTGGAATATGTCGATCTACGGAACAATGCGTTGACTACTTTGGATGAAAAGTGTTTCAAGTATCCGGAATTGCCGGTTTTTGGTGAGTCAAAAGAAGTGAAACACAGTTAGAGTGACTAATTTCAGCTAATGCGTCAAAAGCGTCACATGGGTACCGTATCTTTTTACATGGTAAACCATTTTTGATAGAAAAAAATGAAATCTAAGTTTTTACAGGTAATTCAATCACATGTGACGAAAATATAGAATGGTTAATTGGTCGTGTCGATGGTTACAATGATGGCTGGAGCATTCGGAATTTTGGAAGTGTGCCAGAAATGTCTACCTGTGCAGCGCCAGAAAAGTATGCAGGATTAGCTATTAAGAATTTAAGGTTTGAAAAATAACTTTATCGTTGTTTTAACTTGTATTAGAATGAATTAAATAAAGTAAAAGACCATTTTTGTTTTGAAAAAAGTTGAAATGGGGTTTGACACTTAAAAAACGGCGCCATAAACACAGTAAAAGCCACTTTTATTAACCCAAATACAACTACATTTACATGAAAACACGATATAAAGGTAAGAATCAACTGCCAAACATCAAGTTGGTCCTCAAAACTGCCAAAATGACAGTACTTTTCCAGCCTCCAGCCATCCCCTCCACTCTTGGCAAAACGCCCCCAACATCCTGTGCGTTTCGTTGCATTTCTCAAACCCGCGCGACGCTGTCTTCCTTCCGCTGATCCCCCGAGGCCATCCCTTCCCCTGTTTCCATCATGTCAGCCGTTCCTGAATCTGAGACGATCCTAAACTTGAAGCTGGTCGATCTAAAACGGAGCGTCAATGACACTCGAGTAAGTTTTTCCATCACTTTATACACTTTCCTATGTTTGGGACCTCTTTTTATATATCCAACTTTTGTAACAATCTCTTTCCCCTTCAGGGCGGCTTCGTAATCGATCCAAAAATGGATGAATACCTCCCTCCTGGCATCCCGATCCCACCAGCTCAGCCAGTCCTGCCACATATCACATTTGGGAAGACGACCGCCACGTTAGACACATTACTCATGTCCATGGCGAAGCAACTCGGCCTTCCCGTCGATGGACACCACCAATACGGCTTCATGTATGATACATCGGTGAAAACGGGCGTCGGCGCGGAGAAGAAGTATGTTTTCGTGACACAGGAAGCGTTGCCGACTTTTAAGGATGGGTTTGTTTGGATTTTGAGTGCTTCCCCAGTAAGTTTAGGGTTTTTGCGCGATGAATCATGTCAATTACATTTGTTTACAGACAAACTATGCCATCACAATGCTAACCAAACTTGAGAAGATCAATCTATTCGGTGATTGGGGCCACACATTGGAGGCGTTATCCAATCTGTCCCGAGATCCGGTGTTCGTCCGAGAATTTCATGCCAAAGGAGGCATTCTAAAAGTCGCAAATCTCATTGAAAGCGGTGTTTTTGATTCGAATCTGTCCGCATTATGTGTGATCTTCAACATATTCCTTCAATTAATGCAGCATCCCGGTTTCGTCGCCTGGTCTGATCTGAATCCGAACTTTGTCCTGAAACTTGTCGGCTACATCGACGGAAGTGGAAAATTCGAAAATGCGGATTCATTACGCTTGGCTTTGAGCTTACTTTTGACGATTATGGACAAGGGGTAAGTCATTTAACTTAAAAAATTATATATAAAATTCAACAAATTTCGACGTTTTCAGCGAACATCTCGTCGAAACCGTCCAACAAACCATGAAATTCGAATCCCTTATCCGACTTCTCGACAAACGCGACGAAAGATACCTTATTTTCGTTTTGAAATTGATGAACCAGCTCTACGAAAAGGCCAAAGAAGAAGACAGATTGGCGATTTTGGAGCTCCAACATGATAAGCCATTCCGAAGTGCCGTCGAAAACGTGATCAAATCAGAGTTGAACAAACCTGATGAACGTGTGCATGAGCAATTGCTGCAGATTCAAGACATTTTTTTTCGGAAATTGAGGGAATTGGCTATGAGAGTGCCGAGTGTGGCTGAGATTGACAGTATTACGGTAGGCTTGGACGTTTTGGGGAAGTTTTGTGAAAGAAAGTTGTTTCAGGACATGAAAGAATGGCAATGCACGTCACCCAGGTCTTCAGCTGCTTCGGTGGAGTCTCATGAAACATCAGAAAGGGGTATTTCGCTTGATAATGAAAGTTTGTTAGCCATGGGGCCATCGGCCAAATCCGATTTTGCTGATTTGGTGAGATTGACCCCGCCTGGATCATTGGCTTTGGACACTATTTTGGATTATACTAAGCGGTTTACGAAGAGATTGAATGAGGTACGTCATTTTTGGCACATATCGACTTAACGATGACCTTTCCAGATCCAAATCGAATCCAGCATCCGCCCGACAGCCTGGCCAACGATCATGTCCCATCTAGTCACCAGTCTCATCAGAATCCTGTCCATCATGCCCTCCGAAGCCACCCCCACCTCCGAGGACCCATCAGTGACCCACAGCCTTCCGGAACAGATCCTTCGGCCATGGCTGATCATGTTCAACTCGGAACACCCCTTCCATGACCTCTTTGCCGTCGCGATTGATACCTACTTCCGGACATGGCGAGAAATGCATGCCGGCTCCGATGATGAGGGCAAGGTGCTGCACGTCGTTCGGCATCAGCTAGCCTATGCAGTTCGCGAGAATTTGCCGACATGTGCCGCTTTTGACGATTATGTTCAGCGGAAGTTGTCGTATTTTCACATTCAGAAGATCTGGGAACGGCAGAGGATTGAAAGAGAGGAGTTGGAGTTGAATAGTTTGGCTGTTCGGTGGGTTTTGGGGGGATGAAAGTTGGATGGGAGTTGATGGAGAGGGTTTTAGAGAACTTCAAAAGCATCTACGGCCATCAATTGTCAAGCTGGTCAACTCAAGAAGGATAAACGCGCTGAAAAAAGGCTACTGTTTCACCAAGATTGCCAAATCAAAGTCAGCGAAGGCCAATCTCTGGTTCTGGAAGCTCGATGAAAAGGAACGTGAACTGTCGTGTTGTGACTGTTTTGAGGACACAACCAGGCCGAATTACAAGACAAAACAGACCAGTAAGCGATTCTTTGGCACTTTTCATCCTCCAAACTGACCCCTTTCAGTCCCGATAACCGATATCCGCCGAATCATCACCGGCACCGAGTACTCCGAAGTTGTCATCCAGCAAATCGGCACCAAGTTCCTCAAAAAGACCTCCTCTGCCCTGCCCAAATACGGCTTCTCCCTCGAACTCAAGGACCAAACAGAGCTCCTGATCCTGGCCACCGACGATGAACAAGTCCATCAAGCCTGGACCGAAGGCTTGAACATCCTTCTCGGCCGAGAAGTCATTGCCGAACGCAAAGCCTACGAGAATGAGATCGACAAGTTGCTCGATATGGAGATCCGAGTCCGCTTGCTTAATGTCGGTAATCCGCCGTCCACAGTACCCCGAGTGCCGCCACTGCCATCGAATTTTGATTGGATTCCGGGCAGGAAAGCCGTTATTTCATGATGATTTCCACATTCCTTTGTCTTGACATTGACAAGTCACCTGTAAAAACGTAACCTTCACTTTAAGCAATGACATAACTTTCTTTTTTCGCGTTTCGGCGTGTTTACCGTTGACGTGACAGCTTTATTGAGTTTTTTAATGTTAATTAACGCCATTAGTGCCTTATAAAGTTTGTTGTTTTGTTAAAATTGGTCGGAAGGAAGTCGGAATTTGGTGTAGGAGCGTTTGTATCGCGCTTTCTTACCTATCTTTTGGCGGAGTAATGTCAATATAAGGGTGTTGTTTTAGAAAATGACCTCCGAATCCACGAAATTGGACCGTATTTTGGCGGTGATCGAATTTGCGGCTTCGCCCGGGTCGACTTTTTCGTCAAAAGGGGCCACAGACCCAGTCCGACTGGTCGCTGATGCCCTTAGGCAGAGAATACAAGCCGAATCTGATGTCTTTTTACCTGAAGATGACGAGGTCGAGGCCATTGACAGCGATTCCCGACCGGCTTATTCCGACCTTTTGAGACGATTGTTGTCAACTTTCGTAAAACACGCCGCCGAGACCCATCAAAACCCGGAAGATTGGACCTCCCTATCCACCACCGCCTCTGGGAATGTCATGAAAGTGCTGGAACTGCTGGTTGGAATGAGCATCTTGCCGGGGCTGGACGATGGCATTGGGATTCCGCTGGAAAAACGGGTTTCTTTCGTCAAGATTTGGAAGCACTTTGAATCGGACCAAGTTGCTGAATCCGAATTGGAGAAGTCTTTGACAGTTTTTAATGAGCTCTGCGCCGTTAATGAGGTCCTCAAAGTCCAGGCAATGAGCAAGTTCTTGCCCGATTTTATCAGTGCCAATGAACAGGTACCGTAGTCCGTCATACAAAATGTCATCAAAAGTGCCAAATTCTAGCTAATCCACCTCGGCAACACATCCCTGTCCCAATCCTATGAAGCCACATTGTCAGTTTTGCCGCCATCGGTCCTGATGCGGGAATTGCTTCTGTTGAATGGCGGGTTCGGGCTGTCGGGAAAGAAGGCCATGGCGCCGACCTGGTTCCTTCAGCGGATCGATAAGCGACTTTCGACGATGTTGTCGACTGGGAAGAATGGTCTTTTTCATCTTTTTGTCGCTTTCAATGATCTGGGTACGGTAGTTTTGCTCGGAAAAGCCAAAAAGTGTCAAAAAAGTGATAAAATGCCAATTTTTAGGCGGCGAATCCTTCTGGCAAAACTCTGTCATCCTAACAGCCGTCGCTACATTGCTTGCCACGAAACCAAAAGATGCTCCGTCGTATCAGAAATACGCTATTGGCATTTTTGGGCAGTTTTTGGAGGTTATGAAGGTTGGTTTTGACTTACCTTTGTAATCGCGTTATACTTTTGGTCAAAATTGTTGCTATTAGTTCAAACAACCCCAAAGTACATTTTGACAACAAATTTAAACAATTTCAAAAACAATAAACCCAAAAAACGACCCCAAAACCCCCTCAAAAAATCACTCTCCCGACAGCGTGCGCACTCTCGAATCCTCCCGCCACGACATTTCACGCTCTCCTTTTTCAAGTTTTGTTTCTCGCGCAGCCGACTTTTTTTCACGCATTTCGTCACGATTATCCCCGTTCCCCCCTTATCCTTCCATCTTATCACCTCCCGATGTATCCCACCTTGTAGAGCCACAAGTTCTCCGCCGATGTGTCGCTTCTGTTCGGGCTCACGGTGGATCGGTTGCATGCACGCGCGCCGTTCATCATCGAGGTCCAGCTGGTCGACAAGCTCGTCCGCCCCTGGGAGCTCCTCCTCGAACGCGGCCTCCTCAACGAGCAGGATGCCTGCCACGGGCTGTGGAACCTCGGCCTCGATGGCAGCGTCGTTATCCTGCGGGCATGGCTGAATGCGCGGAAGACCGGCGCGACGATGGAGGATTTCGCGTTTGATGCGCGATTTTCGAAGCTGGTGCCCTTCTTCTGGCACTTGGCCGGTCAGGCAGCCACTGTTAATGGCTTGGAGGAGTTTGTCGAGGCCCTGGGGATCGTGTTGGCGAGGTTGATCGGGGAGAAAAAGGCCAAGGAAGCCGGGTTCGTGCTGCGGCAGATGCTCGACGATGGGAATGGCACTTTTGGCTATTTTGGGGTCAAAAAGGCTAATGTAAGTCGACTTTTATATATTTATTTTTGTTTTACGAGTATCCTCCCAGGTCCCTCTCGTGTCTGAAGTCCCGGAATCGGCCGCAAATGCTTTCAAATACCCAGTTTTTGTCGAAATTCTGGAGGAACCGATCGATGAGGAAACTTTGCTTGATTGGAAGCTTCTTGGGTTTAAGCAGATCCTCAAAGTGGGTTTAGCTTTATCTCTATGTGCTTTTCATGTTGTATGTTTGGCTTATTTTAGCATTTTACCCCATCCATAACCCTGAAAGTCCTCACTACCCTCATGGCCGATGCCGTTGCTATCTGGACGGGCTCCAATTCATCCTCATACGCCCCTGACCCCGCCGATATCTCTGCCCGATTCGTCCCTCAACTCGAATCCACCGTGGCCCAGTCTGGAAAGCGTTTGGCTGCCGTTTACGTCCTTGGCGCTGTTGTCGATCTTCTCGGAACCATCTGGACGGCCGAAGGGGATGCATCCGGGCCAGAATGCACTCCAGAGGCATTGGCTGATATGCTGGACATTTCTAAAGTCGGTTTTCACTTCTTTTTTCTTACAATTTATCAATTTCGACCCATTTTAGACCATTTTCCGCGCATCCACATCAACAATCCGAACCTATGCCGATGTCGATACCCTCGCCGTGACCCAAGAATCCGCCGAGCTTTCATCAGTCGAAGCGAAGACCCTATCCCTGGCTGTTGGTCTAGTCGGAGGTGTCATTGCGTTTGCCATTGATGAACCTGCTCTTCGGAAGCGACTTGTGGATGTTTCGACGGAAATGCGTGCCTTTTTGACTGCTTTTGGCAAGGTCAAGGACGCCGACATCCTCGAAAGGTACAACAGCACCGCTGAAAGCATGAATCAGCTTTTAAAGTTGTTTGAAGAGGATTTGAAATTGACCAAAGACGCTTCCAATGGTGAGGCTCCGTCTGCGACTGCCTCCAGGTTTGTCAAACTTGCCCTTTTCATAACACTATCTATCATTTTCCTTCCAGAAAGCCCCGCGGTTTCAAACGCACTCAAACCAAGCTCGAAGAATGGCAAGAACTCCTCGAGGACGACGAAGAAGCCGCCCGAGGCTATGCATTGATCGATATTGCCAAGTTTGTGCGCGCCCGCGATCGATCGGTCTTCAAGACTGACGCCATTATCGACACTGTTTGGAACGCTGCAATGGGTACGTGCTTTTATTCGCTTTTGCTTTCCTTTTTCGGTCGACATTAGGCCCCATTTGCAGCACAAGCGGCCCACTCTGACTCTTACGTTTTTCTGGCTTCGATTAATGTCCTCGCTGAAATTGCTTACTGGCGGACCGATCCATTCCTCGGTCGTCTCGTTGAAGCCTTTTTGTCGTGGTCAACTGGTGGCGCTGGTTCCGATGAAAAACTCGCGCTTGCCGGCAAGCTGGGTGAAGCTGTCGCGAAGGTCTTTCGTCATTTGGGCGACTTTTCACCGATCTACTTTGATGAATTTGCCAATGGCCTCCTCCACATGACGAAAGCTGGTGATGAGCTTGCGCGAGCGTCTGCTTTGAGTGCGCTGGCTGATTTGATTGCGGGTGATAGGGGTCGACGAATGAGCAGCATGATTCACGAGGTTTGTTTTGACTGTTTGACAGACGTTCAAGTGCATAAAAAGTGTCTTTCAGCTTCTCGACATGGTCTCCGCCTATCTCAAAACCGAAGACAGTGCACTGGTCCGACGAGCCACCATTCACCTGCTTCGAAGCATGCTGTCGGCACCCGGCGACGACTTGCTGAATGTATGTTTTTGTTAACGATTATGCCTTTTCGCGGCTGTCCAGTCGCTTCAATCGCTCGTTTTGCATTGCCAATGCGCAAACAACATTGCGTTTTCAGAGTTTTTCGTCGACACTGACCGAAATTCATCGCCTTTTGAAACGGTTATGGCTCCAAGATCGCGATGAAGTCGTGCGTTTCCATGCCGAATTGACCCTAATTGATCTCAATGCCACAATGCAGCGACTTTTGACCCTTTAAACTTATGCAAATTTGTAAATAAAGATGTTTTATGATCATTTGCGTGGTTTTTGATCAACGGCGGATGAACTCCGATCCGACTAAAAGTTATCGTAATCAATTCCCATTTCTTTTTACGTGCCATTATTGTAATTTCGTGATTCCCTAAACTTTCCAACTTCCGTTGTGGTTCTTCTTTTCGCGTGCAGATCCGTGTACATCTGTGCTTTTTCCCTCCGCCCCATGTGCTACGAACCGTCTTATCACGCGCCAGGTGTTGTTCCTCCATCATCTGTACGAAGCAAGTGCTTTTAAGATCCTCCAAACGATGAATGACGATGTCCAGGCGAAGCCGAAATGTCGTGACGATGCAATGGTAATCATGTTGGCGCCAAGTCTGGTCCTCACCCAAGTCCTTACCTCATCCGATGACGAGTACGTCGAAGCCGCAGAAGAGTTTATCGTGGAGCCACAGCCAAAGAAGAAGAAGAACAAAAAGAAGAAGGCCGCCGAGGTCGCGAATCCGGCGCCCGTGCTGCCCGGCGATGTCGTGGTTTCGACGGAGAAAGAAGGCGTCTTCGTAGATGCCGTCGAAGAAGTGCCGAGCGAGAAGCAGTCAGTCGTGATTGAAGGCGAAGCCGCAGAAGTGCCGACGGTGGCCGAGCATCCTGAGAAGGTCGTCGGGACCGAGAAGGAGAACGTCCCGCCAGTTCTGGAGCCGGAAGGCTTTGAAAAGCCAAAAGAACGCAAGAAGAAGGGCAAGGGCGGCAACAAGGCTGCTCCCGTCGTCGCTGAACCAGTCAAGCCAGTTCCGAAGGCGAAACAGAAGTCCCCAGCGAAGGGCGAGGCCAATGCCGGCAGCGAGGTCTTTAAAATGATCAACAATGACGATGTTGAAGCGGGTGTGGATTGGGCGACTATAGCTGGTGATATCGCTGATGTAAGTTTCACATTTCAACATTAAGTCGACTTCTCTAATCATAAACATCTTTCCAGACTCCATTCGAAGCCGAATATGAAAACCTCCCCACCCCAGAAGAGCTCAATGCCCGATCTCGAAGCCGAAACAACTCCCAAGCTCGTTCCAGTCGCAATAGGTCTCGCAATTCCACGAATCGCAGCGGCCATGGTGGCCAGGTCTTCGTCAATTGTATGTTTTGTTATTCCTTTTTCAAAACAAAGCCCTTTTTCCAGCCAACAAAGCCCAAAAGACCCGTTCCGGCCACTCGATCCCCCCGCCACCCAAAAGCGGCAGCAATGATGTCCGTCTCGACCGCAAATTCACGCCCATGACCGGTGCCAATGCCATTCCAGTCACACAGAATGTCTTCACCCATGCCAACCCGCCGACAATCATACAGAAGAACGGCCCCGTTGCTCCCACAGTGCCGTTGAATCACGCGAATCTGCACAACCAGCCAAATCCGCCGCCATTGATGCATCAGAATCATCCGAAGCCGGCTCCATGGGCACCTCCGCCGCGTCCTCCGTCTCCGGCGCCCGTCAAGCACAAGGCTAACATCTTTGGTGATGCCAAGCCGGTCGATACCGCCAAGAAGCTCAAGGAGATCGAAGCGAAGAAGTTTGCCCAAGCCGGGAACAGCGATGGCTCTGACAAGTCCAGCCCCAACGGCTCCAGGCAGTCTCTGGGCTGTCAGATGAAGTCCACTTCGATGATCATCTATCGAACTGGCTATGGTGAGTCTATTTTTACCGAGACAAACTCTTTTGATCCCGGACGCTGTATTTTACCGCTAACTTCAAAAAGAAGGCAATTAATTCCACATAATATCGCGAAAAAGCAATAGCCCAGGGGCACGCATAATTTGCAATTGCAAAGTTTTGACAAAACGACTTTTATTCTCTCGTGGATGTCGTCGTATCGACTGGTGAGGCTCCTTTTGCCCTGCGGCTCGCTCAATCAGCCGGTCCCTTTTCCCATAAAATCGTTAAATCTCGGCCGCCTGCCGCTGGCCTACCTTTCGATTTCCGCCGCGGCGCTTATGCCCTATGGCAAGCTGGATGGATATCGCCGGTCCGCACATCCCCCTGTCTCGTTGTCTTATCCCCGTAGGGCCTCACTTTTTGCCTTTTCATTTACGTTTTTGCCTTGCAGAACCTGACCACTGCCACCAGGACGTGTCGACGGCGGCTATCCACCACGAAAACCTGGCCCCTCACCACAATCAATCCCCGGACGCTGCTGCCCTTGTATCGGCGCCGAAACCGCCGCCAAGCGTTGCTTCCACGTCGTCTCGACGCTCGTCCCAAGCCAGCCGAAACAACCACCACCACCGTCAACAGCAGCAGAACCATTCCGGGAAGCATCCAGCTACTGCAAGCGTCGGACACGACGTGCAGTTCACCGGCGGCAACACGACTGCGCCCATCCCGAAAGCTGGCAATGAAGGCACTGGTTCGACGACGCCGCGCGAACCGACCAACCTGAGCCATCAGTCCACGTCGTCGTCGGTACCCAAGGAGCCTGATGCCAACATGCAGGACGTTGTGAAGCCACCGCAGAACCAACAACAGCCATCGCCGCCGTCTTCGAATGGTTCGGCTAATGGAGCGCCGCAGATGAATGGCAAGCAACAGCACCAAGGTCGTCAGCGTCGATCCACGGCGCCTGTCACTGAATACAACCATCATCATGCGCCTCCGCCACCTGTGTCCCAGCCTCAGTACTATCCGACGATGCCGATTCCTCCGCCACAGCATCCTCCGCTCGATGGTCAGCAACCGCCGTTCATGTTTGTAGGCCCGCTTCCGCCGCAACAACAAGGTGTACGTTTTGCTGGTCCTCCGCGAGTCATGAATCCGAATATGGCTTCTCTGCCGCGTCAAGCCATCATTAACGGTCAGCAGGTATTCATTCCTGGTTCTGGTGTACCGCCACCACAACATCTACCGAATGGAGATGGATCTGGGCCACGTCCGATGTCCAATGGCGTCTTTTACGGTCCTCCGAATGGTGCCAACGGTCAGCCTTCGTATCCACAGGTGTGTTTTTATTACTTTTAACTTGCTTTCGTTAATCTTCGATGCTTTTCAGGGCCAAGTCATCCCGAATCCGCAGATGGGTCAGCCTCAATATGGTCCTCCAGGTGTATCCCCGCAAATGATGGTTAGTTTATTAGCATTCTGATCTTTGGTGAACTGATTGAAAAGTATTCTTCTTCAGGCTTATCCTCCACCGCACCCCAATCAGCCGCAAGTGCGCCCCTGCTTTGTCGATTACCAGAATGGCAACTTCCAACCGAATGCCCCTTTCGTATACATGATCCAGCCTAATGGCATCCGTGTACCTGTGCCGATCAACTACGGCGTCGTACCGCCTCAGGCAGCTGTAGCGTCGCAGAGTTATGGCAGTCAGAAGTCGGCTTCGGGCACCAGCAATGCTCCAAACACGCAATATACTGCCATTCCGCCGCCGGGCATGCTTCCCTTCCCTCCTGGCAACTTTGCGCCCATGGTATATCCGCATCCACCGCCACAGCCGATCCATCAAGTCCACGACCCAACGATGTACTATGGCCCTCCGGCGACTGCACAACCTCCGGGATTGCCGCTTCCTCCAGTTTCGGCCCCTGTACCGACAAAGGACACATCTGCTGATGACGAAGAAGGTCTGAAGTCGCCCGAGGTCATCAAGGAAACGCTGCTCAAGAAGGAGACGAAGTTCAACCCGAATGTGCCTGCTTTTGTGCCTAGACCCAAGGTTGACACGCCGGTCGCTGAGATGGAGCCGCCTCATGAGAATGGTGCCGTCAATGGCGATGATTCTCGCTCGGAAGAGTCGCCGATACCGCCGCCGCGTCCACTTTCTCCGCCACCACCGCCTCAACAGGTGTATGCCCAGATTCCGCAACAACAACAGCCGCCACAGCAGTACCATCAGCCTCCTCCGCTCATGCCACAGCAGCAGTACCATCCTGGCTTCCATCCCCAGCAGCAGGCCTATCCGCGTCAACCACTTCCGCCACAGTACTATCAGAACAATGGGTATGGTCAGCCGATGCCGCCCCAATTCTACCCGAACAACGGATACATCCCACAACAGCAGCAGCATCAGCAACCTCCGCCACAGAATGGTCAATATGGGTACCCGCGTCCGAATGGTCAATGGTCCGCTGTCCCCTACGGAGCTCCGCCGCCATCCAATGACGCTCCAAAGCCATATCCGCGACAGTGTTATCCCCCAGATTATCAGCCCACGCAACGCCACCAGCGACAGGGATCCAGGGATTACCGTGGCAAGCAGCGACGTGATGGCCCGAAGGCGTCCGCGACAAACACAGCTACTCCATCGCCGCCGGAATCCGTGCCCGAGGATCAGACACCGCCGAGCGAGATCGATGTCAACGCTGATCAGGAGACAAATGGTGACTCTGAGATTGTGGCGCCCGACGGTCCGCTTCCAGAGCCGAACTCGCAGACGAATGAGCCTCCCGAAACAGAGCCAGCTGAATTTACAGTCGACTTCACTGTTCAACCCAAGGAAGACTCAGAAGAACCACGTGAGCCGAGTGAGTTGGTTGTTTTGACATAATTTCCGATCAATATTGATACTTTTAAGCCCCTGAAGTCAGTGTCACCCTGCCCCTGAAGCCTCCGCCACGGACCAGCAACAAAAAGCAGCGTCGTTCGAACAAAAAGGTATGTTTGCGTTTCATGCCAATTCTGAACAGTTTTAAACGAAGTCTTTTTCAGCGTCGTTAGCATCGCCTTCACCTGACCGCTTCCATGTCCATCGAACCAGTATCACTTTAACGATTTCCGCCAATCAAGAAGTCTTTCAAGGTTTTTTCCGTTCATTCAATAGGATTAGCGTTCGTTTAGTGTAAACTTGTTTCCTGTAAAGTCGACTTTTCTGATCCCCTGTTTGTTGATTCTAATTCTGTCAAGCTTATCTTTTTCGTTGCCATTCCGGGTGTACCTGCTCCAAATCTTTATTTCCCGCGATCTCGCTTTCCATGTTTTTGCCGTTGCATCATTTCAAAAGATTAGCTAGCTTCACTGATACCCTTTTCCGTCGGATATATCTTGCCAAAAACTGACCCCTTCTGTAATAATGTATTAGTTTACGATGCTTAATGGGAAATTCTATCATTTTATGACATTGTTAATCATTAAGTATTGTAAAAAGTGAATAATATTTATGACTGATTAGATGTTGGAGTATATTGGGGTGGTGGTTATTGGGTTTTGGTTAAAATCAGTGTCGCCGCAACTCGGCAAATCAGCGATGTGCTCGTTGGAATGGTGGTATAGTCTGTCACAAAGTTTTGGTATCGATCGACGATGGTGAAGTAAAAGTCTGACGTCGTTGGGGGCGACGTGGACGCGTATTTTGTGTAATCCACGGGTGTTCCATCGATCCAGGAGACGTCAGATGCGCTGGAGATTTTGCCAGACACAGCGATGAGACCAATCATGAACAGTGCCCCGAGATCTAAAAAAACCATGTGTCAAGAAAGAAACACAACAGTGGTGTGCTTACCATCGATAAACTCATTTTCGGCGTCACTGTGGATGGATGCCAGACTCCCTCCTCCCATTTGTTCATAGCAGATGTTGTTGTAGTAGCCGTAACGTTGAGTGTCATTGGAGGTTGTTTCACTTTGAGGAATTGCGAGATAACAAAAGTAGCCATCACTGGCATTGTACAGTTTGAACGAAGCGGATTCACATGTGTACGCCAAACTCATTAGAGGAACAACGCAAGCTGTCCCATTCCAAGTAGCACCCAGCGCGGTTGGAATCAGGTAGCATGATAGCTCATCACTGACCAAGTAACATGTCTTTCCGTTTTGGGTCCATCCATCTGGGCAGGGTTGTTTTGAGGCATACAGCAAACTGACACGTAACTCATCGATGAAACTCAATGATTGGTCGGTCACTTTTACATTATTAGACTTTTTGACGTAATAAGTGCATTGTGTATCGTCTTGGGTCAAGCCAGTCAGCGATTGGAACAAAACGCACTTTGTTGTGTACTCCACAAGTTGAAAACCCCAGCACGAAATGTTTTTGGCACAAACTTCCGCACAAGTAAGGTCATCAGACGTGGCAACGGTGGTCAACGTCTTGCCGGCCACTTGGTAGCCGAGCAGGTTCAGGAAGTCCGTTGTACCGTAGACCATTGATGTTAACAAACAAACTACGACAAGACTGCCATGGATCAACATCTCACAAGCTTCGACAAACGGCGAGACTAAATATGTAAAATATCCAGCGTGATATGGGATATGCATGCTACAGTCATAGCAACTATGTTTGTTCCTTTAAAAAAGCAATAAATAATCGCTATTGAAACCGAAAATGTCGTAGTTGCTATGTGAAACGTCAGCTAACAATCTTTGGTTGTGTTTATCTTATTGCGTTGATTTATTGTAGTCTCGCTTTTAGTTATACAGGACAGAGTAAGTCAGAAAAAAGTTAAAATTGTTTGAAGAACTGATTGAAAACAGCAATAGTATGAATAACAGCGCGGATTAATTTACACGCAAAATAGTGACAGTGCGCTAGGGCAAGTTGCGTGCGCGCACTTGAGCATCACTTTTATTTGTTATTTTATCAAATTTTAGTAAATATAAATACTATTGTTGCGATAAATAAACTCGAAGTGCAATGGGAAGTGATCATTTTTTGGTTAAAACCAGCGTCGCCGCAACTCGGCACACCAAAGACGTCTTTTCTGGAATGGTTGTCATGTTTGTCCACCAGTACTTGTCCTTATCCATGATGGTGAAGTAAAAATCTGATGTTTCACCCGGGGATCCTTCTGCATAGTTAGAATAAGAGACTCGAGAGCCGTCGAGCCATAAGAGGTCAGATCCTGTTGAGACGGTGCCGTTTGCGGCGACGAGTCCAATCATCACGTAATCACTGTCTTATCATTTCTACACACAAGTTAGTGAAGTATTAGTAACAATGGAAAAGGTTTTCCGCCGCTTCCGTTCGCAAAATGCCAATTCGAAATACTATTCAGAAAAGAGATCCTTGCTAAGCCATGGAAGAAATTTTCTGCGTTTTCGTCCAATAAAAAAACACGGGAGGAATAACAGGTAGTCCATTGGGAAGCCTTGGCAATCCTTGTTGACGATGTTCGTGGATGTAATCCAAAAGTCGTCCAATACGTACATGACAACCGCCAACGAAACAGGTGATTATCACCGAAATTACTTCACAATGGTATTTGAAACAGTATCTAGTCCCCCAAAAGTATATTTCTACAAGAGGTCCATATAAAATCCATGCCAACAGTGTAAAACCTGCTGCGGTCGAAGCACCTATGATAAGTATACCGATTTTCACAAAAGATTGCAATTGTAAAACTTCTAAATGATGCCTGAGATAGAAATATTTGAACGATTGAAATGTGTAGATCGACAAGATTATTTGAAAAATTAAGAGAGGGGACAGTGAATAGATGAGTGATGCAACAAGTCGGGGCTCTTTGATGATTCTGGTCCAAAATATAGATTGATCTATCAGTAAGGAATAGTAAATAATGATAAGGTTGTACGGTATACTGACCCAGGCACAGAACACCTAGAAAGCACATGTTTTTGAGTGGAAAGTACATCTAATAACAAACCTGGTGGAACATATGGGGTATGGAGTTGAATCTATGCCGAAATAGATACGGCAAAGGGGTCAACAATGCTGCTATCAATGGCACATAATAGTTCGGTCCGTTAAATGCAAAATGTAAGCCGGCTGTCGCGATGTATAGAATCAACAACAGGGCGGTTAAAAGGTACTGTAAAACTGTTTTTGGTATACAAGTTAGCGATAAAGTTAAAAACAAACCGTGCCAGTAGATTCATAAAAGCAAATTCGGGGTAGATGTGGACTTCTCTGATTAACAGGGCTCTGTTTCATGTCGATACGAATGGAAGTTTTGACAAGGGCCTCCGAAACAACCATTTTTACACAAATTTCAATAACTACGCTTGCTCCGATGGCACAAACTAACAAAAAATGCAAGACCGGCCAGCTTCAAATCGATGGTTGTGTTGCCGTATGGCCAACATGCAAAGCCTGCAGCTGCTAATTTCGGCCACTGACCGACTTGCCCACATGACAGCCATGTGTGGCCAAAACATTGTGTCCGAAACCAGCGAGCAAAAACTGGCGAGTAATTTGATCCGTTCAGCAGTAATTTGTTTGTTTTAACTTCCGATGCACAAAATAAGTTTTTTTATTTCAATAATACTGAATAAACATGTCTACACAATATTCAAAATACAGTTTTTAAAAGTTTATACATAACAGCCCTGAAACATTGTGAAAAAGACACAAGCATGACTTTTTTCCGAACTATACTTCGCTTTCTAGAGGCGACACTTTTTGTCCTTTCAAACAGTCAAACACCGGAGGAAAAACAAACAACCCATTAGCATCCCTTGGCATGTCTTCTTCACTTCTAAGATAATTGCGAATGTGATCTACAAGTTTCACAATACGCACATGAGTAAAACACGTAAGACATGCATATATTACTATTTTAATGGAAAAACTGCCAACTATCGAGGTACCCCAGAAGTAAAGTTCTACAAGGTGCTCATAGAAAACAAATGCAAACACTGAAAATGCTGCAGTCGTCATAGCGAGAAAGTTAGTAGCTAGAAGTGTCCAAAAAGATCGCAATTGTAAAGCTTCTAAGTGTAGCCTGAGATAGAAATAGTTGAACGACAGCAATGCGTAAATTGGTAGAGCAAATTGAGCTACGAAAAGGGGGAATAGTGAATAAATCAGTAATGCTGCAGTTCTTGGGTCTTTTTCGACGTCCGTAAGGCTTCTATATTCGCTTAACGCGGATTCATAATACCACATCGTAAGATTGTGGACTATACAGACCCAGCTACAGAAAATCTAGAAAACAAATTTTATTTAGCGCTTTTTAGTGCTGATACAAACCTGGTGGAAAAGGTTCGGCATATATTCAAAACAGCGGCAGAATAGATAGGGCGGCAGAATCGACAATGCTGATATCAATGGAACATAATAAGCTACAGATGCGTCAAATGCAAAATGTACGCCGGTTGTCACGATGTATAAAATCAACAATAAGGCGGTTACAATGTACTGTAAGATAGTTTTTGACACTTAAATTTAAATAAAACAAAAACTAACCGTGCCGGTAGATTCATAAAAGCGAAGTCGAGGCAGGTGCGGATTCATCATGCTGACGGGGCGCTGCCAATCGTCAATGGAAATGGAAGTTTCGAGGAAACTGTGTGATTCGCTCATTTTTTCGATCATTTTCAATAACTATCCATGCAGCAGTGGCACTAACAAACAAAAAAGAAAAAAGACGGCAGCTTGAAATCGATGGTTGAGTGCCATATGAGCCGGCCAACATGCAAACTGGAGCTGCAGCAGTGTGGCAACAAGGTCTGTGTGTAACTGAGCGACTTTTTTAAATGAAAGCTATGTGTGGGCTCGGCAAAACATCGTATGTCCGAAGGGAGAAAGCAAAAACTGGCAACAAAGTTAATCCTAAAATGGGTAATTGTTTTGTGTGTTTTTCATGACTGCTTATAAACGTGTTCTCTTTTAATTCAAAAAAATTTAGAAAAAACCATTTCTTAACATTTTTTCAATTCAGGAGCAGAATATTCGTTGATGAATTATAATTTTAAAACATTATCGTCGTAAAAATGACATAAAAAAAAATGACATTATATGGGAGTTGTTTATGCTAAGCCATGGCTCATGGGAGAAACCTTCTGCTCTCCCCTCCAAAACACAGGAGGAAAAACAGGTAGTCCATTTGCATCCTGTGGCAAGTCTCGTTGACGATGTTCGTGAATGTGTTGCAAAAGTTGTCCAATACGTACAAGAATAAAGCAAGTAATAAAGAATACGATTAACAAAACCGCATCACATCGGTGATCCCCGAAGTAAGCTGTTATAAGCAAACCATAGCGAAACCATGAAACATACGAAAACGTTCTAGCAACATAAACAATCATACAAAAAACTTCGATTTTCCAGAAAGTCAACTGTAAAACTTCTAAATGATGCCTTAGATAGAAGTATTTGAACGATTGCAATGCGTAAATTGGCAAAATTATTTGAAAAAGAAAGAGAGGGAACAATGAATAAACGAGTAACGCAGCGGGTCGGGGGTTTTTGGTGAGGTCGGCATCGGTTCTATAGTATTCTATCGATGGGTAATAGTAAGTTATCATGAGGTTGCACGGTACACTGACCCAACCACAGAAAGCCTAGAAAACAATAGTTTGCATTTTTCTCAGTGGGGAGTAATTTTAACAACAAACCTGGTGAAACAGATGGGGCGTGGAATTAAATCGATGCCGGAATAGATACGGCAAAGGGGTCAACAATGCTGCTATCAATGGCACATAATAATTCGGCCCGTCAAATGCAAAATGTACGCCGGCTGTCGCGATGTATAGAATCAACAACAGGGCGGTTAAAAGGTACTGTAAGGTGAGGTTTTTACATTTTGTATAATGGAAAATGAAAACAAACCGTGCCAGTGGATTCATAAAAGCGATTTCGGGACAAATGTGGATTTATCGTGTCGGTAGGGCACTGTTTTATGTCGTTACAAATAGGAGTGGTAACCAGGGCCTGTGATTCGACCATTTTTCGAACAAATTTCAATAACTACGCTTGCTCCGATGGCACAAACTGACAAAAATGCAAGGAAGGCCAGCTTCAAATCGATGCTCGAGTGCCGTATGAGCTGACCTACATGCAAAACCTGCAGCTGCAGCTGCCCACTACGGTCACTGACCGACTTGCGCACATGACAGCCGCCATGTATGGCCAAAACATTGTGGTTCAAAGCCCGTGCGCAATAACTGGCAACAAAATTGACTCCTTCGACTATCAACCTCATTCAAAACCCCTTTCACGACTATCGTTATGCCTTATCATTATTTAGTCTTTATTAAAACTCGTAAAACGAATAACAAAGCACTTTGGGCAATACAAACTTAAATTTAGGTGAATATCGAATAAAATACGAATAAATTAATTGCCGAAAAACATAAATAATCAACCATCGCTTAGGATTCCACACGTTTGAGTCATGTTTAGACAAAACTCACAACACAATCTCAATTTACTGCTTGGAGGTGGAAAGCAGAAGGGCGAGACCACCGGCGGCTCCGAGGGAAAAGACGCAGTTAGCGGACGGATGGAAGGCGCTAAGGATCCAGAAGGAGAGAACGAGGAAGGTCGCGAGGAAGATAATGTTGTTGTAGAAGATCGCGAAGGTGGTGGCCTCGTAGTCGCCGACTTCGCTCTTGCGCCACAGGATGCGCTGCTCCTTCTCGATCTTGGAGATCTTCTTGTCATCGGCGAACTGCTTGGTGACCTCGCGGGCGATGGCATCTCCGCGCTTGACGATGATCCTGAAGATTTTATATATAAAAATGAGGTAAAAAGATGGAAAAAGTGAGCTTACTGGTCCTTAAGGAGCTGCTTGGTGTTTCGGTAAGCAGTACCGAGCAGGGTCGAAGCTCCGATGACAGCGATGATCCAAATGATCCAGGCATCACTGGGTTCCTGCTGGTGGATGCCGTAGAAGAGGTAGATCGGGCCGAGGGCAACGATGGTGGAGACCGTGTAGAAGAGGAGGTTGCTCTTCTTGGACACGTCGGATGAGAAGCCCTGGAGCAGGATCTCCTCTTCGCGGGACAGCTTGCTGGTCTTGGACATGGTGGAGATGGTTTTACTGAAATGAAACTCCTAAAATCGAACTCAAAAGCCGTAAAAAGCAAAGATAAGTCAAACACGGCCAAAAACCGTTCAGTCAAATCCATCAAAATTTAAATATATTCCAATTTATCCGCATAAAAACCAAAACACAACAACCTAATCCAACTTCTACACTTCCTCAAAACAAAGACCACACTGAAAGCTCAAAAACAGACAAAAAACACTTCACTGGGCAGCCGGGGGCGCCGATGCTTGGATCTCCTGCAACGCCTTCTCGTCAGTCTGGGACATCGTCGTGAGGACCTTGCCGAGCTTCTCATGGACATCCAAATACTTGGCGACACACCGATCCAGGCACACAGATTCACCCTTGGTCAAATCGCCCTCGGCGTAGTGCGACGGTATGCACTTGGCTTCACAGGCGTCGGTCATGCGCTTGTACATGTCGGACATCATTTCCATCTCGAGTTCGGCGACCATCTGCATCTGCTGGTTGTACTGGGCGTTGGCCATGGTGATGGTGGGGTCTGGGAGGGTTTGGGGATGCTGAAAAGGTCGGAAAGTGAGTGGAAAGAGGGGTAATTGACGCGGAAAGATATATAAAAACGTGAAAAGTGGACTGCAAAACAGCCAACGCAAAGTTCGCGACTGGTGTTGTCAGTGAACACGTTTCGCCAAGAGTGATGCAACTTTCGGTATGAGAGTGCAAAGTGCGCACGCGATTGAGTTTCGCTATGAGAGTGCAAATGCGCACGCGTTCAACAAAGTGAAGATTTTCCTCTTTTTTCAATTTTGTTACTTTTTTCTTGATTTTTGTATGTTTATCCCCTCTTTAAGGCTCCTAATGCCTTCTCTTCCGTCTTTCAAGTTGCATTGTCTTTCCCGAGTGCGCATGTGGACAGCTTTCGTGATAATTAAAAGAGCTTTCAAGAAGAAGCTTCGTTTGTTGCGCGGGGCTGCATTGTCCCTTCCGTCCGACTGTCATTGACCGTTTACCGCAAAATTTGCAGACAACCCCATTAGGAATGCAATGCACCCTTTTCATCTATGCTAAGTAGACACAGGTGGAGCGAGCCCTCGGCGCTCATAAGCATAATATTGTTGTTCCAAAGACCACCCCGGCTGCGTGCACCGATTGCCTACGGAAGCCCCTTTAACTGGGGTATAACCGTTTAAGCCTAATAGTTAGCTGACCACTACACTAGGGCGTTGATTGTTGTTGTCGACAGCACAGGGCAGTCCATTTCCCGCAAAACACTTACACTTGAGGGGTCAAATTTCAGTGCGGGTTTCATGCGTGTGCCATCGGCTGCCTGCAAGCAGTCCGCGCAAAGGGCCACTTTGTCACAGCGCTCGTGGGGTCATTTTAAACAGAGCAGTTTGTCACTGCTTTACATTTTACAGGGTCGTGACAGCCATTTTCGATGAACTAGGAAAGTTGGCAGTGACAAGCAAGCTAGACAACGATGGATGGCTCACATTTTTCGGCACCCCAAAATTACAGCAACCACAATGTCGCGCAAAGTCGACTTGCAGGCCCTCTGGCGACGGGCAACGATAAAAAGTGTTGACATCCAGGCCTGAGGGCATCCGTTTCTTCGGACACGAGAGAGAGCACGCTTATGACTAATTCATGCGCGAGTCGATGCATACAAACGATGGCACTGTTGGCCTTCTGGATGCTTTGCTGGTCAGTTTGGGATGTTGGTTCGACTTTTTGAAGGGTCCTTGTCAGTGGAAATGGTTGTTTTTCATTATCTTTTTGACCTTTGACAACTTTTTTCCTTAAATATAGGTCTCATTTGGGGTAGAAGATAATTTAAAACGGGCTCTGACATGTCCCACCTACTGTAAAAGCCAGCCCTTAAAACCAATTTCCGTTTGCCTCGCCCTCCTCAGGCTATCATCATTTCGAACCCATAGCCTACAGCTACAGCATGTCCGCGCAGGCAGCCTCCCTCGTGTCAAAAAGGTTATTACGCCAACGGCTCTCGTGCCACGGGGCGCATGTGCCAACAACCAGCCCTCTTTTCCATCTAGTACTATCCTCGTCTGACCGTACAGCTCGCTTTCCGTTTTTCGTTCATTAATCCGCTGCTTCATGGCCCACCCACCCAGGGCACCCGCCAAAACAGTCCCTCCAGCCAGGCTGGGAGGTCAAAGGTGCCCTGCCCCGGGGCCCCGGGGCCTCGCCGGCGGTAATGAATTGGCACTCGCTGGCTTGGCCTTTGGACCCTGCCTTGGACTGGTCTGGGATTAGGTTAGGTTCGAAAATGGTGGTGAAGAGGCCAAATTGGGTCGCTTCACCACCATGTATATTTCGCCGACAACCGCTTCATAGGGCTCATTTCGAACCCAAAAGGCGCCGGCAATGGCCACTTTTTGTCTTTTTTTCGGGTGTCTCATGGCTTCATTTGTGTTTTATGAATCGGTCTCGCTAATTTGGGATTTCATTGCCAACCCTCGTAGTCCATTTTGAATAGACATAATTTCATTTTCCAATCAAATCCCCAAAATTATAGTCAAAATTACTAAAGGTCAAATCAAAACACCAAAATTCGCTAATTGTTTTTCCCTTTTTCACGTGAGCGTGAACCAACTTCAATAATTTGCGCTAATTAAACAATTTTCCACCTTTGCTTTTTTCCTTTCGGATTAGATCTACACCAACCTTGTTTTTATACCCACTTTTTTAAAAACTATTTTTGCCTTGCCATTATTATCACGAGGCACACTTTTCCAACCTTATATGGTGTTTACAAATGTTGGAAATGCCAAATTGTAAAAAAGTGTGTCCCGCCACGAAAACCGTCAACAAAAATTTGTCACTTCACTTAATTTTTTTCACACTTTCCATGAATATAATTTAAATTTGTTATTTACAACCGCGTTTGTACAGCGGAAGTTGCCTTGGCCCCTAGAGCAAAGAACTGTCTGCAAAAACTGGACGGAAGTGTGCCTCAAAGGCATTGTATTCTGTTGTGTTGTGTTCCATCTGTCTATTGTACCTTTTTGGGTAAAATAGAATTGACTGACAATCTATGTTATTATTATGTTTTTTGACTGTCAATAGGGGGTGTATCAAGTGTTTTTCGGCCGATTGCATGCTTTTTATTTTGACGGGGCCCTCCTGCCGATGTTCGATGTCCTGTGGCGCATTGCGCGCTGTTTGACTGACTGACCAGTCGCCTCACTCCGTTATTATGACCCATGAATGAAAAAAGATGGAAAAAATGGAAAGTTTCAGTGAATTTCGGAGTGACTGACAGGTCCGTCGCAACAACTTGACTGACTCAAGGCTCGTCCTGTTGTTATTATTTATCCATCAAAATCCTGGAGGTTGGTTGTTCATTGTTACAATAGCCAGCCAGGGCTGGCGTCAGTCGACTGGATAAAGTGTGTTCAGTGTTCCGTTGCGGACTGTTGAAACTTTTGAAAAACGTAGAAACGTCGAAAAGGACTATCTTGCCTTTTTGGACCTCCGACTGTACTTAGCGTTCGTCGCGGTTATTTCACATCGTCAATTTTGAGTACTATAGGTAGATAGTTGTTCCAGACGTGTGCCTTGTGGCTAGAAAGACGCCTCTTCGCAGGAAAAGCAAAGCAAAGGCCTTTTTCGCACTTTATTTCGAGACTCCGCCTACTTTTTAGCCGTCAGCACGTGTAATTTGTTTGTTTCCCCTCTTCTTCGCGCACGTGTGCACTGCTACTAGTCGACTACTTCCACTTTAACCTTACGTCCGCGCGCCTTAGGACCCTTTCGCAGTTTTAGTTTAGCATTATGCGTCCCTTCGCAAGTCACCGATTTCCGAAACACCATAACCATCATGTCAAAACGGAATGAGCCCAAAGGCCGTATGCACTTATCCGCATCCACACAGCTGCCTACAAACCTTGTCATTATCGGCTCTCACCCGCCAGCCAGCCAGCCCGACACGCTTCTCTCGTCGGTCAAACACATTCATAACAACATCCATCTCCATCGGCACGAGTGGAGTCTAACACATAAAATTTGACCATCTCATAATTTGGATGGGATCACTTGAACTACCCACCCCTGAGTCTGGGTGATCATATCGCATCATGTCAGTTTTCAATCGGAACAGTGTGATATTTGTTTGTTTGCTGACAGCCCCTGATGGGTGGTTTCCGACAGTTTTGACGTGAACCTCGTCTCCGAAACTTTTACCTTTTAACAACTACAACCCTAAAAACCTTCACATTGCACCCTCAACAAACACAACTTCCAAACATAAACTTTTTATAGCCAAAACCCAATTGCAATCTAAAATTCGCCTTTTTCTTGACCCCCAAAACCCACCCCTCCAACATTCTACATCGACCACTTTCCCGGCCATAAATTTTCGCCCATCGAACAAGACTAGTCGTAAAACTTTTTATTCGAGTCATTACATACTTCGTTAAACCGCGTTCATTCCGAAACGCCTGCATTTCAGAGTAAAGACGTTAAAACTGTACATTTTTTGTCTAACATTTTTTTTCAAAATTACATCATAGAAAAACCGGCTAATTTTAGCAAAAACTTCCTTTGTCTTATCCCTCTTACGTTTGTCTGAAAATTTAAAAGTGTATACACTTCAGATTTGACTTTGCTTATCAAAAAAACCGAACGAACACTTTACTTTTTATCGGATTAGAATTTCTCAGCAGTTCAGTTTGTCCACACGTTCCGACCAAAATAGCGTTCTAATACCCGTATAAAGGATGTCATCAATTTCTCGTTGGGTTTTTGAATGGCATCTTGATGGGAAGATGCTGCATCGATGTTCTTTTAATGGGAACAGTGATGTTGGTTGATATTTTGGCGGATTTTGATGTGTGTTGTGAATGGGTGGTTTTACGATTCTTGTCTTTTGATAAGACAGGTGTGAATTTGCTTGTAGGCTGGGTTTAGGGCTATTTTGGAACACGAGGCTTGAATATAAACAAGTTTTATGAACTTATATGGTTGTAAATGTGAATGTTTGTTGATACAGGTGGAGGGGAAATGTTGTTTGTTGCGCTAAAATGGTTAGAAATGCAAAGTTTTTGTTAATTTTGGACTTTTTATGCCAATTGGAAGGTCTAATTAGCCTTCACACGCTTCAATAACCATTTAAAACGCACTTCTGTTCATCCCATTCAAGTTTATTTGAGGTGTTTTTTGCCTTTTTTATGTGCCAAATTACCCATACACATGCCCCTCCCACTTTTTGCTTTCACATTCAGCCTCAGACCTCGCCGATAACATCTGACTTCCCCCATTCCTCCATCATTTGCAGAGTCCAGCTACCGCAATTCTAGCGTAAATTCTTCCCCAATGTCAATGTCAAACCCATTCTCAAGAAATTGTAAAAAATGCCTGTCAAAACCCTCGAATGCGCATGCTCACACAGGCAAAACGTGTAGTTTACACATTTTTTATGAGTTTTATAAATTTTCACGGCCACCCCGACTGGCTATCAAATGTCTGCATTTGCCGAAAAGGTTTTCTACTACACATTTTTTTGTCCAATCCTTTCCCCCTGTTGTCATGCTCAGTGGAGGGTGTATTGGAGCGTTGATTCAATTTAGTGTCTCCTGCGGGCCGAGTAACAACGTCGTCTCGTTTCGACGACGACGCCGACGACAACGGCAACAACGACGATTGTATCTTTTTGTCTAGGGGTTGTTGTTTGCTTGTTTGGCGGGAATCAGCAGTGTTTTTTGTATTTTGGTCATGTCGGGTAGGGTGCAGTCATTTGCTTTTGGGTACTTTTATTGGTTGTGGTGACTTTTTTGGGTTTGAGAGGGAAATTATGTTAAATTTGTTTTTGGTTTGAAAGAGTTTTGTGTTGGCATCTTGAGTAGTTTTTGGTTAAATTTGTTACCAGAACAACTTTTCTGCAGTTTTGACAAATTTTGGTTCTGGTACTTTTTTCTACCAGAACCATTTTTTGTCAATTTTTGGTTCTAATACTTTTTTTTTGTTCAATGTTGTTACCAGAACAACTTTCTTTGAGTTTTGCCAACTTTTGCTTCTGATATGGTTTCTATCAATTTTTTGTACCAGAACAAAATTTCTGCACTTTTGCCAATTTTCGGTTCTGGTACTTTTTTTTTGAGTTTTTCCTACCAGAACCAATTTTCCGTAGTTGTGTCAATTTTTAGTTTTAATACTTTTTTCAGCATCAGAACAACTTTTTTGACTTCGGTTAAGTTTTTGGCCTGCTATGCTTTTGATCAATTCTCAATACCAGAACAAATTTCCACCACTTCTCCCAATTTTCGCTCCCAATACCAAGAAACCCCAAACCCCCTAAACCTCATTTACATTTCCTTCCTCCCCTCATTGTGACCTTCACCTTCACATAGTAAACCACGTTTCGTTTTTTTGACACGCTTCCCGATTTATAGTTTTTTCCACACGCAATTTCGAATTTCCCATCTGACCCATCAACGTGCGCAAAGATCCGATTAAACACGAGATTAGCTCCTGTTTTTTATGCTCTTCCGAGTCAACCGACTTCGACGCAGCACCAATTCCGTAACAACAAATCGTAAGCACCCTCAAAGCCCATCTGTTTCTCACTTTTTTTTGTTTCGAAGAGCCTTCATCACCTCGACCCTGAGCCGACGAGACGCAGTTTGTGTAACCCCAAGAGGCCCCGAGCCACCCTTGATTTTTTTGTTTGCCCTCTGCTCCCGACTGGTTAAAATCTGACTAAATCTATTGTCTTATGCTTTTTGCGTTCTTTTTGCCCTTTGAAATGTAAAATGAAAGGCGTGAAGCCTGCTTGACGCTAACATCGTTGTCGTCTACGTGATCGGAGCCGTGATGGTTTTAAGTTTCGACTTTCATGTCCTCATGTCGGGATTGAAAGAGCATAGGTAGCCATCCAAAGGGCCTACAAACGTGACAGCTTTTTGTGTCCTCGGCTTTGTTCAACAGAGTGTCTTATGTTTGGCTTTTGTTAGTTTAGGTGTTGATCGTATCGATTGGGGGATGGATAGATAGGAAGAGCCGCTTCCGATGGAAATGGCTGACGGTCGGCGACCTTTGTCAAATGTCGAACAAGCGCAAAGCAAGAGCCGAGGTTTGACTTTGATACACCTTTTTAAAGTTTCGTGTCGATCGGTGCCCGTTAGCTGTGCGCCGGAGGGGATAAAGGACATCAGCTGTCATATCAAGGGCCGGGGTGTCTTTTGA
Organism: Panagrellus sp. LJ2284; assembly: GCA_024447225.1. Classification (NCBI taxonomy): domain Eukaryota; kingdom Metazoa; phylum Nematoda; class Chromadorea; order Rhabditida; family Panagrolaimidae; genus Panagrellus; species Panagrellus sp. LJ2284. Next base: position 1,369,716 of record JAMRYC010000009.1, read on the forward strand.
AGGGGATGAAGAGGACATTAAGATGGGCAGTGGCTACTTTCGTGGTTTTTAAAGGGGGTCAGTTATGTTGGGGCGTGTAAAGTGCGATTTATGGCATTTGCGCGTGTTTATCGATTTTTGATTACTAATTTTTTGAGATTCTACCAACATACTTAAATTTTGTTTTTAAAATAGACTTTAATTAGTGAGTTTTTTATTATCTGATAACAGTATCACGTGACAGTCATTAATAACGATCTGGTTAGAAAATGAAAATGTTTGCACTTTTATCGATTTTTAATTACCATTTTTTTAAAATTTTATTAAGTTATCAAAATTCTGTTTTTAGTATAGGTTCAAAATAGTAAGGTCATCATAGTTAGAAAAGCGTATTATTCCATAGCCATTTTAAACAACCTGGTTTAAAAATAAAAAACCCCACGTACCCCCAAAATCCCACTATCCCATTCCAAACCCCCCATTTATCCCCGAAAAACACTTCATCCCACTTCCGTCTCGACAACCTTTCCATCAGCCTTCCGCCCTAACTGCCCCTGAAGCTACCACCAAGTCTCCGGTGACTTACTTGGCTGCCTGCCACAACCCCTTCAGAGCCAAATAGCCTATTTGTTTGTTTGCGTGTATCCGACGAGCGTTTCCTTAAGGAGTCCAAAAGAGGTTTCACCCTGTGGGCTTGCTCCTACTACTTCAAGCACTTCCTTCGCTTTCTTGCCCTAAGTACTATCATCTCGCTTTTCCGGGCCCACTTTTAACTACGAATTTGGAGCCCATCCGAGCTTCCATTTTCGGGTGCTTTGCCAGGCATGCCCCAGCTTTTTTATTTATCCCCGAGCTAAAGTGAACCCCCGGTATCGCCTCCAGGCATCTAATCTATCTTTGTCTGTGGGCATGTCGCGGGCCTGTTGTTTCACATGTTCCAATGTTTCACGATTAGTAAATGGACTTGACCGACAGTCCGTGGCGCGCTATTTCTTCGAATCCGTGTCCAATGTTACTAAAAGTGCATTTGCATCAACCCGTGTCTCATGTTATTCTTGTTTTTCAGAGCGAAATCCAAGCCATTGTACAACTATTCGAATTACCCCTTTTTTGCAAAGTTGCCTTTAATGGAGTGGTCCATGACGGACAGGCAGAATTTTGGTTGGTCTTAACACGAATTCAAAATTTGCAAATTTCAATTTGCAATTTACATTTCAGACTTGACCTGTGGCAGCCATGTGGTTCGAGGAGCGTAGCTATTCTGATCTCAAAATGTCGACTGGCTTGATCGTCGAAGAGTGGCGCGACTTGTGGTCGTTCAAGGCCGAGTTTCTCGTGGCGGCCTTTGCTTATGTTTTTGCGACAACAAACTTTTTAAATTTGCCAAGGCTAATCTTGGATAATGGTGGATGTAAGTTTTTTGAGTTTTTACTTTTTCTACCAGAACCAATTTTTGTCAAAACTGACAAAATTTGGTTCTGGTACTTTTTTTGATCTTGCAAAAATTTTGTACCAGAACCCAATTTAAACGAAAATGCGACTTTTTGGTTCTAATACTTTATGAAACCATCGATTTTTTAATCAGATTTTATTTTAACGATGGTTATTGATTTTATGTACCAGAACCTATTCTGGTTGAAACTGTCAAATTTTTGTTCTGGTACTTTTTCCGCCATTGTTTGTTTTTTGAATCAGAATCCATTTTTCACCAAGTTTGTACTATTAAGCTTCTAGTAACCTCATTTTTAGTCGCCTTCGTGTCCGCCTACGGCGCAGCCCTTCTGGCGGTCGTGTTGCCAGTTCTCATCCTGGAATTCTCCGTGGGCCAATCCACGGGTCGGGCGCCCATCCAGGCCCTGTACAACATTTGTCCGGTGTTCAAGGGTGTCGGTGTCGCCCAGATTCTCTTCTCCCTGCTGGTCCTTGCCACGATGGCACGCTACCTGGGCTGGCTGCTCCTCTACGTGTTCCACCTCTTCTGGACCGTCATCGATGAACGGCCCGGCCTGCCATGGCTTCATTGCAAGAACTTTCCCGAATTGCAATCTATTCCGTGTCGTGAAGCCGGTGCCATTCTCAACATATCAGCAAGTGCTGCCGTGAAGCTAACTGCGACTCACGATGAATCTTCGTTATCGCAGTTTATGCGTGCCCTGGAGCATCCATCCTCGAACATTGCCGATTTCGGTCACTTCCAATACTACATCCTGGCTGCTCAGGGTGCCGTCTGGCTCGCCGTGTTCATCGCGATCTGTTTCGGGGTCAGATGGCTGGGCAAGGTCGTCAGTGTGACGTTCCTGCTTCCAGTGATCCTGTTGACGGCCATGTGCATCAAGGCCCTGCTCCTCCGAGGCAGCTGGAGCGTCTTCAAACACACATACGACATCACGGATTGGCAAGTCCTCGCAGACTACCGTGTCTGGAAGGCTGCCATCGAGCAAGCCGTCCTAGCCAGTGGCATCGGATTTGGAGCCTTCATCACGATCGGAAGCTACAACAAACGATCAAACAATCTCGTCGGCGATTCGATACTCTTGCTGTTCGTTCACAGCCTTCTGACGCTCTTCCAAGTCTGTACAGTCTTCGGCGTCGCCGGATTCATCGCACTTCGGACGGGTCTGAAGGCGGATGACCTTATTGCTAGCGGCGAAACTCAAATGTGGCACTTTTTGAGTTATTTGAGCTACTTGCCGCATGTGAAGGTGTATTCTGGAATAGTGCTGTTTATGGCTATTTTTGTTTTGCTTAACATTTTTGTAAGTTTTTGACCTTTGTATTAGAAAATTTTTTTGACAAAATTTTGTTCTGGTACTTTTTTGACAAAATTTTGTTCTGGTACTTTTTTGACAAAATGGTACTTTTTTGAACAAATTTTGTTCTGGTACTTTTTTGAACAAATTTTGTTCTGGTACTTTTTTAACAAAATTTTGTTCTGGTACTTTTTTGGCATTTTCATGAAGAAATCTTACAGTATCTCCTGTCACTCAACATCCTCTCCTCCTTCGAAGACGCCCTCGGCGTCACCTGGACCAAATGCGTGCCCCGATTCTTCCTGGCCCTCTCCGTGGCTCTGCTCGGCTTCGCCCTCGGAATCTACTTCACGACCCAAGCCGGCAAACACGCCTACGAACTCGCGACTGGCTATGCCAAGTATCTCACGCTCTGGACGATCCTTGCCTGTGAACTCATCGCCGTTGCCTGGTTCTATTGCGCCCACAACCTTGGCAAGGACCTTCGAACAATGCTCAAACCTGGATGCTGTTGGTGCCTCGGATACATGTTCCTTGGCCTCACCTACTTGCTGCCCATCATTCCGATCGCCATTGCTGTCTTCAATGTCTTGGCCTACAGCTACGAAGCCTACAGTGAGCCGATTCGACGCTTCGCATACAGTGAATTTATCGGTGCCGCTGTGGCACTGGTGCCGTTGTTGCCGATCCCGTTGTTCGCGCTCTATGCCATCATCGCGAGCTGCAGGACGTCTGGATTGTCAAAGGCAGGCGCACTGAAGGCTGCCTTCAAGTCGCCCCTGCATTATGACATGTTGAAGAATGCCGAATCCGCGAGTGCCCAACATGCTCCCCGGTACTCCAGTGCCGCTCCTGGCTATGTGTTGTTGCCACAGCACTCGGCGCCGCTGGCCGAGCCCGAGATGTACAACGAACAGAACAGGAATTCGATCGAAGTCAAGGTGGTTAGTTTTCATATTTCAACCAAACTCTAAATTACTTATTCTACCATATTTCAGACCGAAATCGATCCCTAAACAAAGCTGCCTCCAATCCTTCATCATAATCTCGATCAATAGACGCTGACGTTTTTCATCATCTCCGATTTTCCCAGTTTTTTGCATGCATTCGAAATTTTGCAATTTTACGTTACTGTTAGTTTTGGTATATTGACTTTTTTGCACCATTGTCTTTTAAATTTATTACTGTCGAAATGAAACGAACAGAATGAGTATACGTGGGGGAATAAGTATAGTTTTACTGTTTGCTGGAAGATGCCATGCGAATAATGTTCATGGCAAGCGTTGGTTCCAGGTTGGCAAAGTCCGGTAGAAACAGAATCTTTTCATGATTGTCTCGGAAAAATGCGGTGCATCGTTTTTTAAGGTCAGGTTTTTCATACTTCCAGGCATATTGCACAATTAAACAAAAGTTATTTGTAGTAAGATCAGCAACGAAAAACGGCTCAGCCATGTCCTAAAAAGTAACAATTGCTATACCGGTTTTTAGAAAATAACGTACAATTATTTGTTGAATTTTGTAATTGTGCCCAAAACGAAGGATGTCGGTGGCATTTGATAAGACTTCATCATTGGTTAGTCGACCGTAACAGAAGTCAATAACAAATTTTACTGTGGTAAAGTCAAAATCCGCTGTTTCAACTGCACCAGTTCGCATTTCTTTTGTGTCGCCGTTAAATTTTTCATAAAAGACTGGCGAAACCATGCTTAAGTACTGACGATGAATCTAAAGCTCAAAAATAAAATTTAAAAGCAGGTGGATAAAACTAACATCGATGCTTTGTTCTCCAACAACGATGCGTGCATCTGCTGGATAATGATCCGAATCTGTAGTAAAACTATGCACAGTAGGTTTTTCAGTTTCGTTCAAAGAAAATGTTTGCTCATTCTGGTTCAAACCATTGTCTACATTAACATTACAAAAAGGACCCAAGGCATGGATTAAGCCAACTTGTGTCGATGGATTCATGTTAATAAAATTTTGTGACAATCCAATGCTGGCAACGTTATCTTTGTAAAACAGGGCACACTTTGATTGAAGGTCATTTCTTTCACAATCCCAAGCATATTCAGCGATGGGGCAGAAGCTATCAGTCGACAAGTTACGACTTAACAACGATTCAATTGATTTCTAGAAAATGGAATCAACTTTTCAACTTTAATGTTGGAAGACTTACAATAACTGTTCGAATGTCGTATTTGTCAGCAAACCGTAGCATGTTCACAAAATCGAGTGTTGTCTTTGCTTCACATTCACGCCCGTAACAATAATCAACGACGTTTTTGACTGTAGCAAACTCAAAGTCTATTATCTTTATTTTGCCAGTTTTTGCTTCTTCGGTGTCATGCTCAAATTCGGCTTGAAAGACTGGTGATATCATAAACAACAGGTGTCGATGAACCTGGAAAAAGAGTGAATAAATTTTATTTATACAATGGACCAACTTCAAGTGATTCGTCACCAATGAGAATAGTCACGTCTGTTGCGTAATGACTGGGATTTGTGACAAAGTCGTTGATAATTCCACTTGTAACAATGTCCCTTTTGAAGTTAGTAAACGTGATGTTTATACGGATGAAACCGTTATAACCGAGGCGGTCATGACGCCAATCGTCGGCCACTTGAAAGGACCCATTGAATGAAGTATCAAATGCTGAAATCTGCACTTGTTTTGCGCGACATTGTAATACACATACTTTCTTTTCTCGGTTCCTTGGGACCAACTTCAATAGTTCCGACTGCGGTTAACTTTTCTGCTCTTGATACGCATAGGACAGTTTTAAAACAGGCAAAATCTGTGTCGTGAAGTTTAACGCGAATGTACCACAAAAGTCCCTTGGATCCAATAATAGGACGCTCGCTACTCTTGATAAACTCTCCTTTTTTTAAGTTTTTAGTATCAGTTGTTGAAATTTTTAGCTCAAGCGTATCCTGGAACTTCTAAAAAGAGAATCATTTTTCTACGCTACCTATAAAATAACGAACCGTTGCCATATCGACTTTTTGATTTTCAGATGTTGATTGTTAGTATGTTAACGCTAAAAACAATTTCTAAAAAAATAGTCTTTCTAAAAATGAAAAAAAAAACACGCAAAACTTTTACCAAAATTCTAATTCGATCTTCTGTCGCTGACGCCTGTGAAGAGGACACCAACTAGTAACAAAAGCAAATGGAGTGATTTTTTGTAACAAGACGCTGAAAAGTTTTTGTGATTACAATTCACATCAGTGTACCTTGGACTTCTTATTTGGTCCGGTGCAAGCCTTCGGAATGACACAAGCGCTGCAGATATGACTGACAGATCGGAGCTTATCAGGTCGTCGTTATTGACGGACGTTGTTAGCTGGTCCCGTTTATTCAAAGAAAGGAGCGGTGTGCACTGCGTTGTAAAAGCCTTCATTTTGTATTAACTTTATATAAAACTAAAGTTAAAAAATTTCGGTTTTAAGTTAAAAACATTTTATTTTGACAGATATGACTAGTAAACAATACTGTATTACAATTGTCGATACAAAACCCTTAAAAAAATTAAAACAAACTGTCGCCAATCTCCGATTAGACAGACCGCTGACAGCGGCGGCGACGATGGGGTGATAAAATGAGCCCTCGCCCCACGCTTTGTCGACCCGGAAGATGTCAATGGTCATAATTTTCGTCGCGAAGGACTTTGAGTACGTCTAGTTTTCCGTGTTCATGATGGCCACAGTGCCGACACTCGGGAAAAGCCTCCATGAAGGGAACTATGTGGATTGGCTTGCCGAGATTGATAATGTTGGCGGCGAGCTTGCGTGGATCCGGAAAGATAAAGATTTTCCACCCAATGCCACAGGGTCTTCCCGAAGTCCTGCAGCTATCAATAAAGCAGTTTTGTCATCGAGGCAAGTCCGGGCTGCCATCGAAGCGGAAGCCCTGAGGCGGGATTGCTCCAAAGATGAGGTCAAAGCTGAAGCTGTCGAAATTCTGGAGGATATGGCCCACAAATTCAACATGTCATCAGTTAGGTGTGTTGGCTATGCTGTTGTTAAGGTTGTCAAGGTTGGTTTTGGCTTAGTTTTGTTAGAAGCTTGTTGATTTTAGCAATTTTAGAAGTTGTTCGATGCCGTTTTTGTAAACCTCCCAGCTTTACGAGCCCTTCGAAGTCGTCTCGGCTCAGATCCCATCATTTTCATGCCAACTCACAAGACTTATCTTGACTTTATTCTGATGTCGTTGCTCTGCTTCAGCGAAGACGTCACCCTGCCAGCGATCGCGGCCGGTGCCGACTTCCAGCAAAGCGTTTTCATGGGAGCGGCTTTACGGCGTTGTGGTGCGTTCTACATGCGTCGAAGCTTCGGAAAGGATAAACTTTACTGGGCCATTTTCTCCGAATACGTCCAAACTCATTTAATCCACGCCGATAGACCTGTGGAATTCTTCCTCGAAGGCACTCGATCCCGGACAGGAAAGTCCCTCCATCCGAAATACGGTCTTCTCCAAACTGTTCTACAGCCATATTTGAGAAGCCAAGTCTATGACGTTGCCGTCGTCCCGGTCACGATGAACTATGACAAAATTCTTGAAGAAAGCCTATACGCTTATGAGCTGCTGGGTTTTCCGAAGCCGAAGGAAACGACCAGTGGCCTACTTCGAGCTACACATATTCTGAACCAGTCTTTCGGAAATGTCTATGTGACCTTTGCGGAGCCGATCAGTGTTCGACAAATGTTGGAACCACGGATTTCCAGGAGATTGTTATCATTCCAACCAGAATCCGCTTTCATAATCGACTCGAAAACAAGAAAAGAACTCCTCAAATTTGGTCATGAAATCATCAAAATCCACAATGAAAACAACGTCGTCTCATTGTGGCCATTGGCAAGCATTGTGATCGGGGATTTGGTCCTACTTGGAGATTCGTCGACTTTTGCATTTTCACAACTGAAATCACGCATCAGCGATTTGCTAAGACTGTCAAATGCCCTGGGTTTCCGCTTCCACGTCCATACCAATGTCGATGGAGATTTGCGTGAACTGCTGCATCTCCATGCCGACCTTTTCCAACCATTCGATTTGGCTGCGACAGATTTTGAGCTGACACCAGTTGAAATGGCTGTCCAACAGAACGCTACAAGCTTGGTAGATCGCCACCTTCTCCAGAAAGCTGTCACAATGATAGTTTTTGCGAACTATGCGAACAAGGCATTGCCATTCTTTGCTGAAGTTGGCATTTTGGCGGTTTGTGTTGAATATGGGTGTGATAGGACAGTTTCGGAGTTGATGAAGAACTTTAGGTTAGTTGTTTTTGCCATTTTTAAATTAAAAGAAAGTAAATTTTAGTTTTCTTCAATCGACATTTGTTCGAGAGTTCATTTCGATCCCTGATAATAGTGCAGAGGAGTTCAAAACAGCGTTAGCGAGATTAGTCAATGCTGATGTGGTTGAAGTTGTCAATAGTGATGTGCATGTAGTCGATGTTGGGAGTTTGAAGAAGCTGAGCAACTTTGTTTCGGTGAGTAAAATCGCACTTTGCTCGGACCATAACTGCATGTTGCGTGCAACAAAAATGCATGTTGCGCGCAGCGAAACTAGCAAATTGCATGTTGCACACGAAATTGATTCAACTTTTGACATTCACAACTTTCGTCAACTCTAAAAACCATTTCAGCCCTTCATCCGCGCCTACAACCTCGTCTACCGAGTCCTCCCAAACCTTTCTCCCCGTCTTCACGCCACCACCTCCAAAACCATCATCCCACTCCTCCAACGTGAGATCGCCGTCGTCTTACAAACATCAACAGCCTACCCGCTCGGCTACTATCGCCTCTCCTGCCTCAGCAGCGACATCATCAAAAACGCTTACCACACCCTCACCGATCGCCACATCATCATCCCGAAACCATGGAATGCCCTCATCGTCGACTTCAAAAAAGTCGAATCACTCCAAAACACCCTTCAAAAGTTTGACCAACCCGTCCAAATCGTAGTCGCCGATGCTGAAGCTGACATAGTTCCACGATCACGGCTATGAAAAATAAAGGTGAAGGTTATTTGTTGTTTTTATTATTTTTTTAATAAATTGTTATATTGAAAACATAAATAAAATCAATCCAAAAACAAGCACCAAAAAACTAAACGATGAAGAAGACGCCCCCGCAAGGGCATCATGCATGTTGCAACCGTTTGACGAACAACTACAAACATGGACGACGCCATTTAGTTGTGCACTGGGCCAGATTTGGGATAACGGTAAGCTGAGGCAGATATCGCTGCGATGCAGGAAGTCGACCTCGGCCGGGCGGTGAGCATCGAAGGGGAATACGTCCGTAATGCAGCCACGAGTGAAAGCGAAGGGTTTTACTTGGTTGAGAATGCCTGGAAGGGGTTTTCGTTGCGGGACACAAAAAGTTGAAAAAAGTGCTTACCTCCAATAAATTGCGGCTCAAAAATCGTAACACAGGTGTAATCACATGTCCTGGCCGGAGCTACATTATGAACACCTTGATTAGTATCACAAAAGTTGCCGAAATTAGTTATAGCGCCATAGGCATCGTTGAGGTGCTCGATTTGACCGAAATGGGGGCGGTATTCTTGGGAGGCGCAGTGATAGCAACTAAAAATGCCATTGTGGATGATTTTAGACAGTTTTAAACAAACCTGATGGGCGACCGAAACCCCTCAGCCACACCAGTCATCACAATGACGTAGCCGACCACCCGCACAATGGCTTCCATGCTGGTCCGAATCAACTTTGTTCGCGTTTCCTGCGGCCACCAAGGCCACAGGGCATTGTTTCTGGTGAAAAGAGTGGACAAATGGGGCTGATCACTGTAATTGTGGAGCGTAAATGATGGCAAAATGGAATAGGCGACCGATTACACAATCTCGCAAAAACGGTGAGTAGTCTGTAACATCTGGGGGCTAAAAGTGATCGCTTCCGGACATGGCAAGTCACAAGCCGTCCCGATGAATGTTGTTTTTCAAAGAACGAAGTCGGAAGGAACTGGGAAACCGACTAAAGTGACCGAACGCGGAGGATGGAAGTCATTTTGGACCGACCCCACATGTGTTTTCAATATGGGCAGTCAACGTTCGCATTTTCCAGATGGGATTGATGGAAATTTGTGAAATGGCAACTTTGAAAGTGATCAAGAGACACTTTAAAGTTAATATTGTTTTAAGAAAACTGCACTCGGATGGCGAAATTCGTTGACGAAACACGAAAATGAGTACATATTTATTTGGGATTGAAAGGATGAACCACTCAGGAATCTGATGAATCTCGGCAGTCCCCTGGAGCCTATCTGCCTTTGATGGCATAATGTGCTGTGAACAGAAAAAGGGGGGATAGGACGGCGACGAACAGAAAAAGCATTGTCCATCTGTGCAGATAGGAGGGGATGGCATCGGTTTCGCTTGGGCTGCGACGGCGGCACACACTTCCGTAATGGCATTAGAGATGGGCCAAGGCTCACGCCTCCGGGGTTCCTGAAGGCGGCAAAACCGTCTTCGCCGATTCCCTGGTGACCATCAACGCTTGGGGTGGTATGGAGGGAAATCCATTTGGCACCCTTTGCCCCGGTGGTCGTCGTTTTTAGAATGGCATTGGATTCTGATATTAGAATGGGTTTCAACCGCTGGAAGTCGTTAGAATCCGATGACCAGTACAACCTTATGGTCAAATTGCAGCACACCTGGCCAAAACAAGATGCCCCAGCCAAAGCAGTTCCCATAAAAACTCCAATTCAAATTCCCCAAGCCAGACACGGCACTCGGAGACACGCCTGGGAGCTCCTCAAACGAGACGAAAGTGACTCCCGTCCGGTGGGGCACCTTCCTTCAGCCTGGGGGCCTATTTCCAACTCTCAAGAACATGTAAACACTTTCCTTCGGCCGATAGTTAGATGGAAAGGGGCGTCTCATTCCCATTCGATGCAACTACGCCGAAACTGCCTTTGTTTATTCGGAGCGCGAGAAGGCCCAAATTCTACGCCGCTGTTCTGATCCCACTACTATGCCAGAAAACTGCCACCGAACATGCCAATGCTAACTTTCTTCAATGTAAAAACCAATTTTATAATTTAAAATCCTCAAAATGACGTAATTCTGCCATCTAAATCTACATCTGACGACACACACCCAAGGGAATCCCATAAAACGCCTCCAAAAAGGTAAAACAGTCCCAAAATCGCAAAAAATGACCACAATGCCATAGCTCGCATCAAAAAATGAAACCAAAACCAATGTCACGAAGAATGGTGGGAAAAAACGTGCCCTGAGGCGATGGATGTTGGATGCCGACATGGTTGGAAAGTGAGTGAAATCTGGGAGTTCGAGGGATGTCTCTTAGTGACTCGAAATGGAATGTCTGACAAGGAAACAGAGTGCGAAATGGCGACTTGATAGCCTCCGGACCCTAAGGCACTGCACTGCATCAAAGAAACAAACAAACAAAAGGGCATGTTGCGATGACATGGCCGGCTTTTTCCGGGCTTAATTGGGCGATTCATCATCGGAGAGGGTTGTCGTGGTGTTTTTTGTATTGTTGTTTCAACTTTTTTTTAAAGTTGAAAGTTTCGAAAGTGAAAAAAAGTTTTGATCGAAAGAAAGTCGTATCAGGCAAAGCTAATCGACTTCGCTCCGATCAGATATTATACATAGCTGCAGCGCCAAACCGCAATCAATCAAAAACAAAATAAATGACCTTGCAATTGAACATCTGGCAGGAAAAAAGACATTCATAAAAAGGTCGCATTATGTCATAACCTCGAAAATATACCCAAATTAAATCCGAACTACATATAAAGTAAAACAACTTTTAGGCATTCAAAATCAAAACTTTCCAAAAACTGCCTGTAAGAATTTCACAAACTCAAGTAAAACCTCCTCTTCTACCCATATAGCCAAACTACTACATGCTAACTACTTCTCCTCAGTAACTCCGCAAGGTCACCCACCAATGAAGGCAAAGACAGTCAACACGAGTCCATTATTCATCAACTGTTCCGTTTTTCCTGGGCCTAACTTGTTGCTGTGTCTTGTTTGCCTCGCATCGTCTGCCAATTTAGCTGACTTTGGCGACGCAAGATCTTCCCAACGATTATTCGCAATTTGCGTGAATAGTTAAAAGAGCATTTAAGTCAAACTTTGGGGCGCACATGGCTTTTTGGATCTCTTTGAAAAAATGTAAAATGCAAACATTTTTATTAAATAAAAACAATAAAAGTTTTTGTTATTAGAAAGTTGTGATAGAAATAACTGCTGATTAACTCTAATATTGGATCACATTAAAAGTTGTTGATACATTTATTGATGCTCGAATAATACAGTTTTCAGGTTTCTATATGAGTCCAAGATCCATCAGATTTTCGAGTTCGGTAAAGATTTTCATCGTTTCCTTAACCGATTTTCGCTGAAGACACCAAACAGCAATAGAAATAACAAAAAGAATAAAACAAATAATACTCATTATAAAACTGGTCCAAACTAAACCAGCAACACCGGTGCTTTTTATCCACCACTTAAATAAAACAATCAGCGACGATCCTAATGAGCAACACACAATTAAAAAAACTGAAACTCGAAAATAGTTGAGACATTTATAATCACACATTTGAGTTAGGAGAAACTTACCAAGTGGCAGCATTTCAACAAACCTTGCATGTTGGAGTTGGTGTTCTAACTTTGTAGTTGTGCACAATAAAGCAAACAGTTGACAGTTTCTAGACAGTAGATGATAACTTTTGTCCCAAAAACGGTTTTCGATTAAAAATTCGGCAATTCGAGCTATACGATCACCAGATCGTGTCGGGCTTATGTAGAATGACACAGTTACTTTATCCTCGCCATTGAGAAACGTTTCCAAAGACACAATACCCGGCCCAGATCCACCTTTGGAATTGAAGAAACCAGAACGGTTATCTGTTGTATAATGTGCCACTCGGCCATTGCCAAGATAAATTCCATCATGGAATGTAGGTTTAAAACAACCAACTCTATAAAAAATATAGAAGTTGTCACAGTTCATTTTTAAGACGGAGTCCAGGAGAAAATTTTGACCGTCACCTAGTCGTATGACACTCATTTTTTTTTTATTTCAAAAATCGATAGGGCTATGTGAGCAACTGCTAAAACCAGAATATCGCGGTCTGAAACCGCTTCTGGGCGGAGCTACGATTTTTTGAAAATTTGGCCCCAAAATCGATAAAATTAACATAACTCGGACCGTTCTTCCTATAGAAGGCTGAAACTGCGGTTCCAGCGTCAACTTTTGATGCTGAATCCAATGGTGATAACGAAATTTTGTTATCAGTAACTCTTATCACTGATAAGAATTTTTTGAAAAATCAACTTTTTCAGTTTGGCCGCGGGGCGCTGTTTTATTGTAAAAAATCAATCTCCTATTAATGCCAAACAATAAAAAATTTTTGTACTGGAAGATATCGTAGCCGTTTGGGCGGATTCTGACATCAAACATGGTCATCAAAAACTTTTTTGCTCAAACCTTCATGAAAGTTACATATTTGGAATCAGCATAAAAAATGGAGTCGATTGATGTATAAAAAGTAATACTTTTGTTAAGATTGGAAAAACTCATATTTATTGATAAAAAGAAAAAAATGAACACAGGAGTCGAACCTGCCCCTTTTTCTTTCCTAGTGTGGTGGTGTACAGCGCTGGGTTTGCGCGCGCGGGCAGGTTCGACCTCGGCGCGTACTTTTTCGTTTTTACCAATAAATATGTGTTTTTCGAAACTTATAAAAAGTATCACTTTTTATACATCAATCGACTCCATTTTTTATGCTGATTCCAAATATGTAACTTTCATGAAGGTTTGAGCAAAAAAGTTTTTGATGACCATGTTTGAGGCCAGAATCCGCCCAAACGGCTACGATATCTTGCAGTTCAAAAATTTTTTATTGTTTGGCATTAATAGGAGATTGATTTTTTACAATAAAACAGCGCCCCGCGGCCAAACTGAAAAAGTTGATTTTTCAAAAAATTCTTATCAGTGATAAGAGTTACTGATAACAAAATTTCGATATCACTATTGGATTCAGCATCAAAAGTTGACGCTGGAACCGTAGTTTCAGCCTTTTATAGGAAGAACGGACCGAGTTATGTTAATTTTATCGAATTTCGGGCTAAATTTTCAAAAAATCGTAGCTCCGCCCAGAAGCGGTTTCAGACCGCGATATTCTGGTTTTAGCAGTTGCTCACATAGCCCTATCGATTTTTGAAATAAAAAAAAAATGAGTGTCATACGACTTTAAAACCTCTCCTGGACTCCGTCTTAAAAGCCTCTTACTTCAAATTTCGTCGGATGTGATCGCCGCGACGTAACTCCATGTGGAGATCATGTATGGAGTTGGCTTCTATGTTGTAATAATATTTTTTAGCGGTCCTGTAATAAAATAAAAAATGTTCAGCTAAGAAACAAACATATAAGTAAGATAATTAAAAAACGCAATCCGTGTAACGGGCCGAGGATTACCGAAAATTCAAAAGTAATTCCGAAGGACTACTATGAGTCAAAACTTTCCGTAACTATTGATTTCTCAACATACCTTGCGATATAGTGAGAACAACTTACCAGTCATCAAAAAACTCTTCATGTCTATCAACAGCTTGTCTGATCAGTTTTGCCACATATCTATCAGCATCTGTGCGGTTTTTAATACATATCAAGTGTAGGGTTCGTGAATGCATTTTGATTTTGATAGGAAGAACATCGCGAGGTCGTGAATTTGGTTCCAACACGACTTGTACAATGTAATAAGCGATCTAAAAAACTTTACAGGGTGACCCAAAAATAATGCAACACGGTTTTTCCGACTTAACTCCGGAACAACTTAACCTTTCACAGTCTAACAAAAAAAGGACGATTCTATACTCTTTTTGTGACGTACAATTTTAACGGTTTCCAGGTAGCTTCTATTAGCGGCTCTACAGAAGCAAAACAAAATCTCAAAAAAACGGCCTGTGCGCCGCAAGCGACCTCGTGGAGCGAGGGCAGTTTTCCGCTTTTTTTGCGGAAACGCACGGCACCCAATTACCGTCAAATCGGTAAAAACTAAACAACAGGATATCTAAGAATGCCAGTGAATTTTGGTAGCTGGCAGGATTGAATTTTGGCTGTGATTTCGGACGGATTCTGAGCAGCATCAAAATTTCACAAATTTTGCGTTTTCGGGGTAAAACTTGAAAACCCTGCTTCAATATCGCGCTTTTTTTACCTTACAGTCCTCACAGTACTGATTCAATAGTTAGTTGGCATCTCGAAAGGCTTCTGTGCCGCCCAGGGGGGAAAGTAAAAAAAAATGCGTTTTACAGGCGTGCAAGCCGACTCGAGCTCACCTTCAAGATGGGCACCGTATGCCCGTCCCGAAACCCATTAATTTCCAGTTTGTGTAGGGACCGGCAGGTCAAAAAAAATTTTGTCCAATTTGGCTGCAATCGGTCTTATTCGACGCAGAAATGCCGTAGATTATAATTGGTAAAGAAAAAGAAATTTAAAAAAAATCATGAAGGCATGAAAATGCCGAAAAAGGAGCTCAAAAATCCAAAAATTTTCTCCTAGGGGACTCGCGTCTCTCGAGTGAAAAACCCCGTTGTCAAAGAGCACGCTTCGCCAAACCTCTACTGCGCACGCGTTTCTCCCATTGATCCCTTTCTTTTATATGAACGCAACTTAAACATTTGCACACGCGCGCGAACCAAAACGTGACATTAGCGCGTCTTTTTTTAACATTACAACCTACCAATTTTATGCCAAATAAGCGCAAATATGGGTTTTACTTTACACAACGGCATTAAAACACCTTGTTATCACGCTTTTGGTATGTCAAACATGTTTTTTAAACAAAAAAATTTTTTGAAAAAAAATTCTTTGAAAGCAACTTTTGGCATTTTCAACGATCTTATAGCAAAACTAATAATGCTAATTGATTTATAGTCCATAATAGGGGGTTAGACGTCCTAATTATTGAAGTTGAGCCACTTTCGAATTTTGTCATTTTGTTTGAAAAATTGTGGCACGACCGTCCGGACCTGTCCGGACACCATGCCAAAACCACTGTTGTAACTTTTAACGCTGAATCGAATGGTAGCAGTGCCATTAACGGGGAAGAAGCGGATAATGCCCAAAACTTCAAAAATTTTGCCAAAATTGTCGTTTTGGCACTTTATGATGTGTTTAGAGCAAAACTAAAAACGGCAATCGTTTTCTCGGGTATAAAAATGGGGGTGTTGACGCGCTAAACATGAAGATTGATCAACTTTAATTTTCGGCATTTTCACTTTAAAAATTGTGGCACGCGCATCCGGACGGTTCCGGACATCCCGTTATTTATGTAGATGTAACTTTTAATGCTGGATCGAATGGTCATAGTGGCGTTCTGCTGGGCGAGGCTGATATTGACCAAAACTTCGAAAAACGTGCTAAAATTGCCGTTTTGGCACTTTAGAGCAACTTTTTCTAAAATCTGATGACATCATTCGATTCAGAAAGGAACGAAACGTCCGAATCACTTATAAAAGTTTGGAATTTCAAAAAAAAATTTTGTTACAGTCTACCGGGGAACACTCTGTACGCATTCAAAATTTTCGTGACCTGCCGGTTCCTAAGTTTGTGCTCGACTTTGGAGCTCAGGGTCTATGCTAATTAACGCCAAAGTTTTAAGGTCCTACAAAAATCGCGACGCTTGGGGGGTCTTCGAACGTCTGAAAAAAAGCAGCGGCGCACTGCCCTTTTTTTCGAGATGCGTTTTGGTTTCTGTAGAGCCGCAAACGAAAGCTACCTGGAAACCGTTGAAATCCTACGTCACAAAAAGAGTATAGAATCGTCCTTTTTTTGTTGGACTGTGAAAGGTTAAGTTGTTTGAGAGTTAAGTCGGAAAAACCGTGTTGCATTATTTTTGGGTCACCCTGTACACAGCGGCCAGGTCCCCCCTTCACGGTTCGAACAAACGCGACTTTCGGTTGCGTGCGTCCGTGCGGGCGCAGCACGAATGGTAAACCACAGCCGCGATTTCGCTAGCAAAAAACGAGACCGAGTTCGAATCTTGTCGCGTGCACCGATTTTTTTACGAAAATTTAACAATCGGTTCTTGGCATCATACCAAAACTCTACTATACAGACAACAAAAACGTCCTAAAATGCCACTTTTTACCGCCCTTCCAAGTTTCTAACGGCACAAAAAATAAAAAAGCGCTTTTTTCCGGTAAATACGGCACCGTAACTTTTGATTCCCTGTATGAATTTTGCTCTTTCTAAGTTCAATCGACGCGTAGTTTGATGCTGTTTTCAATGGTGCTAAGAAAAAAAGTAATCACCATCCTAAAAAAAATGTTTTGGCACAAAAACTGTAAAAATCGCGTTTTTGGGTTGCAAATGGCATTATAACTTTTGACTTTCTGAACGAATTTGGTCCATTCAAAAAACAATCGACGCCAAATTTGATGATCTTTCCAAAAACATATAAAATAAAGGGTTTCTACCCAAAACAAAATAACTACGGCACAAAAACGCAAAAATCGTCAAATTTGTGCTCTTTCAAGAGCGCTATCTCGCTTCAAAATCACGTTAGCACTTTCGTTCAAAAAAGAAAATAAGTGTTTTTTGATGGCAAACAAAACGCATTGATAAGAATTGTGAGGTAGTGCCGTATAAAAATAAAAAAAAATAAATAGTAAGAACGAAGCGAAATCGTCTCTCTTTCAAGAGCGCTAGCTCAAACAAATCAAGTTCGTTTTGCCTCTTTTTGACGTCAAACGATTCCTATTTTGTCCTAGAACAATATCCATAGATTGAAATTTAAAGAATCAGCGAAACTGCGGCGTTTTTGGCATCAGAAGACGTCCAATCCGAAATGCAACAAACTTTCTACCCCCTCTGCGTGGTTTGGCAAAATGCGCGCAACGACCAATGACGTCTTTTCAGTCGAGTGCTCGAACCGTGCCTTGATTTCGGACAAGTCAGCCCTGTGCGCGCGTTTTTTGTTCGCACAGGTCGCAGTTTCACAGCGTTGCTTTAAAATTAAATTTCGATAATTAAAGTAAAACCAATGCACTTTTTTCTTGTTAACATTGAAGTAGAAGTGATAAGCGACCGTTTTATGTTCTGATATCCAAAGTTGGTGGCACGAAAGTACCGAAACACGGGCCTCAAAGAAGACGCTCGTGGACGAATCTTTGTGACACGATTCTGGGCTTCAATTTCCGCGAATTTTTGATTTTTTTGCATTTTTGGAATCAGCGTGGTAAAATGAACCGACTGATTCGGACTTTGTCACAAATGATGATAATTCATTTTTTTTCACTTTTTTTACGTTATTTTTCTTTTTTTGAGTCATTTTTCACTCTTTTTGTATTCAGAGCATACATCGATCATAATGAAAGCAATTGTAACTCAAAACAACCAAAATAAACAAAACTTATTTTTAAATCACATTAAAAAAATCGAAAAAAATGTACAAATTGCAATTTCGATAAAATTCGAATCAGTCGGTCAATTTGAACGTGCTGAATCCAAAAATGTAAAAAAATCAAAAATTCGCGGAAACGGAAGGCCGAAATCGTGCCACAAAGATGCCCCAGGGTGCCTCCGGCGGGCGCCGATTTTATGCATTGAAATGTCATCAATTTTGGTCATTTTGGCATGAAAATGTCGAGCAACACTTCTAGTTTCATAAACCTTATCGAAAAAGTTAGAAACTTTTACTTTAATAGAAAAAAGTAAAGAAATTGATTACAAGAGCAAAAAAGTGCACCCGCTTTTGACTGGTTCGACCGACAGCAGACTGCGCGCGCAAATCTCGTTGTCCGCGTGCCTTGCCGCTGTGCCTGTATTAATAGTTTTTTGTTAATTAATGCTCACCTTTGAAACTACAAAACAAAATTGTTGTCCCGCAGCGGTAAAACCATAATACCGATACACTTCTTCGCCACGAAAAGAACAACGAAAACTCATGTTCACAAATGCCACAAAATCAGGGGTGCCTTCAGTTGCATTGAAAACTGCATTAATCAATGGTTGCGCCTCAATCTCCTCATTCTTAAATTTGGTTGGATAAACATACGATACCATGTTTACTCTAAAACATTGAAATAAGAAATGAAATAAACCAAAGTTCTCACTTTTCCGCAGTTTCTTTCAACTTATTACGTTCCATTTGCACACATTCGTTCGCTTTGTCTTTTGAAAAACATTTAGTAATACTAATTTGCGGTTCAACACTTGGATCTTTAAAGAGAACAACGCTGTAGTAAGCAAAATTTTTCTTTAATACAACAACGAAAGGGTTGCCGTCAACATCAAAATCACGGATACGGTACAATTCGCGTCCCCATATCAGTTTTAGTTTTTCTGCCACAAAAATATCAAAATAATTCAAACCGCTGAAAATAATGTTTTGCATTATACTATTTTTTAAGTATGCAGCTTACTATACTTGGTTATGTAACAGCAACACTCTTTGTCTGTTCTCCATGTACTCTCTGGCGGATTCTTCATTATCAAAGGTTGCAAACTCTCTCATTGGTTTAATACGAATGCTGTCTTCATGAGGTTCCACCACTTGATACACATAATAATGTACGTTCTGAAATACTTATGTCAAATATTAAACAATTGAGTGTCAGTTTTTATTATAATATCATAACTATGCAGATGCTCTGCAATTTGAAAAACTTACAAAAATCAGCAACAATACGAAACGTTGTCCCAACTGTGTGGCACCATACAAACGATTGTCGGAAGCTCTCCATATATTGCTGCCAACCACACTTTCAGCATATTTATCAAAGTTTTCATTTAAGCCAGCCTCAATATCCATGATGACCGTTTAGAACACAGACTAACAACGAAAAAGCAGTGTTTGTCACGACTCTTTCCATAACTGCCCGTTTACTGATGGTGAGGTTTTTCTCTTATAGCTGATAAGTGGGAGTGCTTTATTGAGAGGTCAGCGTAGACCCTGTTATGGGAATACGCCTTCAAAAACCAAAAATATGTTATGAAATCAGAGGTGCTCACATACATATTTTGTAATAAATACTCAACCGACCGGCGGTGTCGGGGACTGACAACTAAAATTTGTTTATTGATTATTTTCTTGACATTAAAAAATCAGACTAAAGAAAACTTTTTACAAATGGCGTTTATAATCCGACACAACGTTCAACCGATTTTCAATCTCGGTAAACATTTCCATCGTTTCAGTAATCGACTTTTCTTGAAAGCACCACACGGTAGTTACAATGACAAATATAACCATCACAAGCATGGCAACAAAGAGCATTGTCCAGATCGTATCACTATAATAATAGTCTTCAATGAACCAAATCACAACAAAAAACAACGTTGTTGCTAACAGCATTAAAAACCCAGGTAAGTCTGAAAAAAAGTATGCATCAAACATACCAAGTTGTTTTGTTTTTACAAAAAACTTACGATACATGAAATTATCATATTCCCTGTTTAGCAGACGTCGATAATCTGACTTTGTAGTAGTGCATAGATTGGCAAACAGTTGACAATTACGAGACACTAGGTTGTAACGTCGATCCCAAAACTTATTTTCTACCAAATATTCAGCAATTACTGCCACATGTTCAGCGGTACGTGACGGGCTTATGTAGTACGAAATGGTCACGGTATCTTCCCCATTCAAAAATTTGTCTAATGGCACTACTCCTGAGCCTGATCCATGTATGGAGTGAGAGATGCCAGCAACATTGTCAGTGGTATAGTGTGCCACTTGTCCGTTGCCCAGATAAATGCCGTCATGATAAGTGGGTTTGAAGCAACCCACTCTGAAAATGTTTATGATGTTGTAGTCATTCGACTTTTTTTATTTTTTAAACTTTTAAAAAAGTTTGAACTTGCCTTAAATTTCTTCGGAGGTGATCACCACGACGTAAATTGCTTTTGAGAGGTTCTAATGGCTTTGTTTTCAGTGTATACTCATCTTTACAAACTGCCCTGTAGTAGTAAATGTCTTGTGATAAGATCGCCATTATATATACCACATATTACTTACCAATAGTCAGCTAAACACATCTTTCGTTTATCCGCAAACTCTTTTGTTGTTTCCGCCACAAAACTGTCTATCTTTTCTCGTTGTGCCATATTTAGTAAGTGTATAGTTCGCGAATACATTTTGATTTGTCGTTTAAGATCTGCGATTGGTCGCTTATTTGGCTCTAACACAACCAGGACGATGTAATAGTCGGTCTAAAACATGCTTCTCCGTGTTGCAGCGTTTTGCAATGCTATATCCACTTACCTTTGAAATGACAAAACAAAAATGTTGTCCCGCTACTGTAGTTCCATACCAGCGATACAGCTCTTCTCCACGAAACGAACAAAGCACGCATTTTTCCACAAACTCGGCAAACTCGCCTTCAAATGTGTCAGAAACGTGGTTGGTAGATAACACTAGCTTTTCTTTATATTCATGTGCGTTGTAACACTTAAGGTTTATGACTTTTTCTCTGAAAAGTATAAAATTTTATAAGAAGTTTCGATTTATCTTACGTTTCTTTATTTCCAATCAATTTGTTGCGTTTTCTCTGTATCCATTTCTCGGCATCGTCAAGATAGAACCATCTTGAAATAGCATATTTTTGTTCGGTTTGTAGATTGAAAACAATGATGGTGTAGTGAGCAAATGTTTTCTTCAAAACGATAACAAAGGGGTTGCCTGACACATCAAAGTCACGAATACGATAAACTTCGCGACCCCAAAATGGTTTGAGCTTTTCATTCACACGAGCTTCGAAGTCGTTGAAACTGAAAACAAAAACAATTGGTTTACAAAATCATCCAAATTTACACAACCTGTTATCATTTCCAGTCAATATAATACAAGTCCGACCAGCTTCAATATCCATTTTTTCCGGAAATGAATGGACCAGCAATTATTTATCTTGAAAGGTTCACTTGGAACACTTGAAACAGTTGCCACAACTCTTGATCTGGTTTTTCGAGAAGAACACTGGACTTTATAATCTATGTGATAGGACAAGGTCATGCGCCGCCTGGAGGAAAAGCGTCTGCTGAGGGCGGAGAACGCAATTATCCTGCAGCATTTTGTAATGCCAAGGCAAAAGTACGTACGTGTTCACACATCTGAACGGCGGACTGTGGTTCCAGATCGCAGAGCGGAGGTTGTCAATACCTAACACTTTTACAAATTAAAACTTGAACAACTGACACTTGAATTTTTCATTAGACACTAACACTTCTACCCCCGGTTGTTTGTGTATTTTTCAAAAACAGTACGTGTTCACACCTTTGAACGACGGACCTTGTTCCCAAATCACAGCTTCCGGAGGTTGCACTTTTAAACCGAACACTTTACAAATCAAAAGTTGAACAGGTGGCACTCGCTTTTTTTTAATTAAACGCCAGCGCTCCTGGCTCCGATTGTTTGGGTACCCCTCAAAATAAACTTATACACGTACACCAGCCCTACGGGCTGGCAGCTCCGCTGGGGGCGCTTCGCGCCTACGCCCAAAAGATGCCGGCCTTCGGCCGGCATCTTTTGGGCTTCGGCGCTCGCGCGACTCCTGCATATAAGTTTCCCAGCATGGTAAGTCACAAAGGAATAAAAAGTCACAGGAGGAAAGGTTTGGGGAGAGATGAATTAGGGCCGCCTTCGGCGGCCCCAATCCGTCTTTCCTTTTGCAGATACAGGCATTTGAAAAAACAAAATCAACGCTACGACAATGACATGACGATTTTTGAACTCGTCGTGAAATTCTGAACATTTTGGAATTTTGTAAAATTTTTCTAACGATTTTTTGAAAATTGTTGAGTTTTCGGACCGTTTTGCGCTTCCAAATTTGCATAATAAACTCCGCCTCTTTTTTACAACGCCATGGCATGACTTGATAAATATGTTGAAAGACTGTTGACCCTTTGAGGATCTGAACCTGTGGCTATCAGGGTGGTAACAGACGTGCTACCAACCGAGCCACGGATGCTGTTGGCTGATACGATCAGGTGTGGACACTCTTGTGGTGACGTCAGACCTGAAGGCAAATCCATGTCGTGCCGTCAGGAACACGGGCACACTTTTACCTTTGAACCGGGCCCCCGCACGACACTTTTTAGTTAGAGCGAAATCCCGGAGCAAATCGATGTCGTGCCATTGGGAGACAGGGGTTCGATTTGCTGCTTGAATCGGGCCCATCCACGACGGTTTTGAATCTTTGCGAAACCCTGAGGGCAAATGCATGGCGGGGCGTCGGGAGACGTGGGCTCAATTTCCTGCTTACTCCGGACCCAGCGCCGACACTTGATCAGTCACCAAAAAAAAAGCAAAACCCCGAGGGCAAATCGACGTCGCATCTACCGGAGACATGGGCACACTGTCCACCTTCATCCGGACCCCCGCACGACACATTTATGCGAGCGCAAAAAATCCCAAGGGGTCCCCCTTACGATTTGAAATTTTGAAGAATTTGTGCAAAATCCGCGTTCAGTCACACCTTGTGCGAATGTAGAAAACTCTATTCAGTGGTCTCCAAGTTTCGATCGGCGGTCTCGGCCGCGCCTCGGACCTGCCTGCATCGCTCTCCCAAAGCGCGAAACTCGGCTGCGAGGGGTCGCCCCGACGCGACATTTTGCTAAACTTCCGCAGGGCATTAACATGGCTTATTGTTTCTGGATGTGGATAAAATTTTTTTACGTAGTATCCGGCAGTGGTGGCTACATGTCCTCAAAAAATTGGCCAGATTGGTTCAGCCAGTGTCGAGAAACAACTTTGCAGGTTTCCGGGAAACTGCAGGCCTGGCGGTCATCAAGCCGACCTGGATGGTCTCTGCGAGAGACCCCACTCCCTCGTCGCGCGCGCAGCGAGCTGGCTGGGCCCCGCTCGCCCCACTTGCTGTCTGAATGTCTGCGCGCTCCTCTCTCTCTCCACTCCCTCCCCAAAGAGCGAAATTCAGCTACCTAAGGGTCGCCCCGATGCGACATTTTGCAAAACTTCCGGAGGCTATAACTCGGCTGAATCCCAATGAATCCGGTTCATTCGACCTTATGCACTACAAGGCCATATACCAAGTGTTTTTTGAGAAAATTGGTCCAATCGGTCGTGATTGAATGGTACAAAAAACTCTTGAATCGTTAGCGAAACTGCAGAAATGGAATTTTCACACCTTTACAGTAACCCTAGCGTCTCGCGTCCAGAGACAAATGTTCCGGATTTTGAATTTTGCATCTAGGACATGCGCGACGCGCAGGCTGACGTTTCTCCTTGGGCGCGCCACTTTCGACTTTTCGCGCCGCACCGCACCAAGACGCGCGCCAAAGTTGAAAAAAAGTCGATATTGTTTAAAATCTCGAGAATCGGTCCTTGAAAGGTTAAAACCCCAAATCCGTAACTTTTACCCCTCAAAAGTTGGTCTGTTTTGGACTCATTTTTTTGTATTAGGGGTTGGACCATTCGGGGTCGTCTTCATCATCTGGCGCGAGGAAACCGGGCTCAACATCAATATCGACGATTTCTGCGGGTTCATATTCTTTCGGCACATTTGGCTTGATCAATTCGATGCCTAGGTCCAGCATGCTTTCGCGTGTTTCGGGGATCGCTTCTGTCTCTTCGTCCTGCAAGAAGCACGCATGAAAATCAGATAAAAAGGAAGAAAAGTTGGACTTACATCTTCGAACACAAAATCGAAAGGGGGGTCTTCTTCCACGCTGTTTTCCTCGCGCCGCGGGTCTTTGGACTCATCTAGAAGCTTGAACTCGTTGTCGTCCTGTAACGTAAACGTGTTAAAACTTTGTTAATCTCGGTGGCAAAAAGTTAACTTACATCGTCAAAGATGAAGTCAAATGGAGGGTCTCCTTCGCAGCGGCTGTTTCGTGCTTCTTCCCACAACCACGCGGGCAAATCTGGTTCATCTGTGTCGATCCATACCACATGATTCGATGGTCTTGCAGGTTCGTAGAATCCTGGAGTGGCTGAGAGAACGGCTTCAGTCTCTTCTTCAAAAAGATCAGGATCAAACTGTTGCTTCTTCCGCGGCACAGGTGAAGGCGTAGCTGCCTTTTGTGATGGTTTTGACTGAAAATGGTTGAAAACTTTGCAATTGGGTTGACGCAATATGTGTAAAATGAAATGCGTACCTTTCGCTTCTGTCGAATGTTGATGTCAAGCTGCGAAGGTACAATTTCCATGAGTTCAGTCGCCGGTTCATTCGGAAAAGTAAAACGGCTATTGTCTCCCGATTCAGTATCCATGGGGGAAGGCTCTTCCGCAGCATTGGTCGCCATCGGAGGGACAGATGTGATCGGCGGTGCGGATCGGTCATGCTAAAAGAGCGAAATATATATATAACAACTAATTAATAAAATTTGAAACCAACCTCGTTTATTTGTCCATCTGTCATAGTCAACGACGCGAACAATTTGTGTCCATCATCGCCGAGGGGGGAAGTGGGCATCAAGAGGGCATCCGATGAGGACATGGTCGTTGAGGGGACATGCGATGCTGGTTTCGTATTGTAATAAGTCTGAAAAGACATTAGCTAGAGTTGTCTCAAAACACTTAAACAAACTAACCTTGTTATACGTCCTAACATTGCGTCTGACGGTCTGTTGAGACTGCGCACGACGGCCCTTTGATTTCGGTGGACGACCGCTTTTTTTCCTGGGGGTTGTGGAGCTCGAAACAGAATCCATACCATCGGTGTCGTCGTCATCTGCAGGCTCACCCGTTTCTCCAGATACGCTGGTCATCCTGAAAGCAAAAAGAGTATGGCAAGTTAGGTTGAGTTGTAAAGATAAGATAGTAGTATTTTAGGTTAGTAAATGAACCTATGTTACTCAAAAGCCAACGAGTTTCACACAATAACATTTTTATAAATTATCCAAGCTAAACGGGGCAAAATCAAAAAAAAATATATATAAATTAAGAGTTCCAACAAAAAACTTTGACGTCAAATTACTGCGAGAGAGTGCGATCGGATACTGCGAGAGAGTGAGATTGGATACTGCGAGAGAGTGAGATCGGATCCGGCAAACAATCTGAAAAGAGATCACAAATCAGTTACACACGAGAATCACGTATGATTCGCGAAAAACCACGCGTGTCGAATGGCAATGGGAAGGGAGAGTGGAATGGCCATGGGAAAGGAAATTTTTACGAAGAGCTATGACACAGTCGATTGTGAAATTATAAAGAGACAGGGATCGAAAATAAACGAAGGAAAGACGATTCATATTGCCCACGGCAAAGCCTTTCAAACAAAAAAAACGTGGTCAAGTTGCTGTCAGGGAAAAATCGCGAGATATTGGGCGAGAAAATGTTGATTAATCGAGCGCTATGATTGAGAAAACTTCAAAATGCAAATTAAAGAAAGCTGCAGATGATGGGAGCAAATTTCCGCATGGAAAAGACAGTTTTTTCGACATCAAAAACAGCAAAAAGCGATCAATGTGAAGCAAAATGCGACTGGAAAAGCATCAGTCAGGTCGAACCTTTCTCAGCGTAGGTGGTAATTATGAAACTTTTGGTCTCGCTTGCCTCCTCCCACTTTAGTTGTCTGGCGGTCTGCAAGCCGACCTGGATGGTCTCTGCGAGAGACCTCACTCCCTCGTCGCGCGCGCAGCGAGCTGGCTGGGCCCCGCTCGCCTCACTTGCTGTCTGAATGGCTGCGCGCTCCTCTCTCTCTCCACTCCCTCCCCAAAGAGCGAAATTCAGCTGCGAGGGGTCGCCCCGAGGCGTCATTTCCCAAAACTTTGCCCTGGCATAACTCGGCCAAATGCCAATGAATCCGGCTGATTTGACCTTATGCACTACAAGGCCATATACCAAGTGTTTTTTGAGAAAATTGGCCCAATCGGCCGTGATTGAATGGTACAAAAAATTCTTGAATCGAATGCGAAACTGCAGAAATGGAATTTTCACACCTTTACAGTAACCCTAGCGTCTCGCGTCCAGAGACAAATGTTCCGGATTTTGAATTTTGCATCTAGGACATGCTCGACGCGCAGGCTGACGTTTCTAATGGAGCGCGCCACTTTCGACTTTTCGCGCCGCACCGCACCAAGACGCGCGCCAAAGTTGAAAAAAAGTCGTTATTGTTTAAAATCTCAAGAATCGGTCCTTGAAAGGTAAAAACCCCAGATTCGTAACTTTAACCCGTCAAAAGTTGGTCTGTTTTGGACTCATTTTTTTGTATTATGGGGTGGATTCAAAGTTTTCTTGTAGAAAGTTGGGCTAAAACAATTTTGAACGTCTAAAGGTTATGAAACAAGTACGGTTGCAACAGGTAAAACGTCAACATTTGAAAGTTGAATACCAGTAAGTCGCTGCGTTTGCGTTGAAAATAAAAACAATGTAAACCTTAATGTGTGGATAAAGCTCTTTGTTTATTGATCGTTTTATGCGTTATACAATTAGACAAAAATAAAAACAGTTTGTACAAATGATGATCATGATTTTAAACAGTAGTTTCAGTGCTGGAGCTTTTACAACTAAATAAACCCACATCCAACTGTTCCTCGATCTCGGTAAACATTTCCATCGTTTCAGTAATCGACTTTTTTTGAAAGCACCACACGATGATCACAATGACGAATATAACCATTACAAACATGGCAGCAAAGAGCACAGTCCAAATCACTTTATTATAATACGCGTCTTCAATGAGCCAAATTAGTAAAAATAACAATGTTGTTGCTAATAACAATATAAACCCAGGTAAATCTGAAAAAAAGAAAGTAACGCGTCAGACGTAACGCACTGTCTGGTTTATACAAGTAAGCTAAAGTTTAAGAAAACTTACGATACATGAAGTTATCATATTCCCTGTTTAACAGACGTCGATAATCTGATTTTGTCGTGGTGCATAGATTGGCAAACAGTTGACAGTTACGGGACACTATGTCGTAACGTTTTTCCCAAAACTTGTCGTTTACCAAATATTCAGCAATTACTGCCACATGTTCGGCAGTACGTGAAGGGCTTATGTAGTACGAAATGGTCACGGTATCTTCTCCGTTCAAAAATTTGTCTAATGGCACTACTCCTGCACCGGATCCAGATTTGGAGTGAGAAATACCAGCAGCATTGTCAGTGGTATAGTGTGCCACTTGTCCGTCGCCAAGGTAAATGCCATCGTGATGAGTGGGTTTTAAGCAACCCACTCTGAAAAGTTGTTTCATTCATGTAAAATGTTGCAATCATTCAATTTCGAAAGTTCTAACTTACTTTAAATTTCTTCGGAGATGATCACCACGGCATAAATTGCTCTGAAGAGTTTCCAATGGGCTTGTTTTCAGTGTGTAATTGTATTTTTGAACGGCCCTGTTTAAATAAACGTATTCAAATATTTAGGTCGTTATTCTATCATGTAATTTACCTATGTACTCACCAATAATCCGATAAAAACATCGTCCGTTTATCCGCAAACTCTTTGGTTGTTTCCGCCACAAAACTGTCAATCTTTTCTCGTTGTGTCATGTTGAGTAAGTGCATGGTTCGCGAATACATTTTGATTTGTCGATTAAGGTCAGCGATTGGACGCTTATTTGGCTCCAACACAACAAGGACGATGTAATAGTCAGTCTAAAACATAGTTCTTCCATTCGCAGCATTTTTGAGTGCTATATCCACTCACCTTTGAAACTACAAAACAAAAATGCTGTCCCGCTACTGTAGTTCCATACAAGCGATACAGCTCTTCTCCACGAAACGAACAAAGCACGCATTTTTCTACGAATTTGGCAAACTCGTTTTCTAATGTGTTGTCAGAAACGTGGTTGGTAGGTAGCACTACCTTTTCTTTATATTGGTGTGCATTGTAACACCTAAGATTCATAACTTTTCCCCTGAAACGTAAATTTTTTTAATGAAATGATAATTAAACTTACGTTTCCTTATTTCCAATCAATTTGTTGCGTTCTTTCTGTATCCATTTCTCGGCTTTGTCAAGATAAAACCACTTTGAACTACCAATTTTTAGTTCAGTTTGTAAATTCGTAAAAACGACGATAGTGTAGTGGGCAAATGGTTTCTTCAAGACAATAACGAAGGGATTGCCTAGGACATCGAAGTCACGAATACGGTAAACTTCGCGGCCCCAAAATGGTTTGAGCTTTTCATTCACACGAGCTTCGAAGTTGTTAAAACTGAAAACGAAAATGTATGGTTTTTAAAATTGTCAAAAAATTACACAACCTGTTGTTACTGCCAATCAAATTATCCTCGGAGTTTTGGATGGTAGAGTTCCGACGACCTTGAACAAGCATTTTTTTTTCTTAGAAGATTCACTTGAAACGCTGGAAACAGTTACCACAAATTTTGACCTGATTTTTCGAGAAGAACAGCAAGTTTTATAAGCAATGTGAAGGGCCAGGTCGAGCACCGCCTTGAGGAAAAGCGTCTGCTGAAGGCGGAGAACTCAATTTTGTAATGCCAAGGCAAAGTACGTACGTGTTCACACATTTGAACGGCGGACTATGGTTCCAGATAACGTCATGTTGGAGGTTGCACTTCAAAACCTATCATTTTTACAAATTAAAACTTGAACAACTGACACTTGATTTTTTACAAAGACACTAACATTTCTGCCCCTGGTTGTTTGTCTTTTTTTCAAAAACGACTGATACACGTACATTTTGCACATTCTCGTAGAAAGATAGGCTATAAATCAATTTTTAACATCGAAAGGGTTAAAACTGAAAGATTGTCGTTTGAAAAATTACAAAAAACGGCAACATTTAACATTGAAAAACCGCTGTGTCGGCTTTTGAACACCTTTGCTGCATTGGCATTTTATGTCTAACATTACACATAGCATCATGGCACTAATACCAAACCACGCGGTCGGTCTACCTGGCAGTTCTAACAAAAAAATAGTAACAACTCTGCATTTGTTGAACTATTAAAAGAGATTTTTCGACCATGTAGCTCCATCGGTTGTACTGTTCTAGTCTGTGACAATCAAAATTCTGGCTGGTGAGTTCCAGGTGAATCATTTTCCTAACGATTTAAGAAAATGGGGAATAAAACATGTATGCTAACTAAGAAGTATTTTGTTGAATGTGCTTTAGCAAAAGATTAATAAGCACACTGCGCCACATTTCTCTTTCCTACATTTACATTTTACATGCGTGTACTTACATACTAACATTTTAGACCAACATGTGTTGATAAAAACAGTTTTACATTTCGAATCCTCAAATCTCTGTGCTGCATCCATCATGGTATGAATGATTTTGTTGTCTTTTTATATATAAAGAGTCCCAAAAAACCATTTCAGAGCTTCCATGACATTGCTGAAATAAAAGTATCGACAGACACTGTCAATAAACTAACAATTGGACAGTGCATCAAAAGTAGCGAGCGTCCTATTATTGGATCAAAAGACCTTCGTTGGGCATTTCATCTAACAAAAACAGAAGATTACTTCTTCTGGGTTGACCTCTGGGTATCAAATCCCGTCTCCGTAGTAAAAGCGAAGGGCATGATTCAAGTGGGCTCTGCGGACCCATATAAAAAAGGTTTGTTTTCGACAGCGATAACGTAAAAAGAGTTGAATTTATTTTTCAGCGTTCGATGTTCAGCTAAATCAAACCAACAACGTGAATCTAATCATTGGTAACATTCTCCATTGGCTTGGTGCAAATGGATTCATCAAAGTTAACGTAACATTTACTGGTTATGAGGAAGAACCTGGGTATCAAAAGAAACATTGTCTTCCAAAGTTTACTATTGACGACTTTATAAAGGCATCGAATCACTATGCATCAGATGCCCGCATCGTTGTTGGTAAAAATGTACTTGACGTAAGTCTATCTACCGTGTTAGTGAACCAGAGTGCCAATCTTCAGGTTCATCGTCACATTTTGTGCCTGATTTCGCCTGTGTTCCACGCTGAATTTACTCACGATACAAAAGAAGCCAAAACTGGCACGATCAACATCAAAGATTTCGACTTTGCTACCGTCAAGAATGTCATCGATTCCTGCTACGGCCGTGAGTGTGCCGTCGATTCCTTGACCGAGTACGTGGACATGCTTCGATTTGCAGATAAATATGACATTCGGACGGTTGCTGTAGGTCTTGGTTTGTCATTTTGCATGCCAACAGCAAGATAAAAACTTCCAGGAAACCATTGTGCCATTCCTGGACGACGACTTGACGCTTGATTCATTCTGCGCCATCGCCAATTACGCTTGGGATTTGGACAAGACCGATCTCAAGTCGAAGTGCGCCAAGTTTTACAAAGACAATGTCGCCCAAATTACATTTTGCCCGGAATTCGTAAGCATGAATCCAGCAACCATCGTTGAGATTATCCGTTTGGGAGCTTCTTTTGATTAGCAGTATTCTGGATAAATTGATTTTGATGTGTGTAAAACACAAAAATAAAGAAAACAATATTGTAACAATATAGCACATACTGGCACGTGAATTATACGAACTTTATTTTTTTGTGTTGAACTAATATGGTTCAGTAGACCAAAAAAGATTATGTGCGGAAACTTGATACAACGCAAACTGTGTTGGTAGGTCCGATTCACAGTTTACAAATCAGTTTGTAATTTTGCGTGTTGGCGTTCTGTGTCGAAACGCTACAGACGTTTTTGCAGCAGTTGCGCACTTTTGATTCGAAATTTCAACTTCGTTTTTGTGTCTCTTTTTCCACGTTTTTGACGCGTTATCTCATATACTTCACCTCAATTTTACGGCGAATGCAGTCCAAAACTTCCTGGCCGGGTGCGAAGGCCATTTACCGGACTTTTGTGCGATTTTTCTTTGATTTACAAAAGCTTGTTGAAGCTGACCTGGCCTGGCTCATCTTTGCTTCCGTTTACCTCATTTGAACCTCTGACGATCCTCGTGAATGTTTTACGCCAGTATGTATCGTTCTTCTGAGTAATCAATGTTCTTTGCAGGTAGCGATCGTCCTCAAGATCATCCAACATCGCTGATAGAGCTCCAATTGAAACGACAGACCGCCTTTACACAATGGTCTGTTTTTTTCGTTAGGTATTAATCAACTGCAAACTGAAACAACACTTTTTAGGAATTCCATGACGTGGCTGAGTTGAAAGTATCTACAAATCATCTGATGAGTTTGCCTGAAGGCGCGTGCGTCAAAAGCAGCGAACGTCCCATAAATGGATCGGAACGTCTTCGATGGGCATTTCATCTAGTGAAAAAGGGTGCTTATTTCTGTACTGATCTATGGGTTTCGTCTACTGATTCTGTGTTGAAAGCTAGTGGAAAGATGGAAGTAGGCGCGGCGAGGCCGGATCACGATGGTTTGTTTTCAACGCTATTCATGCCTATTTTATAACTGCACTTTTAGCTTTCAATGTCAAATTTGATCAGAGTAACAGTGTGAAGACAATAGTCGGTGGATACTACATGGACCGTCTTGGCGCCAATGGGTTTGTCAAGGTGAACGTTACATTTACTGGTTTCGAAGAAGAGCTGAAACGCAATCAGAAACTCCGTCTTCCCGCATTTACCATAAATGACTTCTTCGAGAGCTCGAATCATTGTTCATCCGATGCCCGCATTGTGGTCGGCAAGGACATGCTTGAGGTAAACCCAATTACATGACTTGTGTTTGCATGTTCAGAATGTCCATCTTCAGGTCCATCGCCACGTTTTGTGCATTGTTTCACCGGTTTTCGATGCCGCGTTCACACACGATACAAAGGAGGCCAAAAGTGGCACGATAAACATCACAGATTTCGACTTTGCTACCGTCCAGAACGTCATCGATTCCTGCTACGGCCGTGAATGCGCCGCTGATTCGTTGGCCGAGTATATTGACATGCTTCGATTTGCTGATAAGTACGACATTCGATCAATAATCGTACGTTTTGTTTCTTTTCTTGCTTCTATCGGTCTTACATTGTACGATTTCAGAAAAAGATTGAACCATTTCTTGACGAAGACTTATCGATTGAGTCTCTTTGCGTGATCGCCAAATACGCCTGGGACTTGGAGAAGACCACCCTCAAACTGAAGTGTGCCAAATTTTACAAAGAAAACCACGCCAACATAACTTTTCTGCCAGAGTTTGTTAACATGGATCCAAACACCATTGTTGACATCATTCGATTGGGGGCTTCCACTGATTGAGGTTAATTTGTTTAGTAGTTTTATAGTTTAGTTTTATCGTAATTGGTGCCTTTGGTATTCGTTTTTACACGTAAAATTTGAACTGATAAATAATTGGTGTTTACTTTGAGTGCTTTTGAGTTTATTCGTATCTTACGATAACTACTATACTTTGCTTTGCTTGCAGCATTATACTGTATTGCTGTAACCAACGAATACGGATTACAGGTAATCGCCATTCGGCTTATTTGTCAGTCTGCAAATCGGATAACCAAATTGTCGCTTCCTTTTAGCTTTG
The DNA here is from genome assembly GCA_024447225.1 of Panagrellus sp. LJ2284. Taxonomy (NCBI): domain Eukaryota; kingdom Metazoa; phylum Nematoda; class Chromadorea; order Rhabditida; family Panagrolaimidae; genus Panagrellus; species Panagrellus sp. LJ2284. The sequence goes on from JAMRYC010000009.1 coordinate 1,402,815, forward strand.
AGAACACAATGGTAGGATTACATTGCCATTTTTTGACGATTTCTGATATTGACCTCGTTTTTAAGGTGTTTCACGACGTCGCCGTAATGCCAGTGTCATCTTATGATGTCAGCAACTTGCCTATTGGCGGATGGATTAAAGGTAGAGAACGTCCCATCGATGGATCGAAGCATCTCCGCTGGGCAATATATCTGATGAGGTACAATGCAGAGGAATTTCGAGTTTCTATATGGGTGTCAGCTAAGGATTCCACGTTGAGTGCTTCCGGAAGCTTTTATTTGGAAGGCACAGGCCCATATAGCAACAGTGGGTTTTTCACAGTATTGTTTATACATACCTAGCGCTTGCTTGAGATTTCAGCATTTTATGTCCGGCTCGATAAATCGAACCGTCTGAAAGAAATCACCAGCGACTATTTTTTTTGCCGTTTCGGCGCCAATGGGTTTGTTAATGTCGACGTTACCTTCACTGGTTACGAAGAAGAGCTAAAACGCGAAAAACCCAATATTCCTGCATTTACCATAAATAGCTTCATCAAATGCTCAAATCATTACTCATCTGATGCCCGTATTGTGGTCGGCAAGGACACGCTTGAGGTAAGTTCAGGGACAGGTGTTTACAGATTCAAATAGTGCATTTTCAGGTGCATCGTCACATTTTGTGCTTGATTTCTCCAGTTTTCCACGCTGCATTTACACATGACACAAGTGAGGCTAAAAGTGGCACGATCAACATCAAAGATTTCGACTTTGCTACCATCAAGAATGTCATCGATTCCTGTTACGGCCGCAAATGCGCTGCCGAATCCTTGACCGAGTATGTCGACATGTTGCGGTTTGCTGACAAGTACGACATTCGATCACTGACTGTACGTTTGTTTGTTTTTTCCATTTTTCATCTACAGTTGTCATTTTAGTAATCATTTTCAGGAAATTCTTGAACCATTCATTAACGACGGGTTATCCTTGGAATCTTTCTGCGTCATCGCCAATTACGCCTGGGATTTGGACAAGACCGATCTCAAATCGAAGTGCGCCAAGTTCTACAGAGACAATGTTGCTCAAATTACGTTTTTGCCCCAGTTTATGAACATGATTCCGAGTACCATCGTCGACATGATTCGTTTGGCGGGTTCTGCTGACAACCAAAAATAAAACCAAACCAAGGAACGGGCTTGATTTGTATGATGTTTAATTTATGTAATATAACTTTTGCTTGTTAATTTTAACTTTTGTGAAGCTTGTGAACGTTGCTTTTATTACACTTATTGTCTCTACATTACTACGATAAAAACCGACATCAGTAATGGTTTTAGTTTGGCGTGTTAACATACAATGAAACGTTATTGTAGTATTGAAGAGATAACGTTAGATGTTAATCGTTGGCATCATTGAGAGCATTCTCGACATTGTTCCGTGCGGATTTCCGCATCCGATTGACAATTGTAAAAGCTGTAATCGGCGCAACAGCGGCAACTGCAATTGGAAGTGATACTGGTGTGACTGAAACAACTCGAACATATTTTTCAGCATTTTTTATGAAAAATATTAAACCTTACATGCCAAAACTATACAAGCCGCTCCACTGTATGGCAATATCTTGAAGATGGCTTCAGACAATGTCTCGTTTTTAAAGATGCGATCACCATTTTTAAATGTGCATAATGATGCGAAGCTTTGACAATTTTTATAAGCTAAATTGTATTCTTTGTCCCACACTTTGGTAGCGACCAGCTTTTCTGCAAGGTTAGCAATATCGGCATGACTTCGGTCCGGTGACTTGTACAGAATCAGACTTAGTATGCTTTCGCCTTTCAAAAACACGTCAAGCGTAACCAAGCCAGGCCCCGATCCACCTTTAGATTGCAGAAACTTGGAGCTGCTATCAGTTGTGTAATGCGCTACTTGTCCGTTGCCAAGGTAAATGCCGTCGTGGTAGGTCGGGTTGAAACTGCCCACTCTGAAAAGTAACAATTTCCATTTTTTAACGATAACTTTAAATTCGTACTTCAGATAGCGTCGAATGTGATCACCGCGCCGTAGGAAAACGTCTGGATTGGACGGATCGAAGTCGGTAATATTTAGTTGCATACCGCCCATTGGCCTATTTGCAAATTTTCCATGTTTATGCGAATCAATAATCATAAAACATACCATCCTTTGAGAAAGTTTTTACGTTTATCGATGAACAGTTTACTATTTTTCGCTACCCAGTTGTCGATGACGAGTCTTTTCTTGATTTTCGGCAAATCAAAAGTGCACGAGTACTCTTCAACGGCGTCGCTTTCACGGTAGTAACGATCGTCTGGTTCCAACACAATGCGAACAAGGTACCGGTCGAGCTGTATTGTGATATACTTTTTATAAGTTTGCAACATTATTGCAAAACCAAACCTTTGTAACGGCAAATGCAAAGTATTGACCTGCTTCAGTGACACCGTACTTACGATAAATCTCTTCACCCCGAAAAGATTTTGCAATACTTAACTCCACAAAACTTTGAAACGCGTGCCAACGTGTTGAATTTGTAATTTCGTTGCCTGGTAAATTGAAGAAATCGGTATCGGGTAAGTCAGTCGTGCTTGGAGAGTCGCTTAAGACTGTCATTTGGTTTTTGTTTTCAACGCTGTAGAGGTTACTTATAAGTAATATATTATAAAAAATGCAGTAAATTCAATGTCCTACCTAACATTAGTTCCTTTCAACTCATTGCGACGAGTGTGAATGTAATCTTCTGCCGATTTGCGTGTGTAAAATTGTTTTTTTTCAACGCTTCCACTTTCCTCCAAATAACGTCCGCTTCCATCGTAGATTAGGTACGGCTCTTCTATCAGCAGTACCGTGTAGGTTATCAACTGAATAAACATCGTTAAAATACAAAAGTGTTAGCAACCTTTACCTTTGACATTACAAATAAGAAAAGCTTCCCTCCTCCATCGATGTCACGCAAACGATACACTTCTGAACCGAATCCGATGTCAATTTTCGTCTCTACAAACTTGTCAAACTGTTTGCTGGTCCTATCTTTGCCCATTTTAGAAGTAGCTTCTAATTCGTAATGCTCCTGTTTCACATATGTTTCGGCACTTGATCGTAAAGCGAATTCTGTGCACGGCAAAGGACGCTGTTGTGCAATGTACTCACCACGCTCATCACGTTCTGGCTCCATGACCAATCGCACGGCATACCACACTTCCTAAAAAGCAATTGAACTTTTAAACCCATAAAATATTACCTACGTATGAAATGACGAACACAAAATGGCGTCCCGAAGGCGTCACACCATAAGCGCGATGCTTTTCCCATCCCATCCATTCATCATCCAAAACAGCTTCGACATAGTTTTTAAAACCATCACTTTCGGTGTCGTCCGCTACAAGGCTCATTGTTTCCCTGCAATAGAGATCGCAGCATTTTTGAGGCCAGTTTTATCTTGGTCGTTATCAAACGCGGGAGGAGTAAGGAATGCTTGAACTGCATACAGCAAATAGTCGCGTCACGGTTGGAATGGAAAATCAAAGAATCCTGCCATGATTCAAAGTTTACATTCAGCATTAAGATTTACAATACTTGAAATAAAGTTTTAATTAGATTGATGACCGTCTGATGCTTGTTCATTCACGAATTTTTTCATTAACTGTACTGGTCACAGTGCAAAAACACAAAGGTTGTTCCTGATGCTAGGTAAACTCGTGGTCATTTTGTAATGAAAACTCTGGAACGTCGATGGACGCACAAAAGTAGAACACATAAAAAAAACTGCAGACAATTTTGAAATTTTGTCCGCTATTTGATGAATTTGCATTGATAATTTAAACAAAACATGCACACAATTAAAAATTTATTAAGAACTGTAACACAGTTCTGATTGTGCGACAAAGTTATAATCTCAGTGGCGTGAAAAATGTACAATACAATAATAAAAAAATGTTGCTTTCAACGTACAACTAGAACTGCAAGGGAATTACAAACATTGCTAATAGGTTTTTTATTTAGAAAAGTTGTCAATTTATATACTTTTAGAGATTACAGTTTGTGTGTGTATTGAGGTAAACCGTCCAAGTTCGATCCTATTTTCGAGTTCGGTAAAGAGGTTCATCGTTTCTTTTACCGACTTTCCCTGAATACACCAAATTACAGCATTAACAAACACTGTAATAGAAAGAACAAAACAAATACATAGATATAGCAAGAACAAAACAACACCGACAGCAATACCCTCCACGAACCACGAAGTTAAAACTCCAAATAAAAATAGTAAGAGGGTAGTAGAAAGTAATAAAAATTCTAAAAATGTTTGTTTATACATTACATAAATAAATGTATACTAAAACTTACTATTTTTTATCTCTTGAGCTTCATTCTTTTGTTGAAGTTGATGTTCCAGTTTCGTGGTGGTGCACAAATAAGCAAATAGTTGACAATTTTTAGACACCAAGTTATACTGTTTCTCCCAAAATTGATTATTTATTAAATACTCAGCAACTTTAGCTACACGTTCGGGGCTCCGCGAAGGCTTTAGGTAAAATGATACTACTACTGTGTCCTCTCCATTGAGAAATTCTTCAAGTGTCACGATACCTGGACCAGATCCACCTTTGGATTGGAAGAAACCAGCATTATTATTTGTTGTATAATGTGCCACTTTTCCGTTTCCAAGATAAATTCCATCGTGATAGTTAACATTGAAACGGCGAACTCTAAAAAGTTTAATGTGCAATATAAGTCATCATGAAGCTAGTAAACTTTACTTCAAGTTTCGTCGAAGATGGTCACCACGGCGCAAATAGATATAAAGATCTGCTAAAGGGCTAGCTTGTAGTGTGCATTTATATTTTTCCAAAGCTCTGTAAAAAATAAATATTTGTAAAACAGTGTAAATTTTTTTGTACTTACTGAGCGTCTATATTTGATTGAAATTTGTTAACGATTTTTTCAAGTTTTTCTGAGACAAATCGGTCGACATTAGTGCGGTTTTTTATGTTTGGCAAGTGTATAGTTTGCGAATACATTTCGATATCGTCTTTTACAGTTCCAGGAAATCGTTTTTGCAAATATGGCTCCAGCACAACATGTAAAACATAGTACTTCATCTAAACTATGTATTTGAACTTACAAAAAAGATCTTATTCAGCTCTTTTGTTTATTTAAAAACTCACTTTTGACACCACAAAACAAAAGCGTCGACCAGTATCGGTAGTACGATAACTTCGATACACCTCTTCTCCTCGAAAAGAACAAAGAAAACTGTTTTCCACAAATTCCGCAAAATAAGGGTCAGGTTCAGTTGAACTATTGCTAATTATAGGTAACAATTTCATTTTTTCATCTTTGTACTTCGTTACGTCATAAAACCAGTCGACTTTTACTCTGAAAACAGTGAATTAATCAATAGGAAAAACATTTTGCATACTTTTCCAGGCTTTTGTTTTCGTTTCTTTTCAACTTGCTACGTTCTAGTTGTAGCCATTTTTCAGCACTATCAAGAAGAAACCATTTTGTCGTTCTAACTACAGGTTTAGTAGTTCCATTTTTTTGTAGAAAGCAAATAACAGAATAATAAGCAAAGTTCTTTACCAAAACGACAGCAAAAGGGTTGCTATCGACGTCAAACTCACGAATACGATACACTTCGCGTCCCCAAACTGCTTTCAACATTTTAGCGGCATAAATGTCAAAAATATTTTGACGCCTAAAAATTAGTGAACTCATTGCAAAATAAGTTTTACTTACTGTATTTTGGTTTGTGAAGTTAGCTCTTTATGTGTGTTTTCCATGTATTCTTTAGCCTGATTTTTGTTTTCAAAGCGTTCAAACGTTACAACTGGTTTAAGGCAGAAACTTTTATCATGAGGTTCGATCGATTGATACACAAAATGCCCCAGATTCTGCAATGTTTTATGAAATGTGTCGTTATTTTCTACATTTAAAAACACTCACATATATCAGCATCAATACAAACCGTTGTCCAGATTGTGTAACGCCATAAAGTCGATTTCCTGCCGACGCATTCCATATATCGCAGCTAATAACACTTTCGAAATAGGGTTCGAAATTTTCAGTTCGACCAGCTTCGAGATCCATTTGATGATTTTCCGTTCACAAACGACTAAGGTTTTCATTAACTGCACGGGTCACATTGCAAAAACAAAAAGGGTTCTTCCTGGTGCTGGGTGAACACGTGATCATTTTGTAATGAAAATCTTAAGCACATATAACGCACAACAAACTGACGGACAATCGCAGCTGTTGAACTGAATTATTTTCTGAATGTTTTTGTAACTCAAAGGTTACGAGAATTCTTTTGCAGTCTCCGCAAATGAAGCAATTGCGCACCAGTGACAACTCGGCATTGAACGATTTGCTAAGTTAAACCATTTATATGATCACAGTTTTTGGTTGTTTGCGTATTCACGATTTATAATCTGCGTTTATCAAATGTATATTTGTGTTGTCTTCACGTGTCGAAAAATACATTTGCAGAAAATTGTGATAATCGCAGTCCACTGCAGTTACGATCTAGTTTAATTGTCGGAACAATTTCAAAATGGTCAGTTAATGTTGTTAGCATCAACAAATTATGCAATGAATTGAAAATTTTTAGGGTTTCCACGACACCGCTGAATTAAAGGTATCATCAGAAACTATAAATAACTTGCTTATTGGTGAATGCATAAAAAGCAAAGAACGACTTGTTGATGGATCGAAACGTCTCCGATGGGCATTCCATCTAGTGAAAAAGGTTGATACTTTGTTCCGTACTGATCTATGGGTTTCGTCTACTGATTTTGTGTTGAAAGCTAGTGGAAAGGCAGAAGTAGGCGCTGCCAGGCCAGATAATGATGGTTTGTTTTCTACGTTATTCATGTTTATTCTTAAACTGCACTTTTAGCTTTCAATGTTAAATTTGATCAGAGTATCAGTGTGCAGACAATAGTCGATGGATACTTTATCGACCGTCTTGGCGTCAATGGCTTTGTCAAGGTAGATGTCACATTTACTGGTTACGAAGAAGAGCTCAAACGCAATCAGAAACTCCGTCTTCCCGTGTTTAGCATTAATGACTTCATCAAGAACTCGAATCATAACTCATCCGATGCCCGTATCGTGGTTGGTAACGACACACTTGAGGTATGTCCAGAAACGGGTGTTCCCAGCTTTAAATAGTGCGTTTGCAGGTTCATCGCCACATTTTGTGCCTGATTTCGCCAGTGTTCCACGCTGAATTTACTCACGATACAAAAGAAGCCAAAACTGGCACGGTAAACATCAAAGATTTCGACTTCGCTACCGTCAAAAACGTGATAGACACTTGTTACGGTCGTGAATGCACTGCCAATTGCTTGGCCGACTATATCAACATGTTGCGTTTCGCTGACAAGTACGACATCAGATTAATGATTGTAGGTATTGTTGTGTGATATGTTTGCTAATCACATGTTCCAGGACACCATTGAACCGCTTGTTGATGACGATTTGACGCTTGATTCATTCTGCGCCATCGCCAATTACGCTTGGGATTTGGACAAGACCGATCTCAAATCGAAGTGCGCCAAGTTCTACAGAGACAATGTCGCCCAAATTACATTTCGCCCGGAGTTTGTGAACATCAAACCAAACATTATGGTCGACATAGTTCGTCTCGGTGCATCGTTTGACAACTCGTAGTAACGCCCCTAATGCCATTCAATGTTTATTGTGCATTTACATAGTGTGAAACTATAAAAACAAGGATGTTAGTAACGGTAAATAAAAAACTCACAGTTTTAACAAAATAGAAATAAACATACGTTGCAGCAACTCCGTTTAATTTGTTGCGTTCCTGCTGTATGTATTCATCTGCTGTCTTGCGTGAAATGTTTTTGGTTATATAAATTTGTGGTTCAACACCTGGATCTTTAAAGATGACAACAGTGTAGGACGAAAAACTTTTTTTCAAAATAATAACAAATGGGTTGCCCTTAACATCAAAATCTCGTATACGGTACACTTCACAACCCCAAATCATTTTCGATTTCTGCGCCACGTAGTTGTCGAAAACGTTGAGATCACTAAAAGTTAAAATGTTTTTGATAACAATAAAAAAAAACCTTACAATATTTTGCTCTGTGATTGCAGATCAATATGCTTGTTTTCGATGTACTTATGGGCAGAGTCTTTAGTGACAAACGTTGAATATGGCACTATCGATTCAAACCAACTGCCACTGTTATTGGCGTCGGGTTCTATTACTAGGTACACATAGTAGTTTAAACTCTGAAAGATTATTATAGTCAATAAGATCATAAAAAATTCTCCTTACGTAAATCAGCATTAGAACGAATCGCTGTCCTAATTGAGTAATGCCATAAACACGACGGCCTTCAGACGCATTCCACTTGTCACCACCAATGACATTTTTAGCATAGTCTTCAAAACTAGGGTTCCGACCGGCTTCAAGATCCATTTTGTGGCTTCTTTCAACACGTCGAACAAAAAATGCGGTGCTTTAGCGTTTCTTATCATTGATAAGCATGGAAAACTGCCTGCGCTGTTTGATTAAGCATGGCGCATGAGTATTTTGTAATGGAAAACTACCACAAAGCAGACATTTCATACGTATGCAAAATCAAATGCTCGTTGTTTTCACTATGTTCTGACTTTATGTTATGATTTTGAACAACAACAACAATGGCATTAAATGGGATGTAGTTTAAAGCCAGACTAAATAAAATTAGCATTACATTGCAAAACTGTCGTAAATGGCCCCTGTCAACTCCGCCATTGCCTTGGCCCCTATCTGAATACCATGCGGTTTTTACCGCTGCTAACGGCACTAACGCTATTCATCGCCGTCTTCATCGATCATGGAGCAACAGATTCGCCGAAAGCGACCACGACTGATGCCCCGACGACCGCGGAGACGACCGTTTTATCAACAATGATCACGAACACGACCGTTTCAACGACGACGACACCACCATCAACGGTCGAAACCACCACTGAAGCCGAAGAAGAAGAGGAAGCGACAACAGCTAAAAAGAAGAAAAAGGAACTCAAGTTAGAAACTGTAACAAGTTAGTTTTCAAACTTTTTGACACCAACATCAAGAATTCAATTACAGTAGTACTGTGCGCCGCCACGGTAGCCTTCTGGTTCCTCACACTGATTGTAAGTTTCGTGTTGTGCATGAAGTTCAAATCTTCACAAAAGAAGCGCAACCTGCCGCCACCATCAGATGCCCGACTGTCTTCACGGGACTACCAGGAATTCAGCGATGTTCCGGATGAAGCCAACTTCGTCGAAAAGAATTCCAAAATGCAAAACATTAAGAACAAAATGGCCAAGAAAATGAAGAGAAACAAGCGAAACCGTGCTGAAGAAGGCGGTGATGAGTTTGCTATGTAGTTTTGACTGATGTATGTTATGAAGTTTTTTGAATGGCGCTTTTGATGGCAAGTATGAAAGAAGTTATGTTTTAAACTATTAACTTCATCAAAAATGACAGCGCATTGATGATGAGCATGAAAAACTTGGTTAAAAAAGGCGTCGACGACTTTTTACTAATGCTTATTATGAAGCTAGTTTTCGTAGAGTCCACTGGGATTGGTCTGGGCACAAGGAAGAGCTGACGGAAGTAGACGTTTGGCGTGTGAAAGCGGTCATATTTCAGACAGAGAATGGGAATGTTGTTAGTTTTGGTTTTGCCGCGGACTGCGAGTTGTGAAAATTTGTTTTTTGGTTTGCTTGAAATGAAAAGTAGCCAATACTAGCCGGTTTGACTAAACTGCAGCCTTTCGTATGATTGCTTCTGTCGTAAGTATGCTATTTTTATCGACTTATCAATAGTAAAAGTGATTTGTTTGACCGAAACATTGGTCAATTTTATTTTTAGCGACAACTTCCGAAACAACGTCACCGATTTCACTTCTTTAACTTCATTCACTTCACGACTTCCTTCGCCCTTCCCCGTAACCAAAATCAATTCAAATTTCGACCCTAACCCCAACCCTAACCCCACCCATCCTTTCCAAATCAATGCCCGCGCCACCGACATTGCCAGACACGCGCTTTTGACGTCTTCTCACTCAGTCAGCTTATAATGCAATGCTCTTCGACCAGAGGCAGTCGGCGGTCATGCCCACGAGGCCCGAGTGCAAGCTATTGTCTCGGGGCTGAGGTCATCCTTTGCGCCTCGGGTGCAACCACTGCCTGTCTTGAGGACATTCTTACGCTTTGGTGTCTGTTTTCACTTTTTCCTTTTTTCTTAACCGTGGAATTCAAAAATAGCGCTTCGTTTTTTGATGGTCGCGGGTTTTCGCATCCGCAGCATCATCGACGATCGCTCTTGATTTACCTTTTTCCTTGCCTTTTTCTCACACCTTTTCTTAATTTGATTAGGACTGTCATTGATCATACATAGAAAGTGATATAAATGACCTTTTTTTATATTTCCAATTGAGGCCATAACTATCTTTCAAATTAAAAACTAAAATGATCTCTGCTTTTTGTCAACAAAACCATTGTCTCTTTAATGGCGTTGATCAACATTAATTGCTACTGATCTTTTAGACTGTCTAGAAGTGCTTTGATGGTGTTGAATTTCATAATAATAATTTCAAAAAACCCATTAAAAACCAATAAAAGCACTAAAAATGGACGATCTGCACCCAAAAGAAGGCGTGCCCCGACAGTCTGCGTAGTTGTTTCACTTTCACCGCCGAAAATGATCGACCCCGAACCGACATTAGTGCTAGTGGCCGTCGTTGATGCATCAAACGTGCAATGAATGAGTAGCCGGGGGCCTGCCGCGGGTCGTTTGTTGCCCTAATCAATGTTCTTTCTACTTTTTGGTTCGTTAAGAACAACCGATATGAAACTAACCGAAACAAAAAGCTATCAGAATGAAGGTCAATTTAACTGCCACTGGCGTCGGTTATCACTTTACAGACAGGCCTTACATTCTTTGTGTTATGGGTGTCTGGAGGGCAACTATCCTTCGTTACTTTTTCTATGTCGACAGTTTTCAGTAGTCTAGCCAAAATTGTTGAATGTCCTTTGACCTTTTTGCAAAAACTTTTCTTTCCCATAATGCACATTGGCACTTTTAAAGAATGCCTGATAAGCATAGTTAAAAATGCTGATTATGCGTTTTTTGCTCGATGTAGCATCATCTTTTTGGGGGGCACGCTTCTGATCAACCTTTAAAATACATCTACACCCTCCAATGACGAACAACTCCAACCCATCAATCTTATCAGTGCATTTTTCCAGCAGCCGCAAAAAAGAACTATCTATTACATCGGGTTCTGTTCGACCTGTGCTATCTCAAAAGTCTAAACGGAGGTCGCCCCCCGTCGTCGGTGTCCTTATCAGACAGTTTTTATTATCTCATAATTGCCTTTATTGCATAACGTTCCTGCTCCTTGACCTAGCTTATTAGCTTTTATCACTGTTCAAAGAGCCTCCGCGTGCATGCTTGGTGTTTGGTTGAGGCGCTTTGAGGGGTTGTTGGTGTTGCAGAAAAACGATAGACAATGTGTTTGGAGATCGTTTGCATCGGTTTTGAAGTCGCTTTTTTGCTATATTATGAAATTAATGTCGATTTTTCTATTTTTGAGTGGTCTAATGATTAAAAGTTGTGATTGCTTTAAAAAATGAATATGTCCATTTGACTACATTTCCATCTAGCAATAATTTTTGCACAAAAAGTCGTTTTTAAAGCAACTTTATTTTCAACTTTACGCGTTTTTGCACTTTTTTCCACAAATCTAAAGTCAGCCCTTCCAGAAATGAGCGCCACGGACCCCGATACCCTCGTCGACCTCTTCCGTCGCATCGTCTCCTCGGATCGTCGCGATGCCGTCGTCCTTGTCGATGGAAGCCGTCAATGGACCCTCGCGGAGCTTGATGTTCAAACCGAACGCCTTGCAAAGCACTTTGTTGCCAACTACAATGCCACCAAGGGTTCCTGTGTTGCCATCTACATGAACAAGTGCGCCGAATACGTTATCGCGTATATTGCTGCCCTCAAAGCTGGTACGAAACCCCTTTTCTATCCAAAAACAACATTTTTCGCAATAATTTCACTTTTCTAGGCGGCGCGTACCTCCCCCTCGACATCAGCTACCCCGAAAACCTCCTCACTTCCGTCCTTGAAGAAGTCCAACCTGCCGTCGTTGCTACTTTGGATGCCTATGCGCCGAATCTTGATCCAAAGACACCGGTTTTCAATTTCTCAGCGGAACCCAATTGGTTTGAAAAAGCCGCTGCCGTCGATGCGGTCAAGCTTCCGGAAGTGACTGCCGATGATAAAGCGTACATTGTCTATTCGTCTGGGACGACAGGCAAGCCGAAGGGTATCGAATGCCCGCATCGAGGCGCTGTTTTGAGCTACAAATTCCGATTTAACCATTATCCTTACCTGCCGGACGATAATGTTGCCTGCAATGTCTTTTTCGTTTGGGAACTTCTTCGTCCGATCTTGCAAGGCGTCAAAATGACCATCATCCCGGATGACGTCATCTACGACCCTCAGCCGTTGTGTAAATTTCTGGAAACGCAGGGCATTACGAGAATGTTGTTTACGCCGAGTTTGTTGGAAACGGTCTTAGATACACAGAGCAATGAAATTCTGAAGCGTGCTTTTGCTGCTTTTAGAGTTATCTGGCTATGTGGAGAAGTTGTGACTTGTGTTTTGCTGGATCGGATTATGGAAACTATGGGACATGTCCAGGTTGTGAATCTGTATTCCATCAGTGAAAGCCATGATGTCGCTGTTGAAGATCTGTCCGCCTGGCACACAAAACACGAACAAAGAAAGTACGCCCCAGTCGGTACAGTAATCCCAGGCGTTAAAGTCCTCATCCTCGATGCCAATACCCTCAAAAAGGTCCCCATTGGCGCTCCTGGCGAGATCTACGTCGCTGGTCCAACTTTAGCCCTAGGCTATCTAAACCGCCCAGAATTGAACAAAAACCGCTTCATCCCAGTCCCGGAGGAATACATCACCGAAACTGGCACCCGTATGTACCGGACCGGCGACTGGGGCTACCTCCTCCCCACTGGCGCCCTCGAAATTTGCGGTCGTTGTGATACTCTCGTCAAAATCCGTGGCTATTCCGTTGAAATCCAGGCCATCGAAGCGACCCTCCTCAAATTACCGTACATCTCGTCCTGTGCCGTCATTTCCATCGGTGCCGAAGGCGATGACAAACAACTCGCAGCGTATTTGGTCCTTCGGGAAAGCGTGTCCCGGAAGAATATTCGCGCTGACTTGAAGTGCCGCCTACCTTTTTACATGGTTCCAAACTTTTTCGTCATCATGGAACGACTGCCATTATTGGCGGCATCATCGAAAATCGACAAGAAGGCCCTGCCGAGCGTGAATTTGGACGTCGATGTCGTCGAAGCTGAAGCTTTGCCCCAGACAGCGACCGAACGGAAGTTGGCTGCTATCTGGGCTGAAGTTTTGTCGCACAAGACCTTGGATATTCAAGAAAGCTTCTTCGATTTGGGTGGACATTCCCTCATGGCAGCGAGATTGCTGGCTAAAGTGAACACGGAATTCAATGTCGATTTGACTATGCGAGATTTGTTCAGTTCGCCGACAGTTTTTGCTATGGCGAAGGTGTTGGATGGCGCGGATCGGACTTCTCCGGAGCATCATATTGATCTGGACTATCAGGTTGAGACGCATGATGTCAAGGATAATGTGTGAGTTTTTACTTATTTGTTAAAGAAACTGACTTCATGATTAAAATTTTGACTTTTTGCAAAAACCATTAAATTTTTATTAAAATTATTGATATTTGGCAGAATTAGATTTATGACTAGATTTTTGATTTTCGACAAATTATCAGCTTTCAACAATTTATTGATTTCAAACAAAAACTATTGAATTTTGACAAAATTTATTGAATTTACGAAGGTTACAGTATCTAAGTTCAAAATTGAAGTTTCTTACAACTCATTTTCAGCATGGACCTCCACCTCCGCGCTTTCTGGCGCTCGACCCAATACGGAAACCGCTTTTTCCGCTCCACAGTCCTCCTGACCGGCGTCACAGGCTACCTGGGTTCTCACCTCCTTGCCCAACTTCTCAACTCTTCCGAAGTCCGTGTCGTCTGTCTTGTCCGTGAATCATCTGCCGAATCCGTCCAAGCCCGTCTCGAGAATTCCCTCAAGAAGCGCGGCCTTCTCACACCTATCCTGAAGGAACGCATTACCGAACGCGTCCGTGCCGTCGCCGCCGATGTCGCACTGGTCCAATTCGGCCTTTCCGAGGAACATTACCACTTCCTGAGCTACGATGTCGACGTTGTGATTCATGCCGCGGCCTATGTCAACCTTATCTACCCCTATCAAGCCCTTCATGGCATCAATGTGCTGGGGACACGGAACGTTCTCGACTTTTGCCACACTAACAAAGTCAAACCACTCCACTACATCAGTACCGATGCGGTCATTCCGGCGGGTTTGAACGATGTCGATGAAGATTTTGACATCCAATCGGTCAAGGAAAAACTTGCCGATGGCTACGGACAAAGCAAGTATGTCGCCGAACAACTCGTGAATCGATCCATGTCACGTGGGCTGCCGGCAGTCGTGTATCGATTGGGCAATCAGGTGGCTTCCTCGACGGCTGGATACTGGAATGAACAGGATTTTACTTATTTGCTGCTTCAGGCTGTTATTGCGACTGGAAAGACACCGGATTTGGATTGGATTGTGGGTTTTTGGGTTACTGTAATTCGCTAATAGGGGTGTTTTCAGGTCGAATTGACGCCAGTCGACTTCGCAGCAAAGTTCATCAGCAACTTGACAACATCTACTTTCTGCCCCAACAGCGGGAAGACTTTTCATTTGACGAACAGTCATGGAAGTCCAAAATGGGCTGATCTAATGGATTGGCTTCGCCGGATTGGATACCGTTTGGAGAAGGTTGACGTCAATGTTTGGTTGGAAATGTAAGCTTTTTTTAAGTAGAAGTATTGAAAAAACATATTTTAACAATGTTCAAAACATTTTTCTGACCAAAAAATGTAGATTGTGGATACTTGTTTCATCAACATATTTGATTTCAGGATCAGTACCAGCCTCGAACCCGCTCTCCAACAGGTCCGCAAACTGCTCGAAGTCATGGTCCGCGATGAGTCCTTCTTCCTGACACAGTCCACCTACAATCGTACCAACACTGATAAGTTCCTCGCTGAACACAAGTGGCACTATCCTACTATTGATGAGCGTCTGATGCGGCACTGGTTCCAGCAGCTCATTGATCGACATATTGTTAGTCCGCCAAGGGCTGTCGAAGGTTTGTAAATAGTTTCAAAGAGATTACACTTTTTGCTGTAAAATTTGCGCTAACTTTCAAACTTGCATTTTATAACCTTTTTCTTGCACAGCGCCGAAACGCGACATTTTGCCAACTTTGCGATTTTAAAGAAGTTTTTCATTTTTTTGTAGATTGCGTTTTTTCTTTCGAAAAATATTAATTAAACAATTTCAATCTTCTTTGCAAAACAAAATTACTATTCCCCACGTTGTCCCGAAGAACTTTCATTTCAACGTAGTCCAACCGGCGCCGGCATTTGTCGCATGTTTGTTCTTGCGTGCGACCCTACCCTTTTTACCAAATCTGATCAGTGAACCGTTCAGTCCCTAACCAAAAAGGGGGACCAAAACCAAGTACGGCCGCGGCCGCCAAATAAGTAGTACATGTGACTGGAATGCCACAGGCAGAAAGCCATCCTCTTAATAGGTACTTGGCCTTTCTCTTCCGATACCAATAGAATACTAAAACAGCGAGCAGAGGAGCCAAGCCAACGGCAGGGTGCCCATGGACGACCACGGTTGCCCCTGGCATGTTGTCTTGGAAGACGCAGCAAAGTGGAAGCATGTCGTCCGTTTTTGCAAAGATGCGAAATGAAAAGCTTTTCAACGGCAAAGGGAGGCCATGTAACAAAAACTGTCAACAAACAACCCGCTTTTTGCTGAAAAGACGTTTAACCACGCCCACTTTTGGAAGACATGGGACAGTCGACTGTTTTTTATCCCTCCATCCATCCACGCGCAGGCAGACCCATCTGTCCTCCTCGGGTTTATTTATCATTCTCGGCTAGGCTGTTCACCCAAACAACTTGTTTATCCAACCCGTTTATCCCCTCATCTCATCCAGTCAGCTGTAAACCATGAATCTCGCTCCAGGCACGGCCCTTCTCGACAAAGTCGCCATCATCACCGGCGCATCGGAAGGCATTGGTGAAGCCATCGCCCGGACCCTGGCCATCGACGGCGGCGCGTGTGTCATCCTGGCTTCGCGTCAAATCAGCAAACTCACCGATCTCGCGACAAGGCTCATTGCCGCTGGCTGCCCTGAGGACAATGTATTGCCGGTGCAATGTGACGTGTCAAAGTTGGAAGATGCTCGGGCCCTGTTTGAGAAAGTCATCAACAGGTATGGCCGAGTTGATGTCCTGGTCAATTGTGCTGGTTGTATGTATTACACTTTGATGAAGAATGGTCAGACTGAGGTTGGTTTTGTTCTGGGAACTTCATAAGATAACTTTTTTGACTTTAACTTTGGTTTGTATCGTCAAATTATGTCGTTTTCTTTACAAAATGACGAGTTTTTTGCTCAAATTTCGACTTACATCACAAAATTGACAGTTTTTATGCCTCTCAAACCTTTTAATAGCCCCTTTTGTCACCTTTTAATCCCAAAAGTACAACCTTTCCTCAACAATAACCACCCCCTTTGCAGGAATGGGCCCGTCAAATCGACGTCAACTGCCACGGAGTCACGAACATGACTGGAGTCGTCCTGAATCACATGATTGAACATCGTCGCGGGCATATTTTGAATATTACCTCTGATGCTGGCAAACGGGTACATTTTTCACGACTTTTTTTACTTTTTATAACTCACATTTCCCGTTTCAGGGCTTCGCTGGCCTTGCCGTTTACTCCGGCAGCAAGTTCTTCATTGAAGGCTTCACCCAGGCTCTCCGCCAAGAAGTCGTCGAATACGGTATCCGCGTGACCAACGTCCAACCCGGCGATGTCGCTACCAAGCTGGCCAGTCGATCCACCGATGCCGAAGCACGCACCAAATATGATGGCAGTGAAGCGGGTCACCGAATCCTCGACCCCGAAGACGTCGGCCGTACCGTGCTTTTTGCTTTGAGCCAACCGCTCCATGTTGCGTTGAATGAAATTCTGATTGAGCCCCAGGCTGCTCCGATTTGAATGATTTACTTTTTCTGTTTCAAACTTTTTTAATTTTGTAATTCCATTACTTCGTGTAACTTTAATTCGATTCATCTGTAAAATAAAGCCAATTTAAACTTGAATTCTCATCGAATTTGCATACTGTAACACTCTGCCTTTGGAATCAAACGACTTCAAAAACGGGCCTCCATTCAGACTCGAATCCCCGACGGCGGCCGTCGTCTCTTCTCCGACTTCTGATCAACCATGTCCGGTGCCCCGAAGGCCAAGGTCGCATCCAAGACGCCTGTCAAGACCCCCACCAAATCTGCTGGCAAAGAAAAGGAGGAACATTCCTGGGAGGCTGGACCTGATCCCGCGACTGTGAGCTTGACGATTTCAGTTTTACTGTGGCACCTTTGAGGAAAAAGATGGTTTTCAGTTCTCAATGCCCGAAAACAGCCCCTTCCGCGACGACGTCGATCTGAAGATGCACGGACAGGAGGTCAAGATGGCGCCGTCGGACAAGAAGAAGTAGTTTACTGACTTTTTGTGTGTAACTGACATGATAAATGGTTGAAACTAATACGTAGCTATTATTAATGTTATCATTTTAAGCATGATTAACTTTTTAAAGCTATTTTATGAAATTCAAAAGTTCAACTCCCTCAAAATTCCAGTTTATTTTCTTTCTTAGTCAATTCGTCGGTATTGTAAAGTAGATTTGACTAATTAGGCTACCTAGCTCATTGCCTCCGGCCGATATGTGCGTTCTTTCATCCCAAAAGCCACTAGTTTCTGCGCGGGGTTGCCTTTATCGACTCGATCCACCGCCAGCGGCTTCCAAGTCAAGGTAATCCTACATAACCACTACGGTCAGCTTACACAGTACTCTCTCAGTTGTTGCGATCGCTGTGGTGCGTCTTTCAGCTTGCGCTGGGGCATTCCACATCACGTCAATAGCCCTTTACCATTCCGCAACTTATTCGTATTTTGTCCTTTGACCACCCTGCCGAGTTATTGCTACTTTCTGTTTTACTCTAGTCATATTATTAGCATTACTACCGATGGCTTTCGCCACCATGATGCGCAACTGTTCCTACCTGTACAATGAATCCACGGAGTCATCCAGTTCCTTCACAACGCCTCGGTCTCATCGCCGCCCTGCTATTCCGCATCTCGAAAAGCCTCCTCTGGAATCCGATTGGACACCGGAATACACACGCGAAGCTGCCATCAAGCTACGTCAGCTCTACTACGCGCGACGTGCAAACCACAGAGATCCAAATGTCCGACCAGCTCCGATCCCTGATCTTAAATGGATGGGGTTGTCTAAGCCCGTAGGTCAAATGTCTGAGAAAACTGCGGCAAGGATTCGTAGGCTTACGTATATAGAGTACGCTAGAAACTCATTCCCGAACGAACTCGATGCGGCTCATTTGCACCCACAGACTTCAACCGCATCGATTTCTGAACCCCCTACCGTACCACCTGCACCAGAAATCCGAACCACAAAAGTAGCCGGACCAGCAAAAGACGCAAATATGGATCCAGGGACAGTCAAAAGACCAAACGACCGGAAATATGCTTTAATGGAACTGGAAGGAACCCTCCTCAGAAGCGTCAGAAGGCAGTGGCTAAAGAAAACCACCACAACGGCGCAGAAGCATACCCATGCCTTGAAACTGCTGGATGAAGCTTTGAAGGCTGATTACGCCCCAAAAGAAGGGCTGGAAAAGGCTATCGAGATTCGTCAGATCATCTTCATGATTGAGTACAGTGAGGAGTCAATTTCTCCGCTGAAGCTGAGCATGTTAAAGCAAAGCGCCAATCGGATCCGAGAACACTACAGGGAAAAGTATCTTGCTGTCAAAGTGAGAAAACCATGGTGTTCCAAATCAGTCAATACTTCTCTTTTCTTCACAAGAAGTTAACGTTTTTATTGTGTTCGATTTTGTTATCTTCGTTTTTCAAATTGCTAAATAAAAAAGTTTATTATTCTAAAAAAAATTTTATTACTGTGAAAATTCACACACTTTTCGTGGCATTCGATGTTTAAAAACAAACCACACGTTTAAAAACGGGTAATCTAACCATCTTCTCCCAACGTTTTGACTGAAAAGCCCCAAAATTAATCAAATTTTAATCTGTTTAAAACCAACTTACCAATATCCAAAAACATCGAAGGAAACTCCTTTTTCGACGGCTCATAATTCAAACATAATCTCACAAAAACTTGACAATTCCGCTCCAAGACACTGTATCTCGTTTCCCATTGCCTCATTTCCACCAATCTTTCCGCTTCGAGTGCAACATCGTTGAAACTACGTGGACGACTTGTATATGACGCTACAAGTATCCTTTCGCCTTTGGCAAACTTTTCGATTGAAACTATCTCCGCACCACTTCCTCGTTTTGAACTAAAGAAACCACGACCGTTTTTCGGGGTGAAATGCGCGACTTTGCCGTTTCCAAGGTAGATTCCGTCGTGGTAAGTGAGGTTGAATGTGGCTACTCTGAAAGTTTCAAGTGTCGTTTTGTTTGGTATGGTACAGTAATGACTAACTTTAAATTTCGTCGTATATGATCACCACGAATGAGGTAATCATCAGGTTTGTCAACACAAGAAGGCGCAGTTTGATAAAGATGTCCTTCTACTGCCCTAAATGAATTATTTTAATATTTTGAAAAGTTTAAAAAGCTTAGTAATAAAAAGATAAACAAACAAGTTACCATGGATATGGCGTCTTTTCCGTCTCCTCCAATTCACTTTTCTTCAAACAGACTTTCTTACAAATCTGTTCCATCCAAATGTCCATCATCTTTCGTCTTCGAATACTTTTCAAACGAACGGTGAATGAGTGTTTCATGACGGCGCTTTTGTCGTCAAACCATTGACTGTATCTTGGATCGGGTTCGAGCACGACAAGCACCGAATAGTGAATATGCTTAACCACTAAATTTTATATAACTGCTATGTAAAAAGCTCAACTAACCTTTGAAACTACAAAAGCTATCCGTTGCCCTGCTTTAGTGACCCCAAATCGGCGAAACACTTCTTCGCCACTTATTGCATGGGCCCAGCATTGTTGAACAAACTTTTTGAACTTCTTGACCCTGAAAGTTGAAGTGAAACATATAATCAAAAACGGGTGATTTTTACGGGTTATCATCCTGATTCGAATTTTCGATGCTTTCATAATCGTTTTGGAAGTCGATATCAACGTAGTCGTTCTCGGTTGAGTTGTAATTTGTCCTAACTCTTACTTCTGTATGTGATTTGTAAGTTTGTGACGCGTATTGTTCTCTGAAATTGCAACATTTTTGGACTTTGTTACCTTCCTAGTACAAGTTGCAGAACTTACGTTTCATACAACTGCTTGCGCTGATGGAAACCATCATGGAAAAACCTTTCTGCATCAAATTTAGAGTCGTAATTCATGAGTTCAAGTTCTGGAACGTGTCTGTCTTGGTTTTCGTTCGAAGCTTCAGTGATTTGCACTATTGAGAACTGAAATATTGTAAACTCGTCGCGTTGTTAAGTGCAGTTTTTTCTCACGTTTTCAAGTAAAACATAAGCAAACCGTTTTCCATCCACGTCTTGTCCACGCAATCGGTGAACCTCCTTATCAAAACAGTAACGATGGAGTTGTTCTGTTACGTGTTGGTCGAATTGACGACATGCGCTAAAATTTATGATTGTTTATAAAACTTTTTTTTTAGTTTTAGGTTTCTGGCATACCTGTTGGATTTAGCTTGCAACTCATACAACGTTTCCTGCACGTATTCAGAAGCCTGTGATTGTAAAAAGAATCCTTTTCTGGTAACTTCGGGATATGGCTTAACGTAGATGTCATTGTCATCGGTATACGGTTCGAGTATTATGCGAACTGCATACCATGCTACCTAAATTCTTAAAGTTTTTACATTTTTTATAATACTTTCAATGATTTACTGTTGAAGTAATAATCACAAAACGTCGATTACATGGAGTAACGCCTTCAATTCGACCAACTTCATAGCCCATAAGCTCTTTGTCCAAAGCGTTTTCAACATAGTTTTCGAATGTTTCATTAACTTTTACCGGCATAATTAACCATAAGGACTATAACATAGCTAACGAAGAAACAACAAAACAAGGTGACGGCAGGTAAGAACGACCACGCGAGAAGTAAAAAAAACGCTTTATAAATGAAGGAGGTTCATTACAAAATGCATTTCTATAGCGCATGACATTAATTTTGAAACAACAACGAATCGAAGGTCAACGTCTCAGTGATAAAGACTACATAGTTCACATGACAGCTGTCTGGTTCATTAGCGGTCGAGTTTTTATGTCAACCAAACAAAACGCACGGATCAGTTTGATAACAACGCACAAAAACTGTGGGATTTCATAACAACAAACATGAATCATAAAGCAAATAAAAAACCTCAATAAATTTAAGTAAAGCACGTGAAATCATACATCATTAGAACTGTTATCAGTCGTTTCAGTCATATTTGCTTTCGTAGTCGACCGCACAACGAAAACAACTGTGCCAATGATGATTAGCACAAATGATACCACGTAAAGATATTCATACTGAAAGTTGTGATTCAAAACAATATTGCTTTAAAGTTAACTTACAGAAATGCCAAAAAGGAAAAGACCAGCAACAAAAGTATAAAAGTCGGTCGTCAATCCAGTCAAATCAAGCATAAGTGCCGACGTTTTGGCGATGACAATTGCCATCAGTACGTAAAAACCAACGAGACTAACAGTGAAAATTGCATTGCCATAAACAAGGGCCCAAGAAAATGTGACTTTGGATAGTCCAGAACGGTCAATTATTGGGCTAAACAATAATATAATTTTATCGTTTTTTAACAGAATCGATAAACTTACATTTGAATACCGCTGATAATAAGACCATAAAACCCAATAAAAGTGAGATATTCAGTCCGATCAAACTCTTTGACCATTGCTTCTTGGGCCGTGTTGCAAACAGCGTAAAGAACCATTGTCGTGAGACCAAGAGCATCGCCGAGAATCGGGTTGTCGCCGTCATCGAGATGCTCTTTTCGTGAGTCTGCGTAAATAACACAAGCCATTCCAGCAATGCAGATGACTGAACCAACAAAATGTGTCCAACTGTAGCGAGTTTTCAGAAATATATAGCTAATCAGCATGGTTACAGGAATGCTACATGGATCCAGCAGTTGAATACTTGTTAAATTTGTATAATAATACGCATTGTTAAGGATGACATTAGCTTCAACATCAATAAGTGACAATATCACGTATTTCCACCATCGTTGTCGGAAAACATTCCACAAACTCGATTTTCCTGTTCGTTGTAACATCATCGAGCCATAAACTATTGTTAGAACAATGTAAGTAGGGACATTTTGAGCTACAAATGTTGAGTAGATTGGAACAGTCACTGTTCAAACTTACAAACTGTTGCCCGGAAGTTGTGATCTGACAAAATTTGAGAACCAACACTTACTCCTGCTCCACATAAACTAATGAGTTGTGCCAGAAATAGCGATATTATTGTTTTTCTGTAAAATGAACATATTTTTTTTCTTGGAAAGATTGTACTTACATTATCTTATTTGGTGATTTTGTTTGAACAACCGATACAACATCTGATTGGTTCTCATTAGTTTCAATATCTGCCATAATAATAGTTTTTTTGAACAAATACCCGTATATTCAAAGAAAGACAAACAAGATTGGGAACACAATTAAAACTTCCTTAAACGAATTAACTTATCAACTCAGACGGTGAACAACTGATAAAGACATTTGAGTGTTATAATACCCTTCAGAACAACAGAAAAAAGCAGCTACCAAGAGGTGATAACGTTCTTGTTGGTTCTAAAATGGTTCAGACGAACTTTGAGAAAGTTGCAACTCGTCTGCAAAAGTAATAAGAAATAGAAAAGCGTATTTGAATAGATTGTCCACAATCACCTGAAATTGCCAATTCAATCAGTCTGTTTTTTTGTATGGATAACAATAAAACTGTAAAGCCAATATAAGAAAGAACTGAAAAAAAAACAATTTTGATATATGTATTTTGTGCACATGCAGAATTGAAGAAACGACATCTTGGTAGACTTCTGAATACACCAGGTTGCCTAGAAAAAACATGCGGTCGTCGTGGAAGTTGCAAAACGGCACGTGGAACTATTGTCATTTTCGACATAAAAATAAGAAGTCTCGATAATGTCCAGACTGTGATGTGATTTTCTATGACAACACAACGGAATTCCAGTCACAATACTGAAGCCGTATAAAAGACGCCAGACTCGTCATTTTCTCGCAAAAAGACGGTGACTGATGAATGCCTTGGCATTTCTGTTAATATTCTTTC
Source organism: Panagrellus sp. LJ2284 (assembly GCA_024447225.1). Lineage (NCBI taxonomy): Eukaryota > Metazoa > Nematoda > Chromadorea > Rhabditida > Panagrolaimidae > Panagrellus > Panagrellus sp. LJ2284. Next base: position 1,426,369 of record JAMRYC010000009.1, read on the forward strand.
CAACCCTTTGTTACTGTAGTATAAACTTTATACAATTTCTCGGATATTATCTAATATCACGACCTTTTGAACAATTTGCATGCACAAACGCTACCGAATGCGTTAACAAATGCGCCACGTACGACGATTGTCTCGGTGTTGAACTTACTGAAGGTCTCTGCGTAATGACGAACTTTGTTGTTGCGTATGATATCTACTTGCCTTATTGCAGCGTTTATGCAAGGAACACTACAAAGATAGAATCTCCTGGCAAAAATTTGAATGATATGGACCAGCTGCTGCAAAATCTTATATACTTTTCGAATGGCACTTGCCCTTATGGTTGGACTGAAGATGTTAAACATTGTTACATACGGTTCAAAGATCCTTCTGACTGTGATTACTATCCTTACTATGCTCCTTTTATTGGGGCTAGTTTTAACGGTTCAGTTTGTGTCGTGAAAAAGAGATTTTGACAATTATTTCAAAACAACATTTCATATTTGTCGTTCAATCGCAGGAAGTTTAGCAGCTGTCGTTGATAGCAAATCGATATAGACAATGCTTTGCTTTATAAGATCCACGTCAAAAAGACCGCGACAGAATCCTAAAAACTGTGTTGTCTCAAAGTGATCATTTTGCTGCATTTTCCAACTTTTAGTTTTGTAATTCAGTTCTTCATCAATTAATGTAACTTTTAAAATAAATGTTGATAATGCAAAACTCTAACTTTTTACAAAAAATTAATTGAACAGTAAACTAAAAAAACGGAATCTTTATAGCTCTTAGAATACATACACCAGGTTGCTTAGTAAGAAGATGCCGTCGTCGTGGAAGTTGCAAACAAAACATGGAAGTATTGTTATATTTTACAAAACAACAAGGAGCTTAAGATGGATATGTTTATATGATGTGACATTCTATGACAACAACGCACAAGAATTTCAGTTTCGTAAAGTCAAAGTCATATAAGAGGCGGCAAGCAGTCACGTCGCGAGCAGAAGAAGCGGCGTAATGCAAATTTTGACGTTATTACTCCTTTTTCCAATGTGTTGTTATTGTAACGTTACCTTTATACAACTTCTTGGATACTATTTGAACTACATTCCTTTTAAAAATTTTTCCTCCACTAATCTCAAGCAATGTGTCAACGAATGTGCATTGTACGATGACTGTATTGTCGCTGAAGTCGATGAGGGTACATGTTATTTAGCAAACTTTGTAATTACGTATTATGTGTTCTTGCCGTATTGCCACGTTTTTGTTAGAAAAACTCCGTTAATTGACACACCTGGCAAAAACCTGAGTGACATAGACCAGTTAATACAAAACCTTGTTTATGCTTCAAACGGTACTTGCCCTGATATTTGGACGGAGGAATCAAAACGATGTGTTGTACAATTTACCGATCCCGATGCTTGCAGTTTATACGATTCGTTTTTGGGTGTTGGTAGTAATGGTACACATTGTTTGATCAAGAAAAAGTTTTAGCAGTTCGGGATGTTTTTGCATGGGGCATTGTGTACAATATTTAATCATTGTTTCAAGATAACACATTTTAATTGTCTGATTCAGTCGCCTTCAGTAATTAATCTTTTGTGTTAACTACGTCATACACTTTTTGACTTTTGAAAAAATAAAAATAATGTGGTCCGCTTGCTCTGTGTTTCTTTGGAAACAGTGTCAACCGACGCAGAATATGCCTTACAAGATGCTATGAAAAACATTTCTAACAATGATTACAATGTTCTATGACAACACTTTGAATTTACCGTATTTCGGCAGTCTCACAACGCCTATTTGAAATGCACTAGCTAGTAATTTTGGTTTAATTTTAAACCTTTTGAGTCTTAAATACTTTACATTTTCGTATGATGTCCATTACAAAGGACATGTTGTCTTTAATTTGTATATATTCCAGTGTTGATGTTCTTTCAACAATAAACTATAGCATGATCATAATTTATCCTTGCATTCTGTAGCTATTTTAACCTTACCATACTATGTAAAAACAAGATCGATTTCGTGGAGAAAAAAAGCAAGCTGTCCAGATTATGACAAGACAATCCCGCCAAAACAGATACACGCAGTCTCGCGTGTACTCCGGCAAGAAGACGGCCGTCGACGCTGCGAAGATCAACGCCCCTGCACCACCTACGATGTCTGCGCTGTTGCAAGGCCCGGCAAAATGCGCCTGCGCTCAGGTCGCTACCGTATTGGCACGGTGCACGGCCGCCCAGCTTGAGCGCATCGAGCAGCTGAACCCCGGATGGCGGAAGCAGACTGATGCGTTGTGGCAGAAAGTCTGCCTTCAACAGTTCCCCAAAGCCACCGTCCTTCCGGAAGACAACACCTCATGGCGATCCGTCTTCAACCGCTGCACCAAGGAAGCCGACCAGAAGCTCGCCAATATCACCGCAAGGATCAACAAGGGGTTCGCCGACCAGCAGAAGAGCACAACGGCAGTTATCCCGCTTCCGAAGTCAAAGAAGCCGGTGCAACGTCGTCCCCTAGCGCCTCTGAACGGTGCTCCCGCCCCTTCACCAAAGCCAAGAACGGCAGCTGCCGCCAAGCCCAAGCCGGCTCCAATGATGGCCAGAGCCATCAAAATGATGCAAAATCGTTATCGCCGATGAATTTTGATTTTGTTTTTTAGTAAATTTGTATATATTATTTTACATTTTGAGTTTTCTTGATGAATAAATTTTATCTTTTTCAACTACTTTGACTCTTTCTTTGAACCGTACACTACCACAACACACATGTTTTTTAATATCACATCACAAGCATAGGGATGGATTCATACACAGAAAACAGGAGTTTGGATCTTAAAACAGCGGTGTTCCGCTTTTGCCGCAAAACTTCGAGACGTTTTATTTCCTTGTTAAACTTATTACACTCTCTGTTTAGCCAGTAAAACGCCTCGAAGTTTTGCGGCATAAATGGAACACCGCTGTTTTAATATCCAAACTTCCTGTTTTTGTGTGTAATCTATGTTTCAGTGTTCAATGCACGGATATCATATCTGGGATAAGGAACGGTTTCAGCTGGCAACGGGTCAGTGACTTGCAGAAAGTCACCCGAAGTCGTTTTGATAGTTTTTTCAAATTTGAAACTCTGATTAGGTTAATGAAGTCAATAGCCTCTAAATGACGGTAATTCCACTACAAATTTTTATAAAACTAACAATAAGTCGTACCGGAACAATGCATCGTTGTTAGAAATCAGTTGAAATAGCACAAGTTGCGTAGTTCCGAGATTAAACTACAGTATATAAATTTCAAGCACATGCAAACAAAGAACACAATACAAATGCCGTTTTGTAGTTGTATAAGCAAGCATGTTGCTATGGAATTGCCGTAGAAATTTCTCTATATAGCCCATCAAAACGGCAGAGTCAAGACACACGTTTTGTTGCTGGTTGTTTTCCGTCATCCAAAAAGACTGCCCATGATGAACGCTTGGGCAATCTTTTGTCTATTTCCAGTTATTTCCTACTGTGATACAAACTTTATACATCTTTTTGGATATGCATTAACCGCAGAATATTATAAAACCTATTCAACATCTAACTTTACGGCTTGCGTTTACGAATGCGCTATGTATGATTGGTGCATCGCTTCTCAAATTGACCGGAACCAAGGGATGTGTTATTTGATGATAAGAGTTCGGAATTATTTGTGGGATGCAGGCAATTGTGTTTTTTCCGCTAAGAATACCACAATGGTAAAAATTGCCGGCAGAGATTTAAACGATGTGGACCAATTACTACAAAATCTCGTGTATGCGTCGAACGGCGTTTGCCCAGACTTTTGGCATGCAAATGCAACATCGTGTTACATAACCCAGGAAAAATGGTTTTCCGACTCATATCCGTCGTTTTTTGAAATCACTTTTGACGGCCAGAAGTGTGTAATGCCGCTCCTAACTCCAGAACATACTTGTCTGAGTTCAAATATGTCACTTGGAAACTTTACTGAGGGTTTTATTGCTATGGTCTTATTACAACTGGGCCCCTGAATCTTAAAAACATAACATATGAAGAAGCAGATGATTATTGCTTCCAAGAAATAGGTGGCTATATGGTTTCGATACACAGTGAAGAAGAAAATGAATTCATTGGAAGTAAGTTTTCGGCACATTGTAACAAATAACATTTAATAACTAACAAAATATAGCTCTTGAACAACCACCTGCACGAAAAAGCGGTTTAACTGGCATTGGTCTCATACCGATTAGTGACAAACTAACAAATCCAAGTGATTTTATATGGATTGACGGAACATCAATGGACTATGTCAATTTTATCAATCTAACTGCCGATTTTTATTCTACCTATCCATTCGCGCTTCTAACAAGAGACAATTTGTGGCAACCTTATAGTACTTCTAATCCTACGTATTTTGAAAACTGGCTTATTTTTTTAGCATGTAAGCGCAAAGCGGATGTTGTCTTTTTAAAGGTGACATATATATAAACCTACAGGTTTTTGTATAACAATCTGATGTGACAATTTTGAGTAACTGTTTGCATGAAAAAGGACTCTGTTATATCAGTACGCTTATTGTGGTTAAAACGAAAGAATAAAGCGTTATCCTTGTACAAGATTACGACAAACAAACGGCTTGAGATCAATAGATAGAGGAAACGCTAATGCACTAAAATTAAAACATTTAAAAAACCCGAACCGGGTGGGATCGTAGATCGTACAAACAACGCGGTCCTGACGCGATTACCTTGACACCACTCACTTGGTTTAGGTGCATTTCACAATCGGATTTCATTCAACGGAGTGCGCGTAGATTGCATCATTACCTGTTTCAATCATTCACGATGACGGTGAGTTAATTGAATTTGCATGTATATCTGTCCCCCATCATGACTAAATTCCATTATTTTCAGGAGCGTTATGGTAAAGCTAAAATCCAAACGTCGCATCTGGATGTGTGCAACAGGCATGCGGATAAGTATGAATCGGCCAACGGATCAAATTTTTATCAATCCGACATGACTTGGTCATTCCGCATTTACGGCGGATGGTATTTTCGCGTCGGCATCGAAACAAACACCTTCCCCGTCGAAGCTAACGTGTCGCTTGAGATCAAACCTCACAATGACACTATCGGTATAGCATTTGACTTATTTTTTTGTAAGGAAACTTGCTTTTTCAGTTCTGAAGCCGGTGGTCATTATCTCCGCAGTTCACCAATTCGACGAGGTCATTTCGGGGAGTAATTTGATTACGAACTGTGGTACTGTTGAATGTTTTGTCAAGTTTAAAGTCATATCGATTCCTGTCTTCAAGCCGCTGTCCATTGATGACTTTGGGCTGTATGCTGATTATGGCAATGAATTGGCTTTGTGTGGTAGTAATCATCAGGTGATAAGAAACTTATAATTCACAATTTACAACTAATGATTTCAGATTAATGATGGGTTGAAACAAGTGTTGAAACCTGTGTTTGAAGCGGTTCTGACAGATCTGATGGCCTCCGTCAAACTGGACGCTATGGTTACATTCGGCGATCAATCTATCGAGGTATCATTTTGAGATTCTGCTGTTATCACCTCATTTATATTTCAGGTCTCCCGAAAACTGCTCACCATGATTTCGCCGGTCTTTCGAGCCAAGTTTGCTGAAGCCGACGCCGTCGAAATTAACGAAGTCGATTTTGATGCTGCCAAAGAAGTCATTCACTGGTGTCATGGCAACGAGGCGAATCCGAAGTCCACCGTCATGATAATCCAAATGATTCGGTTCGCATACAACTATGACATCAAACCGGTTATTGTGAGTTTTTTATGTCAATGTTATGTAATAAATCGACTTCTTTTTAGAAAGCGCTCGAACCTTATGAATCTGTCTTCTTCAACGTCGAAAGCTTTTGCACTATGGCCAAATACGCTTGGGACTTCGACAAGAAACATCTGAAGGTCAAATGTGCCAAGTACTACCGTTGTTTTGTCGAGAAGCTGACGTTTTCGCCAGAATTCCTTGATCTTGATGCCGTTTTGAAGGATTCCATTATTCGCCTGGCTGCTAATTACTAAGTGTTTTATGGTTTTACTTTTGTGGTTTTGTTTGTTTTAACTTTTGTTTGTTGTGACATGAATTCAGTTTGAGTTTGTTTTTTGTTTTTGCATTGCGTCATAAATTTGTGGGTTTAACATTGAACATACTTGTTGTGGTGACTTTGATTTATACACTTTGGACAAAGAACAAAAATACACTGGTTCAGACGACCAATGTTGCTTCGGAAAAAGAAGCTGTTGTCGTGGTAGTTGCAACTTTACGTGTATACGACAACGTCTTATAAGATGCTGCTATAAAATAATACATGAAAAATCGTTGTTTTTGTAATTTGCTATGACAACACTACAGACTAAAACCAAAGCGCTTAGTTTCAAAAACTGAAACGCCCACCAAAAAAGAATCCTGACAGCCATTTTGTTGCAAAAAGCGAAACAGAATGTACGGTCTTTTGGTATTACTGCTACTTTTTTCAACTATTCATGCTAAGAATTACGAATTTATGCACCTTTTTGGCTATGCCGCTAATGTTAGGTACTCGGATTGGATGACAACCAAGAACTCAACCGAATGTATCAACAAATGCGTTTTGACTGAAGGATGTCTCGGTATTTTCATGGATTGGTATGATAGCACGTGTTGCATAGTCGCGATATTCGAGGCGATATTTGAATATCCGACAGAATGTACAATTTTCGCTTTAAAAACACCAAAGAGAAAATATGTTGGCAGAACCCTTAATGACGGAGAACAATTACTGTATAATCTTATGTACGCTTCCAACGGTACATGTCCAGACCTATGGTATGTTGACAAGACACAGTGTACTTATTACTATGAACCAGCGACTGAATTGAAAGATTTTTGCTTGTCTTATTCTTCGTGGACGGGAGCTCGTTGGAATGGCAAACAATGTGTTTTGAAAAAAAGGTTCTAACTGTTTGACATTCTCATGTATTCATGACTTGTATATTGAAAGTAGACATTGTATTTTAAACAAAATTGCATTATCGTCTTAACCGTCTAAATAAATCTTTGGTGTCGTTGTCGTGACAGTTGCAAATCGACACGTACAAAAAAAAATAAGATGTTCAAAGCACACAATTTGATATTGATGTCAACCACGAAGCATTTTTCGGCAATATGCAATTTTTTCTTAAAAATTGCAAGGATAGAGCAGTAGGGTAAGGCGCTCGGCTCCCGCTCCCGGCATGGCACATCGGGGGTTCGATCCCGCCAGTCAGCGGTTTTTTTTCTCAAAAATTGCGAGAATAGAGCAGTCGGGTAAGGCGCTCGGCTCCCGCTCCCGGCATGGCACATCGGGAGTTCGATCTCGCTGGTCAGCGATTTTTTCTTAAAAATTGCGAGAATAGAGCAGTAGGGTAAGGCGCTGGACTCACGTCGTACGCTGGCACATCAGTGGAGTTCGATCCCGCTGACGTGTAAAATGTTTTAAAACTTTTTTTATCTCATTTTATTTGTTTTAGTAATAACAGTAAGAGTCAACGCGTCCAGCATTGTTCAGATTATTGTTTTAACGATCTTACCGTAACTTTTGCCATTTCGAATAAAAGTCATACTTCCATAAGTATACTGGTGCAATTGCAAGGGGTATACTAACAGTTTTGTTGTCATTAGCTTAAATATAGTCAAAAAGTGGCGTCAAGTGTAAAAAAATATAACACAAAATCTTCGAAGATCTTTGAACATATATGTATACCACGTTGCTTAGGAAGAAGATTCTGTCGTCATGTAAGTTGCAACTCGCAACGTGGTTGTATTGTCATCTGCACAAAAACAAGGCACACATTTTTATAGTTATGCTATGATGTAGTTATTTATGACAACAAAGCACAAAATATTCATTTCTTAGCTACAAAAATGCAACGCCCATAACAAATTCGCTAAATCCTAGAAATCATCCAGTTGCAACAGTACGGTGCGTGATGTACGCTCTTCTGGCCCTACTGTGTCTTTTTCCAACCACCTATTCCAACGAGTACCACTTTATACAAACTTTTGGTTATGATTTCTCAGGCTTTTACGGCATCAATCTCACCACAACAAACACCACTGAATGTATCAACGAATGCATTCAGTATGAAGACTGCATCGGCATCTACATGTATCGAAGCGAAGGCTTGTGTCTTTTAATGGAGATTTACTCGCAGTATTATTATGTTCCTGACGAGTGTTCAAATTACGTTTTAAAAACACCGCAGATCGACTATCCTGGTGCAACTTCAACTGACACGAAACTAAGTGATATAGAACAACTACTGTACAATTTGATGTACGCGTCGAACGGCAGTTGTCCAAATGGTTGGAATGTAGAACCAACAACCTGCCAAAAGTTTTTCAAATATAAAAGCAGCTGCGACAAGTTTTCTGCTTTACTAGAAGCTTATTGGAACGGCACTGATTGTTTGGTTGACAAGCGGTTTTAAAATATCCAGATTTGTTTGTTCTACTGATAAAACTTACAGTTTTTTTTACTTAAATAGTTTACTTTTAAGCATTAAGAAGTAAATGTAGCTATAATTGTTTCGTATTGATTAAATTTCTATGATTATAAAAGCAATGTATTGTGATTTCGACCCTTCCCGTACCTAAATTGCTAAAAACCAACCAAAAATTGCACTGACTAAGTGACAACTTATCAACCGTTAATCTGGGCAGAATTTAAGTCACTTTTTGAAATTCCCCATGTTCTGGTGGTTAAAAAACAATAGCTTAAAGTGATCTAACTCAAAATTTTTGCATCGACCAGAACACGATTTTGTCAAAAATCAACCAAAAATCGTTCTGGTAGTTTTCCACTTTGCAAAATATCGAATCCCAGTGCCTTTTGAACGGTATTTTTGCATTTCATATGTTTTTGCAGTATTAAAAACATATTCAGTGTAATCTGGTTCAACATTTTTGCCTCTTTCTAAATTAAAATTGCAAAAAATTGACCAAAAATAGCACTAATTGTCACTAAACTTGTCAACTGTTAGCCTGAGCACAATTTGAGTAACATTTTCGAATTTCACATGTTCTGGAGTTTCAGAAACACATATGCAAATTAATATAATTCGAAACTATTGTACCAATTAGAACTTAAAACTGCCAAGTTATTTGAAAGTTGTTCTGGACTTGGCAAGTTTGCATATTAATGATCCGACTACAATTTGAATGGTATTTTAAGTTTTCTTTTTATATGTGACTTTAATTTAGTCCTGCATTTCGTTATTTCGAACTTATGTACCGTAATAAAAATATAAGTATGATTTTTTGGAAAAAAAGCGAGTTGTCCATATCTATGATAAGGATTTCTGCCAAAACAGACATCGGTTTATGCTAACGAAGCTGAAAAGTTTTGTCAGACAACAATCACTCTTGAGGGCAGGCTAGACCGGCCCACCGGCTAAGGCATTATGACATGGATTCCCGCCAAAACAGATGCACTAGTCTAACTTCACAAAGCAGAAAGGCATTGATCTAGACTAGTCGATCACTGCTAAAGTCAGGCTAGACCGGCACACCACCTAAGGCACGCACGACTCTCCTACGGATGTGTGCGGCCGCGTAACTTCGTTGGCCTGCGGTTGTGTGCGGCCGCGCACTGCTGAGTGGGCGCACACACTAAGGACCATGAAGAGCACCTTATCAGGGGAAGTGGCTTACTTACAAGGGAACCGTCAGAGCTTAAGGTGGCCGATTCGGACAAGCTATACGGCATTCGATAGGGCTTTGATAGGACATTCAAAAACTGTAGAGTTTAGCTGCGGAACACCCCTGAGGGCCGAGAAAATCGGCTTCAAAGTCCAAAAATTGGCTTTTTTGAGTAATTTTAACTTTTTTCATTACACACCGTTTTAAATTCTGTTCTGGCAAATTATTAAGGGGACTAATTTCTATGTTTCATCAAAATTTGAAGTCAATCGATCAACACATTTTTGAGAAATAACTAAACAAAAAATTGCAAATTTTTAATAATTTTAACTCAAAATTGTGTTGATCGATTGACTTCAAATTTTGATGAAACATAGACATTAGTCCCCTTAATAATTTGCCAGAACAGAATTTAAAACGGTGTGTAATGAAAAAAGTTAAAATTACTCAAAAAAGCCAAGTTTTGGACTTTGAAGCCGATTTTCTCGGCCCTCAGGGGTGTTCCGCAGCTAAACTCTACAGTTTTTGAATGTCCTATCAAAGCCCTATCGAATGCCGTATAGCTTGTCCGAATCGGCCACCTTAAGCTCTGACGGTTCCCTTGTTAGGATTTTCGATTCGGTCATTGACAACAACTGGAAGTACCTTTTCGCTACCGTATCATAATTGCAAAATCGACTTCTTGGATCTGAAACGCAAACTGTCCCGGTCGACGACAGAATCCCGTCAAAACAGACACACCTTCCAAAGCAGAAAAGCGTTGTCCCAGACAAGTCGATCACTGCTAAGGTCAGGTTTGAGCGGCACACCACCTAACAAGGGAATGGTTAGACCTTAAGTTGGAAATTCTGAACGAGATATACCGCGTTCGATAGCCCATGGTAAGGTATGAAAAACCCGCTTTGAAATTTTTGCCACACGGCCCTGGTTACCGAGTAATTAGCATTTAAAGTCAAAAATACCGACTTTTTGATAAATTATAACTTTTTGAAAGTTGCTTCTTTTGGTACGCCGTTAAAAACATAAACAACCACATGTTGTCCTTATTGAAAGAAATTATAATGAGTGATTTTGGTTGGAGTAATATTGAGTAATAAGCGATGTAAAATTAGCGTTTTTACAAACGCTTATTACTCATGATTGGTGAGGGCTAACCATCGCATAAATTTGCATTGAATAGACCTAAGCATTTTCTACCCCTCCTCATGGATTCTGGCATCATAAGCGCTCCAAACTAAAGTTATGATTTTTCAAAAAGTCGGTATTTTTTGACTTTAAATGCTTATTACTTGGTAACCAGGGCCGTGTGGCAAAAATTTCAAAGCGGGTTTTTCATGCCTTACCATGGGCTATCGAACGCGGTATATCTCGTTCAGAATTTCCAACTTAAGGTCTAACCATTCCCTTGTAAGGCATGCACAACTCTCCTACGGATGTGTGCGGCCGCGCAACTCCTTTGGCCTACGGATGCGTGCGGCCGCGCACGTCCGTAGGAGGGCGCACACCCTAACAAGTAAGTACCATGAGGGCACCTTAGCTGGTGAAGTGGCTAACAGAGCGGGATTTCCGATCCGCCTCCCTCCAATCCGCCCAACGGCCCTTATAAATAGGAAGAAGAAGCAGCTCTCTTAGTCAGTTCGTGGTTAAGCCTGGCCTGGTGAGCGGTGGATGCCACCACTGGCCCATCTTTAGAAGGCTTCTTCATTCGTTTTCGCGATTTCGTTGCTTTTCGAGTTGACTTCTGTAAATCTTCTTTATATTCCCTTTCTTCAGATTCGCTCCTATTTCTGCACGACCATGTCTGCCGCCTCCGCCACCATCGTCCGCAAATACATGGACCAGCTCAAGAATGAGTCGAAGGTAGGCCACGCTCTCCGACGACTCAACCGCCTTACCCTCACCAAGCCCGTGATGGAAGAAACCGGCGTCGGAAAGGCCGTCAACATTTTCGTCCTTCACCCCGAACATGGTCAGCTGGCGCTGGAAGTCATCGATAAGATGATCGGCGTCGCCGCTGCAGCCAGGGACATCGTCTTGGAAGCGCCCCAGCCGTCCAGGAAGCGCCCGGCCGGCGACTCAATGGCCGATGGGATCACCGCCGCATCTGGGCTGTCGTTTGCTGAGGCCCTTAAGGCCTGTGCCGCGCCGCCACCTGCCAAGAAGCCGAAGGTCGTCAGACCAATGCCGCCGTCTCCCGCCACCATCCCACCGCCGCCGACGACTTCGGCCCCGACCAGCCCTCCTGCCGAAGCCGTGGCCTCAGACAGCGATGAGCTGTTTGAGATCACGCGGAAGCACACGCAATCTCGCGTGTACTCCGGCAAGAAGACGGCCGTCGACGCTGCGAAGACCAACACCCCAGCCCAACCAACTATGGCGGCGCTGTTGCAAGGCCCGTCAAGATGCACCTTTGCCCAGGTCGCTACCGTATTGGCACGGTGCACGGCCGCCCAGCTTGAGCGCATTGAGCAGCTGAACCCGGGATGGCGGAAGCAGACGGATGCGCTGTGGCAAAAGATCTGCCTTCGTCAATTCCCCAAAGCCACCGTCCTCCCGGCAGACAACAACTCATGGCGATCCTGCTTCAACCGCTGCACCCAGGAAGCTGACCAAAAACTTGCCGCCCTCACCGCCAGGATCAACAAGGGATTCTCCGACCAGCACAAGAGTACAACCGCTATCATCCCTCTTCCGAAGGCAAAGAAACCGGCCCAACGACGTCCCCTGGCGCCTCTGAACTGTGCTCCCGCCCCCTCACCGAAGCCGAGAATGGCAGCCGCCGCCAAGTCCAAGCCGGCACCAATGATGGCCCGAGCCCTGAAGATGATGAACAACCGTTATCGCCGATGAAATTTTATTTTAGTTTCATGTAAATTTGTATATATTATTATTATATATTTTGAGTTTTCTTGATAAATAAATGATATTTTTTTCAACTACTCAGACTCTTTTTTGTATCGTACACTAGCACAACACATCATTTTTTTAAAACGCTTATCACAAGCATAGGGGTAGACTCTGAGCCATGTTTACAGTGTTTTTTGCAAAAAACCAAAAAATTGTTTTGTCACAATGTTTTTGCACAGTTTTTGACCAATTAGTGCGATTTTGGTCGCTAACACCAAATATCGATCAAAATCGCACTAATTACATTGATATTTTGCCGACAATTAAGTCAACTTCATTTTAAGTTACATTTTTGAATTCCCCGTGTTTTGGCGGTTCAGAAACACAAGCTCAATGTGATCTAACTCAAAATTTTTGCACCTACAAGAACACGATTTTGTCAAAAGTCAACCTAAAATCGTTCTGGTAGTTTTCTACTTCTGCAAAGTATTGACCCGATTGAACTTTAAACGGTATTTTCAAACCCCTTGTGTTTAAGACGGTGTCCGGGAGAAGTTCACAAGTCGAGTCCGACTTAAAAAATTTTTATTTCAAAAATCGATAGAGATATGTGAGCAACTGCTAAAACCAAAATATGACGGTCTGAAACCGCTTCCGAGCGGAGCTACGATTTTTTGAAAATTGGCTTCCAAAATCGATCAAAATTACATAACTGATTGGGTTCTTCCTCAAATACGATGAAACTGCGGTTTCAGCGTCAACTTTTAGCGCTGAATCCAATGGTGATAACGAAATTTTGTTATCAGTAAATTTTATCACTGATAAAAAAAAATTAAAAAACTAACTTTTCCATTTTTGCGCGGCGGTGACTTTTTATTGCAGAAATGGAATCTTCTATTGATGTTTACTAATAAAAAATTTTGATAGCCTAAAATATCGTAGCCGTTTTTGAGAACTTAGGCCTCAAAGATTAACATTGAAATTTTTTTGCTTTAATCGAAATGAAAGTTACATATTTGGAATCAGCATAAAAAATGGAATCGATTGATGTATGAAAAGTGGTACTTTTGATAAGATTGAAAAAACCCATATTTATTAGTAAAAACAAAAAAATGAACACAGTGGTCGAACCAGCCCTGTTTTTCTTCTAGTGTGGTGGTGTACGGCGCTCGGTTTGCGCGCGCGGGCGGGTTCGATGCCGGCGCACACTTTTTTCCTTTTTGTAGTAAAAATATGGTTTTTCAAAACCAACGTAATTACAACTTTTTGTATACGAATCGATTCCATTTTTTATGCTGATTCCAAATATGTAACTTTCATTTCGATTAAAGCAAAAAAATTTCAATGTTAATCTTTGAGGCCTAAGTTCTCAAAAACGGCTACGATATTTTAGGCTATCAAAATTTTTTATTAGTAAACATCAATAGAAGATTCCATTTCTGCAATAAAAAGTCACCGCCGCGCAAAAATGGAAAAGTTAGTTTTTTAATTTTTTTTTATCAGTGATAAAATTTACTGATAACAAAATTTCGTTATCACCATTGGATTCAGCACTAAAAGTTGACGCTGGAACCGCAGTTTTAAATTTTTTAAAGAAGAACTGAATCAGTTATGTAGTTTTAATCGATTTCGGAAGTCGATTTTCAAAAAATCGTAGCTCCGCTCGGAAGCGGTTTCAGATCGCCATATTTTGGTTTTAGCAGTTGCTCACATAGCCCTATCGATTTTTGAAATAAAAATTTTTTAAGTCGGACTCGACAAGGTGACGACCAAAATTTTGTCCCGGACCCCGTCTTAAGCAGTCTCAAAACATTTCTCTACGGTGATCTAGCTTAATATTTTTGACCCTTCCATTAATAAAGTAGCCAAAAACCGACCGAAAATAGCACTTATCACTTGCCAACTCTTAATCTGAAGACATTGCAAGTAGCATTTTTGTGTTCTCCGTGTTTTCGCGGGTGTGAAACATTAACTTAATGTGATCAAACTCATAATTTTTGCACTTTTAAGAAATCCTATTTGTCAAAAGTCAACCGAAAACCGTTCTGGTAAATTGCAGTTGCCAAAAATTTGATTCAATCACAATTTAAACAGTATTCTCGACCTTCCCATGTTCTAGTACTTACAAACTATTACAACGGCACATATTATTTATTTAATCTTTAATTATCTATTTTCTTAATGGTCTGATTTCCGCATTTGATGGAACAACTAGTATTACACGTTTGAATTGGCTTCTGTTGAGATTACAAGCGGCACGGCTTCCGGTATCTCTGTTTGACCTTCGTTTATCAGTTCTCCATCATTGCATTTCAATGTAACCGACTCAGTATCGTCGTTTTTAGTTGCCGTTGAGGTCGCTCGGACGGCAAAGACAACCGTGCCAATGATGATAAACACGAAAGATATCAAATAAAGATGTTGATACTGAAACCATGAAACTTGCACAAGTCCATCCTGTTAGAAAAACACTTACAGATATGTTAAAAATCACAACACCCGCAATAAATGTATAGAAATCAGACGTCAATCCAGTCAAATTGAGCATCAGGGCCGATGTATTTGCAATTACGACTGCCATCAAAACGTAAAACGCCACGAGACACGTGGTGAAAATAATGTTGCCATAAATGATTGGCCATGAAAATGTGGCTTCAGCGAGACCAGCTCGATCAATAAACGGGCTAAAACCATAAAAAGTAAGCCTACAAACGGTTAAAAAAGTGTACTTACATTTGAATGGCACTGATAATCAGCCCGAAGACACTCATACAGCCAAGATACTCTGTGCGATCAAATTCTTTGACCATAGCTTCCTGTGCCGTGTTGCTGATTGCATAAAGCATCGTTGTTACCATGCAAAGAATATCACCGAGAATCGGATTTGGGCCGTCGTCAAAGTGACTTTTCTGCGAATCGGCGTAGATGACACAAGCGACTCCGAAAAAGCAAATAATTACCCCTGAAAAATAGATTGTTTCAAAATGCTTCAGGTTGAACGAAAAAGGCAACAAACCAATAAAATGTGAAACACCATACCGAGTCTTCAAAAACACAAAACTTAAAGCCATTACCATTGGTATAATGCTCGAATTCAAAAGTTGAATACTCGTCAAGTTTGTGTAATAATAAGCGTTATTGATAAGAATACCAGCTTCAACATCGACTAGAGCCAATAAAAAGTACTTCCAGCCTCGAAGTTTCAGGACTGTCAATAAGTTGGATACGCCTTTTGTTCGAAGTAAGGAAGAACCGTAAACAATGGCTAAGATGATGTAGGTTGGGACGTTTTGGGCTGGAGTTAGATGGTTTTAGACAACAAAATGGTGATTGTGGAAACGAAAAACTCACAAACAGTAGCCCTAAAGTTATTATTAGACAAAATCTGAGCACCCGTGCCTGTTCCAGCCAGACAGAGACTCATAACTTGGGACAATGCAAGGGAAATTAGAATTTTTCTGCAAACTGCGATTATCTTTTATCACTATAGGAGTCAAAACGAACCTCAATCTGTCAGGTTCTTCAATAGGTTTGACTTTAGAGTCAACAGTGTTTGAGGGGCCATCTTTAGCTGTTGTTGCCACATTGGCCATTGGAACCGTTTCGCTGTCAATAATCATAATAGCCAGCAAGAACAGACAATTATCGAACACGAACAGAGTCCATGTCAGTCAAAAACTGCAGACAAGTTGATTTTTATGATGACCCGGGCAATTCAGACATCTGGTCACCAATCACTGATAACAAAAGTACCCTTATAAGATAATTGTTCGATACTTTACCAAAAAATGGTTACAACTCGAAAACGCGTTCACCAGACAGTGATTGAAAAAGTTTCACCGCGATCATAGACCCCCAAAAACAGCTTCAATCACTTCCCAACGCCTTGCTAACACCCGACATAAAACAAAAGCAAAGCAATTTCGACCAGCTTGCACCAACTGTCCCAATGCTTGCTAGAGGCAGGCCCACCAGACAAGTTCTTCCATTGATTGGACTTTTCACTCCAACCCGACCGCCTTGAACCATCGGGTCCATGTCCATGTCCCCAACCAATCAATCTACCCATCCCAACCCATGTTCCTCCATCCAAAGTCAGCTCAAACAAGCATTTTATCAGTGTCATTAACAAAAAACAAACCGGTCTTCAATTAACTATGCACCCGAAGCAAGTGACAAATTTTACACGTCGGCCAAGGCCACTAATTCGATATGTAGGCACAAATTGTCAAGGATAATGAACGATTCAAATGCAGAAAGCGAGAACTTTTGAGATGGTTTAAATAAAATTATGCGACAACAATAATTTTAAAGCAAAATTATAAAACAAAAAAAAACAACGTAATTACAAACAAAATGAGATTATAACAGGTCACCTTTTCTTCTTTGGTCGATTGGGATTGTAGTCGGAATCGTCGTCGTCGTCGGCAATGTCATAGCAGGGTACAACGGGATCGGGATTTTTCTTTGCTAAACTAAACCACGTAAGATTAACACCCGGTAAGCGACAGATGGGGGAGGGGTTGCGTGAGAATACAGGTAAAAATGAAAACAAAACGCACCGTTTTCGAGCTACCGATGGCGCCGGAGGAGGCGGTGGAAGCTGATAACGACCACCCGGAACTGCCGCTGATTCTCGATGCCAGGGCGCTGCCGATGCCGCAGCAGGTTGGGCATGCCATGGAGCAGGTGGGGGTGGAGCAGCGGCGACGGTAGGCGGTGGTGCTGGTCGTTTCTGAGAAATGGGCTTCACTTCTTGCTTCGGAATTCGTCCAGGTATTGTGATCACTGGCGGTGGAGCTGCCCGTGGCTGTGGAGGAACTCGTGCCGATGGAATCGGCGGTTTGACGTCAACAACTGGAGCTGATGGAGGCGGAATCTTCGACGGAGGAGTCGGTGACCACCGACTTTTTCGAGGTGGTGGATCAAACTTCGGCTTGAAGGCGTCTCGATTCGGCTGCGGAGGATTGAAAAAGCCTGTAGCATCTTCTTCAGCGCCGCGGAATCTGCTTCCAAGCTTCTCCAAGTTCGGATTGTTCGCGCTATCGTTGCCGCGCTTTTCAAATCCTTGAAATTTTGGGGCGTCGTTCTTACGGCTACCAAAGGCTTCAAACTTTGGGACATCATTTCGTTTCCTTTCTTCAAAATCAGGTTTGCTAGGGCCAAGATTCCTCCGCTTTTCGTATCCTGCATCACCGGGGCCATCGTGTTTCCGCTTATCGAAGCCACCATTCCGATTGGGTCCAGAACCGGCTCCACGGTTGTTGAAATCGACAAAGTTTGGATCCTTTTCGAAGCAAGGCTCAAAGCTGGGGCAATAGTTGTGGAAGGATTCTTTGAACAGTTTGAATTGGACTCGGAAGGCGTTCAGGACGTGGACTCGGACCTGAAATCAACCAATGCCATCTCAAAACAGTCAAAAATAGCTTTAAAATAGACCAACCTCCTCAAAATCATGTTCACCCCTGGCAATCTTCATCAACTGCATCTCCATCTGGGCCCTCAGCTGTGGCTCGGCCAACTGTGGCACACATTTCCGGTACACATTGATCAGCGTACGTCCCAGCGTTGTCGGTGTGATTCGCCGCGTTTCCGGATGCACGATGACATACTTCCGCTTGATAATGTTATCAACATGCCCCGGGATGGATGCATCCGTGCCAATTCGATGCTTTTCCATCAAATCCATCAATTGGGCCTCGTTCAACAGCATCGGCGACGGCGCGGGGGTCTCTGTCATTTTGACATTCATAATCCGTACCGATTGACCCTTCATTGGAGTGAAATCGAGCCGTTTTCCTGGGTCAATGTGAGCCCGTTGCCAGGAGATCACCGAAGCGAAGCCCATGTCATCGATGCCTTGAACGGTGCGACTGACTTCGACGCCATCAGCGGCAAAGACGACAGTGTCGCTGTGGTACCGCTCCGACGGCATGAGAGATGCCAAAAAGTGGCGACATATCACTTCATAGACGCGAGTTTCCTTCGGATTCAAGCGGAGATGACCAGATTTGCCGGTTGGCATGATGGGCGGATGATCACCGGCATCGACGCCATCGCGGGGGGCCTTTTCAGCGGCCTCCCAATCCATGTATTCAACATCGTCGCCGATGGAGGGAATGTTCTCCCTGATGCCTCGATGCCGTTCACGAAGGCGTAGCTGCGCCGGATAGCGAGTCGTTTCGGTTCTGGGATACGAAATGAGGCCAGAAGTGTACAGCCTTTCAGCGACTTGCATGGCATCTTTTGGACCGATGCCGAGTTGGGTCGAACAAAGTTTGAGCAGGGCAACAGTATTCAGGGCCGGTGGGGCACGTTTGACGTGGGATTTGCGTTCAACGTTGATGACTTGGGCTTGTTGGGCCTTCTGAAACAAAAAAACATTATTTGTTAAAAATCGCAATTCGCACATTTTTACATTTGCTAGAATTGCCTATTCGCACACTTCACCTATTTACAAAAACCCCTATTCGCACAATTGACCATTGTAAAGAAAGCCCTATTCGCACACACTCACAAACGCGTTGCACCCATTCGCACACCCCAAAAATCCCAAAAAACGCACCTGAATCCGTCTCAAACATTCCTCCGCTTCCGCTTTATCCTTGAATAGATTCGATTTCGCATCGACAACAGTCCCATCCAGCTCAAGCTTCACTACAATGTGATAGTTGTACGATCGGAGATGCTTTTCGACGGCCTCCTGAGCATCGACACAGAATGTCAAACATGGGATTTGGCAGGGTCCGTAGGAGATGTGAGGGATGTCGAGACCTCTCAGATACCGCTGAAACAAGTTACCGTTAGAAACCGCCGTGTAACCTCAAAAGTAAAAGTACAGTACCCTCAAAGTATACGTCTGATACTTGGACATGGCTACACCAATCCGCAAGTCCAAATCATGTTTCGCTCGAGCGGCCAGACATTGCCGGAAATCAGGTTTCTGTAACCGTTCCATGGCATCGGTGGCCTCGTCGGCGGCGGAAAAGCGGGCTCTGAAAAACTCCAATTGTCAGAAACACAGCCAAAAACGGTCAAATGGCCTACCGAAACACAACATCCATAACATTTCCACTCGGCGGCCTGTTAATCACATCCCGAACACAATCTAGCACTTCGTAGCAGATGGCTTCACCCTCGAGATCGCAGTCCAGCCAAAGAACAAGGGCGTCAACGCCATCAGCAATCTCGGCCAGGGCCTTTGGAAGGTCTTGGCTGTCATCACATGGCGTTTTGACAATCTTGGCATCAAAGAGTTCTTCATCGGCATTGCGAGGGACGTCTTTGTGGAATGCATCGCTGAAAATGTGGCCGAAAGTGCTGGAAACACGGAAATCAGCTGAATATCCGAAGAGAGAGCCTTGGAATTCGGACACGGAGAGCTGGCCATCGGAGGCTGAAATGGAATTTGCATTAGAGGTGAACTGACATCAGAAGGGCTTACTTTTGTATTCTCGAATGTATCGTCGATTAGCCAGCACTTTGGCGATCTCTCTACCCATTGAAGGCTTCTCGGCGATCATCAGGACGCGGAGGTTTCGCTGAAATGGTGTTTTGAAAGATAGTCAAGGTTAAAAGGGATGACTTACATGTCTAACATGATGGAAATCAGGTCGATCATTCAAATCAGTCTTGAAATAGCTCTGAAGAGCGATGAGATAATCAGCTTTGAGGCGACTTCCGGAGACTTTGATCTGGTATTTGGTGACTTCCTCTTTCAATTGTGGCACTGTCATCTTCTCCCAGGGGTTGGCATTGTTGGCGGTCAAGTTGATCGACTTCATGTTCATTATTAGGTCTTCCTGGAATGAATTTTTATAAAAAATCGAAAAAAAATCAAAATTTTTTAAACCAAAAACATCGAAAAATCTCAAATTTTGTTTTTGTTAGATAGTCTCAATGCAAATTTCAACTCAAAATCAAAAAAGAGACTAAAAATATATAAAAATCCAACCCACCGAATTGGTCGACGTCTGCGAACTGCTCCCCCTCGCACCAAAGCCCACTCCCATCTGCGCCCTCTGCTCCTCCAGCCTCGCTACCAGATCCGCCTTGTTGCCGACCTTGCTGAGCCCGAATTCAGCTAGCTTCTCCCGCAGCTGGACCACCGTCAAACTGTTGAAGTCCATGACGGGCAACCCGACGGCGAACGATGACAGAGGCAGACAATGCTTGTTCTTACTTTTCTCGGATCGAACACAGTCAATTCTAAAAGAAACGTCATGACAATGTTAACCGATATGGTATTCCACGATTCAGGGCACTGATTCATGAAGTTTGTGAGTTGGCTACATGTCGATGAAGCGAAGGAAAACGTGAACCAGCGTGAATTGCGTCCGAGCTCGTCGTCGAAAAATGCAATTGCAAACATGTGCGAAAAGCTTGGCAAAGTGCGCTGAAGTGGCACAGAACAAAGTGGGTTTTCGAGAATTGAGCCGACTGCAAATTTCGATTTGATTTTTCGATATTTTGCTGATTTTAGCCTTTTTAATCTTGTTTTTGCGTTCTTTTATATTATCCATTAGATTTGGGCATGGTTCGCGGTGCTGATTGATGTATCGGTTATTGATTTTTGATCATTTTGACTCCAATTTTTACGATTGACGTTTTCCGTTTTTGAAACCGCTTTTTTATATATATTTTTCACTTTTTTCAATCCATATCGCCCTCCGACATTGTCTAAAACCCTCACTAAAGGCCCCTTTATGCTCGCATGCCCTGCCCCCAACTCTCATCTGTCCCAAAATTGCACAATATTGCCCGCGGCCACGAGCCGGCTGCGTTGTAATCCTTTGCTTTCCCCCGTCCACTTTGGCCGTTATTTGTTCCTTTCTTCCGCTCCCGACCCACTTCCAATCCCAGCCAGCTTACTCATTGTTCTTTCAGTCTTTCCCCCAGACCCAACATGGCAACAAAGACCATCGTCTACTCCTCGAAGGCAAATCCGCTCTACGGATCCCTGTTGACGCTGAGATTCGCCGATTTTGACGTCTCCACGACCGCCGTTCTTGATGCTAAGGAAAACAGCTTGACGATGTAAGTTATTTCCAGCCATTTGTACAACTTTTTGATTGAAATTTGCGATTTCAGTGGCCACATCCGTCTGACCGATGATGCTTCCATCGCGTATGCCATCGCGACGCATTCCGACCTCCTCAAAGGCCAAGACTTGCTCGAAAAGGCCGAGATCAAGACCCTCGTCCACCTGTTCCAGAACTTCTATGAAGGCAAGGTCTCCAAGGAGGATGTTTTGAAGGTTGTAAAGCCGGTCTATGAGAAGCAGCCCTTCCTCGTCGCTGATCGCATCACCGTGCCGGATCTGATCTTTTTCGGCATTCTAGCCAAAGATCCAGTTCTCTCCACTGTAGCGCCGTACTCCCAGCTCGTCGAGACGCTGAAATCCGTCCCCGAGATCGCTGAGATCCACAACGCCGTCGGTATCTTCAAGGTCCCCGTCCAGAAGCCCAAGAAGGAGGTCAGTTTGAAGGTTTTTATATATATTTTGGCTAAAAGACTTCTTTCCAGGCCGCCCCCAAGCAAACCGAAGACAAGGGCAAGTTCGTCGAGCTCCCCGGTGCCGAGAAGGGCAAGGTTATCGTTCGGTTCCCGCCAGAGGCCAGCGGTTATCTCCACATTGGGCACGCCAAGGCTGCGCTTCTTAATGCGTATTATCAGACGGAATTCGAGGGCAAGCTGATCATGCGCTTTGACGATACCAATCCGGCGAAAGAGGACGCTCATTTCGAGCAGGTTATCCTCCAAGATTTGGAGCTGCTGGGTGTCAAGCCGGACATCTGGACGCATTCTTCCGACTACTTCGAGCTGATGCTGTCCTACTGTGAGAAGCTTCTGAAAGAGGGCAAGGCTTTCGTTGACGATACTGATGTGGATACGATGCGCGAGGAGAGGAGCAATCGACAGAATTCGAAGAATCGCGATAACTGTGAGTTAAAGACAACTTTTTTGAAGTTTAGTTTGTTGAATTTCCCCTTTTCAGCTGTCGAAAAGAACCTTGAGCTCTGGGAAGAGATGAAAAAGGGCACCGAGCGAGGCCTTGTCTGCTGTGTTCGCATCAAGATCGACATGACCCACAATAATGGCGCTCTCCGTGACCCCACCATCTACCGATGCAAGCCAGAAGTCCATGTTCGTACCGGAGACAAGTACAAGTAAGCCAATTCCACCATCTTTCGGCTTCTTACTTCTAATCACCCCCGTTCCAGGGTCTACCCCACCTACGACTTTGCCTGCCCCATCGTCGATTCCCATGAAGGCGTCACTCACGCCCTGCGTACCACCGAATACCACGATCGCGACGACCAGTTCTTCTTCATCTGTGATGCCCTCGGTCTCCGGAAGCCCCACATCTGGGAATACGCCCGCCTCAACATGACCCACACTGTCATGAGCAAGCGCAAGCTGACCCAACTCGTCGATGAGCACATTGTGGATGGCTGGGACGATCCGCGACTTCCGACTGTCCGTGGCATCATTCGTCGTGGTCTGACTGTCGAAGGTCTGAAGAACTTCATCCTCGCCCAAGGCGGTTCGCGCTCCGTCGTCGTCATGGAATGGGACAAGCTGTGGGCGTTCAACAAGAAGGTCATTGATCCGATTGCTGCGAGATACACGGCTCTCGAGGGCGAGCTGATTCCGGTGCACATCAATGGCACTTTGCCGGCGAAGACTGGTCAAGTGAATCTCCATCCGAAGGACGCCGCCAAGGGCACCAAAGAGGTGCACTTCTCGAACACCCTGTACGTCGAGAAGGTCGATGCCGAGCTCATGAAGGCCGGCGACATTGTCACCTTCGTCAATTGGGGCAATCTCAAGCTGACCAAAGTCGAGAAGGACAGCATTTCCGCCGATTTGGACCTCGACAACAAGGATTTCAAGAAGACCCTCAAAGTCACCTGGCTCGCCGAACCATCCGTCCCGATCACTGTTCTCCGGTACGATCCGGTCATTGACAAGGCTGTCATTGATAAGGATGAGGACTGGAAGGCCTACGTCAACAAGGATTCCAAGGTTGGTTGAAATTCTTTCATTTTGACAATCAACAGCACTAAAACAAGCCCCTTTTCAGCACGGAGCTACCCTCAAGGCCGAAATCGCCATCAACAGCGTCAAGAAGGGCGAGATCATCCAGATCCAACGCAAGAACTTCTTCATCTGTGATAAGGCCGCCGAAGGCAACTCCCCAGCCGTCTTCATTGAAATCCCCGATGGTCATGTCGCTGGCGCCAAGGATGCCCCGAAGGTCGACAAGAAGGTCAAGACCAGTGGTGAGGCGAAGAAGGGTGCTGCCCCCGCGGCTTCTAACAACGCTGCCGCCGCCTTGCATGACAAGATCACCGCCCAAGGCAACGTCGTCCGTGAGGAGAAGGCCAAGGATGCCAAGTCAGCTGCTTCGAAGGCCGCTATCGCCCAGTTGCTCGAATTAAAGAAGGAGTTTAAGACACTCACCGGCGGTGACTACAACCCGCAAGCCAAACCAGCCGCATCTGAAGCCCCTGCGCCGTCGACTGCTGCTGCCTCAAACGGTGCCGCCGAGCTTCATGATAAGATCACTGCCCAGGGCAATCTTGTCCGCGAAGTCAAGGCCAAGGATGCCAAATCTGCTGAAACCAAGGCCGCTATTGCCCAGCTTTTGGAGTTGAAGAAGGAGTTCAAGACGCTCACCGGCGCTGACTACAACGCTAACGCCAAGCCTGCTTCTGCCCCCGCCGTGACTACTCCCACTGCTGTTCCGTCCGATAGTGCCGCTGCTCTTCACGACAAGATCACCGCCCAAGGCAATGCCGTCCGTGAAGCCAAGGCCAAGGACGCCAAGTCCGCCGAAACGAAGGCCGCCATCGCCCAGCTTCTCGAATTGAAGAAGGAGTACAAAACCCTGACCGGAAGCGAGTACAACGCCAATGCCAAGCCTGCTGCTGCTACTTCCGCCCCGGTTTCGGCTCCATCGACGACGGCTGCTGCTCCGAGTGGTGCCGCTGCCCTTCATGACAAGATTACGGCTCAAGGCAATCTTGTTCGCGAAGAGAAGGCCAAGGATGCCAAATCCGCGGCGTCGAAGGCTGCCATCGCCCAGCTTTTGGAGCTGAAGAAGGAGTTCAAGACTCTCACCGGTGCCGACTACAACCCTCAGGCCAAGCCCGCTGCCGCTGCCCCGGTGTCTGCTCCGTCGACCACCGCTGCTGCTGCTCCTTCTGGTGCCGCCACCCTGCACGACCGTATCACTGCCCAAGGCAATCTCGTCCGTGAGGAGAAGTCCAAGGATGCTAAGTCGGCTGCTTCGAAGGCCGCTATTGCTCAGCTTTTGGAGCTGAAGAAGGAGTTTAAGACACTCACCGGCGCTGACTATAACCCCCAGGCCAAGCCATCTGATTCTGTCGCTCCTGCCGCCGCTGCTGCTCCTTCCAATGGTCCCGCCGCCGCCCTCCACGACAAAATCACTGCCCAAGGCAACCTCGTCCGTGAATCCAAGGCTAAAGACGCCAAGTCCGCCGAAACCAAGGCTGCTATTGCCCAGCTTCTCGAGTTGAAGAAGGAGTACAAATCGTTGACTGGCTCCGACTACAACGCCAATGCCAAGATCGAACCAGCTTTTACTTTCTTGTCAGGCTGTCACTGATTTCGAGGACATGCCATCGTTTCGTTAAGTTGTTTTCTGAGTTTTTGTGAAATGAAATTTTGACTGATAATAATAAATATATATTTCAAACACCCAAATAGGCTTCTGTTCACGAAGAAGGTGGCACTATTCGCCCCCTATGTTGTTCGATTTGTATTTTATGGTTTTTAAACGTACTTTTAGGGTTCAATTAGACACAAAACAGCGCATTGTATTGTGGTCACACAAGTTTTAATTTTTTCTGGCAGTTTGCATAGTTTGAAGTCATCGAAGTGGAATCTTTTAATATCCTTTTGTGAAATTTGATCTTTTTGAGCATATCTCGTGGTTCCTTGTGACCCGGAAGTCATGCATCATTGAGGTATAATAGCCTTTAACCTAATGTACCAGAACCAAAGTGTCTGACGGCTTTACAACCTAATGCCACGATAAGTCGTTGAAATGTAGGTATAAAACACCGACGAGGCACTTACAAACGCTTACAAAGTACCTTCAAAGTTCATTCTAGTTGAATTTTAAGTTGAAATAGGGGGGCATACTACACTTTTCTGTGATGCGGTTCATTTGCGCATTCTTGTCTTCTTTTCAATGTCTGGAACGGGAAGCCTTTACGTGTATGCCAACGCCTTCACATTTTACTATGTGTAGCCGTGATTGGGTGCTTCATACTGATCTTTCAGACATCATGAGTAACCTTTTTCATGTCATTGAAGGCAGATTCTAACCGAAACTTCGTAGTTTGCGCGATTTTTACTTGTAATCCGTTTCATTGAGGCCACTTTTTATGTCGAATCCATGTTTACATTACATTTATGACCAACTTTCTTACATTTGTCATGTAACAAACATCATGAGCTTACGTAACTACGTTAACTTGCCCATATCAGTATAAAAAACGACCCACCCTCAAGGCAACAACGTGTTTTTGCCCCATAATGCCACTTATCTTGATGGGATTGATTATTGCTCTGTTGAGGAACGGTAAAGCCGGTTCAATCTACTTCTAACGTGGTTGTATGTACCAAGGGCGTATTTAGGGGGGGGGTTCTGGGGGCAGTGCCCCCCCATATCCAAAAAATTTTTTTGAAAAAATATGGAGTTGGAAGGGCAGTAGTGACAGAAAAAAAGGTTCAAAAAAATGTCGACGACAAAGTGTTGGAAACAGTCAAATTAAAGGACCTCACATATGGCATGTACAGGCACACTTTGCCAAGAACCCAGTCTCAAAAAAGCGCGCGCCTTTGTTGCACTCGCTTGCTTTTGTCGCTTCTTCTTTGAATCCTTCGAACTTCGTTCGAATGGATATTCGTCAGTTTTTTAAGCGCAAATGCGATGACCCTAAGTCTGAATCACCGGCAAAGCGATGCCAACATGTTGAGAATTCATGTACTGAGAGAAATTCCAAGACCAATAATGAAGCATTGAGATTACCTGTACGTTTGCCAGTCGAACTTCGCAAGCCAGGTCATGCTAATGATATTGGAAATTTTATCGAAAGAAAGCTTTCTAAGGCTGATCGCTTTTTGGTCCTCACGGAACCGTGGAAACCGCCAGTTGATCATGTTTTCGAGCCGGTTTTACAAGCAGCAAGGCTGCGTTATCCACAAAGGCAATGGCTAGAGAACAACCCCTGCCTCGCTTATTCGGAGATTGAGAAAGGGCTATTTTGTTCAGTGTGTGTAGCCTTTGCTGACGTAGGTTTTATTTAATGTTATAATATAGATTGTTATTAAGCACTGATTTGTTACAGGCACCTCTCACGTCAACGGTTCGAAACTGGAAGAACGTGCCAAAAGTGTTTGTTTCCATACCTTACAGAAGATATAAGGACTTTTTGGAAAACTGGCGAACACATACAAGTACAAAGTATCACTCCACGTTGGTCGAGAGGTCTCTAGACTTCCAGAAGAACTACAAGCATGACGTTGATGTTCATTCTCTACATATCCAAGGCCACAAGAAAGAAGTCGAAACGAATCGAAAACAGATCAAATTGCTGGGAAGAGGTAAGTCTGTTTGTCTATGTTCTTGTCCAAATCTTTTGTGCTATGTTACTAATATGTGAAAGTCCAACTAATTCCCAACTGCTTAATAACCCCACCCCCTAATGTAAATTCATAATCATTATATATAAATTATCCTCTCTAATGGTAAATTGTGTTGCTATTACGTTACTGTCCGTTGTTGTTCTGTTTTTATAAAGTTGATTGAGTGATGTGCCGTGTACCCCCATGATGAAGTGACCAAAATCAACGAACGAGTGCTAAAACAAGGCCTGACATAAGTTTCCTATTTAGTGATGTACTTCTTGGCAAAGCACGAATTACCATTTCGCGGCCATGAAGATCAAGGTCGTGTTTCTGCCAAATCGGACAGTTCTCAAGGAGTTTTTGTCGGACTGATTTCGTTTCTCGTTGCCCAAGGCATGAAAGACACAGAAATTCTGTTGACCTGCCCCAAAAACGCATTGTACACATCTCCCAGCATTCAGAATGAACTTCTGCAATGTTTGGCGAAAGTGACATTGCATCCAGTGATCGATCGCATCAAAACTTCAAAAATTTTCACACTCATGGTGGATGAGACTAGGTAAAAAACGAATACAGTATGACTTTTTCCAATGTTATTTATTTGTTATAGCGCTTACTCAAATGAATACATGGCCCTGGTTTTACGCACTGTTGACGACAGTTACAACATCCAAGAGGATTTCCTCGGATTCTTGGAGTTACAAGATCAGACAGCTCAATCCATTTTCAAAACCGCGGTAGCATACCTATCGACTTTGGGTATCTCTTTGGAAAACGTTGTCGGACAGGGCTACGATGGCGCGTCTACCTTATCGGGGATTCATGCAGGCGTCCAAGCATTGGTCCGCGAAGACCATCCAGAAGCCTTATATTTTCATTGTGCGAATCATCAACTGAATTTGGTTGCTAACCGTGCAATTGAACGTTTCCAGCCCGACGTACAAACAGTGATTGGTCATTATGCAAATGTTTGTTGCTTCACCTTTTGATGAAAAACACGATATTTGAGTCTTTCAGATTATCAGTTTCTTTCATCGCAGCCCCAAAGCATCGACAAAGCTGAAATCCGTCGCTGAATCGTCCGAACTGTCCTCTGGCCGTCGTCACCTGCCTAGTTTGTGTGAAACTAGGTGGGTCGAAAGACATGAATCCTACATCGCCCTCAAAATTTTAATGCCAGCCGTTGTCTCAACGTTGAACAGTTTGTCGAATGAGGGCGACAGCAAAGCCGATCTGTTTCGCACAGTCTTGGAAACGCAGTTCAAAGTGCATGCAATTTTAATTGTTCTTGAAGACGTCGCGAAAATGCTCAAACGCCCTGCTGAACTTCTTCAGAGTTCCCAAATTGAGTTGATTCATGCTTTTACGGTTTTGGATGAGGTTGCTGAATTGTTAAAAGGTCGAATCGCGGGTTCAGCCTTTGACAAGATGTATCTGGAATGTATCCGTGAGTTATTCCACATTTATTACTCATCAAATATGAATTCTTTAAGAGCTGGCGAATGCTTGTGGATGTCCCGTTTCTGTCAAGGTCGGCCGCACAACACTAACCGAGCCATTGGCCGTAAAAGAGCATTTCCGAAAGCTCTTTGTCTCGGTTTATACTGCCGTTTTGACTGAATTGAAGGCCAGATTCGGCAGATCTCAGTGTGATGTCGTCGTTGGGTTAATGTCACTTGTACCCGGAATTGAAGGTAAGAAACACTTACATAAAATGTTGTTTGTATAACAACGCTTCAGGAGACAATTCGAAAATTCCGAGTGCAGCAAAGCATTATCAGAAGTTTCTTCCGTCGCCGGATACACTCAGCGTGGAACTCGACACGTGGACAAGTCACGTCGACAAGTGCAATACTAAGCCGGATACGGTTTTGAAAACCCTGAAGGAGTATGCCGGTTTGAAGTATTCCCATCCAAACATCCATTGTTTGTTACGAATCGCTGCAACACTGCCCGTTTCAACATCCACCGTTGAGCGCAGTTTTTCCTCGCTTTCACGTATTTTGACAAATCTGCGAGCGTCTATGAAAGTTTATCGACTAAGTGATCTCGCAATCATTTCATACTTTGCGACGTCGGAAGAACCTGATTATGATGCCGTCTTGAATGAGTTCAAGAAGATGAAATCACGTCGCATTGAAATTTGAGTTGTAGTGCACGTATTTGTGTAGGTGCACCGTTTTGTATTTTGTTTCGATTTCGTTTTGTTTGTTTTACTAGTTCCATTTAGTCATGTTCATTGTTATTTCCAAATTTTAATGGTATCAATAAATCATATTTGCAATAATATTTATTAGATACAATTTTGTTCCTTTGGTCCCCCCTTATGTGTAAGTGAAATTTTAATGTTTAAAAATTTTTTTTTATCCTAAGGGGGGACCCTTACCATTGCCCCCCCATATAATTTTTTTCTAAATACGCCCTTGGTATGTACATAGACACGACCACGTTGTTACTTATTTCGTTAACGATATCACCTAGCTCCGAACTTGCGTGATTTAACAACATTAATGTTTCAAACGTAAATTGTCTGAAACTAAACTTATACGTATTTGTTTTGCGGTTCAGTTTTACGATTGTCAAGCCAATCGTACAGCCAAGGCAAGACATTAGCAGTTCACTTGCGTTATTTTGGTCTACCCTATAATTTACGAATAAGTATCGTAAAAAAGTGGGCCAAAAGGTACAACAGCAAAAAATTTCTTAACAAGTAATGTTGTAAATAATGCACAAAATTTATGGGAAAAGGCTGTCATATTGCTTTGTCGATATTTCGAAGGATTGCGTCAATTCTTTCTCAATTTTGAAGTATCAGTTCTCTGTTTTGGTCATATTTGGTGAGCTTCCGTCAAATATGAGAATTTTGTGCAAATGCTCGCATAATCTTTTCAAATTAGTCAAACTTCAAACTACTCAAACTGACCAGCAAAAGCGTTTGACACACTTCCGCTTTGCATTGTCTGTGCAGTGCGAAATCACACGTTTCATTATGCCTCACTTGTTTCTTCCGCGACAGTTTTTGTACATATACATTTGTAAACGGCGCACTCTATCAAAACTTCAAATTTTCTCAAAAGTTATCAAAAGTGAAATCATTGTAGTCGTTATTGATGCAAATTAAGTTAATGTCTGTCTAATCGACTAACTTAACCAATCTTGTTACCCCGCAAAGACCGTTTAACCTACTGTATGCCCATTTTTATTTATAGATAAACGTTTTTGACTTGTTTGAAACACGTGCAGGTGGTCGTCCACAGAAAAGCATAGGTACAAGCACGCTCTTTTTCAGTGTTTCATGTATTCCACCCCCAAACATGGCTGCAACACCCGCTTTTCTAACATTGCCACCGCCTACGTTATCCGGGTTACTTTTTATTGACACAACAGTACCAACAGTTGAAGAAACAGCAAGAAACCCAACATCTGATGACATAATCGTCGGCATTCTGATGTCCGTCGTCTCCCTTATTTGCATATTTCCAAATGTCATCGTAATGCACGCTATCAAAGCCGACAAAGACCTATTCCGGTTAAATGCGTATAAATTTATGTTTGTATTGAACATTTTCGACATTTTACAACTAGTAGCACATTTTATCACTGGTTTTTTCAATATATTTCAAACTATTGGAAATCACACATTTGCAAAGATGTTAGGTGCCATCGCTACACCGTCTTATATTACTTATGCCGTTTTAACAGTCATGTTGAGCATTAATCGATTGACGCAGATATGCTTACCTTATTACGATCAATATTTATTTTCGCCTTTTGCAATGAAAGTTTGGATTGGGACCAGTTTTATGTTTTTCGGCTTATTTGCGATCGCACTGGCATCGCCATGGGCCACGATTATCTATTTGCCAGAGTATTGGAGCTGGGATTATGATAAAAGTGATGATTATCCAGCCAGTTGGTATGTCCAGAGATGTGAGATGGTCATTGAAATTGGCGGAATTCCCATCAGTGGGGTCATTTATTTGATTGTTTTTTGGACTTTGATCAAAAAGGTGAGACAGAATAATGTAATTATATATAAAAGCTTAATTTTTAGCGCAGAGAATACACTCTTGGTTCAAGTCACAGCGCCGAAATGAAAATCCTTGCTCAAGCTGTCACCATAACGGTGTACTGTAGTATTTTGAATGTGTTTTGGCACTATTCAGGGGTGTGTTTTTTGAACTTTTTTGATAGGTTTTGCTAACATTATCATGTTTTGGCGAAACTTTTGGCTACATTAATGACACAAAAACGTGTTATCGTTACAAAATTACTGTATTTCCGCACCGTATATTTACTTTATTAGCCAGACTTACTTCAAAAGTGCATTTTATCATCATTTCATAACCTTATAATCCCATTTCAGACCTTTCTCCCAGCCACCAACCTCGCCTACTCCTGCTTAAACTTTATGTGGATCATAAATGGCGCCGTAAATCCGGTCATTTACTACATTGTCAACGCGTATGTTCGAAATCGTCGAATTGCACACTCAGTTCCTGTGGCACCGAAAAAAAGCCAGAAAAGCATGGCACATCACCATGGCCATGGCGGCGCTACGACGACTGCCGTGACGATGGTCACAAGCAAGCACGGCACCGCTTCTTGACTGCCTGAGTTTTGCCTCTCGACATACTGTGTATTTCAAACCGATTTGGTTAAGATTTTTGTTTAACCTCATTTCCACGGTGTGTCTTGCTTTCTTGTTTCTTTTTTTGTGAAATGCACTTTTAACTTTGTAAATGAGCTTTATTTTATTGGGGTACAATGTTTCAGAACGCTACGGAAACACTCAAAGATAACTTCGAGAATTATTGATGGGGTTACGGTTATTTCGAGGAAGAATTTGATGCAAACGAGTGAGTTTTGATGAAAAAAGATTTGGTTATTAAATTTTTAGCAGTATAATACAGTTTCCATTTGAGTCGTTTTCATTTTTTTCAACTTTTACAGTCAATTTTTTTCAGAAACAGCCCGAACAGAAGCCTCAGGCTTCACCCGCGGCGCCAAAACAGAAATTGGTCGTTTCAATAATCAGAAAGTGGTCTTTGTCACATAACTCTCAATCACTTCCTCAAGTCTTTATTGCCATCAGACACCAACGTGTACAACCTACAAGATTCAAAAGTACACTGACCATTCAATGTGCTTTCATGCTGTTAACTACCTCGCCGTTTCAACAACATTAGAAATAATTTTATTATTTAAACTTGAACTTATGCCTACATATCAATCAGTTAATGTGAAGCGGGTGTATGATACTTGTAGCGGAAGTTATAAAAAAGTGACTAATAAGCGAGTTTAATCAACTTGGTTGATTCATGATTGGTTGGACTTGTGATATCCAGTTGTCAGTTCGGAATCAATGTGATGGAAAGTGCTTTAGAAGTATGCCAAAGTCGTTTGGTTCCAGTAAAACAGAGACGGAAGTTCTTCAAAAAGAAGCTCCGATGAACGGACGCATCGGGTGTCTTCGACGGATTCAGCTGTGACGACGGTGCAGGCGAGCTGAAAGTAAGTTATGCACAAGAAGTTAGCGTTTTTTGACAAGTAAAGTAACTCACCGGCGAAACACGGTTATTGTTCAAGCTGGCTCCAGTCATGGCCGGAACAGCATTCGGCGTCGGCTTTCCAGTCTTAGCAAAGTTGCTCCAGATATCAGCAAAGTTGTTCACACTGATAAGTTCGTATTCCAAGTTGGCTGCGAAGACATTAGTGTCCCCAGTCCAGGGGTATGATGGGAACATGCGGTTGATGTCACTGGTGTGAGTTGCCGCTGGAATTTTATTCATTCTATTGAATTCCAACTCTCAAACCCTGACTACAACTCACCTGCAAATCCAGAACTGTGATAAAACGGTGTCCATGGCACAGAGTTTACCATGTAGTAGACCCGCGACGAGTTGGCCAACACAATCGATCGAATCGCCGGCAGCACAAAGCTGACATCCGTGAAAAGCTGGGCATTTTGGTCACGATACGTCTCGTTCGTGAATGAGTAATCGATGGAGACAACGGGATAGACGTAGCTGTACTTGATGGCTTCAACTTGGCGACGTTGAAGTTGGGTATTGTTAGGCGGGAAGACACTGACTTTGGTGTAGGTCGCAATGCGAGCATCAATAGTGCTAGCATTGTAGTCGGCAAAGTCGTATCGACTGACGAGGGAATCTAAATTGGCATTGAAAGCTGATAAATGAGAGTTATAGTAAAGACAGACCGAAACCGGCATATTCCTGGGCTGATGAGGAATACAAAATGTCGTGGTTGATTTTGATCGGAGTCTTGCCAAAGGAAGGCAAATATGGGTTGTTGATGACTCGGCGGTCCTGGAAATAAAATTTTGCATTGCTGACATCGAAAAAACTAATAAAATTTAAAACTGCAAATCACAAACTTAAAAATAATGGTAAAAAGTATTATAATAATCAACACAAGTCCAATTTTAAGTGTTCTCAAGATGCCTCTTATGTTAACTTACTACAACAAAGGTAAATCCAACTTGTGTTTTGTTTTGAATCGTAATCAGTTGAGTGAAGTTATAGCTCAACAAACAATCTTCAAGCTTCTTTCCGGTAATCGGGTTAGGAAGAAGAGCGTGGTTGACATTTGGGCAATACTGAAACAAGTAAATTGCTTTTATCAATGTCATTTGATGCTGTTTTGTGCTTCTGTCACTCACAGTTTCAATCAACGCCTGATTTTGCGTCTTTCGGGGATCACCATTGATACCCTTTGATTCCTGGCAGAAGCGACGACTGCCGCTGGACATGCCCGCTCGTTTGAACAGGTTTTCTGGAAAGACATTTTTCTCAAAACAAAAATACTTAGAGAATTGTTGTCAAGTATTCACGCAAGCTTTGGAAAAGTCTCCAAAAACTTGAAACAGTATTTTAAAGTAAAAAAGTCTTTTACGTTAATTTTTGAAGGGGTTAGTATGTTCAAACAGCATTTTTTTTATCTCTTTTAAATGTTCATTGTTGAATTATCTTTGTTTTTCAAATGCAATTTTAAAAACCTTACTGTAAATCGGCGTCATAGCCAAACCATCAACCAAACAAGCTCCTGCCGAATGTCCCAACAGTGTAATCTGGCTGGCATCACCGCCGAAGTCAGCCGCAATGTCGTGAATGTAGCTCAATGCATTGGCAGCATCAGTAATGGCACGATTAGCCGTCAGACCAGTGCTCGAATAGTCGGTCAGGAAGCCCCAGATACCGACACGATACTGAACTGTAATGACGACAAAGCCACGGTTGACATAGCTACGGATGATGGACTTGGGCAGGAATTGAGCGGCTGTGCCTTGTACGAAGAAGCCGCCGTGGAAGAAGACGAGAATAGGCAGGGTGTTGTTGGCGTTCTGAAAGTAAGTTTGGTCATAGACAATTGGATAAGCCCAAAAGCTCAAACTAACAGCATTGACAGGCTTGAAAACGTTGAGTGTGAGACAGTCGTGCGAAACCCCAACGCCATAGATCGGAATCCAGGCATTTGCAGGGTTTTGAAGGCAAGCGTGGCTGTATTCCTTTGCAATGACGGTTGTGTTCGGCTTTTGGGTGATTTTGACGGATTTCTGGAAGTTTTTTACATTGAGTTTTTAAGTTTGAATGGATTGGAGGATGAAAAACAGACCCTGAAGGAGGTCTGCTTCGTCAATGGCACGGCATACGGTATTCCGAGAAAGACATCAGCCTTGCCACTATACAGCAGCTCATGATGGACGTTTTCGGTGATGAATTCCCGAAATCCGACGAAAGTGACTCCATTTGAGACGACTTTGACTTCAGGTTTGCCAAAACTCAAATTGGTCGCAACTGTGATGGCCGGATTCGGGACCTCTGGCAAAGGCTCGACCGTCGTATCAGCTCGAACGGTTCCAACAAACAGGCAAACTGCCACAAAGGCAACACGACCCAACATCATACCAGCACCTGTAGTAAATTAGTTCTGTTCCCAAAACCCTGAGGCAATGAGAAAGAACTGTATGCCACTTCCATCTTTGACAGTCCCTTTTATACGATCCTACAGACCTCCAATGCTTGCACTTTTGGCGCATTCCCAGCCGTGATCGACATCAACGACCACCCCGCGGGCACAAAAAAGTCGTTAATCGCGGCTAATTATGATAACACTTGGTCGACCTCCCATGCTGTAACACTTTTTATCGCGGTAATATCGATGAAAAAGTTTCGAAAACGCTGCTTTTGAATATGTAGGGGGTTTTTATGCTTGGACCACACCGTCACTGTCCGTGTGCACTTTTAACGTTTATGGGCAATGATGGCTCCTTGAAATAGATGCGATCAATACAAAAAACCACTGAGAAGCTGAATTGAGAGTGCAGTTAACGATGGAGGGCAGGGGGACACTGATAAGTGATAATGGATGTTTGAAAAGGTCACTTTTGTGTGAATTGTTGCATTTTTTGAGCTTTATTGATTCAAAAAGTCGAGTTGCATTGTTGACAGTGTCATCGTCAACTGATAATCAATTTTTAAGTTGAAACTTTGCCAATTGACTGATTAGTCAAAGAACCCTAAAGTCGTTTGGTTCCAATAAAACAGTGACGGAAGTTCTTCGTAAAGAAGCGTCGATGTATGGTCACATGTAACGTCTTCAACTGTTTCAGCTTTTATGACGGTACAAGCGAGCTAAAAATTACTTCGATACTGCTCTAAGACTATTTAAAATCCTACCGGCGAAACTCTATCCTTCAAAAACATAACACCAGTTACAGCCGGAACAGCCTTATCCGTCGGCTTCCCCGTCTTTGCAAAACTACTCCAAATCTCCGCAAAGTTATTCACCGAAATAAGTTCAAAAGCCAAGTTGTCAGTGAACGGAGTTGCGTTACCAGTCCACATATAAGATGGGAATAAGCGATTGATGTCGCTAGAGTGCGTTGCCGCTACAAATTGTACTTACTTTTAGCTTTCTTAACTTCTTAACACAAAAATTGCGTTATTACATACCAACATAACTATGCTCATTGCGAAACGGCGTGAACGGCACTTCATTTGACATGTAATAGACCCGTGGCGAATTGGCTAAAGCAATCGAACGAATCGCCGGCAAAACAAAACCAACATCTGTGAAGGCGTTTATGACTTGGTTACGATAAGCGGGTTCATCTGCTGATAAAGCTAGGTAATTTTGCTTGATGGCTTTAACTTGTTTTCTGTAAAGATCAGTGTCGGACGGTGGGAAGGAGCCGGTAAAGGTTAGTTTTTCGATGCGAGCTTCTAGGGAGTCGCGATTCCAGGTTTTTGTTTTGTTTGAGACAACGTCTTCTAAAGTGGTAATGAAATTGGCTAATGTTAGTTCGGAGAAGTGAGCAAAGCTAACCAAGGCTGGCATATTCTTGGGCCGATGACGAATACAGCATGTCGTGGTTGACAGTGATGGGATCCTTGTCAAATGAGGGCAAATAGGGGTTGTTGATGACTCGTTTGTCCTTGAAATCAAAATTTTGCCTAATTTGTGTTTAAAAAAGTTGTTTTGTAATAAGAGATCACTCAGTAAGCCGTAAAAAGTTCGAAGCTGCTAAATGCTATCAGAATGACATGTCAATTTTGTGCTTATTTGTTCAATTTGCATGCTCATTTCGTCTACACTCACCACAACAAACGCAAATCCAACTTGCTGCAACTTCTGAATCTCAATAAGCTTTTCATTACTGTATCCCAACAAACATTTTTCCAGCTCCTTTCCAATTTCCGCATTTGGCAATTTTGAATCATCAATGTGTGGGCAATACTGAAACAAGCAACTTCTATTTGCTAATTTTGTCATACTTTGCAATTTGTAATCATTTTTTCCCATCAATTCTACTCACCGTCTCGATCAACGCCTGATTTTGCGTTTTTCTCGCGTCACCATTTCGACCCTTCGATTCCTGGCAGAAACGACGCGAGCCACTGGACATGCCCGCGCGATTGAAAAGACCATCTGCAAATTGTCAAGTCACGTCAAAACACAAACAACTTTGCAGGCTGGCAGGGCCAATGATCAATGAAAATGCCCCTGAGAGACGCGCGAGCATGGATCGCGCGCTGAGAACGTGACTCTCGCGCGGTTTGACGGACTGGGCAGGGCAGCCAGCCGAGTTGTGCCAGTCTCATTTGTCCATCAACGCCGTCGAGTGATCCGTCCTTCCCGAGCTTTGGTGAGTTTTGCTTTCCCTTTTTGGCTGTCTTTATCCCTTATGTCATCGTTTTTGATGGACTCATCTGACTTCCTACCCTTTCAGAACCCCGACAATGATGCTGAAATCGCTCCTTCTCATCTGCCTTCTGGCTGGCATTGCCTTCGCGAACCCGCTCGACACCTTGGCCGATTCCGCCCGCACCATCGAGGAAGTCATCGAAGCCAAGGCCCCCACCGCCGAGATCGAAGCCTCTGGCCAGGAAGTCGCCGTCGAATCGACCGAAACCCCCGAAATCCTCGTCGTCGACCAGGGCCCCGATGGCAAGCCCGAAGTCATCGTGCTTCCCGCCGAAGTCAGCGCCTCCGAGGATGCCGTCGTCGAGCAGATCATCCGTGCCTCCGATGCCCGTGACTGGGCCCGTGCCGAGCCCCTCGATTCCTCCTCGAATGAAACCACCACCGATGACGATGACTACCCGTCGACTGAAGGCGTCGCCATCGACTACGTCACCATCCATCCCGTGACCGACAAGCCCGATCCCGATGCCCCCACCACGACGGAGCCCTCCAACGACACCAAGGATGACTGCAAGGCCGCCTCCGTCTGCTACGTTGACAGCGACTGCGGCGAGAAGGGCCGTTGCCTCGGGCTCTGGGTCGGCAAGTGCAACTGCAACGCCTGCCTCACCTGGAAGGGCTGCTCCGATGACAGCGAATGCGGCGGTCTCAATGGTGCCTGTGTCGCCGAAACCAACCGATGTGACTGTATCGCTGGTGAGTTGCTTTATCATTACAGTATGCTTGGAGGATTTTGATGACAATTCGCTTTTCAGCCTTCAAGACCAACGGCTTCCCCACGTTCATCGACGCCCTCCGCAACCTCTGCAACAACAAGGACTGCGACGGAAAGGTCGACACCTGCTACGGCCTCCCCTGCACCGCTGGTCGCTGCGTCTGCTAATGATTGTAACCTATTGTGGTCTCTGTGAATGTTGGTTCTGTTGTTATGACGGTTCCATGTATAACGGAATAAATCTGTGTTGATAATTGTGTTTTTGGGTTGAATTGGGGACTTTGATTTAAAATAGATGCAAATTGTGCTTTTTGTTTGAAACGTGAAGGTTTTTTAAAAAAATACTTTAACGAATTTTAAACTAAAGAAGGTTTTTTGCGTTTAGAACGTTTTGCCAAGCATCAATAAAAGTGTTGGCAAAGTGTCGCAAATCAACAAATGTCGTTTTTGGGCTGGATGTTGCTCTTTTTTGAGAGATTTTGTGCCTCAGAACAGTCCAAGACGACATTTTTGGCCCTTTCAAGAGTTCAATGTTGGATTGTTTCTCTTTTTTCAAACAAAAAGTTAAAAAAAACCCACTGTACTGTGGCGTCATTGCCAAACCATCAACCAAACAAGCACCAGCCGAATGTCCTAACAACGTTATCTGACTCGCATCACCACCAAAGTCTGCCGCAATGTCATGAATGTAGCTCAACGCCGTTGCAGCGTCAGTAATAGCTCTATTTGCCGACAATAGATCATCCGAATAATCCGTCAAGAAGCTCCACATGCCAATCCTGTATTGAATCGACATCACCACAAAACCACGATTCACAAAACTACGAATCATTGCCCTCGGCAGCATTTGGGCCGCTGTTCCTTGCGAAAAGAAGCCACCATGGACAAAAACAATGATTGGAAGTTGATTGTTTTTATTCTAAAAGTTAAACTGTCGTACTTTTTGATAAAGTATACTCAAAGTTACAGCATCGACTGGCTTGAAAATGTTGAGTGTAAGGCAGTCATGCGATATCCCGACACCATAGACCGAAATCCACTTATTTTTGTCATTTTGAAGGCACGCTGGGCCGAACTCTTTTGCAATTACAGTTTCGCCGGGTTTGTGGGTGATTTTAACAGATTTCTGAAAGTTTAACGTTCAGATTGTTCAAACCTGAATGCTTTTGAGCGAAAAAACAAACCCTAAAGGAAGTTTCTTTTGTCAATGGCACGGCATACGGTATTCCGAGAAAGACATCACCTTTGCCACTGTACAACTTGTTATGATCCACAGTTTCTGAAAGAACTTCCCGGAAACCGATGAAAGTGACCCCATTTGAAATGACTTGGACTTCAGGCTTTCCAGGACTCAAGTTCGTTCCATTTTCGATTTTCGGATTCGAAGGATCGGGCGGCGGTGGTGTAGTTGTACCGCCACAGCCACATTTACACTCATTGTTACAAGCATAGAGGACGGCAACTGATAAGCAAAGAGCCAAAAAGGCAAGACGATTTAACATTTTCAGTCGTTTTTCAAAAGTTTCAACTGGAATCCTTATTTATGGCTACAACGGCGCCCTTCGACGCCTACTCCATGGTGATCAACATTAATCACCCTCTAAGGAGCCCATAGAGTCGTAAATCGTCGCTAATTATGACTTTATTCCTTTGTGATTTCAGTTTTTATGAGCCGATTTTACAGAAAATATTTAATGACACACTTTGAAATTGATGCAACGACTGCAGAAAACAAATTAGACACTAATTAGATAAGAAATTCTAACATTTAATATCATATAGTATAATATTAATGTCATAACATTTGATCTCAAGGTCTGGAAGTTCAGAAACAATAGCGCAAAGTGATCTAACTCGAATTTTGTGCACCTACCAAAACAAAATTTTGACAAATGCAACCGAAAATCGCTTGGTAGTTTGCTAATTCGTCAAATATTAATACAGTTGCAACTCACGTATACTTTTTAACTTTTTTTGTGTTTTCGCCGTTGTTAAGAATTATCCAGAATAACATTTTTGACTCTTCCCAAGACAAAAAAACGCAGTAATCGACCCAAAATTGCACTTATTGGTTGACAATTTTCCAAACGTTAATCTAGGCAAAGTTTAAGTTACATTTTTGAATTCCCCGTGTTCTGACGGTTCAGAAAAGCTAACTCAAAGTGGTCAAACTCAAAATTTTTGCACATACCAGAACACGATTTTGACAAAAGTCAACCATAAATGGTTCTGGTAGTTTTCAGAATTGCGAATTATCGATCCGATTGCAACTTTCGTGGTATTTTCAAATTCCTTATGTTTCAGCAGTCTCAAAAAACGTAGTAAGAGCTGTCTAGCTTGACGTTTTTAACACTTCCAGGGCTGAAAATACCAAAAATCGACCGAAAATAGCACTAATTGTATGGTAATTTTCCAACCGTTGCTCTAGGCACATTTTCATTATTAGATTTGAATTCGCCGTGTTTTGGCGGTTCAGAATCACTGGCTCAAAGAGACTTTACTCAAAATTTTAACACATACCAGAGCACAATACTGTTTTTTTGGCCAACACTTTTCCACAATTGTGGTCAAAAACAAATATATGGCTTCGGCAATCAAGCTGAACTTATCCGTTACTCGTTGAGCTCTCAAAACAGACTTGTACCAATCCAACATTCATCGAACAGACGTCACCGTTATTGCCGTCGGCACAACACATGCGCGACCGCAGGACCAGCGGAACAACTGTAAAGGCTTTTGACAAGGTGTTGCCGTGTCCGACATTACACCGTGTCGTGCGCAATACTCTCTCATTACTTTTGACCGTTCAATGAGCGGAGTTGTTAGTTTTGCCTACCGATGTATGTAGTAGACTTGTGCCCGTTTCATTCTTTAAAGAAATTTCGATTTTTATAAATTTTGTTTGTTGATTTAAATCGATAGTTTTATCAATTTCAGCTTGTTTGCGGTCCATATTTTACAATCCCACAGTAATTGTCATGTCCAAAGTGCCCATAAAAGGCGTTTATGTCGATCAAGTTATGCTTGACGTCCCCAACGACAAAGTGCGTCTCGGGAGTTACATGACGCCTCCACGACCCATTAAAGGAACAAAACATTTGTCGTATTCGTTTATTGTTAAAGGTTTTGACAATGTGAAAAGCAATGATTTTAAAGTTTATTTGTATGTTCACGGTGGTCCTATCGATCTCGTCACAGGATGGTTTTACATCGTGCAGCGGATTACCATGTTGAATGCTAAACAAGCCGGTTAATTTTGCTATTTGAGAACCACATTCGTAAAACAACTTATTGCTTCCAGAAATCAGCAGTTCCCTCAATGAATATCGTCGCATCCACATTTACACCGGTCCTAAACTAGATCTTCTCACTCCAGATCTCAGAATCGTGGCTACTGTCAACTTCAAAGGCTTCGAACCGACCCGGACCGACTTTTTCCCCGGATCACAACCGCTCTTCATCGAAAAGTCAAGTGAAAAACTGACAATTACTGATATTCTAGAAGCTGCCGAGTACAACTTGCCTCAAGCAATACTTATCATCGAAAACAAGCCACTTCGAGTTTGTCGCGACTTTCTGAGTATTGTATCGCCCATCTTTGAGGCAATGATCAATAACAACTTTGAAAAAGAACCTCAAATTAGTATTTATGGTTTTGATTACCAAACTGTCGAAAGCGCTATCAACATTTGCAAAGGGCTTCCAATCACATTTGAAAACGCTGATGCTGCCAAGAAAATGCTCGAGTTCGCACAAACCTATTGCATTCACGCACTCATAGTAAGTTTTCAACGTTGAAGTAACGTTGAATAATAATTTTTTTTTAGAAAAAGCTGAACATTGTCATTGCGGAACAGGGCGCCAGCTAAACGCAAAACTGTCAGCACAGTTATTGTACTATTATAATGTTGTTTATGAACGTATTAACAAAAATAAACCACGAAATGTAAAATCGACATTGTCATGACAATCTAAATAACAGTTTTGTAAAAGTCTGCCCTCACAAAACGATCAGGTGGTCTCAAGGGAAATGTCTACATTTAAAAATGCACGTATCGAATCCCATAAAAGGATGCTTATGAAAAATGTGTCTGCATTGGTTGTCAATTTCATGACGATTGCTGCTGCTACCATGACAACACGGTCTAGACGATCTCAATGCCTGTCTTCGTCTCGGTCTTTTCGTATTTTTAGATTTGTCCATGCTGTGACATGAAGTAGAATTTTGACATCGGCGTTGAGTTACTTGCTAGTCCTCTACATATTAACTCAATCAGTTTACAACGACTACAGTTTCTTGGATATTATTGCTTGTGTTGCGATTCAGATCATGATAAAATTTACCTGTAACTTGCTGACCATGATCCAAAATGCACGTGGAGATAGTTATCACGTACATCTCGGATCATGGTCAGGAAAAAAGGTGATTCAATTGTAATACGGCGTTTGGATCAGTATGTAGTTCTATCAACCGAATACCCAATTACTAAATCGACTTTGGCAACATCTGGTCTACCAAAAGTGCGTTTTCTCAAAAACAAAAACTTGTAAACACGACGCTTGTGTCCCCCAAAACACGATGGCTGATTAGTTGTAACAGATAAGACGTTTTCACATTAATTTCAATTTATTAAAAAAAGCAATACAAATAACGATAAATCACCGAATACAAATACTACTTTCGACAGCGTGTTAACCGTGAAATACTGTTATACAGTTCAGCCGCAGCTCGATCCCGATAGTTGAGAATGACCCTGTTGATCATCTGTTCAATGTAGCTCAACTTCTTTTCGGACATTCCACCATTTCCGGCTTCCAAAAACTGCATGAAATGTCGTGCCCTGTAACCTGCAGTGAGACCGTCCAGCGGCAGGAGTTCTGTTTGAAGGGCATTGTTGAGAATGGAGATAATAGTAGCATGAAGGATATTAGTTGGCACAGAATCGGGAATACAAGTCGTTGACACTGATTTTTCAATAAAAAGTTCAGCTTCGGTAAGGAGGTTTTCGACGTAAACCGTTGAGGACGCCATCGCACGATGTAAATAAGTAAAATGAATGAAAATAAGCTGGGGTAACCGTTTTGATTGCTATTTATGGAATTGGTTTTGCTCTGCGGGCATGATGTTGATAACGGTGATTGTAAAAGGGTTGCGCGGATACCGTTCAAAATTTGGCGGAGGGGCATGGGACAATGCAAGAAAAACGCGAAGTTGCAATGTGTAACTATCTCTGAGAGAGTTTAGCATTTTTGGACAACGCACAAAGTTTGTGCGCAAAAAGTTTGATCGTAATGGTTCCAACGAACCGACAGTACAAGCACAACAAACGCACAAAAAAGACATCAAACCATCACGAAGTTAAAGCTAAACTTGTTATTTATAATCTGAACTTTTCAGTTTTATTAACGGTATATTCAATTAGTACGAATTAAAGTTTTCGAAATTAATACAGCACGAATTGTTGAAGTTGACCTGAAACATCCCTGGATAAAGAGTGTTATCATTGCAACGCATCAGGGTATTCAATTGCGCTTTAATGTGACAGACTAGGTTTTTCACTTTTCGCTGATTTGCCATGAAGCAAATAGCTCTAATACGGTATCCCTTCTGAAATGTGTTGCATATATAAATTAGATTAAAACATCTAAATTTAATACAAAACTTGCCTTTAGAATTTGCATCATTTCTTGTGGCTCGAAGCTAAACAAATCTTCGTACGGAGTGTGACGATTACTGTAGATATCAAAAAAGTCGGTTCCTTTCACTTTTAACAGGTCAGATGCCCAGCCATTATACAGTTCTTGACATTGAACTAACTTTACTTTTGGAAAAAGTGAAAAAACGTTCAAAGGTGGGCAGCCGCCGTCAAAGTACAAGTCCGTTAGCCTACTACCAGCCTGTACAGCAACTTTTTCAAGCTGATCTGTGTTCGCATTCATGAAACGGATTGTTTCAACATTTTTCAAATACATCCTAGCAGGGATTGAAAAATTAATTTTATCCAACACCTCGTCGAGTTCAAGTGCAAGGAGGTCATATACAGTGACTTTGTCGACTTTGATTCTCTCAGTAGAGCGAGTTATAATAGTTGAATTATTAGGGTTGTATTTTACCCAATGAAGTTTTTGTGCCAACTGAATTGGTTTTAGACCATCTAATTGATTACCGACGGCAATTTGGAGGTCGTACACCTCTGATGGTGTCGCTAATTCACGGAGACGGCAACGGAGACCATAAGCAAGTTTGAGGAGGGGGTACGGCATGATTGGCGGTTAGACAAAAAACAATACTGAAATCTATTCTTTGTTTTACAGGCACACTACTACAATATATGGTGTTGGTAGTGTATGCAAAGAAATCGTGAGTCCGCGCCGTTCCCGCCCACGCGTAGGTATGCCTTGCGCTTTTTGCAAACGCTCACATCAATGACTCATGGTTGAGCATCTGATATCTTATCGATTTATCACGAATGCTTCACAATCCGTACATTTTTATACTTATATATATTTCAGTTCATTACTTGTTTATTATCACTATTC
The DNA here is from genome assembly GCA_024447225.1 of Panagrellus sp. LJ2284. Taxonomy (NCBI): domain Eukaryota; kingdom Metazoa; phylum Nematoda; class Chromadorea; order Rhabditida; family Panagrolaimidae; genus Panagrellus; species Panagrellus sp. LJ2284. The sequence goes on from JAMRYC010000009.1 coordinate 1,471,029, forward strand.
GGTAACTACAATGTAAACCTTTCTCAGGTTTATTAACAATGTATTAAATTAGTGCAAAATGAACTTTTCAAAATTGACTTTATAAGAATTGTTGAAGGTGACCTGAAACATCCCTAAAGATGCGCAGCAGAGGGTGTTACCACAGCAACGCTGGGCTTTCAATTGCGCTTTAATGATATGGGCTAGCATTTTCAATTTTTGTTGATCCGCTATTAAGCAATAAGCTCTAATACGGTATCCTTTCTGAAAAGTGTTGCATATATTTAATAGATTAAGAAATCTAAATTCGATACAAAACTTGCTTTTAGAATTTGAAGCATTTCTTGTGGCTTGAAGCTGAACAAATTTTCGTACTTGGTGCAATGATAACTGTTGACGCTCATTAAGTCGGTTCTTTTTACTTTTAACAAATCAGCTGCCCATCCATTATACAACTCGAGACATTGAACAGATTTCACTTTTGGAAAAAGTAATAAAACGGTTAAAGGGGGGCAGCCGCTGGCGAAATCCAACTCGGTTAGCCTACTACTAGTCTTTACAGCAACTTTTTCGAGCAGATCTGTGTTCGCACTCATAAAACGAATAGTTTCAACATTTTTGAAATACACACAAAAAAAATCATGAATTATTTACCCCAAATTTTTGGGTACCAGTGTCCACCAAAAGGGTGGACAGCGTAGGAAATCGCTTTTTTGGGCGTCCGTGTCCACCTTTTTTGGTGGACAGTTGTCCCCTCGAACCAGGGAACGAATTACCATACGCGCGAGGAATTGTTTCGTTTATGGTAGTACCGTACCCAGCAGTAGCTTCTGTAACCTCCAGTTCTGGATTTTTGCTTTTGATAATTTAATCGAATGTGTTTTTAATAGCATTTACAAGATTTTAAACGATTTAATATCATTAACAACATAAAAAGCAACAAAGTTATACAAACAAACACTACATTCAAACTACAAATTTTGTCATCTCAAGGTTATTCATACTGTCCAATCTTGGCTTGTTTCGAAAGTCTATGGAGACTTAGATATTTCGAACCAAAGTTTCAGCATTCAAAACTAAAAAACTCGACACTTTGTTATCAATTCCGTTTTTTTTGTCTCGCCGTTGGAAGTGGATACCCTCCGCCTGTCAAAAAGCGTTCAAATGACCGCCGTCAAATGCAAGAATGGCCGTTTCTTCGGCAATTTATGCAGATGGCATGCAAATTCATAACAAAACATAAGGAAATTATCTTTACGGCCTCAAATAACCTAAAAATGCAGATTTTGTGTCAATTTACATGACAAGTTAAGAACACGGTATTTAGTGTAACTGATTACCCTCAAAAAGGTGGACAAAAATCCACCTTTCGGCATCAGTGAAAATGCGATTTTTTTCTGTGTACATCCTATCAGGGATCGATATATTTGTTTCATCCGTTACTTTGTCGATTAGAAGTGAGAAGCAATCAATAACATAGACTTCGTCGCTTTGGACTTGCTCAGAGAACGGAATAAAAATAGTTGACTTATTCGGGCTGAACTTTGCGGAATACGTTTTTTTTGCCAACTGAATTGGTTTTAGGCCATCTAATTGATTACCGACGGCGATTTGGAGGTCGTACGCCTCTGCTGGTGTCGCTAATTCACGGAGACGGCAACGGAGACCATAGGGGAGTTTGAGGATTGGGTAAGGCATGATAGTGAAAATAAACAAATGACTGATATATTGTCTAGTTTTACAAAGCAATGTTACAAAATGCGCTATTGGTACATAGTGAACGCAAATAATCGTAACTTCGCGCCGTTCCCGCCCACATCCAAGCACGCTTTGCGCTTTTTGCAAACGCTCAGTGACTCATGGTTGCGCATCCAACATCTTATTGATTTGTCAGAAACATTTTACAACCCGTACATTCTAATACGTATCTATATTTCAGTTGATTACTTGTTTATTATCACCATCATGTCTTTCCCCTACACCAAGCTTCCCTACGGTCTTCGTTGCCGTCTCCGCGAATTGGCGTCAGCAGCTGAGACCTGCGACCTTCAAATCGCCGTCGGGAATCAATTGGACGGTCTAAAACCGATTCAGCGAATAAAAAAAGTTGAGCATTTGCTTGTCAACGAGGAAATTCCTACTACCTTTGTTAACAGCGAAACAGATACTTCATCGTATCTCGATAAAATATACATTATTGATTGCCACGCGTTAAGCATTCATCATAATCTATCACCAGATTCTACCTTTTTTGACGCAGTATATTTAAAAAATACCCACGAACTATCCTTTAACGTTGACGACAAAGCACTGGCCGATGTGCTCTTAAAGAAGATAGCCCAAATGAATGGTGGCAGTCTACACACGTTGAGTTTAACAATGGATGTTAGCCACTGTCCGCCGCTTCACGAAGTTTTAACTCTCTTTCCAAAATTGGCAGAAATCGAATACCCAGAACTGTATGAAGGCTGGGCAACAGACTTGTTGAAGGTTGATACAACTGAATTGAAAACTTTAGTGGGTAAAAACAGTGAGTTGGAACAAGTGTTTAGCTGCGCGTCCCATGAAATGTATCAGATTTTAAAGGTTTGTTTATTTGTTAATGTCTTACTTCAAAATTACGTTGCTTAATTTACAGAAAGGTTACAATGTTAAAACGACTTGTATGTTAACGCATACGTCATACGGAATTGAAGCTGCGTTTGCAAATATCGAAAAAATGATAAAATATTGTCGTAATAATAGCAGTATTAAAGGCACGTTTACGGTCGTCTTCCATAGTGAAGATGGCGATTGGGAGCTGAATGTACCTCTAGCAGAAGATGATGGCGGACGTGCTGATTAAAGTACAAAATATCAGCTAACTGAATGTTTTAAACATGCTTATTTTTGATTTTTTTACTAAACGATTTGATTTTAATAAAATTATTGTAAAAACGTATGCATTTACAAAAAAAAACAGTTTAAACTGCAAAATTACTGCGAAAAAGCAGGCCTCAACAAATACAGTAACAACGCTACGGTATACGATATTTGTAGTGAATGTAAATCAAATGTCGCGTTTTTCCCGCCCACGCATACTTGTTTGTCTTGCGCTTTTTGCACAGTCCGCGACTTTTGCGTATCCAACATCGTGTTGATACCCCTGGCAAATTGTTCTATCCGTACATTCTAAACTTACATATTTATAAATTTTTCTGTAAATACTTCATTTATCAATACTACCGATCATGCCTTACCCAATCCTTAAACTTGCCTACGGCCTCCGTTGCCGTCTCCGTGAATTAGCAACACCAGCAGAAGCATACGACCTTCAAACCGCTGCAGGTAACAATATGGAAGGTCTAAACCCAATTTCGATAATAAAAAAGACAAAATTTTTAACGGTTACCCGGACTCCTTCTTCGTATGTCTATCATAACGACCTAATGATTCATCCTGATCAAATACCTGCTACATACAAAGATTGTGCTGTTGATTGCCACAAGTTAACTATAAGTCATTATGTTTCACCAGATGCTCCTATCTTTGACGTGATGTATTTAAAAAACACCCACCAAATATCTCTTCCTCTTTACAATGTGACACTTATCCTATTGAAGCAATTAGCCCCCATGACTAGTCGCAGTTTACACACATTGGATTTCGACATAGACAGAGATTGTCCGACGCTTCACGAAATTTTATCGCTCTTTCCAAAAGTGCAAAAGATAAAATACCCAAAGATGTATAAAGGCTGGGCAACGGATTTGTTAAACGTTCAGGAAACCGAATTAAAAACTTTAAATGTGTATTATGGTTCGTATGAAGAAGTGTTTAGCTTTGAGCCACATCAAATGGTTAAGATTCTGCATGTTTGTTTACTCGATTGTGTTTTTTACAAAACTGTAATGCCGATTTTTAGAAAGGCTTCAATATCAGAACGTTTTGTACGTTACGGAGGGATACGACACCCAAAACTGCAAACGCTGCGGTTTTAAATATTAAAAATCACATAAAACACTTTCGTGATAACCGCAGTATTGAAGGCACGTTTTCGGTGTGCTTCCAGCATAAACACACTTTCTGGGAGGTGTGTGTACCGTGATTTCGTTGATGTGGTATGACTTTACTTCAAATGGTCTTCTAGTGCAGCATAATAACCAATTTAATGTTTGAAACACATACTTCCAATTCATAACTAAATTGTCATGCAAATAAAATCGTTATAATTTTTTTGTTTTTTTGCATGTTTTCGACATTGTCAGTAGCGATAGCTTTTTACACAAATTGCCGACGTCAGCGAAACCTACGTGAGTATAGCGGCCATTTTGCAACGTTCACCGTAGTCAAGCCTCCTTTGATCGTAAAAACAACATTTCGGATCCGCATTCTGAAACGTAAAATGTATATTTGAGTTGTCATTGTCATGACAATTGAAATACTAGTCATTTTAATCGAAAACAACATCCGTCAAAAAAGAGTATTGGCGTCTACTTTACGTTTTCATTGTTCCCATCCAAGTAACTGCCTGCATCATTTTGCATGCTCTACGGCAACAAAAGCCCACCCTAACGACACGATTAAGACGGAATCAAGGGGTTCGTCTGGTATGTTTTGCAAAACTCAGTTGCCCTACTTCCGCTAGCCATGAAATGTGGGATCTTCTTAGCTGTTCTTTCCGTTTTCACAGTTCTGTGTTACGGTAAAGTAACACTCCTACACCTGAGTGGCGTCTACATGTCAGCGAACTCCCTGGACACTTACGTCACCTTTGATATTATTGATTGTTTGCGAGAATGCGGAAAGAATTCGTCCTGCATTGGAGTTCAATCGAATACTGACCAAGGGGTGTGTAATCTGCTCTCAATGGTTCGAAATGTTGAACCTGCTTATGTATGCAACTTTTACATAAAGAAAGAACGAACGGTCAACATTCCGGGCAGGAGTCTGAACTCGTTGCAGCAAATCTTGCAGAATGCCGTCTACGCTACACAAGAGGCGTGTCCAGAAGGATGGACGGATAATGGTAAAACTTGTACATGGGCCACTGTACTGGCATCATGCACCGACTATCCCGCATTTTTTGAAGCTACTTACGACGGCACTACGTGTATCATGCCACGAATGACTGTGACGTACACCTGCCCAAGTTCCAAATTCACGGTTAAAGGATTTTCCAACGGATACTTCTGTTATGCCATGATTTTACGAGGGGATCTAGACGGCACAATTGCGACTATGAACGACTTTTGTTACAGTGAAACTGGGTGTTATTTAGCTTCGATTCATAGCGAGGCCGAGAACGAATTTATAGCAAGTAAGCTACTTATTTTACAAATTTACACAATATTTGTTATCTTTAAGGCCTGCGAGACTCATCTCTGTCAAACAACGGAATTATAATTGGGCTTGGATCCATCAGCGGTCAGGTAGAAAATGCAACAGATTTTCAATGGCTGGATCGAACAGTGCTGGACTATGCCAATTTTGACAATACAGTCGCATATACGACAGGAATGTACGCATTTCCCTACCCAGTTATAAACACGTCTAACAAGTGGCAAACTTACACTGATCAAGCTTCTTTCAACTTTTCTTCGCTTGCAAAGTCTATGATTTGTAAATGCGACGCCACTGCCAAGTATTCTTAAACAACGTGGCTGATCTCTGCACCAAATGCATGTACACCGTAAACAAATTTTTACAAAGTCTTTGCTTTATCAAAAAAGTAAATCAATAAAAGTAATAAATGTGCATAATAAATAAATAAATAACCGAATACAAAAACTACTGTTGACCGCACGTAAACCGAGAAATATTGTTATAAAATTCAGCTGCAGCTCGGTCTCGGTAATTCATAATGACTCTGTTGATCATCTGTTCAAGGTAGCTCAACTTCTTTTCGGACATTCCACCATTCCCAGCTTCTAGAAACTGCATGAAATGCCGTGCCCTGTAACCAGCAGTAAGACCGTCCAGCGGCTGAAGTTCTGTTTGAAGGGCGTTGTTGAGAATCGAGATAATAGTCGCATGAATAATTTTACTTGGCACAGAATCAGGAATACATGTCGTTGACACTGACTTTTCAATAAAAAGTTCGGTTTGGGCAAGAATGTTGTCGACGTAAACTGCCGCGGCCGCCATCGCGCGATGTGAATAAGTTAAATGATTGAGGATAAGTTGAGGTAACTGTTTTGATGGCTATTTATGGAACTGGTTTTGCTCTGCGGGCATGATGTTGAAAGCGGTGATTGTAAAAGGGTTGCGCGGGATCCGCTCGAAATTCGGCGGAAAAGCATGAGGCAATGCAGGAAAAACGCAAAATTCTAGTACCTTTACTTAAGAGAATTCGTTCTAGCGTTTTCAGACGACAACACATACAGTGTGAGTACGCGCAAAAAGTTTGATCACGATAGATTCAAAGAAGCAACAGTACTATTTATCATAACACAAAACATACTACATACTACAATTTAACGACTGAATTAAGGTTGAACACGGTATTTACAACGCGTTTGCTGGTAAAATCGAGGACCCTTGGGACAAAAAAAAAATTAATCTCAATATTTTTGGCTGAAACTCGGTATACAGACTAAAACGAGGGTGGAGAAGACAAATTCACCGCTTATTTTGTGTGTGCGCGCCTTCTGAATCCGCTAGGCTCCAGAATCCGCCATGGTCCCTTAAAACAACGGAATCTGGTCTTGCTGTATACCAATCGATTGCCCACATCAAGACGATCATTTTGACCTATACATCGACGGTAATTAGTTTACGTTCAAAAAAGTTATGACACGTCAAAGTCGAAAAAAATGACGAGATAGCCTTTGATCCACCGTATCTCGGCGGTATACCTATTTTCCCCAAATTTTCTTTTCAGATGTTGATAACGCTTCTAATAATGAAGAATTCTGAGGGGGTAGCGATAGTCTTTGTGGGTGGGGAAAGGTGTCAAACATAGCAAAAACGGTTTACTGATAACGGTAATTTTGTAATAACTTGGTTATTTAGCTAAGTTATCAAATTCTGTGTTGCCAGAATTTGATAAATGCTATTAGCTGCCTTTCTGAAAAGATTTAACGTTTTATTTTAAAAACTAAGCTTTAAAGTTGAAAATAAAAAAATTTTTTACAAAATTTAGAAAAAAATTTTTTTCTTAACAATTTTACATTACTCTTACTTGAATTAACCGTGTATAAACGTGACATTAAATGTAACATGCGGAAAAAAGAATAAGCCCCATGGGACTCGAACCCGTCCGTATTGAGGTGTCGCGCTGGATCGGAGGTGGTTTACCGCGCGTGCAGCTGTTTTTAAGGTGAAACGGATAATTACAACTAACTTTGGAGTTTAATTAGATACAAAGTAAAATCTTTTCAGAAAGGCAGCTAATAGCATTTATCAAACTTTGGCAACACAGAATTTGATAACTTAGCCAAACAACCAAGTTATTACAAAACTACCGTTATCAGTAAACCGTTTTTGCCATGTTTGACACCTTTCCCCACCCACAAAGACTATCGCTACCCCCTCAGAATTCTTCATTATTAGAAGCGTTATCAACATCTGAAAAGAAAATTTGGGGAAAATAGGTATACCGCCGAGATACGGTGGATCAAAGGCTATCTCGTCATTTTTTTCGACTTTGACGTGTCATAACTTTTTTGAACGTAAACTAATTACCGTCGATGTAGAGGTCAAAATGATCGTCTTGATGTGGGCAATCGATTGGTATACAGCAAGACCAGATTCCGTTGTTTTAAGGGACCATGGCGGATTCTGGAGCCTAGCGGATTCAGAAGGCGCGCACACACAAAATAAGCGGTGAATTTGTCTTCTCCACCCTCGTTTTAGTCTGTATACCGAGTTTCAGCCAAAAATATTGAGATTAATTTTTTTTTTGTCCCAGGGGGTTTGAAAACGCTCGATTTTCCCAGCAAACGCGTTTTACCATGATGAAGAAAAAGATCGGATGAAAATGACATGCGCTGTCAGCCGACGACATTCAAATATTCGCACCGAGGGACGTTTCGGGGACACGCGTGCCCCGGTTTTTCCACTTGTGTACACGCGTGCACCCCGGACTCGGTTTTTCCTTCACGTTTCCAATCCGGCTTTTCTGCCGTTTTCCTGCCTTCTTTTTCCTTGTAAATCGTTGCTAGTGGCATCAGGGTCATGTTTGAGTAGATTTGGATCAGTTTTATATAACGCTGGTGGAAATTGAGCAGATCAAAGTCACGCGCATTTGTCGTCGTTTTACTCCGGCTTTCGACCGATTAAACTTGCCAAACTCCATTCCAAAGTGATCCTAATGCCCCTGGTAACGATTTAGAATAAAAAAAAAGGCAGGAAAACGGCAGAAAAGCCGGATTGGAAACGTGAAGGAAAAACCGAGTCCGGGGTGCACGCGTGTACACAAGTGGAAAAACGGGGGTGCGCGTGCCCCCAAAACGTCTCTCGGTGCGAATATTATCACAGCAATCGATTCTTGAATCACATTGACCACAGTCTAGTAGGTTGTTTCACTCAGCATTCTCTATCCGGGTATCAATTTCTTTTTTATTGTTGGTGCCGTGGGATAGTCCGTCCTTCCTGCAACATCGAAATAAAAAAATGATAGAATTTAGTAAGAAAACAAACCTGATAAACATTGAGGCTTTGTATCATCAATATAGACAATGTTTATCAAGGGTCGTGATCATACGATCAGTAGCGTATACTTGCAGCTGTCCTCCGTGAATTTTATGCAAAAGCCATCGTTCGCCAGTTTTCAACGTCTTGACCGCGTAAGATCTCAGAGATCTTTCGAATCGCATGTACTTGGGCGCCTTCTCCCAATACGGTGGAAACAAGCCTTCGAAGCTGCCAAGTTTGATGGCTTCCTGTTGGGCGATCTTATGGGCGTTTCGCTTGTCCGTGCCGTTTCGAATCAAGTGCTTCGCGAGACGAACACATTGGGTGGCATCGAACTCGCATCTTAGTGTGCCTACCGCATAACGGCCTTCGTTGGCGCTCAAGTCACCAGATGGGTATCGAATGGCTCTGCAGCATGATGGACGGAAGGCGCATTCGTAATACTGCGTCTCCGTGGCACTGTCGGTGTCGGAGTGAAACACCTTCACACGGTCATTGACGTAGAAGAAAAGAAGTTCGTTTTCTCCGTGGTCCGTGTAGCCGAAGGAGTATTCCTTGATATATCGATGCCCGGACAGTTTACTTCCAGGCTCTGGCAGGACTGAAGGGGGCGGAGTGACAGGGACCGATGGTGGGGCTGTGTCGATGACGTTGGCATCTCTTTGTTTCTCAACACAGTTCCCAACCGTGCTTTCGGCTACGGGCTTCCGATCCGGATGCTAAGCGTTGATCTTTCTGGTCAGGATTTTCCGCCAAATGACAGCATTATATAAACAAGTGAGGTTTTGCAGAGGTATCTGTAAGATTTGCTAGTTAGATATGGTGATGTGGAGTGTCAAATTTTACAGAGTACGTTGCAAAAGCAATATCGAAGGGTCATGAACCGAAAACATACCCGCATGCCGGTATTTATAAAGAATAACTAGGTCAGCGATGGTGTGCCCGGTCGTACAAACGCGGATTACGGTTATTGCAAAACGCACAAGCACAATCCATAGCTTGGGTCAAGTGTGTACGCCTGCAAGCAAATCAACAATCAATATTATGTCTGATGTCCAAAAAACAGTCTTCGTAACTATGCGGATTAAAAAGAACTGTTGCAAAATATGGTGAAAATTGCGAGAAAAATAGTAAATTTCCAAAGGTAAGATGGAGTGCAATAAACGTGTCAAAAACAAATAAATCATAAACCTTAAAACCAAAAAAAAAAAATTGACATTGTCATGACAATTCAATTGACTGATTTTTTTGTACCTGATTAAACAACATTAATCAAAAATGTATTGCTCAAAACGTCTAGAATCTGACATTTTCATTGTTCCGGTTTTTAAATTTATGTGTCTGCATCGCAAAAGCTCTACGGTAACATCTCCGCCCACCCTAACAACACGATTGAGACGACGTTGAGATGTTTTTCATTCAGACTGTCGCTTTTCCGCCAGACATGAAATGCGGCACTTTTATAGCGTTTCTTTCTAGTTTTGTCGTTCTTTGTTACAGTAAAGTAACTTTCGTGCATCTGAATGGCGTCCAACTGGTTGCAGAAAAGTTGTACGATTATACAGCCACCGATAGAATTGACTGTTTGAAAGAGTGCGGAAAGAGTTCATCCTGTATTGCCGTTCAGGTTGGTGCCGGGACTTGTAATTTGCTGACAATGGTTCGAAATGCGGTTGATGCTATGGAATGTCAATATTTTATAAAGAAAGAACGAACGGTCGACATACCGGGAAGAAGTTTGACTCCGTTGCAGCAAATCCTACAGAATGCCATCTACGCCACACAAGAGGCGTGTCCAGAAGGATGGACAGATGATGGCAAAATTTGTAGTTTAGCTGGTGTTGAGTCAGACTGCGCGGGGTATGCTGCTTTTTTGGAGGTCACTTTTGACGGCAAAAAATGTGTAATTCCACGACAGACCGTGACATACAGCTGCCCAAGTTCGAAATTCACGGTTAAAGGGTTTTTCAATGGATATTTCTGTTATGCCATGATTTTACGAGGCGAACTAAACGGCACAGTCGAAAGCCTACCCCTTGCACAGGGAGCGAAGGTTGTCACTAAGTTAACGTGCACCTTTAAAAGCCGCTTTCACTGAGTACTGATACCTCATAACGCTGACGCTGAGGACAGACTTTGAACAAGGCTAATTGTTGGGTAGATTATGTCGAAGTATAATTATTATTTTTTACTAGATTTTATTGAAGTAAAAAATATATTATATGAGACATAATCTACCCAAACAGACCCACCTTCATCCACCCATTTATCATTGTACTCAGGGATGAACGTTTTCAAAGGTGGCAGTCATTAAGAAAAGGGTTCATCATCGCGATGGATCTCACGTTATGAAAAAAAATATTTACACGGCACTAATAATATTTTCCTATCAAATTCTTTATTTGAAAAGAATTTAATTATCATCACGACCGCAACGGTGTCTCAGACAGAGACCAAACTTCAAAGGAGAAACAATCGAGGACTTCTCTCGGTTTCCCTTGGAACCATTTGCGATGATGATTACTACAACTCTTCCGATTTTACTCGGAAAATATGACAGGAAAGAGGGAATGGACTGGCTTTATAGCCGTTTTTCATTCAAATTTTTGATTACAGAAATTTGAATTTCATTCCCTCGTCAAAACAGTCTTGATAGGGAAAAGGCTAATTGTTGTTGGGTAGATTATGTCGAAGTATAAAGGGTTTTTCAATGGATATTTCTGTTATGCCATGATTTTACGAGGCGAACTAAACGGCACAATTGAAACGATGAACGACTTCTGTTACGAACAAACTGGGTGTTATTTGGCGTCGATTCATAGCGAGGCCGAGAACGAATTTATTGGAAGTATGTTTGTTCTTTATTTCACAAATTGACGTTACAAATGTTATTTTTAAGGTCTTCGAAACTCATCTCTTACCAGTAATGGCATTATTTTTGGTCTTGAATCTATAAATGGTCAGGTAGATAATGCTACTGATTTTCAATGGCTAGACCGAACTGTGCTGGACTATGAGAACTTTAGCTCTACAAATTTTACCGCTGGAATGCACCCATTTCCGTGCCCGCTTATGACCATGTCTAACAAATGGGCAACATTCAATAGTAATTATAAAAGTTTTTTTATCCTCGCAAAGTCCTTGATCTGTAAATGCGACGCCATCGCCGAGTATTCTTAAACGACGTGATCATGAATGCTGTATCGGTTACATTTACAAATGTTCTCTCACTCACTTTGTTTTTGTACCATATAATATACCACATAAAATTAACTTTCACAATGTTTTCATTTTAATGCAATAAAATATCAATTAATTTTCTAATTTAAAGTTTGATCGCGTGTAAAGTCTGAGACATTGTAAAGATTGATGCTATGTCGTAAGTTATGTTTCATAGCATCTCAAGCGAGCTCATCGACACGACTGATGCCTTTTCATCCCTGCCACTAGGCGTCGCCGGCATTCTGTGTGAACCATCATCGAGCTCCATGTCGTCAGCGTACTTTAAAGCTTCGATTGACTGTGGCATGAATGCAATCGTATCACGACGATGGTCCGTGTTCAAGTATTCTGACTCTGTTGAACTGTTGACTTCTTGCATGTACTGAAATCTTTCTTTAGCTAACATCGAAGTTTACAAATAACTTGCCTGTAAGATATCAACCGGTGTAATCGTATCCTTGTCCGGATATTTTGCTCGAATCTGACTAATAATCTTTAGTAGCTCTTTCACTTCAACTTCCATTTCATCCCGTTTGGCGTCTTTTCGCTTCCAGTTGATCTTCCGTCCGAAATAATGGATCTTCAAAAAGATCCACTTCAAATCTGTTGCGGCGAGGTCGGCACACATGGATAGAACGGCGACACCGAAAATGACGAAAAAGGCAATGTAGAACAGGGTCAGCATGTGGGATAAGTCACTCGGCATCTCGCTCATGGTTAAGTTGGCTACAAGGTTGAAAGTAACGAAAAATCCTTCGATGAACGTTTTTTCATTGCCGGCGGCGACGAAGAAAAGGCCTCCAAGCATGCAGAACAGAAGCAAGAAACTGGCATTGACGGAAAGTGGCAGTCTGCGTTTTGGTTTTCCATCTGGGTTCTCTGGGGGTGCCGGTTTCGGCTTCTTGTTTGTGAGACGTTCGGCTTCTTCGAGGTGGTGGTGGATGCCTTTGCCGCGCCAGGAGCTGGAATTTTTTTAGAGGGGTTTATTGATCGAAAAAAGTGCCTACCGTCGTCTGGCTTTCTCCTTCAAAATGTTGATCGCTTTCGTTTCAACTTGTGAAACTATGCTCGGCTTCTTCATACTTCTTTTCAACGCTTTCGGCAAAGTTACACAATCGTCCAATGTCGTCCAGACCCACAAAACCACAACACTCAAAAAACGACCAATATCGATCGCCGCCAATATCATAATCGGAATTCCAATCAGCCCATAGGCTATCGCCACACTCTGACCGATTCCAGTGACCGGATTGGCATAAGCGTACCCAGTCGTCGTCAAAATTGACAGCGCGAACAAGAAAGACGGCATTTTGACCCATCTCGGTGGAAGCAATTCATCGACATCAGGCTCTTTATCCGGATACAGTCGAAATGGACGCATTTCCATGAAAGTGCTGATTCTCGACAATTCTGCATACAGTCTACCTTCATCAAGACCGGCGCCACACTCATCCTTCATCTCTGCTGCTATTTTCGAATAAACGGCTCTTATTTCCGACAATTTCGTTCTCTGCCGTTCCTTATCAGTGGCATCCTCCAACAAATGGAACACATATGCCCCAGCACAAAGGTAACAAAAGATGAAAATGTAAAGACCAACATGAGGGAGAGCAATTTTGAGACCCTTGGAAATGCGATCCATGACTGTCAACGGTTTCGATTCCTTGCTGGAGCTTGCTGCAGTGCTGATTGAAATGTTGCTGTGGGAAATGGTTTCGGCTAAACCTGTATCGAGCAGACAGTCTTCAGGTAGGGCATGTATTGCCATGGCTGAAAAGTTGGTTTTTACTGATATTAACACGAGTAGGCATAAAAATGAAACAGTTCCAATGAAAGCTACAGCTTTCTTGAAGAGCATTTCCGACATGCGAGCTCCAGTTTCAAGGCCAAAGTGTGCAGACTAATAACATTATGAAGACACTTCTGGCATTCGTGTTAATCAAATTTCAAAGGCGAGCCGCATGTGTTCCTATTGTGAAAAAAAAGCCCTTTTCGTATCGATAAGCGTGCATATCAAAATGTTTTAAATACCTTTTTTTAACAAAATAAATTTACAAAATTGTCGAACTGTGCAACCGTTAACAAAAAAGTTACACAGACGGATTTTAAATGGCATTTTCAATTTGCAAATTGCATTGGATCTATCAAAGAGCATTATCTTGTTGTGTTTATGCTAGACATTGTTTGACAATCGAAGGAAACCTCATGAAAATGGTTTAAAATATGCATGTTTTCTTAATTTAGAGACGCCATTGTAAGCCGTGGTTGCGTCGGACAAAGCAATGAAAAGTACTCCTGAGGACGCATTATTCCCACCCACGCACGACTTGCGGATTTCATAAGCGGTCGGAGACCCGCGGCTACGCGCACAGCGTCGTTACTTTCGCAAAATTTCACAATTCTTGTTTTCTAACAATTATATATATTTTAGTCAATCAATCGTCAATTATCACCGCCAATCATGCCGTACCCCCTCCTCAAACTTGCCTACGGCCTCCGTTGCCGTCTCCGTGAACTTGCGACACCAGTTGAAGCTTACGACCTCCAAATCGCTGCAGGCAACGATCTGAATGGTCTAAAACCGATTCAATTATTGAAAAAAATACCGAAAGTAACAGTTTCCTGGCGTGGTTTTCCGTCGTCTAACGGCGTATGTTTTTACTCCGATGAAGATTTCCCCGAAGACTACATCGTCGATTGTCGCAAGTTTACATGGTATGCGAAATCACTAGACCTCCCTTCGATCTTCAACGTGATGTATTTGAAAAACACCAAAGAAATAGATTTGAACATTAAGAAAGTGACCGTCGACTTGTTAACTGAAATAGCCCAAAAGACCAGTGACTGTTTACAGACATTGAGTTTTAGCCCGTGCTGCATTAGCTGTCCGCCAATTCCTAAACTTGTATCACTGTTTCCAAAAGTATACAAAATTAACTGCACAATGCTATATAAAGGCTGGGCGACAGACTTGTTAAACATGAAGGAAGCCAAACTACCGATCTTAGATGAGTGTTCCGGTTCGTTCGAAGATGTGTTCAGTTTTACGCCCGATGAAATGGTCAAGATTCTACAAGTATGTTTGGTTGAAAGGTGTTTATTTAAACTGCAAGTCAATTTATTTCAGAAAGGCTACCGTGTAAAAGTTAATGTTAGGCTAACAGATGCAACACACGAAATAGCGTACGATGTGTTTCAAAACATCGTGGACGTCGTTTCTCGTTGTGATCAAAACAGTATCAAAGCAGTTTTTTATGTAACTTTTCAGTACAATGGTGACTTTTCGGACTTCAGTGTACCGCCAAGGGAATATGAAGAGGAGTAAAATGTTGTCGGAAGTGGCAAGTATTACGTTAAATCAAACGGTCTTTTGATCTCGTATAACTACAATGTCAACTACATGCATATTTTTTTCTAACCAAATAAATTGACATGTTTATAAACCTGAAAGCACAGAAATCAAGACAACGCACCATTCCCGCCCACACATGTTATGCGCTTTTTGCAAACGGTCAGTGACTGGTGGCCGCGCATTCAGTCAGCATCCAATTGATATTTCACAGTCTGTATATTCTAGTGCTTTGTAGTTCAGTGAATCACTCATTTATTACCACCGCCAATCATGCCTTACCCAATCCTCAAACTTGCCTATGGCCTCCGGTGCCGTCTTCGTGAATTGACGACGACAGCAGAGGCTTACGACCTCCAAATTGCTGCAGGTCACAATTCAGAAGGTCTACAACCGATTGTAGTACTGAAAAAAATAAACCACGTAACGATTTCTCGGAAGTCTTTTTTCGTTGACGAGGTTGTGCATTCTCCTGATACTTACGAAGACTACGTTGTTGATTGCCGCAAGTTGACCTGCTACTATGAGACATCCCTAAATTGCCCCATCTTTAACATGTTGTATTTGAAAAACACCTACAAAGTTACTTTTAACATTGAGGATTTAAAAGTCAAACTGTTGGAGAAAGTTTCCAAAATGGCTGGTGACCATCTACACACATTGAGTTTTGGCGCGTTTTCCCGCAGTGCCCCGCCGATTCCCAAACTTTTATCACTTTTTCCAAAAGTGAAAACAATAGAGCGCGTACTTCTGTACAATGGCTGGGCAGCAGATTTGTTAAACGTTCAAAAAACTGAGTTAAAACAATTGGGATGTTCCGGTTCGTTTGAAGAGGTATTTAGCTTCGAACCGCAGGAAATGCACACAAAAAAATGGAAAGACTACGCCAAGCGTATTCTTTAAAGAGACGCATAACCGTAATAAAAAGACTACGCGCAGCGTATTCTTTTTTGGAAGACGTATTAAAAAGACTACGCCGGCGTAGTCTTCCACCGTCACACGAAAGAGCTCCTCAAAGTTGACTTCGCGCGCATTTATTAGACATTCCAAGTCAAATCGGACTTGTGTTTTTGACAATGTTTTATCACTTGAATAGTGTTTTGTCTTTCTACTTGTGATCCATATCCGTTTCAGCCACCATTCAGATGATTATCTACTCGTACGAAGCAATCCCGCGAGTTGTGACGCTGAAACTTGGAGAAGGAAGTTTATGAACCGCTAAGAGGTAAGCTATTTCTCAACAAGGGGGTCAAAACTTACGCAGGTTTTACAGAAACACTTCGAATTCACCGTCACCCGCAACATAAGTGTTTCGAGAAGCCTCAACAACCCAAAAAAGTATGTTTCTGACCAATTTTTGCGTTTCCTTCACTCGGTTTATATATAACTGTTTTAGATGTGCCCTAACCAAGTCTCTCACAGCTTCAAACAAATGTTCCTTATCAACTACAAGTCTGAACCGGCACCCTTCACATGAACTTCACAGTATAAACGGAAGAAGGACTAAAACCGTCAACGCCGTCGTCAAGGATCTCATGAATCCACCCTGACTCGCAAAGCATATTATGCTTCCAAGATACGATGTTACTAAACCATTAATAGCTTTGCTTTTGCTGCTCTTGAAGTATTTGATTCTGTCGTACGTTTGTTAAAGGTTGTCATTGTAGCACGTTTCATTATGCAGTATGTGAATGGATGTTTTATATATTTTTATCCTTTGTTTCTATAAAAACGTGTTACTGACAGCTTGTGTTAATGTTATCACTCAAAAAGAAGCCAAATAAAGCATTGCCAACGGCAAAAAGGAGCGTAAAAGCGCTTTCGAACGTAACGTTAAAAGACTACGCTCGGGCGTAGTTTTCTACGGGAGCGTAGTCTTTTGTCAACGCAGCGGCGTCATGTTTTTGTGCACTACGCTTTGCGTAGTAAAAAGAATACGCCAGGCGTAGTCTTTTTAATACGCATTTTTTTGTGTGTGGTTCAGATTTTACAGGTATGTTTAGTTGAACGTGTTTACATTTTAAGCTTACAAAAAGCTTTCTTTTTTAGAAAGGTTATTGTGTTCTAGTTTCTATTATGCTATGCGACAAAACACACGACATGGTGTACGGTGCGTTTAGAAAAATCGAGAAATTGGTTTCTCGTTGCGATCGAGACAGTATTAAAGGAATCTTTGAGGTTCAATTTCAATATGATAGTGGTTTCTGGGTTCAGAGTGTGCCGCCATATGAACCTGATGACTGATTCTAATTCTCATGCGCATTCTGATTCTGATTGATATGCTGATACAAGTATCAAGTATGGAGTTAAATCGAACGGCCTTTTGGCTTACTATTAGGTTGGTAACAAAGTCTTTTCCGGTCTTTCAGTAAATCAACTTATTCTAAGCAGTTCACGGCAACTCTTTAGGATGTTGTAGGGTAGTATTACAGCTATGTACAAAAAAAATTTTAGAGTGCGGGGACGCGTGCTAAAGGAACTGCGCACCCTCAAACCTAGGGTACTCAACATGGGTCATGCCAAAAATAATTCCACATTTGCATAGGAGTGACTTCCAAATTTTTTTACTACTGTAAACTTATCAAAAGACTACTAGGATACACAATACGACGTGGTTCCGGGATCGGTGTCGTTTCAGACGAGGTAGCCCAAAAGCATGCATTTTCTTTGATTTCAAGCTCGAAACTGCGAACCGTTCCAGAAACTTCTAAATATTAATTAGTAAGTCACTAAAAGTCTGACAGTGAAATAACTTTTGAAACTGCCCACCGCAAGTTGCAGAAATGCTTCAAAGTCGTGTTTGCGTGCAGCCACGCACCCCCCGCGCAGCACCCAAAAAATCTTTAAAAATTAGTTAATCCAGATTGACCCAAGGTGTCCTATTTTTTTTAAAGTTCAGGACATGTGTTAGCTAATTGGTACCAGAGAGGGGTCCTAGGACGATGCGCGTGTGATAAAACTTGTCGCAAAATCGATACCCTCAAAATCGAAGTCACCAACTTTTCGCCGTCGTAGCTCCTTCCTTGTTTAATGCCAAGCCTTGAAAATTTTATTATACATTGAAATTATGTTGTAGTTCGGAATGACACTTCGATTGTCTATCCTTGTGTTCTTATAAAAATATAAAAAAATGTTGAATCTGCTTGCCCTGAGACCGGAAAAGACTTAGTTACCAACCTAATATTATGTTTTTGTGTAATGTGTTGACCTTGTATTGAGTATGGCTAACTATAAACATGCATATTTTGATTCTTTAACCAAATGATGTGACTTGTAAATAAAACGAAACTCGTTTATATTGTAAATAAATATTTTAGTTTTATTCAAGCAATGTAACAGAATGCGGTATTGGTACATAATGAACGCAAATACATAATCCTTAGTCCGCGCCGTTCCCGCCCACACGTAGGCACGACTCGCGTTTTTTTGCAAGCCGCCGGTGACCGTGGCTGCGCAGCTAGCATCTAATATATTTCTTTCGCAATATATCACAATCCTTGTCTACTACCGCTTATATATATTTCAGTAAATTAATTCTTTATTATAACCGCCAATCATGCCGTACCCCCTCCTCAAACTTGCCTACGGTCTCCGTTGCCGTCTCCGTGAACTGGCAACGCCTGTGGAAGCCTACGACCTCCAAATCGCTGCCGGTAACGAAATGGAAGGTCTAAAACCGATTCAGTTGATGAAAAAGATAGAGAACATAACAGTTTCTTGGGGGCTTCCTCCGGGTTTAAATCCTAACACTGTAAAGTTTCGCCCCAATCAAGATACCTACCAGGGCTTCGTCATTGATTGCCACAAGTTAACCTGCTATAATGTATTACCAGATTGGCCTATCTTTGATATTTTACATCTGAAAACTGTTTACGACTTAACACTCTACGATGCGAATATGTCCATCATGCTCTTAAAGGAAATAGCCCAAATGACTGGTGACTGTCTACACAGATTGAGATTAGAGACGTTCGAATATTGTCCGCCAATTTCCGAGCTTTTATCACTTTTTCCGAACGTTAAAAGAATTGACTACCCATTACTTTATGAAGGTTGGGCAACAGACTTGCTAAGCGTTAATGAAACCGAACTTAAATTCTTAACGGCTGACTGCAGTCGGTTTGAAAATGCGTTTAGCTTTGAACCGCAAGAAATAGTTCAACTTCTACAGGTACGTTTGGTTGTTTTGGTTCCTTTTATATCTGCTGTACACATGTTTTTTTAGAAAGGCATTGGAGTATATATTAGATTAAGTAATACGTCACCTGAAGCTGTGAACATCGCGCTTGTTAAAACCCAGGCCATGGTTTCTTGTTATAAAGCAGTATTAAATCGGTGGGTTACCGCTATGAAGGAGGCTACTGTGAGCACACCGTGCCGCCACAAAACATTTGATAGTGATTAAAAAATATTAAATCTGTCTGTAAGTCACATGGCATTTTGATCTTGTATTACGGCCAATTTACTGTTTTAATTATGCTTATGATAATAAAATAAAAAGTGTTCATAAAAAAATACAAAGTTCTAACTCCGAATCAATTGTGAAAAAGCATGCTTCAACCGTTGTCGATTACGTGCCAACGTGAGCCGATTGTTGAGACAGTACTCCTTTGAATCCATCGCGCTTGGTGGAAGGATGCGATAGTCGCGGAGGTACTTTTCATAGTAAGTCACTTCGTGAGCCATGGAATCGTGAACACTGCGGTCTTCAAGGATCTGAAACAATTTTCATGCCAATTTATGTCAATTTCAAACAAAACAAACCTTGAAAGAAGTGTGCGTGTATTGATTAGGTATCGGCAATACTAATGGCAGTTCTAGCGGGGGTGGCAAGTCCTTAGTGCACAGACCACTCATCCGTGGCACAGTTCCCAACGGAAGCAAAGCTTGTCCAGCAAGATCGTTGTATGACATGACGTCATGATCTAGCACGGTCAAACAGAGGCAGCATCCGTTTGTGAAAAAGTATTCTGATGGAATTGTCCTGGAAAATGTAATTCACATCATTTGTACTGTCCAACACCTTGAAAGAGGCTTACATTTGGAAGCTCTGATTCCACTTTGGATTCAAATTCTTCTTTTTCGTGTCAGTAGTTTCAGGCGGATAGTCTTGGAGTGGGAAAAGCGCTCTTGGATAGAGCTCAAGTCGGAGATAAGGGTCGGAGGATGCCGAAAAGCTGTCCAAAATAGGGATGTCTGATCCGTTTATAACTAAAATCAAATCAAATTCATAGCAATATGAAGATTTATAGAACTTACCAAGAACGTGCAACAGAATTTGACCATTTGTCGACGGTACATATCCAGCCCGAATCGCAATCCTCGGAACTCCAGGACCACAAGGTGCACTCATTGTGACATCAGCCAAGAAGCTGTAATACTGTAGAACCAGTTCCCGAGATTCGGCAGAGTTGGCAAAAAGCCTTTCTCGGAGTGATGATTTCTCGAGGCTCCAGTTGACGTTGAGGATGTTACAGATGGTTTCGCACTCTTTCTAAACATGATTTTTTAAGAAATGAAATTTAAAACTGTTGTTAAAGCTCACCCGAATGCCGTCATAATAAGATGAAGGCTGTCCCGTCAGCAACTCCGCGGACATAGTTTCTGAAATGACCTTCCAAATGAGGCGCTGATATTGACTGAACAGTCGTGGCTGCATTCGAGACCGCAGTGCTTTCGACTTTTCGATGCAAACGTGAAGTTGGTCAGTGTTTTCGGGGGTGAACACATGTTTGATGTATGAAGCCTATAAACTCGACTCGGTATTTTGGATTGAAATCGATATTGAAAGAAACTTACAAACGTCTTTCTTCCAATTTCCGAACTGCCAGCAATGTCTTTGCAATGTTTCTTCAAACAAGTTGCCCGGACGGAAACGACAATCTCCAAAATCTCAGAACAGATGTCATCACAGCGTTTTGTAGCTTTTTCCATAATGTGCTTGATGCTGATTCCAATACGGTCACGTTCCTCCTCTGAGATGCCTCGCAGGACTTTTGGAATGTCAAGGAATCTGGGGTAGTTTTCGGCGAGGTATGAACTGGCGTGTTCGATGCCATTCAGGGCTCTGAGCATCTGAAAACCCAATACTAAAAACATTTTCTTCGATTATGGTAACCAACCCTGCTCAATGAACCACCACGACACACAGTCTTTCTTAAGTAGACGGCGAAGAACGACAAGCAGTCAGCGATAGTCTAAAACAGCACAGTTTTGAACTTCATATTTTCTAAAAAATGGTTCAAACCAACATTGACAATTTGCGAAACACACAGTAAGCCCAAAGTCGGCGTTTTCACATTCAACTGCGTAAACTCATAACAAAGATCAAAGCAAAACGCAATGCAATTGACCGTGCTCTCATGCAATTCCAGCTGATCCTTTGGTTCTGCAATCGATGGTCGTGGCTGGAAGAAGCTCAACGCCTTTTCTTCGGTTGATGGAGTTTGTGGAGTATTGCTGATTTTCGGATTCTCAGCGGATTCTACTGCATGTCTCACAAAGTTTAGATAATCAATGCGCCAGTTTGTTGTCCAGAAGATGGCTGGTCGCTCGAAATGGCGTTCGTAATCGTACAATGCGCATTTTGTATGACTAAAACCGCTATCTCAGAACTTAACAACAACTTCTATAAAAAAAACCAACCCCAAAGAATTGACAAATTCCATGAATTGCTTCAAAGCATCAAACAGCTTCATTGTAGACCTCGTAAACGCGGACAGCTTGGGTTTGTTTCGCGGATCCAGGTTCGCTACCATGTGCTCTAACGCGTTTCCAATCCGGTAATCAACTTTAGCGTCGATGAGCTCAATGACGTAATGAACATAGGAGAAATACGCCTTTCTGAAGAATGGTTCATAAATTTTGGAGGCTCTTCCAAGACAAATGTGTAGTCGGTCGATTTTGTCGGTCAATAGATCGGCCGATGTTACAGCGACGGCTTGGGCTTCGAATTCGACGAGCCAGAGGGCAACGGCGTGTTTGATCGGTTCTTGGAAGAGCTTTTTGATGTCTGAACGGATGTGAGACACGGAAGGGACATCCCATAGGTTTAGGTGGACTAGTTTTAAGATTGGTCTAAAATTAAACAAATTTAAAAACTTTTATTGATTTCTTTGTTTCAATCAACATTTTATTGATTGCCTTATTGCCAATCAACATTTTATCGATTGCCTTATTGCCAATCAATATGTTATCAATTGGCTTATTGCAAATCAATATTTTATCGATTTTTTAAACTCACTCTAAATGATGCTCAAAAGCCAAGAATACAGTCGAAAACTCGCAACCAATCGGCAAAAACAGCTCCGACTTCTGCCCCTCAACAATCCATTTTGCATACGTCGTCAAACGCACCGCTAAAAACTCTGCTGCCGACACGGCTTCACGTTCCCTTGCCAACGAAGTCAGCTGCAACTTTGGCAAATACTGTGCCACTAGATCAGACACAAAGTCAAAATTCCCTCGAGCTAATGGCTGTTCCAAGCAAATTCCAATTGCCAGCAATCGGATCTGTGTCATCGGAAGCCCATAAAACTTTGCAATCCGTTGAAGCATCCGTCGTTCAATGTGTGCATCATGTTTATCATAGTAATCAGGTTGGGCAAAACGCTCCCGAATCAGACACCGCATAACTTCAATCAGGTCTTCCGTTTCCAATGGATCGAAATCAGTGCCAGATTTGTGTCTGCGTTCGAGGACCATTGTGATTGACGTTTCATCAAAGCCGTCCAATCTTCTCGTGACAGAATGCCCTAAAGGAAGATCAGCGATGCGTTGGCTCATGCAGGAATGGGCACGTCCGTGGGCGCGAACCCATCTGAAACACGACTTGATAGACCTTCTTTACAGACAAAAATCACAAAATAAAAGTACCGTTTCAAAAAAGAACTACTCCGTCGTGCCTGTTTGTCAGTTTCATCCCCAGAAGTCGGTGTCAATGGCATGTGCATTTCGGAATACACCCGTAAGACGGTGTGTCTTGAGTCGGAAGCTGGCAGAAAGAAGTCATGATTGGTTTCGATGACATGTTCCTTGGCTATGTGACTTCGATTGTTTGCCCTATAAAAATCATAAACATAGAACACGTATTAAACAACAACAAACCTTGCGATTTGAAGCAAAAACTGTCGCTGATGCTGAGAAGTAATAGTAATCCGTAACCAATATTCAATCTAAAACGTCAAACTTCATTTTTTCGACTTTTCGAACACAAGTTTGACTTACACAATTTTCATTTTCACTCAAAATACGCTGATGTGTATCTTCATCGAGAAATGTTACCTAAAAAGCACATTTTGCACATCTTTTACGTGGTCATTACACACAAAATAACTCAAAACTGACTTCTTTCAATCGATCTAACAGCTCATAAGTTCTAGAAGGCTCTCTTTCCTCTGTCGATGAATCTGCATGCAAAATTCCACGAACAATTCGGGCATACAAGTCGGGATGGAGTTGAGGACCTGGCATCATGAATACACGTCAAAAATCAATCAATTCTTCCGTTAAAAAGAAAGTTAAATGGAACAACGCAGCTAACTGGCGACAATCACATGGGTATGTTCCTCGGTCACTGATAATAACCAGCTGTGACGCGGGTTCGTTAAGCCTGTTATCAGTTCAACAGTTTTAAGAAACACGCGCACTCTTTCTTAATCGAAAGCAAAAAATGTAATTTTGTTTAACGTCAGATTTAAGTTTTTTAAAAGGATTTTCTTTTCACCGGCTTCCGTTTTTTCCTAGCTTTATACGCAAAGTTAAAACAATATCTTCAACAACCATTATGAATGCAATGCAATTTATTCTAACAACGCTGCGGAGTCGATTATTTCAAGCTTCGTTGCTGGATCCAGACTTAAAAAGCGAGGTGTCAAAGTGATGTTGCCGTGATTGAAACGGTAAAAGCTGATGCAATCCTTCTTAACTTCCTTTTTGTCTAGCTTCCATGCATACTTCACAATAACTCCAAAATTCTCAAAACACATTTCTGACTTAAAATACGGTTCAAACTTAGCCTGAAAAAGCGGTAATCATACTATTATAAAAAGTAAATTTTCTGTCCGGAAAATATTTCGTAATCACTTTTTCTGGAAGCTTCCGTGGTGAGGGGCGAGGGATGCGCGCAGGTGAACCGCTTATATAGGGCGAGATGCATGCCGATGGAAAGTTCCAGAAAGTGATGGATGTTTCCAGAAGGCTCTACAATATGACACAGGTTTCGAGAAACGTCTGAAGACTTCCAAGAAGTGTGCCTGTATTATTCCAGAAGATTCTTAACGTTTCGAGAAGATTCCAAATTTTTCTGGAAGTTTCTACGCGTTTCTAACGGGTTTTTAGGCGTAGGGTTGGATAGAGTATACGCCAAGCCACGCGCCATTGAAAAAAAATTTGAAATTTCCATACGCCAAAAATTTTTCTATTGCGCAACTTTCATACGCCAGAGTTTTTGACCCCGCGTAAACTCTATCCAGCCCTACGCCAGACATAACAGGATAAACCTGAAATTGTTGACTGGGGTGTGACGGCCGGCTTAAATAGAGCTTTAATACAGGGTGATAAAATGTTCCAGAAACCGTTGGATCATTTCGAAACGGTTTTAAAGGTTTCTGGAAAGGTGGCTTGCTTTTAGAGGCCGAGGTGCGTGCGTGCCAATGGAAACTTTCAGAAAGTGATGGACATTTCCAGAAGGCTACAATGTGCCACAGATGCTCGGAAAGCATCTGAAAACATTGGGCCCACCCGGTTCAAAAAATTGTCGACCCTGATTGGGCCGGGCTTTCTGTCTAACTTCGCGTGATTTGAGCAAAATTTCACTAAAAATGTCGGTCCGGCCCAGTGTTCCTTTAGCTCGACCCGGTTTGGGCTTGGCGTCCACGTTTGAAGCGAAATTGCAAGCTGATAGAATGTTTCAGAAGCCGTCGGATATGTCAAAACGAATCAAAGCATTTTCAAAGGCTTCTGGAAACTTCTACGCAATTCTAACAGATCGTCTATGAGAAAATTTATATCAGAGTGGTTTAGAAAATTACGTTTTTCTAACTAGGGGGCCAGTGACCAGCCATATGTAGTTGAACAAACTTTTGATGTTTAGAAAGTCGTTAAAACCCAGTTCGCTTTTTACGGAACTACTGAATTCGCCCACTTTTTAAAATTCCCCCAACTTTTTGACCAGCTGTAGCTGGTCACGGGCCCCCTAGTTTAATAAAAACCAGTTTATCTCCCTCTGAATGGGTAACCCCCTGCCCATCGTCTTTCACATTTCATATAAAACAAAAAATTTTAGCACTTACAATCACCGTTTTGATGTCATATTTATCGGCAAATAGCAAGATGTCAGTGACATCACTCAAATTATCAATTCTAACTTCATGGCCATAGCAGTAGTCAATCACATTTTTGACAGTTTGAAATGAAAAATCAGTGATTTTACTGATACCGCTTTTTGCTTCTTTGGTGTCATGTGTAAATTCAGCATGAAATACTGGTGAGATCATGCTTAAGAAGTAACGATGAACCTTTAAACAGCACGTTACTAGTGTGTGAAACTAATAAACTTAACAGCGTTGCATTAAAAAGTAAAACTAACATTAATTACATTGCCGTCAACTTGGATCCGCGCATCTGTCGTATAGTGAGGAGAATCGGTAATGAAATCAAGCACCGTCGAAGGGACAGGGTGATAACCTTCATTGAAGTTTGAAAAGGTCACTTGTACAGCAATAAAGCCATCTTCTCCTAAGCTACTTGTATCAATTTCATCAACAATACGCACTTTTTTTCTGTTGCTTCCACTATTTCTATTCAGTGAAAAGTCTGAAACTCAAACCATTATTACTACGGTGCAATCGATAAAATCAAACGTATAAAAATAAGAATAACAACAAACCGTGTTTTTTGACATTACTAATATCAACAGTTCCCTCTGCAAACACATAATCATCAGTTACCGATAAGAAAACGCGGGCGTTCTTGTTTGGTTTTCCTCCGTACACATGAAAAGCCCAAAGAACTCCCTTTGACTTCTGAATGCGACATTGAGGACTGGATACGCATTGGCCTTCTGCCATTTCACTAAGGGCGGCCCCTGAGATTTTGACAACTGCTTTGTGAGTAAAGTTCTATAAAGCACTAGCTAGACATGTGCTTCTTTAATTTAAAAGCAACTTACTTTTGACATTTTGTTACGTTTGAAAAAAACTATGATAAATAGAAGGCGACAGGAAGGCTCAGCAATCGTTGATCTAACTGACTGAGCACAACTCTTCATAGCAAGTCACCTGCGTTTTGTTTATCACATACAGCTTACTAGGGTTGACTCTGCTTTATCAGTTACTGTACATTGATTTGCGACATTGATCTTTTTCGTACAAACAATCTTCATTTTGCATGCGTACATCAACTTTGCTAGGGATGAAAACTAATAACCACAATTCCGCAAAACCGAAAGCTTATAATCTGTTTGAAACAGAATGCGATGGCGAAAAAAACTTTCTTTCATATGCAATTTAAAAAAAACTAAACCAGTTCAATTATTCAAGCTTAGTTGCGGAATCAATGATATCGAGCTTCGTCGATGGGTTCAAGCTGGCAAAGCCAGGAGTCAAAGTAACGTTGGCATGGTTGTCTCGATAAAACTTGACACACTTCGTCTTGATGTCCTTCTTTTCCAATGACCAGGCATATTTGACGACCGCCGCGAAGTTATCCAGTGCCAACTCATCGTCCAAATATGGTTCAAACTTTGCCTGAAAACACATATTTATGTTTTTAACAACAATAGGTAAATGCCACTTACAATCAGAACTTTGATGTCATATTTATCGGCAAACATCAGAATATCAACGACATCGCTTAGCGTATCGGCTGCAAACTCCCGACCGTGACAGTAGTCAATGGCGTTTTTGACAGTTTCATAGGAAAAATCTTTGATCTTAATGGTGCCAGTTTTTGCTTCTATTGTGTCGTGAGTGAGTTCAGCTAGGAACACTGGCGAGATCAAACAAAGGAAGTGACGATGGACCTTGAAACAAGGGTTAGCATTGTTTTGAAACTTATTATAAAAACAAGAAAGATGTTATGTGCGAAAAGACAAACTGACTTCGATTGTTTTATCGTCAACCTGAATTCGAGCATCAGTCACGTAATTAGGATTTGCAGTGAGAAAATCGAGTGTGGTCGGCGGGGTGGGATTGTGACCGTTCGGGTTCGTAAAGGTAACATTCACGGTAATGACGCCATTTTCACCTAGACGGCTCGGATGAAATGCCTTGACAATACATTGTTTTGTCGTCGTGTCGTCAAAGGACTTTGCAAACTCTGCAAATTAAATAATCATGTTTCAATCATTAAATATACTCTCGCAACGAACTCCATTCATATCTTTCAATCGGACCAACCGCGACAGTTCCACGAGCTTCCAAACCGCCTTTTGACACCCATAAGAAGACACGCGGGTTGTTGCCTGTCCTTATATTTTCTCCACAAACTTGAATAGCCCATTCGATTTTCTTCACTCCACGGATACGACGTTTGGCACTGTAAACAAATTGGTCCGCAGACATGTGATTAAGAGCAGCCCTGGAGATTTTGAGTTCTGCGGCATCGGTGAAGGTCTGAAATTGTGAGCATTGCTTACATACACAAAAACGGAACAAATTTCCCCGCGCAGGGGGTGAAGTCCTGACACCCTTTCGACCAAACGGAGCGTTTTCCTCTCACATGACCGGAAACGCCGCCAGGATCCGTCAAAAAAAGAAGAAAGTGCTTCCTCGCGCACCTTTTTTTCTGTATACATCATGCAATTGTAAATTAAATGCTGTTTAAAAACTAACCGACAACATATTGATACAGTAAGCACTATTTTTTTCAAATAATGTGAGTTCCAGACAAGAAGCAGTGCCAAAACGCCGACTTTATACGTAAATCAAACAAGTTAGGATCAAAACACAGATTCAGTCGAAAATGAAACTCGTGCTCAAATGTTTTGACTGCGTTGACCATTCGTCGCATTTTGCCAGTGTCGGTCTTTGAAGGGGTATTCACTTTTCTGTGGATGCAACGTGCTTCAATGAATCAGAACACGATTTATAAAAGAATAGTGTAACGAACGTTTGTTGTAAATGTAAATATATTATGCAAACCTGAGTAACTGAGTATCAAGCCTTGTCGACAACATTATATTTACGAAGCGGTTAATCAAATTAAAATTACCATGATCTTTTTGGTACAAAATTTGTTCGATTTTCCGCATTTTTTTCGTGACGCATCGTTCGCATCTGTTACAATTCAACGGCTCAGAAAACATTTTTTAGCGTCTTATGTGTATGTATGAAATTGCTAACTACATTAATCGATGCACAATTTTCTAACTGTTAATCTGGGCATCATTTAAGTCACATTTCTGAATTCCCCGTGTTCTGACGGTTCAGAAATACTAGCTCAAAGTGGTCTAATTCAAAATTTTTGCATCTACCAGAACACGATTTTGACAAAAATCAACCTAAAATCGTTCTGGTAGTTTTTTGATTTGCAAAATATCGATCCGTTTGCAACTCAAGCGGTGTTTTTAAATTCCTTACGTTCTAACAGTCTAAAACTACATAATTAGGGACCGGCAGGCGGAGAACACTCGGTCACCCTGAGCGTGTCCCCGCGGGATACTGTAGAAAAATTTTTTGTTTTATTTTCAAAAACACATAGTGGAATCGGACGTTTCGCTTCCTTCCAAATCGATTGATGTTATCAGATTTAGTAAAAAGTTGCTTTAAAATGCCAAAACGTTTATTTTTGCCTCATTTTCGATGGTTTTCTGAAAATTTGGTCGGGCGCAGCCTCGCGCCGTCTGATGGCACCTATACCATTCGACTCAGCGTAAAAAACTGCATCGGTGGTAAAGCGGAAAAGACCCCGCAAGATCCCCAAAATGTGCCACGATTTTTTAAGTGAAAATGCCAAAAACAAAAGTTCATCAATTTGAGTATTTAGGGGCTGTCCAGAAATTACGTCATCGATGGACGGGGGGAGGGGGGATCAGTGCCACAATGACGGAAAATGATGAAGGGGAGAGGGGGTCAAGATCCCAAATGACGTCATCGGAAAATCACCGAATTTTGGGGATTCTGGGATCAAAATAACGGCACACAGCGCTGATTTTCTATGTTTTCTGGGTCTTGGGTCAAAATTAGGCTTTAGAATTCGAAAAAAAACGATTTTAGTGGTTCAATATCGGATTTTTGGCCATTTTAAAGAACTTTTCAAACTTGAAGAATGACGTCATTTAGGGGGAGGGGGGTCCAAGTCATAATGACGATCAATGATTGAGGGGGGAGGGGGTATCCAAATCACCGATTTTGCGATGACGTAATTTCTGGACAGCCCCTTAGCGTGTCTACACCCCCATTTTCAAGTATGAGAAATCGATTGGTAATTTTTGTTTTGCTCTAAAATCATTTTAAAGTGCCATAACCGACATTTGGCATTACATTTTCAAAGTTTTCGACATGCGCCGCCTCGCGCCGTCAGATGGCACCTATGCCATTCGACGCAGCATAAAAAGTTACATCGGGGGTGAATATTTGAAGACCCCGCAAGACCCCCAAAATGTGCCACTATTTTTTGAGTGAAAATGCCAAAAACAAATTTTGCTAAATCAAGTGATTTAGCCATCTGTATACCTGTTTTTAGGTACGATAAATCGACTGATGTTAGTGGTTTTGCCCTAAATACCTTGAAAGTGCCAAAAACGACATTTAAAGTTTTTTTTTCCAAAAACTATTTTGTATCAAAAAGGGGTTTATTAGTTACAAAACTTTGCTGTAAAGGCCGTTGATGTTGTTTTGCACTGTCAAAACCACATTGCCACGGTTTTGGCATGTGAATTGTCAACTTTTATATTGAAAAGCACCGCGCTAATGTCACGGATTGGTTCGCGCGCGTGTGCAAATGCATTGATTGCGTTCGTTGAAAAGTATTGCGTCAATAGAGGCAACGCGTACTGCGAAAGGTTTGGCAAAGCGTTCTAACTGACAACGAGGACACGCGAAAACAAGACGTGAGTCCCCCTGGAAAAAGTTTTTGGATTTTTGCGCTCTTTTCTCGGCATTTTCAGGCCTTTAAGATTTTTTGAAAATTCCAATTCTTTTTCCAATCAAAATCTACGATGATTTAGCGTCGAATAAGACCAATTGCAGCCTAATTGGTCGACATTTATTTTTACCTGCCGGTCCCTATACATAATCTCAATGATTTAGCTTGACAATTTTGCCCCTTCTCGAGCCAAAAACGCTAAAAAACTGATAAAAATTGCTTTAATGGAGCTGTATTTGAAAAACCGTTGATGTAGGCACAATTTGAGCAGTGTTAGTCAATGACCAATTCTGGGGTACCGGACCGGACCACGTACCGGTACCGGTCCGGTACTGCGGTCCGCGGACCGGTACAGTACCGGTACCGGTGCGGTACTGTTGTGCGGACCGGTACCAAAATGAAAAAAACGTGTTTAAATGCGTTTTTTCAGCATGTTAAACGTTCGAAAGTTTTATTAGCCGTACTTTAATGGTTTAGATTTTGTGGAAAAAGAAATTCAGCGCGATTGGGACCGAACTTATGGAATCCATATCGTGAAACTTTAGCAAGGTCTTAAAGTGTGTTCACTTTTTTTACGTTGAAAACGTCAAAAGTGGCATACAAAACGACCAAAGTTTGATATCTTTCTTTCCGTAAAGATTGTTTTTGTCTCTTTTTTGAGTTTTCAGTAAAAAAAAATTTTTTTTACCGGTACGGTCCGGTCCGCCGTACCATTTAAATTTTTCGCGGACCGGACCGTACCGCGGACCGGTCCGGTACCTGGTACATGGTCGGTACAGAGCGGACCGCCGGTACATTGACAAACACTGAATTTGAGTAACATTTATGAATTCCTTATGTTTTGGCGATTCAGAAACACATACTTAAGTTGATCTGTTTCAAAAACTTACACCTACCAGAACTCAGTTTTGACAAAAGTCAACCGCAATCAAATTGCTAGTTATCTACCTTGGGAAATATCGATCCTCTTGTCAATTAAACGGTTTTTTTTAACTTCTAGTGTTCTAGCAACTTAAAAACATGTGTTTGTTTTTGTTTTAGGGCAAACGTACTCGAGATCAAGCCGAAATGTGCAAACGACAACGATATTTGATGTGCCGATGGAAAAAAAAGGCGCTTGCTACAGCCAAGCCGTGGTCCACCAACTGATATGTTCCTAATGGAAATCAGTCGTCGCGTTGCGTTTGTGTTAGAGAACACGTGCTGCACGTTGCTAACATAAAAAACACTAGCCAAACCTCATTCACCTGGCCAATGTTATTGAATGCACACTCGTCGGATCAGACATCCTAGTCAAAGTAATTATGCTCCCCTCAATTTGCTTCGCATTTTTACTCAATTTTGCTTCTTCGAGTTCTTATGAAACATAAATGTTGAAAAAAATACTTTTTTAAATTCTCGTTTCCCACTGACATTCGCGTTACATTTAGCACCTCATCATGTATGTATAATAAACAGCTCAGAAGTGTGTTTTTTTAAGAAATGTATCGTCCACATCCGTTGCATACGACACCAAGCATGGATGACGTAAGGTCAAAATATATATGTAAAAAACTATGTTCCGTTTTCAGGTGTTTAAAGATTCGACTGAGATCCGTACAACAACCGACGATCTAAATGCCCTGCCAAAACATGAATACATTTCAAGTCCAGTTCGACCAATATCTGGTTCAAATGGTCTTTTTTGGTCATTTGCCGTTTATGGATCACAACGCGAAATGGATAGCGAATCATTTTATGTTGATATAACCGTTACTGGAAAGGCCGTGGTTGACGTCGCTCTGTTTGTTGGCTCATTTGAACCTATGGAACATCGCAAGTTTTGATTTAGCACGTCCTTCTCAAGACAATTAACAGACATTATTACAGATTTTTCTCAGTTGAAGTTAGATGGAACTATTCCACTTCCTACCCGGTTTATGACTAGAAAATTAGGAGACAACGGAGTTATTCGATGTGAAATTACTGTTGCTACTTTCACAAAGGCTACTCATTTTCACTTGGAGGTTCCAACAATGCGTGATTTGGTGACTTATGCTGATCATTGTGAGAAAGATGTTGAAATTCTTGTAGAAAAAACACTCGTTCTCAAGGTACGTACATTGAAATGCGTTACCGAGAGACTAACATGATGACACTTCAGGTCCATCGCTTTTTCTTATCACTGATTTCACCCGTCTTTCAAACATACTTCGCACACAAGACTAAAGAAGCGTCAACGGGCCAGATTAACATTACAGATTTCGATGTTGACACTGTAAAAAGCGTATTTTCTTACTGCTACGGCACTGATATCGGTAAAAAAGACGTTCCAGAAATTGTAAACATGTTGCGATTTGCTGACAAGTATGACATCAAAATAGTTACGGTACGTTCAGACTGGCCATTCAACAATATGAATGTACAATTTTAGCACAACTTTGAAGAATGTCTGTACGAAGACATGAATAGTAAAAACTTTGCAACGATAGCCGAGTACGCATACGATTTGGAAAGAAGCTACATGCAACACAAATGCGCAATGTTCTACAGACACAACCACGCTAGTTTGACCCTAACAAAAGAATTTGGATCTTTGAGTGCACCTATCAAGGATAAATTAATATGTAGGGCAATTCACATTCAATCAGTTGATATTTTGACCGGTATGGATGAAGATTCATTTTGGTAGTTTGCTGATAACTGTCACTGTAGCGTGAATATGAGCCTGACGTTGTATTATGAATACTATTTACATTTTGTGCCATCAATATAGACTATAAATTTTATTAAAGTAAATTCTAGTGCATTAATTTTTTGTTAGATGTTGCTCAAAAATAAAGTGCCAGTTGTGTCAAGCTGTACAGATGGATTCTATGTGTAAAAACTCTGGAACAAAATTAGTTGAAATTGGCACTAGTTTTCAGTTGTGCATTTATAGAGTAATCTATTTAATTTGTTTGACAACCGTTACCTTATGGTCAATTTAAAACTTATTTCTTTAATTCCCGTGTTCTGGCAGTTTAAAAACACCTGATCTAAGTGATCTTAATCAAACCTTTTTCGCCTACCAGAACACCATTTTGCAAAATATCAACCAGAAATTGTTCTGGTAGTTTTCAAATTTGCGACATAATCATTTATTAATTCCATTAAAGTAAAGATATGGTTTGTTTTTTATTAGGCACGCTTTTCATTTACTTTTGCATATAATAAGTATGACGTTCATCGTACCAGATGGTGATGTGGGCATATTCTGCCGGCGGGTTGAAATTACGGTCATGAACAATAAGATGCTGGTGTAAGAACGTATTAAGAAGTCGGAAGAAAGTTTGATAACGCTTATCTCCGTCCGAAACGTGCATAAACATGCGAAAACCTGGTCGTCGTCCCTGTAAGCACATTTGTAAACAAATTTAAAAAATACAAACGAAACTAACTTTTAAAAAAGTCAAGAGTTGTTCATTCTCAAATAGTTTAAATCTATTAGAATGTACAGAAATTGTTAAATTTTCCAGTAAGCATGTATTTGTTAATTGTACAACGTCCGCTAGCCAATTTTGCGGAAGATAACATGATGTCAGATTTAAGTGTCGAACCTGCGGAAACGCAATAATAATTTCGGCTAAACTTACGGTGCAAGGAACGTTATCATTACGAATGCGAAAGTTCGTGACATTTTTTGCAAGTGTCCATTTTGAAAGTTTATCAATAAAAGACTTTGAAATGTTACAATAATTCAACTTTAATCTAGTCGGTTGTAACAGAAGGCGTCCAACTAATTCGGGCGTAAAGTGTGGTAGGTCAAAGTTACGTATATTGACAAAAGTAACACACTTGAAAAGACTATTCTCATCTTTTGTTGCCGGTATGAAATTTGAAGTAACTGAAATTACTCCATTTTCGTTGTTAATTGTACATTTGCCATCTATTAGGTTTGTAACGATTTGAAGTTTTGGCGGACAAATTGACGGGTTGCCAGCGGCGACTTGAAGATTGTACAGCTCGAGCGGAGTTGTGAGTTCGCTGAGGCGACATCGGAGACCATAGGCAAGTTTGGTGATGGGGTAGGGCATGGTTTAACAAATAAAATATATAAGAACTGGCAATGAAGCTACAACAGGCAAAACACAACTGTGCGTTGGTCTACCAACTTGCAAGCGGACGCATACCTCGCTTAATATCGATTTTCGAAGACCGTAGTTTCAACAAGTGTTGCATGTCGCATTTGTCGACCGGACAAACTTGCGCAAAAAGGGGTCCTGTTCTGACCTAATAGTATGTAAGCTTAACAAAAACAATTATTCAATATTTTATTTGCATTTATTACGTAGATACCAAATGTCATTATTAATTTTAATATAAGAAAGCATTTTCACTTCCTCAAAACATTGTGGCCTGTCAGTTCTTCACCATTAAAAAAGTAAAAATGTTTGGGACACACCGACAGATGTATAGTTTTCAATGTGTATTTTTTGTAACTGCATTGCAAGACATCTTTTATGGGAAACATAAAACCATTTTCCGTAATGTATTGACCAAGATGATGCGGTGTTCATCCGCAATCAACAGATTAGCTTCAGCGGAGTAATCTTCATAGTCATCATCTTCGTCTTCTTCTTCATCGTCATCTTCTTCTTCTTCTTCGTCGTCATCGTCACTATCTTCGTTGTTAAAATAAAACTCAAAAGTGTTGTGTGTCAAAGTAGCTTGAAGCTTTAGTGGGCAGATGGACGGAGTGCCAGCGGCGATTTGAAGTTCATAGCATTCAATTGGGGTGGTGAGTTCAGCGAGACGGCGACGAAGACCGTAAGGAAGTTTGGCGATCGGGTACGGCATGGTGGACCAAATGAGCAACGGAGCAAAAAAAAATGGAGATGAACAACAGAAAAGCTACAATGCGTTAACGCATCCAATTGGTCTATAAATGTAAATGCGAATAGCTTGAGCAGCTCGTTCGAAAACAATCGATTTTCAAAGACCGTCGGTAGGTAGACCCTGTGTGGCACACTGCATTTGTCGACCGGACAAACCTGCGCAAAAGTGTACGCCCACGACAAAATTAATTATCTAATAGTGCAAAAAGTCAATGTCCTTACAACCAAGATTACACACTGTACTATTGGAACGAAGCTTTCAAGCGCTAACTTGTCACGGAGAAACGTTTCATTCTTATTTCGACAATTCGTTTATTACGCTCAATACGATAAAAAAAATCAACACAAAAAATAAACCAACATTGAAACAAAAAAAACATTTCTAAACTGACAACTATTTAGCTCAAACAAGCAGCAGAACGAATGATGTCCACCTGCGTCGACGGGTCCAAGCCGACAAACTCGGGCGTCAAAGTGATTGTGCCAACATTGTTGCGGTAATACTTGACACACTTTGATTTGAGATCAGTCTTATCCAAGTCCCAGGCATACTTGGCAATCGTTCCAAAGTTCTCTTGCGTCACTTCGCTGTGCAGCAGTAACGGTTCGACCTTCTTCTGAAACGTGTTAGCTGTTTATGGAGGAAAATCAAAACAAAAGGAAAACGTACGATGAGTGCCTTGATGTCATACTTGTCGGCGAACATCAGAATATCAACAAACTGATGCAACTCTGTGGTAGCATGCACTCGGCCGTAACAGTAATCGATCGCACGTTTGACAGTCTCGAAATCAAAATCAGTAATCGTGAGTGTACCAGTTCTGGCTTCCTTCGTATCGTGGGTAAACGCTGCTTGGAAAACCGGAGAAATCATGCACAAAAGATGCCGATGCGTCTAAAACTGTTGATTTCAGTTTGTTACAAAAAACCAAACAAAAGAACCCACTGGAATGGTCTTGTCACCCACGACAAGTTGAGCATTCGGGACGTAATGGCTAGAATCCGCGACAAAGTCATGGATTGTCAACGGGGCTGAGAAGTCCTTTTTCTCAAAGTTCGTAAAAGTGACGTCCATGGTCACAACGCCGTTAACGCCAAGTCGAGAGGGCCAAAAGTAGTTGATATGCCACAGATTAGTGGTGTCGTCAACGTTTATATTGAACCCTGAAATGAAAAAAAACCAAAATATTTTTAAACATGCATAACAACATACCCATGTCGCGCGCGTCTGCAGGACCAACATGAGCGACTCCATAGGCTTTCAAAACGCTTTTAGACGTCCAAAGAAAAATATCTGCGTGTTTATCGCCACCTTGGACAACACGGAAAGCCCACTGAATGTCCTTGGATCCAACAATATCACGTTTGGGAGTGGACACATACTCGCCAACGGCCATTTTATTGAAGTCCTCCGCTGAAATTTTGATTTCCGCGGTATCGTGAAACTTCTGAAACAAAAATGTTGGAATCTGGTTTTAAAAAAGCAATGAACTTACTGTTGACATGTTTGTACTGGCTAACAAGAGTCTGTGGCTTGAATGTGGCAAGAAATAGTAA
Organism: Panagrellus sp. LJ2284; assembly: GCA_024447225.1. Taxonomy (NCBI): domain Eukaryota; kingdom Metazoa; phylum Nematoda; class Chromadorea; order Rhabditida; family Panagrolaimidae; genus Panagrellus; species Panagrellus sp. LJ2284. The sequence goes on from JAMRYC010000009.1 coordinate 1,507,695, forward strand.
AAATCAGGCGGCTTATTAGGGAGCAAAATCGGCTGAAATGGCGACAGACAACTGCAGCTGCTTGAAGACAAGAAATGTGTGCAAAAAAAGTGTGCAAACGCTCGTCACACTTTGCCAAGAAGTTTATACTGTCGATTTCAACCTTTTCCCACAACTTGGCACACTTCTGTTTTATGAAACATGTTTCCTGGAAATGATGGTTCATGTTTTTCTTCGTCTGTCTTGACATGAATCGATTTTTTAAACAAAAATAGGCAAAAGAATAGGTTTATTATACGCGTATTATCACAAAGTTAAGTTAACATACACTTAGGGATCGAGAATTCGTTTCGATTACTTCAAGGCGGCTGCAGAACGAATGATATCATGCTGCGTTGACGGATCCAAGTTAACAAAATCGGGTGTCAGGGTGATTGTGCCAACATTATCGCGGTAATACTTGGCACACCGCGTTTTGAGATCAGTTTTTTCCAAGCCCCAAGCATACTTGGCAATCGACGCAAAGTTGTCCGGCAATATTTCATCGCGTAGCAGTAAAGGTTCGAGCTTCTTCTGAAAAAAACGGTTCATAGAAATTGTCAATACCAAAATGAAAAAAGTAAAACTTACGACGAGGGTTTGAATTTGATACTTGTCCGCGAACATGAGTATGTCAGTATACTGAGGCACGGTATTGGCAGCAAACGTCCGGCCGTAACAGTAATCGATGACGTTTTTGACTGTTTCGAAATCAAAGTCAGTGATTTCGATTGTGCCGGTTTTGGCCTCCTTGGTATCGTGAGTGAAGGCTGCTTGGAACACGGGAGAGATCATGCATAAGATGTGGCGATGAACCTGAACATGTTTTTGACCAAAAACTGTAGAAAATGGCGTCAAATGTTACCTCAATAGTCTTGTCACCGACCATAATCTTGACATCTGTGGGGTAATGACCCGAGTCTGTGACGAAATCATTGATAGTAGACGGCGCTGGTCCAGCAGCTTTTTCGAAACCGGTAAAAGTGATCTTGATTTGAACAAAGCCATCGGGACCAAGTCGCGAAGGACAAAACTCGCCGAGAAGATACGACTCGAAGTTGCCGTTAACGTTGTTGGAAAAAGCTGTAATAAGAAAACTAAAGTAAACACGAGGCAAAATCCTTTAAGAAACTGACGGAACGTTCCCGAATTCGCAGGACCCGGAGTAAAAGATCCAACGGCTTTCAAAGTGCCTTTAGACACCCACAAACGAACGGGAGCATGTCCGTTACAATTAAATCCATAAACGCGGAAAGCCCATCGAATACCATTGGATCCAATGATGGCACGTTCGGGACTCGACGCATAACCGTCTACAGCCAGTGCGTCGAATTCTTTCTTTGAAAGTTTGATTTCAGCGGTGTCTTGAAATTCCTGAAACAAAACATGTTAAATTATGGCTCCAAAACGCGATAAACTTACTGTTGTCATGTTTGTACTGGCTAAAGGACTAGTCGAGAATCCGTGGTGCGAATGTGGCGGAGATCGGGCGGCTTCTTTGCAAGCAAAGTCGGCTGGAACGGCGAAACACAAGTTGAAAAACGAAACTGTGCGCGAAAAAGTTCACAGGGCCGGCCGTTTTCTAGGAAGGTCTGCTGGTCTTGCTAGGAAGGGTCAAAATTTCTAGGAAAGCAGTGTGTTTCGCTAGGAAACTCGCGACTTTCTTCCTAGCAATTGCGTCGTTTTTCCTAGCGTGGTTTTGAGCCCTGTTTCGCCACGAATCGCATTTCGCATGCTGCGTGCACAGGACTGGACTTGGTTGTTTTTTCGTTTCGGTTATTTGTTTTACGCGCACGATTAGCTTATCTGTCACGTACTTAACGTGCTCTTCTTGTCCCGAACGCCCCTCCAGATCCATGCCGAGGAGTTGAGGCTTGTCATCGACGGTTTGTGCAGGTTACAAGGTGAGTTTAGAGCTACCCGAGGGTTACTTGACACTTATATATTTCCATTCGACTTTGCAGAATGCCCCGTTTCAACACGCCCCTTCACATCGAAACCAGCAACTACCAGACGCCGCAACACAACCCTCTCCGAAACTTCCGTAAACCGTTGGCAGGCACGATGCTCCGCAAACCCTAGAGAAGATGACCGTCGCAGTTGTGAAGAGGGACATCTCGGTGTCGGCGGTCTGGACTTGCTTGTACCAGCCTGGGAGGAGGGGATTTGCTGTCAGGCGATAACGTGGTGTAAGTTAGGCATTTTTCCTATTTTTACGTTTCAGTTTATTATATATCCAATGCCTTCAGGAATCCAAAAAGAACTTTGACGAAGACAAGTGAAGACTCGAAGCTTATCGATAATGCTTATCCTGATTTCAATCGCATCCAGTGGAAACATCAAAGCGAGTGGGACACGGTAAGTCTTTCTGCTAAGAATGTCTTTTTTTCTTGATTCCTCACCTTTGGAACGTTATTGGGGTATGTTTGATCTGTGAAATACGCCTTCCTTGTGATCCCGATAATTGCGTTTCGGCAAACTGTTGTGTTCAGAGTCATGTTACTGTGGCAGTGTCTAAGCACTGGCCCTATTCGGCCCCTTTTAGAGTTTTGTGAAACCCCGTGTCGGAGTGTGCGTTAAGGAGTTGTCCTATGGAACGATTTCAAGCCAGTTAGCCTAAGGGGATAAGGATCTCGATGAGGTCATGATCAGAATCGTGGTGGATTCGATCAACGTCGTTGAAATGACAATCAGCACCTTCGAAAAGTATTTCCTGCGCAGCCTTGCCAACGATGAGGAGGCGTTTTCGACGTTATTAAGAAGCAGCAACGGTCCCGAGGCGGCTAATGTCTTAGGCCCTGAGGACAAGTCCGTCATCACGAGCTTCCGCTATGTTCCCAACGTTGTTTTTGGTCACTGTTTAGACAAGAGCTTTTCCCGGCACCAGTTTCGCAAAACCGAGGATGCCAGCTCCGACGGCTTCCAAGCCGAAATCTCCAAACCTCGGCAACGTCTCAACCGTCGCACTCGCAACGCCTCTGTCTAGACTGACGCCATCCAAGACAACGATACCGAGCAGGTCGAGGCCGGCAAGGATGACACCGCTGAGAAGCCTTCGAAGACGTCACGCGGAACCGCAATTAGCACGAAAAGCGTATCGCTGCTGACGATAAAGTTGCCAAGCCTGCCGACAATGAAGTCGATTACATTCTTACATTCGTCAACGTGAATCCCCGAAGTAAAGTCTGCCATTGGCAACGAAGGATCTGCCGGTGCATCTTCTTCAAAGAAAAACGATGGAACGTGGATTTCCACCGAGAGCAGGCCATCAACGACTGATGCCACCGGTTGAAGGCATATTCGGACCTTAACGAGCGGGCACTCATTGGACTCCCGACATGCCGGAACCGCGCTTGAATGGACTTCTATATGATGCTCGGCCGCCGTCACGTCACACATTGGAATTCTGGCGAAGGGCAGAACTACGGCGTCGTGAAAGCCATCGTGGAACACCGCCATTTCGACCTGATTACTTCGCCAATGGCCCCTCTCACATCTTTAACCCCTTCAACTTCCAATGGGCCGACTTTTCGACTATGATCATCGCGTGTACCTGGGCCCCATGTACCCCAACGGACCCCCGATGCCGCATCTAACGAAAACGACGTGGACGCCTGGTGGCCCCTGCCCGGATATGCAGCGCAGTCCGCTGCCGGAGTTCGTCCTCGAACCACCTGTTAAGCCCAATTTAGCTGTGCCACTCATTCGTAATGAATTTCCCACGTTCCATCGGTTTGGCAGCAAGATCCGACCGTTTTCACGGATACCGTCTCGGGTGCTACCTTCGACATCCGCTGCACCATGCGTGTCATCTCGAATCCGGCCGCTTCTGAACTCCTTCAATCGGTGAAACATATTTGTTGATTCCAAACTATTATCGCGACCGTGAACATCACATCACCCCTGGCCCGTGAACTGTTCAGACTGTTGAAGTTTATAGGTCTTCGACAACCTGAAGCGTGCTTTGCATTGACACTCCGGCTGATTTGGACATCAAAAAACCTTATCTGTTCTATTTGAATGCCGTTGCAGCCGACTGTTATCCGACTATGGCCCTGGATTCTGTGCCTTCACTGTGAAGTACGCCGAAATAAAGCCAGCACATTAACGGCATGTCGAGCGGTGAACTGCCCGCCTTTTTGATAAAATGTCGAGGAAGGCCGTCGGCCACGGCGTCGATCATTAGTGACAACAGTGAAGTCGTGGAGCATCGCACGTGAGAAGAAGTTTTGGTTGCAATAAAAACATAATGTAGGCTGTTTTCAGATGAGCTGATAGCGATCGTCGGAGCATTCATCCAGCGAAGAGATGCTCCGGATAAAGAAAAGGTCATGAGGCTGCTCAACGAATTTCCGATGAAGCCTATCCTCCGTGGCAGCAATGTCAAGTGGCAGCATCAGAGCCGTTTCTGAAACCACTTCCGCAGCTCACGCGATGAGTAAGCTCTTATCGAACCCTTGTTGAGCGTACATCAAGCGTAACCATCGTAGTAGGTAAGAATCTGATTTGTTTCTTTCATTAAAGCTAATTGTATAAGTTTCAGCGGTTCCGACCGACCTATGGCTCTTCAGCCGTCTCCCAACAGCAAGACAACCCCAAGCATCTCCCACTGCCATCCATTTTGCGTCTCCTAAGCATGCCCTATAGCTGAATAAGGTTTGTTTGCCTTGCGGCGTTGAACTAGAAGTCGATACTCTGTTGAATTATATATAATTTTCAGCGATTCCAACACAAACAGCGGTTCTACTTCGACAAGCAACTTCCTCGACCATACCTTCAGCTACCTCCATCCGTTGTTTCTCTATTTCCAGCTTCTAATCATGTCCCGTAGCTGAACAAGGTTCGTTTGCTTTGCGGCGTTGAATGAGAGGTCGATTAGCTGCTTAATTATATATAATTTTTAGTGGTTCCTACACAAAACGTTCTTCCACATCGACAAGCAGCTTCCTCGATCATCTCCCAGCCGCCGCCATACGTTGGCTCTTCTCCCTTCCGTTCTATTGCTCGACCCAGCCAGAATCTTTCCAGAATCCCACATCAAGGTGTCCCTCATTTTACTCCGTACTTTGTATTTGTTATTTCTGACCATGCTTGGCACATTTTATATATTTTATTGTAGTTTTTCATGTTCTATGGTACTTGTTTGTAGTAAAAATGAACTATTTGCCAATATTAAGTGTGTATTGAAGGCAGGGGATCGAGGGCAAAAGCGGGCTGGAGTAAAAAAAGGAGGCGAAATAACAGGGGGCTTAGCTAGGAAGAAAGGCGAAATCGCTAGGAAGATCGCCAGAAATTGCTAGGAAGGTCAGCACGCATCGCTAGGAAGGTCCGCTGTGCGTGCTAGGAAGAATTGTGCGCATTCTTCCTAGCAATACCAGCAGACCTTCCTAGAAAACGGCCGGCCCTGTGAATTCGAAACCCCCTTCGGACGTTCGTCGCACTTTGCCAAGAACTTTACAGCCACGAAAGAAACGAGAAAAAAACGCGTTCGCCACGGGGCCCGAACTTTGTCAATATCCGCTACTTTTCAATCCTTATCCACGCCGTTCACGCGCCCCTGTCCGCCATATCATTCTACAGTCGGGTCTACCGTACGACGGTTCCAACATTAGCATGATGAAATCACTTTTTTGCGTGTTTTGTTTTGATTCTTTTGCAATTTTACATTTGACGTTTCTCCTCTTATTTTCGCCTCAATTTGCCCTTATTGAATCAATTTCCAACCTCAATCCCTTTCCAGGTCGATAGCCAAACATGCTGAGACGCAAGTTCGGTGGCCCACGCCTCTCGGCAGCGAAGCAGGTTGTCTCGCGGAAGCCGGGCGATGCGGAACCCGCGCCAGTTGCCGCCAGCGACGCTCCTGGAAGCTCCGCCGTCGCTGCCGTTCCTCAAGTGATTCCAGAACCCGAACAAGCTGCTCCAGCACCTGTTGCTGCTCCTGTGAATGATCCCATCCCCGAAACAGCACCACCGGTGGCGGAACCGATCTTCGCCGTTCCCAAACTTCCAGCACCGTCAGCGAGACCGATCTCGCCCATATTGGTCGACAGTTCCCGGCAACGGAAGCGCTTCGACTCGATCCGGAGCCCAGTACGCTTTGCCGATGATGTACTGGACAATGAGCGTGAGTTTTGATAGATTTTTTTTCAAATTTCTCGAAAAAGTCGAGAAAAATATATAAAGAAATACTTTTTATATATAATTTTCCTTAAAAAAGTTACTTTTATATATAATTTTTGCAGCCCCATCTCCCCAGCCCCTCCCCATCGATGAACAACCCTTCTCCCCGCCGATGCCCCGGGTTAGAACCCTTTCCGGAGCTTCCCAGATCAGCATGGCTTCATCGGTCGCCACTGGGGTGTCGTCGAATCCATCAGCGCCGAAACGCCAGCGAAGAATGATAGACCGGGATGAAGAATTCGACCCTACAAAGTTTACCATGGCCGATCTGATCGACTGGAAGCCCAAGACGGAGAACACGCTGAGGAAGAAGTGGAGCGAGTTGGAGAAAAAGTTCAAGGAAGAGGGCTTTGCGACGAAGAAAGAGGAGCCGTCGGTGGTTGAAGAGGCTGATATTGGGCCAAAGGTAGGGTTTTTAAACTGGGCATAAGACTTCTATGGTAAACTCATTCTTTCAGGTCAAAATCGACGAACACGGCAACGTCGTCATCGATGAGGAGAGTCTCGTCGTCCGGCGGAACCCTGAGGATGTTGTTCTCGAGGCTGTTGACGATGTAAGTCAACTTTTCATTCACTTTTTTGAAATCCAAACAACCCCTTCCAGGATCTCATCCCCAAAAAACTCAACTCCCTCAGCTTCCGGAAGAACTACAACCGCGCATCCACCTGGACAGCCCTCGAAACTGACCTTTTCTACGAAGTTTTGAGTTGCACTGGAACTGATTTCGGTCTGATGCAGAATTTTATGCCTTTCAAGACACGATCTGACATTAAGAAGAAGTTTTGCAAGGAGGAAAGGGTCAATATGGCTCGAGTCAATGAGGTTTGCCCTCCATTTTTTTGATTTTAGCTCATTTTTGGCATTCCAGACCCTCCGAAATCCTGCCATGTTCAACGAAGAGATCCTCGATGCCCGTATCGAACGTCTAATGGGGCTCATTGAGAAGGAAAACGACGCCAAACGTGAAGCCAAGGAGTTGAAGGAGTCCAAAAAGCGGAAGCGCAATGACCCGAGCATTTGTACCGTGGCCACTGATGGCGTTAGCGTGATTGATTTGAGTGAGAATCCGAATGAAGACGATCCGGAGTTGAAGCCTGTTGCGTCGACGTCGACAAAGAGGTTGGTTTTTGGTGGGGTTTTGAAAACTGATATCTAGTCTGTCTTCTTGTAGGGAAGTTGGCCGTCCAAAGGGTTCCAAAAACAAGAAAACTGCCACGAAAGCTACTTCCACGTAAGTTTATCACCTTTTTTTTTACGTTTTTCTCAATTTTAAGCCCATTTCAGCCCCGTCGAAGTCGTAACCGTCGACGAAACCCCCACCGAAGGCCCATCCCAATCAGCTCCTCCACCGCCTCAGCCAACTCCCCAGACCAATGGTACCACTCAAGCCAGGAATGAGCAATTCTCCCAAATCTTCAGTAAGTCCACCCCTTATCCATTTCCAAGCCTAACAAACCCCCATTTCAGCTGATCTCGGCCCCGAATTCCCCTTCTTCGACATCTCCGACACCACCCCCGACATCGAAGTCCCCAAACTCCAACAAAACCTGCTCCTGATTCCGCCCCAAAGCAAGTTACGAGTCATGCAGAAGACAAAGAAGCGCCTCCAGCCAGAACTGGCCATCGTCACCTCCGACCGGCAAAAGTACTACCTCGGCTATGCCAATGATGAAGTAACTGGAGGTAAAAGTTTGCTTTTGCATCGATTATGAGCCCATTTTGGCTTGGCATTTGTTTTGATCTTTTTTGATTGTGATACTGTAGATAGGCTACCATTTTTGTTGAATTTTTGTGCCGTCGGTTGATTTGGCCAGTTTTAATAAAATAAACAAAAAAACAATGAAAAACTTAACAATGGTCATTCTAATGACACTTTGAAAACGCCATAACGATGGCACTTTGTCCACAGTTTGTGCAGTTTTCGATCTTCAAAGGCACCTCTTTTTACGTTGGATTCGAGATACAGGACGTTGGCGACTCTCATGTGGTTTAGCGCGAAGGCACACATCATGCAGGGCTCTTGGGAGAGGAGAACGTCGCAGCCTGGAAGGGTTCGGGTTAGATTTTATATATAAAAAGTTGAAAACTGGCTGACCATTAGCGTAGTAAGTGTCGTCATTGGCATGGGATGCCACTGTGGCCGTTGTCGCGAAGACGGCATGCTTTAAAGGAGTCCCAGCATCGGCATAGCCTTCAGCGAGGACTTTCCTGCGCTTTGGATCGTAGACAATGCAGCCCCGACGGTTTTGGAGCCGCTCCAAGAAGTCCAGATAGATGGATTCAAGCTGGGTCCCACTGACTCCGGGCATTTCGCCTTTGAACATTGCTTCCATGGACTTGTTGACCTTGAATTTGACTGGCCAGAAGGGGATGGTCTTTTCGTAGTGGCATCGGAGGGTGGAAGCGGTGGCTGGGACTTGGACTGTGTAAACTGCAGCCTCACTATAATTTTCTGCGACTTTCGTGGCTTCTTCCTCGCTTTGTGGACTATCGGCCGGGCCTATCAAGACATGCTTATCCCCATTGACCCTCTTGAGATGTGGAAAAGCTTCACCGAGGCTGGAAGGCGCCTTTAGGAGGGTCGCAATGGCAGAATTGGGGACGCCGGAGACAGCGAGAAAGGGGATCGTTGTCGGGGTCGTTTCAAAGTCGTGATCAAGCGATGTGAATCGAAGCCGAGTCGGGGCCGGTCGGGGCTGTTTCGCTGGGGGTGATCGGCAGGGTGATGAAGATGTGGATGGGACGGCATCGGCATCGGCGACCATCATGGAAATGGCAGACAGAAACGCCAGAGGCAGTGAAAAATGCGGGCTGCTAAACTGAATTGCGTTTTGCACGTTTAGCCAACAGTGTGCGCAGAAAACCATCGCCCCACTGCGACATTTGTCGTGTTATTGTAATTGTAAACTGTCTTTTATAGCGGTATCTGTAATTACTATTCTTTTGCCTAAGTATCGGAAACAAAGTTACATTGTTATATTAAAATCAAATTTCTTGGAAAACTAATGATCATGCATTATTTCTTCATTAGTCTATTCAAAAATTATCACAATGTGTCCGGTATCTCTACGGTCAGACAACAATCCACGGGTCGCCCCACTGCGACATTTATAAAAACATTTTAATTGTAAACTGTTTATTGATACCTTGTTCTCAACCACTATTTTTCTGTCCATGTACTGCAAACAATATTTTTCGGTAATAATAAAGCCAGAATTCACTAAAGACTAATAAGTCATATAGTAATTAAAATTTGTTCAACCAAAAACTGGATTGACTTTGTGCATTTTCCTGTCGAAGAGGAAGTCAAGTGTTGCCTCACTGCGACATCTGTTGAAACATTGTAATCGTAAACTGCTTTATGAAGAGGTTTTGGTGTTTTATATTCTTTTATCCATATATTGGTAACAACCTAGTCATGTTGTTTTAAAACCAAAATTTATCTAAACATGATAAGTCATCTTTTACTTACAAATAAATTTAATTGAAAACTGTTCTCTTTTGCTCATCGACAACACCATTTCATACAGTACACTTTTAAGTAAACAACTTACTGCATTAACATATTCATAAAAACTGAGGCGTTTGAGTATCTTCTATGCCATCTAAAAGTGCACCCCACATGTTTGCAACCCCTTCCTGCTTCTGTGCCCTCATCTGTCAACAAACCTGTCATTCAAAGTTTGCCATTTCCTTTAAACAATGTTTGTTATTCGGCAGAAACAAACCTTCAACACAAAATCACGATTATATCTCCCAAATGCATGCGATTTCACCCCCTTTGGCACATTGTCTACGTCTGCGGCGTTCGCCCCCAGGCTATGCCGGGCCAACAAAAAGCGTCATCGTCATAACCAAAAAATTGACCGGTTAGCTCCGCCCTGTCATTGGGGGTTGCCCTGAAGGCGATGGCGGCTCCTGTTCGTCGGCGGACAACGGGAAGCCATTAGTCAGTGGCCAGCCTTGAGACTTGGGACTGGACTATGTTGTTATTGTTGGTTGAAACTGTGGGTGTATCCGTTTAATTTGAGTTTTAATTGAAAACTGTAATAGTTTGGTGTATTTGTATCATGTCAATCGAACCCTCACCGCCGCTAATCCACCGAAAGGGGCATGGCTCCATCTCAAATGGAAAACCAAGTGTCATCGAGAAGATGACCAGCTTCGATGAGACCGTAATGAGCGATGATGGTACCAAATCGACGCATAAGAAGAAGAAAAAGAAGCCGGCTTGGTATCGGCGGATGGAGGAGAGCTTTTGTGACTTTGCCGAACATACCAGGTATGACCATTTTCAACTTTTAAGTTTATAAGTTGGCAAAATTCAGCTCCCACGGCATCCCTCGAGCCTATACAGCCCCAAATTCCGTCAAGCGCGCCCTCTGGATGATCCTCTTTTTCCTGTGTCTCGGTGCCTTCTGCTTTCAGGCCACATTAATCATCAAGCGCTTCCTTCGGAATGACATTATCGTCGGTGTGGAGCTCAAATTTGAGAATATCCCCTTTCCAAGTGTGACTGTCTGCAATTTGAACCCCTATAAAAACAGTCTGGCAAGATCACTCGGTTCGGTTCGAGACACTGTACGTTTCCATTCACAAAGTTCAATGCCGCTAAAGTCCAAAACCCTGACCTTTGTGCCATTTCAGCTGCTCGCTTTCGACACAGCCATCGAAAACTCGAATCCTTCCGGGCAGTCACGCCGCCGGAAACGGGCGATTTTAACCCCCGAGCCCAGCTTGGTCAGCTCCAAGTGTGCCATTGCCACCGACACCGGGATGTATTTTGCCATTTCTGAGCAACCTGACTTCAATGAAGCCCTGCTGAATCAGGTCGATTGCTACTGTCTCCACAGTCGACGGCATGAACGCAATTATGAGTGTGCACCGGTGGAAGCGTGGGAGGCTGCCGAGTGCCACTGCAACGACGACGGCAATGGCATTTGTGAACGCTTTCAACTTGAAGAAAGTAGTGAAGCTGGCAAAAATGGCAACATGGTGCCATGTTCCTGTCGACGCCGGACCTCCTGGAGCGATGAGTTGTGTGTTGCCAATGAATTTGACCAGGTTGGCCTTGCCTTCTTTACATCAGCGAATCTTGTTCTTTGCACTTTGTAAACATCTACATCATTCCAGCTAACCCCCTCCTGGCCTCTTAAATTCAGCCATCATCATTGCCAATGCGAATCTGCCCACCCAGAATCCCCCTGTATCGCCAACAAAACAGCCCCCACCTCCTGCCTCTGCGCATCCCCAATAAACTCCCTCTCCCTCTACTGCGCTCCAGAAGCTCTCTGGACCCAACACCAATGTGCCGACTGTAATTGGCATTCTGAATGCCGCAAAACCTACATCGTCGGAAGCGCGTCTGATAAGGAACAACAATGCCTCTGTCATGGCACCAAATGTCTAGCCGTAACGGCCAATGAAGACATGCCAGTTATGACCACCACCAAAGCCAAGACAGTCCCAATTAGCGCACCAGATGATGGCAGTGTCCGAGTTCGACGACAAGTCCATCGCGTCTACGAGAAAATTTACAACCGCTATGATGGGTTGCTCGCGGTGTACTCCGTCTGTGAGTGCGAGGATGGCATGTGTCAGGCCCACAAGGTTCGTCGTTCGTCGATTACACTTCAAATTACAATATTGTTCGCATACAAAGAGGGTATTATCGGTGACGGAATTTCCGTATTTTCGGGGCGTCAAAGATTGAGCACGATTTTTGGTGCAAAAACGGCATTTTAGACTGAAAACTGTCAAAATGCCCTGAGGGCATTAGCACTTTTTTGGGCTAAATTATGTTTTAAACTGTCCACACAGAAGTTTAAAGCACTTAACAATGAAAAACTTTACTTTGGTTAAAACCTACAGTATAACCCCAACTTTCCCTCCAGGACCACGTCAACGGCTCAATCTGCCTGTGCTTCTTCAACCGTAAGAATGGCCAAATCTGGCCGTGCTACCCGCCAGATTTCTGGTCCGAACGCCGATGCCACCATTGTTCCCCGCTCGGTGATTGCACTTTTGCCGAAACGGAGGGGAAGCTGCCCTGTGTCTGTGCGGCTATCATCCGGTATGTTGTTCTTGGCCTCTTTTTTGCACTCCCTGCCCGTCAGTCAATGCCCTCCTGCCCTTTGGCGGTGTAAACTTGGCCGCCAAAAACGGCAACCAAAACCTCATCCATATGAAATCTGTTTTGCTCTTTTGCCTATGGCCGACTTGAGGAAGGCTCTATGTCTTCCATGTCGACAATGACAGCCATAAAAAATTGAAACGCGAGCATAGCTTTCAATGGAACGCATGCTCGTCGCGTGGCTTGGGGGCTTCATAACATTCAGGGGGTTCCGGAACAGCGAGCGTCTTCCAGACGAAAAGAATTATGAATGATTGCTCACTTCGAAGTGGTGGTGGGGGTCGACTCGGGGCTGATGATTACATGTGACGGGGAATTCCCTCAGGGATGTCCTAAGGCCAAAATTCAATTTGAGGGCCAAGACGGTTCACTTCGGTTTCAACAGATGACGTTACCCCATCTGTCTTAGAAACTGCCAGAAGTCACGCTTCAACACGCTTCAACACGTGTTTTGAACTTTCACTGTACTTTTATCAGTTTTTGGTCAATCCAAAGTTTCAAAAGGTTGTATTTAGAAGTAAATTAACGGTGTACCATGACACATTTGCAAGTTTTCGCAAATTTCGATATGGTCTCTCATGCCGTTTACCAGATATCCGTAAATGCGTCCTTCGCGCTGAAAAGAATCATCAAAATTATTAAACTGTTTTTTTAAAACGCTTGATTACAAACCATTTCAAACTCCTTAACGCAGCCACTGATATAATTATCAGAATAGTCCTCGCTACTGGAGCAAGACGCATTGATCAACCGGCTCACCGTATCCGGGACAAAACTTTTGTTGTACCCGTCAGTGCCATTGAACCAATTATCATAAACAGCAAACGGCGCTGCCTTTTCAACAACCTTTTCCATGACATGCTTGCATCGGATACAGCGAATGGTCTCCGGGTGTTTCGGCGCAAAAGTAATAAACAGGAAGATACAACCAAGAACAGTTAGAATGAATACCACCCATTTGAACATGTTAAAGTCAGGGATCCTTTATCGGGGAAAGTCAATACACTATCGACTTATTGAAAAAGTCGATACAATATTGATTATTTAAATTTTGGCAGTTATTGATTTTTGGAAAAAAACTGTTCTACGTCGTTGCGCTTCTCGAAAAATCAATATACATTATTGATTGAAGTTATGTTAACTTCGTTTAAACATAAAAGTTTTCAAAAACTGGAAAAATCGATTTCATCAATTTGTCAAAAAGTCAATAAAATATTGATTGAGCTGTCAATTATGCAACTTTGGCTCAAATATTGGTTTTGGAAAACCGGACGTACGCGTGTATAAAATCTTAATAAATCGAAAATCATAACAACACCGAATTATTGAAAAATCAATACAGTATTGATTGATTTGAAAACTATATAATTTAGGCACGAATATTTACTTTTTTTAAAAATTGCGTCTTTTTGCAGAATGTGCGTCCGAATCGAAGAATCCACAACATCCACCGAAATGCAACCCTTCGCCAACGACAATGGCACATCCTCCCAATTAGCCGAAGAATCCAAGCAACTCCCCCTCGCCGATCGGATACCAAAAATATGGGAAATCACAACGACGACAGAGCTACCAGAGCCGGAAATAGTCCAGGAAAAGGAAGCGGCCTACGGGTTCAAAGGTGTCAGTGACCCTGTGGCCATTCGAGCGAAAGCGTCGGAAAATCTTGTCTTTGCCGTGAGCTCGCTTGATGAAACGCAAAAAAGTCAGCTATCATACACGAAGAGTGAAATGATAACGAAATGCAGTTTTAATGGGAGGCAATGCTCGGTTGAAACGTAAGTAAAAACTGTCTTGATTTTTCTGACTTTCAAAAACATCAAAAACATGGCATTTTCAGTGACTTTGACGACTACATCGATCCCACTTTCGGCAACTGTTTCACCTTCAATTACAACTCATCCGAAAACATGACCAGTGAACGCGCTGGACCTTATTACGGTATACATTTTACAGTTTAAAGTTAAAAAGCTAATATGTAAAATGTAAACACGCAATTTCAGGCTTACGCTTCCAGGTGTTTGTCAACATCACCGATTATTTGCCGACAACAGAAGCCGCGGGAGTCCGTCTGACGGTGCATTCACCCGTGGAGCAGCCATTTCCGGACACCTTGGGATACAGTGCGCCGACGGGTTTCGTCAGTTCCTTCGGCATTCGACTGGTATGAATGAATGGAACACCCGTATAATGTTAAAAAAATACAACATCATGTCACTTCCTTTTCAGAAAAGAGTAAACAGGATGCCAGAACCGTATGGGGACTGTATCGTACAGGGAAAAACGGACGAATATATTTATCGGGATAAGGAATATTCAACCGAGGTGGGTTTGGGGGGTTTAAACTGATATTTACCGCTAATTTATGTCTAAACTATTGTCAGACATTGTTGTTAGATAAAAAAACCATTAAAAATGCAATTCCAGGGCTGTCAAAGAAGTTGCATTCAAAAATACCTGGTCAGAGCTTGTGGCTGTGGAGATCCACGCTTCCCAAAATACATGAATAAAACTAATTGCCCTGTGGGGAACTCGTTTTTGCGTGGGTTTCTTATTTTTGGTTTTGAAAACTGAAAGGGGCATTGAAGAATACTAATTATAGGTGCCTGTTTGCGTCGAGAACTCCGAAAAGCAGCCTATGATCCGACTTGTCATTGCCCTCAGCCATGCTAGTAAGTAACTATATCAAAAAACTGGGATATAATGCACATATTTTTAGCCAACAAGTCTTCAGTGTGTCATACAGCGCTGCACGGTAACCTTTTTCATCAAATTTCTTTCAAAAACTGTCGTAGATGGCGAAGATTCTAGATGGCCAGCAAGTACCTCCAGTCTAAGTGACTGTGACCCATCCCTGACCCCGCAACAATGTCTCCAATTCTACCGAGATCAGGGTGCCTTCATTGAAGTCTACTTCGAACAACTCAACTATGAAAGCATGCTCGAAAGTGAAGCCTATGGGGTACGTTTATATATTTTTCTTCTCCCCATCCTCATAGTCCTTATAATCTTTCAGCTCCCAAACCTCCTCTCCGATTTCGGTGGTCAACTCGGCCTATGGATGGGTATTTCGGTCATTTCCATCTTTGTAAGTCCCACAAAACCCAAAAAAAAAACTGACATGTACCCCACATTTGTTTAGGAAATGGTCATCCTCTGTGGCGAGCTCCTGTACAACATGTTCTACTGCCTGCTCCCCGAAGCCACCCGATCGGATTCCATGCGGAGTGAGCGTCGTTTCGCCGCGAGAATGTCGTCCCGGCGCCGCTATCCGTACCCGAACGGATCCTACCGCTTTGAAGACGCCTTCCCCCGGCCATACATCCTCAATGGCAATGTGTTTCGCCGGGGATCACCCCCGTTGCCCCACGTGGAGTCGGGATATGACATTGTGCGGAATATCCGATGAAATTTGGGCTCGAAAACTACAAATTGTTACTTTCAAATTTGTTTGTCTGCTTTTTGACGTGGGTCGTGTAAAAGTGCTTGCATAAAACGCTATTAAACTGAGCCAAAATTCTGCTTTGGCAGTAATGATATCGCAGGGATGGAGGAGAAGCATGGGAAGCGTCAAAAACTGGGAGGAATGATATGGAAATGGGATGGAAGAAGCGTGAAAAACGACCTCCAACATCGCCAAAAATAAACGAACCTTCGAGACAGTTGCGCTTGGCAAAGCGTGTCGAACAGTCATATTGATTCCGCGCGTTTTTCGCTTCCTTCGCGACAGCTCATCAGTCTCGTCAGTTCGTAATCAGTTTTCACCACGTCACGTCAGTTTATCAGTCAACTTTCACTCCATTTCCTATCAGAAACATCAGCATCTGGTCCAGCATGAATTTCAAGCCATTTTTCGGCAAATTGTTGTCAAAAAATCCAAGGTCCAGCCCGATTCCTGGTCCAGTCCCTAAAATATATATAAACTTTTCCAATTTTGCTCTGGTTTCGGCCCCAAGAAACTCTTTTTGATCAACACTGGCCCATAACCCAGGCTTTGACCCCCTTTTAACATGAAACAATCGATTACTCAGTTTACCAACCACAAAGTCAATGCAGCCAACTTGCTGCTCAAAAACAGTGAAGCTTCCTTGTTTCCACTGCTAACCATGTCTTTCTAAAGTTTATTTTTATATTCTTTCTTTCACGAATCTATTTTTTACTTATTGGAAGCGTATGGCTGCAGTTTTCCATAAAAAATATATATCAAAACATTACTTTTGGCTTGTGGTTTGCCGCATTTCTAATTTTGTAAATGACGGTTCGAGTGCTGCATTATGTGATGACCAGAACAATGCTGATGAGGAAGAGGGGCTTTCTAAAATCTCTTTACGTAACCACGAGCAGTTTTTCTTTAACAAAAGTTTTAAACCCAAAAAAAATGTTTTTTTTTGAAATTAACATTTAAATAAACTATCGAAGCCGTGAATTACATTTAAAGAATTCATGACAGTTTTTATTACCCTTCACAATACAGCAATCATTACGTTGTACAGATGTCTTGGCAAGTTGTGCTAGACGAGAACCGCAAACTGATACATGATCGATTGACTACAATCAACAAGTCTATTTTGTCGTACACGTGTAGAAACAAACACGTTTTTCATGTTTATTAGACCAAAACTAAAGCCAAATTAACGAAAACACTATACAAAAGTGAGATTTCGTAATGCAGTTTGCTGATTAGTTCTTCGGTTTCTTACCGCTTTCAAAGTTACACACGACGTTCTTCACGCCGGCAGCGGTGAGACAGTCGCACAATTGCTGCTTCTTCTCTTCTTCCTGGTCTTTGCAAGTGATGTGAGCGGCTTCGAGGTCCTTCTTTTCGAATCGCTTAAGGCCACAGCCGAGTTTCTTGAAGCAGGTGCTCCGACGACGGCCTTGGTAGCACTTGCGCTGGCACTTCATGTAGGCCTTGCCGCCGGCTTCACCGAAATTGGCCTTCAAGAAGGTGTGGAATCCAAAGGTGCCGCGACGCTTGTGGAATTGGATCGGGGATAAGTCATTGGTGCTGGCGCCATCGGATTCTGGAGTTGTGGTGGTAGAGTTGTTGCCTTTGCGATGACCGCCGCGACGACGGCCACCCTTATAGGCATCGGCTTCTGGGATGAAGGTGTTCTTATCGGCTGCGCAGAACTTTTGAGCGGCGTTCTTCCGGCAGGAGTGGATGTCTTCGTGGTTTTTGTGGAAGCACTTCTTGGCAGCGGTGGCGTCGCCTTCACCGAATTTGAGCTCGTCCTGAAAATTCCGCGATCAATTCAGTTTAAGACGGGGTCCGGGACAAAATTTTGGTCGTCACCTTGTCGAGTCCGACTTAAAAAATTTTTATTTCAAAAATCGATAGGGCTATGTGAGCAACTGCTAAAACCAAAATATCGCGGTCTGAAACCGCTTCCGAGCGGAGCTACAATTTTTTGAAAATCGACTTCCGAAATCGACTTAAACTACATAACTGATTCAGTTCTTCTTTAAAAATTTTAAAACTGCGGTTCCAGCGTCAACTTTTGGCGCTGAATCCAATGGTGATAACGAAATTTTGTTATCAGTAAATTTTATCACTGATAAAAAAAAATTAAAAAACTAACTTTTTTAGTTTTGCGCGGCGGTGACTTTTTATTGCAGAAATGGAATCTTCTATTGATGTTTACTAATAAAAAATTTTGATAGCCTGAAATATCGTAGCCGTTTTCGAGAACTTTGGCCTCAAAGATTAACATTGAAATTTTTTTGCTTTAATCGAAATAAAAATCACATATTTGGAATCAGCATAAAAAATGGAATCGATTCGTATATAAAAAGTTGTAATTACGTTGGTTTTGAAAAACCATATTTTTACTACAAAAAGGAAAAAAGTGCGCGCCGGCGTCGAACCCGCCCGCGCGCGCAAAGCGAGCGCCGTACACCACCACACTAGAAGAAAAACAGGGCTGGTTCGACCCCTGTGTTCATTTTTTTGTTTTTACTAATAAATATGGGTTTTTCCAATCTTATCAAAAGTACCACTTTTTATACATCAATCGATTCCATTTTTTATGCCGATTCCAAATATGTAATTTTTATTTTGATTAAAGCAAAAAAATTTCAATGTTAATCTTTGAGGCCAAAGTTCTCGAAAACGGCTACGATATTTCAGGTTATCAAAATTTTTTATTAGTAAACATCAATAGAAAATTCCATTTATGCATTAAAAAGTCACCGCCGCGCAAAACTAAAAAAGTTAGTTTTTTAATTTTTTTTTATCAGTGATAAAATTTACTGATAACAAAATTTCGTTATCACCATTGGATTCAGCGCCAAAAGTTGACGCTGGAACCGCAGTTTAAAAATTTTTAAAGAAGAACTGAATCAGTTATGTAGTTTAAGTCGATTTCGGAAGTCGATATTCAAAAAATCGTAGCTCCGCTCGGAAGCGGTTTCAGACCGCGATATTTTGGTTTTAGCAGTTGCTTACATAGCCCTATCGATTTTTGAAATAAAAATTTTTTAAGTCGGACTCGACTTGTGATCTTCTCCCGGACACCGTCTTAAATTTTTGTAAAACCTACAAGACACTTCTCCGCGCACGGCTCATGCTTCTCCTTCTGCTCCTTGAAGCATGTATCCATCTCCTCACAACTGCATTGTCGAATCTTGCCATCCTTATTAGCCTCCACCGGCTCCTCAATCACATTATCACTACCCTCCGATTCGGCAGACTCTTCAGGCTTCTCAGTCGTCGTAGTAGTCACCGCGGCAGCAGCCAGGCCCTTGTGCTTCTGGGTAGCATCCACGGACACCAAAACAAAGCCAAACACTACCAAACACAGCGTCTGGAGTAACTTCATTGTCGACAATAACTAACCTAGATCGATGATGGTCTTCCATATTTATACCAGCCCCAAGTTGGCGTCGATCTCGACGTGCGTGAGACGTGAAAAAATAACATCAAAGGTCAGCCTCAGCCTCCCACACGCCACGACGGACCAACCCACAAAGGGGCTCATTTACCGAAGAAGGAAATGAATCAGTCACTAAAACAAGGTTGCAAAGACGGGTTTTTACCCGGCCGCCGCGGTTTTGTTGTTTGACGTAGGTTGGAACACATTAACGCTGAACACTGATGACCTAAGATCGCCCTTGAGCTTTTAGATGAGTGAAGGTGATTAAACGGATTGGTAGTGATTACGGAAGTGGATATTTCGCTGGAACTCGTTAAAACAGTTTTGTCAAAAAAAGGTATTTGCGGAAAGTCGTTATGATGAAAGGGCTAAATTTGCATACAGTTTTATACCTTCCATGTCGCGAGTCATAAAACCGAGAGTCAAAGCTGACTGTTAGCCGTATAAAAGGTTCATTTGATTATAGTGTACGAGGTCAGTCGATCGCTTTAAACTGTCTGCCATCATTCTACCTTGTGAAAAACCAACAGCGTCATTGTCGCTGTTGAAGGTGGCTCCAGATCGTTGAATGATGAACCCAACGGTCTGTAGCTACCTTCACCAGCTACATTGAAGCTAATTGTGTTGCCAGAAGCTGTTTCTAAGCCGTCGATTGACCTGCTTTTAAGCTGTGATTGTCAATTTTTGAATCACTTCACGCCGACCTTTGCAATTCTGTCCCAAAACTCGCAGATCTTTCTTCTCTTTGTTCATCGACGATTTCCAGTTTTAAAAACCTCTTCCATGGCAAATATGATCGCGCAAGCCATTTCTGGAGAGACGAACTTTACAAGGGAATGTTTTGAGGTCATCCGCGCCGATTCGAACAAGCTATATGGCATTCGAAAGAGCATCTAATTCTAAGATTTTTCACGCAAACCGGAACTGCCAATCGGTTATTTCGGCGGAGTTATGCCACTTTTAGTTCAAAAAAAGTCGTTTTTAAACAATTTTTGAACGGTCATAACTTTTTTTGCAGGAGGTCTATGGAGACGGGGTTGGTTTCAATCGATAGACAATAACTTGAACAAAAAATTGTTCTTTATGGCCAAAAGCATTGGGCCACACAGTTTTGCGTAAATGATTACGCAAATTTGGCATTTTTCAATTGATTATTGCCAAAAACTGGTTGGTTTATGGCTTTTGCTTATAGAAAGTAGTTTTTAGTTCAAGTTGTTGTCTATCGATTGAAACCAACCCCGTCTCCATAGACCTCCTGCAACAAAAGTTATGACCGTTCAAAAATTGTTTAAAAACGACTTTTTTTTAACTAAAAAGGGCATAACTCCGTTGAAATAATCGATTGGCAGTTCCGGTTTGCGTGAAAAATCTTAGAATTTGATGCTCTTTCGAATGCCATATAGCTTGTTCGAATCGGCGCGGATGACCTCAAAACATTCCCTTGTTAGTTTTTTGATTTCGCCTTGTAAGTTTATTTGTATTTTTACGTCGACACAGCAGTTTTGCTTCAAATGGTTATGACTTTCTATTAAATTCAAGTTTGAACTTATAAATGCTTTCAATCTGCGGTAGATTAGAGATTTTGTCGGTTAAACCAAAGACGCCATCGGCAAATGTTCCAGTTTGTTTTTATTAATAATGAAAAAAATGTTAGCTAAAAACGGTGTAACGATGCGGTAAACAATGTGAAATTATAGCAAAATACAACGCTTAGCCGGTTTTTTACAAGTCTTGCTTGTTTCGTGTCGAACCGTGAAATACAGTTGCTCAAAATAGTTATAATTCCCCTCGTACAGCCTTACATTAAAAGTTCCGTATGTGTTCTATCTACCTGCATTTAAAAAAGATGACAAATGGCCTACAGTTTTCTTGACAACATCCTGCAGCTTTTTGCCGGGCGATAACCTGCAGCAAGTTTGAATGTCGATCCCTTTCTAAAAAATAAAATCAACACAATCAGTTTTTTGATACAAAATCTAACAAACCTGAAGAATTTTGACCAACTCTGGCGGTTCAAAACTGAACACATTTTTATAATAATTTGTTCTGTTAGACGTGCATATGGACATCAACTTTGTTCCATTGACTTTCAATAAATCCTGAGCCCATCCTTTGTACAGCTCTGGACATGTTATCCGGTATAAGTTCGGAAAGGTTGATACAAGTTGATGAAATGGTAAAGACGCTTTGTCCAATGTCAACGTCATAAAATTTACAGTTTTTGCGGCTAACTTTTCCAGCATCTCGATGGTATGTTGTTGGTTTCGATAACCAAATGTGGAACTTGATTACAGCACACATTGTCAAGAATAGGACTGTCAAAGATTTCATCGGCTACATGAATAAATTTCAATACCCGGATTGGGCAATAAACAATATCATTTTCAAAAGGTATAACTTTATCTAACGTACGAGCATACACGTTCTTGCCTTTGAATACTACAGCTATAACTGGTTTCGTGGGCTGAACCTTCTTGAAAACGTCCAAATGGAAACCAACAGCCATTTGAAGCTTGTATAATTCCACTGGGGTAGCCAAATCGCGGAGACGGCAGCGGAGACCGTAGGCAAGTTTGAGAATTGGATAGGGCATGATTGGTAGTGATAATTAAGGAAACAAGCAAAATAAATGAACCGCTTGCTGTCAGACAAATACAAACTAACTGAATAAATACAGCGCGGCAAAGAAAGCTTTGCCGCGCAAATATTAAGGCTTTGCTTTCTGCGCAAGTAATCAATATGATGCTTTTACCTCGCCGGTTATTATTTTAGTTTTTATTATATGCTACCATCTTAAGTCATAACAGCATGATATATTCAAGAAAAAACAGAAAACTCAAAAAACAATTACAAAACATTGTTTTCTTCAAGGTTCATGCGTTCGTCATCTTGTGGTAAGACTAAAATGCTCTATGATAACATGAAGAAATCAGGAATTACTACTTTTGAATTCCAGGGAGCAAAAAGCACTTCCTCTTCATCGATTCCATCTTCGAGACATATAGTAATGCTGCCGGGTTTATATATGCAACGTTGGTCACGCATTACCAGTTCTTCGGACTGCAACTGACGCGTAAGTTTGGACAGCGCCAAATCTACTGTCACATCGCTGGGTAAATCGCAGATAAGAAACATATTGCATCCTTTCTAAAAAAAGTTTGCATTAATTGTAAATTAATCTAAAAAATACAACATACTTGTAGCAGTTTAGTTATTACTTGCGAGTTCAGATTCAACAAAATTTCATAGTCCACACGATGGGCTTCGATGGATGGCAAACACGTTTGATCAATTTTAAGCAAATCTGCTGTCCAGTTTTTATAAAGGTTTCCATGGCATAAAATAGATGTCAGTTTCGGGAAAAGTGGTAAAACTTCATGAAACGGCAAGCAAGTTTGGTATTCGAAAGTAAATTTTGTTAAACGGTCACCAGTTTTTTGGGCAATGGTTTCCATAGTTTTTAGGGACATTTTGTTGGTTGAAACAACTATCTTTTCGGCATGTTTCAAATAAATCTGGTCAAGTCTGGGGTCATCAGTGAGTTCGTCAGCCTCCCAAAAAAGTCTCAATGTTTTTGGAACATAAAGAAACTTGTATGCCGCTGTGGTCAAAACCCCATCTTCGTCGTCAAATGTGAAATCTAAACAACTTAAACCAATTTCATTTGTTTCTTTAAGGGGTTGAAGTGGTTTAAGGCCATCCAATTGATTACCAACAGCGAGTTGAAGTTCATAGGCTTCCACCGGGGTTGCCAGTTCACGGAGACGGCAACGGAGGCCATAAGGAAGTTTTAGGATTGGATATGGCATTTTGGGTAATGAAGTTTTTTGACGAATAAGTTGATGAATAGAGAAAAAGGTTTAATTATCCAATTAAAAGGTAATCAAATTCAAAAACAAGAAAGAAGGTATTAAGTTAGGCTCCGATTGAGGCAACTAATGATGCGCAGCTTTTATGTAAGCTTACATGTCTGCGCGGGGGTTGCCGGCGACCGCATAAATTCCGTTTGTCCGTGGTTCAAGAGTTGCTACAGGCGGATATAGTTAGTACACCGCATATTGTCGCACATTGTTGTGTGCATAAAAATGTGTTTAGCTTCGAGCCGAAGATTTTGTCAAGCATGCGCGAGGCACATTGTACTATTACAGAAGGATCCGATGAGCTGGCACTTGTCGCCGCGATACATGACTCGTTGCAGTTCCTTCGGCCACGCGATCTTTTCACTCTATGGCGCTCTTGTGTGTTCTTTTGTCTAAACTTGCACAAACTTTCAGTGGAATCACTCCCCCAAGTCTGCATCACTCATGCCGTTTCCATTTTTCAAAATGCGCTACGGCCTTCGTTGTCGCCTTCGCGAATTGGCAACCCCAGTTGAAGTTTACAACATCCAAATCGCCGTTGGCCATCAAATGGACGGTCTCCAACCGCTTGAGGGAATGATAAAATTCGATAATGTGATAACACGCGACACTGGGATATATGTAGAAAATTACACCCTAGAAAAGAGGCAAGAAACGAAATTCACTTTTGACGATAATGTAATTATTGAGTGCCATGCCCTGGATATTTCTTACCTATCAGATGAAGTTATTCGTGGTCCACTTTTCGACCATTTATATTTAAAAAGTGTCAAGATCATATCTATTACGATGGATTCAACCAACATAAGCAAGCTGGTTAAAAAACTTGCTCAAACGATTGATGGCTATGACATCAAAATATCATTCCCTTCCCTCAGATTGTCACTTCGCGAAATACTATTATTTTTTCCAAAATTGAAATGTTTACACTATCCGGTGCTCTACCGAGGGTGGGTTCAAGACTTGTTGAAAGCTGGAACAGCTAGTTTACCATGCATTTACACATTTTCCAATGATTATGAAAAGATGTTTAACTTTGAGCCATACGAACTGTTGCAGATTCTTCAGGTTTGTTTGGATTTGAATTTTTCTAACATAAGTTCAATGTAATTTAGAAAGGCTTCAAGCTTCATACTTCTTGTAAAATTCCGAATGGCGAAACAACAGATGACGTGTATCGAAAGTTTGTGAAATCAGTGGAACCCATGTTAACGCCCTCAAAAAGTAAAGAAGCACCCTTTTTTGTTCATTTGTACCAAGTCAGTACAAGTCCGGCTGTACCAAGTCGGCACAGGTATTTGCAGTTAAAAATTTGCAACACTGACAAAAGTTGTAAGATTATTTGAAACTGCATCAATCATTTGAAGCTACGCAAACTGTCTAAAGTGTTTAGATCCACATATGAACGTGCACATTGTATTGTTTTCTGTTTGATTTGTTTGTTTTTCGCTAAACTGTAATAAAACAAAACAAAGTTGCAGAATATGGACACATAATCACAGTTTAATAAACATAAAATCGTAAATGATTGTTTAGACAACAAAAAGTTTTAAAATACTTGTTATCAAAGTTATCAGTAAGGCTTAAAACGGTTTTGATGACTGACGCTTGGTGCGTTCCGAACCATCAAAAGCAGGTTCGCACGTTTGAGAGAATTATGTTCAGATATTGTCACGGTCAAAGCAGCTCCATTGTTCAATCTTATATCAATTAACGAAGATGCCATTTGTTTCGTAATTTTTTGGATCACATCTTTTGGGTTTTCGCCCTTTGGTGCCTTGCAGGAAGTTTTGATTGAAATTCCTTTCTAAAATTTGACAATTTTATATACAGTTTTAAGCCAACGCCAAATCAAACAAACCTGCAGAATCTGGACCAACTCATCCGCTTCAAAACTGAACACATCATCATACGAGCTTTGGCGCGTATTTATCAACAATTTTAATCCAGTTTCTTTTACTTTTAACAAATCCTGCACCCAGCCTTTGAACAGTTTCGGCAAATGAAGTTCTTTCAGTGTTGGAAAAAGCGGCACAACTTCGTTGAGTGGCACAGAACCCTTGCTCAAATTCAGCAGGGCCAAAGGGGTTCCAGTCATTTTGGCTACTTTTTCCAACAAATGGATCTTTATATTTTTAGTGCCAATGTACAGCTCTTCGACCCTGTTGAGACACATTTTCTTAAATAAATAGCTATCGAAGACTTCATCGGCTACGTCAAGAAATTTGAGAACTCGACTACAATCAAATATAAACTTGCCATCGCGAGGTATTCTCTCATATCTAACATACATATTAACATGTATATTTACTGTAGTGCCTTGAAATTCTATAGCTTCTACCTCTTTTGCGGGGTGAATTGGTTTCATAAAGTCCAGATTGAGACCAGCAGCTATTTGGAAGTTGTATGTTTCCATGGGGGTGGATAGTTCGCGGAGACGGCATTGGAGACCGTAGGCAAGTTTGGAAATGGGGTACGGCATGGTTGGTATCAATAATTGAATAGATAAAGAGAATCAAATATAGTCTGGACGTTGATCAAGAGGCTGTCTAGCGCAGCTCACAAAACAATGGACATTCCGCACTGGCAGACTGGCTTTTTTCCACATCACACACAATGAGTTGTCAATCACCGGCGCGCTCAAAAGCACCCATAACTCAGCACATTTCCATCAACCGCGCGGTCTTTTCAGTCTACGCTTATGCGTTCTTTTGTCTAAACTTGCCAAAACTTTTAGTTGTCCCCAACGTCTTCACCAATCATGCCGTACGCTATCCTCAAACTTCCCTATGGCCTCCGTTGTCGTCTCCGTGAATTGGCTACCCCAGTTGAAGCCTACAGTCTCCAAATCGCCATGGGGAATCTCTCTAGCGGTTTCAAGCCGTTTCAGAAAACGAAAACTGTCAAACAAGTGCGGTTCACTGGCGAAAATGTTCGAGTAGTACATAATTACTTACCTGGTCAACCAATTAGCACTTTTGACAGTGATCTCATTTTTAATGTCCGCTCAATCTATCATTCGTATATTACCCATGAAACAATCTACAGTCCTATTTTTGATAGATTGTGCTTAACAGAAGTTAAAAAGGTTACTTGTGATGATACCTTTTGTTTAACCGACAGAAAATTGATACAAACGTTAAGTCAAAAAGTGGGCGGCTTCTTGGCTGATTTAGAGTTGTCATCCCACCTTGGTATGCGACTTGATGACGTTTTATCCCTTTTTCCAAAGCTGAGAATTCTTCACTATCCTGAGTTGTATAATGGATGGGCTCAAGACTTATTGGAAGTTGAAACTGTTAATTTATCGCGTATTATTACATATTGCAGTAAAATAAAAAGTGTATTCAGCTTCGAGCCACAGGAATTAATTCGCATTTTACAGGTTTGTTGTTTAAGTTATGCATTCAAAAATAGTGCAAGTTGTTTTAGAAAGGCTGCAATGTTGAGACTTACTGCGACCCCGTTGGGGATAATGTGGATGATATATTTCTTAAGATTGCAAAGTTTATGGAGCCCGCGTTAACTTGTGATAACAAAGAAAGCGATGTAACTACCTTAAAAGTATCAATGCTAAATTTTGACGAAGAAAAGAGTTTATATTTAAGTGTTCGCAATACTGAAAATATGGATATTGCTTAAAAAAACATCAAAATATGTCGTTTTTTGTCTGTTTTTTTATGTTAACTGTAATAAAGCAAAAAAGTTATACAATCAATCGGCATGTATCACGATAAGCTATACAAAATTGACTTGGCGCAATTGAGGTACATTACTGTGCTGCTTACCAGGTAATGTACGATCCGCCGACCAAGAGCGGGATGGCTTTTTCGGTGCACCTTGTGTTTATCCGAAAAAAGTCGCTGCTCCTCGTCGCCGCGCTCAAGATCACACATAACTCAGTATGGCTTTTTTCTTCGAGCCGCGTCAGTACGTCAACCTGTTGTGCTGTTTAATGCGTTCTTTTGTCTAAATATAGTCAATCTTTCAGCTCAATCACTCTCGCAAGTCTTCAATACCCATGCCGTACCCCCTTCTCAAACTTCCCTACGGCCTCCGTTGCCGTCTCCGTGAATTGACAACACCATTGGAAGCCTACAGCCTCCAAATTGCCGTTGGTAACCAGTTAGACGGTTTCAAACCCCTTCAACCGGCACAACAAGTTCAAACAGTTTGTTTGATGGCAGACGAAATTTCTGTGCATATTGGTGGCAATGTTCGGTATATTGATACCTTTGACAACAACGTAATTTTTGATACTCAACTTTTGGCCCTTTCATGTGTAGCAGATGAAATCGTCGACGGTCCTATTTTCGACAGACTATATTTAACAAGCACAAGCAGCGTTTTCAATGCGAGCGAAGAAACCACTAACGTTACAAAACTGTTGTCAAATGTTGCTCAAAAAACAGGCGGATGTTTTACCACACTAGTTTTTGGAACCAGCGGTCTGCCAATTGATAAAACGTTGGCACTATTTCCGAAACTGCAAACGCTCTCCTATGCGACGCTCTACGAAGGATGGGTTCACGACTTTTTGAAAGTTGCTACCAATGAATTAGCTGACTTCTTGGTAACAAGTGGTCAATATGAAGATGTGTTTAGCTTCGAGCCTCACGAATTGGTTCACCTTCTTCAGGTTGGTTGGGTTTGAATTGGATTTATTAATCAGCACATGTTTTTAGAAAGGCGTCGATTTTCAAATTTCCTGCGATATTTCTAATTGCGAAAGCGCAAAAGAAACGTTTCTCAAGATTGTTGAAATGGAGCCAGCTCTAATTTATGAGCAAAATGATGAAAGAACTTTTGTTGTTTCTTTGCATGAATCATGTGCAAAAAATGGCAAACATCCGCGTTTTCTAGTTCGCGCCAATGAAAATGACAAAGCTGCCACAGATTCGGATGAAAATGACACAATGTAGAAGAGTAAAATGTTGTTGTTGCGATCAAAGTGACCGCGACTTTACATTGTAATGTTACATTTTGTATTTAATCTGTGTCTTATAAAAAAACTGCCAAAACATTGTATTTATTTCTTGTTATAAACAAATTAAATAAATTATATTACCAAGGAATATATTGCTCTAAATGATCTTGTATCAGCAACAGGTTTTTACTTTTACGATGATAAGTCAACTCTAATGTACGGTATCCAACGCAAAAACCGCTAATGCCTACTACAAAGGCATGATTGGCAGCGATAAAAAGATTGCAGTGAATGAAATATATAAACGCGCAGCTTACGGATACAGTGTGCAGTTCGCAAAGCAAGAGTGGTTGGCTTTTTGGAACACTGTGCGTTTTTGCGGAATGAATCAATAAGCTGTGTCTCGTCACCGCGCTCAAAGTTATACATAACTCAGTATAGTTCATTTTCATTCGTATCGCCATTACATTAACCTATTTTATTTTTAAAAGTCTGCACCAATAATGCCGTATCCGCTTCTCAAACTTCCCTATGGCCTCCGTTGCCGTCTCCGCGAATTGACAACACCACTGGAAGCCTACGAACTACAAATCGCTGTCGGTAATCAACTAGACGGCCTCAAGCCACTTCAACAAGTGTTTAAAACTGAAAACGTGTCCATAAACGCTCAAGACGTTTTTGTGAACAGTTTCAACCCACAGAACATTACAGCTTTTGGCGATCAAGTAATGTTTGATTGTAATTCGTTGGTCCTTTACCAATTATCAGATGAAATCATAGAAAGTCCATTGTTCGACCGACTATGTTTAAAAAATACCCGCTATATAATGACTTTGACGAAAGTTTCAACCTACCATACCAAGTTGTTTAAGAAACTAGCTCAACGGACTAATGGCTACGGTACCACGATTGATTTTTATTTTACTAGCATGCTAGTTCACGAAATGTTAGTACTTTTTCCGAAGTTGAAAAGTCTTATGTATCCGAAGGCTTACAAAGGATGGGTTCAAGACTTGCTGAAAGTTGATACTACTGATAAACTACCAATAACACATCTTTATATGCATGTCAGTGAGTATGAAGATGTGTTTTGCTTTGAACCACACGAAATGTTGCAGATTCTTCAGGTTTGTTAGGTTTTAAATTTTTTTCAAAGACATTTTGTCCTATTTTAGAAAGGCTTTAAAATTCAAACTCTTTGCCATGCTCCTGATAACAACAATTTGAAAGACACGTTTCTTAAAATTAAGAAGTCAATGGAACCTGCGTTAGTTTGCACTTGCGAAAGCAACAATAAACCAAGCTTTGAAGTCTTCATGCGTGACGACACTTCAGAGATACGCAAGTGTTTACAACTAGTAATTTCCGATACCGAATGTCCAGATATCATTTAAAATCGTACCTATTTGTTTGTGATTTTTTGCGTTTTGTTTATTTGTGTGTCCTTCTTTAATAAAACAATGTGTTGTTATAGTGCGTCGTGGTTGCGCAGCTTACAAGGCAGTGCACAATTAGCCAAACATGAGTTAGATGGTTTTTTCGACATCGTGCTTTTTGCGGCGGAAATCAATAAGCTGTTCGTTGCCGTCGCGCTCAAGATCACACATTACTCAGTGTGGTTTCTTTTTTCAAGCCATAACATCAAGCTATCGTGCTGTTTGAAGCGTTCTTTTGTCTAAACTTGGTCAGCGTTTCAGTTGAACCACTCTCAAAAGTTTTCCACACCCATGCCGTACCCCCTTCTCAAGCTTGCCTATGGCCTCCGTTGCCGTCTCCGTGAATTGATGACACCCCTGGAAGCCTACAACCTCCAAATTGCCGTTGGCCATCAAATAGAAGGTTTGAAACCGCTTCAATCAGCATACAGAGTCAGAATTGTGGCTTTGCTATACGATCAGATTTTTGTACGAATTGGTGATGACGAAAATGATGTTCGGCCAATCGAAACTTTTGACAATAACTCTATTTTTGATTGTGAAACTTTGCTTCTCACATGTGTAGTAGATGAAATCTGCGATGGCCCTATTTTCGACAGGTTGTATATACGAAAATATCTAATTGATGCGACCAGTGACTCCCCTAATTTTACAAAAACGCTCAAAAATATAGCTGAAAAATCGGGTGGCTGTGTTACGAATCTAACTTTTTCGGCCGACATTATCCCACTTTGCGATACTTTTCTACTTTTTCCAAAGCTGAAGATGATTTATTATCCGACGCTTTACACAGGATGGGTTCAAGACTTGTTGAAAGCGGGTACGACCGATTTAGTCGATTTGACAGCTTCGAAGAGCCGATATATAGATGTGTTTAGCTTCGAGCCACACGAATTGGTTCAACTTCTTCAGGTTTGTTTGGTTTTGCCCGTTTTTTCACGTTTAACACACGTTTTTTAGAAAGGTTGTGATTTTCAAATATCCTGTGACAATTCTTACTGCAAAAAAGCTAAAGAAATGCTACTTAAGATTGTTGAAATGGAGCCAACTTTAATTTTTGATCTTGAGAGAAGCGATGAAACAACTTTCTACGTTTCTTTACATGAACCATGTTCGAAAAATGGCAAGAAGTCGTATTTTAAAATTGACGCGAAGAAAATTGACGAAGCCGTTACAGATTCGCCTTGAAATGGAAAATGTTTGTGTTATCATGTCAAATAAAACGCTTTAATCTACATTATGACACCTGCAAGATTGTATAAACTACTTTGTATTTAACATTTTTTATTTCAATCGATTGAAAAAGGAAACAGTTTTACAGAATTCAAGCAGTTTAAAAACCAGGAGCAACATCGTGTTCGTAACCATGTCCGTGTCCGTGACCATAGCCATGGCCATGGTGGCCGAAGGGGTATCCGCCGTAGCCGTAGTAACCGCCGTGGTGGGGGCCATAGGGATACGGCGGCAGGTAGCCATCATGGGCGGCTTTGGCAGCGCCATAGTAGGGAGCGATTACGTCTAAAACGGAGACCAAGATTTAAAAACCACAGTTTTTATGCTTCAAAACATACCTCCAGCCAAAGCACCGGCAACGAGGGCAATGAAAAGCGCAGCGATGAACCTGATGGCAGACATTTTGACACAAACTGGATGCTTCTCACTTTGAGCGGGGCACTTTTATAACGTTTTGAGATACATTGACGAAAACTAAAAACCAGTTTCTATCCAGAATGTAACAGTTTTTACGTTACATAATTGCAGGTGCCAGCGACAAGCCCTCGATTGTTAGCGGCTTGAAGCCCCAGACCATCAAACCGGGCGATCGTGTCGTCTTAAAATTCAAAGTTTTTAAAAATTGGCTTGTCAAACAAGTTCATTTTGGTTTTTTGGACATTCAGACACAGTTTTTAAAAACAATGATAAGAAAACTTTTTACATTAGTTTAAAGTTGTGATTTTTGACGTAAAACTATGCAAAAACGGATTCAAATTTGCGTACTAGAAATAACCCATTTCTAACACGATCGTCAGTTTTACAACCGCCCTCAAAAAATGCCAAAACTTATCGTTTTACTGTTCACTATTTTCCTCCTTTTGAAAAATGTTCAAACGACCGACGACGTTGGACATTTCCTTTGCAAAGAGTGCGGGGCACTGCTGAATGAAATAGGACTCAGATTTAAAATTGATTATGCCAATCATAAATTACGGTGAGTTTAACCATACCGAACTTTTTAATTCAGTTTATTTATACAATACTGCTCTCCTTTAAGCAACCTTTTCCCTCTGCCATGGAATGAGGCAAGGCTGGCCCCTTATATCAGAGAAGCGTGCCCTATGATGTTCAAAGATATGGGAGGCGATGGCGAGCGGGACTGTTTGGCTCTCCTTAACGGCGGTGTAAGCGGTTTTTGCTGACTTGACGTTAGTACAGTTTATGCTTTAGAACCTGATCAAGCTCGTTAGGGCATTGAACAGTCGCAAGGGTCAACGAGCAATCTGCAAAAGTTTTGGAAAATGCGGCGATGGCGATCGGTACCGGTCGGAATCAATGACGCAAGTCAACGATAATATTGAAAAGATACGTAAACCACAAATTCAAGGTTAAATGTTAAACCTTAACGCTTATCAAGTTGATTATTTTGTTGATTTGTGGACTACAAATGTCAATGACAGTTTATAACTATGATAAAAGTGTTCGAATATTAATTTTATGTCATCGATTTGTTGTTAATCCCATTCATGCAGTCAAGAATTTTTACTAAAATGTACCAAAACACAGTTTTAAACTAAAAAAAACCCCAAAAACTAAATTAACATATTTCACTTTTCACCCAAGTCAGATCCTTCTTAACCGTTGTACTGTAGCCCATGATGAAACCCTTCCAAATGTGTGTACTATTAGCCCTAGCCAATGTCTACGTCCATGCCGCTAACAAAGTCGAATGTTACACAACACTGAAGACAAAAAAGGGTTGCACAGCATGCTGGATTAGTGAGTTCTTCAATACCGTACCCAAATAGGCTATATTTGAAAATGAAGTTGGTGTTTTTAGTTGTGACATACATTGGTGGACGAACAGTGAACTGTCTGAGGGGGAATTTCGCTCCACCAGAACACGACGGCGTCAAGGCTGTTTTGAATCAGTGCATGAAAAATGCGTGAGTTTTTGGGTCCTTTGTGGAAAAAAATCGTCACAATCAGTTTACTTACATAACTTTACAGTGCCAATGACACATTTCTATACTGCAATACAAACCTTTGCAATCAAGAATGCATAGTGACAACGACAAAGCCGCCACCAACTACGACGACAAGGGCACTGTCATCCGAAACTGAAGAGCCGGACGAAGATGTGGCTATGGGTGGGATGTTTTCAAGTGGGCCTAGTAATCATCGAAGTCATAACTTAATAGCGTCACTTATCATCGCCATAATAGCTGTTTTGTAAGGCATTTGAACTGATAAATCAAAAAAGTGCCAATCTAAAGCGTTCAAAAAAGCCAAAAACAAAAAAAACCTATTTAAAATGTCTCACAGTTTTCAAAATTTACAATTTTATCGTATCGTACTGACGAAAAAAAGCTCAATGCAATTAGATAAACAGAAGATTCAACAGCCACGGTCGCTGTCGAGCATAACCCGACCCCTAATAAACGTTAATTTAAATTTTTCAAAAAGAGTTGTTAGTAAAAACATCACATACGAATCGGAGAGATGGGACAAGATACAGACTTAACAAGATAGCAATTCAAACTCTTGAGCACCACGAAAAACGGAAGAAATAACAGAAACTTCGGTTGAATGTTTGACAAGTATTATGCCTTCGAAAAATTAAACATAAATTGATTGGGTTTGATAAAAGATGCAAAACTGTGTATAATTACAAAAGGGCGGTGTTTTCATGTTTGGAAGACGTGGATGCAAGTTTTGGAGAGGTTTCGAGGTACAACAGACGAAAGAGACTTATATGTGGAAACATTGGTTTGTTTTGTTGGTTTGGAATTGATAAACACATGCTTTGAAGTTTGAATTTGAAAGAAAGGAATTACAATTCATGAAAAGGTGGGTCAGCTCCGACCGGGAGTGCGAAGTTCACTCTCCTCTCGCGGAGTCAGCTTGATTCCGGCTTCGGATTCAATGAACTGTCGCAGACGCGTCAAATAGGCTCCGTGGAGTTCGACGTCGTTGTGGCCGGCGCCGTTGACCCAGAGCGGGGATACGGTGGTGCGACAGGACTCGTAGAGGGTCATGCCATGGGTGAAGTCGATGACGTCATCGTCGGTGCCGTGGATGATCAGGGTGGGCGTGAGGACCTTGGGGATCTTGTCGATGGAGGGGAAGGCGTCCCAGCAGTAGGTTCGCGTCGTGCCGGGGAAGGCTACTCGCATGCCTGGAAGAGGGTTTGAGGTTGGTAAAACGCTAAAATAGCAAACCGGAACAGTTTAAAAACGCAAAAAACCCCAAAAAAGTCTAAATTCTGACGCCAAATGCCACAAAAATAAACAAAAATCAAGTCTATTTTTAAGTTTACGTTTGAAAAATTAGCTCAAAAGTCGATTGTAGCAGTTTAAACCCCAAAAAAGCCAAAAGCCAACCTGACATCAAAGGCGAATGCAAAATCAATCCCGCAATATTCGGATTATTCACGGCCACATCCACTGATGGCACCGTCCCTATCGATTGGCCATACAAAATGATCTGTTCCTCGGGCACGTTGTACTTGCTCTTGAGGGCCTGTAATGCTGCGGCAATATCCGCGTAGAGATTCTTTTCCGATGGTTTGCCTGTTGAGCAACCGTAACCTGAAATCAGCAACATAGACCTCAGTTTTGAAAATACAATGTCCATCGACACAAGGCCGTATAAAAGAGTGAATGCCCCCCTATTTAATGCAGAAAAGATCATCACAGTTTTGAAAACCCCAGAAGATCGAACCCACCTGAGTAATCATAACTAAATACATTGCAGCCTAATCGGTACCCGAGTCCGTAGTAGAAGCTGCACATTTGGCCGAGATCGACGGCATTGCCGTGCGAGAAGAGGAGCGTATATCGAGCATTCCTCGTGGGTTTCACGAACACGCATGCAATTTTGTTGTTTCGACGGGTCGTCGTCGTGAAGACGTCGACATTCCTGAATTCCTCTTGGCCGTGGGGCCATTCGGCGTGGCCTTCGATGAGCTCGAATGTGGGGCTGAAAAATATACAAAAATATATATGAACTGATAAAAAAAAACAGCAGTTGACAGTTTTTATATATAAATTTCGCCAAAATGACCACCAACCTATCACTGTTAGCATTGTTAATGCGATACGACTTCTCTGGCGGCATAAAAGCCAACTTGGACACGATCGACGATGGAAACGGCGGACAACAGAACAGGGCACAAATGTCCCGAACTGTGCCACGCGCGGGTTGGGGCGTCTGGTTTGCCTGGGTCGGATCGTTCATGGTTTGAACTCCCGGGGGCCTGGGGAAGAGCACCCTGAAAGAAAAATATATGACTTATCAGTGGAAAAGGCAGATAGGGGAAGGATGGCGCGATAAAGCATGAGAAATCAAAACACTTGATCGAACACGAAAAGTTGAACATGTTACGTAGTCAGAACAAACGAAGGAAGGAAAGGATAAACCATACGGGCGTGGGTCCCTGTCGTCAGCGTCGGTCCAGACCCATCATTCAACCGCGAAGGAGGCCCAAGCCAAGGGGAAAGCCCTGAGGCGCCGGCCGCGCTTACACGGCAGCAGTGTCCCGTGTGCGTGTGTTTTTCCTTTTGCGCCCCCTTTCAGGATGCCGAAGGCGAAAGTAGGCGCCGACGACGGTCGGAAGGAAGGAAGCAGCCGGTGGCAGCGGTGGAGGAGATGCCCACCCTGAAAGGCAACAACGACGAAGCCATCTCGACCAAAGCGAAGGCCAAGAGCACCCTTTGGAGTAGACTTTTTTCGGGACCCCCGACCGAGACACCCCGACGACCTCACTGACACTCGGTCGTTGCCGTCGGCGTGCCTAAACGTAAAACAATCGGACGCACTTTTCATCCCCTCCCGCTTCCCTTGCGCCCGAGAGCGGCCTAACCCGGGCAACTGGCCCCATGTTGAGCAATGCCAGAGTGCGCTCTCCTCGGCTCGGAGCTGACCAACGTGTCTCGCTTTCCAGCCTAAAGTGTGTACTGACACCCCATTGAGATGATGGAGTGTGTCGCCACTTTCCTGGCTTGAGGGGAGATAAAATCCCCAGTGGACATATTGCCCGGACACACATGCCCATCAAAGACGTTTGATTTTCAGAAAAAAGTGAATGTTAAGCGGGACATCATGTCCGTTTGTCTGACCTCACTGTCGAGGGGACATTAGATCCCGCATTGGACATTGTGCCCCGCTTCAAAACGAACGGCAACCTACCAAACAAGCCCAGTTTTCAAAAAAGAGACTCAATGTCTACCGGGACGTCATGTCCGCAAAGCTGATTTTACTCTTTGTAGGGACATTAGACCCCAAAATGGACAAAATGCCCACGTTAAAATGCGACGCACAACCAGTAAATCCGCAGTTTTTCTCCAAAAAATACTCAATGCCAACCGGGACATCATGTCCAACTTGACCTCAGCTGACCGACTGACAGTCCCTCTTTCTCCCGAAGGGAATAGACACGTGAGTCGGTGTTTGTCTGTCGGTTTTTCGCGACAGGCGCACTCTCTGCGCGTTTGTTTTTTCTCAAATGAACCCTCGTTTTTTTCCCAGTCTCGTAAACGCCGAGCCAAAAACTTGGCTGTTGCCGCTGGCGTCGCCATGATTCACCGCGATGGAGATGGATGCTTCCGTGACCGGCGACGTCGTCGTCTCCGGGGACTATGGGGGCCACCAGGGAGCCGGCCCCACAACGATCGCAGTTGTTTCCTCATGAACTAGGCGGCGTCGTCGCTGCGTCATCATTCTACTTCTTCGACAAATATGAGTCATCGTTTTGCTACGGGGGAGGCTTATTGGATGGTCAGCCATGATCTGATTGATTTTGATACTAATGGACTGGGTGTGCTTGACATTACAAGTCGTTTTAGTATTTTGGTTTTAGAAGAGACAGTTTTACAAATGAGTCACAGCCGGAGGCCCTTGCCCACTTGAAGCCCTCAGGGCTTGGTTCCACTGGTCACTCAGTGTCCATTTCAGCGTGTTCACGCTGGGCAGAACGAAATGTAGTTTCTGGGCTTCAGCAGTTTAGCAAGCGAGACGCAGCCGGACGAGAGCCCACTTGAAGCTCTTGGCTGATAATTGAGAGGGTCGCCCGTTGCTTCAAAACAGCGACATTCTTATCTGTTGCGGGTCGAATCGGCTCAATGATCAATGTTGTTGTTTTTTTTTGCGAATTTGACTAGATTTCTTTTTCCGGAGAATGCGACAGTTTTTTGTTGAGCAATCATCTGTGTTCTTTCCAAAACACAGTATACCTTCCAAAACATACCAATCAGTTTCATCATAAAATTCAATGCAGTTTAAACAAAACCTAATAATTATACACATTCAAGAAGGACAATCAGTAAACCTATTGCAAAGCATTGTTAAAGCTTTTTCCGCAAAACACAAAAAGACAGGGATATGTGCAACTTAACGTATTATTAATCAAACCCATTGTCTTTTTTCTTCTTTGAAAACAGTGGAACTTTTTCTTTTGACCAAGGTTACAATAACTAATAACGCAGTTCTCTTTTGACAAGATTGCGTGACACGGATGCAGAACAATGCCAATGGGGGAAAATGGCATTGTTATTGGAGGGAAAATTCTTTGGAATTGGCGGAAATGTCGCCGATTACGTGTTGACACGCATGGACCCGCTACTGTTGAGTTCGGTTCGCTCGAGGGCAGCGATCGTGGCTCGCATCGATAGCATGTGTTTTCGCTGAAGGGTTTATTGGTTACATTTAACGGAAAAAAGCAAAGTGTCAGTTTTACCTGCTCCAAATGACCACTCTTAATCCGCTCAATCATGAAAGCCGTTATCAAAGCCCACGCTTTACGTACAGTTTCACTACGGCACCGTTTATCGCCCCATTCAAGGGTGCAATCAATGAAAGTTTCGGCGACGGTGTTCCATAATTTACCTAGAAATATCATTAAAGGTTATTAGAAGCCCATTGATAACCCAAATTGCGTCAAAGAAGCTTACTGCTGAGCTCTCCACGAAGCACTTGAGCATGCATACGTCCGACACGTTCTAATTTCTCGGAAATGGCCTCCAAATTGTCCAAATTCTCAACAACAGCATCAATTAGCTCGGCCATGGCCTTGCTGTGGGCTTTGCTGAAGCTGTCGTGATTCGGGAAGCCTCGGGGGAGCGGGCATCGCCGGAATTGATCCTTTGTTTTTGGCATTTTGAAAAACAATCTATGGATGATCGTCTGTCCAATTACTGTAGGCCCTTTGCTGACATAGATCTGACGCCACAGGGCTCTGATCAGATGGATTTGTGCAGGTGTTAATGGGATGAGGGTTGTCGAATTCCGTCTTCCCGATACACTGGAAACTAGCTGGACATTGCTTTGACGGCGCTGGGCCAGGGATTGTCTTCGCCGTTCGACGTCGGTCACGGCGCGGCGTGGAGCTAGGTCGGTTGTTTCGCTGACCCCGCTGAAATCTACCGTCTTTCCATGATGTAGAGAACTTCCAGAGCCCTGAGGCGTTACAGGCGCACTGATCGGAGTCACATTAGTAGCTGCATTAGCAGCACAAGCCGCAGCGGCCAGGCCAACGGCTAAAGCCGTCACACTTCCACAGTCACTCATCGAGGCGTTTTCGGCTTCGATACCAAGGGTGTCGTCGGTCGAAGTGGCTTCGAGTAGAATTTTCTCGTCGGCGGGGTTATCGGCTGTCGATAGGGATACCTAAAACCATATCATCTGAATACAGTTTTACTTTAAATTTCACACCGGCATTAAAGGAAAACCTAAGTTGTATATTAGCCATTTAAACGTTCGTGAAACGTCTCTCGCACGAAATAGGTTAAAGTTCGCTTGTCAAAGCACATTGGAATTGTGTTTACGTTTGTCAAGGTTTCAATGGGCTAATGCAAGATACTGGGAATTCCGAAAGGGGTCTAAACTTTGTAGGGGACAAACATTGAGAGTACGAAGTTGGTTTAAATTGGGCAGACTTTTGGATTTCGAGAAATTTACAAGCACAACAGTTTTCTAGATCTTTCCAAACTAGCCAAACTTATCCAACGGATGAGACCTACGTAAATGTTACCAGTTTAATACCAATCAACCCCATCTAAACCCCCAAAACTTCCAAACCCCCCTTCCAATCCTTATCCAAAACACGAAAAACACACCCTCAGGCTTTTAACGCCTTTGCCCGTTCAACCGGATGCCGTGCCCTGTTTTGTCGCTTGATTGGAGAAACAAGACAGCAAAAAAATTGCTGTCAAAGTGTCACACGAAAAAAAGCGAAAAGCATCGTCGACCACTTGCACTTGATGGCACAACATGCCTGCGCACCGTTCCCAAAAAGTGCCGTCCCAGGATAAATGGTTTATGGAAGGATGTAACCCTGAGGCTATGAACGCTCCGCCCTCTTTTTTTACCATGTCCATCAAAAGAAAGACAAAGCAGTTTATAAAAGGTGTGAAATGGATGAGCGTGACGTGACTTTTTGGCATTTATCAGCCCCAATATTAAAGGCAGACAGTTTTCCCGAGGCTCTACTTGAAGCCGATACACCGCCAAATCCGTCATCCGCAGTTTTAGGTACACAGTTGAAAGTACGGCGACGGGTCAGCTTTCACAGGAGGGGAAGGATGGTCGTCATGTGGCGGCAAAAGTGGCACAATGAGAAGCAGGAACGAGATGAAAGATAGAGACCAAAAATAGGATTCATGAAAAGGAGAGGTGCCGACAGCCCCGTGTTGGGATGCGTGTTTTTGCTTGAGAAAGTTGACATTGGCACGCAAAAACATATGAAAGACGGCGTAGATTTTAGAGTTTTGCTTAAAAACAGACGGTAAAACAACTACTCGTTGTCGCAGTTTTTCAACGAAAAATACTAAATATCGTCATTTATTGGTAGACCAAAAAAGGTACTCCACTTAAAAATATTAGAGCAAAACCGAAAAGTGCTCTTGACTTATCGCGGATAATATTCCTTGCAAATTTTAGAATACTGTATTCCTACACACGTCACACAGTTTATAAAAAGGTTTTATTTAAAAGTTGATTTTGATTTTCGCGGAAACAAAGAAACTTCGAAAACCACCGTATGCAGTTTTCGTCTTCAAGAATGTTACATAAAAAAAATTTCGAGCCAAGGCGCAGTTTTGCTATTTTTAAAAGATCAACTAAAACTTTTTTTTTTGACAGATCGTTGGAATTTTTAGTTTTCAAAAAACGCAGAAGTGTTTGTTTACACATCTTCACGGGCTCAAGAGGTTCAGCATGTAGTAAAATCCGATGTAACCGTGTGGATAACGCCGCTTACTTAGTTTAAAAACAAAAAAAGTAAGTTCCACAAGTCTGAAAAGTACTTGAGCACGTACGATATTGCTGCCAGAACAGACGACTTGCAACGTTTGGAAGTTTAAAGTCAAATTGCGTAAACAACCAACATACCTCACCCAGTTTAATACCGCAATAACG
Organism: Panagrellus sp. LJ2284; assembly: GCA_024447225.1. Taxonomy (NCBI): domain Eukaryota; kingdom Metazoa; phylum Nematoda; class Chromadorea; order Rhabditida; family Panagrolaimidae; genus Panagrellus; species Panagrellus sp. LJ2284. The sequence continues at coordinate 1,547,754 of JAMRYC010000009.1, forward strand.
TTATCACTGAGCATCTCATGCAGACAGTTTTCTATTAAAATTCAGACATTTTAAAATGTTGGTTGACTATGATAAACTTGTCGGCCGATGATGAAAAACGCATCCAGTTTTCTTTATCCCCTTTGAAACAAAAACTAACACGCAACACTCTGGACAACATCGCATGCATTCATACCTGCGTCGTTGTAAATAATTCATTCACGCAAATGAAATTATGTACACATTGACCTTGCAAGGAAGTCAAAAGATAAGCGCTTCATTAATGTTATTGCATTCCACAGAGTAGAGGACACAGGCGACAGTTTACACAAAAAGAACGCAGTTCCTGGAGGAGATTTTGTAAATGCCAAACTTGTAAAAATGACAAAATAATTAATCAGAAAAGAATGACGAAGCAACGAGTCAGAGTATGCTAACGTCGACCGTGAAATGGCATCACGTTCGTTCAAAGACTGCCCATGGGCAATGAGATTCTCGCACACTTGGGCTGGCTTTTGGAAAGACAAAAGAATCGCGTTTGGGAATGCGAAGGTAGTGACGCAGATGCGGGAACCGGCACGTGTGGTTTGGTAAGTTTACAGATGGAGTTTTGTACGCGAAACAGGAAGGGGATTTTTGTGGGAAGATTTTAGGGGGTTGTAATTTGGGTTACTGTATACTTTGATGTTCTGCCGTACAGTTTTTGTCAGAAAAAAAGATATTGAAAATTTGGAAGAGATCAATAAGCAACTAATTTTGTTCAGTTTACTATAAAAACGCTCCACTGATAAGTGCCGGAACCAACAAGTCTAACCAAACCACCATAAATAGTCGCACTGTAGTCGCACTTATCGGATGAATTCCAAATTCCACTACCAAACCACACGTAAACTTAGCATTCCCCCACCTCCAGCAACGTCATTAACCAAACTTCACATAAATCTTCTCATATTTTTTACAGAGCAAAATGCCAAGTGTCGACATCGCTGCAGACTTTGGCGGCGCTTAACATAAATCTACGGAAATTGGAAGATCCTGCTCTCGAAACCCATAACATGTCACAAAGCCGGCTTTCATCAGGGTCCACAAACAAGCGCAGATAACAACCTTTGTCTCGAGGCTGCACAAAAAACACAAAAAAACGTCGCAATCATGATGAGTCAGATGTGCCATGGCATGCCAACAGCCATTTTATGGGTATGGGAAAATGGATCCCCATTCAGGGCCCGGATAAACATGGATATAAATGATGCAGACAGGGCGGGTTGTGGGTATCCGGCCGTCGGCAAAGCAAAGACATCATGCGTTCAAAATTTCAAAAATAAAAGGGCGAAACAATTTTTAGACGCGTCGCTGCGACCCGGCCCGGCCCACATTAGGCGACCGATGCTATTTTTGGGATAGGTGGTTATCGTGCATGAGCAAACTTACGCAATAAACGTGAGCGGCGCGCCGCGTTTTTGGGATTTATGCATGCACACATGTTATTTCGTTTTATTAAATCTGCGCATAGTTTAGCAACGGGTGCCAAGAATGCGTAAACGAAAAATGGAAGCGTTTATAAACAGCGCGGAAACGGTATAAGAATGACGCGGAAGTCCAAGTGGGAAGGCTGGCTCGTGACGGAATGGCTGGAAACGGGACAATAGAAGTTTGAAAGGGCTTTAATTTTGAACCAGTTTGTTAAGATTGAAAAAAGGCTGGAGAAAATGCGTCAAAAGTTATTGTGAATTGAAAATTGTTTCATGGAAACTTATGAATGTATTAAAAAAATTTCGCGTTTACCTACAGTTTATGAATTTTGACATTAGGAATGCTTTTAAAAAAGGTCGGGAATACTGTAGTCAATAAAAGTTAATTTAACTTATGTGAACAAAAACGCGATTGCGTGATTGATTACTGTATGCAAAGGATTTTTTCAACAAAAAAAAACTAGAATTTCGATGAAAATAAGTTACTCAAAGAGAGTATGCACAGTTTTTTTACATTCCGATAACAAAGTGGTCTACTTCATGCTACCTTGCATTCCCTTTGATAACTTTTAACTTTAAAAATCGTTAGATTGAAACCAACGGATTTGCTATCTCAGTTTACACCCTTTTAAACCCCCAGAACAGTCCCACGTCAACCAACTTCCCGGAATATCCAACCAACCAAACCGCTTCTATTCAGGACAAAATATGATGTTAGAAAAATGAACAAAAGCCCCCATTTTGGCATGCTTTTCAGGTGTTTCTAACATAAGCACAGCGTGCATTCGAACGGAAAATGCACTAACTTAACACAGGAAACATGGAAAACACAATTCCGTGATAACACTTAGTTCTTATGAATAAAGTTGATCCGTTCTCATACAAAAAATAGGCAGTTTAAAAATAAAATATGAATTTCATGCGACCATTGCGTGATGGTGCCAAATATGTATTATTTAAATATGAAGTAAGTAGAAGTGGCAGGTTTTCAGTTAATGAAATCAGTGTTTTTTAAGAATCAAAGAGGAAAGCATCCCAATAGGGGGCAGATTGTAGCCAGCTTTGCATGCTGAGGCCATAGATGGCACTAATTAGCGAGTCAAAGCATTGCTCTTTGGTTTTGGAAGCGTGCTTGCAAGGAGGGAAAAGGGTGCTAATGGTGGTCTTGATGTGGGGGTTTCAGAGAACGGGTGGAAAATGGATTACGGAAGCGAGAGGGGTCCGGGTCGAGGAGCTGCGACGGAAGTGGGGAGTTGAAGGGATTTGGTTTGGTTTGGGAGGATAGAAAATTGGTTTAGAAAGTGATTTGATGGGGTTTTTGAAGATTCTTTGCACTTTTTGGACATCATTTATGCCATTCCGAGCAGTTTAAACCAAAAAAAACTAAGCCAAGAAAACTGAAAAAAAGGCAAAACAAACCTGTGGAATGTTAAACCGTAACTTCCTCTTCGTCTTTACAGAAGGCGGCGGCGTTATCGGCACATTTCTACTTTCACCAACGGTCAAATAGTCTATCGAAGACGGCCTCATAGCCGAAGCCAATCCAGTGCTCGACCCAGCAGGCGACGGTGTCGGTACACTTCTGGACGATCCTGGTCGACTATAATCCGACGCCGTTTCCTCATTCTCCAACAACCCTGCCGAAGCTGATGTCGATGGCTGATTGAAGTCATCAGCCAGTGCAAATGACGCTCCATAAATGTCATCATAATGTGCATAGGATTCTGGTGTAATTGCATCATAGAATGCCTCCGCTGAGGACGTTGATTCATCCATTGGGTATGCTGTCTGCAAAAAATGATATTATTATGCTTGTTCGTTACAGTTTAAAACCCCTCCAATGCTCAAATTACAGGTGCCGTTCAGTCCCTCCCGGTACCACCATGCTAACTACTTTTTAACTTTGTATCTTGACCCCTCTTCAATCCATTAGCCATCAGTTAGCGTTCTTTCACCTCCGGATCCGAGACTCGTCAGGTGCCCGGAGGTATAAAAAGCAATTTTTTCGTGCGTGGCACATTGGAATGACGTCAACAGGCATGCCAGTATGCGGATACGAAACACGCATAGCATCCTCGCCACGTATCCCATTAATTTCGGGTGTTGAGGTAAACCTGAACGAAACTGAACGGATGGCTGGGATTCCGAGGGAGGCGAACAGACAGACGACACGGCATGGTGTCCATTGATCAATTAGAGCAATCAATGGGGGTCGTTAGGAGGAAAATGCCTCGGGGTGGGTTTTATTGGGTTTTAGATCAGAACAAGGGGTTGGAAGCAGTTTAAAACCGTTATTATTGAAATCGAAAACTGTCAACAACTTTTTGTGTTTTGAATTTCTGCAAAAAAGGACGTTCATTAACATTCCAGTTTTTAAAAAGTCCTTTTAAAATTGGCTTCGGAGTAGTTTTAAGTGATAATAATATCTGAACAGGGTATAGAAAGCAGTTTAAAACTTATTTTTATAAAATCAAAAACTGTAAACCACTTGTGAGATGTTTGTGATTTCCCAAAAAGCACGGCGGATAATGGTATCAGTTTAAAAAACCCACATCCAAATCATCAAACTCCTCATTGACCATATCCAGCTGAACACCCTCACTCCGCCCAAGGGCACTGGCCGATCTTTGCGCCTTCAACTTCCCCTTCGAGTTCGAAGTCTTCCTCCGTGGCAGCTGATCGCTGCTCGGCTTCGACAATGCACTTTCGCTGCCGCCAATCGGTCTCAAATGGTGATAGTCCGAATAATCGTCCACCAAGAAGCCCTCAGTTTCATCAATATTCGCGTTGGGACCAGTAACAACGCTAGACCTCCATTTCCGAAGTGTTTTCGACTTTTTGTCGTTTATCCAATTCAGAAATCTACGCATCTTCCCTGAAAACAAGCAATTGATTCCGCTAAAAGCTATTTGGAGTCATTAATCACGGCGCGGCGGCCCAAGATAAACGTCAACAATCGGCAATAATGACGAAAGCTGTGAAAATGAGGTTAAAGTGCCTCCAGAGTGACAAGTTTCATTATGACTATTGCTTGAGGGGCACAGTGTGTAAAAGCATGTGTCTTGCGGGAAGGTTTTAAAAAAAACTGAGTGATCTCGGTTGACATTTATGCCGTACACAAAAAGCCACACCTATGCTCACTTATTGAAAAGTTGGTTGGTTTTAAAGGTGAAAAAGACTCAAAAGTGTGACAAAGTGGATAGATTGCGTGTGCCCGTGTAGTGGCAATGCTCCTGGTGAAGCGCCGCCGATCACTCAAACGGTGAAGGCGCACAAACACGGGGCCGCGCCCCTTGGCCGGACTTGAGGCGATTTGCGTGAGGAAGAAAGTCATCGGCGGAGATATCCCTGCTCCTGCTTCGAGCGATGGCACACCTGTTCAGAGAGAGCAGGCATATTACAGGGAGTTGAACAGCTTTAAAATCATGCTTAAAGTGTGTTTTTTTAGGATGGGGCTTGTTGGAAGTTTTGGAACAACAGGGATTCGAGGGGGAAATGGATGTATGGGTTGTTTATTGAACTTTTGGATGGTGGTTTTTTGATATATTAGAGGATTGTTGAAACTTCCGGGAAAAAGATACAATCTGTAAAGTTTCTTTTTTGAAAGAAACTATAAACATTTTTTGCAGTTTAACAAAAACTATACAATTAAACATAATTTTTCGGCACTAAACAGCTACCCCCAGTTTAAAAAAATTAATAAAAACCAGAAAAAACTTCAAAACTCTCCCGCTAAACCCAAAACGTGATACCTGCCCCCACCAAACACAACTCCTAACCACCCTAGACAACAGTTAACTTCCTCAAAACCCTCCCCTCTGACCTTGTCACAATGCCATCTATCACAATGGAACAAAAACAACCTCTCTTACCCTGGCCTAGCCCTTCATAAGCTAAATTCTCCTCCAAAGCGTCGACGACGACATCGACGCCGACCCGAAACCCGGTCGGTCTTTTTGAAACATCCGACTAAAAGCATCCTCAAAAGGCATCCGCGACCCGAAAAGAAGTCTCCGATTGCATCCGGAGACTTCTTTCTTTCTATCCCCGGATGCCAGTACGACGAGACGCTTATGGTTTGGCCGACACCATCCATCCATCCATCCACCACTTTGGAATTTGGAGGAGTCAACGCCATAAGCAGTATTCAATTTTGAAGACGACATTGTCATTGGGGCCAGTTGTGAAGCAAAGCAAGGCAAAAAGCAAGCGTGACGTCATTAACGAAAATGAGGGGATGGAGATGCGGGAAGGCTTTTGGGGTGTAAGCCGAAAATGGTGGCTAAATGCTTTGTCATGTAAACTGGCTGTAGTATAGTCATTGAATTGATTGTGCAAATATCGTAATGGTTTTGGCAATGGTGCCGAATCGGATTATGATTATTGATGGAATAGGCATATGATTGCTATTTTTTTAAACTGTTTTGTTGTTGACGTTACGAAATTAACAACCGTATCAAATGGTCAGTTTTAGTAATAAGCACAAAAAGTCAGAGTTTTGATTTTTGTCACCAATAAGATAGATTTTATCTTCCAATGCGTATTGACCTATCACAAAGTAACCAAATCCCACACCACTAACTCGGCAACGTGCTACCTATTATTTTTAACACAGTTTTCCATTTTTACATTCCCTGTGTTCTGGCGGTTTAGTGACATTTATTCAAAGCGTTTCGATTTGCAATTTTAGCCTTCTTACGGATTAAAAACGTAAAAAATCGACAAAAATCGTCCTAATCGTATAACGTCTTACCAACTGTTAATCTGCGTATAATTTGAGTTACATTTTTGAATTCCCCGGGTTTTGACGGTTTAGAAACACTCAAAGTGATCTAACTCAAAATTTTTGCACATACCGGAACACGATTTTGACAAAAGTCGACTTAAAATCGTTCTGGTAATTTTCTACTTTTGCCAGCAAGTGATACCATTACGATTTTCACAGTATTTTTCAATTTCTTATATTTTAATAGTCTAAAAACACTTATATAAAGTTGTCTGACCTAAAATTTTTGTATCTTAATGAGCCAAAAACGCCAAAATTTGACAAAATTAGGCATTAATCACTTGGTAACGTGCTAACTGTTAATCTGAGCCCAAAAAAAGTAACATTTTTGAATTCCTCGCGTTCTGGCGGTTAAGAAAGTTAGCTCAAAGTGATTATTTAGATTTTTGCACTTACCAGAAAATGATTTTGACAAAAGTCAGCCGAAAACTGTTTTGGTTGTTTGTTAACTATCGATTCCATTGCATTTTGATTGGTATTTTCAACTTCTTGTCCATACTAAGCAGTTTTTAAACTCCATAAATTGTTATGAAAACTTTATTATCTCAAATCTCAAAACTGCAATAAAACAAAAAGACGTTCAATTACCACCGGTCTAAAAAACAGTGAGAGAGGGCTCAACATTTTCTCGAAACCGACAGTTTTAACAATATAGAAATCTGTAAAACTCTATGCATCTTTACAAAGTGTATACCCCTGATAGTATCTACAACTATTAGGCATTCAAGAAAATTCAAAACATGTGATTTAGTTTTTTAAAGAGCAACTTTCAATTTTTAATTCAACACCAAATGATGAGGGGTCATTTAGGCCGTTGAATTGTAATTATCGTTGCTTTCGGGCAGTATGATGAATAAATATTACATTTTTTGATTAGTTTTTGCCGCCATAGTTGGATAGAAGGCGTCCATCTGTATTTGGTTGGGGGCGATTAAATGTTCGGAGGGTGGTCCGTCGGAGCCGGTTAGACGGGAATTTGACGTTTTCACGGCGACGAACCATGTTCTTCTCGGAGGAGAGCCAACGATGGGTGAGGGCTTCATCGGTGCGGATTCGGCGGCTGAAATGGGGGTTTGAATTGATAAAACTGTTGAGTATTGGTGATAACCAAAGAAAAATGAATGTGTAAATAAGTCTAAACTGTGAAATGTGAAGTAATAGACTTACGCTGGATTCTTCTTAATAGCCCAGGTCGCAAAGCGCAAAGCTTCTTGAGTCGCTTGGACAGGAATCAAGTTCGGGTCACACTTTTGCTTGATGACGGCTTCCTTGACTTCATCGGGCGTTTCGCCATCATCGGAGAAGGGATGGAAGCCGGCGAGACTAAAACAATGTAATTAACATAAACTGTTTGATCGATTTATCTTTTTTTAAAATGTCGTAAAATAAGAGTCAAAACACTCACAGCGTGAAACAAATGATACCCATGCCCCAGACATCCGTCTGAACCGTCGGAGTGCCACCTTCTTGCAGCAACTCTGGAGCTGCCCATTCAGGGTTAGCTGGTTTGCGTTTCTTCAATGGTGGAGGAGAATCGACAAATTGTGACTCCTCGAAATCGATGAGTTTCACGATCCAGGACCGTTTTGTGGCAAACATGACATTTTCTGGTTGAACGTCGAGGTGGAGGACGCTAAAATTTGGTTTTTAAAAACTGTTCTCACCGATGTTTTGGGCAATTTTGATGTGTCTTACCCCTTGAAATGGATCCAATGCAGCGCCGAAGTCAACTGCCTAATCGTCAAGGCAATCTGTTCCTCATTGTAATAATCAGGATACGTGAATCGCTCAAAAACGTTTTCATACAATCTTTCCGTAAACAACAGCAAAGTGTTATCTCGCTCATAAGCTCCCAAAAGTGCCACAACATTTTCGTGCTGTGACTCTCGAAGCGTTTCAAACTCTTCAGCGAGTCTTGCCGCTGGCAGGTTCGTAGCCGGAACGCGGATTTTAGCGACAACATGGCGAGCGACGCTGTGACTGGTATCGACGGCATTTCTGACAATGGTGAACTGACCTCGGAAGAGCTCACTTTCAAGTTGGAATCGCGATTCTGGGGATTCTGATGACAAAACAAGCGGTTTTGCCGGTTGTGCACTGCTGACGGAAGACGCGATCGATAGTTCTTCTTCACTAGCTTCTTCTTCGGCGGTTTCACTGATTTCAGCAAGACCTGGATCGGCACGGCTGCGACGTTGGGGCATCGACAAAATAGACAGCTTCATCTGGTCACGAAGGCTGTCAATGTGGAGCTTTGGTACGCCGCGTGGGTGGGTTTGGATGATTCTCGATGTTAGGGACGGGATTCCGAAGCCGAAACCGTTTTTGGCAGTCACACGGAACTGGTAAATGCCTTTAATGTGCAGATGCCGGATGACGACGGCCTCGTCTTCAACGTTATCACTGATGGTGGTCCACTTGGCGCAGTGATCACCTTCACCGGCAGGGCGGCATTCGACCTTGTAGGTGACGCCTTCGAGGCAGGTCGACATTTCAGGGGCTTCCCAGGTGAGAAGGACTTCAGTGTCGGAACTGAGCTCAACTTCTGGTCGAGACGGCCGATCGGGGGCTTCACCAGAGACGACGCGGGCGCTGCACTGATCAGTGCCATGCGCATTTTTCGCGATGCAAGTGTATTCGCCGAGATCGGTCAAACTGGGACGCAGAATTGTCAATTTGCAGATGTCGCCTTCTTTCGAAATCTTGTAGTTGCTGTCTTCCGTCAAAACTGATTCGTGATGTTTCCAAGAGATTTCTGGTTCTGGGTTACCGATAACAGCACAGGTCAGCGTCAATTGCGGAGCGTGGTCGATGAAATGCGCATCACGCAATCTTGATCGGAAAATGGCTCCGTAACTACCATCGGCGTTCTTCTTCGTGGCTCCAGGAACAGCAGAAACTGTCGCAGTCGTGACTTTGCGGATGGCGCCGTTCTGGAAAACTTCTGATGTCTGCTTTGTTTCTTTGATGGTTTTCGCGATAACAGGATCTTCCCGGATCAGATCAGTGAAACGACGACGTTCACGAACGGTAATATCTTGGTTACGGTAGCCGAGGAAGCCTTGTCTGACAAGAGGAGCTCCATCGCCCCAGAGTTCACGTCGATAATCACGGACGCGGGCATTGAATTCAGGTCCTCGGGTGGCCAGAAGCAGGGTATCTGGGCCGATTTGATAGGCAGATTCCCAGGGATAGTCATCGACGTCATCTTCGGGACGGTGAGGCTCGAATTCTTCTTCTTTGTAGAAGTGTTTCGGGCGGTACTTCTCCAAATCGTCATCAACAGTGTGCTTTTTGACGGCCTGTTTGACTCTTTCGACTTCGTTCATGAGGTCATCGAAATCCTTATCATGGACGACTGGGGCGACCTTTCTCGGGCTGTCATCGTCATCATCGCCATGGCCCTTCTTTTTCTTCAAGGGTTCCACAGCATCATGCATTGGGGATGTTCGGTCTTGGGTGCCGCGTTTTGTTGCGATAACGACCTGGAAATGGAAAACTGTCAAGTATTTCAAGTACATTATCGTTTTAAAACGCTTTATAGATAATTATAAACTCCATTTTAGTTAGCTCATCATAATACCTACCTCCATTTTATGTTCCCGTCCAGGACTAAGCATAACCGGGCTCTTCGTACCCGGCGTACCACTCCTCGGCCGAGGGCTCAATGAAGACTTGCGTGGTTCACCAGATTCTACAGTAATTTGTCCGTGCTTCAATCCATCAACAAAAACTGGAGCACCGACGGGCACTTTCGGATCACTGAATTCAGGCACCAGTGGCACGTGATCGCCAAAGAACTGCTTCAACGGATCAAGGGCGCTATCGATCGTAGGCCCAGGGGATGCTACTGGGGTGAGGGTGTCTTCGGAGTTGCCGTCAGCCTGGGGCGTCGATGAACGACTACGACTGCGGCGATTGCGGCGGGTTTTGTTGCGCTAAAAACGACGGATATAACTTGAATTGAGCTACAATCTGGTGGCCAGATGTTGCAAAAGGCTACAAAGGGGTGGTGACGGATGGGGATTTGATTCATTAAACTGGCAACTCGGCCAGAGGGATGATAAAAACACATTTGCCGTGCCAAAAAGCCCACCTCTTTCATCGACATTCTCGACAACGGCTCAAAATCATCCAATGAAGCCAGTGAGCCGGCGATACTGTTCTCTTCGCTGATGTCAGACAGGATTCGATTCGCGATTTCTTCCTCGATTTCACGTCGTTCGCCACGGACTAGTCTCAATGGCGGTTGCTGGGTGACTTGATCGGATAGTTCTTCGATGCTTTTCGGGGCTCCGTTTCGTGGGCCACCGTTCTGTGTTACAGTCTCGGGTTTTCCCTGTGGCGCTGGACGGCCCTTTGGTGCTCCACCGGCAGGGGCAGGCGGCATGGACTGGCCGTAGGGCGGCGGCAGGACGAAGAGCAAGTCCTCGGGCTTGATGCCAGGGGGCAGCTTCACGCCCGGCGGGAGCTCCTGCTCGATAAGGGCTCGAAGCTCGTCCGAACTCGGGACACGACCGCCAAAGTGTTCGGCGATCGCAGCCTTCCGAGGGTCAAAGTGTTGCGGGCCGGGTCCACGCGGTCCTGGACCGTATCCGTTGGGTGGATGCGGATGTGGCGGGGTCGGATGGCCTCCAAAGGCACGGGGGTCGCGATTCCGAGGGTCACGGGGATCGAAAAAGTCGTGGGGTTGGGAGCGGCCACGAGGGTCTCGAGGGTCGAAATGGTCCGGAAGGGGTTGATAGTGGCTCAAATCAGGAGAAGCACTGTGTCGCGGGGATGGGCGACGTTGGGGACGGCCGCGCGGGTCGTATTCTGGGACTTCTGGGGCTAGCGGTGAATCCTTGATGCGGAGATAGTCGTAGACAGCGAATGGCTCTGCGACGGATGCTCCGTTTTGAGGCGGATGGCTGGAATTGACCGAGGTCGTCGGGGTCGCGAGGAGCTGGGTAATCTGCTCGGAGGGAGATTGTTGGACGAAGACGCGGCGCTCCTGAAGGTGGAATTAAACTGTACCGAAAACGCTTTTAAGAAATGCCAAAACACTGAATAGAAACGACGTTTCGTAAAATTGAAACTGTCAATGCGTTGATACAAATTCACAAAATCGCCCAAAAACGTAAGAAAAACCTTATTAAAAGCCAATAAACTGCTACTTTATAATCCAAAGCTCACTATCAACTACCCAACTACACGTTTGCTGACAAGGACAATGTCCCCGTCTCCGTCGGGTGACAACACTTGCATGCAAAAGCTTGCGTATTACAGCACAGGTAAACGAAAAAACACCCAGGAACTCGCAGGGAATAGAGATTTTGTCCGTTTCCGTGTCTCTCATATCGCAGGAGATGCTATTCTATCCTCCGTGCAGGGGTCTGGATAACTGCGGATGTTAGCCCCAGGTAAACAGTCAATCAATAAATGAAAGAAAGCATCCAGGTCGAAGTAAGAGAGCAATGTCAACTCGCTTCATTCAGGTTAGCTGGCTGGCTGGACGGATGCATAAAAAGCGAGATCCCAGAAGACCCCTGTTTTGAATCTAGTCCCCCACACATTTACGTCAAGCTGCTTGATGCACTACAAAGACAAGCAAAAAAGAAGGCAGAAATTGACTTACGAGCCACTTGTGCTGGTACTTAAACTCGCGCAGGCAGTCCGTGGATAAACGGGCTTCAGCTAGGGTCGGGTCGGAGAGCCAGTCATGCTGCAGGGCTTGATCCACGGATAAGCGGTGGCTGGAAGGATTATTAATTTGATAAACTGGCACACGGTAGGTATCCTTCTGTATAAACTTACACCGGGTCAATCAACATCAACTTCCCCAAAAAGTCCTTCGCCTCAGGGCTGATATCCGCCAGCTCACTAACACCGAGATTAAACCGTCCAGCAACAACATTAGCCAAGGTTTCATCATCATTATCACCCAAAAACGGCGACAATCCACTCAAAAGTACATAAGTAAGCACACCAGCACTCCACATGTCAGTCGCCAGGGTTACGGTAGTGCCCTTTGCGACTTCAGGGCTGACGAATTCCGGCGATCCAGCAATTTCACCCTTGGCCTTGCCAGCAAGCAAGTGTCGGGATTGACCAAAATCGGCGAGCTTTAAATGGTCATCATGGAGGATGACAACTTCGGGGCGGAGGTCCAAATGGACAATGTTACGATGATGCATGTATTGCAGGGCTGTGAGAAGCTGTTTGACGAAGATTCGGACCTCTTCTTCGCGGTTTCGGGAAGGCGAGGTCGAATCGCGTTGGCGGACGGGGGCGAGGAGGTCATCGAGGAGAGACCGGTCCGCGCTGAAATGGCATTGATAAAAAACTGCGATTATTTGGTAAACGCCTAAAACACTCAAACTCACAAATCCATCCACAAATTAACCATCTTTAACCGTTTTATCTTTCAAATTTAACCGTAATTATCTCCCAACGCCGCTATTTGCCAACATGTCAAGCCGCTAGCACCTAACAAGCGCGCCTTAGCCGTTTTTTTGACCGCCGGGATGCCGAAAAGTTGTCAAAAGTTTGAAAGCCCCAACTGACCACCGAAAAAGCGAACGACCACAAAAATCGGTCAACAGCTTGGCTAACAACCTTCCGAACAAACGCAACAGATGATTAGTACTAAACAAGTAGCCAGTTCGCTTTACAATCGCCAGCGGCACCCGTCATAGGCTTCACATCAGTTTGGAAGAGTTTGAGGCAATGAAATGAATGCGCTGCTTCGACCGGTCCGGTCCAGCAAGTGTCTATGCCATTGACATTATGTTTAGTCGATGCATTCAAAGGCGCCTATAGACATGATGGTGTAATCCTCATCCACCCTCTCTGAGCTAACACCCTGAGGGTAAGCTGGACTGGCTGGGGCACGTAATCGGTTCAAAGACGATGGCCGCCGGCTTGCATCGATCCGATCGGATCTTTGAGGATCATTATTTCAAAACAGAGGGAAGAGAATGCAGGCAGGCGTCGAAGGCCATCAATTTAGAGTGCCACTTCCGGAAATGCTGCGGGCTGGGAGTAATCAGGTAAGATGGACTTTGCCATTGCAACTACCAACTGATCAAGCATTAAAAATGGGAATTTAAAGTGATTTTTGGTGGCATAAAAACTGAATAGAGCTTTTCAAAGCTTTAAATTAGAGCTCTTGATTGAGCTTTTTCAAAATGAAAAGGTTAAAACTGCTTTTGAATAGAGAAAATCGACGGTTTCTAATAAAAATTACGTAAAAAGTTGAATGAGAAAAACTGTGCTTACCGTGACTTATAGTCTGATATTGTCCACATTCCAGTAACAATGAAAACGCTTTGAAGCAACTACAGCCTCTCAAAATGTGGCCACATAATAGAAATCGAGCCTCCCAAAAACTTTAAAACACCCAAATCGACTAAAATGCCTAGCCCCAGCTGATTTGCATCACTTCAATGACCTGTCAGCTTCATATTTTTTCAATTAGTCTTGTCTTTTTTTGTAAACTGTACCAAGGTTCGTCATAATGCCCTGTCCCGATGGAAACAAAAGGTATAAGTTGCCCGTCAAATGAGACGATAATGGTTAAAAAACTGTACATGTTCAGTACCGGTAAAAGTCAACTCACTCTTCAAAGACAACCAAAGCCATGCCCTTATCGGCAATAACTTGGTGGTATTGAACGAAGGGCCGTCCATCCAGGACATTGTGCATGGCGAGGCCACGCTTGAGACTGTCATCGGCGGGCTTCAATTGGGCCACGAAGCGCTTGCCCGTCTTCTTCTCCTTCACGATGAATGGGGCTCCGGTGGCTGCCTTTCTGCAATTGGAAAATCGGATATTACTTTGTTGATGGAATAAACTGGTGCTATCTTCTTATATGATCTGCAACTTGACTGACTGACTGACCAACATGCTGAAATGAACTTTAATTTCTTTTAAAACCCTTTTTTGAACCGAAAAAAGTTTGATTGGAATTCGAAAAAAACTGTTCGTTGAAATAAACGGTTCTTTTTCTTTCATTTTTTTCTTTTTCTGTCTGAAGTCTGTGTTTTTTATGCGTCTGTTTGTCAAGTCTGTCTGTCAGTCACCCGAGTAATGGTGTCAGCTGTCTGCTTCGAAGTACCTTTGCTTGATGTTTCAGTGTGGGAAGGAAAAGTCCAATTTTTGATTGGCACTTTTTTCCGTGAGTAATTTGTCCGATTTTCCAATTGCTAAAAAGTGCAGGCCAAACCAAAAGCACACGCATTCAAAGCGATAGAAGAATAAGAAATTAGAAAGCACTCGTTGGAAAGAATTTTGGGTTTTTGAAAACTGTTCTCTGTTTGTTTGAGATTCAAAAAGCAATGAAAAGAATAAACTGGTGTTTGTTGAAAAAAATTTTTTTCTACAAAAAAATTTCAATTTGAAATGTGATTAGATTCGAAAAAGAATTCTCAAAAAGTTCAAGCAAAGTAAAGCGAGCACCACTCGAAGTTCCAACCCGCCAGACTTGAATTAAGACAAGTCAACATCAGATTCAGGATCAGAAAATGAAAAAAATAGTCAAAGAAGAAAAAACTCCAATCGATGACAGTCCAAGGCTCGGACTTCTGGAAGCTTATATAAGCAAGCTAATCAGAATCCGACCCGCGTGACCCCTTCCCATGGACAATGGCACCAGAACGTACGGACGGACCTTTGTGAGTGTTTTTAGACTAAACTGACGCCGCATCCATAAGCAACTTATACCGTTTTCAAATTTCCATCAGACACAGGACATTTGACGGACATTGCAACCACAATACAAATAACACTTATCATCTTTATGCATGTACACATAATCTTGGCAAAAAATACAATTTAAACGAAACAATAAAGGCACACCGACATATAAATTTTTGATACCGTTTTGGGGGTTGCTAAGTATACTGTACTTCCGAGGTTACGGTAATCAGATGGGCGGCCACTGGGATGAGCAGGGTTGAGTGATGGACAAAGTTCCGAGTTAAGTCCAACACAAAACGGATTCCCAGAACCATCTTTACCATATCCAGGGATACTGTAGGTATACGGTAGCACTGATGGTGGATTGGCAAGTTACGGTAGTTTAAAATCTAACATCGAAATGCCCGTGGACTAGAAAGTTGATAGTTTTAAAGCATTCCCGCACGGCTTCACTGTGAAAGCAACTTTTTCAAAGGAGAGGGGCTTATCAAAGTTTAGCTTTCCAAAAACCGGGAAATGCGTTGAAATTCGAAAGAAGCTACGATAAAATATCTCTTTTTGTGACAAGGCAGCTAGATGGGGGTTAACTAATTGTAAGTTATGGGGCTTGAAAGATATAGTACTTTTGGTCAGAACTGAATTATAGTAAATTTGATGTTATGTTAGTCACATGTAGGGGTGGGAAACACATAGAATAGAGCATGTTGTCAGTCAGTCCAGTCAAGATGGCAGCATGGCAGGGTTTGGAATTGCGGCGAAGGTGGAAGGCAGAGGATGGAAGATGGTCTTACTTCTCATCGGCTTCTTCAATCTCGTAGATTTCGCGGACTTTGCGCGCTTCCAGGGCGACCTTTTTCCGGGGCAGTTGGACGTCGTTGTATTCGCCGTCGGCTTCGACTGTCACAGTGCAGGAGGTCGTGGCTTGACCGGCTTCATTGATGGCAATGACGGAGTAGATGCCGGAATCGCGCCAGACCGGGTTGGTCACGATCATCGAACAGAGATAGGGGCCATCTTTGACGAATTTGACGCGGTGGGATTCGGCGATTGGGCGCCAGTCCTAAAACTCGGTTGTTTTGTAAGGTTAAACTGTTTAAATACTTCTGGTATATTGATTTTAAGTATGATAAACTGACGACCGGTGTATAGCGATAAGTGAATGTAATTGTTTTTTTAAATTTTTGAGCAAAAACTGTTCTTGGAAAAATTTGGTCCTCAAACTACTCACCTTCAACCACTTAATTTCCGGGAAGGGACTGCCTTCGACCCGTACATCCAATTTCATGGGTTTGCCGTCGCTGAAGACCTTGTCCAGCAGCGGTTGCAAGAATCTCGGTCGTTCTGAAACATCAATTTTTCCATTAAAAACTGCATTTTTTAAAGCTTCATACCTCCAAGATCGATATGCACATTCTGTTGAGCATCACCATACTGATTAGTCGCAATGCACTGATATTGACCAACATTAGCCTTCGCGAATCCAGTAATCGTCAAAATAGTCTCCGCGCCACCATGGTTCGAAACCTTGATATTAGACATATCTGATGTCGTATCAATGTCCCATCCACGGAACTTCCACTGGATCTTCGGATCAGGGTATCCAGAATAGCTCAACGCAATGGTAATAGTGTCAGAATCCGCGCAGAATCGCTTGTCATCGACACCGGGAGCAAACCACGGCGCACAGGCATACTGTTCAGCGTAGGCAGCTTCGAGGGCTTTCTCGGCATAGGGATCAAGAAGCGGGATGACACGCTTGTTTTTGTCGAGGACTGGTCGGGGCGGGGCCATCAGGCGAGATGGTGGAGACGATGGGGATGGGTCTGAGATGCCGTAGATGTTCTCGGCACGGACACGGAACTGGTAGGATTTGCCGAGTTCGAGGTTGCGCACCTTGCAGACGGGCTCGGGGATGTTGAAGTCGAGCTTAAATGAGGTTTTCAAAACTGATAATCGTTGATAGTGGATTAAAAACACAATAAAAGGCATCAAAACTGTTGTTCAGTACAGAAAAAACATGTTAGATGAAATCTTACCAATGTCCAATCACGCTCCGGAAGTTCCCTAATTTCAATAACATAAGTAACTTGAGGGTAGCGAGGTGGTGTCCTCTTTGTCGGGATCCACGAAAGCGTGAGATAATGGCCCGTGACTTCCTTGATGAAAGGTCCACGATCTGGGGGTGTTGGCAAGCCTATAAATTCACTTTTCAAAAACTGGTTCCCATACTTCATCGTTTTACATTTGTAATTCAACTTCTTAAATCCATATTCCTCCGTCAAGTACGGTGTAACATCGATTGACCCGTCAAACTTGATATTATCCAAATGCGGCACCGTGACATCCAAAATGGCCGAGCTCTGTGCCGTTCCCGACGAATTCCGTGCAATCGCGACGTACTCGCCAGCATCCTCAACCTTCGTATCCAGAATGATCAACGCATGCGAGCCTCCGCCGGCAACCTGGATATTTGTCCTTCCATCGGGGCTAATCTTCTTCCCGTCATGGTACCAATCGACGGTCGGTGGCGGTGTTCCGACCACAAGACAGTCAAAGATTGTCGGCATATGCGTGAAAACGTGTTTATTCTTAAGTTGGCGGATGAAACCCGGTGGGTGGGCCGTAGCATGCCCGTTGGCGTCGCCATTCTCAAGATCGAGCGGGTGGCGGGGTCGGATCACGCTGAGCGGTCCTTCGGTACGTGCTTCGCCGAGCGGATTGCTCGCGACGACACTGTAATCGGCTTCGTCGTCAGGGCGAACATCGATGATGACGGCGTGATGGACGCCGCGTTCATCGGTCCAGATGGAGGTGCGGCCTTCGGCGCCGTCGGACTTGAGTTCTTCGCCGTTCTTGAACCATTTGACGGTGGGTGTGGGCCAGCCCGTAGCGACGACTTGGAATTCGACAGGGTTGCCCTGGAAATTGGTGGATGTTGAAACTGTTCAAAAACTTTTGAATACTTTTTAAGGTATTGCGCAACTGTAGAAACTTTCAAAAACTGTCTCATTGTTTGTACTTGTTACTGATTTCAACACTTTTAAATAAACTGTTGTACTCAATTGCTAGCTTTTTGCGCCCCAGATCAAAGCCCCCTCCCCTTTAAAGTTTCGCAACTCTTTTAGGTAATGAATCGCTACTATTTGTCAAAATGACTCAATAAAAACTGCCTCGTTGCGACTCCTCGATTTTAGAACCTCGTTTCAAGACTTATATTACTCACTTTTTACGAACAAACGTTCCATTTGCTGTCAAATGTCGAAACAGAACAGCCAAAGTCCACCCATGCATGACTCATTCCAAACTTTGTAGCTGCGCGAGAATTGCACCCACTGTGAGGGAATACAAAAGTGCCTCAAGTCCAGTTTGCTTGCCTTTCCTTTGCCTTACTTTGCTTTCTTTGGTCCGTCAAAACCTCCTCCTCGCATCAGGTAGTCACCGAGATGACTAATGTCTAACGGCCCCATTGTTTGTGTTCACGCGTCCTCCGCCCTCGAAGAACTCGAACGAACTTTTGTCGGAATCGGTAACGGAAGCTTGGCTGGCTATGTATAGCGGAGGTTTTGGATAGTAAAATGGGACTTTAAACTGTTGAAAGACTTTTTTGCTTCAAAAAAGCGGGATTGATAGCGTCGCATTTTAAACCGCCAAAATAATGTGGTTTTCTAGAGCGTAATTGTAAACTGTTAAATTTTTCAAGTCAATAGATAGTTTCTGGGATTTAAAAGAGCACTCCAAAAAGGGTGGATAGTTCCATAGGATTTGTAGAAGCCATACTTTTCCAACTGAATCGTGATAAAAACTCAAAAACTCCAAAAAAGTCAAACCCAGGAGAAGCGCTACCTTTTTTTATCGGTTTCAAACAAGCTTAATTGGCCAAATTTTGACCAATTAAGTTTATTTTGACCCAAAGATTGTGCGCCTCGATCCGTGTGCAAAAAATAAACTGTATCCATTTCGCTGTAAAGCTACTCACCTGGTGAATCGACATCGGATAGAGACCACGTCGGATGCGCGGCTTCGATTCCTCCGGTGGGCCACCATTGACTTCGATGCCGGTTGTAATCGGTCTGCGGTCACCTGAAATAACAAAAATTAGATTTGTTTATGTTATGATTTGAGGTTAAAACTGCTTTGTTTAAAGTGTACATGTTAATTGAAAAAAAAACAAAAAGAAAATCCAATTACGGTAGTTGTAAAAAACTGGGTATTCGATTCGATAGAAGAGCATTGTCCCAAATCAAATCATTCCCGCCCCCTCAGGCGCCCTGACCGCTTTTCCTTGAAATCTCGACCCACGCAGACGTGTGTTTTTTGTCCACACTCTAGTCAACCGTGTTTTTTTTCACGTTTCCTCGTTAATTTGAGTGCAGTTCACGGTGATGCCCTCCGATTTTGTCCATTTACAACAATTACAATGTGCGTCATTTGTGTTTCTTTTCATTCATTAACGTAAACTGGCAAAGACGAGTGTTTTCATTTTGATTTTCCATGGTCCAGTCTTGAAAGGCATGTTCCAACCGACTGCACTGTTCCAATTTTTGTGCGCCTTGCTTTTTTTTCAACTTATCATTATGAACCATGCAATGCGCAACTTTTTCACTATCATTATAAACTGACCCTTTGAGAAAGCGATACGCTGTAGCCTTATTACAATTTGCAATTGCCCCGCTGACCTGGGTTTTTTTGACGTCTTTCCATCAATTTCGTTCAACTGATACTAAATACGCAAGTACTAATCGGTTAAAAACTGGTGTCATCTCTTATAATGATATAGGTCCAGTCTCAGGTAGGAAGCAGCCCCCGCGCTGTCGGGAGCAGCGTGTCGCATTAGTTTTTGTCTCTCCCCCTTTCGTGGGTGTCTTCTTCCAAATAACATTTGCCCTGTGGCGGTCGGCGGCAGGTAGGCGTGTTGAAACGGTCGACGGCTACCTGCTACCTATTGTATCTATCTATCGCGTGAGAGAGGCTACTACAGACTAGAGCAAAGAGTTGTTCCACTCCTGAGAACCAAGTCAAGAAGGTGGGAATTGTCTTACCCGTGAACTCCCACCCTCAAGTGCTTCTCGGTACTAGTATAAACTTGTCTATTTGCGTGTTTCGTAATTGATGTAACTCAATTTGCTTAACTGCTGCAATCTTATGTACTTTAAGCGTGGCGAAAGTATGATGTATGAAATTAAAACTGCGTTCTATATCGATGTTTGACTATAAACTGATTTTTCTTGTTAAAATGCTAAAAACAATTTCAGCAAAATGCCACAATTACTAAACTTCATCTACCTATTAATAACATTGCCCTTCATCGCCGCTCATCAAAACAAATACCGATGCCCAACAGGATGGGACGTAAATGGCACTACCCGTCGATGCTATAAACTAGTCAATCGCCCGATGCCTCAAATCTACGCAGCTAAATATTGCCATGCGCTTGATCGGAAGTCGAAAATGGTTCGAATTCAGGATGAAGCCGAAAATGACTTTGTTCGGGGTTTGTTTTTAAACTGACGACAACGCCTTCTTACAAACTTGTTTTTCACAATTTTAACTTAAAAATAGCATGCCAAATTTTAAACTGGTGGCATATGTTTGTCTATGAAAGCTTTAATTTTCAGGCTACACCTACTCCGGAGACATCTGGCTCGGTGCCAAAGCGCGATTCGACATTATTGACACCAAGGCCGAGCTGTTCTCGCCTGGTCTGGTGCTTCGGTGGAAGAATGGTAACTTATTTAAACTGTCCTCACGAACTATCAGATCCGCGTAATTTCAGGAAAGCCCGTCAAATACACCAACTGGGAGAAACAAAACGGCTTCAACGGCATGGACAAGCACCATCTCTGCGTCGTTATGAATTCCCGCGGCAAATGGGTCAACGCAGAATGCCAGAAATCAGCTAAATTTGTCTGTGAACGCCGCCTTCTCGATCCCCTCGTTTCAATCGATGACATTTCGGGAGACTGTCCAAGGAAATGGACCAACTTCCCAGAAACTGGGGGTTGCTATCGGAGTTTCACCGGTGTCAGTAATCTGACATGGCTCGATGCGGATAAGCTTTGCGGCGATGCAGGTTGGTTTTGGATTTTTAAGTTTAAACTGCGCCTCGATTTTGGCCAACTTTTTGTTAAAATTTGTAAACTGGCATGCTGCTTAGTTTTGTTCAATTCGAGTTCAGTCAATTTCGAAACAAAAGCCTAAACCCTGTGGCCATAATCGAATTAAACCCCCGAAAACTATTAAACCGTGTAGCGTAGTAAATTTCCCCACCGTTTGCACCGAGAAAACTTGAAACTACGTGCGTGACAGCTTTTTTTATGTGTCAATTTTTTCAGGCGCCGCGACCAAGGAAGACGTCGCGTTGGCGTCGATCGGAAGTGCGGCCGAGAACAAGTTTGTCATGGGTATGCTTTTTGAATTTTGAATTAAACTGGCGCAATGTATCATTTGTTCAAAACATTGATGTCATAAGTATTTTTTTAGACCTCGCTCGACGCAGACTACCAAATTGGCAACACATCTTCCTGGGTGCCATTGGGGACACAAAAAGTAAACAGCATTGGGACTGGGTTGATGGTGAGTTGATTTAAACTGACGCTGTATCGAAAATGGGCTTTTTAGGCACAAACTTTGCTCACTATTCCAATTGGGACCCATCTATGCCCCGAGGCAATCACCGAATGGCAGCCCTAGCTATGAAACGCAGCGGTAAATGGCAAAACACGTATGCGGATAGGCCGTTACATGGTCGAACTGTTGTAGTTTGCAAATTTGTCCCTTCTTGATAAAAACTGTTTTAAAACGGTTTCGCATTTTGAACGTTTGACCATATCCCAGTACTTCCAAAGTTTCATTCGCCCTGCCTGCGCTTCCAAATGATCTCTGTTCCGTCCCTTTTTTTAAACTGTTATACCATTGGTTCTGTTTTCCGAAAATAAAAATATTTCCCTTATCCCCGCCCCGCCCACTTTTCATTCCGCGCCTACCAGAAACAGTCAAATCAGCCTTCGTCGATGCCGTGCCATACTCATTAGTCGCGACACAGCGATAGTAGCCTTCGCTGAGGAAGTCGACATCAGCAACGGTCAGCCGTTGAGTGCCATCGGGCAACGCTTCGATGACAATCTTATCAGATGGGGCCAGCTCGAGACCGTCCTTGAGCCACTTGATGGTCGGGAACGGCTTGCCGTAGGGCAGACATTCAAAGACGACGGTTTCACCGGCACGAACACGCTTCAGGGTCAGCGGAATGCTGAAGCCAGGCGCATTGCCTTCGATGACTTGGTCGTCGAGCGGCTTCTTGACACGGTCTTTGACTGAAACAAACAAAACGATAGATAGATGCATTCAGGATAGGTGGGGTGGCACAATAGAGGCACAAATTGGGGGAGGAAGTTTTTGGTTTTTGTGGGTTTCTAAACTGGACAACAGGGAACGTTTTTTTTTGGTTTTCGTAAAAAAATTACAAGTTTTAAATTTCGAAAAAACTGTCCGCAAAGCGTTCAGTTGGTAAAAAACTGTTTGTGCTGGCGAATAATTCAATCGATAAATCAATAAACTTCCTCCCCCTCAAAACCAAAACCCTCTCAAAACTCACGTTGAACAGTCACTTCACAAGTAGTCCTTGCAGATCCATAGTCATTATCCGCAACACAGCGATACATACCGCCATCAGACCTCGAAGCAGCGTCAACACTCAATTCGCAAGTGCCATCGGGAAGCTCCTTCAATTGGCAACGGCCATAAGCATAAACGCGTTCGCCGTCCTTGTACCACTTGATAGACGGTTTCGGGTCGCCGGAGAACTTGCAAGTCAGCTTGAAGGGCTGCTTCTCGGGGATTCGGACATTGTCCAATGGCACAACCACCTTCGGGGCACGATTAGTATCAAAGCGTTCCACTGGCGCAAAACCGGCAAGTGGGCCAGTATCACGGCCAAGAGCGGACTTCTTGACAGTAGCATTGCATTTATCGACAGCGCTGCCAGCTGGGTTGGTAGCGATGACACGATAGAGGCCATCATCGTCGAGTGTGGCAGATGGGATGATAAGGCGAGCCATGCCAGTATCGGGGTTGTGCTCCAAAATGAGGCGCTCAGATGGGACAACACGTTCACCATCCTTGTACCAGACAATTTCCGGCGTCGGAGTGCCTTCGATTTTGCATTCAAGCTTCAATGGAGAGCCTTCAGACACGCGGACATCAGCCAATCGGACGCTGATTCTCGGTGCGGTAGATGGTCCAGTCGGGCCAGATGGCACCTTTCCGCCGTCATCAATCCGAATCATCGCCTTTGAAGTAGCGGAACCAGACTCGTTAGCTGCCACGGCACGGTAAGTACCTTCATCATGGATGGTGGCATTGCGAATTCGGAGGGAATAGATGCCTTTCTCAGGGTTGTTGGTCCATTCGAAGCGAGCATCTTCAATCATCGGGCCGCCGTCTTTGCTCCATTTGAGCGACGGAATCGGAAGGCCGGTAACCTTGCAGTCGAGCTCGATCAGACCCTTAAGGCTGACAGAGCTATCCTCCAAGGGTTGGACAAACTTCGGTGCTTCGCCTTCGAAGATGGGCGTCTTTTCACGCTTCTTGGAGATCTCAACATGGGCAGTGCACTGTGTCTTGGCTTTGCCGTGTTCATTGGTGGCTTCACAGCGGTAGACACCCTCATCAGACATGGTAGTGTCCTTGACGACCAACTTGCAAACGCCTTCGGGCGTTGTTTCGATGGTGATCTTATTGGTCGGTCGGAGCAGGATGCCATTACGGTACCATTTGATTTCTGGGGTCGGGTCACCGATGACTTCACAGATGAGTTCCAAAGTCTCGCCACGATCGACGTATTTATCCGTGAGACCACGCTTAAAGAAGGGTTCTTCGCCGGATTTGGTGACAGTCGGCTTCGTGGTGCGCACAGTGACAAGGCAGGCAGTGTTGGTGGAGCCGAGATGGTTGGAAGCGACGGCACGATAAGCACCGCCATCGGATTCATCAACGTTTGCGACGGTCAGGGTGATTTTGCCAGTAGCCGGGTCGTAGCTCCATTTCAGCTTGTCAGATGACTTGACTGGAAGACCGTCCTTGTAGAGCTGGACGATAGCAGTGGGGGCGGCATCGACGCGGCAGCTCAGAGACAGAGAGCCGCCTTCGTTGAGGATGACATCTTCAAGTTGTGGATTGAACTTGGGAGCATATTCAACTTTAGCCTTCAGCTCCTCCTCGCTGATGACTTCCACATTCAGATTCGCAATCGTGTCAGCAGTGCCGTACTCGTTCTTCGCGAAACACTTGTACGCGCCGACGTGGGTCTCATTAAAATCGCTGATCTTAACCCTGCAAGCGCCTTCAGGCGTGTATTCGATCTGGATGCCTTGAGCTGGTTTTAGTTCGTCGCCATTCTTTGTCCATGTGATTTCAGCCAATGGTTTGGCATCAACATGGCACTCGATGAACATGATATGACCTTCTGGCACCCGACGATCCCAAAGCGGCACATTGAATCGTGGCGGATAGCCTTCTTCATCCCGAGATCTCGGGAATCGGCCACCAGTCTTCTCAAACACGGCTTCACATTCATCTTTACCGAGCGGATTCTCAGCAACAGCGCGAATTGTGCCGAAATCTTCCTCCTGGACGTCATTGATGGTCAAAATGTAGTTGCCATCATGCATGTCTTCCAAAGTGACACGAACGCCGTCAACGGGAAGTTCTTTGCCGTCGATCTGGAAGCGGAATGTCGCCGGCGGGACGGAGCGAACCTTGAAGTTGAATTCGACCTTCGCGCCGACTGGGGCATCGGTGGATCGAAGCGGGACGATGAACTTCGGCTTTGTCGGGACTTCATCAGATCGGAGAACACCAACATTGCAGCTGGATTCGACTGTCGCTCCAGGGTTGGTGGCGACGATCTTGTAGGAGCCGGCATCGGACTTCTTCGAATCTAGGATTCTGAGGGTGGCAGTGCCATCGAAAGCAAGTCGGGTAACAATGTTAGAACCATCAGGCTTGATCTCCTGACCATTGCGGTACCACTTGATTTCGGGTTGCGGGCTTCCGGAAACTTTAGCCTTCAGGGTCAGAGTATCGCCTTCTTCGACTTCAGTGTCTTGAAGCGGGCTGACGAAAGCAGCGGGTTCAGCCTTTTCGGCTTCACTTTTCTTGGCAGTCTTGACATGGGCCAGGGCGCCAGATTGAATTTCGCCCTTTTCATTGGCGAAAACGACGCGGAAGGCGGCGCTGTCTGAAGCCGCGGCAGATGGGATGGTCAAAGTGTATTCACCGGTAGCAGGGTTCGATGAAATCTTGAAATGGTCATCGGGGGCGACTTCCTTGCCGTTCTTAAGCCATTTGACTGACTTCGGCTCGCCTTCAATCTTGGCAGTGAGCGTGATGGGCTCGCCCTCATTGACATCGACGTCGGTCAAACCCTTGAGAAGTTTGAGCAGATTCGGCTTTGTCACAGTCAACGCGGCTTCGGAATCGCATTCACCAGCAGCATTGGAAAGGACAACCTTCCAGGTAGCGCCATCATTGAGTTGAGCTTTGTTGATTGTGAGCTCGAACTTCTTGGGCGACACTTGCTTCGGGGCAGCGTGGGCGGATGGCTTGACTTCCTGGCCGTTCTTGTACCACTTGACGGTACGAACAGGTGCGCTAACTTCAACCTTGAAAGTGTGATCATCGCCTTCATCGATGGAAGCAGGGACGAGGGCCTTGGCGATCTTGGGCTTTTCATCGACTTTGGCATTGGCGGTCGATTTGGCATCGCCGCTGGGGTTGGAAGCTACAAAACTGATTGTGCCGGCATCAGAAAGGGCTGCAGATGGAATTGTAAGCTTGTAGACGCCTGGGGAGACCGTTTCAACCTTAGCAGATGGGTTAGCCTTCTCAATAGGTTGACCGTCCTTCAAGAACTTGAAGCTTTCAACATTGCCTTCAACCTTGACTTCAAAGATGAGGGCATTTCCGACGGCAGCAATAGCGTCTTCCAAGCCTTTGAGAATCTTTGGAGCGTTTTTAACGGCCTTCGGCGTCACTGTCAGCTTAGCAGTAGATTCTACATCGCCAGCGGCATTGGAAAGAACGACCTTGATCTCGCCGCTGTCATCCTTGTCAACATTGATCAATTTCAACGAGTACTTCGTGTCATCAATAGTCGAAATAACAGCACGTCCACGAGCAGCACGGACTTCCTGGCCGTTCTTGTACCATTTGACTGTCTTCGGCTTGGCATTCGTTTCAATAACGAATTCGGCCGGCTCGCCTTCGGTGACGCTGACATCGGTCAATGGCTTGACGAAGGTCAGCTTCGGCTCGGTTACAGTGACCTTGGCGGTCGATTTAGCCTTGCCAGCAGGATTCTCGATTTCGACGGCATATTCGCCGGAATCATCGACAAGTGACTTCGGAATGATCAACTTATAGTTGTTGTCATCAATCTTGACAGCCTTGATACGATCAGCAGCGCTGGATGGGACAGCTTGGCCATTCTTGTACCATTTGACGGTCTTCGGGGATCCAGAAGTGGTGACAACCAGTTCGAGGTCATCGCCAGCGGGCACGGATTGGTCGACAAGACCTTTGACGAATTTCGGGGCTTCATCGGTCGGCTTGGCGGCTTCTTTCGGCGGAAGTTTTACCGTCAAAGCGCACGAGCTATCAACAGTGGGCTCATCCTCGGATTCTGGGACGACGACAACCTTGAATTGGCCATCGGCATCGACATCCGGGACTTCCAAGGCGTATTTGGTGTCGGAGATCTGCTTCGGCTTTTCTTTGTCGCCGGGCTGGAGCTCCTTGCCGTTTTTGTACCATTTGACTTGCTTGGGCTTCTTGGAGAGCTCAATCTCAAGCGGCACAGTTGCACCCTTATCAGCCGTAACATCTTCCAACGGTTTGACAAATTTAAGAGCAGGTCCGCTCGGCTTCTTATCACCAGCATCCTTCGGCGGCAATTTAACAGTCAAAGCACAAGCACTGTCGACGGTAGGCTCATCCTCGGATTCTGGAACAACCACAACCTTAAACTGACCGTCCGCGTCGACATCTGGGATTTCGAGAGCGTATTTGGTGTCGGAGATCTGCTTCGGCTTTTCTTTGTCGCCGGGTTGGAGCTCTTTGCCGTTCTTGTACCACTTAACTTGCTTGGGCTTCTTGGAAAGTTCAATCTCAAGCGGGACAGTGGCACCCTTATCGGCGGTGACATCTTCCAATGGCTTAACGAACTTCAAAGCAGGAGCGGCCGGCTTCTTATCACCAGCATCCGCAGGCAGGGTCACAGTCAACGCAGCAGATGAATCAGCATTGCCGGCATCGTTGGACAGGACGACCTTGTAGTCGCCGGCATCATCGCCAGAGGCAGATGGGAGAATAAGACGGTACTTTTTACCGTTGAATTCCTCGGTTTGGGCATCGGGCAGTTCTTGGCCGTTTTTGTACCTGCAATTTTTATATGTTATTATGTTTTCTTAAAAACTGTTTCCTCAACGATTATGATAGTGTAAGACTCACCATTTGACTTGCTTAACCGGTCCAGCAACTTCGACTTCCAAGACGACGCGATCGCCCGGTTTGACGGTCTGCGGCTTCAAGCCGCTAACAATCGAAGGCTTGTCGCCGGCACCTGCAATTATGTGATGTAAAAAGTTTAATTTTAGTTTTATAAACTGGTTCTGCAAATCGTTTTCCATCTCAAAATGATATAAAAGTGCCCCGCTCAAAGTGAAAAGCATCTAGTTTGTGTCAAAATGTCTGCCATCAAGTTCATCGCTGCGCTTTTCATTGCCCTCGTTGCCGGTGCATTGGCTGGAGGTATGTTTTGAGTCATAAAACTGTGGTTTTTATAGGTTGGTCTCTGTTTTAGACGTGATCGCTCCCTACTATGGCGCTGCCAAAGCCGCCCATGATGGCTACCTGCCGCCGTATCCCTACGGTCCGCACCACGGCGGTTACTACGGTTACGGCGGATACCCCTTCGGCCACCATGGCCATGGCTATGGTCACGGACACGGACATGGATATGGCCACGGTGTTGCTCCTGGTTTTTAAACTGCCGTCAAGTACCACTTGAAAAACTGCGCATTGTTTTTTTTTAAATAAACAACTTCCAACTTACTCGGTTTACCACTCGGGGCTTCAGTAACCTTAGCCGACGATTCAACCTCGCCAGCATCATTGCTAATCTTAACAGTGTAGTTGGCGAAATCATCAGCGCCAACTTCCGGAATCACAAGCGCGTATTTCCCATTGCCCAAGTCTTCCAATTTAGCCTTGGCGCTCGGTTTGAGTTCATCGCCATTCTTGTACCACTTGACTTGCTTAGGCTTGCCATCGACTTCAATTTCCAAGCGCAATGGAGCGCCCTTCGGGACAGCTTGATCACCAAGACCCTTTTTGAAGGCTGGCTTAGCATCAGAAACGGTCACCTGGCAACTGCTTTCAATCGATTGGGTTTCATTGGCCAAAACGACGCGATAGGCACCGGTGTCGGCGACTTCGACCTTCTCGATGATCAACTTGTACTCCTCGTCGGTAGCCTTCTCATAATGAGTCGAAGAGCTTTCACGAATTTCGTTAGAGCCCTTGAACCATTTGACGGATTTTGGCTGACCTTCGACTTCGACGCTGAGATCGAGCTTGGCGCCGGTCGGGACTTGCTTGTCTTGGAGGGGCTTCTTGAGCGTGAGCGATGTTGAGGCTAAAACTGAGCCGTGTGACCTGAAAACCAAAAAAAAAGACATACGTTCAACAGTAAGCGGCGCCTTGGAGCTGGCAGTACCCAGATTGCTGGAAGCTTCGACCCGGTAGTTGCCTTGGTCTTCGACCTTGGCCTTTTCGAGGACGAGCTTGTTGGTGCCGTCTTCATTGGATTCAATCTTGACGCCGTCGGTGGCTTTGAGCTCTTCGCCATCCTTGAACCACTTGACTGTTGGTGGGGGATGGCCGTTGACTCTGAAAGTTATGGTTTAAAACTGACTGGATCCATGACCTGTGAAAACGTACTTGCACTCAAACTCGACAGTCTCGCCTTCCTTAACCGAGGCCTTCTTCAAGCCTCGGCTGATCTCAGGTGCCTGTTCGGGTTTGCCTTTAGCACCTGCCGGTTCAACGTGCAGCGGGGCTTCTGTCTTGGCCTTTCCAGCATCGTTAGTCGCTTCGCAGGTGAATTTGCCTGCATCAGCCTTCTCAGTGTTTGCAATGACCAGCTTAGCCTTGCCATCGTTATCCACGCTCTGTTTGAAGTGGGCATCATTGGCATCGATCGGTTTGTTGTCCTTGAACCACTTGATCTCCGGCTTCGGCTCACCACCAACCATGACTTCGAATTCGTGGTGTTCGTTCTCCTTGGCAGTGGTCTCTTGGAGTGTCTGGGTGAACGTCGGCACAATCTGTTCATGACCTTCAATTTCGGAGGAAGCAGCATGCACGGTTAGGGTCGCATCGGACCACACATCACCCCACTTGTTAGTCGCTTCACAGCGGTATTCACCAACATCGACATATTGAGCGTCCTTGACGGTCAAACGTTGAGTACCATCAGCCAGGGCTTCAGTAACATAACGGGCATCATCTTTTTTGATTTCTTTTCCGCCCTTGTACCATTTAACTTCCGGCGCTGGGGTACCGATAATCTTGCCCTCCAGCACTGCGACAGCGCCCTGGGCAACAGTGACAGGTCGAACGGGAGCCGTGAAATCGGGGGCTTCTCCATCGGTGGGCAAAGAACTCGCAGCAGCCAAGATGATCGGAGCTTCAGTCCACGCGGAACCATAGTCATTGGTAGCCTCGCAGCGGTACTCGCCAGAATCAGCATCAGTAGCGTTGGTGATGGTCAATGTGATAATGCCATCTTCAGCGTAGTTGGTCGTAACGCGATCAGAAAGGGCAACATCAACACCGCCACGGGTCCACTTGATGGTCGGCCGGGGCACACCCTTAACTTTGCACTTCAAAGTGGCCGTGCCACCGGTCGATGTCAAAGCAGAGCGGAGAAGTTCAACAAATTCGGGGGCTCCGACACCGCGGCCTTCAGAGGCTTCAACGTCGTCTAAAAGGCAAATGTTATTTTGTTGAAAACTGTCGCTAATTGTTATGTCGTGTTAGTCAACTTTATCAGTCAATTCGTATGAGAAGTTTTTTGTTTTTGAAAACTGCGGAGAGTTGCATAATAAATTTCACGCTCTTTTTGTTTAAATTCGATAAAAACTTAAACTCATACGTATCATACGAGCTGACAACGTTAAGTTGACTGCATTAATACAAGTATAGTTGTTTTTTTTGTATAAACTGTTGGTTACGGTTCGTTTTAAATCGAAAAATTAGTGGAAAATAGAGCCGATAGGAAAGGATAGAAACCAAAAAATTATGTGTGGAAAAACTGTTTCGACGCATGTTGTAAGCTTTTAGTACTTGTTTCGGGTGTGAAAACTGCTTTCAATAAATGATTGCCTTTGGTTAAGTAAAAATATTGAAGCAAAAAGAATCGAAAAAAAGGAAATGTTATCGACAGAAAAGAAAGCTCAAAAAGAGTGCCGGAAAGAGTGCAAAAGACACGCCAAAATCACCTGTGATAACCACATATTCTGCATGCACATTGGAAACACGCTCTGTCGCGGCTGTGTTCTTGTCTTGGATGAATTTCACAGTTTCTGGGGCGTCCTTCTCAACCGGGCTCTCGTCGGAGACGACTTCTTCGCCGGCAATGTTGAGACTGATCATGCGGGCATACTTCAAGTCCGCGTTCGTGTCAGCCTTGCCGATCTTGTTGACGGCTTCACAGCGGTAGTTGCCGATGTCTTCTTCCTTGACGTTGCGGATGGTCAGCTTGAGGGTGCCATCGGGACGGTGTTCGATGACGACATTTGGCTTGGAATCGACGGGAACATTGTCGCGGTACCATTGGATTTGCGGCTGCGCAGATTCATTAACCTTGCATTCAAAGGTCACTGTTTCGCCCTTGGCGACGACTTGCGGCTTCAAGGGAACGCTGAATTCAGGGGCGGTCGTCGGTTCTGGCAGTTTGGGGGCAGCGGTTTCAGTGCCGTAGTTGATGGGAGCAGTTGAAGACGCTTCACCGGCAGGGGTCTTGGCAACAACGCGATAAGTGCCGGCATCGGCATCAGTGGCGTCAGTGACGGTCAGCTTGAGATTGCCTTCAGAAGTCTGCTCAATTTTGACGTGTTCAGATGGAGTGACTGGGGCATCATCCTTGAACCATTGAACGACAGGGCGGTCAGAAGATGGGGATAGGATGGCTTCGAGTACAGCGACTTCGCCAGGCTGAACGTTTTGAGGCTCGACATCCTTGACGAATTGTGGGACTTCGTGGACTTCTTCCGACAAATCTGGGACGACATCCTGGACGGCATACTTCAGTACAGCTTCAGAACCAACCTTGCCAGCAGGGTTAAAGGCTTCAACCTTGTAGACGCCAACATCGTTCTCCGTCGCGTTGACAACAGTGAGTTTAACTGTGCCATCGGGGCGGTGCTCAATAAGAAGATTGCCAGCATTTGTAATCGGCTTTCCATCCTTGAACCACGCAATCTCTGGTTTAGTCGTTTCATCGACCACTGCCTCAAAGACGACATTCTCACCCTTTTTGGAAACAGTCTGCGAAGTAAGCTGCTTCGAGAAAGTCGGCTTAACTGCCGGCTCTTCCTTCTTCACAATACCATTAATCTTGAGATCGGCCTTGGTTGAAGATGCGCCGACCTTATTGACAGCCTGACAGGAGTAAGTTCCAACATCGGAGGCGGTCGTGTTGGAGATGATGAGAACACGCTTTCCGGAAGTGGTTTCGATCTTTTCGGTGATACGTTTGTTGTCAACATAAACTGGTCGGCCGTCCTTGAACCAAGAAACATCTGGGACTGGTTTTCCTGTCACAGAGCACTCAAACACGGCATTCTCGGACTCGTTAATGATAAGGTCGGTGAGCTTCTGCGAGAAACGCGGCGGCTCGGTGTGTTCACCAACGAAGAGGGTGGCTTTGGAGGTTTCGCTGGACACCTTGTTAGCTGCCTTGACGGAAATACCGGAGGAATCAGATTGCTGGGCGTTCTTGATGGTTAAAGTATGACGACCTGTGGTTTCATCGACACCGATAATCGTTCTGTCGTCGAGGACGATCGGTTTGCCTTCGCGGAACCATTCGACTTTCGGAGCCGGTTTGCCTGTGACGACAAGGGCGAATTCGACCGTCTGGCCTTCAGTCGTGTTGATGGATTTCAGCTTTTGAACAATAACTGTCGGTTCCAGGTCTTCAACCACTTCAAGCTCGCAAGTCGACGTCGTTTTGCCAACCTTGTTAACCACAGCAACGGAAATCGTGCCGGCATCGGCCAGCTCCGCGGGTGAGATGACAAGCGTGTGGGTGCCGTCATTCTCGACCTTCTCGGTAATCCGACCGCCGAGAGCGATTGGTTGGCCATTCTTCAGCCAAGTAACATCGGGATACGGTTTGCCGCCGATGACAACCACCAATTCGACGACGGTGCCTTCCTTGACCTTCTTTGAAACGAGACCGGATTTGATGCTCGGACGCTCCAGGTCTTCCTGGACCTTGAATTTGGCGGAGGATTCCTCTGTTCCGGCTTTGTTGGTTGCGCGGGCAGTGTAGGTGCCAGAATCGTCGACGACAGCGTTCTTAATGGTGATGCTGTAGTAGTTGAAATCTGGAGAGCTCTTTTCGAGAATGTGAACGCCATCTGGGGAAATTGGCTTTCCATCTTTGAGCCACTGGACAGTCGGTTTCGGCTTTCCGGTGACGGTAACGCTGAGCTCGCTGAATTGGCCTTCCTTGATTTCGACAGATCGAAGTTTATCGATGAAAATCGGCGGCTGCAAGTCTTCCAAAACTGTAACGTTGGCAGACGATTCAGCACTTCCAGCCTTGTTGACGGCCTTGGCGGAGTATTTGCCAGATTCATCGACCTTGGCTTCGTTGATGACAAGAGTATGGTGCGAGCCTTCCATCTTATGAATAGCACGGGTACCGTCGATATTGACGAGAACTCCATTTCGGAAGAACTCGACCGACGGCGTCGGTTTGCCTGTCACAGTCACACACACTTCAAGCGTTTGACCTTCCTTGACTTCGGTGTCTTTCAGATTTTCGACAATGGCAGGAGCTGAGACGTCTTCGATGATCTTGACTTTGGCGGAGGTTTCGTCGCTGCCGAGCTTGTTGAAGGCCTTGGCCGAGTAGACAGATTCGTCGTCCAGGCGTACTTTGTTGAGGATAAGCTGGAACTCGTTATCCGATTTCCGCTTCACGATGAGATGTTCACCATCCATAGCGACAGGCTCGCCGTTCTTGGCCCAAGTGACGCTAGCTTGCGGATTCGCGTTAACTTTGATGGTGAGCTCAATGCGATCGCCTTCATTGACTTCGATGTCGCGAAGGCCTTGGACGATCTTCGCCGGGATCTGCGCGGCTTCGACTTCGAGCGGGGCTTTGCTGTCTGCCGTTCCTTCAGGTGAAACTGCTCGGGCGGAATATTCTCCGGCATCTGACGGGACGACATCGCGGATGCGAAGGGTGTGTTTGCCGGTTTCCTGGTCCACTTCAACGGAAATCCTCTGATCGCTCGTGCTGACCTTCTCTCCATTCTTGAAGAATTCAACATCTGGCTGCGGATTGCCGGACACTGTAACTTCCATCTCAGCCAAACCGCCCTCCTTCAACTTCTGCGCCTTCAGGCCTTGAGTAATTTCGGGTTTCGATTTCGGCACAACTGGTGGCGGCGATCTCGGGTCTGGGATCGGCTCTGGTTCCTTGACCTTTCCAGTTGATGAAACCTTCGATTTGCTCAGCGCAACACCAAAAATGTTGCAAGCTTCAGCCTGGTACTCTCCAAGATCGGACTCCACTGTCTGGTTGATAACGAGCCGCCAATGGGTCTGAGTCGCATCCTGCTGAACACTAAACCGTCCGCCGGACTCAATCCGCGTCGAGCCTTTGAAGAATTCAACGACAGGTTGTGGCACTCCACGAACACTACACTCCAAAATGACTTTCTCACCAATCGTAACTGCTTTGTCGACGAGAGCGCGTGTGAATTCGGGTACGGTGCCAGGAGCTAAAATGTGCGATTTGGGATGAGATAGAGTTGAGAGGATGTGCGCAAGATTGGGTTGATGAATCAACAAAAAAAAAGAGAGAGGCAAATGTGCTTTCCAAAAAAGAGAGAAGAATTCAAGAGAAGAAAAACTGCGTTTTTTTAAGTAGTTTCAACAAAGTGTATTTTTAAAAACTGTGAATCAGATAACGAATATAAACTTTATCGGCTCCATTTCCCAATAATTTTTCAACATGCATTGAAATCGCATTATAACAGCGATCAATTGGCAATTTTGTAAGTTTTAAACTGTTGTAAGGATAAATTGTTTTGACCAAAAAATTGCCAAAAATCTAATCGCTGTTATGATGCAATCTCAACGCAGTTATCGAACTCGAAAAACATCCATTAGGAAAGCATCACAACATCAATTAAATTTTTGCCAATTTTTGCATGTAATTTGTTGTTAATTTTTGTTTTTTTTAATAGCAACATTAAAACACAATGAAAAAAAAAACAGAGATAAAAACAGATCGTTAAAAGATCAAAAGGTAAGGTAAAGTTTATGCAATTGCGTTTAGCTACGTTAGCTTATTATATATTTTTAGTCTTTTAAAGCCTTAGTTGCTAGCTGATAGCGTTATTGGAAAGTTACGTGAAAGTTGAAGAAGTAAGTAACTTAGAAAGCGAGATGAAAACTGTATTTACATTTTGCCAGGACTAACTATTATTTTTATTAGGATTATTGTCATACTCAATGACTGGCACATTATTCAAAACTGTTTAGTTGAGCCAATTGAAAAAAAAAGTCAATTTCATTGCATTAGATCAGCTTAGTTTTTTTGATAGAAATTCAAATAGCGAAAGAAAACTGTAAAGCCAAAGTAAATTTTAGTCGATTTAAAGTTTGCAGCTTATGTTATAGCGATAGAACTTGATAGACATGTTTGACACAAATCATTAGAAGTTATTTTTTTTAGCAAAAAACTGTTTCTTAATTTTTTTCTGGTCCCACTTTGCAAAATCCATCTTCGAAAAACAGCAACCAACCTCTAACTTCAAGCTTGGCCTCAGTGGAGGATTTGCCGGAGGCGTTTTCAGCGACGCACTTGTAAACAGATGAGTCGGATTCTTCCGATTTCTCGATGACAAGGCGTTGAGTCTTCTCGCTGGTTTCGATGGTGACGCGAGTGGTTTCGGAGGTGATTTTCTTCTGAAATTTGTTAGGGGTTAAGAAAACTGCGTTTTTGACATAAGCCAATTACCTCATCCTTGTACCACGAAACATTGGGCTTCGGTTCGCCATCGACAGCACACTCAAGAACGACCTTTTCGCCGGTCTTGACCTGCTTGTCTTGCAGTTTCTCCGTGAATGACGGCGCTTTCGGGCCTTCTTTGGCATCAACAACATTCAAATTAGCTTCACAACGCTCAGTACCAGCAGCATTCTCGACGACGACGGTGTAACGGCCGGCATCTTCCGGCTTGACGTCATCAATGATAAGCTCGCTGGTGACATGGCCCTCGATGGTGCGGGTCTGGACGCGGATTCGGGCGATGAGCTCGATTTCCTTGCCATCCTTCAGCCATTTGCATACGACGCCCTTGGAATCGGGAACGACGCATTCGAAGACGGCTTGGTGGCCCTTGGAAGCGCGGGTATCCTTGATCTTGGTGATGAACTTCGGGGCCATGACGGGCGTCGGTGTTCGAGCGTATTCGTCGCGGACGGATTCGACATCGGAACCGATTTCGGTGAGGTCATCAGTGCCACCAACATCATCGGCCATAGCTTCGGATTCGGACTCGGAGACCATGTCTGAGGTGTAGGTTGCCATGTTGGCCGTGCAGGACACCTCGCCAGCATCGTTCTCCGCCTTGCAGATGATTTCGCCGACGTGTTTCTCGGGGGTGAAGTTCTTGATGGTCAAAGTGGAGGAGTTTCCGGATGTTTTGATGGTAATTCCTTCGAGGCCGTCCTTGACTTCGCGGTTGTTGATGTACCAGGTGAGAACGGGCTTCGGATCGCCAGTGAAGACGACCTTGTGGGTGACGTTGCTTCCTTGTCGTGCGCGGATGTTGGAAAGCCATTCGATGAAATCTGGAGGCTCGCCACGCGGCATCACGATCAGAGTGGCTTCACTGGACGCTTTGCCGAATTCGTTGATGGCCTCACAGACGACCTTTCCGCTGTAGTCAAGCGTGATATCCTTGATGGTGACTGTGTAGGTGCCTTTTTCGGAGTGGATCTTGATGTTCTGGCTGTCTTCAAGCTTCTTGCCGTTGACATACCAGGTGACATCTGGGCGGGGTTCACCGAGAAGGACAGCCTTCAATTTCAATGTGTCGCCTTCACGGCATGTCGCGTCACAGAGACACGTTTCGAACTCAACCGGCACTGGTGCGATGACATTCAGCTTGCCTTCGGTCGTCGCTTCACCCATGCGGTTGCCAGCAACACATTTGATGGTTCCAGTCATGTCAGTCGAGCAGCCATGAATGATCAGGCTGTAGACACCGTTGACTTCCTTGATTTCAGTGTCTTCGGTTTGGTAGACCATCTGGTTGTTGATGTACCACTTGGCATAGGGCTTCGGGTCACCGGTAATAATGACTTTAGTTTCGAGAGAGTCACCTTCGGTGATAGTAACCGGGGCCAATTCGCTCAAGAACTGCGGTTTCGCCATTGGGTGCTTCTTAGTCACGCCGATAGAGGCACTGGATTCAGCGGCGCCCCAACGGTTCTCAGCCTTGATGCTGATTCGGGATTTGTCGGTCAACTCGGCAGAAATAATTGTCAACTTCAGCAAACCAGTAGCCTGATCGAAAGTAGTCTTATACCTCGGATCAGTCAACGGCGCACCATCCTTGAACCAGCTGATAGTCGCCGGCGGCTTAGCATCCTTGTTCAACGTCGCTTCCATGATGACGGTTTCGCGTTCATCAACAAGCCTATCTGTCAAATTAGAAACAAAGTTGGGCGCGATACCGGCTTCCTTGACATTGATAGTGCAGTTTTGCTTCTTATGGCCAGCGGTGTTCTTGGCTTCACAAGCCAGTTCTCCAGCTTGGTCAAGTCTGACCTTGTTGAACTCGATAGTGTGGATGTCGCCGGCGGAGGTTGTCTTGACGTTGCTGAAATTTTGTTAGTTAAATTAAAAAC
This sequence comes from Panagrellus sp. LJ2284, assembly GCA_024447225.1. Classification (NCBI taxonomy): domain Eukaryota; kingdom Metazoa; phylum Nematoda; class Chromadorea; order Rhabditida; family Panagrolaimidae; genus Panagrellus; species Panagrellus sp. LJ2284. Next base: position 1,584,891 of record JAMRYC010000009.1, read on the forward strand.
TGTCATCCATCAGCGATGCGGTACTACATACTCAGCAGTAAGCGGCTGTCCATTCAGGGTCCAAGTGACTTCCGGTTCCGGATAAGCAGCAATCTTAGCCTGGAACTTGACATCGCTGCCTTCATTGACTTGGCGATCCATGAAGTCATTCAAGAAGTTGGGGATCTCCTTCTTTCGGGACACCTTCAACTCAGCGGTGGATTCGATGCTGCCCAGCTTGTTCTTGGCGCGGATCTTGACCTTGCCGGACTGAAAAGTTTTGTTGAAAACTGGGCTAAATATAGAGTGTGATTTGCAAAATGTTAGTTTTGTCATTTTTTGATAGAAAACTGAGGAATTGGTGTTTAAAACGTTAGCATTGTTAGCTACCTGATCAATCTTCGGCTTGAAAATGCGAATCGATGTTTTTCCGGTCTCAGCATCACGCTTCACACGAATTTCGTCATTGGAGACAATTTCAACATCATTCAAAAGCCAAGTAATCTCAGGATACGGCACACCAGTTACAATGGCACTGAACTTGATGGAAGTTTGTTCCTCGACGTCCTGGTCGGCGGGGGTTTTCGAGAATTCGGGTCCTCGTTCACCGGTAGTGACTTCGACCTGAAATGGGGGAGGGTGATAGATGGAAGGATTTTTGGGGTTAAAACTGGCGCAGGGGGTTCAGCGGATGTGCTAAGTGTCATCGTATAATCAAAAAAACTGATGATTCAGTTATGAACCGTGCACTGACCTTAGCTTTAGATTCCGTGGAACCTTGCGGATTCTCAGCCCGCACAGAAATGGTGCCATTCATATCCGGGGTAGCCTTGGCAATATCCAATGTGTACTTGCCACTTCCATCTTCGGACAGCTTGACGGCATCGGTGGGTTCGAGCTTCTTGCCGTTGAGGTACCAGTTGACTTTGGTGGCTGGTGAAACTGGACCATCCAAAGCCACAGTGAATGACAATGGAGCGCCTTCTTCAACCTTAGCATCGGAAAGGGTCTGCTTGAAGACAGGCTTGACTTCAGCCGGCTTCACAGTCAACTTTGCTGTCGATTCATCGCTGCCGAGCTCGTTCGTCACGACGACCTTGATGTCGCCGCTCTGAGCTGGCGTAACTTCAGCCAATCGCAGCGAATGTTGACCGTTCGGGCCACTGGAAACACTTCCGGCAGTGATGGGTTGACCATTCAGATTCCAGGCAACCGTCGGCGTCGGAGCTCCAGCCACGGTGACGCTGAATTCGACGGATTCTTTCTCGTTCGCCGAAACGGGCGTCAAGCCAGTGGTGATCTTGGCAGCGGCCTTAGGCTGGGTCGGTTCCAGCTTGGCGGTGGATTCCTGGGTGCCTGCAGCGTTCTTGGCGACGACCTTGAGGGCGCCAGCATGTTCAGGGCCAACGGAATCGATCTTCAAGGTGGATTTGTTGCCCTCGGTCGTGACGTGGACGCCATTTTGACCATCAACGAGTGGCTGGCCATTCAAACTCCATTCGAAAGCAGGCTCATTCAACGCAATCACATCGACTTCAAGTGGCTTACCAAGCTCGGCAGTGACATCCTTCAGGCCATCGGTGAAGCTGGGGATTTCAGTTTCCTTCGGCTTTTGGGTAACAGTCAATGTCGTCGATTTCTCAATGGTTTCGCTGTTATTGGACGCTTTAATGGTAACTTTGCCGTTTGAAACATCGAATTTCGAAGTGTCAATAGTCAGCCGGAACTCAAACTTGTCATCCTGGCTAATCTTGACCCCATCTTGGCCGACATTGAGCGGCTTGCCATCGAGCAACCATTGAACTGTATTAGCATTGGTGATGACAGCTTCATAATGTGCCCAATTGCCCTTTTCAACAGTTTGCGGCGTCAAATCACGGACAACAGCCAACTTCTTCGGCTCTTCAATGTTGAGCTGCGCGCCGGCTTCATCCGTGCCCTGAGGACTTTCAACAGCGATCGTAATAGTGGCATTTTCAAAAAACTTTTCAGTGTCAATGTAAAGCTGGGTCGTGCCATCGGGCGAAGTTTCAACTTTAGCGCCATCAGAAGTCGGGCGAATCTTGCGACCGCCAATGGACCACGTGATCTCAGGGAAAGGCGCGCCATCGACTTTAGCTGTGAAAATCGCTTCCTGGCCACGCTCAATGCTGACATTCTTCGGCTTTTCGGTGACGGTGGGTTTGCATGGCTTACGGTTAACTGTCAACTTGGCTTCAGAAGTCGTTGAACCTTCAGAGTTGGTGGCAGTGACGGCCAATGTGCCGGTTTCGGTGAGTTTGATGTCCGAAATTTCGATCTTCACGCTGCCATCGAAGTCGCGGAAGTGAACGCGCTGCAAAAGATCAATCGATAATTAAAAACTGCACTGTTTTATGTTGATACAAACTTACATTGCTTTCAACAAGCTCTTGGCCGTTGAGAGTCCACTTGAACGTCGCTCTCGGTTCAGCGTCGACACGCACTTCGAAAACGGCAGTGGCGCCTTCGGTTTCGGACTTGTCGGAGAGGCGTTCCAAGAATTCAGGGGCCTTCTTCTTCTTTTCAGTCGGCAGGACAATGAGTCTGGCCTTGGTTTCGAAACGGCCGATGGAATTCTCGGCACGGCAGAGCACTGTACCGGCGTACTTGGTCGAATCGATGATGGATAGCTTGTGGTCAGCGCCATTGGCTTCGATCTTGATGCCGGGCAGGGTTTCATCGAGTTTGGTGCCATTGAGGTGCCAGGTGACATGGGGGTTCGGGTTGCCACGGACGATGGTGACGAAGGAGGCGGGTTCGCCGGATTTGACCGTCTGAAATGGGGGGTTTAAACTGGCAATATCATTTGATCGTTGTAAACTGATAATAGGTAGGATAAATCGTTAAAACTGGTTTCCATTGTACGCACCTGATCTTCAATATCCTTAATAAAGGTCGGCGCCGATCGGCTCTCCTCCTCTGGCGGCTCAACGCCCAACTTGGCGCGGCATTCAGCCGATCCAAGATGATTGGTAGCCTTGGCAATAATTGTGCCATCATGCTTCTCAGCGTTGGCATCAGTAATGGTAACCCTATGGCTGCCATCGCGGGATTGAATCTCCACGCCATCAACGCCATTAACCAAAGGTTTTCCGTTGAGAACGAACTCAACCTTCGGTTCAGGGTAGCCAGAAACCTCGCACTCAAACATGACGCTACTCTTCTCAGTGATAACCCGATCTTCCAGCGGCTTATCGAAGCTTGGCGGAGCTGGGTCAACCTTGACACGCAGATTGGCATCACAGGTCGCAGTTCCGAGGCGGTTCTTGCCTTGGCAGGTCACGAGGCCATCGAAATGACGCGAAACATCTTTGATGGTCAGAATGCAGATGCCATCCTCGCTGATGAATTTGATCTTCTCGGATTCAGACAGCGGAATGCCATTGACGAGCCAGGTGATTTCCGGATCGGGGTCGCCGGTGATGACGGCCTTAAAGCGGACGGAATCGCCTTCCTTGCATTCGACGTCTTCGATCATGGCCTGGAATTCTGGCGGGACGTGGTTCTTGTCCGGATCTGGCTGGACGATGAGTTTGGCCGTCGATTCTTGGGTGCCGTACTCATTCGTGATCTTGACGGCATAGACGCCAGTATCTTCAGGTTGAGCATCACGAATCTCAAGTTTGGCATTCTGGCCATCGTATTGAAGTCGGAAATCTTGACTGGGACGAAGTGGTTGGTCATCGACCATCCAAACGAGCTCCGGTTCCGGCCAGCCTTCGACTTCGCACTCGAAGCTGACAACTTCTCCTTCTTTGACTTCCTTATCCTTGAGCTGGAAGGAGAAAGCCGGTGGAGCGGCCTCTTTTTCGACCTTCAGAACACGGAAAAAGGCGCTGGTAGATGCCTGGCCGTATTCATTGGTGGCGACGCACGTGTATCGGCCAGTGTCGGTGACTTGAACTGGGTCGATGGTCATGGCGAAGAAGCCATCTTCATCGGCGTAGAAGGTTCGGCGTTCGTCTTCCTTGAGGAGTTGGTCATCCTTGTACCAGGTGATATCAGGAAGGGGGTATCCAGTGACTTTGAGACACATTTTGGCGGAGGATTCTTGCAAGGTGCGGAAGCCATATTGGGTTCGGGTGACACGGGTGCCTTGCATTTCGAGTGTTGTTCCGGTCGTTGCTGAAATTTTGGGTTTAAACTGAGTTGTTTTCGTGTAGGTTAACATACTCCAATCAATGCTGGATCCGCCACTGTACAGACTGGTGGAACTGCCGGTGGGCGAGATGCCCGGAGGCGATTTGATCTTCTTTCGGGGTGTTCCTTCTTCGGGGCCTGGAAAACACCTTATTAAACTGTCCCATCGTAAAAACTGTTAATCATTAGTTAACGTTGTTTGTTAAAATTGTATTTTTTGTTAGATAGGTGTTAGTAAAGTCGCTCAGCACCATTAAAGAGCGAGCTCTTCCGCGACAGCGACGAGTATTCGCTGAATTCCGATCGCACATCGCTCAGCGACACATCGAATTCCGTCCCAGTCATGCTGGTGGCCGTTTCGGGATGCTCGGCAGCTAAAGGTATGAAAAACCAATTAAAGAAGGTCAAAGTTACCCACTCCATGCCGGGTCGACAAGCTCGAGGCCGCCCTCTTCGGCTTCGAGCAATTCGATCACGTACATCACCCGGAGCACCATTTTTGACTATTTGGGTAGTGCGTGGGTGGAACCAAGCAATGTAATTAAATAACAAAGAATAAACTGATTTGATTAGCTTGCCGAAGAGTCCCTCAACCACTTCGACAACGCTTAATCGACAGTTTTAATGAAATAAAATGAAAACTAGCTAATGCTACACTGTAATAAGTTTGCCGTAGATGGCATGCCGCATCCGGAATGTAGAATAGAGAAAGTTCGTTGTCGTCGACGATAGGTCACAGAAGTGTAGAAGCTGGCTGATAGCCGTTCCGGTGAGCTGATTGTTTCGATCGATCGATAGGGTGGATGGATGCAGGACCCAAGGGGGATGTCCCGGCCGCAAACAATGAACAGTGCCAACCGAAGAACAACAATAGGCCCTGTGGGTCTGGTCGGGCTCGTAGACCTCTGCTCTGGCGCGTGTGTAGCACAATAGTAGCAAAAGGGGGCGCGGATTTGACGGATCAACGCACTTCGAGCGACTTTTTTTCACCCTAGGCTTGCGGATATCGTCGTCCTGCTTCACCCCTTTCCTCAAGGTTAAGCTTGAGCTTGCTTGCCCGCGAGCGGTTTGTGTCTTTCGAGTACCCCGCTAGCTGCGCCTGGGCCTGGATAACAGTTGTTCGCGGCGCTTCGCTCTCTCGTGCACACATTCACATTTAAAAGCCTTGTTTCAATGGATAGAGGTCGTCATCGGTGCTAACAAGCTTGAACGACGCGACACTTCCCGAACAACCTGAAGGCCTACGAGCCTGCGAGCCTGCCAGCGGAGGTACGTGTGTCGATGCGTGGGTCCGCCTTCTTCACCTTCGAAGCTAAACTACGCACATCGAACCCCAAGCTAATGGTAAGTCATATCCATCAGAGCCCGCCAGCGGTCGAGACCGACGTGATTTGCCCCCGCAAATATCCACTCCCTCCAGCTCGTCCTTTGCAAATCGAAGAACAACCTCGGCCTGGCGGCTCGCGAGAAAAAGCCCTTACGTTGTTTCCTTGCACTAGTCCGACAACCATCCTACATGTGAACCCCACCTGGAAGCCAACTACCACTTTGACACCCGCCATAACTATCATCTGCATCATAAACTGCATCATTCTTCCTCCAGATTGCCGTTTTAGGCTTTTTTATGTAAACTGCATCCGTAGTCGTCGATTTATGCATTCCATCCCCTTTTCAAACAACAACTGCCCTCACCCTCATCAAGCACAACAAGAGTGGACAACCTTTATCCACCTAGATCACAACTGGCTATCACTATCTATTCTAATCCGACTACGACGTGAAACAGCAATTTTCACAGCCCTGCAGAACAGGGGGACGGGAGCAAAAAAGCGAGGGCGTCAAGTCGGGATGGATCCGATCCGGCCGATAGTTGACTCAAGCAACAACAATTTGAAGGGATGTGTCAATTAAAAGAAGCTTCAAATGACGTTGACTACGTTAAACAAATGCACATTCATGCAAGAAAATGGTAGTAAATCGGGGTGGTGGATGGTAATAAACTGCGACGTTTTCTTTCGGAGTAAATTTTACAATAAAAAACTGCTTTATGGCAAGTATATTATAAATAAATCAAAAAACTGTGCAAATGTTAGTGTTGAGAAAAAATTCAAGTGCTTTGAAAATAATTTTTGACGACTTAAACTGATAGACATTAGTTGATCCAAGTTTGTAAACCCAAAGTTAGTGATAAAAACTGGCGCGCTGGTTTCCGTAGGTCCGTGTTCATCGAATTGAAACAAATTTGATAAATCACCTTGTCCGTGCCAGATGGAACTACTCTTTTTACACAAAAAGGTGGACATTACACGGTCATTTATAAAAAGGTAGCTATGCAATGTCGCGAGACAAACAGCTGTGCTTTTTGAGGCGCTATTGGACACTGGTTTGCATTTGAAAAACGTGTAAAGTGACCTTTCGGGACTTTACACTATCTAAACTTTCACTTCTGTTACGACTTTTTTAAACTGTACAGCATTCCACTGGTAACTACATCATACAGTTTCATGGAAAAAACTTTTTAAATCGATTTAAACTGCGCCTCGTGGAAAATTACCTACTACCGTATGCAAGCTCGAGCTGTTTCCCCGGCATGGAAAATAGGTATGGAAGAGGAACTCGGGGGTGATAGTAAACTCCAAAAAGACTCACAGTACAGCTCCTGCATGTCCAAAATGTCTTTCAACCATGCTTTCCGAACGAATTCCTGCGATGCCATATCCTTCGCCTTGATTCTGAAGGTCGGAAGTCCGGGTTCATTGGGTCGGAGGAAGATGACATCCTCGTCGGCAGTGAATGTTCGGACGGTGTATTTGTCCAACTGTAAGTGACTATTATCGGTTAAAAACTGGAAAGACCATGAAAAAATTCTACCCGAATCGTGGCATAATGGTTGTAAACAGCTGGCACGGGCTTATCATCCTTATCAGTGATCATCAACTTGTTGTTGAACAGGAAGATGTACCGATCAGTGACGGGTTCATCGCCCTCCCAAACTTGGAACAAATCGTGTCGGTGAAGTCGGCCAAGTCGGGTCTTATCGCCTGGATAGTTCAGAATGTTATCAGTGAAGGCGACATCTTCAGCGCGTTTGGGAATCGACTGCAGCAGTTCCAAAGCCTTTTGCATGGATTTGGTGCTGGTTTGGGCCCTCGCAGAGTACTTAATAATCTCCTTGAAGAAATCCGTGTACTGCTTGATTCGATCACCAATTTGACGCAGGTAATCGACATAGCTGCGGGCACCGGCTTCGATTTTGTCACTGAGCTTCTGAAATGAAAAACTGTCATCATTGTCAACTTGTATGTATTTAAAAGACTCTCGACAATAAAACCTAAAAAATACAAAAGAAGAGACTAAGACAAAGATGGTGACAGCAAAATGTCGAGAAGTTATCTGCATATAAAGAAACTGATGGAGTTTACATGATCATATTTATTTACTAGTGTAATGTTTCTCGTTTATACAAAACTGATATTCGTATCTTGGTGTAATGCGAATTAGAAAGTCTTAAGTGTAACTCTATTGTTTATTAATTTGTTTAAATTTGCGTAAACTGTAGATTTTTTCGTAGAACAGTAAATAAGTCCTATTTGTCCACCAAAAACAAATATCAAGTCCAAAAGCTCATCGATGACGTTATGGATCAAAGGTCGCATGCCTGTCACTCGATGTTTGCCTTCTGACTCCATCGAAGGCTGCCAAGATAAACGGAAGACTGTATGACTAATTGCGACTAAAATAGCCTTACGGATGAGGGCTTCTTGTTGACAGATTGAATTGACGTAACAAAGTTGGACGACTTTTTTTAAAGAAAAACTTAATATTTTACGTTCGCGTTAGGTTTAACCGGCGCACATGAACTATGAGAATTAAGTATAAAAACTTTGGCGGAAGAAGATGCATCAACGACATAAAAACTATCATGTATAATTTTTCAATAAAAACTGACACGACTTTTTTTGGCGAGTTTAATCAGTGCCAATCTGCAAATCAAGTTTTCATTACATGAATTGTCATAGTAAACATAAAAGTCGCTTAAATATTTAATGTGTTTTATGCTAATTGACATACAGAACTAGAAAGGTCCTAACGGTTTCACTATTCTAATAAAACCACCGTTCGACGTACTTTTTTGCCACTAACTAAATAGTATCAAGATGCACTTTATTATTGCCGGTTTTGTCATCATTGTCGTTGTTTTTCAATGCCAGGCAGAAGTGTGAGTTTGTCCATTCCAACATCGTTGATGAAAAAAATCACATTTTTAGGGTGCTTGAGAAAGGCAGCAATGAAACGGTTACATTTGATGGTGACGAAGTCGAAATTAAGGTACAAAATCCTGATGCGATCGAGTTAACTGCTGTGATATTCTGTTTTGCATCTACGGTTGATGATGTTCCTATGATGTGTCCTAAGGGCTATTTGCAGTACAACTTTATAGCTGAAGGTAACCTTGATAGTTGTTTTTAATAAATAGATGAAGAGCTTTTAGGGAGTCAAAGTCTCAAAGTTAACAGACAGTGCCAACTCTTTTATGATCCTACGCTCGTACGTACTGCGGAGCGCATAAAATTTGACACAAATGGCAACCTGAACATTATGATAACGGAAATATCTAAAGGAACGATTGTGATAATGCCAAACGCTGAAATCTACGTTCCGGAAAAGCCAGTCGAAGAAACAAAACGAGTAAAACCGAACTCAAGTTCTACCGTCTACGTTGTTATTGCCTGCGCTGTTGTTTTCATTTTGGCGTATGTTTGCGTTGATCTTATTTATATATACACAATCATGACATTTAGGTTACTAATAATCGGCGTCGTTGTGTACTTTTGCGTAATCCGGAAAAAGAACGAGGCCAAAATTGCGTCAATGGTTGTTAACGAGGAAGAAAACCTTGGTGAAATCAGTGATAAGTCCCTCGAAACGCCCACATGCTTCGCCGAGCCCGAAATCAAAATCCACACTCAACAGCTAACATCGCCCACCACTCCCATAACAAGCCACAGGTCAAGCGACCATTATAAGCTAAAACCGCCACTCCGTCAGACGATGCCAAAACTGAATGTCCAACAAATACCGAAGACATCACTAAAGGCTTCTGCAATCCCCGAGAAGAATCAATTCGATGCGACAACGCAAATCACAAAATCTTCTGCTAAAGCAGAAACTCCTGAATCTCCAAGAAAGGCCCCAACTCCGCTGGAAAAGACGCAGTTGACGAATAAACAGCGCAGCCCTCCGACGGATACTTTCAGCATTGACGAAGTAGCCAATGCCGCCTCCGAAAACTCTCGCCGCAATGTCAGGCGTTATCTCAAAAATTCAGAAGCTTCAATTCCAAACACTTCTCAATCTCGCTCACGATCCTAGGCTTTTGTTGTCAATGAAACGTCGAGTGTCAAGAGACCCACTTCCAAGTTTCAGAGAAAAAGGAGACTCGTTGACCGGCGCAGTCTGCATTTAATTATGCCTTTTTTTCCACAATACTAAAAACAATTCGTAAACTTAGAAAATAAAAACATTGTCTAACTCAGCTTGAAATGTAAAAAAATAGAAACTAGTATAGGTAAAACTGATACTGTCTTTAAGATCATCATTTTCTGTCCTAATCCAACCACACACAAAAAAAAGCGTAGTCGAAAGTTTACGCCAGGCGTAATGTTCCTAACGACTACGCCAGGGTGTAGTCGAAAGATTACGCTCGGCGTAAACTTTCGATTACGAAAACACGCGAAAGTTTACGCCGCGCGTAATGTTTCGATTACGTTGTGCAAGTTTACGCCAGGCGTAATGTTCCTAAAGTTTACGCTTTTTTTTGTGTGCAGGTTAATCGGTACTTGAATGACATGGACTATCTAACAAGGGAACGTTCAGATCTTAAATCGGCCGATCGGAAAGTGCTATACGGCATTCGAAAGCTTTTCGAATGCTGATTCCAATGCCGTAAACGAAAAGTGCTACATGGCATTTTGAAAAATGTCATTCTGAGACAAAGTCGAGAAAGGCACATTTTTATATATTCGTTTTGTGCCAAATCTTTTTGTTTGACATGTGGTAGTACCCGTTTAAAACGGCGTACCAATTCATTCAGCCAAAAAAAGTTATCGTTGTCAAAAAATTGAAAGGTTTTGCTTTCTTGGCGCATTTCTCGGCACCTAGGGCTCTGTAGCACTTTTGGTCGGCGGTTTTAGAATGACCAAACGATGCTCTTTCGAATGCCGTATAGCCGGTTCTTAAGTTCTGACGGTTCCCTTGTAAGATTAGCATTATCAATGTTCCAATATTGTATGCAAATTATACAAACCAGAACTGGAAAGATCCTAATGGTTTTAACGGTTCTAATCAAACCACCCTTCCATGTGCTCTTTTATCACTAATTCTCGAAATGAACATTATTAATGCTAGTTTCATTATTATCCTTTTTGTCGCCGTTCAGTGCCAGGCAAAAGTGTAAGAGTTTACGTGCTTACGTGACTGTTGAATAATATACATTTAGGGTGCTTGAGAAAGGCAGCAATGAAACGATTACATTTGATGGCGATGAGGTCGAAATTACTGTACAAAACTCTCCGTCGAGCGAACTAACTTCTGTGATATTCTGTTTTGCATCAACAGCTAATGCCCATTCTGAAACGTGTCCTAAGGGCTATCTGCAGCACAATGTTGTATTCGAAGGTAACCTAATGTCTTATGTATTATCAATTTACTACTACTGGCGCTTCAGGTAGTCAAACTCTTAAACGGAAAGTCAATCGACAAGGACAACTCTTTGCTGGTTCTAATCTCGTACCTTCTGATGAGCGCATAATGTTTGACAAAAATGGCAACCTGAACATAATGATAAAGGCGATGTCTAATGGTGCGTCCGTGGTATTGCCGAATGCTAAAATCTACGTTCCAAAGAAAGATGTCAAGGAATCAAAGAAGGAAGTAAAAACGGATTCAAATGCCACAATCTACATCGTCGTTGCCTGCGTTGTTGTATTCCTTGTTGTAGCGTACGTTTACATGATTATTATTACTGTTTTACTTGTTTTTGGCTTTAAGGCTAATGTCCATCGGTGTTGTTTTGTACTTTTGTGTCATCCGGAAAAGAATCAGCGCGAAACCTGTACCCATGATCATCGCCCAGGAAGAAAACCTCGATGAGGTTCGTGATGAAACCCCCGAAATTCCGATGACCCCAGTCGAACCCGAAATTATGATCCACACTCCACAGCCATCGTCCCCTGCCACCCCAGTCACAGATCACAGGACCAAAGGTAGCGTTGATAAGGTGTCATCGCCGATTATCCAACCAGCGCCGAAAGCCAAAGTCGAAGACAAACCCAAGACGCCACCAATGCCCCTTCCCATCATCGAAAAGAAGCCAATAGCCATCAAAGAGCCTATCAATGTAAAGGTCGAGACAGAAGCCCCCATCTCACCTGCCAAAGCGGAAACTCCTGAATCACCAGTAAAGGCCACTACCCCCGAATCTCCTGTCCAGCCAATCGGATCCCCTACCAAGAAGTCAAAATCCCACAAACGAAAATCGAAATCGTCACTATTGCCGCTCGATAAAACGCAGTCAGCGACGAAGCGGCGCAGCCCTCCGACAGGAACCTTCGGCAACGACGAAGTAGCGAACAACCTTTCAGTAAACTCTCATTACAACGTGAGGGGTTACCTTAAACGCTCAGAGGCATCTATTCCGGGCAGTTCTCATTCACGATCTCGCTCCCGTCCCTTGATCGTCGACGAAATTGAGGACAATCGCCTTCAAACCGAGTCCTACTTGTGTTACGCCGAGCGGATGAAGCTACTCAAAGATCACGATCACATGTTGATTGCCGAACACGTCGATCCCGAAGTACAACACGAATTCTCAAACGCTGAACGCGCTCTTTTAAAGGCGGCTCCCGCAGACGCCCCACGGCTGGCCGATGTCGTCGTCGAAGAAGCCGATAAGGCCATTGAGCGCTTCACCAAAGCTGACCGTCCGCTCTCGTGGGATGAGGACTTTATATTTTGGGACTTTGTCAACACGGCTACCACGCCGACTTCAATCGGGTACATCGTGATGTACAGAATCGTGCCGAAAATCTTCAAGCTGGAAGAAATCTCCATGGCCGATCCGCTGATCCGAACAATGCCGCTGATGGGCCTCTATATCCTGCTTTTGGACAAGCAATTCCCTCAATCTTTCAGGGTGAAATTGGCATCGGAATTACGGTAAGATCAAACTTTGTAAACTGATATGAAATAAAAACTCTGTTTCAGCACTCGAGCCAGCCGAGTCTTCAAGCTTGTGCAAAAGGATCAGTTGAAAAATGTTGCTTTCCCCGCGACTTATATGATGCTCGCCTACGAAAAGAATCCAAAGGCGTTTGTCGGCTGTCAAGAGATACATTCCGAAGTTTCAAAGAAAAAGAAGAGGAAGAAGAAGCATCGCCGGTCATGATGCATTTTGATTCGAGTTCGGATTTTATTAGTGCGTGGTACGATGGTTCAGGGATACGTAACGTAACAGAACTACCACTGCGTTAGCCTTTAAAATGAAAAAATAAACTGGTGGAATGAGTAGTCGATTCAGCACCACTTTTATCATAATTTTTATTGACATCAAATGACAAGCCGATGTGAAGGCAGTTACGTTTGACAGTACGAGGCAGAAGTTTTATTCCAAAGATACTGTTGCTGTTTTTAGCCAAACCCCACGTTGTCAAAGTCAACCGGAAAGGCCAGCTTGTCATGGATTTAGCGTTTATAATTGAACTCTATAACATCGGCTGCCGAACTGTCACGTTAAAAAATATGTTTGACCAATTACATCTCATGAACAACAACTACCCACACTTGTTGGAGGGTAGCTGTATTCCGGCCTGCAGGAGGGTAGTCATAGTTCAGGGTGAGGTGGGCTCAAGTTCAAGATACCCCAACAGATGCCAGTAAAGGAAAAACTGAATTGACAGGAGTATTCTAAATCCTGTTGCCTGCGTCATTGTATTTTGTTGGATGTACGTTCATTTTATTTTGACTATTGTTAAACATAATTTTAAACTGTCCCTCTTTATCGATTTGAATCGCAATCTACTTTTGCGTCATTTGCAAGAATAACAATCTCAACTCTGTGCCAAAGAAAATCCGATTGAAATCGAAACCCAGGATCAAAGAAGCTTAGTTGAACCAGTAATCAGGATTCATACATTGCTGCCATCGTCGTCTGCCGCTCCCGCCATAGAACACAAGATAAATAACCGCAATGAAAAAGTAAAAACTGAAGTCTAGCTGTCAAACCGCCAATCAAAAGCTAACAAAGGTCGAAAACAATTCAAAGTTGTCGTCGAAGCCCTCTGCGGTCCCAGAGAATAAGCCAGGCATTACAGAGGCAATAAATTTGGGAACGCAAGCCTCGGTTTCCCCTGCACAAGCCAAAAAACTGTATCGCCAAAAAAATTAAGCGACTCCCGAAACTTCTGTCAAGCCAGATTTACCAAGAAGCCATAATACCACAGTCGAAAATCCCAATCGTCGCTATTGCCGCTGGATAATGCTCAATCGGCGAAGCTTTCCGACAGGAATCTTCGGCAACGACGAGGTCGCCAACACCCTCCTCATTCACGATCTCGATCCTCGTCGACGGGATTGCGGAAAACGTCGAGCCTAAAGTCCTCTTTGCACGAATTCTCAAACGCTGAACGCGCACTTCTAAAGGCTGTCCCAGCTGACGCCCCTCGATTGGCCGATGTCCAAGTTTAAAAAAGGGAAGAAAGAAGCATCGTCGATCATGAAGATTCACAATTACTTTACCGATCATAAAGATTCATAATCACTTTACTTTTAATTAAACTGTTTGAACCTAATACCAGAGTAACAATTACACGTGTTGGCACTAACTGGCATTAATAACCCCTGCTTCTCCCTTTGTGTATCGAGATTCTTTTTAGTATACTTTTATCCCATTCGCGGGGTCTTCGAATGATGTGCAGGCAAATCTTATTTTCATGTAGCACTGCACCAAGTCAGGTTACCCCTAGAGTTTTGATAAGAGAGCACCAATGCAAAACCATTTGACAAAACGCAAATTATAATCTCAAAGCAAGAAAACTGAGCGCTGGGTAGTCTTGGTATTGCTATTTTCGAGTGCCACATCAATGTACGGTTTTAAAGGTACACGGAACATGCTGTTATCCAGAACGATCAAGTCAATCTGTTTCCTAATGTAAAAAAACTGATGTAAGACCTTCCTACTCAAGACGGGACGATGGATTACCGGTCTTTAAGGTACAAAACTGAACGTACGAGATCGCTTTTAAACTAAAAATACTAAAGACACAAAGATTAGCACAGAGCAGATAAATTAGTTGCACTGATGTTTGTCCATCGTGCGCCAGCGGTATTTCCTCGAGCAGATCAACCCAAAATAAACGCCAACTTTTTTGAATGCCGCTTCTGTTACTTGATAAGGGTACAAAACTGTTTGGCAGATTTTATATTTACTATTAGCAACCTAACGGAAGTTTATCGGCGACACATTATCGGGAAAAAACGGGTCAAACTTTATATATATTCTAAGCCTATCCTTGAATTTAATGCAAACTGTTTACAACTCATGTGACAGCGGCAAGCTGAAGTGGCACAGCTATTGTGGTTTCGTGATTCAATGGTACGAACACCGATCGACTGCATGAAAATCAAGGAAAGTCAAAGTTTTCAACGAGGTGGTTAGAGGAGAGGGAAGTGTAGATTTATATATCCATAACCTCTCCTCCTGCACTAAAATGACCTGCACATATTTTAAACTGATTCGACCGGCTGTAGAACTCTGCTGATAAGGAAATTAAGCGGCAAAACGTGATCGAAACGTCGGGAAGGGTGAAACTGTGAAAACTGATGTGGTTACGTGACAAACAGCTCGCGCGAAAAGCAAAAAGTTTACGAAACCAAAATGCGGTCACTGGACACACTTCGCCAAGGCGATCGCGTTTGAAAAACGAAGAAAGCTCTTCGCCGCTGGTTGTCGTTACTTTTTAGTGAAAATACGCTACGGATTTCTACTTTTTGTATGTTTTTCGATTCTAGATTTGATACTTTAGTGAAGATGGGTCAAATTATGAGAATATGGAAGATGAAAGAGTAAACTGAGCATTGAAAACAAGTGATTTCAGTTTGTTGGAAGGGAGAGAAATTCATAAGGCTTAAAATGATACCCACACAGCACTGAGATGAGGAAACTGACATTGTTGGAACTTTGTGAAAGGCAAGAGTCAATTACGGACAGTGCTGTGTCTTCCAGAGCTCAAAAAACAAGAGGCCATGAAAATGGATTCTGAAAAGGGGCACGCGAATCACGAACATAAGGCAATCCCGAGCTCTGGGAATGGCCAGCGTCCAGCGCTACAGCCATGTCAACAAACCCCCAAATACATTGAAATATAATTTGTCATGCTAAACTGACGTAAATGGAACAAGATGGCAAAATTCGCGCAATAATATCATAATCAAAACTGAAAGATCATTGAACCCTTGAATTCGGGCTGACAGTTTTCCGACATAGGCAATGCCATAGCCAATTCACATGGTATTCACGAATTCGTGGGCGGTGTTTAGAAACATCAACTTGCTTCTTCGCCACAATGATAATGCAAAAAATATCATAATTTCATAAAGTCAAAACCATAAACATTAACAAAAAACACGGAAAACAGGGGCATAGTTTAGCATGACAAATTCGTGACGAGATCAAATGGTAACAAAACTCAAGAATCTTAAGACGGAGTCTCGGAGAAAATCCTGACCTTCACCAGGTCGATTACCCATCAAATTTTTTTATTTCAAAAATCGATAGGGGACCCTTAGTGGATCTCAGAACCAAAATATTAAGACCTGGCGTCGCCATCTGGCTGCGCTACGATCGATTGAAAACGGGATTCTGAAATCGAAAAATCGTTACAATTCGATCAGTTTTTGGCATAGAGGCATAAAAAAGTTTTTCCCTGGTCAACTTTTGATGCTGAATCTTATGGTAATATCGGTTTTTACTTACCAGTAATATTTTTTTACATATTAATTTTTTGAGAAAAAAACTTTTTTGTCTTTACGATGTAGTGATGTTTCTTTGCAGAAAATGATAAACCAAAACTAGTAAACGTTAAAAAAATTTTAAAATCGTTGTAAAACGCCGCCATCCGTGACCATCTGTCCCTTCAAAGGTGATCCAAAAAATTCAAAAGTCTTCGATCGGAAAACTGATGACATATTTGAAACCAGCGCAAAAAATGATGTCGAATGACATATCAAAAAGAATTTTAGCGTTCCGTTGAAAAAACGACTTAATAGGGAAAAAAGCGCATATTGCGCTGGGGAACCGAACCTCGTGCGATCGCAGGCGAGCGCCCCTCCCTCTACACCAAAGATGCAGCGTGCGCCGATTTCGAAATTTTGTACAGGCCTGGGTGAAAAACTGTAAATTTTGATAATTTTTGAATGCCGCATCTTAATTTCATTAAATACGTCATTGGTCATCATTTTTTGCGCTGCTTTCAAATATGTCATCAGTTTTCCAATCGAAGACTTTTGAATTTTTTGGATCACCTTTGAAGGGACAGATGGTCACGGATGGCGGCGTTTTACAGCGATTTTAAAATTTTTGTATTGTTTACTAGTTTTGGTTTATCAGTTTCTGCAGAGAAACATCACTACATCCTAAAGACAAAAAAGTTTTTTTCTCAAAAAATTAATATGTAAAAAAATATTACTGGTAAGTAAAAACCGATATTACCATAAGATTCAGCATTAAAAGTTGACCGGGGAAAAACATTTTTATGCCTCTATGCCAAAAACTGATCGAATTGTAACGATTTTTCGATTTCAGAATCCTGTTTTCAATCGATCGTAGCGCAGCCAGAAGGCGACGCCAGGTCTTATTATTTTGGTTCTGAGATCCACTAAGGGTCCCCTATCGATTTTTGAAATAAAAAAATTTGATGGGTAATCGACTTGTGAACTTCTCCCAGACTCCGTCTTAAAGTATTACATTGAATACAATAAAATTTCAGATGGTTTTGTTGATCTCGTCACGGCGCAAACAGTTCTCCCCGCCACAGAAACGTGTGATATATAAACTGGACGTGTTTGTTGTTGTTACGAGAATAACTTTGTAAAAAAAAGAGATAAAATACAGCTGTTTTAACAAAAAACTATTGGTAAAAAGCTTTACAGAAAAAAATGGAAGAAAAACTGTCGAAAATTTAATAGAGGCTTTTAACAATGTGTAAAAACAAATTACAAAAACAACGCTGAAAAGAAACAAAAGCCCCAGGGATCAATCGATAACCACCAAATAGTTTCCATAAATAAATAAAAAAACTGGAACAACGTTTTCTTGGTGTGTATCGAGACCCTCTTGGGGAGTTTCTGTGGCATGCTACCCCCTACAAAACACGACACGACGCGCCACAACCTTTGAAAACGGTACTTGCCTGAAGGTAATCCTTGATTTCGGGGTTGTTTTCGATCAGTTGAAGAACCTTCGGGGATTCGCGGTAGTAGTGGACATGGTGGTCAAAGTCGCGTTCGAGACGGACGAAAGTTTGGCCAACTTTGCCGGGATCGTCGGAGTAGTATTGGAGGCCTTTGAGCATCACGCTGAAGGGTTGAAATTTTGGAAAACTGAATGAATAGCAGAGGTGATTCGACTTACTTGGCATGAAAGTTGTACAACTCGCGCAAATTCAGCACTAGTTCAGCCTTGTGGTCTTTAACGGCCTGGGGCGCTGCCGGATCGTCGAGGGCACGAACATAGTTGTCGACGGTGGAACTCAGATCGGTCACAAAGTCCTCTTCGGATCGGAGGAGGTCGTGATAGGCTTGGCTAAAGGGGGTTGTTTTGTGATTTTTGTATAAACTGGGGGGTGGTTGAAGCAAGGTTTGTATAAGAAACTTACTCTCGCTTGAGGATGGCTTCCTGCTCATCGGTCATCTTCAAGTTGGGCGAGGTCAGTTCCCGCGTGCGTCGACGTTGTTTGTAGTATTCGGTCGGGGTTTCGAAGTACGATCCGGGGACCCAGCCAGACACTGGTGGTCGTGCCTAAACGTTTTTAAACTGATTAAAATTATCACCCATGGAGTACTGTATGTCTAACCTTGGTCCGAACAAGCCAAGAAGCCGCATTCTTGTTGTCCAGAACCTCAACAATCTGGCCCTGTTCCAGCGCTACTGCCTCCAAGTCACTCGGTTCAGGCGTGAAGTCCTGGATGGCGATGTAGACGGGCAAGCTTCGGGTTTCGGAGCCCTGGAATCGATTATCTTTTCATTAAACTGGCGTTTCTCTTGATATAATATACTCAATTTGCTGAATTTGTACTTTTATGTTTTGAAAACTGGAATTTTACTTGAACTTGATTTCAATCGATACTCTCTGCCAATACCCTTTCCCCTGGCAGGTATGTATTTTCATCAACAAAACTCCTCGCAACATCTATCCATGCATCAAAAATACCCCTCAAACCCCCTGAGGGGATAGCCCCGTCGATTTTCGAGATCATCCCCGACATCGGTCGCCCCCGCAGACAGGTGTTGTCGTCAATGGAAGTTCGTCAGGCCAGTAGTAGTCATTGTGCCCCGTCAAGCAATAGGTTCCCCTCACTCATTCCAGGCTTACAAGTCGGAAAAAAACCTGCATGCTACTACTGCCGCTGGACAATCAACAACAATGCAAGGGACTTCGCAACTGTCTCAATTTTACAGCAGACAGCAACTTTTTTTGGGTTGGGGTTTCAAAACGGGGATATTACGATATAAAAAAACTGTCGTAACAAAAGTTCGTTCTTTAAAAACTGTCAGTAAAGTTGGCGTTGATAAAACTAAACGCATTCAAAATGGTCATAAAACGCTTTGAAATAACGAATGGTAAAAACTAAAGTTGAGGTCAGAGATTCAGAAAGCTCACCGTGCTGATCTCAGAAGAAGTCGAACGTCCACGAGCACTGGTACGTGACGTCACCGACTCGGAACGGTGAGACGATCGTGCCGAATGCGTGGCATAGTTGACGTCTTCGGTCGCCGTGTAGCGCCTGAAATGTTGCTTTTTTTGTTTGTTTGGAGAAAACTGGTATTAATTCTGTTATTTTTAACCTTATTTCATGACTTTATGCCAAATTTGTAAACTGGAAAAGCTCGATTGAAATATGATTTTACAATGTTATTTTGCATTATTCCACAAAATCGTGTTTAAATCTTCATAAACTGTATTCACTTCATCCGTAGGAAAGTTCATCAAAACCACTCCACGTTTTACCAAAGCGGCTAAGCCGGAAAGATAAAAGCTGAAACAGCGCTCGGTCTCTCATTGCCCTGTGGATCTAGCGGATATTGCTGCATTGCATTGCATTGAGCAGCTGCAAAAAAATAACAGCGCGAGATCCGAGGTAGCTGTAGGCAAAAAAATCAAAGAAAAGAACAAACAAGTGCACAAGCCGCCTACACTTTGCGAGAGGCGCTTTGGCGGTGCTTTTCGATCGGAATTTGATGTTTTGAAACTTAGTGTGGGGGTTTAAGATTACATTGGAGCAGTAATTTGATTGGGAAGGGCAATAAACTGATGCTTTTCTCGTAAGTACAAAACAACAAAACCAAAAAGTCAAAATTTTGCAACTTCATCAAAAAACTAAAAGTTGTAAAGAAACAAAAACTGAAGTTCGTAGAATTTTATGTCACTCACCGAAACGAGCTATACTTGCGCTCGAGCTGCTTCTGTCGTCGTGTTGCCATCGTGGCCGCGAATGGCAGGCTGTTTCACACGAAATAGACAAAAGGGCAGCTTCAGCGAAAGTCGCTTAGCTTAATCTACGTGAAAAGTTTCTAAATAAGGTCGTTGGTATCGGTCGTCAAAAATAAGTATTTGTCGATTTTTCGTTGTAAACTGTCTCTTCGTCAAAATCTTGATAATATCCAAGTACGGTAGCGGTCTTTTAGGGGCGTCCACGGTAGAATCTGTAGAGAAAATTAACCTGTGCAGACGGACCGCCGGTTCGGGAAGAGAGCCCTCTCTCACTCTTCTGAAATAAACTGATTAGTATTCCTATGGTCGTAATTAGATGTTAAGACACGGTAACAGTTATGATAAAACAATTATAAACTGGCAGACTTTAAAAGTTTTCGCAACACCCATAACCATAAACAAATTTAAACCCATAATAACTTCGCCAGGCGTTTCATATCGCGTTTAACGACGCACTTGCTAAGCCCTCAAAGGCCTGGAGGTGAGGCTAGTAGCCATTCAAGCTTAGCCTAGCTTAAGGGGATGCCTCATCCAGCCGGTTGCTTGGTTCGGTCGGTGATTACGCGATCGGTCGGTCGGCTGGATGGATCTCAAGGAACAGGCTCCTCAATCGTCCCGGGCTAACAAACGGCTCTATCTGCCTCTGAGCCTTGAAGGCGCTGGCTGGCTATGCGGATATCCCTCCTCACCCCACTTACAACACCCTCATTTTTCCGGAAGGAACACAACGCGTCGTCTTGCGATGGCGGCGGCTTTGCATTTGCACTTGTTGCCAGCGCTCGTAGGGCCATCTCATCATCAGCGTCCCCAGGCGGTAGGTGGTTGGGCAACAACCTTGCCTCCGCCTCCGGATATTCCAGGGGCAACGACGATCGACTTGAGTCAAGCTCGAGGCGAGAGGCGACCTGCGCCCATGCGCTACGAGCTGGACGAGAGTGCTGGAACACGGACGGGAAGATGAGGTGAGGAAGACGGGGGACAGGTACATAGCTATGGATAAAGGGGTTGGGAGGGGGATATAAGCTAAGATTAGTTAAGCCTGGGGGGATTGCGTAAAACTGAACGGTACTAATGTTGCGATCGGGATCAGATATCGGAGATTGGAAACGATTGCAACGGGTTCGAAGAGGGTGGTTGCAACTTGCAGGTTTTGCGCATGGATCGAATTTCATTTTTTAAACTGTCCTCTTAAATTTGAATCGCAATTCTGACAATCAAAACGCATAAGTTTTAAAAAAATGAGTAGAGAAGGTTTCCTAAATACAGTATATTTCACAAAATTCCAACTTCTAAAGCCAACTTTCATTCCTTCAAATCTTTATTGGACCATCTCAACCCTCACAAATCCAATAAATCCACCAATACATCTCCAATCATCCCAACTACGCTTGATCAGTCCACCCTTCACAACCTCCAAAACCAGAAACACCCTATTCCTCAGTGCCGGTGGCGCCATCGGCGGGAGCCTCCTTCTTGGACTTGGACTTCTTCTTCTTGTCCGACTTGCTGCCCTTCTTGGACTTCTTCTTTTTCTTCTTCTCGCCGCCTTCGCCCTTGGAGCCCTTGTCCTTCTTCTTCTTCGACTTGGACTTTGACTTCTTCTTCTTCTTTTTGCCGTCCTTGTCCTTGCCATCCTTGCCTTCTTCGGGCTTCTCGGGCGCCGACTTGTCCTTGTCGCCACCATCGGAAGGCGGCTGCTGGGTGCCAGAGGCGGAGGGAGCAGCCGGGGCAGCTTCGTCGGCGGGCTTCTCTTCACCACCGCCGGGAGCGGCATCAGCGCCAGTGGGCGGGGCCGTGGGGGCGGAGACGGCAGAGGCGACGGACGAGGTCGAGGCCGAGGAATCGGAAGCGGCGGGGGCCGCGACGGGCGGGATGGGATCGGCGATCTTGGCGGTCTTGACGTCTTCGGAAGGCTTGTCGTCTTGGGCGCCTTCGCCGGGGGCGGGAGCAGCCGGGGCTTCAGGGGCGGGCGCCGGGGCGGCGGGCTGGAAGTGATAAGGTATAAACTGTCCTTTATCGACCGGTTGAGTTAACTTACAGCGCCAGGAACCGAGGCATTGCTGCCCTCCTGCGTGGCATCACTGCCCAGGTCGCCACTGGACGACGGCTTGGCCGGCTCAGCCGGAGCCGCAACAACGCTGGCTTCCTTGACCTGGCCGGGCGGAGCGGAGTCATCGCCACCAATGTTCATTTCGATGACCTTCGGGGCCCGAGGCGTCTTCTTCGGTGCCGGCGTCATCGGGAGCACGGCCGTGGCCGTGGAAGATGTGGACGCGGCGCGGGACTTGCGCGGGACCGAAGGCGAGGACGCCTTCTCATCGTAGGCGCCGCCAGAGGGAGGCTGCGTCGAGTCGTCAGACGCGGCGGCATTGAGGACAAACTGCAAAAAGACAGTTCGGTATACGACAACCTAACTTTGATAAAGTCCACTCACCTTCTGATACACCAAGAACCCTGCCCCGAGGGCTATGAGCAACAACAGGATGTGAAACATGGCGATCTTCGGCAGTCGTCGGAGCGGTCGTCAGATGGGATCAGACTCGCGAGTGACGAATGGAAAGAGCACGGGGCACGCTGTGGGCCTCTCGCCGTACTGAATGAGTCAATGGCAGACGCCTGAGGGAGAGTGATTCCGTTTCGGGATGAAGGGTGGATGTTTTGGGGGAATGCTAATTTGGGGAAGAAGGTGGGGGAAGTAAACATAGCTATGCATATTTGGATTGATCTTATTACTTTTTAAACTGCTTGTTCTGAGAAATAATTTACGACAAATCGAAGTTTCAATTTTTTAATTTTTAAACTGAAGGTTGTGTTGGTTACATTACATTTTTTTCAAAACCACACCGTTTTTTTTAAATTTCGATTCAAAGTATTTACTAATAAACTGCATGGTATTTTTTAGGTCCTAATATACTATCACAACAGTTATGAATAAACTAAATGTAAACTGTAACGAGCACAATCGTTTTGTAATTGAGAAATACAAAGTTATGTTTAAAAAACTGACGTGAGCGTATCTGATTACAAAATAAACATCTATTTTTCACAATAACAATTTATTAAAACACTTAAGATTCACACCGCTCTCACAAATCATAGCAAAGCCTAATGACCATCAAAAGCAAGAAACGACTTCTCTTCATCCTTTTCATCGGGAATATCGTGCCATTCTTCCTCCCCTTCTTCCAACTGCTGTTGCGCTTCAAAGTCTTTCTGCATTTCCTTGGTGCGCTCATCGTACCACGTTCCCGAAAAGTTATACACAACGTTACACATAGCGACAGCAGCGGGTTTGCACCAGAACCAATCGTTGTACAGATGCTGAAAACTGCTTGACGACTCTGCCAATTTTAATCTAACATACTTCATATAAGCATTCGCAAAAGTTTAAATTACATGTCTCCAGCGAATGATGTTGATTCTCGAAACAGAAGTCATGAGCGTAACAGCACTTATTTGTCGCGTCTAAACTGGTTAGATGGTGAAATGTTTGAAACATAAGTCTTACCACGATATTGGGGACAAGTGCTGACGACTGTATCCAAAAAATATCCGTTCCAATAACTCCAGCCGCAAAACCACAAATTATGGGTGGGGACGGGGAACATGCGTTTGTAGATAGGATGGATGGCAGAGGTGGCATTGATACGTGCGGCATAGATAATTACGGTGATGACAACAACTTTGGCCCATGATAGAGTTGTCATCTTTGCCGTGGGATCCGAAGCAGAACAGAATCGACGGAATGAAATAAACTGTCATTTTTTGTACAAGTTGAATATTTACGCAAATTTTACATTTATTCATTGTTTTTTTGAGAAGTTATTAGAAAAAACTATGACTAGACTTTTCCAAGTCAAACAACTTATTGTCATACTCGCTCGGAGGGTTATACCACCAAAATTCACAAAAAAGTCGAAACCAATCGATACCTTTTGTCGTATACTTTGAGTAAAAACTGTATGTAGTGCTTTGACAAGTAATTTCAAATTGTAAAAAGACACCCTAAGTACAAAAATCAATGTCAAATCTTGATTTATTCACCTCCTTTTATTCATAAAACCATTATTATTACGCATTTCAATCAATGTAAGTACTATCACCATAATTTCCAGGTTTTAAGGTGACTTCATTACCAGATTCTATATTTATTAGCATGTATTCGACCATTCTTTCGTGTGTCTTCTTGTTGTAAAAGTATCCGCCAGCATAATACACGGCATTGCTGAAGTTGATCAGTGTCATTTCGCAGTTCCTCATAGGCTGCAAATTTAAAATTGTAAGTTAATACGGCAAATTAAATCAACAAACAGTTTCAAGGCACTGATCAAAATGATTGTCGCACATGTATCGCCGAGAGCGTTGATAAACGTAACATTCGTCATGTCGTTTGCAGCACAAATTTACTAAAATTAGTTAGTTTGTGGTGTTCTTAGTATGAAGTAGTATAGGGGAACCATACTGGCGTCAGTGTTACCACAAAATAGAAAAACAGAGGCAGCCGAGATGATACCGTCAAAGAATGTACCACCACAGTACCAGCTGCCGAGACTCGGCGCGACGTTTAATCTAGGCGGGACTTGATGTTTGACCAGGCGAGCATTGATAACGGTGGCTTGGCTGAGAAGGCAGAAAAGAACGACGGAGAGACATGGAAGTGCCATGGATGGGGTGGGCCGGCACTGTAGAAAGCTGGGAGAGTGCCGTGATCGGTTAAGAGGGTGTTGAAGTTCATCTATGCAAAATTTGAACAAAACTGTCACTATTTTTCGGTCTTGCTTATCTAATTTCATTAATTTGCCCCCTTGCCGTACGTTTATGATGTAAAACTGGAGGCTAGTTCGCAAGATTCGATTTTTACTTCTAGCTCAACAAATTTCATGATTTTGTGTTTCATGTATTTTAATTTTAAACTGACTGACGTGACTCTTGCAATATTCCCATTGGTTAAACTCATTCAAACTTTCCCAAACCCATCAAAAGTCCAAAACCCCCTAACTACAATATTCATGCCGATATGTCGTGCCATCATCGTTTCAACATCAAAAAACTGCTTTTCATTGGCAAATGGCAATGGCCACCCAGTCATAAAGTCCTTCTCCACGACCATCTTCGTCCATCTCCAACTAGCTCATAAGCCTCCCTCCTTTCCCCCAAAATGTTATGACTGCCCATGGCTGTCATGGCATTGCATTGCGCCTCTCATCCTACGCCCATAATGCTGTCATTCTTCACTTTAGTTTTTTTGCATTTGCAAAAACGGCAAGAGTGTCCGACCACGACCATGGACACGTCCTCGACGTCGTCAATGACCAAAAGCTGTGCGAGTGCTGGCTGGGCTTGCTTCACTTTTCATTGTCTCGACAGCGACAGCGGCTTCATCTCCGGTTCGGAAGTGGGTGCTTCACAATTTCACGGCCGATGCATGAACGGGCGCATCCTTTTCGAAGGAATGGAAAGCGTGGACGCTTCGAGTGGACACTGTCATTGTTAAGGGGCGGGATTTGATGCCCTTTGTCACATCACACGCATGCGTGTGGGAAAAGATATACTTTTTGATGGGTGTTTTGGCACTTTTTTGAAAAGGGCGGGGGTTGTGATCTTTGTTTTTGTAAATATAAACTGATAATTTGGTGTGCTACATTTGAAATTACATTAATTTATGAATAAAAACAAAAACTGCTTCGTGTAGTTAGCTTTCTCTTCCCCCAAAACACACATTACGCACATTCCCCCAGCTTCATCGCATGAAAATCGCTTTTCAACAACAATAAGCACTTTGTTGAAACCCTTTTCACTGGTTTTTTTCACTTGTCTGTGGTCGAGAGCATCCATTCCCCCCTGCCTGGAGGCCCCCGTTTTTCCCCACGTTTGTCCAGGGCCCTGCCTTGTTTCACTATCATCCGGAAACGATCCGCCCGAGCACGAATATGCGAATTTCAGCAAACCTGGACTGGACCCCTTCACAGCGACGATCATTCGAAAAGGCGAACAACTGCCAATTCGGAACGCGATCGAAGCGGCTGTCGTGGCAGCTGATGGCCTTAGGCCCCAGGGCCTTTGAGCGTGAAAGCCACCCGCTGTCCGGCAGCGGCATTGTGTGATCCCTTCACAGCCACACGACACGAAGAGATCACACAATGTATGTATGACAGGATGGAGGTGCCTCTGTGATCTCTTAGCCGAGCCGGCGTGGTAGTGGTGGTGGCGAATCCGCAATGTTAATGTTATTGAGTCATCTTCATGCGTGCATCTTTTTTTTGTTTATTGGGTTTGTTTTGTGGATAGATGGATGGGTTTGGGCGTTGGTGGGTTATCATGACGTGGTAAGAGGGTGTAGTTTTTTTGAAAACTGTGAAACTGTTGAGTTTTGTTAATAGATTCCTAAATGGCACAGTATTGATGGGTTCTGTAAGCGCATTTCAGAAAAAATGACAGGTGCGCACGCACGCGCAGTGTGTTTCATACTTTTGTTTTACACTTTTATGTTTCGTATTTAAAAACTGACATGATTGTTTAGTTAAATACTATCCGGTTCCGGGAACAGTGCATAATGCCATCAGCCTTTGCAGTGACGAATTTAGAAATGCGCGCACGCGTGCGTGTGCGCGGATTTTAAGAAACAATGGCAGGTGCGCACACACAATTTTTAGTGATTCATACTTATGTCTACTGATTTTTACTATCGTGTTTCTGAAAACTGCAACATTATAAAGTTTAACCATCGCCAAGCCAGGGACAAATTCTGCGTGCGCGCACTTTTTAGTATCTAACCCAGATGAACATACAACTCAAATGTGATTCATCTAAACTGAAACGATGTGTTTTTAAAGTTTGTCTTGTAAAACTGTCTTCCTCGTCTTATATACTCAACATAACCAAAACCTTAACAGTAAACTGTACTTCAGTGCCGCGGTTGTAGTAAAACCATCTTTTTACCACATTTTCCACCCCATCCCCCCGACTCCACCACAATTTCCATTCCTCATTACCCCACAAGCCCCTCCCTCTCTCCATCCTCCAAAAATGGACCCATCTTGTCGGTGCCATCGTCAGTGGTCCTTCAAAAAACAGCAGCTTGGCGTCGTTGTCGACCGTCAATGACGGATGTTGGTTGTCGCCGGACAACATGCGCAACCGACTTCCGCGATTCTCCCGGGACCCACAACCCAGCTTGTAGTCGCATTATTTCGGGGTTGCTATTTATTTGTTGCAAGGAAGCCTCGACACACTGCCCCGAGGCCTACGTAATGTTGTTGATGCTCCCCGAAGACACGCTTCACAGCAGACCCATCCTGGAGCGTGCCGTTGCCTGTTCCGCGCTTTCGTGTCATTAATGTGGCAATTTAATTGGTGTGCGTGGATTTTGGCAAATTTTTGGACTGTCTGCGGAATTTTGTACATTTTTCGAGATTTTTTTAAACTGGCTAATCGAAAGCCTGGTTTTTTCAGACTCACAAATACGGGAAAATGGCCACAGCCGTGTGGAGCAAGTTGACAACCAGGTTAAGTAAGTCTTTTTTTCATCTTCCAAGTTGCCCTTGGCTATTAGCCATAATGTCCGAGCCATTTGCTAATCACAGCGCCCAGTCGTCGATGGCAATCATTTTTACACATAGCAATCAGTACTAAGCTCTCGGACGGGCGCACTTCCCGTCCTTCCGGAAACAACAAAACTTTTTTTCGGCCAATGCAATGACAATTTCGCATTAATCACCGATGCCTTTTGCATACATTCATTTTCATCGATAAATGTGTGTTAGGGATGCTATGGGGGAGACTAATGAATCAGCCTGGAGGAGTTTGGGGTTCTAAAACTGTGGATTATAGCTTCAATTGTAAATCCATAAAAACTAAAAACATGTTTAGTGATTGCAAAAAAAACTGTAAATGTCGTTTAAGCAAAGGAAGCAGTTTTACATTTTTAATTAATAAGAATAATATAAACTGAAAATAATTTGTCGTAGAACTGAAATAATGAAAAATAGGCTCATGCTGACATCAGTCCATTGCAATTTCCAATTTCCGACTCGAATTCTTTCAGGCAATTGGTTCGGCGACGAAAAACGAAACCAATTACGTCCGTCGCGATCGTTGACAACACTGAATCATAAAAGTCTGCGGGTCAATGTTCGGCCTTCAAAGTCGACCGAGAATCTATTACGTATTGTGTCGACGCCGGCAAAGAATCCAAATACGGTCGGGAAGAAGGTTTCGAGCAGCACATTGAAGTGGCCGGGCCGGAAGAAGACGAATGACGCCGGTTCGCCGCCACCTTTGGCATTGCCATTGGATGAGGGTGGGTTTTGAGGGGGTTTTAAACTGCTTCCTTACGGTTTTTGGCATACTTTACATGGTTTTTGAGACCAGGGAGTTTGGAATTACAAGGTTTAGGGTCGCTAGATGGCTTTTATGGGGGTCATCAAAGTGGGGTTTTTGGGGGGTTCGAAAAAAGTTGAATTCGATGAAAACTGTAGTGTGATGAAACGATTAATTAGACTCAATAAAAACAGAATAAAACCAAAAACTGTCGATCCATGACAAAAATCAATCCATTACAGTAGACATCATGTCAGCGAGCACCTCCTTCCCGATGTCGCACTCCTGGCACAGCCATCTGACCGAATCCGTCCTGCACCGCGAAGCCGAACTCCCCGAAACTACCTCAAACCATGCCCCATCATCAATCCCCGGCCCGTCCGGGCTGCAAAACACATCATCAGCCTCATCATCATCACACAAAAGCAAAGAAAAAGACAAAACAAAAACGTCTGTCGCCGTCACGAAGCCCAAGCGTTCGAAATCGATCACGGCCATGAACTCGGACAACTATCGCGTTTCGGCTGTTGACACGCTGTCCGGTTCCGGGAACAGTGCAATCAGTGCGGGAGGCGATCCGATGACACGCTCCTCGACGCAAGGATTCCATACTCCCCAAAGTCTGGCCGGTTACAAGTGCAAACAGCCGATTGACGCCCGCTTTTGGAGTGGTTTCGCGGGCTCTCATCGAGGTGTACGTTCATTTCTCACTTACTTATTTGGTGGTCCTTATCCTATTTTATCCCTTGATCAAATTACAGGATAGTCCCCTCGCAACTGATGCCATGTTCCGTCGACTCGAAAAAATCGGCGAAGGCAGCTATGCCACGGTCCTAAAAGGCGAAAACACGCTCAATGGATCGATAGTGGCTTTGAAGGAGATCAAATTGCAGCAGCAGGAAGGCTTGCCGTTTACAGCCATCCGAGAAGTCTCACTTTTACGCGGATTAAAGCATGCTAATATTGTGCGATTGCATCAGATTGTGCATCAACAACATTCGCTGATATTGGTATTTGAGTATGTCAAGACTGACTTGGCCAAGTTTATGGAGCATTACCGGAATGGATTGGATCCGTATCGAACAAAGATCTTTCTGTTTCAATTGTTGAGAGGGCTGGCGTATTGTCATGACAGGAAGATCTTGCATCGGTGAGTCGGGGGTTCAATTTGGACGATTTATTCGCCGGCTTCAGGTGTTTCATTGATTTTTAGTTAAAACTGGTAATCATCATACAAGCATTTTTTTTTATATATTTTAATCAAATTCAGTTCAAAATGCAATTTTAAAAACTGTCATCTCGAGAGTCCACGTTGCTGTTTGACGCCTTTATCAAGCATGTAAAGCAATCAAACAAGAACCGCATGCGAATGAATCAGTCAAAAAACTGTATTCACATGCCAACGCATTCCACTTTAACGCAGCCTCCGTCTAAAGCAAACTTTATCACCACCAACCTCGGGAACTGACCCTGTGGCTGGCAAAAACGCAAAAAACACAGCTAATTAGTTTAAATAACAGCCGGAAACGACTCCAGGGAGAGCTCAAGCAAAGCTCAACAGTTTGACGTGTCGTTTTTTGCACGCAAATGACGGGTTTGATCGATCGCGAACCTGAGGAATGCGCTCTCTCGAACCAACGCGACGCAGTTTTTTGTCGCGCGAGGAGTGCGGGGGTTGGGGACGGTTTGCCAAGGATGCGCGAAATTTGAAAACTTTATATCAAATTCAATTGTAATTGCATAATTAGTTAGTTTTGAACATATTGACACTTTTCCAAACAAAAGTTAGGCTATCTCATCGTTTTTCAGTGATCTCAAACCCCAAAATCTCCTCGTCTCCGAAAACAACGAACTAAAATTAGCCGATTTCGGTCTCGCCCGTGCCAAATCCGTGCCCTGCCGAACCTTCAGCCATGATGTCGTCACTCTGTGGTATCGACCACCAGATGTGCTCATGGGTTCGACCCATTACTCGACGTCCCTCGACATGTGGTGGGTTTACATCGACTTTTATCACCAATTTAATGAAAACTTTAAACTAATCCATCCAATTTGCTAATTTTAACCCTTTGCAGGGGCGTCGGTTGCATTTTCGCGGAAATGGTCACCGGTATGCCCATCTTTCCGGGCATCAACAAAACTTCGGACCAATTGGAACGCATTTTCACGCTGCGTGGGTTGCCTGATCCGTCAAATTGGCCCGAAGTCGAACAATTGCCCCATTATCGAAGCACGGTAGCCCGGATGGCACCCTATGTCGAACTTCCGTGGCATCGGATTCATGCCAGCTTGAATTGGCTTCCCGATGGCGGGGAAAGGTTGCTCAACGCTTGCCTGCAACTGAATCCGAGTAAGCGAATTAGTGCCAATGCAGCCATGTTGCATGGGTATTTCGCTTCACTGCCGCCGGAGATCCACTTGTTGAAACCGACTGAGACCATATTCACGGTGCTACCGCCCTCAGTGATGCGGATGGTTCCACTCGAGTGCTGATTGTTATCCAATGCCAAATTATACGTCCAAATTTTGCATAATGCCAGTCTTTCTTTCCCTTCGGTGCTACAGATATGTATGTAATAATAACTATAAAACACAAAAAGTCAACATCATAAAAATTGATTTTATCTTTGTTCATTCCGATTTTGAGTTCGTCAGACATTGCACAAGGTCAAATAATCACCGGAAAAATTACATTTTTACATTTTCGAAAGTCAATGACAGTCAAAGTAATTCAAAAAATTTACATTATTACAAGTAAAGTCCCAAAAATTCATTCACTTTTGTTTTAAAATCAGTTTATTCAATGCCCATGAAGAGATCGCTGCCGACTTGAAGCACAGCTCGTCGATGACATGTACCTCGATGAGCTCGATCTACGCAGTGAAATGCTGGAAAAGAGGGGTGTGCAGCGGAGCATGTCCCGAAGCTGGATTGACTCGTAGTTTTCGATCGATTCTTGGAATTTTTCGATCCAAATGTCCTACAAAACCGTTCAAATTACCGTCAAACCTAATGTTAAGATAGTCAAAGCTCACTTTTTCAGTCTTTGTCGGCGCTTGCATCGTATAAACCGACACGACTTGGTAATACCGCGTTAAGTGGATGACAACAAAGGCATTTTTCAGGGATACTGTAAGTTTTTTGTTATTATTTTGGCCAATTATATTAAGCATGGTTACCATTAGAGTGATTTTCATCCGAATCAGCATCACAAAACACGCAAGAATCAAGGGGCACTGGCTGTTTATGGACTATGTAGTATTCTGTTTTGGTTGTGTGAGTGCTTTTCTAAATTGCAGATCGATTGATGAAACGAATATCTTTTTTCTCGAAAACCCAAACCTTGGATTTAACCGCGACTTTTTTGATTTTTGTAATCAAAAACATGTCATTGAACAAAAACGCGTAACAATCAGTGCATTTGCCATTTTCTAAAACTGCTTTCTTAAAATTTGTCCATAAAAAACCTTAAAATTTCTCACCAACAAACTCCAACGGCCCCTCATGAACCAGTTTTCGTCTCGGGTGTGCCAGTAAGTTTTCACAAAACTGCCGACTTAACGCTGTTTTCAGGAAATCTGGGATAAATGTTTTTGGTTCCATTTCTAACACTGGTGGCCAAATGACAAGGGTCTGAAGCTGTTGCAATCGCTCGAAATTGTGCAGCCATTGGACACTGTCATCGATGGACCGCAGGTTTTCGTTCATTGTGTCAAGAACAAGTTGAAGTTTTGCTTTTTCTTCGAAACCTTCTGTGTATTTCAAGATTTCTCGCAGCAATATCGGTAATCGTGTGATTCGTTGAAGCGGGGCAATGAGAAGATCCTCTAATTGAAGTCTTCCACATCGAGGATCCGACATACAAACGCGTTCAAAATCGACAAAGCGCTCTTCGCGTTGACGGACACTGCCGAGGTATTCGATTGTTGCTTTGTAGTTGATACAGTAGGCTTGATAGGCGGATATTGTTGAGGGGCCTTTTGAGAACTGAAAGGGATAATAATACGTGAAATTTTTGGTTTGAATTTGCCGTTTCAATTATGACGTCTTTTTTTTTGGCTATTTTGCTCAAAGTACATGAGCCCTCATACCCCTGCCAACCCTAATGCACTAATTACGCACCCCTCAACCCCGTCATATCCACGAAAACGTGTCACTCATCCCCTAAATCCAAATCCGATTACACGTCAATCCAATTAGGGCTTGACAAAACCGACTAATGGCACAAATGCTTTCAATCAGTTCCCCTGGCCACAGATGTGATTCATTTAGGAAGTGTTCCCCAAAACGGAAACCCACTGCTTGACCTTTTTCAATACTGTCTACTGTCTACCCCCAGCTCTAAATCAAACCTTTACATTTTGTTCTTTCCACTTTTCAGAACCCTTTCCCAATTTGTCAAACCCCTCATCCAAAAAAACCAACCCTCTCAAACAGCTCGACGACAAGCTCCGTCGTATCGTACCTCGACTCGGCGCCGGCCGCTTGAACGTCATTTAACAATTGCAAGAAGCTCTGACAGAATTTACGCGAAATCCGGCACAATTGGTCGAGATTGCCGAAGAGTAATTCGGGCTCGGCCGTCAGCAGGCACCCTTCGACTTGGCACTTTTTGAGTGGCTCTTTATAGACGTGTCTGAAATGGGAATGGAATGGATGAAGGCAATGTTTTATGTTCATTGTTTCGTGCGAAACAGTTAAAAGATAAAGGGCATACTTTAAAACGAGCAATTGCTTGTGCAGAAAGACGAGTTCACTGTGAAACAGCTCCCAAACGGCTTGGAGCCGCTTTTTGTCGTGATCGTCATCGAGGCGAGATGCGCCTGGGAACATGTCTTCGTAGTTGACGTTCTGAAGAGACATTTTGAAATATTTAAATTAAAAAAAATTTAAAAAAAAATGAAATTTTGTTTTTGTAATTTTGATGCAAAAATCATAGAATCGTTCGTCAACGTCACTTGATTCTTTTAATTTGACAAACTGTACCATCAAAAATCGTTCAAAAAACTGTTTAACGTTAAATTTTGAATTTCAGCGTCAAAATTCAAAAACTCACAAGCCACTTAGCCAATTTAGCATCCTCAGAATCCACATCCGGTGGCGCTTCATCCAACGCGGCATGCACGTGTTTGATCATCTCACGAGCCTTGGCACGGTGGGACCATTCGTACTGCAAATAGACCCTCAATACACACTTCAAACCCTCCAAATGACAACATCATGTCTTAACACGCGTCTCATTCATATGAAATGCCATTGTCTTTCCTGTTCCCGAAACAAAAACATAACACTCAAAGAACGCAAACCGATCTCTAAAGCTATATCCTAGGCCATCCAAGCCAAGGTCAATGGGACAGGACATCTCACTTTTCAGAGAACATCCTCCCATTGTTTTTACTTAACTATTTATACTTCCATGAAGTCTAAATACTTCATCATTTCCGGATGGAATGATGGAGCCGAAAAAACTTACTAATCGCCTCAATATCCAGGGTGACCTCGTTTTATTCGTCTCATTTTCGGCATAGAAGGCTTGAGTCGCCATAGTTGCGCGCTGGAGATCTGAAAAAGACATCACAGTTGTTATCATAGGCCATATTATGTGGGGTAGGCCATCAGCCAAAGGACGTGGCCTTTAGCATGTAATATTATGATTATGAAAAATGAATGCCGTAAATAGGCTTCGTTAAGCCGTGATTAGTCTTTGGGCGAAAGCGTGTCGACAATTCAGGGCTCTGGACTATGTATCTATCTCGAGTAAAGTCAAGTCTGACCAAACCCCTCCAGCAGTAAAGCTCAACTTTCAAAAAGTTGCAAGCCACAGCCAATAAGAATAGTTGTTATTACCGAAAAGCGGATAATGACAGCGCCGAAAACAAAACATTGTGCTTGCTTGCTTCAAGAAGGAAGGAGAAGCACAGAAGTTGAAGTTGGAGCTTAGCCAGTCACAGAGTAATAGGACATTGTCAAGTGCATTTACATGTTACATAGCGGCGGAGATGATGGTTATGGAATGGGGTTGAATGGTGGCACGTAGGCTCCGAAACCAAAGATACGGGATAAAGAAAGGAAAGCTAATCACGTAGGAGTGTGCTTGACGCCCTGGGAACCATGGATGGGAAAGTGTATGGACATGGCAGGGTTATCAGTGTGAGTGTGACAGGTGGGGGTCATGGGGGGTTAATTTTGGTAATGGGTTTTGATTTTATGAAATTTTGAAACCGTTTTTGTGCAAAAAATCTTAACAGCGTTGGCCCTCCTCCAAACTGAACTTCCAAAAGACCAATTCGCCCTCCGAAAACTTTACAAAAGTCAAAAAACCAGACAGTACCCTCCATTTATCCAAAACCCTCCCTTCACCCCTCCAGTTCTTTACCACTGAATAGATAAGTCTCCCAGCCGTCTCCAGAACCTCCTAAGGCCATCGGCCAAATGGGAAGGCCTCCATGGCAACATGGATTCCCTTACAACCCCTACCCTTAGACTATAGTGATTTCAAAGGCCGGGCCCCGGTTACGTGAACCATGGTACCCAAACTCAAGCAAAAAAACTATAATAAAATATTCCTAGCCGCAGGCGTCAAAGCAGCTAATAAGCCTAAAAGTGCGTGACAATACAATTTTTTCTCTGCAAAAATAACAAAAAAGTCAGCCAAGGTTTTTCATCAATGCCACAAATATGTCTATATTAGTAGAGAACCTAGAGTTTGGCGCGAACAAATGGAGAAATTAATTTATGGCAAAGGTTTTCGTGTTCATTGAACACGATCACGGGCGCCAGCCACGACAATGGCACTAATTGAATGTATAATACACACAAGATGGAAGCTAGCTGGTAGTATCATGTGCCGAGACGTGTTTTTACACGACATGAATGCCATCAAAGTCGTGAAACAACTTCCTTTTTGAGGACATGCGCGACGTCGCGACTCGCGACGCAATAGATGACCGAATCTGGGCAAAGTGCGCTTTGAAAAGCGTCAAATGAGACTTATAAAGTTGCGCAATTAGCTTATTTTTGACGGAGGTGGTCACAAGTCGCGTGAAAAACATCAAACAGTCTGCGAGAAACTGCCAATGGTAGGCCTAGTGTAAAGATGGGCCACATTTGGCCATCCCATCAAGCATTCCGGTCAGCATGGCTGATAAACCCCGTGCATTTATACCAGTAAACCTGTATAAATGTACATAATTTCACCGAAAGCTCGTCTGTCCTCAGAAAACACGAAAGCATCCATTTGATGGCTTCGAGCTGTGGTCAAAATCCGTGAAGATTACTGTTTTTCATCTTACAATTTAACTTTATCCCGTCGGATAAGGGCTACACTGCTATTAGTCCAAGCGGATAAATCATAACTCACAATTTAACGGTTAAAATATCCGGATAATGTGTGTTTATGCAATATTTCACCGATAAAATGGTAGTTTTATGTAAGTTCGATGTTAAAAATGGAAAAAATAGACCCAAAAGGACATTTTTAAAAGATTTCAAAAGTTATTTTAACAAAAATGATAAAGCAGCTTACTGACTGATATTGCAAATTATATGGAAATGAAAATCCCGTGAGTCACGAACACAACAACAAAGAACGTGTTCGCGTTCGCCTCTGCCATGCATCCAAAAAAACTGTGTTGCTTTTGGGCTCTTTATAAATACATAAAAAGCCAGGAAAATGACAGTCTACGAAAACCAAACCAGTGCCAATTGAGAATTCTTTGGCACGTAAATACAAATTAGTGCCGCCAATTCGCACGCTTTTCATTATAAACTTGGTATAGCTATATTGGAATTAGAATCCGGGGTTGAAAAAGTACAAGTGAGAATTGGGGATTCTGGGAAAGCTTTCTTTCAGACCTTCAAAGTTCTAATCACGTCAATTTTGGTTGAACTTTGATAATTTCAGAGTTCAAAATTGCGAAAACAGTGATAGCGTCACTCACCTGCCAAAAGTCCACCACCACTACTGATAGCCCGATTGATCAAGTGGCTCTCATTAGTCGTGATCTGCACATGCGGCACGATAATGACGTTATCCGTGGGGGCGGTCGTGCCGTTCACGTCCTTAGCGTCGCTGAAAATAGATCCCCATAAAATCCCGGAAGTTGAAAAAAGGCCGACCACAGCGTTAAGGTTAAACATGAAATGTTAGTTAGCATGCGGAAATTTGAGTCCTTGGAAGTAGCTTTTTTTGCTTCCACTTTTCATTGAGTGAATTTTGCATCAATTAAAGCGGGACTGCGCAGTGGGCATGAAAGTCCAACTTGGCCATTGAAAAAGGCATCCCGCTGTGCAATGATGGCATCGCATTCTATCAGTAGTCAACACGGAAGGGTAAAACTTCAACCCAGCAGCCTCCGGAAAGCTTCAAGTGCCGTCGCCGGCTGTCTGGTAGCCATGGAGGGGGTGCCGTTAGATAAATGTAAGCAGTAAAACTAAAAGAATCCCCCTTATCCGTATCACCGTTAGGCCTAAATGTCGCCTTCTTGCCCCCAATTAGAACCAGAGCAGGGGAAACCATTGCCTTTCTCGATGACCGGGTTCCGTTTCGCCATGACACACGGAGTATACGGTGGCCAAGCCGGAGGACAGCATGCCATTTGGTAACCTAACCCTTTATAACAACTTTTTCCGTCATCCCTGTTCTGACTACACTATATAATCATGGTTAAAAGTGACGTTTACAAAAACACAACTCTATCCGCTAACTAAATGTATATAATTTCCACCATAAGCTCCATCATTTTAAAAGAAGATCAAAAAAAGTTGCGCAATTTTAATGAACCCCCTTCCATCTTATTTTTTACCAGACTATTTTTCAATGCCACTTTTTCATAAACACGGTTCACCCTGTATCTCTCTTGCATAAAATTGACGACCCAGTTGATATCTTCTTTGTTCGAAGAAGGCAGGCGCCAGTCAAGGCGGACAGGATCCATCCCTCAAAAACAATAACAACTTACGCTTCTCGCTCTCGTTGATCCTGAAAGTGGCCATATAAAGTTACTCTCGCGTTGAGTTGATATAAAGTTAGTTAGGCCGGGTTAATTAACACTTGTCTAAAGTTGGGAAAGAGTCGGGGAACGAAAAACAGACATTGACATGCGTTCGAAAACGACAGGCAAAGTTGGCATCACATTTTTTTGCAGAAGCGGGGGTGGAATTTTGGAACTCTTTTTATGTAAGCACGAACTTGGGGGAGGCATCATTTATTATGCAAAATTCACTCACCTCTGGCACAATGGCATCTCGACGGAGAAGTTGTTCGCGATTAGGGTGGATGGTTTGAAGTTCGGTTTCTTCGACTGGCGTTCGGAGAAGGTTGTTTCCGCGCAGGTGATGGAACAGGGCTAGTTGGGGTGAGTCAGACATTTTTGGTGAATTTTAAGTTGATTTAAGGCTCGGTGATGGCTAATACATGCCTAAAAGTGACTAAAATTAGGTTTGGACGAAAAAAAATATTTTCGTGGTGGGACCAATTTTTGTAAAAAAGCCCATTTATTGGTCTCAAAATGATGTTGAAAGCACGGAAATGGCTTACACACGCTTAAGAACGACAAAAATGGTGATTTTAAGTAGTTCTGTGAAAATTACGACTTTCGTGGCGGGACCAATTTTCGCGAAAATTGTCTCAAAACAGGTCAAAATCGACTTTAGACGGTTCCAGATGATTGGTAGATACGTAAAACTATCCAAAGTAACAATATAAACCAGTTTTGTAAAGGTCCAAACTTTCGTGGCGGGACCAATTCTCGCGCAAAAACACCTCCAAAACACGTGTTGACTCGCCAAACACAAAACCCAAAACTTATCCAACATCCCCTCCGGCCTTTGGCAAGCCTAGCCCTAGTCTTCTCTCACTTGTCACACCAGAAGGGCCTAACCTTCTATT
Organism: Panagrellus sp. LJ2284; assembly: GCA_024447225.1. NCBI lineage: Eukaryota > Metazoa > Nematoda > Chromadorea > Rhabditida > Panagrolaimidae > Panagrellus > Panagrellus sp. LJ2284. The sequence goes on from JAMRYC010000009.1 coordinate 1,623,006, forward strand.
CCGCGCAATTCCGACGCACATATGGGTTGAAGCCCGATGTGAAGCTGCGCCAGCCTTCGGGGGTCCCCGGTTGCCCCTGAAGCGCTTTTCGACACCAATTAGTCGTCGTTCTTCCCTCCTCCTTTTTTTCAAACAAGCTCTACTCTACATATTTGTTCGAGCCCCCAAGCCTGTAGCTACATAGGGCACTCAGTAGGCGTCAGTAGGGCACACCATCCCAACCCATAATAACTACAAGGCAAGCTTGCAACTCTTGATGGACACGGGACACACGAAATTTCAAGAGTCCAACAACTACATATCCCCGAAAAAGAAGAATGCTTTAGCTGGAAAAGCATAAAACAGAATGAGAATGCGTTTTTATTTCAAAGTTCGAACATGTTTGTGTTACGCAAAATGTACTATTGAAATACAAAGTTATAAAAAAACAGCGTAGAAACCAAACTGAAAACTAGGCGGGCATCGGGAATGCATGGGCAACGCAACGCGCGAGAGGACGAAATAGACATAAGCTTGAAACAGAGTATGTATATCTTTTTTGGGGTGGCGGAAGGGCTTTTATAGTCTTTGCGGCTTGGTGGCTATTATGTTTTTTGTGTTTGTAATTGAGTGCCTGACGGGGCACTATTTTATTTCTGCCTTTGTGTTACATGTTTGTTGTATTGGCGCATTGGGACTGGAAAGGGTAATGGTATTTGGGGTGGAATTGTAGTGGGTGTACTGTGGAGGGGTAAATATAACTATAAAATATATGAAACATGTTCCGAAATGGCTATTGTGACAATTTTTGGCCCCTAAAACACAAAAAAAGTTCAAATCCCGCACAAAACCCCACTTTTATCACGTCCAAACTTGCAACAACTCTCCCCACTAACCACATCTACGTCACAAAACCCAACCCCGTAACCTCTGACAATCTCTTAAAAGTGGGCGGAGCCAACTCAAGCCCAGCCAAACCCCTTCCTTTTACAGACTGCCCCCTGAAACCTAACTTCCATAACTTTGTTTCCAGAATGCCGCGCCTTTTCCGCATCCACTTTACACTATTTCGTATCTATTCAAAGTTTGCTATGCTATTAGAAAACGCTCCGGTCGAAACAAAAAAAAGCAGCTTCAGCTTCGACTTCGAAGTTCGAGCTAATGACAGACACTCGAGCCAGGGCTCAACTTGGCCTATCAGAACAACGCGCAACACCCCACACAGACACTTTCCACTGTTATGCTGTTAAGCATGGCACCCAGCTCACAGCCTTCCACGGGAGAGGGGGAAATGACAAGCCGGCTGCCGGCCAGAAAAAAATGTGATTAACAAAAACTGTCGGAAGGCGTAAAGCCGGCCATAGTAGGCACTCTACTAACTATGCAGGAGCGCGGGCGTCGGTGTGATCCGTATGGTCCTTCCGCGTTTGAAAGTTTGAATGGAGGGTGGATGAAAAGCGCGGCTCGTGAAAAAGTCACGTTTTGAATGCCCTTTCATGGGTTGTTATTGTAAGTTCGAGGCATTGTTATGACTGGCAGACGCATAGTTGCCGCTTTTGTTGGTGTTCGGCAAGTTCCGTAAAGGTGTTTTGTGCTTTGGCATCAGAGATTAGGCAAAGATCAAAGAATCAAATTGTCAAGGAAGCAATTAGGGAAGTGTTCAGATGAAAAATAAATCTACAAATTTTTGAATTTTAACTTGTTAGTCACTGTTTACATACATTTTATTTGTAAAAATTGTTACAAAAACGTTTATGAACTGTAAACTGTTAAAAAAGTTTAACCGCCCAATACGCTTCTCACCACCAGTACTTTTGATGTTGCAAAAATGGCAAAAAACAGTGCTTAAAGATAAATTCAACATGATGTTGGCTAAAAATGTATCGCAATATTGATTCAATGTTTTACAAACTGCACATTGTTGACCCCAAACTTCACAGACAACTCTCACGTCGTCTCCACGTGGTCCATGAATAATGTTAATGTAATTTTCAATACATGAATCTGATTCACCCTTGTATCCACAATTGCCTGTCAACTCAAAGCTCATTACATCTTTGGTGTTCGTATAATTTAACTTTTTTCTCAAATTACATGTTTCATGAAAAAGGTGTACTTTACAGAACCAAATTACACTTTACAAAGGCCATCATTATGTTACGCTTTTTTCAAACTACAAAGTGCTTTGAATCATAAACCTTTTAATACTAGTAAAAAATAGAAGTTGTACAAACTCGGGTTAAAGAGGGATTTCATAAGTTAGGGGACCACTGTAGCCAAAAAGTTAGTACCGTCGCTCTCGTCCATAGTAGCCTGGTGAAACAGCTCGATCGCGATCCGATCCGCGACGCCGTTCGTAGTAGCGATCCGCGGCTTGGGTGTAGACGATGCGTTGGACACGGCCGCCGGAAGGTGGGGGGACGGAATCACGGTCACGGTCATCTCGGTCGTCACGATCACGGTCTTCGCGGTCAGATCGGCCGATGATTCGTTCCTCGACGATGGTGGTCGGAATCGGGGAAGCTGCTGCCATGGAAACTACTGGTGGTCGAGGGGCTGGAATTGGAGCTGGCGGGATGGAAGACGTAACTATTTGGGTCGTGGTGGTGGAACTAGGCTGCATAGGTAAGGGGGGTCGGGAGTAGGCTGATGTTGGCACTGTACGCGCGGTTTGACCGAAGCCTCGACGTATGGTGTTAATAAATGACAGCGGCTGAGCTGGAAGGGCCGTTGGAAGTTTTCCGTTTTTTGTAAAACCTCAAACTTCAAACAAGTTATCACAAACCTGGCGGTGCCCCAGCAGCAGTCGTGGTTACTGTAGTTTGGTTTCGCCGAGATCGTCGAAGGCCAAACCATCCAGCAAACCAGATCCCGATGCAACAGACACACGGCAAACATAAGCAAATCAAAACCAAAATGCATCCAAGTACCCAGCCGATGATCCGTCCGACTTGCCTGCAATTGTCGCCATCGCTTTAACGAACGTATTTCAACCATTCTGAAACCGCTAAACAATCCTTACCATCCATAATAACTCCCATAAGCATAGCCCTCGTCGTAATATTGGCGCTTTGCCCTGAGGTGCCCGCCATGCGCTTCCGTTAAAACCTCAGCAGCCGCGAAGCCGATTAATCCGCACAGAATCAGGAGACGACCACCACGAGGCAGCATGTTCGATAATAACAACTGCGAATCCATCCCAATCCGTCGAGATCACGATTCATCAACCATGTCCAAATCAAACTGGCCCAGTCTCGATGACAAGTATCACCCGCCATTCGCCCACTTGACGCGATAACTTTACAAGGGTTATTGTTGCGAACACATCCGAACACCGAATCCGCTTCTTTTTGCATTGTAAACCAGTTCGAGCAAAAAAGTATTGCCAAAATTCAAAAATTCATCAGTTGTCATTTTATTGGATGCTCAGTGGGTAAGTTTTTCACCATCGGCAAGAATCTGCCCCGAAAGATGTAAAAAATCATCATCACACCGATTTGAGCAAACGCACACTCGCGAAGCGACGCACAGGAAAGACGGACATTGCACGCGAGAGGCGACTGGCGGCAGACGACGAGAGAGCGCGTCTCTCTCCACGGAAAAGTACACGCAACGCAGAGAGACCGCTGTTTGCGCACGCTAGATTCGATTTCGACGCCTTCTGGCCATTTTTAGGTTCACGTATTTGCGCATCTGGCAGCTTTTGGGACTCGTTTGCATTGGTCATGGATGAAATGACTGACCTAGGGTACCAGGGTTGTGGTCAGTGGTCGATTTTAGTGACTTTTGACCATTATGAAGTTGTCAAATTTGGTTTCAACGGTTTCTATTCAATGTATTTTTGCATTTTTGTTAAATTTATTTCTTCTGTCGAAGTCGTCATCGGTCCATCCGAGCCTTTTGGAATACAACACAAAAGTCTGGGCCGAAATCCAGTCCGAAGAAGCCTACTTCGACGCCCTCACTGATGACGACATTCGTGACGACCGAATTGCATTTAATGATGGTGGCCTTGCCGACGATCCTGCCTATCCCTGGCCTGGGGCTGTGGTGCCGTATCACATTGAGCATGGAAAATTCAATGATTTATTCATGGCTGAATTTGAGAACGCGCTGAATGAATTTCATTCAAAGACTTGTGTGAGATTTCGCCCGAAGAGGAAAACTGACCGGTATTTTGTCAAGTAAGTCGAGTTTTTTTCTTTAAAACATGACCTTTTCCGCCATATTTGCTATTTCAAACACATACAGAACCCAAAAAAAAACTAAAAGTTGTCTTTAGGATAATCCGCTCCGATGGCTGCTGGTCCTATGTCGGCATGCAGACCGATCTCGCCGACATCGGCCAAGAAGTCAGTCTCGGAGATGAGTGCTGGCGGAAGGGCATCATAATCCATGAGTTGAACCATGTCCTTGGCTTTTTCCATGAACACTCACGCTTCGATAGAGACAGTTACATTACACTGAATGAACCCAATATCATGAAAAGTATGACTCTTCGGAACTTAAAAGTGTAAAAAAACAACTTCCAGATAGAATCCATCAATTCGACAAACGCCCTCGCGAACCAGTGGATGCCATCGGTGCATATGACTTCTATTCGATCATGCATTACGAATTGAATGCTTTCGCCGTTGATAAAAAGCTTCCTACTATTGTACCGAAGTTGTCAAAGTAGGCTACGGCATCATTGCTTTATTTTTATACAAATTCAACTTTTAGTGTGCGATTGGACGAAATGGGCCAGCGCCGAAGTCTCAGTGAAGGTGATCTAAAGAAAATTCGTAGTTTTTACAACTGTTCAAAAGGTTCAAAACCTAAAGATAGGGGCACTATCAACCCATACAAACAGGACAATCTTTCAAAGGGTAAAATTCCGATGTCCTTGGGTAAACACATCATCGAAGAGATCGATTACATGGAAGAAACAACAACCGTACCGAATTTGGCATTCAAGTCGTGGAAAAACAATGGCCACAATGCTAATGTTCATCGATTTGTGCCGTTTAGAAGCATTGAAGACTTTCGGATTCGAACTGGTCTGTATTGCAACTTTTTTGGCAGAAATTAATACAATCATTTCAGGACTGAAAAATCCACCAGCTTGGATGAAACTGAAATTCCAAGAAAGCAATGATCGCAATTTTGAGGCAGCAATGATGGATTTAACGGCAAAAGAAGCCTTCCAAAATAAGAAAAACCCATTTGATTCCAACTTTAAAACTTATCCAAATCAAAATGATGTGGAATCTGTTCAAAGACCTGTACAACAACAACAATTGCATCCGATCAAATGTATGTCGGCGGCGGAAGCTAACTGTATGGATCGAATGGATGTACGTTTTGCTTTTTCTTTTGAAAAATTGACCTTTTTTTAAAGTTTAAACTTTTTTTATTTATTGTCATAAAAAAAATTTTAAAGCCAACAATCCCAGCGCAAATTTGTTATGATTAAAGTTTTATAACAAAAACTAAAGTAATTTGCCCTCTTATCACTGACGTCAGGCGTAGTTTGTGTTGTGGGTGCCCCCTCCACCGAGGTAGCCCTCGGCCCCCAATCACTCCAGATCTTTTTTCCCCATCCCTTTATCCTTCCTATCTTTTCAGAACTGCGCTCAACTAGCACTTCTCGGCAATTGCGGGAGACAGCCCGGGGTGATGCTGCGCATGTGTCGCCGGTCTTGCTGTAATTGCGACGGTGAGTAAATAAACAACTCATCGAGAGCGTCCTTCGAAATGAATGCACATTGTGACTTTCGAGACACATGGACGTAATGAAAAAGTTTATATTCTTGAAGCCACGTGGGCTTCTGGAAGTATACGAGCCCACGGGGCTGCAAAAGTGTATCCAAACATAAAATTTATGCTTCAAAAACATCTCGAGACTGCCATTGTCATGCATTTTGGGTCAGAATCTCAAGTTACAAACAGTGTCCAACTTTTCCATTCAAGCCGTTCGCTGACTATGCTATTTTCAGACAAAAAGTGTTTTGACACCACTGACAAGCTCAAATTCAACACATTATGTGCCGCCAGAGGCACAAAGGCTACAGTAACCAAGTACGGTAACCCTGAGGCCATCGGAGCATGTGAAGCCGCGGCCACCAGACAGAATGCGCTTGATTTTTGTCCGAAAACTTGTGGAATTTGTTCGTAGACAGCTTTGGAGTTGTGTTACTTGAAATAAAATACAATAGTTCAAACACATTTCGGTCTCGGTTCGCGACAAGACCATCTCCACCCTCCGTCGAGCGGATTGTTGTTTTGTGTCGAATCGCACTCGGGCTTGGGGTGGGATTCGACCTGTCTGCACTTGTACGTAACAAGATCAAGATGGATCACTTCCCTGCCTGTCCTGACGAAGGCGAGTCATCCTCAAAAGTATACGACGACGACGTCTCTGTTGTGTTTTTGTCACATCAAAGTTACAAAAGAAGGCGGCTCTTCGAGGATGTGGGACAAAAAATGAAATCCTAGGATCTGCACGACCACACTCTAGCCGTTGGCAGTCGATCCGACAGGGCGAAAGACAGTTGAGGTGAAGAAGGTGCGTAGCAAGGAGAGATGAAGCTGGATTCCGATAAACAGAGAAGTGAGGATACAACACAGCCAGCGGCCGTAGCGTCCGCCCCTTTAATTTTTTGCTTGTTGTTTTTTCGGACGAGATCCATCCCTGACTGTACGTGTACTGCACTCACCGTCGGTCCTGGGGTCCTATTCCACGAATAATGGCCCTAGCCAGGCCCAGCTTTAAGTAAAAAGCTGCGAAAACTTGAGCTTGACTGTCGAAGGGGTACCGACGACCTGGCTCTGGGCGCTCGATGTGTCAGTAGGCTGGCGTTGGGGATGTATAAAGAGGTTGCTGACTTCATCAATCCAACTGTTTTCAAACTTTATCACCCAAAACCGCGCCGATTTCTTAATCAATTCTCCCCTCTAATTATCAACCCCTTTTCAGAACCTGAACCTCCAAAATGGCCGCCTGGGATCACCAACTCCGTGAAATGTTCACCTCCACCGACAAGGACGGCTCCGGCACCATCGGCAAAGAAGACATCATGGTCATGTTGTTGGCCGCCGACAAAGCCGAGCAGAAGGACCCCATCTTCAAGGCTAACTTGAAGTTCCTCATCTCCGTCATTAAGAACGCCGACAAGGACGGTGACCAGAAGATCACTTTTGACGGTACTTGTTTTGATCGTCTTTCGATTACACTTAACTTTAATGTTGCAATTTCAGAATTCAAACAATACATCGAGCTCGCCAACGCTGAAGCTTCAAAGTAATGCGTTTTTTCGAAACATTCTTTTGTTACATTTTTTGCCAAATGAACTTTTGAAATAAACTTGCTTCTTTATGCTTTGAACGGAAAGGTCTCGTAAGCTGTGCACCTTGATCGGTGCCTGTTTTTTTGGGAAGTTTATTTTTATGAGTAAACGCGAAATATAGTTTTGTTGTTTATAAAACGCATCAAAGTAATTTCGTTGTTTAAAAAAAATTTATTTTTTTATATTTTATAGCTGCAACAAAGATAAGGCACTTCTACAATAATGTACAATACACAGTTTAACAGATTTAATACGGTTTGAAACGTTTTTGACACTTCTTTCCTGATTCTTTTTGAATTTGCAAATTTAATGCCTTGTGATTGCAAAACGAATCGATCAATGACACATGAAAGACAGCTTCCTTGCTGTTTGGCTTGTTACTGTGAGATAAATGAGGAGCCATTTGAGCGGCAATCCTTCGAAATCCATAACTCACTTTTTCGCCATTAGGTAACTCGCACGATGCGACGATACTGCAGTTTTTCTAAAAAAAATAAGTAGTCATTTTAAACTAATTGAAACAGAAACAAACAAAACATACCTGAAGAATTTGGACCAACTCATCCGGCTCAAAGCTGAACACATCTTCGTACGGACTGTGAAATGCACGAAAATAAACCAACTCAGTCTTTTGGACTTTTAACAAATCCTGTGCCCAGCCTTTGTATAACCTTTCGCAACGAATACTTTTCACCTGTGGAAAAAGGGACAAAATTTGGTTTAACGGCAAAGAAAAGTCATACAATTTTAGCATGGTCAGAAAACCACTCGTCTTTTGAGCTAATTTTTTGAGTTGTCGCAAAGTGACAAATTTTGATTTGATAAATATATCAACAGTTTCTTGCAAGCACACTTTGTTAAATATAGGGCCGTCAATAATGGTTTCTGATAGTTCATACAGATTTAGGTTTTTACAGCTTAAAACAAAGTTGTCTGTAATTGTAAAATCTGCGATTGTTTTATATATTACAACAGATTTGTTCTCGATCGTAACAGTATCGCTACGAATAAACAATTCGTTAACGGATTTAATTAGCTGAAGGGGGTTAAAACCGTCCAATTGATTACCAACGGCTATTTGAAGTTGGTAGGCTTCGACAGGAGTAGCCATTTCGCGGAGACGGCAACGGAGACCATAGGGAAGTTTGAGAAGAGGGTACGGCATGATCGGCGACAATAACAAACGGAGAATGAAGACACCGTCGCCATGCAAAGCTTTTTATATGAACTTTGCTCGTGTGCGCAAATGGTTTTTTATTGATTATTACTGGAAAAATACCTGTGCGAGAGAGAAGAGCACTCTCTCCACCATCGATCTACATACCATAAACGTCTTAGCTCAGACAAGAGCTGCGCGTTTTAAGTTACCTAAACCGACGCCCACCTTTACACCTGCTTTCTAGTTTTATTTTGCTCATTCACCGATTCGTCAAAAATTTCGTTACTCCAAATGCCATATCCAATCTTAAAACTTCCTTATGGTCTGCGTAGCCGTCTCCGTGAAATGGCGACCCCGGTGGAAGCCTATGAACTCCAAATCGCTATTGGTAATCAATTGGACGGTCTTAAACCAACTCAACTAATCAAAAACGTGAATTGCGTAACGTTCTTAAATGACATCTTTGTCACGGAAAAACAAAACAATTCTTTGTTAAACTACCAAATCACAGCTGATTATGACAAGTTTCTTTTTGTTAACCACAATGCGTTAAGACTTTATCATGGATCTGACAAACTCAATGATGACACCGTACTTAACCAAGTGTATCTCAAACACACCAAAGAGATACGCGTTATAACCGAAAAACTTCCCCTCCAATCTTTGGCAACTATTGCCCAAAAGACCGGTGACGGTGTAACTTCATTTCTTTTTAAAAGTTTCGGCTGCTTGCCACTTCATGAAGTTCTGTCACTTTTTCCTAAACTAGAATCAATTGAGTCTTATGGCGAGCTTTATGAAGGCTGGGAAACGGATTTGTTAAGAGTTAATCAACTGTGTTTAACGTTTATCAAAGCAAGGTTTAACGGAACTACAAGTCTGTTTAGTTTAAACTTTCATGAAGTGAATCAAATTCTTCAGGTGCGTTGATTATGTTTTTTTTAAAATACAATGTAACTTTTTTTAGAAGCACTACCTTATTATTTATCTTGTTTTCGAATTACCCGATGATGACGCTGCAAACTCTGCAATGGAAAAGTTAATGGCTCGTTTGCATTTCACAGACTGGGTAGTGTGTCGCAAAAGTGGCCAACCTGCTCTCGGAACACTCAATATATCATTTGTAAATTTTATCGGTAATTGCTATTGTCCGCGTTTGACTCTTCGAGTTCGAAAATAACAGGACGGCTAACATGGTTTCGGCACTTTCATTGCAACTTCTAACAGTTTAGCAGATCAACGCTGAAATAAACGCGTTGTTGTAATCATAACAATCTCAACAATAAACTGTCTTTGATTTCTTTGCATGATAACTTTGTTTCAACTTTGGTAGACTGTATTTCTTTCATACATTAATAAAGTGTGCGTTAACGGGTAAAAAATCATCAATTGTAAATGCGCGGCAAACAGCACCTCATTGATTACTTCTGCAGAAAGCACAGTGTTTGAGGAAAAACAACACTATCCAGGAAGAGTCTATGAGTAAACGCGTCATCTCGGCTCTCAGATTTACTTGTGTTCTCAGTTTCAGCGTTTTCAAACGAATTTTTTTTACAACTACTTATTTTTTTATTCATGTATCTCAGAGTATTGTATGAATTGACGACAAAAATAAAATCAGTTGAAGCAGATTTATGGAAACGTACTTGAAAGGTTACACAATAGTTACTAAGCTTTCTTGCATGAACCCTTTCTAATTTGAAAACTGAGCTCTATTTTGTTTTCCCGTTTTGAATCATACAATACAACATGAAAACCTGCTTCTTCAAAATTTGGTTTATAACTGATAAGTAGTCGAGGAGACATTCGATTCCAAATCTTACAAAATTCGTCATATACATCCTTGCCATGGGGTAGCTCGCATGTTGCAAAAATCTTGCGGTATTTCTATAAAACTGAGTTGTTAAAGAGAACGAACTTTTAGCAAACAAAACATACCCTCAGAATTTGGACCATTTCATACGGCTCAAAGCTAAAAACAGCGTCGTATTGGCAAGTCCAATATGTCTTTAGCTCGACTAACTCAGTTTCTCTGACTTTAAGCAGATCCCGGGCCCAGCCTTTATAAAAACGTCCACAAACAAGCCGTTTCAGTTTTGGAAAAAGTGTCAACACACTTTTAAACGACGAACAACGTGTGTCAAAGTTCATTGTAGTCACTGTATCTCTCGTCTTTCGGGCTAATTTCTTAAGAAATTCGTGAGGTACACCCATATGTTTGATATATATATCAACGGTTTCTAGTAAGCATATTTTGTCAAGCATGGAGCCGTCGAGATCAGTATGGGAATTATTCCGTAAGATTAGTTTTTTGCAGCTTAGAATAAAATCGGCTTCAGAATCATCGGCTTCAGAATCATCGTCTGTTCTATAACATGTAGTACCATAACTATCTTTAATCTCAAATGGAATGGTCTCAATAGATATATAAGTTTCATTTTTCACCAGTTGAAGTGGTTTAAAGCCATCCAGTTGATTACCAACGGCGATTTGGAGTTCGTAGGCTTCCACCGGTGTCGCCATTTCACGGAGACGACAGCGGAGACCGTAGGGAAGTTTCAGGACGGGGTACGGCATGATTGGTGACGACTTTGGAAAGTGATTTAACTGAAACGTTGACTTCATTTAGCCAAAAAAAGTCACATGAAAAACACGGTGGATAGACAATATAGCGCGGTAAAGAGAAATAAGCCATAATGAGTATGTGCGGTTAGCGCGCCATCGGGGTGCAATTTATCGAATTTTTTTGCACGATGAACGCTTTTGTAAGTTGCACAGCACAGCAACCTCAATGTCAAGTTCTTTTCGGTTATTACCTGCCTGTTTGTGTGCGCAAGTATAGAGCTTATCGACTACTTCTGGAAAAATAACTGTGTGTGTGAAAGATCGACACCTCCTCCATAGATGTACAACTTGCCACAGGAATGTAGGATCGTTCACCGAAAACCTTTTGGCCAAAACTTTTTGACCGAAAACCCGTAACTGTCCAATCATGCCATACCCAGTTCTTGAACTTCTCTATGGTCTTCGTTACCGCCTCCGTGAACTGGCGATCCCCGAAGAAGCCTATGAACTTCAATTCGCCATTGGTAATCAACTGACCGGTCTACAACCACTTCAGGTGATGAAAAAAGCGGAAAACATTAAATTCGTCTTTGGCGACGTTTTCATATTAGATGATAAAAACTCAAGTGAAAGTTACTTAATCACAGCTGAACACGAAAACGTTCTTTTCGCTGCTCAAAATACTTTAACCTTTGATGATGGCCTTAATGGTAACACTTTATTTGATCAAATATATTTGAAACATGCCAAAGATATAACTGTTATAACCGATGAACTTTCTTATGAGTTGTTTAAACCGATTGCCAAAAAAACTGGCGACTGTTTAACCGAGTTTACTTTTTTCAATGAAACTTGCTTGTCATTTAATAAAGTTTTGTTACTTTTTCCAAAACTAACGTCGATTAAATGTAACAAAAAGCTTTAGAAGGGTTGGACAAAAGACTTACTAAAAGTCAACCAATCTTGTTTAACATCCATCACAGCACATTATGATGAATATCAAAATCTGTTGAGTTTAAACTCTCATGAAATAGTCCAAATTTTTCAAGTACGTTCCATTACAAGTTTTAACTTAAAAGTCTTTTACAATAAGATTTATTGTAGAAAGGATGCAATATTACTCTTGGTTGTCGCCGAAACCTGACGGTGTGACAGTATATTTGACAATGTTGAAACTTACGGATCATTTACAGTCCGCGGAACAATTAGTGGGTAGCCAAATTTACACGTATGATCTGCCATTACTTACCATACTACTCGAAGATAGTATACTGTTATAACAGAGGCGATCCATTCTGTTTGATTCTTCCGGACTCAAAAGTTACAGGATTGTTTTAACTTTGTTTAAGTAAATTTATTGATCCATCTATCTTATAAACACATTTAGGTTAAGGCTACTGGCTTTGGAAGTTGCAAACATAGGGGCAGCATGTAAACTGAATTATGCATTGCTACATGAAAACCCGTTTCTTGTAACATTTGTTGGTCACAGTGAACCAGCAGAGGGGACATTCGAGTTGCAGTTCGGTCGATCACACTTGACAGTTCTTCGCCTTTGGGTAACTTGCAATATGCCGAAATACGATAGTACTTCTATAAAGTTGTGTCGTTAAAGGAAACAAAATTTAAACGAACGAAACATACCTGCAGAATTTGGGCCATTTCATCCGCCTCACAGCTAAAAACATCGTCGTATGGACAGTCGTAAACTATCCAAAGCTCCACTAATTCAGTTTTTCTGACATTTAGCATGTCCTGAACCCAGCCTTTGTACAATCGTGCACATGCAAGAGTTTTCAGTTTCGGAAAAAGTGTCAAAATTCTGTCAAACGGCAAAGAATAGGTGTCCAATTTCAGGTTTTTCAGGCATCTACTTGTTTTCTGAGCTAATTTGTCAAGAAGTTTGAAAGTCACAAACACATTCGAGACAACTATACTGGTTGTTTCCTGCAAACATATTTTGTCGAACATGGTGCCGATGAGAATTTGTTCCTTCACGGTATAAAGGTTTAAATTTGTACATTTTAAAACAACATCGTCGGTAAAATCCGTGTAGTGGGCAGTATAATCAACATCTACTGTAACGAAACCGTCCTTAATATAACGCATTTCCTGGGAAAACCGAGTAAATTCGAATCCCTTGTGACATTCAAAATTTCATAATCGTTTTATTTTGCTAAAAACAACGTTCCGGACTAATATGAGAGCGTAGATGACGAATTCACTTGAATTTTACTGATCCGACGCCTTCTGAATCCGCTAGGCTCCAGAATCCGCCTCCCAGAATCCATGACACCGAAACCCTATGTATGCAGTATCAATCAACTGCCCACATCATACCGAGCATTTTAAGACCAACCGGACTGAAAACGATTGATTTTGAAGAAAGTTATAACGTGCCAAAGTTGAAAAAAATGACGAGATAGCCTTTGGAGGTCTATATCTCAAAAGTGTGGTAACTTGCCCCACTTTTTCATTGTTGCAAATGATAAAGGGTTGGATAACGCACATTTGCTTCTCTGAAAACTTTTTGTTTCAGGTTGAGGAAAGTTGTCAAAAACGGCAAAAACTAAAGGGCAGAAATGTTCATTTAGTAATTTTTTTGCCATTTGATAAAAAGACAAAATACTATTTTCCCAAAACGTGAGAATTACCAATATCTTTCAACTCAGAAAGTTTTTACTTGGTAGCATTCAAGTCGCTTGACTTATTAAGAAATAAACACCTTTTTATAAAAATAATTTGTTTAACGCTTTTTACACCATTTACTTAGCCCTAACTATCATTTAAATTTTACAGTTAATGTTACATGCCACATAGTTAATGGAAAAAAAGTTTGTGCCTAAAAGGCTCGAACCCTGCAAATTTCGATGACACCCCTGACCGGACCTAGTTGACCGCGCGTGCATATGTTTTTAAGGTGAGGCAGTTAATTCTTAAAAGTTCAATGCTCTGGCTACCAACGGCAGCAAAATTTTATCAATCACACGTTTCAAGTACCATTCACATTTTGGCAAAACGAAATTTAAAGTTTTGCCGGTAAAAGGAAATTGTTTGTAATTGAATATTTTAGTGCCATTTTTGACAACTTTCCTCAACCTGAAACAAAAAGTTTTTAGAGAAGCAAATGTGCGTTATCCAACCTTTTATCATTTGCAACAATGAAAAAGTGGGGCAAGTTACCACACTTTTGAGATATAGACCTCCAAAGGCTATCTCGTCATTTTTTTCAACTTTGGCACGTTATAACTTTCTTCAAAATCAATCGTTTTCAGTCCGGTTGGTCTTAAAATGCTCGGTATGATGTGGGCAGTTGATTGATACTGCATACATAGGGTTTCGGTATCATGGATTCTGGGAGGCGGATTCTGGAGCCTAGCGGATTCAGAAGGCGTCGGATCAGTAAAATTCAAGTGAATTCGTCATCTACGCCCTCACATTAGTCCGGAACGTTGTTTTTAGCCAAATAAAACGATTATGAAATTTTGAATGTCACAAGGGTCCTCGGTTTTCCCAGCAAATGCGTTATATAAACCTCCTCCACGTTTTTCACTAGTTGAATCGGCTTCAGACCGTCCAATTGATTGCCAACGGCGATTTGGAGTTCGTAGGCTTCCACTGGGGTTGCCAATTCACGAAAACGGCAGCGAAGGCCGTATGGAAGTTTGAGGAGGGGGTACGGCATGGTTGGTGAAGATTTTTTAAATGGTTCAACTGAAAGTTGATTGAGTTTAGTAAAAGGAAACGTAGAAAACACGGTAGGTTGACAAACCAACAATGCTGCTGTGTTATATGTGATCGTGAGCAACGGATAGAGTATATTGATTCTGCTCGAAAAAAGAACACTCCATTGACAAAAAAGCCAAACGCGATGCACACTTCCATGTAAGCTGCGCAGCATAGGCTTTCTTTGATTTTGTGTATTCATTCAGTTTGTATTTTATTGTCGTCAGGTCTTTTGTTCTTGTTGTTGTTTCAAAATTCAAACAGTATTTGAAATAGTTTATCCGCCGTCACCATGCCATACCCAATCCTCAAACTTCCATACGGTCTTCGTTGCCGTCTCCGCGAATTGGCCACACCAGCAGAAGCCTACGGACTTCAAATTGCTGTGGGTAATCAACTGAGTGGTCTACACCCTCTTCAATTATCTATAAAATCAACTCAGACTTGGCTTTATCTAAACGAGGCTAAAGTAAATGTGTATCACGAAGAAACATCACAAACTGAAACATTTCGAGTTATCGATAAGAACATTGTTATTCATTGCGAATACTGGTTAGGCTTTGTGGATGTGCCACCAATTAATTTCATGGATGCGCCTATTTTCGACCTGTTATACTTAAAAGATACCGAAGGAATTAAAATATCAGGTCAAAATCTTACAATCGACCTTCTTGAAAAATTAGGCCAAAAAACGGGCGGTTCTGTCGTTTCCAAAAGGATTTGACATCGAAACTAGATGCCACTTGTTAAGAGGCAAGAAAACGCGTAAAGAATATTGTACTTTTCTCAAAAGAAAAGATACTATGATATCAAGAATGGCAGATCGAATGAAACCACTGGTGCGTTGCGGTTGGCAAGACAATGATCTGGGAACCCTAAGGGTAGAATTCCACAAACTCTCTCTAGATGATGATCTGTGTTTGACTCTGAAACGTTGAAGATTGACTGTATCAATGTCACAACATGTTCTAATACGAATTAAATCTACATTTACATAAACATCCTTTTTTTACTTTACTCACAAACTACGATTTTACTGCAAAATGCAAAACCGTGAATTGTTTTTATTGGCTAGTTAGCTGTGTTTTTTGACAAATCACAGGACACAATAAACGTTATCATTCTTAAAACAAATCTAAATGTCACTGTTATCAGGAAAAGTGCAATTTCTTGTGTTTTTTTAAAGAGTAACTCGTGAAGATAATTTGTAAGCGCCGTTTGATTACTTTGATTCTGACATGATGCGCTTCCTGCGTTTTAGTTGCGTTTTCATTTCGGATTGAATACATGTTTTTTTTTGTATTGATGCCTTTTTCTCGACTTTATTTTTTGCGTTTTTACAATGTGGCGAAAACAAAGACACAAAACACAAGCTATAAGATGCGCATATATCTAGATCTAGACATTTTTAGAGTTGCGAAGCTTCAAATACAAATCTTTGCCTGTTGTAAAGTAGCGGTTGCGCAGCGAAACTTTTAAGGCTGTATCATCATTTTTTTCGAAATCGCAGGTTAACGCGGAGTCCATAGACTTTGCAATCTTGCAGCACGTGACTTCTACATCGTCATCTTGTTCAGGAATGTTGCAGTAAGTTTCAATATTGCATCCCTTCTAAAAAAATCCTATGCAAATAAAAAAAGTTACAACACAAGACAAACCTTAAGAATCGCGGCTATTTCTTCCGGAAGGAAGCTAAACACGTCCTTATATTCACTGTAGTGTGTAACAATATACGGTGAACCAGCTATACCGGCTTGCAACAAACCTTGAACCCATCCTTTGTAGAGCGCCGGGTAATCGAGATATTTCAGTTTTGGAAAAAGTGAAAATATTTCATAAAGTGACATGCAAGCATAATGTAAATATATTGAAGTTTTGTAGCCATTTGTTTTTTGAGCTATTTTTTTAAATACCTCTCTGTAGTAGGTTAAATCACGACCCCTTGTAGATATCTGTTTGGCATTTTTTAAATATAATCTGTCGAAAAATGAATCATCCACGACTTCACTTGGCATCTCGAAGATGCACAAGTATCGGCAATCAAACAGTAGATTATCGTCAAAATTTGTAATATTCTGCAGTACGTGTATGGCTTCTTTTTTCACAAAAACACCACGGTTTTTTATCTGCACGTTACGGACTTTTATCACTTGTTGAAGTGGTTTGAAGCCATCGAGTTGATTACCAACGGCGATTTGGAGTTCGTAGGCTTCCACTGGGGTCGCCATTTCGCGGAGACGACAGCGGAGACCGTAGGGAAGTTTCAGGATGGGATACGGCATGGTTGGTGAAGATTTTTGGAATGGTTCAACTGAAAAATTGATTGAGTTCAGAAAAAGGAAACATAAAAAACACGAGGAGTTTGCTGTGTTATATGTGATCTTGAGCAAGATGGTAACGACTTTGGGAAGTGATTCAACTGAAAACGTTGACTTAGTTTAGCCAAAGAGTCACATGAAAAACACGGTGGATAGACAATATAGCGCAGTAAAGAGAAGAAAGCCAAAATGAGTATGTGCGGTTAGCGCGCCGTTGGGGTGCAATTTATCGGCTTTTTCCACCAAAAACACAGTGCTGTAAAAGCAATCGTTCTCAAGCTCAAGCTTCGCGCGATATTCATTTTCATGTAAGCGCAGCGCAGCACGACAATCTCAGTCATTCATTAAATAATTAGCTTACACAGAAGTTGCTCTTCATTAGTCATCATAATCGCCACCTGTTTGTACCTGCTTCCTGATTTTTCTCTTCGTTAAAAAGCTTTTTTATTATTATTGTAAAAGTCATGCCCTACCCAATCCTCAAACTACCCTATGGTCTCCGTTGTCGTCTCCGTGAATTAGCAAGTCCAATGGAAGCATACCAACTCCAGATCGCCGTTGGCAATCAATTGGGCGGATTCAAACCCCTACAGCTAAAGAAATATTTTGATATAAAGCAATGAAAGAGGCTTTATTATGTGGTTCGATGGCAATCAGGTTGAGATTACCTTTGTGAAATAAAATTGTGTTTATTGTTTGTCAAAAAATTTAAATTCATTACTTTTTCCTCTCTCGTTAATACAATGTCATGCCATATAACACAATAAAAACTTACGCTTTACATCATACACAAAAAGACTTGAATTAAAATATTGTTAGTAAACGTATTATTGATTTAAGCAGAATTTATTATTGTCTAGACAAGTTTTAAATACAATTCAAAGAAACTATTGTGAAAATTATATATTTATTTGATTTAATACGACACGAAATACTTTTGATTATTGTGTGTCTTTTTAATTTGCAAATTCAGGAACTTGGTATTGTGAGACGTATCAGTCATTATTAAATGAAAACCCGCTTCTTCTAAACTTGGTTGGTCACTTTGTAACAGCAAAGAAGACATTTGAGTTGCTGTCCTGCAGATCACATTGTTCACTCCTTCGCCAGGGGGTAACTTGCAATATGCAACTATACGGTGGTGTTTCTACAATGTGTTGTTAAAAAGAACAAAACTTTAACGAAGAAAACATACCTGCAGAATTTGAATCATTTCATCTGGTTCAAAACTAAAAACATCGCTGTATGAGCATTCGTAAAGTGTAAAAAGTGCATTTAAGTCAGTTTTTTCAACTTTTAGCAAGTCCTGAGCCCAGCCTTTATACAATCGTGTACAAGTAAGCCATTTCACTTTTGGAAAAAGTGTCAAAATTTTGTCTAGCGGCAAGGAACAAGTGTCCAATTTTAGTGCGGTCAAGCATCCATTTGTTTTCTGGGCTAGTTTTTGAAGGAATTCGAACGTTACAACCATATTTGAAACAATTATATTGGTTGTTTCTTGCAACCATACTTTGTCGAATATAGAGCCGACGATTTTTGCAGTATAAAGTCTTAAACTTTTGGGACTTAAAAGAAAATTGTCGTTAAAATCTGTGTTCGTCACGTAGCGAAAAGTGGAGTTAACTTTTACTCCAACGGAAGCGCCACTAACAACAACATCTTCCACATTTTTTACTAGTTGCACTGGTTTCAGGCCTTCTAACTGATTGCCAACGGCAATTTGAAGTTCGTAGGCTTCCACTGGCGTTGCCAATTCACGGAGACGGTTACGAAGACCATAGGGCAGTTTGAGAATTGGATACGGCATGGTCGGTAAAAATTTATGGAAGTGGTTTAACTAAAAAATCGACTTAGTTAGTTTATAAAATGGAAGTATAGAAAACAGGGTAGACTGACAAAAGAGCAATACTAAATGGAAGAAACTATGCTGCCTTATTATGTGATCGTGAGCAAGATGGACAAAGCTTATTGACTCCTCTTGCAAAAAGGAGAGTATGTTGACGAAAAAGCCAACCCCCTCATGCCCGACGCGACGTATATTATTACTTTTTATGCTGCGCAGCACAATTTTTGCAATCGATGTTCAAGAATGCGGTTTTTGTCTTCTTGTTGCCTAACTCGCCACAGACGATGTTGCAACGCCGCAAGCATTGCAACAAACTTTGTACCTTGTTCCCATATTTGCACTATGCAATAACCTCTTTGACATAACTTCTGCACATGTATTTGACTCACGGGCATCTTCCCAAGCGACCTGCGCACCTTCCTTATCATCACACCTCATACCAATTTGTCTGTTAGTCCTAAGGGGTTCCCCGCCTCCTCACAATCGATCCACGATCAACACACAAACCGCATAAAAAGAGGGTGGGAGGCAGAAACTTCAGATCCAGACTATCTCATACTACTACCGCGTGGCATAGTTGCATTTCCTTTTTTTTTGTTTTTGCATACCCCACTGCCATTGAATTATCTCAAGTCTTATTGCTCCTGGAAATTGTAGGAAGCAAATCACTCTTCCTGTCATCGTGTCAAGCGTGAGCGGGTTGGCTTTTTTGTCAATGTACTATCCTTTTTGCGGAAGGAATTAATAAGCTCTGTCCCTCTTGCTCACGATCACATATGACACAGCAGCATTGCTGTTTTGTCACCCTATCGTGTTTTCAATGTTTTCTTTTTTTAAACTGGTTAATTTTTTCAGTTGAACCACTTCCATAACTCTTCCCCTACCATGCCGTACCCAGTTCTTAAACTTGCCTATGGTCTTCGACGCCGCCTCCGTGAATTAGCAACACCTATGGAAGCCTATGAACTTCAAATCGCTGTTGGTAGTCAACTGATCGGTCTACAACCACTTCAGGTGATGAAAAAAGCAGAAAGCATTACGCTTACTCCAGAATACATTTCTGTCGCATTCAAAAATGACGGACGTCTGGACTGTTATAAGTTTGCCAACTTTAAGGCAGTCGCTAATGTTCAAAGAAGCATTTGTTTTAAAAATGTAGAAGGAGACCTCCCTGATGCTTTGGTCTTAACCCATTTGTATTTGAATAATACAAAAGGTATACAAATTGTTGGCAACGTTTCATTCAAGTTTCTCGAAAACATTGCACAAAAAACTACTGACGTTCTTACTGATTTCACATTCAGTGGGGCTTGTTTACCACTGTGCCAGTTGCTGTTCCTCTTTCCAAAACTGACAACTCTTCAGTGTTCAGAACTGTATAAAGGCTGGGAAGAAGACTTACTTAAAGTTTCCGGAACTTGTTTAACGTCAATCAGAGCCTCTCGTGTTGAATATAAAAGTCTGTTGAGTCTGAAATCTCAAGAACTGTCAAAAATTCTTCAGGTGCGTTTAACTATCATTTTTTAAATCATTGCATTGTTTTCAGATTCAGAAACACCTTTGTATTGATATGGATTGCACGTTGCCAGATGACGAGGAATTACAATCTGCTGGTGAAAATGTAAAGTCACAGTTGCTTTCCAACGAGTTAGTGATGCTACAACCTGGTTACTGTTCTAGTCTTGGAATTCTTAGGATACAACTCCAAGATAGCACCGGAACCGTCGAACTAGTCTTTACTCCTTCGAATGCAGAACAAGGAGGTTGGTGACATTGTTACTGCACTTAATAACTTTTCTATTTATTGGCCACATAGTGAAATGACAAAATAAAAAATATTATTATCGCAATAGCAATAAGAACACTTTCTGGTTTAATACGGCTTGAGACGTTTTTGATCTTTCTTGCCTGAAGCCTTCCGAATTCGCAAACACAGGACTTTCTCGTTGCCAAGTAAATCAATCAACAACACTTGCAAAACACCTTTTTTAAAATTTCCGTTGTCACTGTGATACAGCAGGGGAGACATGTTAGCGACAATTCTGCGGAATCCATCATCCACTGTCTCATCATGGGATAGCCTGCACGTTGTAATAAAGCTGCAGTTTCTCTAAAAAGTTGTCTAGTAAAACGAAACGTAAAAAAATGCAAACATACTTGTAGAATTTGGGCCATTTCAATCGGCTCAAAGCAAAAAGTATCGTCGTATGAGCAGTTGTAAAATGCTTTAAGCTCAACTAACGCAGTTTTGTGGACTTTAAGCATATCCTGAGCCCAGCCTTTGTAAAAACGTGCACAAGTGAGCCGTTTCAGTTGTGGAAAAAGTTCCAAAACTCTGTTGAGTGGCAAAGAATTGGTGTTCAAGCTCATTGTGGTAAGCGAGCCACTTGTCTTATGGGCTAACTTTTCTAGAAATTTCAAAGTTGCGCACCTATACCAGAGAACTATCACGGTTGTCTCTTGCAAGCATACGTTGTCAAATAAAGAATCGATTATGATGTTTTCTTTTACATTATATAAGGTTAGTTGTTGACAGCGTAAAATAAAGTCCTTGTTAAAATCTGTGTTCGTCTTGTAATGGACATTTGAACCGACTTTTACTGTAACGGAGTCATCACGAATGGTAACACTCTTTACGTTTTTGACTAACTGAAGTGGTTTGAAAACATCTTGTTGATTGCCAATAGCGACTTGGAGTTCGAAGGCTTCTACTGGGGTTGCCAATTCACGGAGACGGCAACGGAGGCCATAAGCAAGTTTGAGGATTGGGTACGGCATTATCGGTGAAGACTGGGGAGTAGGTTAACTGAAACGTTGACTTAAGTTACTCAAGAGTCGTAAGAAAGACACGGTGGATAGACAATATAGCGCGGTAAAGGAGAATGAGTCATACATAAGTTCTGTGCGCGTCATCGAGGTGCGATTCATCGACGTTTTTTCATTAAAAGCACAATGTAAAAGCCCGCTCATCCTAGGTGCGTTGTCCTTCTCCTTGTAAGCTGCGCAGCACAACAGCCTCAGTCATTCATTCAACCTTTCTTCTATTTGTGTTTTGTCGTCTTTATTTTTGCCATCAACCATGCCGTACCCTCTCCTCAAACTTCCCTATGGTCTCCGTTGCCGTCTCCGCGAATTGGCAACACCGATTCAAGCTTACCGTCTGCAAACTGCCGTCGGTAATCAACTGGAAGGTCTTAAGCCGCTTCAACGAGCCAGAAACGTGCAGATGGCTAAAGTTTTGGTAAATTGCGTTGAAGTATCATCCGATAACGATCTTCTTGAAGAATTTGAAGACATGACAACTTTTGACGAAAACATTGTTTTTATTTGTCAAGAAGCATTCAAATTCTATGATGGGAGTGATAAAATTTTGGACGATCCAATTATGGATAGATTGTGGCTAAAAGAAACCCCTCGCGTTATAATCAACTCTAACGATCTGACCGCAAAACAGCTCGAAAAATTGCCCGTCTAACCGGTGATTTTGTTAAAAGATTGGATATAGTTGATGGTTACGTTCCAATTGACCGAGTTTTATCATTTTTTCCAAAACTGCTTATACTTGAGTACCATAAAATCGGGAAAGACTGGGCTATGGAATTGTTAAAAGTGAAGGAAACTGGCATAACAGAGCTTAGGGCTGAAGGTCGGTATGAGAATGTGTTCAGCTTTAGCGCTAAAGATATGATCCAGATTCTGCGGGTTTGTTTTAAGTTTCATTTTTTTTAAATCTTGTTCGCTTTTTAGAAAAACTGGCATATTACCATGTTTTGCGGATGTCCACCTGGCATTGACGCAGCTAAAGTCATTGAGAACATGCATGAACGAATGACACCTTTGTTGATCTCTAATCCTCCGAGCGATGGAGGAAGTTTTACCGTTGTACTGATGGGCAACAGAAACGATAGAAATACACTTTATCTTAGTTTTTAGTAAAAAATGCCACTGCGTATAATTTAACATTATTTTTCAATAAAACTTGTCTTACTTTTTTGTATCTATGTTACACAGACTTCAACAACAATATTAATGATGACAATGCACAAAAAACTTCAAAGATACGCCGATAGTGCATCTGGCTCAATCTTCGGTGCACACCAACTTCGTTCCATAATGTGACGCAACTAATTCAAAATTATGCAAATGGAAAGCCACAATTTGTTGAAACCCCGAAAACACAAACTGTCGAACCTTACGGGACACAGAGTATGTATAATAAATCTACTTTAAACCGACACAAACTTTAGGTGGCGTGTCGTAATATCATGGGTATAAAACGACCTCAAACAATGGGAGGCATCATCAGTTCCGTTTTCCTCTATCACAACGCGTCGATATCGATACTATGGCGCCAAAGAAGCAGAGTCTGTACAAGCGATGGTTCACCGTGCCGAGCAATGAACGAAATTCTGAACCGGCGTCTTATCGAACTATGGTTTGTTGTATTTTTTTAGCTTTTGATGTTTATTGATTGAAATTGATCAATTTCAGCTCCGATACGCGACCAAGTTCGACTATTTCCTCCTATTCGTCGGCCTGGTATCATCACTGTTGAATGGTATCATGAATCCATTGAACATGATCGCCTTTCAAGGGGTTGTGGATGTCCTCACAGATGCGGAAAGAGAATACAAGCTTGGGATTTTGGACAAGGATAAGTTCACGGCAGGGATCCAGCTGTATACATGGATTTACTTCGGCGTTGGTGTCATTGTTTTTGCGCTGACGTTTGTTGGGGTGAGATAGTTTGTAACTTTTAAGGTTTAAAACATGTTTGATGAAAGCCCCATCGAACAAGTAACATTCGAAACCACAAATCATGGCGCTTGCATGTGTTTTTCAAAGCGACTGAATGTGCAAATACGGTCACACACGTGTCTGATACCATAAGGGATTAATAGCGTGCATAATTGTATGTTCGACGCTTTTTCAGATGAGTGCATTGGCTATTGTGACGGAACGACAAGTCAAGCAGATTAGGAAGCACTTTTTGCAGAGTATTATTAATCAGGAGATTGAATGGTTCGATAAGAATGAAGTTGGGGCGTTGGCGCATAAGATGAGCGCGTAAGTTCGAGAATTTTGCCTTCTAAGCCATTAAAATCAAAACTCTACGTTTCCAGTAACATCGAAAAGATCAAAGACGGCGCCTCTGACAAACCCGCAGTCGTCCTATCCGCCATTGGTGCCCTTGGAAGCGGCGTCGTCCTCGGCTTTACGTTCTCCTGGCAGTTAACTCTCGTCACCATGGTCATTGTCCCCTTTGTCATCGTGTCTCTCTACGGCTCAGCCCGTGCCTTCAGTGCTTCCATCTACAAGGAAATGAACGCCTACTCAGCTGCCGGTGCCGTCGCGGAAGAAGTCATCAGCGGTATCCGGACCGTCATGTCGTTCAACGCCCAAGACTTCGAAGCCAAACGCTATGAAAAGCATCTCAACCAAGGCAAGAAAGTCGGAATCCAAAAAGCTGGTGTCAGCGGCTTCTTCGCCGGTATCCAAAGCTTAATCATTTTCGTCTGCATGGGCGTGTCCTTCTGGTACGGTACCCAACTCGTCATTTGGGGCACCATCAACCCCGGCACAGTGTTCGCGTGCTTCTGGGCGGTCCTCATCGGCGCGATGAGAATGGGTATGGCCGTGCCGCAGGTGTCGGTCATCGTCGGAGCAAAGATGGCAGCTGGAGAGCTGTTCGAAGTTATCGATCGAGTGCCGAAGTTGGATTCGCTGAGCAAGGCTGGACGAAAGTTGGAAAATGTCAAAGGAAAGATCGAATTCTCAAACATTCACTTCCGGTATCCGTCGAGACCAGAAGTCAAGGTTCTCAATGGAGTCACCTGGAGCGTCGAACCCGGACAGACGGTAGCCCTCGTCGGGCATTCTGGCTGTGGAAAATCGACCTCTATCGGCCTAATGATGCGGTATTACAACCCAGAATCTGGCAGCATCACGATTGACGACATCCCGATCGAGGACATCAACGTCGAATCACTTCGAAACACGATTGGCGTCGTCTCACAGGAATCGGTCGTCTTCCAAACGACTATCTCAGAAAATGTTAGAATGGGAAAGCCGACAGCAACCCAGCATGAACTCGAAACGGCTTGTCGTCTAGCGAATGCTCATGACTTCATCGTCAAACTTCCAAATGGCTACGAAACTTTCATCGGTGACGGTGGTGTTCGACTTTCCGGAGGCCAAAAACAACGTCTCGCAATCGCTCGCGTTCTTGTCAGAGAGCCGAAGATCCTTCTCCTCGATGAAGCGACATCAGCCTTAGATACAGAATCCGAGCGACTTGTCCAATCAGCCCTCGATGCAGCTTCCAGCGGCCGAACGACCATAACTATCGCTCATCGATTGTCGACAGTGAGAAATGCTGATAAGATTATTGTCTTTGATGAGGGTAACATCCTGGAATCGGGCACTCATGAGGAATTAATCGCGCTGGACGGGCATTACAAACAGTTGGTAGCGGCACAGCAAATGAAGGGCGAGAAGAAGAAGGTCGTTTTGCCAAAGGATGTCGAAGGTAATTGCTCATTTTTGATAATATTCTTCAAAAAAAAAAGGTTTCAGAAGAAGACCTCGTCCCCGAAATGGTCGCCTCCCTGCGCGTCTCTGAACGCATCCGAAAATCCATCGCATCAGTGCGTGAAACCGAGGTTGGCATCTATCTTGACGATGCTATGGACGATTTGAAGGAGGAAGGCAGTCAAACTGCATCATTCTGGGATGTTATTACATTCGCGAAGCCGGAAAGATTGCTAGCTATCTCTGGATTGATTTTGTCCTTGATTAGGGGTGTTACTTGGCCGTGTTTTTCGATTCTGTATGGTCAACTTTTCCTTGTGAGTTGTTTTTGCCACTTTTGAGGACCTCAATTACAATGTTTTATTGCTTTAGACGCTTTCATCACCTGATCTGTCCAACGCCAGCTCTGAAGCAGTCCTCTACGCCGGTCTCTTTGCCATCATCGGCCTCTTCGGTGGATTTGCAACCTTCGGAAGCGGCTTCAGTCTCGGAATTGTCGGCGAAAGGGTTGCCATGCGCCTTCGTTTGGCCGTCTATAAGAACATTCTGCGCCAAGATGGAGCCTATTTCGATAAACGGACCCACAGTGTCGGCGCTTTGACAGCCCGGTTGTCTTCTGATGCTAAAAACATCCAAGGCGCCATTGATCAACGCTTAGCCGAGGTGCTTCAAGGTATCACGACCCTCGTCGCCGGTGTTGCCATTGCTTTCTCAGTTTCTTGGATCATTACGCCATTCTGTCTACTGATCGCGTTGATGTTGGTCATCGTCCAGACCCGTGTCACAGCGTTCTTAAAACAACGCGGTGTCAAAGATGCCGAAATCGCCAGCACTGCCAGTAGAATCGTGACTGAAAGTATTGAAAATGTGAAAACTATCCAGGCAATGACCCGGCAACAGAAGACTTTTGACGATTTCAACAAGGCTTCCGAACTTCCGCATAAAAGGGCCATCGTTCGTGGTGTAATAACTTCTGCAAGCTTTGCATTGAGCACGTCATATGTCTCATTCAATTTCTTCGCATCCTATCTCTTCGGCATGTTCCTCGTGAATCGTGACTGGATCTCGCCGTATGCTGTCTTCCAAGCTATTGAAGCTCTAAACATGGCGGCCATTTTGATTAGTAACTCTGCCGCTTACTTCCCGGAATTCATCAAGGCTCAAATCTCGGCTGGGTTGATGTTTGGTATGATGAGAGTCAACCCGAAGGTTGATAGTGCCTCCAATGAGGGCCTAACAAAGGTAAAGTTCTGTCAAGATTCTATGATAAACCCCTTTTTTTAGTCCATCGAAGGCAACATCGAATTCAGCGAGGCCAAATTTGCATACCCAAGCAACCGTCGCACCCTAACTCTCAACGGTCTTAACATCAAAGCCGATTTCGGCAAGACAATTGCCCTTGTTGGTCCATCTGGCTGCGGAAAGTCCACCGTAATCCAGCTAGTCGAACGCTTCTATGACGTTCTTGCCGGGAAATACCTCGTCGATGGCATCGAAGCCACCAAGTACAATGTCCGACACCTTCGGCAAGCGATTGCCCTCGTCGGCCAGGAACCAACACTTTTCAACCTCTCACTCCGCGAAAACATAGCCTACGGCGTCAGCGAAATCGACGATGAAAGGGTCGTTGCCGCGGCTAAGATGGCCAACATCGATTCCTTCATTCAAAGCCTCCCCGAAGGATATCGAACCAGTGCCGGTGGCAGGGGATTACAGCTATCCGGTGGACAGAGGCAACGAATCGCCATCGCACGGGCCATCTTCCGCGAACCTCGAATCTTGCTTCTGGATGAGGCTACGGCTGCGCTTGATGGTGAATCCGAGAAACTCGTGCAGGAAGCCCTGGATCGAGCACGTGATGGACGCACATGCATTACGGTCGCGCATCGATTATCGACGATTCAAAACGCTGACCTGATCTGCGTCATTGATAAGGGCGAATGCATCGAAAGTGGCACGCATGAACAACTCGTCGAACGAAGAGGCTTGTATTATCGGCTTGTGCAGTCACAGAATATGGCGTAAGATTATGATTTTTTAAGTTTTTATTGCTTTGTTGTACCTCGATTTATGTTTTTGAAGATAAAATAAACTGTTTGTTGCTATCTGGAGGCAATGTTATGATTAGTTAAGCTACGTTGTTAATTTGGGTGCATACGCTATAGAAAATAGTTAACTTGAAAAACGTGTACGTGCACTTTTGATGAACCAATCAGATGCGGGTACGTTATTGAAGTACACCATTAAAAGAGCTTCTATAAATGTTTACACCAAATTCTTTTTTAGCTTGGCAGTCCAATTTTGGCAGGTGTACGCCAACTTTTATGTACGTACACTATCCCAAAACAATGCTCTTATCAGTAAAGTATGTACAGCTTTCCAACTCGCTGATAAAACAAAGCCGCGTATACGCTGACTGCATTAAAGGTATAGCGTGTGCACACTTTTTTCATACGCTATCATAACAAACTTGAAAAAGTAAAAAAAAACGCCAGTTCGACAACCAATCGTCATATATATTTGTGCTCAAAGTAAAAGTAAATCAATACCAGCAACAAGGCAGACACACATTAGCGCACTACTCCCCCGAAGTGCGTCCATACGGCATGCTTCACCGAACAATCGAAAGTGTTCACACACAGTTCGACTTTGTGTGTTGTGCTTCCAAGCTAGCAGCTTTATTTTGTTTTAATTCTTTGTTATTAAATTGTCAAAATGCCATATCCCCTCCTGAAACTACCCTACGGGCTTCAACGCCGTCTACGAAATCTCGCAACAAAAATAGAGTTATACAACCTCCAAGTTGCCATTGGCACTGAGATTAGCTATCTACAACCACTTCAAATGTGTACTATTATTTCAAGTGATGAATGCAACCTTTACCGTTCAATTGGACAATTTACTATAACTGCCGATCCTTCCCAAGCTATTAGTTTACCAATTGATGGAACGGAACAGGAAAACTTTGTGATAGTTAAAGGAAAACTAAGAATCGCCAATAACGTCGACACTTTTGCCTCCTTCACCCATGCTTTAGAAAATATACTGATTCGATGTGAATCAATTGCTATTATGAATTGCACAATGACAGCAGATAACTTTGAAAAACTCAAAATGCACTCGGATTGCGCAGCTGTTACAAAATTTGCAGTTCATAAGAATTGTGATGAACTTTACTTGCATTCAATATTAGATACGTTTAAAAATGTTGAAACTTTTATTTGGAGCCTTCTTGGCCACCCATGCTATAACTGGGTACATGATTTGATGAACTTTGGAAAAACCAATCTTACTAGTTTGATTTTGAAAGGCCGATTTTCCGAACTATTTCGTTTCGAAGCATCGGAAATGACACAGATTTTACAAGTAAGTGTTGTTTTTACTTAAACGTTGTTATATTTTGGTTGTTATTTTAGCAACAAAAGTGCAATTTTGTGCTAAGTTTAATCTGTCATAATCCTCCAATGAATGCAGAAAATGAAGTTCGCCATAAGTTAGAATCACATTTTGATGAATGGGACCAAGCTTTAGTTGACACAGTAGCTGTTCTTAATGTAAGACTGTGGTGGTATGGTAATAACTTTAGCAACCCTAATGGGTACGCATTTCAACTTATGCCAAAACAAGAAAGGTAATGAGTTTCCAAAAAAATAAACTGCCTAATTGCGTTGTAAACATTGTATCGTTACAATATTGTGTTAATAAACAAAATGCTTTATTATGGCAGAGAATAATAAACTTGAAAAAATCGATACAGAACCGCGCTTTTTGGATAGTCCTTATGACATGCGCGCAAAACACACGCCTTTACGGTATGCTCTACCGAGCCACGGAAAAAGCGTTCACAACGACACCATTCACTTAAGCGTTGTGCTCGCAAGCTGTTGTTATATTTACTAAGAATGCCGTATCCCCTCCTCAAACTCCCTTACGGTCTTCAACGCCGTCTACGAAGTCTCGCTACAAAAAAAGAGTTATATTATCTCCAAATTGCTGTTGGCTTTGAGAAAAACCACCTAAAACCACTTCAAATGTATGTAATACACCCAACTGCAAGTTTGGCATATCATTTACATAGTCACGGTGGAAATTTGGTTTTATCCACCGAATGCCAGATTACTCATGACGTTGACCCCATTGATTGCAATACTGAAAACTTGGTATTGATAAAAGACCGCTTTGCCATGTATTACTTACAATCTGCTGATTACGACAATCCTATATTTCATAATTTGCTTATTACTAGTCATTCACTTGACTTTAGCTACGGTTCAACGGTGACGACTAAAATTTTTAAAAAAGTTATAAAATTTTATGACATTAAAACGATAGATCAATTTTATGCCATAATTTGCTCCTGCGATACTTTACTGCGTTCAATATTAGACACATTGATTAATGTGCATTCTATTTGTATATTAAATGGCACATTTAGTAGCAATTGGGTGCAAGACATTGTGCAGTCCGGCAAAAGAGGCCTTGAAAGTATAATTTTCAGCAGCAGCTTCGAGAATTTGTTTAATTTTGAACCGCAAATGTTACTGCTGTTGTTTCAAGTGAGTATTTTTTACATAAATTCGTCGATATGTGACAGTTTACCGTATTTTAGGCACAAACACTGGAATTTGAAGTAAGTTTACTGTGCGACAACCCCCCAGATGGGGCAGAAGCTCGTGTACGCAGCATGTTAGGCACAGTCGGTGAAGAGATTAACTATACTAGAGGATATCTTGATGGCATTGTCTATACAAGGCTAGGCAGGGAACCTAATTGTGTCCGCATGTATTTCCAAGTTGGACCAAAAACGGATAGAATCTGTTCTGATATTAATGCATATTAGCTTTAATTGTAATCATTAAAACGCTAAATGTATCAATTTTCAATAAATGAAATAAATAAACAGTTACTTGTAAAAAATGTGCAAGTTGTTTGCCAAGTAAACCGTCAAAAACGCAAGGGCGAGCTTATAAAAAAATTTGGCACTTCTTCCGATGAGGTTTCCCCCCGAGTGCGCGGGGGGAAAAATGGAAAGCGCCCCCAAAAAATAATGAATCAACCCCCAAAATTTGCTCCTTCAAAAGGAGTCAATGAAACTACCCCCAAATTGTTGTTCCCCCAAAACGCATGAATGAATTTACCCCCAAAAAAGTTTACCCCCAAAATGCGTCGATGAATCCACCCCCAAAGTTTTACCCCCAAAATGCGTCAATGAATTCACCCCCAAAATTATTAATGAAACAACCCCCAAAGTTATTAATGAATTCACCCCCCAAAATCTGGTCAATGAATCCACCCCTAAAATTTTTGATGAAACAACCCCCAAAAAACACATCCCCCAGTCGATGAAAACACCCCCAAAAGTTGTGCGAACGGTTCGAATGTACAGTTCGTAGTTTTGTGCGAATGGAGGTAAAGCTAAGCCTGAGATTTTTACGCACCCCGACCCAGTTAAACTTAGCGGGGGGTGCGGGGGGCGCAGCCCCCCGCTTATTTCTCAGACTTAGACTTCTCAGACTTAGACTTAGACTTCTCAGACTTAGACTTCTTAGATTCAGACTCAGCCTTCTTGGACTCATACTTCTAAGACAGACTTCTATGAATTGATACTGCAACGTCGGGATCTAAACCGACACAGAAACGTGTTGATGCCATTCGCACAAAACTATTAACTGCACGATTGAGCCGTTAGCACAACTTTTTTGGGGACGGTTTCATCGCCCTCATCCTTTTTCTGGAGATGTGTTTTTGGGGGTTGTTTCATTCGAAAATTTGGGGGTAAGTTTTTGGGGGTGGATTCATTTACGTATTTTGGGGGCGCACTTTTTTGGGGGCAAATTCATAAACGCTTTTGGGGGTATGGCATTTTGGGGGTGATTTCATTTACGCCCTTTGAGGGTGTTGGTTTTGGGGGTTGTTTCAAAAAAAATTTGGGGGCGCTTTCAATTGCATCCGTGCGCGGGGGGCGCGCACAGCTTGCGTGCGTGAGCAGTGCGTGCCTGCGCATGGCTGACTTGTCCGCGCAGCTCGATGATATGCTCACGCCAAGGTGCGTGCTTGCTAATCGTGAGCATCCCTTCTGAACTTGAAAAATGAATCCAGATGCTTTGACTCTTGGATTCAGAATTCTCCAAAACTATTGCAAGTGTAGATGCACCAAGCCCGCATTGCTTGGAAGGGCACATGGAAGCGCAGCCCCTCAAAATCAAAGCCTGGTTCGACCCAGGGAGCGCGAACTCGAATCCTCTCTGAACTTTGTCTTCGTCACTGATCGGCTCTGCCTGAAGCGTAAGGGTCCCCCCTTACACCCACATTCCGATGCGCTGGCCTTAAGCATGGTTGAGAATTGATTGACATCTGAATCATGGACTTGCCAAATTTGGCTCCGTTAGAAGTGTAAGGCCCCCCCCCCCCCCCTTACCATGATCGGCTTCCCATTTTGCAGTTATTCAGATCCTCACCAAGGGTGGATTCGGGTCGACTTTTTGCTAGCCTGGCCCGTCGTCCATCCTTGTTCCTCACTAAAAGATCACGGTGAGCGAAGCCCTTATTTCGAAAAAGTTTCATGCCCCTTCCCAGAAGTTTCAGTCAAACTCGCGCCCATGAAAATCGTAAGGGTCCCCCCTTACCATTGCTTGCTTTTGGACTTGCGCAAGCTTGTTCACACTGCATTGCAACATCTCGCTCGCGCGCACTATAGTGTCGACGCGAGTATGGCCTTGAGGTGCGTGAACGGATCGGTATGGTTCGATAGTCTGGTTCGACCCCAGCCGAATCCTCTTCCGCGCACCCACACAGCCAACAGGCTCGCGCACCGGGCGTTGTCCGCCCGGGCGAGCAGGGGGAAACCTCATCGGAAGGAGTGCCAAAAATTTGACGAATCGCACTCTACAACGTAGAGTAAAATGCAGTGATCAAAGTAACCGCGGCGGTCCGTGACGGTCCGTAAATTGGTCGCGGTGGGAGATGCTTTGGGGTGCGACTAAACATCAAAATCCACGGGTGTGCGCGTGCATCTTCACATCAGCCTCGTTTTTTTTAGAAATTTGCATGCGTGCACTTTTAGTCGCCATCTGTCATGACTTTTTTGATCGCTAAAAAAGGTCGAAACAAAAACATGCAAAAGTCTTTAAAAAATTGGAGGTGCAGCATTTGATTCACGCAAACAACCGTCAATAATAGCATTTTTAAGGTGAAAACAAGTTGAGTGGGTAAGATTTCAATCAACATGTCGTTTGATAAATGCAGAACTCATGTCTAAAAAGTCCTACATGTTCGAAGAATTATCGTGATCAACTTCGGAATTTCAAACAAGTTTAAAATCACGGCGTTCTGTCAAAAAAAACCAGCACCGAACCTCTCTACTTGTCCAACAAGCAAGGCGGAATGAACATGATGCCGCTCAAGACCATGGCAGATATCAGCAACGTCGCTCAAGCAATCCACCTGCTCTCATCCAAGGACCCTCAGACATCGAAGCTAGCCCACAGCACGCTGAAGAACGTTGTCAAGAAGCGAGTTGGTCGACATGTCACCCACACCCTCACAGCGGACTACCTGAATGGATCGATGGATGGACCCTGCGGCCGAAAATCTTTCGACATTCGATCGAATTGGACCCGGCTACGGATGGCAACGACAGAACTTCGGAAGAAGATCAAGTTGGTATGGATGTCCAGCGACGAAACAGGTGTCGCAGCATACCTCGCTGACAAGCGAATCAACCGTCAAACGGCAGAACCACAACTCCGCGATGCTGTTCGAGCCTACT
Organism: Panagrellus sp. LJ2284; assembly: GCA_024447225.1. NCBI lineage: Eukaryota > Metazoa > Nematoda > Chromadorea > Rhabditida > Panagrolaimidae > Panagrellus > Panagrellus sp. LJ2284. The sequence continues at coordinate 1,656,226 of JAMRYC010000009.1, forward strand.
TCCTACAACGACTCAAAGCCAAGCCGGACCAAGGAAAGACTGCACACCTCACGTCCCTCTCGCCGGTATCCAATCACTACCTTCGTGACGGCAACTTCACCCGCTTCGCCGAATACAGATCCATCGCGCACGCCTGGGTGTTGTCCCGCTACGCGGCTGCCTTCGATTCGACAAGTACCAGGGCCCCAAGCAATGTCGGAAGTGCGAATACCCGCGAGAGACACTTCCCCACGTCCTCAATCAATGCAACGTCCACAAAGTCACAATGACGAACCGCCACAATGCTGTGCTCAACCGACTCCAGAAACCGATGAAGAAAGGCCGAGAAGTCCGAATTCTGTCCAATCAGCCCGTTCCCGAATGCGACTCCAACCTGCGCCCCGACATCGTCCTCATTAACGACACATCCAAAATCCTCACCATCATCGACGTCACGATCCCCTTCGAGAATGGTCCAGATGCGTTCAAGAAGGCCAGGGAAGCAAAGAAGGAGAAATACAAGGACATCGAGACGCATTTCAAGAACGCCGGCTACAAAACCTTCAACGACGCCTTCATCATTGGGTCTCTCGGCGCCTACGATCCTGCCAACGAAGCCTGCATCCGACGACTCGGCATCCCGCACAAATACGCCACCCTCATGAAGCGTCTCATGGTCAGCGATGTTATCAAATGGAGCCGCGACCTCTACGTTGAACATGTCACCGGCATCCGGCAGTACCAGTCTGGACCTTAATAATATATAATAACTTGTTCTTTTTTTTTCACATAGTTATTCTTTTTTATCGTTTTTGTACACTCCTCTGTGTGCGCCCTCGGGCAACTTTAACACATGAGTTTTTTATTATCTACTTTTCCACATATTTCAAACATTCTCTAGAATAAATCATAAACTCTCAAAGAACTGCGCACGCAACTGACTAACGGACCAAATTTTAAAGGGGCGGGCCTCCCATGGTTCATGACATCTGTTCGTTAAACACTTATTACCAGTTTAAAACGTAACTGAAAGTCTTGATTTTCTGGTTTTGTACAGACACAACGTGTTGTTGAAGGTTGGTAAGACGGCTGATTAGGTCAGCGCTGTGCAAAAGCCACTCCGCAATCAGCAAGTGACACTGAAATCGGCCCCCTCAGTTTACAAAATTCCCGCACTATTACTTCTTCCATAACGAAAAAACAGTCATGTTAACCATCTGCAATGGTTAAAATTAGATTTGCTTCAACCTTTGTTCAGAAGATGCTCAAATTCACCCACTCTGTTACTCTTGTCACCGGTAAAATCGACGGCGATTACTCCCTGTACTGGAAAGAGAAAAATGTTAGCGTTGCCGCTCCCCCCCCCCCCCTACTTGTTGAAGTTCGGGGTTGAGAAGAAGCACCTCCTCCCTTCACGACATCATCGAGAAGCAGTACGAACACGAGCTGGCGGGCTACGTGAAGGGCGATGTAAGATTTTGCAAATTTTTGAAAGTCACAACAAATATCTAATTTCAGCATTCGAAGATCAACTTCCAGCGCCCGTTCCACGCCTCCGTCGTTAAGGTCGTTCAAGACCCCATCCTCACTCACTCGACGGCGGCGGTTGCTCGAGAAATGGGCCTTGATTATGTTGCCAAGTTCCTTGAAGCGTGTGAGGCCGGTGGCACGAAGTAGATCAGTTGCGGTTAGCCTTTTTTCTGTTTTCCAAATCAAATTTTATATAAAAATTTCTCATTGACATTCTGGATTGGCATCTTACCTCCTGTGCACGAACTTTGAAATTTCTCACCACAAGTCACCGCAAGTCACCGATCAACTTTTTCTACGGCCTCCTACTCGGCCTGTGGCAGCCAGATTTTGATAAATTTCATATCGAAGCCGGGACTTGTTAGGGGCTATCGATAGAGACCAGAAACGCCAGGATTAGAATCGAAATGGCCGAGAAAATGCCATCCAAAGTAAGCGATCAAAGACCAGCTGCGCGCGAGGTTCAAATCGACCACCCAGGTTTGACAAATTTGCTCTTGGCGAAGCGTCAGCAGCGTCTAGATCCGCACCTGAATCTCATAAATCCGCCTTGTTTGACCCCGCATTTCATTTAAAAAGTTGCCTAATCAGTCAAGAATTATGATAGAAGCAAGAAAAGGGGTGTGAAAGGGCTAATTAGGGAGTATTTTGACAATCTGGGCGCATCAAGGACCACCCACGTGGACCACCGCAGTGGACAAACTCTAAAATCCGAGTGTCGAGTTTGGCACCTTTGTTGTTTCTATCTTGGCTTTTCCTACCTTTTCCACGTTGCTATTACAATAAGAAACCTATGCCAGTGATAAGAGGTCATTTGATAACAAAATTTTGAGGGCGAGTGTGAAATCTGGGTGGTCGATTTGAAACTCGCGCGCAGCTGGTCTTTGATCGCTTACAGCGGATGGCATTTTCTCGGCCATTTCGATTCCAATCCCGGCGTTTCTGGTCTCTATCGATAGCCCCTAACAAGTCCCGGCTTCGATATGAAATTTATCAAAATCTGGCTGCCACAGGCCGAGTAGGAGGCCGTAGAAAAAGTTGATCGGTGACTTGCGGTGACTTGTGGTGAGAAATTTCAAAGTTCGTGCACAGGAGGGTACTTCGTTGTTCGCGAAAGTTGCATACTTTAACCCCGCAATTTGATCTCAAACCCCATAATTTTTCGCTGTTTCAGCTTCTATGCCTCTCAGGATGGTATGCATCTAATTTATGTTGGTTGTTCACCAACGACACCGACATATGAGTTGTCTTCATCATAATAACTTCATTTCGTTCGACATCAACATTTACAAAGCAATAACAACAACATTCAGTCAGTTACACCCAATACTGACTAGTTTTTAACTTTGATGTACTCCCACTCAGTCCGGAAGGTCTTTGGCTACTGTCTAAGCTAGATCTGGCCGTTTGACGTCGACTTGTACCAGGCGACATTGGCGACGCCGCTGAAACTGGGGGCAAACCGGTGATGGGCCCCGAGCGACTGCCTCGATTGAGGGCTGCCAGAGGCGTCGGTCTGAAGGCACTGGCAGTTCCGAGCGGTGTCACCTTTACTCGGGGTGGAGAGATGCTTCTCGGCGGTTCGAAAGTTTCCATCGTTGGTTTTCGACGGATAGTCGGGGTTTCTGACGTCCTCGCGGATCCTGTTAATCTTGGGGACTCCTCTGGTATCTTTGTCAAACCACCGCCAAGACTGCCATGCCTAGGTTGTCGGCCATTAACAGACGCATAGACAGTCTGATCCAGCAAATCGGAACCGTTTGAATCAAGCAAAGGCAGTTCGCGATCAGAAATGCCGAGATTCAAGTTCAAAGCTTGTTCCTGTCGTTCAGCAGCGGCTTTAGCTTTGCGTTTTTTGTCGGTGGAAGACTTCCGCCGGCAGCAGAGGATCAAAACAGTGATAAGAACGATGGCAACCAGAACAATGACCGGAAAATGTTGATTCAATTCAGGTGCCATATTTGGTGTCGTCGCACCGGATTCCAAAACCGGCGCTTCAGCGTTTCCATCATTCCGTCCAGATGCCGGCACGATGGCTCCAGCTTTGTCAGCGGGTCTAATGTCAACGACCCAGGTAAACCGAGCCGGCTGGACAGAATCACCACGTAGTTCCAACGTGATTTCATCTTCGACGCGTTCCTTGACATCAAAAGCATGGAAAAACAGTTCCCCATTGTTGACATTTGTCTGCGTGAAGAAAACAATGCTCTCATTCGGCTTCGGATGCAGAAACATTCGTCCAAAGTTGGGTCCATTTGTGACAAAATAGCTCGGAACATTACCCTCCAGAGCCGTGGCATTCAAATAGCCAACATTGACCTGGGTGATTGTTCGGGCGTCGGTGATGAGATCCTGAGCTTCGATTTTTGGGGTTACGCGAATGGTGGATGTTTTTTGAAGCATTTCTAGTTCTTCGTTTCCGAGGGTAAAATCAAACGAGTCTTGGTAAGCCTTCATGTCGAGTTGGGCATAGAGAATATCACCATCGTCAATGTTTTTCTGGGTGAAAGATACGGCTTCCTTTTCACCAGCGACCCAGTAGAAGGATCCGTTTTGAGGCGGTTTTGTGATGTTGTAAACTATTCGGGCACGGTCTCCGTTGGAATCGGCGCCAAGATGTTGTCTGAAACGGTATTTGGAACTATTTTTATTGACTTTTGGTAAAATTTTGGTTGCATGTTGCACGCAATTTTATCGCATTTTGACATTTATTATTACTTTTTGAAAGTAAAAATCAACAAACCTGGTCAACACAACATAAGTCCGTCCCTGTTCGTAAGTAATATCACTATGATTAAACAAGTTCAAAGCCAAAGGCTCAATCCGCACTGCCAAGGCCCTCATGTTCTCGGCACCTCCAATACTGAACACCAAAACATCAAATCGATCATTACTCGACAAAGGTGTATGCTCCAGTCTGACTTGACCCTTGTTGATTTGAGCTTGTGTGAAAGTCTGATCCACCGTAGCCGGGGCGTCCAGAATCACTAACTTTACTCCGTTTGATCCCTTCTGCACCAAGCTATAGGTTATCTCCGTCGGCGACAACGATGCCGAATCAGTCTGGAAATCCTTCGGTTCTAAAACAGCGCTGCCGCCAGAGACAAGTGTCAATTGTTGACGGAATGCGTTCACGGAGACTTCTGGCATGTTGGGTCGTTCTGCGATTTCGATAAAGAGTGGAATCCGCAATCTGCCGGAGCGTTTTGACTGATCTTTTGACGAATAAACTTGAAAAATAATTTCATCATCGCCTCCATCATCCGGTGCGTTGTAGATCAGATGCCGTCCGGAAGAGATGGCTTCAGCTTTGAATTGAGTGCCTCCGGCAGTTTCGTCTCTGACTTCGGCGCTGTTGCTCGCTGTGTCGTCATCGGTCAACTCAGCCACATGGGTGATCTTTCCGCGCTTCGGGCCTCGATAGATTTCCATGACAAGCTCTTCACCGGAAGCTGTTTCCAAATCCCGCAAATCGATAACGTCAGAATTGATGGCCACACTGCATTCAGCGCAGACTCTCCATGGCTGTTTCACTGTTACGAATTCTGTCAATGAGTCTGCTGTCAACGCGCCGAAGGTCACGACAATCCTGAATCTGAACTCTTCCTTGATCGATGGCTTCCCTTCGACGCTGACAATAAAGTTGAAATAGTCTTTTTGAGACCACGCTCCAAGTTTGCCAGAATCCGACAAATACGAAACCCGTCGAGCGTCAATGTCTGCTTGCGTAAATTTTGAGACTGGTTTCGTCTTATCAAGGTAGATTCTTCCGTGGATTGGTGCACGGGATATTGTGTAAACGGCTTTCGTGGCAGGAACATCAGGCACGACGGCACGAAGCAGGTCCATCCCGATGATGGTGTGTTGGAGGGGCGCCGCGAGAAGGCGGGAGTTGGCTTCTAGTGAGAGGGATAACTTGGCTGTGCGCTCGACGGTGAAGAATTCGGGGCGGGATTGGTGGAGACCGTCGCGGACGAGGAACGAGAAGCCGCCAGAGGAGTCTGAAATGAGTTTACTTAACTTTTGAATCTTGAATTTGACAACATACTGGAATTTGAAACAAAGACAACATCGCCCGAATTCAGATCTTTCTGCGAAAATCGATTGACAGGCTTTGACTGATCAGCTTTTGTAGCCACATAGCCACCAATCGGCTGCCAGACAAAGTAATCTAAGTCGTCAGCGCTGCTATCAGGGTCCTAAAACTTCCACATTCCAATTTTATCAATCCGAATTTCAACGCATCCAAAAATCTCACCTGAACTTGCAACAATGTCGGTGTCAATACTCCAGTTTTCGTGTTGAAAAGCACGAGTGGCTCATTTTTGACGACTTCTGGCGGCTCCCTGTTTTCACGATTCACATGGACCTTAACAATGGCATCGACACTGCATCTTCCAGTATTTGTCGAACACAATTGAAGCGTAAAACTGTCATCATTAGCAGGAGGGTTGGCTCTGAACGAAATTTGACCACTGTTAAATTGATCGATTGAAAAAACGTCAATGGTCAACATGGGCTCGGAACTGGCCGTAAGTCGTCCAGTTGTTGGCTGTTTTGTAATTCGGAACTCAAATTCGGAGAGGTCAGTGCCGGAGGGGAGTTCAAATTGGACGTGTTGGGGGCCGAATGTTGCTGGTGTGTTTTCGGTGACGTGAAGAGCGGCGATGGAGGTAAGGGTTATCTGAATAAAAAGTAAATTTAACACGATGCATGATGCAAGTGTACATAAACTATAAAAACTGTTATCGTAACTTTTGTAATTTAAAAAAAAGGAAGTTAAAATATTGAAATATATTGTACACCAAAAATAAGTTATATTTAACCCAATGCACGACATCAGGTAAAACATGAAACTGACCCCTGATCCTTGCCGACTCTTGACACCAAACTTGAATGGACCATACCAATCTCTATCAGATTGAATAATAACCGCAAATTCATCTTCCACTGCCGATGAATTGCGAGTAACGTACTGTAGCCGTTGCGCTTCCAAGTCGGCTTCATAGAAACCCCAAACGTTAGTATTGGAGGGCAAAATCGACTTCAACTTTTCTGAAATTTCAAATATTACAACTTTAACTTTTGAAATTTGACTGACCATTGTTGGTATCCAAAACCAAACTGCCCACTTTCGGTGCTTCAACAACCTCAAATCGAGCATTTTGCAGATTCTTCACTCCAAAAACGCTTGAATCAATCTTTGCAACTGTTTCTCCGGGGTTCAATTCAATGTTTTGTCGAAGTTGTAAATGAAAATACGGCGCATCAGATGCTGCTTTTTTCAGTTCAATGGTTCCTTGACTTTTTAGGTTTCCGCCTGATAGTTTGATTTTGATTTGGGTGGAGGTTGTGTTTGCTTCGAGAAAGATGGAGCGGGCAAACACGTCCTAAATGAAATACAAAACTGTTTTTTAGATAAACTTTTGTAGAAAAACGACAAACCTCTTGTGCAAACCTTGAAACTCGTCGTAGATAACCGTTTTTCAGCAAAACAAACGGCGAACTGCCAAGAATTTCATATGTAATTTCACCCAAATCAATGTTAAGATTAGTTTCTGCTGCAATGGAACTACTGTTCACAAACGTGTAATCATGAGTCAAGGCTGGAAGCTGAATTGTGTTCCGAATCAGCCGGATGAATGGTTTTTCTGCAATAATGGTGGCGGTTGCGTCGACGTCATGCGTTCCATCGGAGACTTTGTAGCTGAAATTGAACTTGAAGATTCAGAAAACCGTTTTAAACAACTCACTGTAGCTGACTCTGCAACTTCAAACTCAAATGCCTCACAATCAGCTTCCCTTCTACCAAATCTTTCCATGTAAATGACCGTGTCGGAAGTTGTGGTTCATCTTTCGTGAAGAAAACAAAATCCTTGAAACTGCTCTCCAAAAACGTGTAACTCAAATGCGCCTTGCCATTGGCATCTCGGTCTTTCCACGGAAACATGCTTGGCGTCAGTGTTCGTTCGCCATTTTCGATGACGTAGATAACATGTGGGGGCCCAGCAGCATAGGTTCCAATCATTTCCGGACTGTTGTCATTCTCGGCAATGACCGAGATGGTGAACCACAACGGCACTCTTGTGTTCGACTTATAGCGTGACTTCGCGATGAGATATGCTCTGTCATCACGGCTTTCGTCACCAGAATGTTCATAGAAGAGTCTCCGCTCACTGAGGTCAAAAGTGTCGAATGAATCACCAGGGCCGAGGATAAATTTGGATCCATCTGTGCCAGCGAGGACGAACTTCCCGTGAAAGGGGGCTACTCCAATGACGAAATCGAAAGTCGTGTCATCAGGGGTTTCAAGATAGAGGGTATTGTTTGTGACGGGGGCGGACTTTCCTTCGGCAACAATCAGGGTACGGTTTAGAAGTTGAATAGAATGCCCGCCTGGGATGTACGTGATCTCGAATCGAAGCAGTTCTGATGTGATGGCAGGCGTGACCAGTCGGAAGACGAAGAAGTCATTGACGACGGAATAGTGTTCGAAATGCAGTTTATATGAAACCGATGATGCGTCAACGTGCTAAAAATCCATTTTCAAAAATGATCGTAGCCCAAAACTACCCAAAAACAAACCTGTTGCGTAAAATTGCTCGAAACCCCTATCCGCCGATTCTTATTCCCTTCAACTTTCCGGCTAAGCATGCCATACTTGGGTGGTTCCACAATGTGATAAAACAGTTGACTATGGGCAAAATTAACCGGAAATGTTGTTGCCAATAAATTAGCTGCGGTAATCTTTGCTTCTTTCGTGTTGTTCAGCAACAAAGCTTCAGAGATGAACACACGGACGCTTGTTGGGATGAATTCGATGTTGAAATCGTGGACAGGTGTTTCGGCATCGCCGGCGACGACCTAAAATTCTCATTTTTAACACTTCACGACTTAAACGTGAATTTTGGCACAAACCTTGAAGCTGAAAACATCACTCTTCGGTCTACCATCATTCGTGTGCCGGTATCTCACACCATTAGTTTCAATATCCTTTTGGGAAAACGTGGCGCACAGCTCGAATCTTCCATCTTTAGAACACTCGACAATCCCAAATTCCGGCTGATCAACAATCACAAACGCTAAAGGTGCATCAATATTAGCCGGAATTCCGTCGCCACCAAGCTCAAACTGCAATTTGTCAGCGCTGATCGATGCCGTCGCTTTGTGGGCCAACTTCAGACCAGCATTGACACGCATGTGGATTTCAATCGGAAAAGCAGTAATTTGGAGTTCGACAGAGTTGGCCGATTCTGCCCCGCCGGAATCCACAGCGTCGAATTTCAATGTGCCTGTGGCCGGTCCATTTGCGACGATTGAAGCATAGATTTTGTGGTTCAGCAAATCAGAAAGACTGAACTTCGTAACTGCCGTGGCTCCATTTTTGGATGTAATTCTGGCGAGGTTGGACGATGAAGCGACTCTGATTGTTACCCGTTCAGCGGGGGTGTCTGCATCCCAGATTTTGATGTTGTCTTCGGTTAGGAGGGTTTTTACGCCGGGTAAAACATGAACGATGGTGCCCTTTGAGCCAGGGACAACTTGGGGCGGGTCATTGATGGCATTGATGTCGATTCTGATGGTGTAGATTCGGTTTTTTAGGGATCCAAAGTCTATTTTTGAGTTTTTGATTGTCAGCTAAAAACATAAAAAATTTATTTTGAAATACTGAAACTTAAGACGGACTCCGTGAGAAGAAAACAGGTCGATGGTGACTCTTTTTTCGATTTTTTGATATTTGGTAGGTACCTATTAGATAAGGTTGCACGCCAAATATGAGGGTCTGGGGCGGCCTTCTGAAGGAGTTATGATTTTTCGAAAATAGGCTTCTGAAACCACCTAAAAAATACGAAGTCGCTCAGTTTTGCAGATATTGGCACGAAAATGGTTTTCCAGGGTCAACTTTCGATGCTGAATCCAATGGTGATATGCAAATTTTGTTATCACTGATAAGAAAAACTGATAAGATTTTTTCAAAAAATCGAAATTTGATCCTCTGCGCGGGGAGCTCATTTTATTGCAGAAAATCATACTACATTGTTTGGAAACATAAAAAAAATTTTTGCCTCCGGGAACGGAGACATAGAAAGTCACCATTATAGCCACCAAAGATGACCCAAACAAAAAAAGTTGATCCAATTGGAAAACCGATTACATATTTAGAATCAGCGTAAAAAAGCATGATTTTTCACGCAAAGAAAAACATTAAATGAAGATATTCAAATTATTTAGTTTTTAACGGAAAAAAAGAAAAAAACGCGGCCGGGTGTCGAACCCTGCGCGCGCGGTGGTGGGCGACCGGAGCCACTGCGCCGCGTGCGTGGGTTCGACCCCCGGTCGCACTTTTTTCTCTTTTTATGATAAAAACTACAAAATTCAAACAATTAGGTTTCAGTAATCTTAACACTTTGTCCAAACTCATTTTCTACGCTGATTCCAAATATGTAATCGGTTTTCCAATTGGATCAACTTTTTTTGTTTGGGTCATCTTTGGTGGCTATAATGGTGACTTTCTATGTCTCCGTTCCCGGAGGCAAAAATTTTTTTTATGTTTCCAAACAATGTAGTATGATTTTCTGCAATAAAATGAGCTCCCCGCGCAGAGGATCAAATTTCGATTTTTTGAAAAAATCTTATCAGTTTTTCTTATCAGTGATAACAAAATTTGCATATCACCATTGGATTCAGCATCGAAAGTTGACCCTGGAAAACCATTTTCGTGCCAATATCTGCAAAACTGAGCGACTTCGTATTTTTTAGGTGGTTTCAGAAGCCTATTTTCGAAAAATCATAACTCCTTCAGAAGGCCGCCCCAGACCCTCATATTTGGCGTGCAACCTTATCTAATAGGTACCTACCAAATATCAAAAAATCGAAAAAAGAGTCACTATCAACCTGTTGAGGTCCCGTTATTTTCTCACGGAGTCCGTCTTAAACTTTGCCAAAAATGTATGTCATGACAGACTGTTCCCACCTGAAGATCAAAAGAGTCATCCAAATTCTCATCGCCATTATTAACATACACAATCTTCCGTCTAATCAGCTCATCATAATTAAACTGTCGCACAGCTTCCCCATCTCTTTGAAGTTGCCCATGCTCCGGTGGCTCAACAACATCAAAAATAACATCACTATTGACAATGCCAAACCGTCGATGCTCCGGAAAAAGGTAAAAGTTCTTCCATTGCAACGGCACTGCAGCACCTTCATTGACTGTAACTCTTTCTCCGATGTATAACGGTTGCTCTGGATGTTTCAATGTTTGCCATGGGGTATCAGCGTACAACTTTTCTGACGAGGTTGAGTCTATTTTGTTGGCCGAGTCATCGGGGTTTCTAAAAATTGCAATCTGTATTCGATATTACGACCACAAGGCCCCAAATTGATGTCTGCAGTCTGGAAAGCCTCGTGAAATCGAAGCCCGTGCCAAGCCAGGATCATCAATCTCAATTTCGAGCCCACAACCTCAATGTTGTTGATTTAGATCGGGATCTACGACTAGCCGGTTCGTGGCAGCTATTCAACTGAGGGGTGCAAAAAAGAGAAAGCGTTCTGCCCTCCGGCAGTTAGTAGCTAGTCGGAGGATCGAACATTTGTTTATTTGTTCAAAGTGGAAGTCTTTCCGACGAGACCGACCAGCCGCAAAGACAGAACGACAATGTAGTCGATTAAAATCCCCGTGGCGGACTTGACAATTGCCGAGACGGAAGGTGTTCCATCTGACTAATGGCATTGCACCTCATTAATGGGTGTTTTTATTTGACGGCATTCAAAAGCGCCGCTGATAATGAGCCGAAAACTGCCACAAAGCGGCCATTATCGCTATAACTTACCGACACCACTTGCTTGCCACAGGTTTCCCGGCCAGTGTAACGTCTCTAATGCATCCATGGAAGTGGGCGCCGTCATCTGGGCCGATCAATAAACCTAAAAATTGAAAAAAAAATATCAAAAATGACTTTCAAAACCAAAATAAAAAACAAAAATTGCAATATTCGACTCTCTTCCAATATGCAAACCCCCTTTTAATCAACATCTACTGTATCAACTTCAGTTACGCAATGTTCCAATCGCAAATGATAAATCACCCCATCAATCACCAAAATTATCCAACCACCAAATCCCATCCACCCTCAAGGTCATTCCACTTCGCCCTGTGGCAATCTGATCGCAACTGTTTCATAATTGAAAAATAGGCTTATTGCACCCGACCTACGCCTCGAGAGGGAGCTGCCACTCTCTCGATACATAAGATGATCGACTGTTCAAGCCTGCGAAAACGCCAAAATCGCAATCCATCATCAAATGACCGGTGAACGTTAAGCTCCTTTGCCTTGAAATCCATATGAATCAGCGCAAAATGGCATTTTAAAGACCATATTAAATAAAAATGATGACTATGGTCAAGTTTTTAACGTTAAAGTCGTTACTTTTTTGCAAATCGTAAAAATTTCAAAGCAAAGTGCCGATTTTAATGGTTGAAAGCCCGTAAAATAGTTAAAGAAAAGAAGCTGCTAATGAGCCAAGTGATAATGTTTTCGATTTGGCTTTTTCCTTCCACCAACCAGTCGGAAGTCATAAACATGTTCAAACAGGTTGGCAACGGCCAGTAAAAACATAAAAAAATCTTACTGCTTTGAGCGAGCTTTCGGCACAGCGACGGCGAGGGTATCACTTTGGAGTCGGCATTGGCTTCTAATTTGAGGGCGAAGTCATTTAGACATCGGGCACTAAAGTTGAAAGTAGACCCCTCATTAGTGAGGGGTGATTTTGAGATCGGTGTGGCATCGGCGAAGAGAAGGCCATCGCGAATACTGAAGGAAATGTTACGATTCGGCGAGATGAGCGCAAAGGCGACTGCATTTGGGGGTATATCGGGCACCGGATCAATTATTAATCTTAATGTAGCAACAAATAGTGATACTGTCAACGGCACCAGGCTAGGGGCTGCCGCTGATAGTGGCATTTTTACGAATAGCAAATATTGTCAATGAATAGGTGTCAACTATGTCCACAAAATCCACCCATCGCAATCACCTTCCATCAATTAAGTCAAACAAACACAAAAACACCTTAATGACAAAACCCAACGTGTTTAAATAATGCTTCGCCAATAAACAGGGTCGAACAAAAGGGCCGAAATGAATTGAGTTTGTAACACTTAAGAGCCTTCAAAAGTTAAGTGCCTTGCGGACGAGTCGAGAAGGCCAAGCACAGCACAGGGACAAATCGCTCCCCTCGAGGCAGCGGTCAGTTGACGGACTACTGGGGCGGGGACGGGACCACCGAAAAAAGTGCCAGCGGCGATCGGCCCTTCCATCCATCCGAAAACACACGCCCGGCTGGCCGGGAGGGTGCGTCTAGGCCCGGAGGGCATCAGTGAAAATGTGCCACTTGCCACAGGGCTCATTGGCGGAACAAGTGGTGAAAAGGAGGTGCCGACAAGTTTGAAATAACATTTATGAAGGCGACAAGTTTTTTGAAATTTTGAACATTTGTTTTTTCGGCGTTTTTTGGGTTTTCGTTGCGGGACCACTTTTACCAAAAAGGTCCTATTTTAATTCAAATTTTGTGTTTTCGCTGTAACAGTTGTGTAACTCGATGTTTTAGCATGTTTTTATAATAGTATAGAACCATGAAATGTTTTTTCTACAAATCAAAATCACAAAAAAGACAAAAAAACAAAACCTTGTGGGAGGAGACGAGATGGACACACATAACATAATCAAAGTAATAAGCAATTATGTATATATCGTAATATTTGAAATTGATGATGAAACAGCTTGGTAATATGGAAAAGGGGGATTGGTAAAGGTTGGGAGTTGGATTGGTTTGACTTCTTCGATTTTTGGAAGATGTGTGTGGAGTTGGCTTTAAATTGATACCATGCATACTTTCAATGGACTTACAAACACTAAAAGCTGATAACCTGGACAATTGGCACAAAAGAAGCAATGTTTTACACTTTTCAAACTTTGTGGTTGAAAACGTCCACTGTCACTTATCATGTTGCATTAAACCTATCAGTAAACAAAAAACTTAAACTATAGCCAAGGCGGTTATCTTGAAAACATACAAGTAAGTTAACTAACTGAGAATCGGCAAAGATCTAACAAAAGTTCAAAATACTTAAATTCTGAAAAAAAAACGTCGCAAAGCCTACTAAACCGTGTTCAACATGCTTTTTTGATGCCATTGCCCAGTCCCCATCAATCCAACACACAAGTCTTATCACGTATCCAAAATATATTACAATTTAGTCATTTACAAATCCATAAAAAAAGGGAGGGACAGGGTTGCACAAAACAGCATCGGAGTGATAGCGGCAAAGAAATACATAAAAAGGTTAAAGTTAAATCGGTCTTTCTGAAAAACGAATAACAAAAAAGTAAAAAAAAACTGATTCATCAATTTAAATAACAAAAAAGAGCAGAGCAGCAGTGTTTTGTGGAGGGGTTTTTTCTTTCTCAAAATGGGCAAAAACTTCGAGAATTCGTGTTCGAGGCTCAATACAGGGAAATCAGCATAGTCGAGATTCTCGAATGCCGAAATCGCCGGCAGAGTAAGGATTCTGGATGGGGCGTTGTTTCAAACGTTATAAAGAAAAGAGAGCGACTGAGGCGAGTTGTGCTTGCTTTGGGAGAAGGAAAAAAGGACACAAACAAAAATCGTTAATGGACAATATAATAATATTTAAGAAAAACAATAATAAAAAAACAAGTATCATCAAACGACGAAAGAATAAAAGGCGCCAGTTTTGCATCTAGACAAGGTTGTACTCTTTGAGGTTGTGCTGAAGGATGGTGTCTTTGACCGCCGCGAATACGAATCGAATGTTTTCGGTGTCTATAACAAAAAAGTGGGCTTTTTATTAATCTGAAGACGAAATGGGCTTATTAGGTTCTTACCGGTAGCACAGGTGAAGTGTGAGTAGATGATCTTGTCGGCATCTGGGTTTAGGTCCACAAACATCTTGAGTATGAACTCCCGCGCAGCGATAGGATCTCGTGGAGGCCCTGTAAATAAAAAACTTTGCTTAAAAAAGTAAAATTAATAAATAAAAAACTAACCGTCATATTCCGGAAAATAATCTGCTAAATGAGAATAAAGAATTTTTTCCTCTAATAGATCCTTCTTATTTAAAAACAATATCACTGAGGAATTCGTAAACCACGGATATGTGATGATTGTTCTAAACAGCGCCTTAGATTCTTCCATTCGATTCTAAAAAATTATATTTGTAAAACATGTTATAAACAAAATTTAATAAAAACTATAAGAAACAAAAAAAAATACTCAAACAATAATATTTATAGTGCTTACCTCATTGTCGCATTCCACAAGCACCTGATCGTACTCAGATAACGCAACAAGGAACATAATAGAAGTCACATTTTCGAAGCAGTGAATCCACTTCCGACGTTCAGATCTCTGACCTCCTACGTCAACCATTCTAAAATTTTAAATTTAGTTATTTAAATTTTAAATATTTTTGCAATGACAGTACCTAAAGATAATCTGTTCCAAATCGAATGGGTACTCGATGATACCGGTAGTCGGCACACGAACTCGCAGAATATCCTGCTCAGTCGGCAAGTAATCTGGCACTGATAACCTCTTGACGTCGCTTAGGTAACTGAAAGTTTAAGAATAAAGACTGTGTCTTATTTACCATTGGCCGTAATGTTAAGAAAACTAGATGAAGAGAGATTATTACTATTTTTTGTGTTCGGGTTTTGGTAACTGTCACTTACTATTTGGCAGAATCGGTTAATTGGTACTCCCTTCGGCGATCATACGCCTCCTGGATGCCTTGATCTTCCCACAGATCCTTGATGTACGATACGTACGGCTCCTCGAACGATGTGACATTCTCGTAATCAATCGCCCGTACAACATTTGCCTTCTCTTCGGAAGTGTTCACGCCGTATTGAATGTCGAGAGTGTCCATCGCTCGTATCATCGCCTGCATCGCCATGAAGACGTTCTGATATACCAGGCGGATGTGCTGGCGCTTATCCTCTTCGGAGTACCCATTTCCGTGGATGATACGCATCTGCTTGATGAAGGTTGATTTACCGGATTCACCCGTACCTACAATGAAGAGCAATTAGTCGGCAAATTATGGTAAAAGTCATTTTTTTGTTGTTTTGACAAGTTTGGCACTCTGGTTTGGACTTTTAATGATCAAAGGCAAAAATTCCCCTGAGGGATTTTGTTAGAGATATGGTTCGTTTTCAAACACCAGAGCATATATAAATAGGTTTTGATGAATGTGTGTAATGGTCAACATTACAAAATTTCTGGGAATTGATTTAAAACTGCCAAAATGATCGGGAACATTTTGCCAAATGAGTGTCATTACGGACACAATGCCAAAGATGCCAAATTCGATGCAGTTTAAAAAGTTGAACTTACCGAGCAACAGAAGTTTGAGTTCACGCCGTGCATTGCGTTTATCTCTCTGGAGCTGTTTTTCGATTTCCTGGTTGATGCGCTTCTGTTCGCGAGCCTCCTCGCTCAGACAGCAGGCCATGGGGGCCGTGGTTGCTTGGCGAGGCCGACGCGGACGCCGCTCCTCGGTCGCGCGCGTCCGGCGTCGGCGGGCAGTGGCGGCAGCACTAGACTAAGCTCGCTCCGCAGATGCTCGCGCGCGTCTGCTCCGTCGTCTTCTTCGCACCCGTGCAGTGTCGGATGGGAGGAATTCTGGCTGTCACGGATGCAGCTACACGTCGATGAACACGAAGACCACGTCGAAGAAGGGTTCGGGACCACGAGGGATGGGATGAAGGAGGGGGATTGAAGCGGGATCGACAACGACGAAGGTGATGGAGAGAGGTCGAGGTTGAAGGAGATGGCGCAGACTGGACTACGAAGTCTCGCACCCTACTACAAGCACACTTGTTGTTTTTTCGCTGTTGCTGTTATTTCCAAGACGACGTCGTCGACGACGAAGAAGACGAAGGCCGAGGTGGTTTGGGTTGACGAACAACGTTGACGTTGACGTCGATGATGGGGTTATACGGAAACAGGGCAACGGACGGGGCCGCGGGCACACACTCTCACACGCACGCACGCGTTCGTTCCGTAAAGCAACCGACGGGTCGACCCGGAGGGGAAGAAGAAGGAGGGTGTCGGAACAGCGGGAATGGATGGGGGCTGGCTGGCGGCGGTGGTGGTCGGACAACACTGATGATCGATCAATAATCGCTCGCTCAGGGTCGCACAGTAAACGTCGGCCTGTGTTCTCGCGCGACAAATACACGCTTGTCGCTTTTCCGCCGTCTCTTCGCAAGCTGGCGGTGTTGGAAGTAGTAGTGGTAGTGGTGGTTGTTTCAATCAATCCTGGCAGCGGTTTGGTGATGTGAGCAGCCAAACACGTTCAAAAACGTGAATGTGTTTGGAACCAAAAATCGGGAGAAGGAGGGGATCGGTCAGCAGAGACGCAACGACGACGAACCCAACCGACGACAACAACAAGAAGTCGCAGGAATAGTAGTAGTAGCCACCCGACGAAGAAGACGAAACGGCGTCGTCACTTCAGCAGCACCACACTGACAAGGATCGTGATGAAGCCGGGAGGACACCGGACTGGCGAAGTTGGTGGTGGTGGTGTTGTGGTTGTTGTGATTACCCCAAACTAGGAGGTCGTAGTCAACGTCGTCACACGTGGTGATAGGATTTCGGTGGTGGTGATGGTAGTGATGGTCCTGCGCTGTGCTGGGCGTGGACGCGTCGTGCATGGACGAGCAAGGGCCGCAGGGTCAGTCGTTACTACCCTTTTTTGAATGTAGGTTTGTTGTTGTTTTTCGGCTCAAATCACAGATCTTCGTCCGAAGATGAAGAAGACCCCGACGATTAGAGCTTCAGCAAGTCGAGGTGGTGTGCTCTGCAAGAGGAACCATTTAAACTTTGGAACTTTAACTTTATTGGGATAAGTTCGGTCAGAAACCCCTAGAGGCTATAAGGGAAAACAAAACTTGCGGGAGGTCAACAAAAACTGCTTCTAACAAACCACGATTCCCGAAAACATAGTAAGTCGCAAAAAAGGCTATCACTAGGGCATAGAACAACGCTCAAACCCCGCAACATCACGAAAACGGCAATTCCAAAAAGTCGCGTCAGGACCAAAAACACCTTTAAAGGTTCATAAGCACGCACGTATCAACAAAATAAGCATTGTTTTTGTGTCATAGGACGCTTCGTCAGTTCGGACGTGCTACAACTACGGGCTGGTTGTTGTGCTAGCGGGCCAGCACTCTCGGGGATCTCCCCCTTCCTCCTAAAGGCCTAGAGGCAAAGGTTCGTCGGAAGGCGCTGCTCATTCGCGTATGCACGTATACACACGCGGCTGTGTTCTGTTGTGTTGTGACGAATAGGCCCCTCTCTGTAGCCTAGGGCCGACTGAGAGCAATTTCAGGCCCCTACTTACTAGAGCACTCCCCCCTTAAACACTAGAAAGGGGGGAGAAGAGCTCGCCACGAAAAAAACGAGCGCCAGGAGGGTAGTAGTGTGAGTGAGGGAGGACGACGACGACGTGTGCGGCGTGTCCTTCTTCGCATTTTTTTCAGGAACAACAAAAATGGAACAACTGGAATGGCAGAAGGGGGCATCTGCCTTCCTAGTGATTGGTATTGACTGATGGTCTAAGTCTAAGTCTAAGTCTAAGTCTAAGCATCGATTGCTTCCAACCCTCTCAGATGCTACGTCACACTGGTATTGAATAGCTTCGAGCCCACAGAACGCCCAAAGGCCCCAAGGGAATCAATAAAGGTAGTCCCAAAGGGGGGTTCTTGACTCACTTCACTCAACACACAACACTTCGCTGAAGGCTTGGCAGGAGGAAGGGTGGGGAAGAGGAAGAAGCCGCGTGAAGGGGGGCGCCCGGTGTGTTTCTATCACACAGGCTTTGGAGCTCCTTCCACCAACAACGACCTCACTCTCGCGCTCAGAGGGTGCGCCAGAGGTTGTAGTTGTAGTAGAAGTAGACGTAGTAGTAGTCGTCGACGAGGTTGTTGTTGCACAAGCAGCGACGACGACGACAACGACGACGACGAAGGCAACGATCGCGCGGCGCTCTTTGCGTCGTTCGTTGCTCGTCGGTCGAATTTCCCCGTGTTTTTGTGGCTCCTTTTTGAGTTGTGGGTGCACGCACTGTAATAAACAACGATTTGAACCTGATCGGAAGGAAGGCGTTAACGCGATAATCTCGATTTGAATTCAAAACGAACGATAACGGGCTCCCGCCACGAATGCCCTGCGTCCCGCCACGAAAACGTAAAATTTCCATTTTTAGATCACTGGACCCAAAACCAATCAGGCCCCAGCCACTGAAACTATTCCCTCATGCTTATTCCGGGTGTGATAAGCCGGTTCCGCTATCAAAACTATGGGCCATCATCGCATAATCAGTGATAAACCCGGTAAAAGGGAGCAAGGGATCATTTAATCGGAGCAAAAAGCGCTGATCAATAATAGCATCATAGAACGAAATTCCGATTTGAAAAATATGCACGATGCAGACGGCTGGCAATAAGGATGTAAAATAGAGGGATCATTAAAACAGGCATTTTTGAGGATGAATCAGTAAATTTTCATAATGGTGTAAAACAATCGTTAAATGACGATGGCAATAAGAAACATTCTGAATCATGTACATGATGACGGGCCCTAATTGTGTCTAGAACGGCGATGACTATCATCGAAAAGGGTGTTTCAAAAAATGAAAAATAAAAACGCAATATCTAAATCGAAAAATGAAACGAAACAGTTTGAAAGGTTGAAGAGTGCAGTGAGTCATGGCACATGAGGAAACACTATTACGAACACCTAGTGGGTGAAGAAATCCAATCGATATTAACACTAAATGGCACTAAATTTTGACCAAACAAGTGGGAATGCTTGACAACATCACTAGCAGGTATCGGAACGAAAAACTTGATTAAGCACGAATAAACGACGGGATGAACCTGACTTGAACCCTCCGTACGGGCTCGACAGCCCTGGGGGCGAAGAAGGATAAACTAAATGGGCTCATGTTTAGCAAGTCCATTGCCTTACTGGCCTTTGGAGGGCTGGAGCTGGTAGTGCAACGATATAGTGTCGAATTGGAAGTCCCAAACCCAGTTTCGGTGGTGGTTGTGGTGGCTGGTTGTTCGAGCCTGGCCGGATTCGATTGGCTCGCGGACCCCTTCGGACATGCAGTATATAGTGTACTACGGGAGGGCTAAACTGCTCTCACTCTCTCTACTGGTGTGTCTCTCGTAGTGTTTCGGGGGGAGAGCCTCGGTGTTCTGTCTCTTCGATGGCTGGCGGCTCTCTCGGAGCAGCAGCAGCGCCATCGACAACAACGACGACGAACTAGGCCCTACTACGACACAGCCCCCGAGAGCGCTCCAGCAAGCGCAAGCTCGTTTGGCCGACGGACTGGGGGCCTTTGAGAGTGGGGACAGGCGAGGCGCAGGCTTACGGTCTCGTAGGGGCCGGGGCCGTTGGCCGTCAGTCCCGAGGAAGCGGACTCGAAAAGGGTGAGCTGGTGGCTGAAAGGAGGAAGACGATGGCGGCGGGCAGCGGAGACACCGACCTTCGAATCCGCGCCGGACGGCTGGTGGCGAACGGGCTATCCAGGCTAGGAGGGGGGAAGTGTGCCATGGCCAGGGGCATGTACGACCGACGGCAGTGGTCCGACGGGTGTGCTATGCCGCCATGGCACGGTTCGCATGACGCTCGCGCCGCACGCTTACGAGCTCTCGAAGAAGAAGCGTGCCGGACGCGCCCTGAGGCAACGCGCGCGCGCTGTCTTCGGCAAAAGCAAGCCGGGGCAAGCGAAACACAAAAAGGGGGGCCCTCTACGAGTTCCTGCAGGCTTAGCCCCTTTTTCCATCCATCTCTTCCCAGCCCCGGCTCGGCTCCTGACAGCGGTAATAAACAAAAACAGTCCCCCGGAATGCTGCTCATCCTGAAGCACTCCAGAACCCCGAAGCCGGCAGTCATCCATCCACGCTATCGATCTGACCCGACCGGTAAAACCCTCCACCACCATCCAGACACCCACTTCACACCTAATTGCGACTGCCCCGACGCACTGTCCAAAAAGACAAATCAATCAATACACTATCGATCGATCTTTCCTACCCCCCACCAAACACAACAAACGTCACACAAAACCAAAAACCACCAATCTTTCGCTACTATTCAGCACATAAACCATCGAAAAAAGACAGCCAAGCACAAAAGGATTAAGATAAATTAATCAGTTTATTAAAAGTGCACAAACTTCACTCCACACAACCACATTTACACAACTATAAAAGGTTGCCATTAATAGCAAAGGTATAAAAAAGCAAATTATTTCCGTGCAAAAGTGCAGCAGCAAAACCAAAATAAAACAGCATTTTATTAGTAGCTCCTCATAATGAGCAATGATTACGGTATTTGGTCGAAAATGTTACAACCCGGGTCAGGCAGTGCCCCTATTAGTAACGGCACCGGCACTGGTAAATATCAGTTGGGGATATAAATGGGTTGTTTGATAAGTGTAGGTCAACAATCAAAAAGTGGGAGCGGTATGGCGGATGGAAAAAAAGTGTAGGTATCGATTGGGTGGTGGAAAAAAGAAACATTGGAGGGCGACGGGGTGCGATACCGTAATATGGGTCAGGGGGGAGCGTTGCGAGAGTTGGCCAGGGGTGGCGGAAGGCAGGTGGGTGGTTTGTGTCTCGAGAATAATACAACATGAAAACAGTAAGCAAAAAAGAGGGCATATTATCGTTTTGGCGGCGCTGGGGGCTCCGACAACGGCGTAGTCGAGACATGAAGGAAGAAGAAGGAGTAGAGAGAGGGGGGGAAAAAGGGCGCACAACACACGTAGAAAAGCATAGCTAGCTAGGCTGGGGTGTCTTCTCCTTCCTTTTTTTTGGGCCCTGCGACGGGACGGCATAGCCGGGCAGCCCAGCGGCTCGTATTCGTAGTCTCGGGGTTTTGGCGGAAGGGAGGGAGCTTCCCCATCCCCCCTTCGTCGGATGGTTGGTTTGCGCCTCTAGGCATGGAAGGCCCTCAGGAAAACGGCGGTGGCAGCGGCAGTGGAGGAGAGAGAGCTGCTTCCTTTCCCTCGCTTCAGTCGATTTTCGGCAGCCAGGGCAGACATGCCGCGACGGCGGCTCACAACTGTGTGCCGATTCGAGCGGAAAGCTGATACGCACAAAATGCCGCCGGCACTCTTTCCCTCTCTCTCTCGAGCAGCCTAATGAGCGTCCCCGGCTCCCTGAAAGGCTCGACGCGCCTGTCCTACGGTAGCGTGTCCACCCATGTGCGTGCGTCCCTGACGGTCGTGTCGAGAGTCAGCGAGCACCTCGAGAGACCGCCCAGAGACACAGACGAAATGCAACACTGCCTTGCTGCCTGTCTATATCACAGCTGCCATCCCCTCCGGCACTCTCTCGCGGGCCCCCCGTCTGATAACGGCAACCCAGCCAGAGATGGACGAACAGCCAGTAGAGTAGTGATGTCGGCGACCGGGGCCCCGGCTGAGACGTCCATCTTCATTAATTGTTTTCGACATTGCCTTTAGCAAAGAAGAAGCGAAGAAGCGAAGAGGGAGGAAGGCCGAGGTGGCGCAAAGAACCTCGAGGCGGCCCCGGCTTCATCTCCCCCTCCTTCCTTCGAGTGAGAGTCTCTTCCAAAATGTGGTGTCGCTCCACTTCGCAACATCCTCTCCTTGAAACTTTGAAGGAGCCTCTTCTTCACAAATTCATATAGTAAGACCTCTTCAACGAACAAAAACGTTTCAACAAATTCAAAATGATCAGTAATACAAAAACAATAAACGCTACAAAATTTGTTACAAAAGACGGTAATACACAACCAAAACACTACTGACGGATGCAAAGATCGAAAATCTGAATGATGTGTGACGCTATGGAAGTACAAATTCTGACTGATAAATAAATAAAAATGAGATTGGAGGAATTTTTTTTGGAGTTGGTAGAGCCGCAGGATGTCCAGAATCCGCAAAACTAGGCCGAGAGCTTCTGTTCCGCGATCGAATAAAGACCCAAAGCATTGGCCAGGACCATCGCCACCAACACAGCAAAAATGGCTAGTAAGACGTACGTCAAGCGGGTCTGATTCTTCTTCATTTGCCGTCGGCGAGGCTGCATCGGGGACCTGAAGCGAGTCGAGAGTTCTTCGGGGGTCAGAATGCGGGAATATTCTTGATGTTCGTCTTCTTCCTCGTCGGCATCTACGAATTCTGGACTGGTGGAACGACGACTTTGACCGTTTCGGAGCTGAAATTACAATTTTTAACTCAAAATGGAGGGGTTTTATATATAAAAACCATCAACTCACATCAATTTCGCCTTCCTCCGGGGTTCGGCTCTTGGCCCGACGTGGCGCTTCTTCCGAGGCTTCAGCAACGCCGTTAGTGACGTTGTTAGTTGAAGCGTCTCCACTAGCACTGGCTGCGATCAACTTTTTGATGTATATGGCTCGAGTGGACTGTTGAACCGGACCGGCGACAATGCCTCGTTTCAGCAGCTCGGCGCGGATTTGATCGTTGGAGTAGTCTTCGAAGGGGGTGGACATGGTGCGGGGAAGGGCTGGAAGGTTGAAATTAAGGAAATTTATATATAAAAATGGTTTGAAATTGGCGAAATACAAAAATAGAAAACGCGTGTAAAAAAGGCCCACAAAAAGTGATCAAAATAGGCAGAAAGTAAGCCTAAACAGATCCCAAAGCTAACGCTAGCAATATAAGAAAGTTTAGGGCTATCCAAACAGCAAAAAGAAAGCAAAAAAGACGGCTAACAAACCCCACAAAGCAGACCTGCGCGTAAAGCTGCGAGGTGCACAATTTTCATTTTCCCGCCCCAGACTGGTCTCACCACGAATAGCCTGTAGCCTTGGGCTGTCTTGACAACGTGAGTAGGGTGCGTTTTGATCACTTCGGACCGTATTTGACGCTGGATTTGTGTCCTTCAATCGATTGATTTCACCCTATTTTTTCTTCACAAGCTTAAGAACATCCTAATCCACATTTTTCAACTGCAAAACGTCTCTAATTCACTCGCCTTTCATCGACTGATCGCGATCATCTTTTTTCGGAACAATTTTATATATTTTTATCACTTTTCCAGCACACCACAAACTTTTTTAACACCAATGTTGTCAGCGCTCTCATCAGACTGCTGCTGTGTTGTAAGATGTAAGGGTTACTCCTTCAAAAAAGAGGTTTTTATATATAAATTCCCATTTAGGATGGCTCAACCGTCGATGCTCGAAGCGCATTACGAATACTACTATGAAAACGACCTACCACCCGGGGCTGTCGTATATGAAGTTGCTGAGGATGGATCAGGACTTCAGGGGCAGGAACTCGAGGGATATGAATACATTGATGGCGATCTGGCCATGCTGCCAAAGTACGAAACCGACGATGTCCCGCTAACTGAATACTACTATCAGCAGGACTATGAAGTCGCTCCAGAGGACAACAACCACGAGCTCTATGTCGGGGAAGGTGAGGAAGTTTCAAGAGAGCAGTCGGAGATCGCTTCGGAGTATTTGGACAACAATCCGACCGGCGATGAGGAAAGTCTTGATGATCCGTATAACGATGGCTATGGCACGCATGTAGACGAGATAATCGAACAGGTCGCTCACGACGTTTATGATGACATGTCGCCGATGGAGGCAAAGCAAGAGCATGAACGGCGTCCGAGGAAACGTGGACCAACGGTTGGTTTTTATATATAATTTAAACTTGAAATGGTTCAAAATGAGTGGTTTTAGACGAGAACCTGCGAATACTGTGGCCTCCACCTCAAATACCCCTCCAAGATCCTGGCCCATATGCGAACCCACACTGGAGAACGCCCTTTCGTATGTCCCTTCTGCGAGAAGACCTTTTCCCAACGGACTCCATGGCGCTGTCACGTGCGACGTCATACTGGTGATACGCCGTTTGCGTGCCACCACTGTGAGCGCAGTTTTCCGAATGCGTCGACGAGGAAGGCGCATGAAGCTCGTGTCCACTTCAAGGAGGTTCCAAACCCGAATCGCGGCTACGTCGATACTGATGTTCCTATAACATATCTCCACGACAATCCGCCCTCTCCGAGCTACAGCCCAGCCGTCAAACGCGAACAATCATCGATTGAAGTCAGCTCAGCCGTCGTCGATATCGTGGAATCTGTCGGCTCTGGCGATGTTCCTCTATCCCCGGAACTTGTCGATGGTCCACGTGGTCGAATGCCGATGCTAGAAGTCTGCAACATCTGTGGCTTGCATCTGAAATACCCATCACGCATCCAACAACACATGCGAAGCCATATCGGATGGAAGCCGTTTACTTGTGGCGTATGCGGACTGGCTTTGTCGAGTACGTCCACTTTGAAGGTCCACATGCGTCGATTGCATTCAACTGAACGGCCATTCGTGTGTCGTTGGGCCTGTGGGAAGCGCTTTCCGACGCGATCCCATCGAAATGAGCATGAGAAGATTGTTCACAGCAAGATCAAACGGTTGGTTAACCCCTTTTTTGACGTTCTTAACAGTCAAAATCGTTCCAGCTATCAATGCGCCATCGGCGAATGCTTCAAACTCTTCACCCGTCGCACCTACCTTATCAAGCACCTCACCAAGGATCACTCCGACCTCCGTCTTCTCCCACTATCCGAGAAAGGCTTCCGTGTCATTGCCGTTCCCTGTGGCGAAAACATGTCTGCCAAGGTACCCGACACCTTCGACACCCAAACAGCGCGTGTCTTCAAAGAAGCCGATGGCAGTAACTACGTCGTCGATGTCCTCGGACCCATGCAGGAACCCTCTCCGAAGAACGCCATCCACCTCGAAGATCGCATCCTCGACGACCTCTTCATCCAACATCAACACATAGTTTCGCAGCCACCCATGGACCTTGCCTCCGATGAAGGCGACGCCCCGCCAATGTTGAAGCTTGAAGACGGTGATTCCAACTGCGACGAAGAAGGCTCCTATCTCGTCCAAGATGAAGAAGAACCCGAGCAAGAGGAACTGCTCGTCGCCAAAGACGAAGAAGATGGCCTCGATGATCCACACGAGCGTCAATATGCGAATCTTCTTCTGGTTTAGTTTCAGTCTCGACTTCAAACAAGTTAAAAGCCATTTAAAAAGTAGTTTTGTATGCGATGCTTTATAGTAATGACTCCCCTTGGCGTGTCGACCCTTTCTGATCGCTGTTGTTATCCCCCTTCCCCCACAATTGTTGAGTTTTTGTTATTTTCTTTCTGCAATACGCGCAAAACTACACTATTTTGTTATTGTTACGTAAATTTCGCAAAAAAGAGTTTCATCAAGATTTGTTTCAATGAGATTGACTGGTTTGAAACCAGATTTTTACTTACAATTTTTTTAAAATTTGAATTTAACGAAATTATGGTCACTTTTCAAGTCAGTGGATGGCACACGGACCCGTGTCAGACCACGTGCAGCTCGATGGCAGCAGTCATGAGTCCACGTCGACGGAGACGCAATTCATCGGCATCGATGGCGAGTTGTATCGTGTAATCGGTAGCAGTGGCGAAGCTGAAGCGAGTAATGCCGAAATGAGTGAGGAGAGGCGGCCGAAAAAGGATAGGGTGAGATTTTTCATCATTTTTTAAAGTTTTGTTTAACTTTCGTCTTTCAGAAGTACACATTTTTCACCCGAAACAAGTGCCAAAAGTTCCAATGCGAGTACTGCCTCAAAGTCATCAAATACAAGTCGAAATACTTGGAGCACATGCGGGTACATACGGGTGAACGTCCCTTCCAATGCAGCGTCTGTAATGCCAGTTTCACGCAGAGGGGGGCTTTGAAATCTCATGAAAAGACGCATCAACGTCCGGTGTATCGAAGCTGTCCGGAATGTGGTCGCGATGGCTTCATGACAGCCGCACAATTGGGTCAACATCGGCGGATTCACACTAAAGAAGCTGCGGATAATGCTGAGGAAGAAGCACCCCATTCGAGCACTGACGACGCTCAACAGCTGCCAGAAGACGCTGAAATTCTCTACGAAACCTGTGAAGAGTACTACATCGGCCCACCAGAGCCAGAAAAGGCGCCAGAAGTCGTTCCAAAGGTCGAGCCGTCGTCTGCACCGGTTGAAAGTGCTGAGCCGTATCAGGAGTTGGAATTTGTAAGTTTTCACCTTTTAAACTTCATAACTTGGTCAAAGTTTCTGTTTCAGCTCGACGACAACGTCGAATCCGAGCCCCCAGTCCTGCAAATGTCCAACCCGGCTTATCGTTGGCAAGTCAGCCATGTCAGAGTCCCCGGAAAGAACGTCCTCGAAGCAGAAGCCGAACTACGGGTTGTCAAACTTGACGATGGCCGTCTCGAAGTCAATGGTTTCCCGATCGAAGGCGACTACTTTGAGGGTGAAAACATATCCGTCTACTACTTCACATTGGCCAGTGGCGAGATTCTGACGTTCATATTCGACCATAACAGTGGTGCTCTTGAAATTATTGAACCATCATCTGCGCCAATTGCTCCGGAAGCCAATGTTTCGACGTCTGAAGAAGTTGAGGAGGAACAACACTTTGAAGATGGACGTGAGTTGTTTTTCTTTCTGTTTTGGGGGTCTATCAATGTGATTTTGCAGATTTCGAAGAAGTCTACGAAGTAATCGACCCCAATGCCCCCGTCGAACCGTCCACATCCGACTATGAGCCCGTTTTTGAAGCACCGCACCTCGAACCTGCCCATGTTGAGACCGTCGAAGTCAATGATGGTGAGCCCGTCGACTCCCAGAACCCATCAGAAGCTGCTCCCAGACCGGAATCACCCTTCCCAAACACCGAGCTGGTTCTCGTCGATCCTCGCCAGCCAACTCCCTCGACAAAAGGCGACTACATGGACCTCATGCACGTGGATCGGAACGTCATCGAATCCGCTGCGCCCCAGCAAATCTTCCGTCGAACTCGTGAACGGCGGCGCAAGGCCAAGAACCTCGAATGGATCATCAATGCCATCGCGGAGGGGAAGCCTTTGGAAGACGCGACGCCCCACAGGAGGAAAAAGCCGGTCATCACTAGTTGCGAGATTTGCGGGTTACAGTTGAAGTATCCGTCCAAGATTGCTGTAAGTTTTTGTCATTTTTTTATTTCAAGCAATTTCAATTCCATTCCAGGCCCACATGCGAACCCACACCGGTGAAAAGCCCTATGTTTGCCAGATTTGCGGCCGTGGCTTCGGCCTGAACACTACCCTTCGAATGCATGTTCGACGCCACCTGAAACAACGCCTTTTCAATTGCACATTCCCTGATTGTGATCGTCGTTTTGTCAATGGAGCCCTTCTGAATCATCACATTCAATCAAGACACATGCCTCGGAGAAAGTGAGTTTTTTATAGAATCGAAAAACCTATAACCTCGCTGACAAATTACGTCTATTTTACGAACACGCCAACTTGGTCTTTGTTCTGGTTTTGACGGCCGAATTCGGTCATGATTCTACAGTTTTTTCGAAAGCGAAAACCTTGGCCTTGATCGCTGAATACCATCGCCTTTTTCTTTCAGATTCGCGTGTCTTCGCGGTTGCGGCTCGGCGTTCTACTCGAACCGAGAACGTGAACAACACGAGGAGCATTGCGAACTCGTCCTGATGCCGGCCATTTCCGAGGAACAAGTTCTCAATGATGAAAACCCCGAAGCCATGCAGCCCATGATGACGATTCAAGTCGAGGCCGCCAACGATGGCAATGACATCACCGACTTTGTCGATGGCGCCTACATCGCGGAGCCCTACGAGGAGGACGTCGATGCCGAGGGCGCCGGGCTCTACGAGGAATACATCGACCCCAACACGGGTGCCGTCGAAAAGTGGTACTACATCCCGGAGCAGGGCGGCGCCGAAACCGCCTGGATGGACGGCCATCACGATCTACACTTCGTCGACGGCGGTCCTGGCTCCCATGAAGATTCGCAGCTTCTCGTCGTCGATGATGCCAATGAAAACTACATCCTGCATCAGCCAGAGGACCAACAGCATCAGAACTTTGCCATCGACGAACAATCTTAGCTCTTTTATCAGTCCAATTTGCTCATTCTCGCAATATTGTTATACTTTTTTTGTTATTTCTTGTTACTGTTGATTATTATAAAGTTTATCGTGTTTTTCGATGCTTCAACCAGTGCCGTTGCCAGAGAACACACAAAGTTCGCGCAAATTCGTTTATGTTTTCGTCCTCAGTCCGAAGACGTTTCTTTTGTTTAGCAGTTGAAAACGGTATAATAAAAGAAGAAAACTGTTCTATGTACAAACGTATATGCGCACAGCAAACGGCCCCCGAATAAATAGGGAGCCGGATAAAAAGCCAAAAAAACACAATTTTTAAAGAAAGCAATTATTTTTTCACACAAATTTCTGATTGAAAGAGCGAAACAACAAAAAGTAAAATAAAAACAAACAAAAAAAGAGGGGTAAAAGGTATAGGGCGTTGTCGGTGGTAAACACGAGTAACCGATAACATCATGAATGACAAGATCTTTTAAGCAATGGGTGCGCGTTCCTCCTATCCACGGATGGAATAACCAAGGGCCACACAGACAAGATTACAAAAAAGGGAAGGGTTGGTGGAGACCGACGAGAGGGAGCAACGTCGAGGCAGGACTGGTTGGGCTCGGGATCGAACGTTGCAGCTTCAATCGGCATTCAGTAGTGGTGGTAGAAAATATACAGGGTTTGTTTGAGGAGGAAAAAGACGGAAGACACAATAAAAAGGTTTTTTCGAAGCAACAATAGCAAACATAATGCTGCTGCATGTAGATCGAAGGAGGAGATGAAGAGGAAAAAAAAACAAGACACAATCAAAAATAAACGGAAAAGACAAAAGAACCGTAGAAACGCCGTGGGCTATGGTGAGAGACCCGACGACAAAGTTTGTAAGAGGTGCAAACAACGAGACGATAAAAAGGGGCACAACAGCAGCGTGTTCGCTGATCGCTGGAGTCGCCAATGTTCAGGATGGTGGAATACAATCAGAGAGAAGTGATAACGGATTAGGAAACTTAGAGACGGTGGGGTGATATACAAAAAAATGAACGATTAGAAGGATGAGGCGGGGGCTCTCAAAATCTCGGATACAACAAATTCGGCGAGATTGGGAGAGACATAATGAATGTTGGGCGAGTGGGGGTTGGAAGCCATGGGTAGTTTACTTCTTTTTAACATGGGTTATCAAGTCTCTCTGATTCGGGAAGTGTAATTGATGCTGGCAAGGGTGTCAGTTGATGGTAACGATTCTGAGTGTCGGAGAAGAGGTCAATCGACATCAGCAGCAGCAGGTGATACACGTGTGTTGGAATTGAACATCGGCGAAGACAGATGGATAGCGGTCGGCGAGAACGCGGCGCGTGGATGCCCTTTTAGATTCGTTGAATCTTGTCGGAAACAATCACTGGGTTGTTCTTGCGAATCTCCTCACGCTCCATCGTCTTGTAGTCGAAACTGCAGTCATGCGCGGAATCGTAACGATGCTCACCGCAGTAAAGGCCTCCGCAACGGCAAGTGAAACCTGAAAAGTTTACAATGAAGAAACTGCTTTCAAGAAAGATGGATTCAGAACATACCAGTCAATCCAACACGCTTTTTGCACATTTGGCAACGGTTAGTCTTCTTGGGCGCAGGCGCCGACGGAGGAGCATCCTCGTTGGGTGCCGCCGCAGAAGCAACCTCCTTCGATTTGTCTTCGACGGGGCTGGGCTCCAACGCCTCTGGGATCACCTTCGAGCTGGTCGGCGCAGTCGTCGAACACAAGGACTGGGCTACGCCTTCGATCTGGGCAAAATCGACATTCTGGAGAAGCTTCTCGACCATCGCCTTATTCGATTCGGAAGACGTCACGACAGGGGACGAGACTGGAAAGACTAACAATGAAATTAATTAATGAAGCCATCATTCGCCGCAAAATTAATACTTACCACTGTTAGGGGTTACGCGGACAGTGTCCTGTTTCCTCTTGATAGCATCCTTGAAGCACTTGCTGCAGAGGCCTTCAGTCGCGTTGCTTCCGTAGAAACCGCAGCCACCTTTGCAGAGAGCAGTAGCTTGTTGCGAGTTTTCCATTTTTCTGGATGTGTGAATCGACTAGCGAAAACGGCGACGATTCAAGTAGTTCGATGAACGATCAACTGTCGAAGCCCCAACCAGCAACGACAGCGATAGAATATGGGTAGAAGATGCGTCGACGGAGCGAGCAAAAAAAAGGGTTGTCTGTGTGGACGTGGAGGGGAGTAGTTTTGGCACGACGAAGCGAGACCAAAACGCGCAAATGCGAACCGGGACTGACTGAAAGAGTTGAAAAATTAGGATAATGAAACTTTGGAGGTACACACGTATCGACGATTGCGAAATCATCGAATATAACCGCGCGCACGCAGGAGGGAGAGAAAATGATGACAAAAAGTATTGATTCACGGAACACGGAAAGTGGGGAAAGAAGCAAAAGCTCACTCGCGAGACTACGAAGAGTGGGGGAAAGATGGAAGGATGAGGGGAGCAGGCGCCAGTTCCGTCGGTTAGGACGGACCGACGGAATGGCAAATCGACCAGGGTCCCCGACGGCATCGAGGAAAATGGAAAGAAAAAAACCATGGGAACGGTCGGATGCAAAAAATGGTTTTTTTCTTGTTCTTTCCTTCGAGAACGAATGGAAGGATCACCGTTCGATGGATCTCTGACTGACAACGACGCTCCGAACTGCGCCCTGTCGTCGTTGTCGCAACACGGATGATGATGATAAAAGCAAGGAAAGGGGTAGTTCGTCTCGGGGCGAACGAAGGGCGGGCGGAAAGGGGAACGAGCAGCAGCCCCGTAGCAATCAGTATACGTCAGCAGGAGCAGTGTGGAGTTTGTCGATCTATCAGAAGGGGGCCCCCTTTAAACAGGATCAAAAAACGCTGAAAACACAGCCGCGATCCCGTGAGAATTGCTCGCTATGGTTTAAAAACATGTGGCCCGGGTCAAAGATGGGGAAGAACAAAGTTTCATAATAGGATTTCGACTTGGACCTGGAAAATATATATAAAAACCATACCGAAAAAGGCCGTTCCAGTTCCGGGGTCGAATCACGAGAGATGACGCAACCCTCGCCTTGCCTGAGCGATTACCAATCACAAGAAACAACCCTCGTGACGAAGAAGAAAGAAAAAAAGAAACCAAAGCTCGCATCCATCGTTTTGTTCGACTAGACTGAATGCGTTCTGAATGAATGAGGAATGCAAAGCAAGGAAGTTGGGCCGACACTGCATTGCATTCCAAATTGCCTTGTCGTCATCGATGGGTCGCGGCTTTTACATGACTTTGGCCGTCAGTCTGGCATCGGCGCCGGGGCGCCCTCAGGGATGGAAGGGGCGGATATGCGGAAGAAGCGAGGGCGCACAGTGAGATAGCGCGTCTCATAGGCGGTTTGCGTGTCGCACTTTGCCAAGCTTTTTTTGACAAAAAATGCAACCGCTTCGCATGACGGTTTTATCAGATTCTGATGCTTTTTCAACCAATTTTCATTCTTAAGATGTTCAAAACACCCGTATTGACAAATAAGAATCAATGAATCGGTGGTTACGCGGTAAACAACGATCTGTGGGGCACTTTTCTGCCACGCGCTTGTTATAGGTCGGATTCAAACCCTTTGAAACTATACTCATTCAATACCAAATTCACTTTTCTTAGGCTTAACGTGACGCCCAGAACCAGGGCTACAATTCTATGCAAAATCATCCAAATCGGGTGATCCAATCAAAAATGCAGACCACATTTGTGCCAGTTTTGTGATAAAACAGGAGTTAATTATGTGTTTTTAATGTCTAAGTGGACCAAATCAATGAAAAATGTATGATTGATTAGTAATCAGCCATTTTGTGACTATTAAAACTTTTATTTAGCGCTTGACGGGTAAAACTCATATAGTGTCACATTATAGGACCACCCACGTAGAATTGGATTGCCATCGGTAGCTTCGCTTGTTATCGACTTTACATGATATTACAATAATAAAAACAGTTTTTGTACGAAAGTAATGCTTTCTGTCGGCATACTGCCGATGACTGCACAAATCTACGTGGGTGGTCTATCTATCTAATGCGACGTGAAATGCGTCCATCGGGGGTTTAAAGTATGTTCCAATTGCAATACAAGTTTTCAATATAAGTCAATTAATTATAATTTGGGCAAATTAAGCATATCTAGACATAAAATATATATAACTTACCCCAGTTTTATCGCAAGTTTGACACAAATGTCGTCCGCAATTTTGATAGGATCTATCGATTCGAATGATTTTGCATCGAATTGTAGCCCTGGTTCTGGGCGTCACGTTAAGCCCAAGAAAAGTGAATTCGGTATTGAAAAAGTATGGTTTCATAGGGTTTGAAACCGACTACCAGCAAGTGCGTTGCAGAAAAGTGCCCCACAGTTCATTGAAAACCGTTCAACTCCCAATTCATCGGTCCTTGTGAGTCAATATGGTTGTTCTGAACAGGTTAGGAACAAAAGTGGGTCAAGAAAATGTTAAATTGTTGTAAAAACAACATTTTACTGAAACTGAAATTTTGTCTTGGCATTGTGTGACACGCAAACAGCCTATGAGACAGCGTAAGCCGAGTCTATCTCACTGTGAGGGCGAAAGCACTGAGCAAACCTGCGGAGGAGGAGAGAGAGCGTTCTCGAATGAGGAAATGTTCGATCGCGCAGCGCGCAGGTGCGTCCGCGCCTCCACCGACCGACAAGGGTCTTCGTGGCGGGACCCAGATTGGGATCACATAGTGTACAATCTTTCGGCTTGCATTTCCCCATTACAACCCTCGCTAAAAACATCATTTCCCTGTTATGCTTTCCCCATTTAAGCATCCCAATCGCTTCCCCACCATAAAAGTACACATTTAAAGCGGAAAGCCGTTAAAAAAAGAATCAAGAAAAAGCTCTAAGTACTCAACTTTCTTAAAATTTTGTTTGTTTGCGAAATCAATTGAAACACGAAGCAAAAGTGTACATAAGACCGAGGGCTAAAGACGCTCCACGTCGACGGGAAGCGGGGCTGTAAAAGTTTGAAAAAGTGGAAAGCGTTTTTACGTCTTTGAAGACGGATGGATCTACCGAAACCTATGGTCGAACTTCGGGGTTCGAGGCAAGGCTGTCTGGCAAATAAAAGTCAAAAAGCGAAAAAAAGAAGCAAAACGGAAACGTCAAGTGCTCCAAAGTAGAAATGTATGAACTTCGGGGTGGGCGCGGGCGCGCCATGGGGTGTGCGTGTGTACTGTAGTTGTGGGGCGCGTTTTGCGGAAGTGTGGGGATTACGGGGTCGAGCGTTCCCCGATGGAGGAAGAGCGTTGTTAAACAATTGGAAAATGGCTGCGAAACTTCGGAAGCCGGTGGTGGACGTTCAGTAATGACGCGTTTGGCGCTGACGGGGTTGATCGTTGGCCTGGTCTGGCTACTTTGGAGGTTCGTGACAACTTTCAGGTTCAAATTAAAAGCACAGAAAGCATTCACACGACAGGCAGAATGCTTTCATATTCCACCGTGGGGGTGGCTTCCATGAAAAATGGATGTTTTTTTCATCGCGAAGGAGCGGGGTACTAGCCGCAAGACACCGCGCCGGTCGGTTCGCCCCTGGCAGTGACGTTCGCCTTCGCCGTGGGCGATAACGAGCTCCGCCAGCAGCCTTCCGACAACATCCCCCCGGCGGGATGTCCAGTCCAGCGGGTCTCGAGAAGCATGAAAACCACTTTCGGAAGTAGTGACGACGACGACGCTAGGGCAGGAAGGAAAATGGCAATGTCACGCGGTAGGAACCATAAAGATCGAAATTACTACTTGCAAGATCGATAAACATCCAAAAAACGCAATTTTAACAAAAAATGGTCCCACCACGAAAGTGATCCCAAAATTGGTCCCGCCACGAAAACCACTTTTCCCTCTAATTAAACTTCCGAAAAGAACGCAACTCACTTAACTTAATGTTTCCAAGGATATCCAAGTCCGGAAAGCGTGCCCTAAGGACATGAGTCTTATGTAGGCGCGCCCAGGAAGTCGTGCACTAACGGCGGTCCCGGACTCCAAGTGCATGCTACGAGTGAGACAGCGCGCCGGGAGCCCAGAGGGTTGGCGGTTGGCAATAACGGGGGGCGGAGCCAATAGGACACGTACCCTTCGCCCCAGCCGAGAAGCGTCAGATGGTGTTGACCTTTATAGATTGCGTTTGCGCTGCTCCACGGACTTTCAACACGACAGAGGCGACAAGATTTCGATCTGTCTGGAACACCGCCTCCCGGAAGTTCAAAGAAGCTCCACTATTTCAACACTACTTCTATCATACTAATATGTAACACGGGAGGATTGGCAAAGGAGGACTGCTTTTATAAGTAGTATGGCAGTTGGCGTCAAGCGGAAAAGCCGATTAGCTCGTTGCGTGTGGCGTTCACGTGTAAGTAGTGCCGTGTTGAAGCTGAATTGGCCTTTCAATTGAATCTTTCGGCATTTTAGACTTCAATATAACAAAAAAAGTGTGGGTTGTAATCAAGTGAGTCTAAAAAGCGGTATGCGTGTATGTACCTATTATACGAGGACACTGGGCATGAAAAGAAACCCGCGCGCGCAAGCGAGCAAGAGCTCAATCAACACCTGGCTTCGGCTTCCCCCACGCTGTCTGGATTCTTGCCTGCTTTGCATCCGACAAAATGTCATCAGACATCGGCCTACGGCAAATATTTGAGTTCCGCGAGCGAATGCGTGTGCGCGCACCGAAACTTGTACGCGCACACACGCCAACTAGTTTTTAGTCTTTGCTATCTCCCTGCTAGCCTTCAAGCTATATAGATAGATATTCATACGTCTAAAGGTCGCTCACTTCTTCAAAAAACTTCCGTCTTTCGAAAGTTTTTGACGT
Organism: Panagrellus sp. LJ2284; assembly: GCA_024447225.1. NCBI lineage: Eukaryota > Metazoa > Nematoda > Chromadorea > Rhabditida > Panagrolaimidae > Panagrellus > Panagrellus sp. LJ2284. The sequence goes on from JAMRYC010000009.1 coordinate 1,691,647, forward strand.
GATTATCACTATACTATCACATGCTTGCCTAAAAAAGGCCCCAGTACTACCAAAAAGTTATTAGCACTTTTCAATCAGCACCGCCGACCGACCGCTGATATGTATCTATCTATTCATCGTGACTGGTCAAACACACCCGAAATCACGAGTCCACTTCGTTATCGATCATTCTAAACGACGACGGAAAACAAGAATGTTGATACCAATCGGTCATTACCCCTCGAGGGCTGACTCCAAATTGTGCCTATAAAAAGCTATGATTTCGCTAAGCGGAATAGAGCGAAAAGAACAAACTTCTATTCCTGTCCCGGCCGACCGGGTATAACATCAGGGTTCGCAAAATCAGCAGACACATACATCGGCCATAGGACCGTCGTTGTACCCCGCGTGACCCCCGAAACTCGACGCTGTCAACCCAGAGCAGAGCAGAGCATACATTACGTTAAGAACGTTAAAATAGCCCTGGGGTGAGGCAGAGGGGAGCGCGTTTTACTCGTGATTGCGATCATTCACGGGTGGACGTGGAACGGGTAGGCAGGGATGTAAAGTACAGCTGTCTTCAGGTCGGTAGTTCGGTTGATGTCGTCATGTCACTACTTTTATAACCCACAAAAGTCGCACGGAATGCAAAGTACAGACTTACAGACAGTCTAATGTAAGTTAAGCGAAGAACTTTGACGCTTCAAAGTGGCTTGGCGAGAGGGTGTTAAATGGCAACTGCGCAGGTTGAAAGCCGAGAAAGTGGCTTTAATAACTATTACAAATTAAAGCTAAAGTAGGGTATTTATGTTAAATGACGCTTTGGAAAAGCTTACTTATGTATGTTGAAACGAAATAACGTCGAAGAACGGAAAAGTATTTGGATAGAATGACTGCGCAAAGCCAAAGTGGAGCCCTGGTGGCCCTTGTCTAATCGGTGAAGCATCTATCGCAGGGCCGACAAATGCCCACTTTACAGTCGGCGAAGGTCGGGGGAACGATGACTGCCAATCTATCTAGAGGTCGGTAAGGCATTTTGTTACATTGGCATTCACTGAATGGCACGGCGCCGCTATGTCGGTTTGGTTCGGTGCGCGACCCTGTGAACCCCACCAATTGCATCAGAATGACGTCACACAGGGGTTACACATACCTAGTCTATGTGGAAATCGTTAGTCTAAGCCAATGTCGAAACCCTTCAGAGCCTCTAGGCAGAGTGGATTTAACGAGCTCGAGCAGAGTCCACTGATCTCTTCATCTGATTGGAAGGAAGTTAGCCACCCTTTTGGGGGTAATAAACTCCTTCATTTCGAATGGATGTTAACATTTAGAACCCCGAAAATCAAGTCACCGATTGCAATCGTGTGCTTCGTTGTCATCGTCATCCAATATGAGCAGAAAAAAAATATAGACCAGTTGTCATGAGAAGAGCTGTCAGGAGCACCAACGCCTTCGGAATCGACTAGTAGCGTGTACCCTGAGGCGTCCGCCACCCTACTCCATTTGACAACACATCCATAACGTCAACTTTGTGTGCAGAGCCAACTCCAAGGGACAACGAACGGGAACACACCCAAATGACATGGGCCGCCGGCTGACGTGGTCGGTCTTGACATGAGGAAAGTACAAAAAAACCCTGCCAGGAAGTCGAGAGTTGGACGTCAAACTTTCGAAAATAACCCAAAATTAACCATACTCGAGTACTCAGAACAACAAAGCTACAGGTAAACCATTGCATCATGCAAGGTAAAGAGCACACCGCAAAACAGTGCGCGAACCCCATGTCGTCCACCACTTCGGTCTTCGATGAACACAACCCGATTTTGTATTGTAAGTAAGGCGATGGATGAGATGAACCTTCGCGAACGAACCAAAACGAAAACGAAGAAAGATTAGTTCGGGTCACACTCCAAATTAGAAGGGACTTGTGCAGATTTCGACAGGGGATTCGAGGATGAGTTGGGAAGGCGAAGGCGAAGTGGTGGGAGATTCGGTTCATCTGGCACGAGCTACGGTCGCTATTATTGTTTACCAACAATGGTCGTAATCACACGGAACCCAGGGGCCAATGGTTAATGAACTTGTTGTTGTTTGGCAAGGTTGATAGGCGAACAAACAACTAACAGGGTGGAAGAAGGGGTGGTGACACAGTGGCCAGGAGGTCGGAAGAAGGCCTCTAACGAGGTGTTTAGGCTTCAGATTGGTCTTTGATGATAATGACAGTGAATCGATTCAATTTCACAAAAGTCAAAATCGTATAGATCGAAATAGAGGGTGAACCGCAAGCTGGCTGGCTACCCCGCAGGGTGACACTACACTAGTGATGATGGTTGGCGGGGGCTACCACCACGATCTGCGCAGATGGATAGATCGATCCGTCTGGGTGGTTGTGGTGGGTGGATGGGTGCTCGAGGACGCGAAAGAAACCGGGCGAAGGCAACGACGACCGTAGTCGGGTTGAGCTGGTAGCTCTCTGGACTGCCAGCTACTAGGCAGGCGACTGCATACATCTATCCAGCCCACCATCGCCAACGCGACACAACCAGCCGGTGGTGGGGGCCCCGCTTCGCCTTCGTGCTCCGATGTATATACACAGTGAACCAGCGGAGCCGACGACGACTGCGCTAGCGCAGCAGCGAGGCGAGGCAGCCAGCCGCACCATAACGACATCGACATCGAAGGGGTGGGGCAGCGGCGGCGCGCCTTCGGGGGGCTCTTATTCATGTTCGCGAAAGGCAACCCGCCGATATCGACCGCCGGCCGCCACCGTCGGCAACCAGACAGCCGGTTGCGGGGCAGGACGGACCCCGCGGCAGTGGTGAGCATACAGACACATTTGTGTCGGTCTTGTTTGTCGGAGGGGACTGCCGCGGTGGTGTACCTCGTGGGGGGCGCAGACGCACTCGCAGCCACAAAGGGGAGGTCGATGTCGTGGGGTCGCGCGACCTCTGGTCATCCTAACCCCCCAATCAATGTCATATTGTTCATTGATTCGATTGGCACACACCTCGCTAGGCACGTACCACCTTCCTCAACATCCGGAATACGGTAGGCACAACGACCCTGTCAATTACAGCCTGTCTTGGCCCATTCAGAGCCTCATAAAAAGGTGCATAATAACAGCCTCCAGGCCCAGGCGCCCCCACTTTCCACTCCAACTACCACTTGACAGTCGTTGTTGAACCCACTCAACAACCGAAGAGAAAAACCATTCCAATTGAAGCCCCGCCAGCGGCAATGTGTATTTGATCAGTGTATGTTTACTGACTTGAGCACACCAGATGCCAAAGATAGCATCCCACCCAGTGTCCCCGGAAGAAGTCTTCCCACACAGCTAACCATCCATCCAGCCCTCTCGAGTGACGGTTTCAAGCCTTTTCTGCGTGAGTATGTGTATTTGATCTGTAAACAGCGAGCACAGAATCGAGAATCGGAGCCCCCTCGGAAAACAGCCATCCTCCAAAAAAGCTACGTCGTTCTAATCTGGGTGAGAAAAAAAACCTGAACGGGAGCCTGTCCCTCCAATTGACATTGGAGTGCAGCCCAGAAGTCACAGAAACGTCACTGCATGTGAAATTAGAGTGAACGTTTTCTGCAAGAAATTTACTGGGGGCGATAGGATTCGTCGTCGTTCGTGTACATAAACTTGACTCTGATTCTCGATGGGGGCAAACATTATGGATCGATTGACCCGGTTTGAACTTGTTTCGGTGTCGAGGGATTCGGTTTTACGGCTGAAAAGAAGAAAAAAGTTAGTTTGGCACCATGGGACTATTTTCGCGTCAAGACCAACTTTCGCGGGGAGACCTTAAATACCAAAAAAATTGAACAAGCTTCTTTTTTTGGTATTTGCAAACAATTTACAATAACAGAAAGCTAAAAAAACAAAAAAATGGCCATTTGGGACATTTTCGTGTCGGGACCAACTTTCGCGGTGAGACCCAATTACCAAAAAAGTGGATCACGTTTCAAATTTTTGAGATTTAAAAGCAATTTACGTTCACAGAAGACTAAAAAACGAAAAATAATGCAATCGGGACATTTTCGTGTCGGGACCAATTTTCGCGGTGAGACCCTAAATACCGGAAAATTTCTCAAAATCGCAGCATTTCCGGTATTTATAAACAATTTACATTCCAAAAACCGCAAAAATAGTTTCCCGATGGAACGATCACATTTCAGTTCCCGAGGCCAACAAAAACTGAAACTCATGCAATCTGTTCCAACGCAACCCAAACAAATCGGAATTGAAAACGTAATCACGTGATTGGCAGGCATTCTATTCCGTAACTCCCGCGACAATAAACGATTACGACTATTTAGCATTCGTTCAACTGGCCGCAAGTTGGAACCCCTCGAGGACAATCGCACTTTGCCCCTCAATCATGAGGGGATTTCCGGAGGCAAAATGCATTCGTGCTCCCCACTTTTTCGATTGAAACAGCCGTCATGGGCTTCGAAGGCCATTGCCATCAGAGAATAGAACAGAGGGGGACTGGTTTTTTTTATAACACCACTTCCAATTCGACCATGGTCGGCTCGACGTGATGCTTGGCAGCCATCGTCGCGTCATTTCTCCGCCGACCATGGGGTTGTGGAACACGTGAGCCGATTTTGAGTCGGTTGTCGTCATGGATGCACATGTAGTGCGGCAATTTGAAAAGTTGACATTAAAATTTCGTCTTGCGCAGTAAAGTGAATCCAGAAGGCCGAGACACTACCGGCACAGAGTGAATTGACACATGTCCAGGAAGACCTTCAAAACTGGCAACAAAGGAAGCCATTTGAAAAGTGTCTGCAGTGTGTTCCGGGGTGTACTTCAGCGTTTTCGTGTGGGACTGACTGCTCCTTTGTCGTTTTTCGTTCGTCAGGATGGGGCACAGAACAGACATGAACGAAATTGTTCAATGTTTCCAAGGGAGAGTATTCTTCACATCTTCTTTTTCACAAAACGCCCTAACAAGGGAAGTGTTTATACTAGTTGAAACGGATTTGGATGGGACAAAAAACTTAGATAGTACTCCCATATCTAAGACTTTTCCCAAAATGTTAGCTGCTATTGCGTCCTGAGGGCCGAGAAAAATGCCGTCAAAGTTCGAAAATTTGAATTTTTGGAGGGCCATAACTTTTTTTAAAATTGGCCGATCCTTACGCCGTTTGGAGGGTAGTAAGACCCTATTAGGGCCTACAAATTCTGAAAAAATCGAATCGATCGGGCGTTACACCTTTGAGTAATGGTCGTTTAAAAATTCATGATTTTCAAAGTATCATAATTCCAACCAGTATTTTCCGAGCGATTCGATTTTTTCAGAATTTGTAGGCCCTAATAGGGTCTTACTACCCTCCAAACGGCGTAAGGATCGGCCAATTTTAAAAAAAGTTATGGCCCTCCAAAAATTCAAATTTTCGAACTTTGACGGCATTTTTCTCGGCCCTCAGGACGCAATAGCAGCTAATATTTTGGGAAAAGTCTTAGATATGGGAGTACTATCTAAGTTTTTTGTCCCATCCAAATCCGTTTCAACTAGTATAAACACTTCCCTTGTAAGGGCAGAGGAAGATACATTGCACTTTTTGAAAGGGGTCTTTTCCAGCATCCGCAGACGCCTTTGAGCTTTTGTCTGTGACGTAAAGTGTAGAATGGAAAAAGAGCACTTTTGAGGGATTACAGGGGGTCTAAACGGGGGTTTGCAATGATTCAACCGCTCAATTTAAATCTTTAAAGTGACATTATGCTGGCTAAAGCTGATTTAAGCTCAATAAAAGTTTGCTTAATCAGCTAATTATAGAAAACTTTGACACTTAACCAAAACTCGAACACCCAATTCAAGTTCCAAAGAGGTTCTACCTATAAAAACCACCCCAAAGCAACGACTTTCAACCCTGTCACACCGACATTCAACGGAAGCCGTCTCCATTCACGTGAACTTTCCAGGGTGCGCCTTTGCGTCACGAGTTCGACCCCAGCCAGCAGCCCCATCACAAGTGTCAGCTGGAAGGCATTCCATGTGGCCCGAGGGACCCGAGGGGTCGACAAATGACAAAAATACGGAGGACAAAGTGGCTTTTGCTGCAAATTTTTAACAGAGAACTTTCTTTTATCAGTGAATGTAAAACAAAAACAGCTGTCAAAATAAAACCAAACTATCCACATGACGCCAACCAAAGGCAATACCATGGTACTAAACTTGAGAAATTTGTTTTCCCATTTCCGCGTACTACGACGTCAACTATGTCATGCCAATGGCAGAAGTCAAAGATACGGAAGTCCTGACTCTCCGTTCTATGATCCAATAGCGTTGATGGCATTCACTTCTCATGTTCGCTGGCTGAGCTCTGCCGTGTCTGTGAGACAGCTGTCTCGTTCTAAAGTAAAGTGCCCGAGGGCCTTAAGCCAATTGAACGCCCTGAAAGCACGCGTCTAGACACAGCTGACAGACAAATCTTATCAGCCGGGACAGCCAAGGCGTCCGTAAAGTGTACGAAAACTTCTGTTCCATTTGCATGCACTTTTCTAATTGCATCATTCAAATCAACACTGAACGAACGAACAAAAAAGTCAGCCCAGCCCTGTCATCTCCAAAATTACACATGTGGCGTGGCGCACTTTTAACGCCTGAACAGCCATTGCCAGTCGAATTCAACCTCAAAATTGTGCCTGTTTGTCTGTCGTTTATTGTATTTCCGCTCGATTGTGGAAACTGTGAACGCATTGTTGAGCGGAACCCGGCCAAGCGTGAGGCAGACTACAACCTGCTACAAACTTTATAACAATGTAATTTGTCGATAATTCGCATTACTACCCACTTACAGTAACCCGCTGTCTGTGTCTAATGAAACCACAAAAAGCGCAAAGTTCATCGCCACATAAAACAAAATGCGTAAGAAAAAAATGTTTCATTTCAAAACTAATGGTCCCATCAGTGCGTCGGAATGACGCAAGTCACCGACGGCTGAAGTCTCCCTTTCTGGCTCCGCCCTCTTTTGAGACGAGTCCTATGACTGAATTTCTTCCCCTCGCCTTCCCACATACTTGGTTTTCTGGTCTTTGTGGGGCTGCCTTTTGAATGCGAACATTGCGAACATTCATTATTGATTCACGACCCAGCCGGAGGGCCCCCTCCTGATGACGGAAGCACGTGAGTCGGTCTGTCTGTCGGCGGCAATCGATTGTTCTATGGTAGATGGAAGGGGGATTTGCTCGTGGCTGACTGCGCCCGAAAAATGTGGTCCCAAGGCTAGATGGGGGGAAATAACGCCATGAGGGGGGCCTAAAAAGAGGGGTCCGGAGACAGCTGGCGGAGCGTGCTATGGAACCACGGGACTGACTATCGGCGACTGGGGGGAACCCTGGAATTGAGGGGTTTTCTTATTATATTTTTTGGACATTCTACATTTTGAAGCAATTTACAAACCATAATTCAAAAATAAGCCTCATAAATACAACTAATTACGTTGTAGCCAGCTTATGAACCACCTAACTACAACAATCCGCACCCAAATTGCCCCCATTCTGCGCGGAAAAGCCATTTCCGCCTTCAATTACAATTCTAAAGCCCAGCCAAGGTGACTAATGTAATGCGCATGCCGACAAGACACCCTCGCAAATACAAAGCTGTCAATTTGCTTTCTTCTTTGTCCTCCATCTCCACTCTATGCTATTAACAATGAACCCGACAAAGCAAACGATCTTTCCTGGTTCATTTCCGGTAACAAAGAAGAATTCCTAACCACCAACTGAAGGCTGAAGCTGTCGTTTCTCACACCACTTCCAATTTGCTAGTGTCGTCAGCGTTCGGAACGGCTTTGTTCCGCGAAACCCTTGTGACTGTCGTGAATTCGGTGAATGTTAGGTTCTAGTTTGTTTTGTTAGAGTCGGAAAAAAGCTGAATTGATGATTTGTTGGAACGGAAACACATTTTTAAGTGCATGCAATTCGCACACACTTTACCGAACACCACAAACATCATTCGCACACTTTCAACGAACGCACAGCATCCATTTGCACAAAATCAATTTTAGCTATTGTCTTTATCACGCCATTTTCATATCAAATTAGCAGTGACTAACATATCTTATTGTTCCCAACCCGTTTCCGCTTAATATTTTTCACATTTCTTGTTGACCATGCCAAAATATCGTTTGTTGTCACCGCCGGCAAGCAAGTACTACAATCTCGGATTGCCCCTCGAGGTTGTTTGCGGCACAGCTTAGGCAAAGCCGTCAAACTTCTTAACATCCTACGTCACACCGAATGGTTATTTACAACTGTTCTGTTCTGTTCCAAACAGAAAGAACGCTCAAAAAAGTAGTAGGCCTCGGGGGCTCCAAGTCCAAGTCCAACGGCGCAAAATGACATTTCATTTTAGTAGTCTGCGTGCGTTGTCGCCTTTTTACTCTTTTAGTTTTTCTTTTCTTTCGACTTATACATGGGTGGCAAGATGTGGGGGAGAACGTGAACGAAAACGAACGCGTGGGACAGTTTGGAGGGGAGAAACGACGACAAAATTGACTTTACCACCGGGTTTTGGCAGGGCATTATTGGAAGCAATTCGAGGCAGAATTGCGTGAGTTAGGGGGGAATGGGAATTGGGTGGGGTTGGGGGTTGAAAACAAAATTAGAAAAAAAACAGTGGAATAGGGAAATTGCAATTCGCACATCATTTTGCCGAACAGTGGAAACGTCATTTGCACACTTTACTGAACGATGGTGTGTCATTCGCACAAAAAAACAATTCAAAAGTTATTATTTTCAAATTTCCAAACTCGTACAAAAAACTGTTGATTAAAAATAAATGAAGCTGTTCGAAGTGTCATTGTAAAAAACTTCAAAACAATCACTTAAAGAAGAGTCCAAAAGGCCACTGACATCACATTTCCATCTTAACCCCCAAAAACCACTTCCTCAAACCCTTCCAATGGCTCAGTTCCGCTTCCTACAGAATATTCAACGACAACGCCAATGCAATTTTCACACCTTTAGCCGTCAATGATCATCCCTAGCGTGCTAGTTCCAGCGAGCCGTTACGTCGCTAATTGCCTGGCCTCGCCCACAACCGTATTAGCAAGTCTATCAAGACCATTCAATTCAAACGGAAATAAACACATTTTAAATCCCTCTCTTTCAAACTGATTAACACTATTGAAAGAATTGGTGAAGCGGTCAAGCCGGAAGGTGACTCTGACTTATGCCTTTTGAATTTAAAACCCTTTACATCAATCCGAGAAAGGAAATTGGCCATCAGCACATGCTTCACAAACCACCACTACTTATTTGCTGCTACGTGCTTCTGAAGACCTAAAGCAATTTGGTAGACGGCATTTCGTTCACATAAGCGCCTCAGGGTTTCGAGGGGCCGTGTTTTTCGATTTTGTTTCTTCGCAGCGAAAAAATGGAAATGATACGCGTCTGGGAACGGCGGCCGGGGGCGATGAGAAATAAAAAACAAAAAAATGAAAAAGCAAAGCAAAAAAATAGATGACTGGACGTTGGTTTGGAGCCGTCTGAAAACACACGGAAGTTGTTTCAAAAAAATATATCAATCTCAAAAAAAATTGTACATATCAGACGTGTGAAAAAAAGATAAACTGTCTGGTCAAAGCCATGAATAAATGCAATACAAAAAACCGTAAAGACGCAAAAAATACAAAGAACATTCCGAAAACCCGGCCAACACCTGTTGGCTAACATCATTTCCGACTGCTTTGCTATGCTACAATATAGCCCCCATTCAAAATGCGCATATTAATCACAATCGTGTTTCAACGAACTCCAAACCGCCTCAGGGTTGTGCGTCAAGATAAAAACTTCAAAAAACACATTCCTCAAAACGTGTAAAAATGCATTAATTCGGCGAAGGAGACAAACACGCCTTCACGGAATAATTTATTTCACTTCTGCTCTTTACATGCCACATATTTTTTGAAACCTACGCTTGAACTTTTAGAAGGGGGGTGTCATTGGAATATATAAACATGGTATTAGTCTTAATATCGACGCATTTTAATTAGTTTTGACTTAATTTTTGAAAGTACGCTTCGATTTGCCTCAATTCGACATCAGATTGGTCTAATCTTGCTTCAACTTTGGTCGACTGACAAATTCTTCGCCGTGGAGGAAGATGAAGAACATGAAGGCGATGAAGACAATCAACCAGAACAGGGTGGCGGTGACGTTTTCGGACACCAGCACACACAGCATCATCATGGCAGCACTGAAGATGGCACCCGCGATGGCTCCACCGTTCGTGTTGACATTGAAGACGGAATCTTCAAATTTGGAGGGAAGTTGTGCGGGTTGGACCTGAACACGACCAAGGAAGAGATCTATGGCGTCTTGACGGTAGCCATCGGCAAAGTTGTTCTTGAAGTAACGGGTCAGGGCATTGACACCGTCTTGGAGGGCACCGTTCAGGGTACGCTTGCCGGTACGGGTGTAGTCGGTCTTGAGGGCACCGGTGCCGGCGTATTGCTTGCTGCATTCGTCGCCATTGTCGGCCCAGACTAAAAAAGCAAAACTTACTATTGTGCAAATGTTGACAACACTACAAATTCAATTGTGCAAATGACGCAAAACAACAAAATGAAGTGTGCGAATGGCAGAAAAATACAAAAGTGTGCGAATGTCAAAAAACAAAAAACGCAAATGTGCGAATGCAGAAATCACACAAAACAAAAAAGTGTGCAAATTAAAGAAATCAACAAAAACTTACGATTCTTAAAAATGTAGATAAAATCGCCCAAATCGTCGAGCGAAATGATCGACCCATCAACAATCCCAAGATTTAGCAATTGATGTCGCAATGAAGCCTTGGCAATCATAGCTTGGACGACGTTTGTGCGATCAAGGCAATCCATGCAGTTGGTGCGGAAGTAGCCGCTCTGGGAGCGGGTTTCGACCGGATTTGCGAGGTTTGAGTAGAAATATCTGTAAACACAATGTTGCCAAATCGTGCAGGCTACAATTTTTAACCCAAAAAAACATAGTTCAAATCCCGAAATTGCATCCTTTTGAGGTAAAATTTGAGTAAAAATATCAAAATAAACGCAAAACCTACCCAAATTCGACGATATCCTTGTCCAACAAGGCCCCCAAAACAGTTCCAATACTGTCCCAATTCAACGACTTGCTACTCTCCTTGTGGAAGTCGAAGCCGACATAACGGACGAAGTCCAAATTGGCTTGGACGGAGACGCGTTCGAGTTCACCGCCGATGCTCTTTTCACGGCCTTTGGTGTTGACCAGATTCACAAGGACGTGTTTGCCGCCGTAGATTTGCTTGACATGGCGCATGTGCTTGACGTAGGCCTCGAGTTGATCGTCAGTCGGCTTCAGCAGAGGCAATGGCTGCCATCGGAGATTAGGCTTCTGCGACCATCGGAGCGGGATGGATCCCCGAAGCTGGATGAACGAAGTCAGAACGCGGTTGGCCGGATTCTGATCGCGATCGAATTCGATGATTTGTTCCGTTTCAACGAAATTGGCACTGTTTCCATCGTAATCGGTGCCGCGCTTGTAGAATCGGACCCCGGCGCGATGGATGGAGCGTCGAGAGATGATAGCGAGTTTGAAGGTGCTTCCACGGACGATGCACGTTCGGATTCCGACGAAACCGTGGATGAGTGGAATGGTGAAGTGGGCGAGAGCCGGATTCGCGGCGAGGGGCGTCAGAAGATGGCGATTCCAGACGAATCGATGGTCAGCCCGGGCATGGAGGCCGGAACTACGGTAATCGGGGGTGACATTTTCACTGAGCCATTGCAGGGAATGCGTGAGATCGAAGGAGGGGGAATAGTAGAAGCCTTTGGTGGCGAGGACTAGTTGGATCATGTCGAGGAAGTGCTTGTTGAACCATTGCTAAAACACAACTATCAAAAAGGCCTTCAAATACAGTAACCCACCTGTCTCTCAGTCAAATGCAAAGTAGACTTATTAAACGGCAAGGCCTCCGTCTCCGTAACATGGTAAATCTCAGCATCATTAACCGTCCCAACGATCTCAGCCTTCTTAATCACCACCAAATATGGGCCAGCTACCAGCTTCACGATGCCGACAATGCCATAGATCGGAATAACATCGGCTCCGGCGAGGAGGAGCGGCGTTTCGCCTGAATCTAATCATATTTCCATATATAAAACCCCTCCAAAACTGTAAAAAACGAACTTTGTAGTCGCAGTTCACTCGTCGTTCGATCAATTTCCAAATAGACATTGCCAGCGAGGCTTCCAGTCTTTGTGCGGGGTTCGACGAAGAACTTTTCATTGGAAATGTACCTCAAAACAGATATTTTATATATAAATTAACTTCAAAAAGCGAAAATATATAAAACTCACAAGTTATACCGCTCATAGACATCAAGCTGTTGGGCGCTCATGTTGTCAGTTGTCTGTAGTCCCAAGTTAGGATGATAACCGACGGTTGTCGCGACAGTAGAAAACGCTCACAAGCTGCTGCCGGTGGCGCGGTTATGCATCGACCCAACTGCAAGGAAATGTCTATATAAAAAACCGGCCAAAAACATAGGACACGCGAAAACGGAACGTTAAAGTCGTCGTCAGCAATCGATGCAAATGAAAAGAAGGAAATAAGATAATGGGAAAAGGTTTTGACTGGGTTTGGAAGACTGGATTTTCGGAATCGACGTGGAACTATCCTATCTCTCGAGATAACGGGTGGTATATATAAAGTTGACCGGGTGTCGTCATTGGAACCCATCTAGATAGCTGATACTAACCCAAGCTCATGGGAGCTGTCTTCGGAAGGGGTTAGCGCCAGAAAAGTGGAAAGACCACGGAGAATTCTAGCAGAAAGCAAGTCAGAGAAGCCAGCTTTGCGTAGAATTCGCAAAAAAGACACTCACTTCCACAGGACCAGGTCGATCTACAATGGACACTGTGTCAGCCACGACCACCAAGAGTTGACAAGTCGAACTGACGCGACATTACGCACAATGTATGCAAATACGGGGGCTGTGTCCACGCGTTTGCAGCCATTTGCGACAGTCTTGGTCCGCCATCGGCCATGGGAGAGTCACACTTTGCCAAGAGTCGTGCATTGTCGGTGGTCATGCAAATATTGCCTCAGGGCATTTGCGCCAAAAATCGAGCTTTTCACTTGCTTTTTTTTTGTTTTTTTTTGATAAATGCTTACACAACGTCTTTACATTACTCAAAATGTACAATTTTCTTGATAAATGGTAAAAATCATACTTCAAATTTTCAAATGTTTGTTAAAAAAACGGTTGTGTCATTCCGAAACGGACACCTTTACAGTGGCACGCGCTGGTGAGAATAAAAAATGAGCAATCCATTGTTCAAAGATGAAAACACCCAACAAAAGTTACCCTTCACAACGGCCTGAGGTGACAAAAACTGGCGAAACTGTAACAAAGCGATGGAATTTTGGCCATTTTTAGTTTTTGTGAACTTCTGGAATGGGTGTTGGATCTTCTGCGAATAAAGGTGAAGGTAAGTTTGACTTTTTTTAATGAAACAGTTGAACTCTAATTGGTTTTAGCCTCGCGCTCACGCTACAGTAGCTGGGGCAGTTCGATTGATGAAGCCTTTTGCGGAGATGATGCCATCTGTGGGGACTATCCGTCCGATGACTTGGAGGGGTTTCCGTTGTTTGATGCCGCCGCGAGTAAACGGGGTTTGTCTTTTTTGCCGATTTTGTACAAATATTGATGTTGTGTCTTACAACGAAAGTCTTTTCAGCGTCGGTAGTGACGAATCCCTTCATCGAAGCAACGCCGCGCCAGAAACCGCAACTGAGAAGAGCCCTATCTGAGGGAGAAGCATCAGTTCGACGAGCTTACACCACCGATTATTCTGATAACAGCGACGATCCGGACACTGATGATGACTTTCCAGAAGGTCCAACCCATATCCGGCGAACTAGAAGTGCCGTCGACCTTGGAGGGTATCCGGATCAAGACGACTTCCCAAATCGACCTGTCATTGCCCCAGTCGTCCCAATCGGCTATGGCGACAGTGCGCCGCCAGTTCGACAAAAAAGATTGCGTAAAAAGGCTCCAAAACGCAAAGAGGCCATCAATGCCCGAAGACCCTTCAGTCCATCCCAACTTTCTGATGGCGCCGTCATCGCGGCAGCACCGATACCAGCGGGAAAGCCATCGAAACGAGATCGACGCAGAAGCTTGCCAAATCGTACCCAGCCTCCACTTCCATACGACACTGATGACGATCTTTTTGACCTGGCCCCGATGCCAATGCCGGCAGTTGCAACCGCGCCAAGACGAGTCAAAAAGAAGCAAAAACCAGTTCCGGCTTATCAAAGTTATGCGTCACCAATAAATAATGAGCCGTCTGACTTTTATCTACCAAGTCAAGTGCCACCGACTCAACCGACAAACAATTATTATTCACAGCCGACGAACAATTACTATTCACAGCCGGCTTTGAAGCCAATTACAAAGAAGACTAAATATAGTAAAGAACCCAATTACAAGGTAAGTTTTAAAAACAAATTTGACAGTAATTAGTAAGTATTTGGACTTCAAAAACAAGTTTTACGAATTTTATTGAAAAAAACGATAGTTTTGAACTGAAACTTGACGTGATATTTGAGCTAAAAAGTTCAGGTCGTTCAATCAGGTACCGCTTAGAAGCTTAAAACAATTCTTTAAATGCAATTTTGAATACATTTTTCATTTTTCATTCCAGGTCCCCCAAACCCGCCCCAAAAACGTCAACGCCCCCGTCCCAGTTTACACGGGCCAGCCAACATCCTACGATCCCATCATCCAATCAGCTCCACCAGTCCGTCGAGGTCGTCGGATCAAACCACCCGTCGGAAACACGCAAAACGTGGCCCCTGTGCCGTTCAAAGTAGGTGGTCGGAACCGTGAAACTCGAACTCCCTATTTAACTTCTAATGATATCTGACTGACTTTCAATGGCGATGCTTTCATTAACAAACTTTATTTTTACCACAAAACTTAATCATAAACAATCACCACGGCGAAACAGCGTCCTTACAGTCACATAATTCTTCGAGCGGCGGTGTATCGTCAGTAATTTCGACGAGTGCCAATTCATCGATTACGCGGAACTTTGCACATACTTTGACATTATCGGTTTCGAGTTCCATATGTTGATATTCACAAGGTCCCCAATCAGTGAAATTGGCAAGGGGCTTCGGGCATCTGAAGGCAACTGTGCTTTTTTGGGATTAAATGGAGAAAAAAGACAGACTTGTAAACATTGCACGGCGCATACTGTATAATGTCAAAACAATCCGAATTGCCAAGGCTTTTCAACACTCGATGCGGGATGTGGATGCCAGCCATGTCTGGCGGGATCTCACGCATGTCGATGACCGTATTGGCTTTGACGCGTCGGTATCGTTGAGCCGGGGCATCATCGGTGGAGCAGGTCGCGGAACAGGCCGACCATTCAGCCCAGTCATAGATGCAGAAGTCGTGATTGGAGTAGGCTTTGGCGTACTGAAATTTTGTTTTTCGATGAAAATCGATACTTAAAGTAACCCCGGCAGATTGAAAGACAAACTTGGATGGAGAGATCGTAAAACTTGATATTTGTCGAGATAATCATGACACAGGAAAGCGCGAAAAACATGGACAGCGTGATCCAACGAAAATCGGCTACGATCTGCATGCATTCGATGAGGACTTGGCGTTGGCGGAGCTTAAAGTAAATAAATTTTTATATAAATTTTAGTTAAAATTTTAAACTAGAAACATTAAGAAAAAAACAAAGGAAATTAAAGGTCAAGACGAACCTGTTTCGGACTTTCCTGATAATTCGGCGCATCAGCATGATACAGACCACCCGTCAAGTGTCCCAATACCGTAATAATCTGTCCAAACTTGGTCGTAACCGGCACATTATCGTGTTTCGAACAATCGCTAAGCTGCTCCGTGAACTCGCCGACGAGGGACGGGTCATCGAGATCCTGAAGCGTCGGTTCATCCGTGTCAAAGTCGCTGGACTCGAGCTGTTTCATCTGAGACGTACTTTGCTTCGCTGCCATCTTCGAAATTCCGACCATGACAAACAGACCAATTTCCTTAATTTATGCCATCCACCATATTTGACTGTTTTTCCATGCTAATTTCCTATTCTCTACCTTGAAATCCCGTCACTTTTTGTCAACTGCACCTAACTGACACCCCACAACAGCCCATTCACAACATGCATGTTCAATCTTCCATGTTCAACGAAACAAACAACATTTTTTCCTGTTCTGTTTCTGCCTGATGGGTGGCATCATTGGATTCCTTTCACAAAAGCCGAAGAAGAACACTCCTACGCAGCTACGCAGGGAAACCAAAAACCCGGCATTGAAGACAAGGGCGCGAAGAAAGTTGTTGTAGTCGTCCATGGAGCGCGTGAATGCCTTATTAAGCCCTGTCTCGGGGTCGTTGGCATCAGCCGTGTAAATGGTAGAATGTGGAGCAAAAACTGACACCCCACAAAATGAGCTCCGGGGGTCGTGTTTCATTCTTTTGCAATGTGGTTTTCACTCAATTTACAATTGGGTTTGGTAAACCGATGCTACTAAACTGCTTGCTTACGTTTATCTGGGATTTTGGACATTTTACTGTCGATAAGCTGGTTTGCGATTATTTTTGGTTAAGTTTTGTTATATATTTTTGGCCATATTTGGCTATTTTGGTCTTGTTTTAATGCAAAACTATCGTAGAAACGCAAAAATTTGATTAGATTTGAAAAAGTTGGAATACGGTAACTATTGGCAAAGTGTTGCTAATGCCAACTAACTATTGGCAAAGTGTTCCCAATGCCAAATCTTCAATTACGCCTCTTTTTATCAGTGAAACATCAACTACCACATTCCCTTAACCCCCACGATACGACAAAGCCGTCAAAATCACCCATGTCGAACATTATTTTCCGCTTTATCTTGTCCGCAAAGCTGTTCCGAGCCAGACCCCATCCATCGATCACGCCCCCATCCATCAAATTTCGGACCAACAACAAACCTTGCGAAACTCCCGTGCAAACTTTTGCATTCAAATTAACCTCAACTTGCTTTACACCCTGTCATGTTCTCACCCAGGGCATCGGAACTCCCTTCTCGTTTCACCCGTGTGCCCTGAAGGCATGCGCAAACTCCACCCAAAAGCATGCGCGCTTATTGGCCTCACGCCATTCCCTCCTTTCCCTCTCTTGGCCTGAGGAGAAGAAGGAGGAGGAAAAAGCCGTAGTTGTTTCGAGACGAGAGCTCGAGCTGTCGCGCTGCTTTTTGCCCTGCGGCGGAGCGGCTCTCTTCCAAATTAAGGCCATTTTCTTCGCTGTTGTTGCCCTTTTCTTTGAATGCGCTATGAACGGTGCCCTCTGGCGACTCCGTAAGACGATTACGGCGCCAACCCACTACATTGCCCATCTATCCGTGTCCCCACTGTTGCATATCAGATAGACACATTTCTGTGGTCTTTGCTTTCTAACGGGTTGCCTTCTGCAGCTTCATTTTTTGTGATCAAGTTGCACGCGAAAAGGGCGTCCGACCGCTCAACTTTTTTCACGTCGCCCTCTCACTTTCGTCACTTTTTTCCAGAAGTTCAGCCGCTAACTATCAACAATGCCCTGAGCGCCCACATTCCTTTCGAGGCAAACTTCTTAAGCAGATTAATGGCTCCGGAAGTCCGCCTAGGGCCGTCCTGGCTGCTCGTCTTCCTTGGCCACCTGGTCAGGTGAGTCTTTTCTTCCTTTTCCGTTTCAGCTTGCCTTTTAAAAAGCTTTCCAACAACGCAAATAAACAAAAATAGCAACTCCCATGCATTTTATCATTTTTGTTTATTCAACTAAAATTCCCGAAAAAAGAAAAAAAAGAAGGCTTCCCTAACGGGGAATCGAACCCCGGCCGCCTGGGTGAAAACCAGAAATCCTAACCACTAGACCATTAGGGATGGCGAGAGGCAACGTTGCAGACCCGGTAATGTGAGCGTGCGTTTGTTCCGATATACGTGCGAGAAAATCGGTCATTTTTCACCTCGGTTATATGGGAGGCCATTTTTCAAAGGAAAAAAGGTTGCGGAAATCCCTTCCAGAAACCGCTGATTCAATTACAATTGATGGCAGGGACGGGGGAGGGCAAACAAATGGAGGGCCGTTTGCCCTGGGGCGGTCATGACCCTGATAATTTGTTCCTGTTTGCTTGCGTGTGAAATGTGACTCAATTGGGCATCGGAAATCAGGAGGGGAAAGAGGTTCTATGCAGCTTTTGTTGGCAACATGGATGGCTAGAAGCCGATGCCGATGCCGAAGTCGACTTTACAAATGCCAATGGCATTGTTTGATAAATGGGGGCGCTTAAAAGTTTGAATGCAAATGCAAAAAATAACCCTGCCATGGAAAGATAAAGCATGTTAATTTATGTTCCTGTTTACTACTACCAAAAAAAGTGTGTTGTAAAGCTTTTTAAACTCAACCCATTGACATCTGGAAGACTTTAGGCTGTCCATCTTGAGCCCATGATGAGTCAGTCAAGCGATGCAGGCGTTTTCCAAGTTTTGACTGCGCATTTTTTGGCTTTTGTTGTTCATGTTCACTGTGAATCAGAAAAAAGAAAAGCTGCCACAAACAGACTATGCCATCTTGTCCCCAGAATTCTAGTCTAGCCTTTTTGGGGTTCTTTGTGCTTCGGACTAATTGCGATAAATGCAGGCCTGGACGTGGCTAACGGGAGCGCCGGGCTTTCGCTTTTCACGCATGTTGTAGGCCCTTGTAGAGCATCAGAAGAATTTGCTTTGCTGAGATCGTTGACGAGATTACGCCTGAACACAGCACGCATGCCCTGAGGGGGGTCTTCGTAGACAACAAGCTTATTCAAGACAGATGACATAACGGTATTATGCAGGGTCAGTCATCTGATACGCATAAGCTTGATTAAACACGTTTTTGGGGTTGAAAAACAATAACAAGTTTATTAAATTTTTACACAACCCATCCTCATTATGAAAAAAAACTTGAAAAAATGCTACAGTAACCCAAAAAACACCATTTAAAAAATGAAAGTTTTAGACTAATATCCTCAACAACCCTGTCCCAAACAACCCCCTGTGCCTACCCCGTCTACATCGAACGCAATGCCTGTGGCGTGCATGATTCCTACATTCTCGACGGGTTGTTCTTCTTCTGCGACCCTGACAGTACTGTCAGCATGTCAGAAAGTTTGTTTTTACACATTTTTCTTTCATCTAAACATCGCCAAAAGGTCAGATCCACTTGACAATTAAAAACTAGCCTCATTAAAAGCCACTTTTCAATGTGCGAAAACGTGCTCTTTGAAAATAACAGCAATTAACTACCGCATCCTTCCCTTTTTATACTGTAGATCCTCTTGGCACTTTGACAGCCGCCAAAAAAAGTGCCAAAGAACCAACACTTATAAAAATGCAAAGTGCTTCGATGAGAGTTTATTTTCGGGTCCACTTTAGGCAATGCGGATGTTTTTTTTACAACAATAGAAAAGAATTTTGAACTTTATGAAGGAAATACTGTTATGCAAATGGACATCAGTATCAAAATATGAGCTTAAATTTTAATAATATCGAAAAAGTGCAAACCAAAATAAACAACCCTCCCCAGACGGACTGTGAGTGACACAGTGACAAGTTTGTGCCTTAAGGCTGTCAACTCGACGAATGTCAAGCCTAATTCGTAATAAACGACGCCATTTTTCTTATATTTTTTTACCCTTCCGGTTTACCGAGAAGTGGCAGTTTGGCACCTGCAATTACAAATGTACACTACAAAAAGGGTTTTCTTTGGACTTTCATCAAAGTGCGAACGTTTTTTGGAAAATTCATTTTTCATGGAATAATTCCGGCATTAAAGATGGCGTCATGCATGCTTTAGCTTCTTTTGGCATCGCAAATTTCTAGTTATCTTAAATATTTGAAGAAAGACGCCCCTGAAAAAGTTCATGAATGAAAAAATTATAGTAGTACATTTTTTCAATTTTTATGTTATGCGTTCCCATGCATCCCTTAAAACAGTAAAAGTCGAAGTTATGTGAGTAAAAGCCCAGAAACATGGGGCTGAACTCTTGCGGAAGTTTATTTTTATCCTCCAAGGAGTTTGCACGCCCTGTGGCCCAATTCTTTTCTCGTTGGCCCGCTCTAATGACGACGAACGAACGCAACATTTGGGCGGACATCTGAAATCCAAAGGCACCAAGGGCCTGGAAAATGGATAATGCGGAAAAACAAAAGGGGGGCGAGTGAAACCCGGAAATGAAAAAAACATGCGAGATTCCGGAATGTTGGCATTTAACTATTTTAAAGCAGGAAATTGGTTTATGCCGGATGTTTCAGTGCAATTGGTCGATGAAAACCTGCAACGTGTCTATCAGAAACATCAGACAAAATGTGTTTGTAGTGGGAAGCATACTGTAGGTTTAAACAAACCCTTTGAAACAGTGTATTTCAAGTCTATATTACAGTCAGCTCAATGTTGGTACAAATTTGGGTTTGCGTTTCTTCGAGAATTGCTCCCGATCGAAGGGGTCGTAACAGAAGGGTTGAGGTTGGTCAAATTTAACTTAAATGGCCACCTTTAAGCAAAAACTTTTCAGCGGCGAACACTGCGCACTAAATCGAACGCTGTTAACGCATCAAATGCCATCGATAACTTGGGCGATGGATCCGTAAGTGTCAAAACAGGCTTCAATATGACCAAAGTCAAGATGGCCCCTAAATTTCAGACCATCTTTGCTCAACTACGGCGAAAACTACGCCCGAGTCGTCCGAGAACGCTGGAATATGGGTGATTGTGGCGAAGATTTGCTCATCTTGGTCGTGCAACGTCGCCCGACCGGCCTGGTTCCGCATGAATTTGGCAATGACGGGCGTCCGCCAATGCTTTTCTTATCCTACGGGTCACTGGTGGCCGAGAAGGTCATCAGTTTGGAATCGCCATACCTGCAGCACAGTGGTCGGGATGCGGGCAATCAGAATCCGCTGGAACGGATTGTCGCTGAGGCTAATGATGGTTTTATGAGGGGGTATTCTATGAATCTGGTATGTTTGGGCTTCAAATTTGGCGTTTTTGACAGAACTTTGGAAGGTATTATGCTCTTTTATCAAAAAATAATGACTTTTCAGGTGCTAAACAACTTCATAATCCACATCAGCGAGGCCCTGACCAAAGCTGAGCACCATTACGGTATGCCGCTGCACAAGGACCACATCCCGTTCTGGGCCTGGATGGTCTTCGCGACTTGTGGAGTCCTCTGCATCTTCATGGGCATTGGGCTGTGCTGGATTCGATCCACTACTCGCCGCGGCTCACAACGCGGCAAAATGATCTCCGATCCCAATCGACGATGGAAAGCCGGTTTCGCTGGGGGTATGTGGTATGAGTTGTGAGCGGCCATCGTTCACAACCTTGACTTCCCTTCAACCTCCAGTCAATGGCCTAAATTACTGCCTTTATCGATCTTTTTACACACTGTAAAGGCACTGCCACATATCAATTGTAAAAAAAAAAACATCGAAAAGCATAATTTTTCAACCAAAACATTCTCTAAACCAATAATACGGGCCCCATGTCACTATTTATTATCACCATCACCGGCAGCCATCTACAATCAACCTGTAACGCACTCCCTGGCACCAATCTTTTCTCGGGTTCGATCATTTTAACGGTTAATGTGGTGGCTTTTCTTTCCATTGAAGACTAATGTAGATCCACCCAAGTGCACTTACAAACACCAACCCACCAAGCTTTCCTTCCATCGAGTGTGTGCTTGCACTTTTCCTCATGTTTATCACACCCAAGCTATCACTCGCTTTGTATTGAACCACCCTGCATTTGAGATTGTCGTTTTTGCACCCACCCTTGAGCTCATGCAACCTTATCACTTGATAAATTCAAGTTTTCCGCCATTTTTCAAGCGGCTAATGTGAATATTTTTGACTGCGCATGCTGTTTTTTGCAGTTTTTGGCTACAAAAACAAGCTAATCAGTATGCTAATCCACTTTCAACTTTCAGACGACTCGGCCCCTTCAACAAATGTGAACCTCGTCCAGATGCTGTTTCCGCGTGGTGGTGGCGGTGGAACAAACATCTGATTTGTGTCTTTTTTGATGGCGCCAACAAGTGTGAAACGGAATTGACATATGTTTGTAATAGCTTTAATTTGATTATGAAACCTGTAAATAAATTTTTTTATTTTTTTTATTGCAGAAAGACGGTTTTGAAATAAAGTTTAAATGTCTGACGTGACTCATTGTGAATCGAAGATTGAAACTTTATTGTTAAGTTGAAATTTACTAGAATTATGGAAGGGCAAACGCACGCTTTATTGACTCACATCAGGGGTATTTCAATGTTTTTTTAACACCATGCGTAATGAAAATAATTGGTTTAGTTGAATTAAAGTTGGTCTCACGATGAACTGCAACTTCTTTGTATTTGGAGTCTTTTTTACAGCGTTGATTGTTTGTGTCAATGGAAACGTTGAATGTTATCACTCCAAAGGTTTTAACAACGCAGATTCGAATGACATAGGCGTTCAGTCATATTGTATTTACGGTAAATCCACTTATAACTGAGAATCTTATACATACTTTATGTAATTGTAGCACAGTTAGAAAACGGCACTGATATTCAACATTGCGATTACGACGCCTGGCAGGAACATGGATTACCAGAATGGCCGGATTCCGAAATGGGTGAATGCGTGAAAGCGCCAGGGTAAGCAGTTGCATTAAATAAGAAAAAAAGAAATGAATAAGTTTCAGTTATTTAAAGTTTATGAGATGTGAAGACGATTGGTGCAATACCGAATGTGATATCATTGAACCTACAAAGACAACGGAAATTTCGACAGAGCAGAAAAGCACTCCTTCGGTAGATGAAAAAAGTACGACACAAGAAACTACTCTGATGGTCATACCGACAAAAATAACGCAAACATTAAGCACCTCCAGCCATAACGTCAACGAAGCCGGGGAAACGTTGATTACGAGCAGTGCATTTGCAGGATCGACCACCACCCAGACGCCGAAAAGAAAAGACGCATCAACGCCGATGAATGTAACAGTCAGTCAAACTACGGCAACGTGTTCAAAAGATGCGACGTCGAATTCACGGAAGCAGGATGGGGCAAATGGCGGGATTCAAGGACTCGGAAATGCCGGAACTTCTAAACGAAGTCAAATGCAAAACAACCCCTCATACCGTCCAAACAACTGTAATTGCCGGTGCGAAAACAAAAAAGAACAAAACACGTTTATCGTGATAAACAGTGCTGCTTCGTATAACATTGTAGCGGCATTTGCAATTATCCTTGTTTATCATTTCTAATTTGACATCTGTCTTCAAAACTACACTCGATATCAAGTGCAAGTTTCGTTCACTCTTGTTTCTTGTAAATTAGTTCGCTTTTTTTTGAAAGATTCAAATGTGTGTTAATAAAAACACACCCGCATTGACACTTCAGCTTACCACATTATGCATAATGGCCTCCATGAAAAGAGTCGTATCATCATGAACAGTCACAATATGAATTTTTAGTTTTTAACACAATCGATAGCAGTTAGCCTTTGATTCTTGTCTGAGTGAAAAAAGTGTAAGATATAAAACTAAAATTGGCTAAAATTTGCATTTTTTAAGTTTTTTTAAGTTTTACATTAAATTTACATTTGAAAAAGGTGTCACAACAAAAATTTAAAGTTCAGTCTAGGTAACCAATCCTTGCGTAAAAAGTTACACGATTCACATTCAACGGTAAAAACGCGGCATTGTCCATGTAAATTCACGCGATGTTATCAAATGTCGTCAAATTTTCCTACAAGTTGACTGATGGTCAACCGTCGAAACGTGTCATTCGAACGGATATTCAGTGCTTGCGGGCTTTGGCCATCTTCGCCGTTTTGGGATTTCATTTATGGCCTCAAGTGTTTTCTTTGGGCTATCTCGGCGTCGATGTGTGAGTTTTATCACTTTATATCAACTCTAAGCCTTCGCATTTCAGCTTTTTCGTGATCTCCGGCTACCTCATGACATCGATTCTTTCGCGTTCTTCGGCCAATAAGCCCCCTTTGACCGTTCTGCTCGACTTTTACAACCGCCGAGCCAAACGTATTCTTCCGCCTTATGTTTTTGCCATTTTCGGCACTGTTCTTGTCTGTCAATTCATATTGTCTCGTTCGGATTTCATAGACTTGAAGGAGGATACCATCTGGGCTCTGGGCATTGCCACAAACATGAAAACTATTTGGAAGAAGCAGCAGTATTTCGACAGTACCCATCTTTACAAGTTTCTGCTACACACCTGGTCCCTCGGCTTGGAAATGCAGTATTATGTGTTTGCTCCGGTGATTCTTGGAGCCGTGGCAAGATGTCCCCGACCACTGCTACTCGTCAGTCTGATCAGTGTCATCAGCTTCGCCGCCCAATGCTTCATTACTGACGCTGCCATGTCCTTTGGCTTTGTTGGCTGTCGACTGTGGCAATTCATGATCGGCACCGCTGCGTTTTACGTTTCAAGAGCCCCTGGCGGTGGATACACGCTTGTCGTTGACGAGGAATCCCAAACCGATGACAAACGTGAAACAAATCTCGTCTGGAAGAAACTATGCTACACCGTAACCGCCATTTTGCTATCATTATCCTTGCTCCTGCCTTTTATCAGTGAAACAGTTGTACAAGACACGTCTACCCTCACACGCTTAATCTCAAGTGCTTTGACGGGTGTTACAATAGCTTTTGGAGTTGAAACTACGATAATCTTTCCGATTCCATCACAAATTTCTAAAACGTTGCACTACGTCGGCGACATCTCATATTCCGTCTACCTAGTGCATTGGCCGTTGATTGTTTTGGCCAAGTATCAAGGCATTTTTACTCCACATTGTAAGTTTTTATCATCCTTACATAAAATCAGTCACTAATTTTAGACACATTTGCCATAATCGTCGCTATCTTTGCCTTGGGAATTGCACAGTACACCCTATTTGAAAAGCCACTATCAAAACGCCCTGCAGTACAAATTTATGCCGTAGTTTTACTGCTAAGCATTGCTAGCGTTGCGATTCTTCGTCATCAAAATGCCATTCATAGCGTGGTAAGTGCTACCAAAGTTGTCTAATTTACATCTGTATTTGTCTACGTTTAGTTCGGAAACCCCAAAAACTACGAAGCAGATGAAAACTTGAATGAAGCATGCTGGGTGCGATCAATGGCAGCATTGGAAACCTGCAAGAAACCAAAGCTCAAATGGCTGGGAGATCGAAAGTTTAAACTGTTTTTCTGTGAATTCGAGGTGGGTTTACAGTGTTTAAGCGACGATTTATTAAAATTTTTTTAGGGAACTGGCAGTTTGACAGTACTGATAGCCGGAAACAGTATAACAATGTACTCGTGGCGAAGCTTGCTCAAATTCGGGAAACACAAGATCAAGAAACTATACGTCGCAGCACAAAATGGTTGCTCGATCCACAAAAAACTGCCCTACTTAGTAGACGATTGTACCGATCTGGCCAATCACTTACCCCAGACACTAGCCGAGATCAAACCGGACATTGTGATTGTCAATCAACGGCTGCGGCCAACAGAAGCTTTCAATACGCCGATGAAAGACGAAAAAACGGATCTCCCGATTGTTGCGATGCGCGAAGATTGGGCCATGATCAGCAATTACACCAAAAAGATCATCATTGTTGAGCCCTATGTCAGTCTGCCTGAGTCATTTGACCTTCTGAAGCCGCTTCGGTTGAACGAGACTGATCTGTCGGTGTATTCGAAGTCGTTAGAGGAATTCAAAGCCGATGTCGATCCGGGCTGGGATCGGGTCATCAAATCCGTCGATAACTGTCCAAAGTGCAAACTCATCAACATTAGAAACTACTTGTGTAACACCAAATCCTGTGCTATCTACGATGCAGAGCGACGGAGAAGTTTGTATTGTGACTTTGTGCATCATGCGCCGACGGCAGTCAAACGATACATGCCATCCATTGTGCGCGAGCTTGAAATTTAGTTTAATTATGTTTTACGCTTTAATAGTGAACTTTTATTTTTGGGTACATAAAAGCCAACTTTGATCGTAACGAAGCCGTTAAATGATTTGCAGATATTCAAAAAAATCTTCCATAGCAATTAATTTTAAGGGTACCCGATATCTTAAAAAAGTAAACCACGTTCAGGATTGCATGTTTATTCTTGAGTATAGATTTAAGGTGGTGATTAAATATGTATTATTGCGTAGAAAAATTGGGTTAATATAAGCACGAAGTTCGCAAATAGGAGATACTAAGGCTTAAGGTAAGCGATGATGATTAGCAACCCTGTCTTTTTCTCGTTCTGGGTCGTGTTTAACGCCGTTGTTGGAGTAGACGTGGTGGATGGTATCTCAGACGTGATTGTCGGCGTAAGCGTGGTCGTATTTGGAGTTCTTGTCGGTTTTCCGCAGCGTGTTTCTCCGACTGTACACGGATAACTATTGCACCAAGGGCAATCGCATTTCAAAAATGCTTCAAAACTGCAAAAAATATGTCATTTATACATTTTTAAATGTAATTTTATTTTACCCAGGTCCGCTGACGCATTCATTCATTCGATATTCAGGTAAAATAACATTTGGGTCATGTAACCAATCGGCAGCTTCACAGCTCCACATTTCCGTTCCATTCAAAAATTTAGCTGTAACAGATTATTATATACAACACTAAAATGTTTTAAATCCTACCGTACACACAAAAGTGTTCTGGTTGAATCAAATAGTTTTCTTTAATCCTTTTCCCATCGACGTTTGAGTGACGACATTTGTTAATTAGAGCAAATTTTTCGGCGCAACAGAAATGGAAAAAAGCAACAACGGCAAAAATACAAATGCCCATCTTCATATTGTAAGAAGTCAATATTCCAAAATTGGAATAAATTTTATCATTAACGGCTCCTTTTTATACACACCTAAGGCGGGATTTGAGGAGAAAAATAACCAAAATGGCACGCATTCCGTCATTAAAATAGATGAATCGTTTTATTATTGTATGCGAAATAGAAAGATCACTTGAATAAAATTATGAAAATGTCAAGTTTTATCAAATGATTAAATACAACCTTTGTTTAAATTAAACTAAATTTTACTCACGTATCCCTGAGTCAACAGTAATAAGTTTAAATATTTTGCTTTTTGATCGCATTGAGCAATGTCAGTTATTTTGAAACGAAACAGTTTTTAAACAAAAACTTGAAATCTTGTCACATTCAACCTGAATAAATAAAAATTAAGTTTATTTTGATGGACAAAATCCACGGCGTCGTAGATACATTTTTGATTTTTTAATTGACGCGAAGTCGCAAATCGAAGAAAAACGTAAAGCAAATCGCATTTGGCAGAAGCCAGGGCAATCACAGTTTTTTTGACGGTAGGTGAAGTTTTTTCCAATTCGTCTTTGTTCAAAAGTTCTTATGTTCCCAGTTTCCAGACTTCCGTCGTTGAATTCCTATTGTACTAGATGTACCAAATCTAATGAAATAGTCAAAACGATTGTTTTTGTAACTTTTTGTTAGCGATTAGTTTTTTTATAATCGAATGCGTTAAAAAATCGTGTTCAGATTAGCATATTTATTAATGATATGAGTACGCAGTTTACAAATTAGAAAAGATAAGCGATTATGGTCAGTAATGTTGCCGCTACAATGTTGAAGGAAGCGACACTGTTTAGGCAATCACACTTGTTTGGACCGTTCACAGAGAAAACGAACCCTCATTTTTGAATCCCTCAACTGTTTTGTCCCTCCTGTTTAAAAAAAGACATCAAGCATGAGGGACATTTGTCCCTCAACAATGAGAATGAATTCCCTCATGCTTCTTTTCCCTCGGATATGAGGGAAAACAAGCTCCATGGTATTGGAGGGAAATAGTATTCTGGGATGAGGGAATTCAACCTCTTAGCAAGTTTCGCGCCAAGACAAGAAGCGCAGTCAGCTTGCTGCGCTCTCAACTTGCTTTGGTTGCAAAGTTTCAGACTTAGTCGATTTTTGAGCTTTTGTCACTGTTGTTTTCGTATGTTCCTAGTAAAAAATAAATAAGATATCTTAACCTGTGTTGAGAATGTGTTCAAAGGGTTGTTGACCCGAGTGATGTTTTGTAGCTTTTTGTTTTGTGTTTCCAAACACCATTGGAAATGCACACAAAAGTGTAAGTTTGATATATTTTTTTTGAATCAGGTCATTATTTATCGTCGTTTTTCAGATTTATCTTTACCATTGAGTTGCCATCTCACAATTTGACGTAAACGTAGTGGTTCGAAACTATTCAGGTAAGCGCTTTCCCTATCTGTTGATAGCACGTTGAAAATTTTCAGTTTTCAGAATTCCAATTACAATCCATTCGTCTAAACGTGTCGCTGCTCATTGAAATCCAGATCAATCTGACGTACAAGCAATACACTTACATTGCCGTCATCACTCCCCACCGAATTAGACAATGCCGAAAAGAATGATTTCAACGTTTACATTATGCATTTATGTTGTGTTTGTTAACTTGTTAATTGTTATTATATGTATTATATTGAACGTTGTTTAGTTTACAATGTAATAAATAAATATTGTTCACATATTGATTACAACTGTAAACAATGGGGCGGGGCGTTTCGGGAGTGAAAGCTGATCGCGGCACTCACATTTGATAACTCTACCCTCCACTATGATGCAATGAGCTCTCACAATGGAGTTTCAATTCCCTCATGGGTGAGGGAAAAATTTTTCCTACACGAGGGACAAAAACATCAAGCGCAGTCATAAGGGACTTTTTCCTCCAAAAGGAGGTAAAATTCCCTCACATGTGAGGGTTCGTTTTCTCTGTGTTGTTTTCAGTTTGTCGTTGTTCAATATTTTGCATGTTTCCAGTTTCTGCATTTCCGTTGTTTTGATTTCCATTGCCACTAGATGTACCGGTTGGCGGCGATGGTAAATCTTGTGGCAATGACTTCGTTGTTTCTATTGCCTGGGAGGGTGATGCCGTTATCGTTGGTGTAACATTGTTTGTGGCCACTGGCGTTGGGGGCGTAATTGAGGAAGCTTTTTTTGCAACAACTTTTCGTTCTAATATTTTCGGGGTCGCTATCAACCCTGTTGAGGCGTTTGAAGTCATGGTTGATTGCTCTGTAATGATTGCTGGTGTTGATTCCGTTGTTGGAGCAGAGGTGGTGGATGATATCTCCAACGTGAGGCTTCACAGAGAAAACGAACCCTCACATATGAGGGAATTTTACCTCCTTTTGGAGGAAAAAGTCCCTTATGACTGCGCTTGATGTTTTTGTCCCTCGTGTAGGAAAAATTTTTCCCTCACCCATGAGGGAATTGAAACTCCACTATGAGAGCTCATTGCATCATAGTGGAGGGTAGAGTTATCAAAAGTGAGTGCCGCGATCAGCTTTCCCAAAACGCCACGCCCCATTGTTTACAGTTGTAATCAATATTTAAAAAATATTTATTTATTACATTGTAAACTAAACAACGTTCAATATAATACATATAATAACAAGTAACAAGTTAACAAACACAACATGAATGCATAATGTAAACGTTGAAATCATTCTTTTCGGCATTGTCTAATTCGGTGGGGAGTGATGACGGCAATGTAAGTGTATGGCTTGTACGTCAGATTGATCTGGATTTCAATGAGCAGCGACACGTTTAGACAAATGGATTGTAATTGGAATTCTGAAAACTGAAAATTTTCAACGTGCTATCAACAGATAGGGAAACCGCTTACCTGAATAGTTTCGAACCACTACGTTTACGTCAAATTGTGAGATGGCAACTCAATGGTAAAGATAAATCTGAAAAACGACGATAAATAATGACCTGATTCAAAAAAATATATCAAACTTACACTTTTGTGTGCATTTCTCATTGTGTTTGGAAACACAAAACAAAAAGCTACAAAACATCAAGTAAACTCGGGTCAACAACCCTTTGAACACATTCTCAACACAGGTTAAGATATCTTATTTATTTATTACTAGGAACATACGAAAACAACAGTGACAAAAGCTCAGAAATCGACTAAGTCTGAAACTTTGCAACCAAAGCAAGTTGAGAGCGCAGCAAGCTGACTGCGCTTCTTGTCTTGGCGCGAAACTTGCTAAGAGGTTGAATTCCCTCATCCCAGAATACTATTTCCCTCCAATACCATGGAGTTTGTTTTCCCTCGTATCCGAGGGAAAAGAAGCATGAGGGAATTCATTCTCATTGTTGAGGGACAAATGTCCCTCATGCTCGATGTCTTTTTTTAAACAGGAGGGACAAAACAGTTGAGGGATTCAAAAATGAGGGTTCGTTTTCTCTGTGTTATTGGCGTAACTGATTGCTCAGTAATAATTGCTGACGTTGCTGTTGTTGTTGGATCAGCGGTGGTGGATAATACATCGGATTTGGAGCTTATCGACAAAGTCGTCGTCGTAGTTGGAGTTATTGTCGGTTTTCCGCAGCGTGTTTCTCCGACGGTACACGGATCATTATTGCACCCAGGGCAATCGCATTTCAAAAATGCTTCAAAACTGCAAAAATAGGTATAAGTTTTTTATACATTTTAAATGTAATTTTATTTTACCCAGGTCCGCTGACGCATTCATTTACCGGAAAATCTGGTAAAACCTCCTTTGGGTCGTGCAACCAATCGGCTATTTCACAGCTAAATAGTTCAGTTCCGTTTGTAAACTTAGCTGTAACAAATTATAATCTTTAAAACCTTAAAATGTTTTAGATCCTACCGTACACACAAAAATGTTCGGGTTGACTCTTAACAGTTTCTTTAATCCTTTTCCCATCGACGTCTGAGTGACGACATTTACCAGTTAGATCAATTTTTTTGGCGCAACAAAGTTGAAAAAAAGCAACAACGGCAAAAACACATATGCCTATCTTCATGTTGTAAGAAGCTAGCATTCCAAATTTGAAATAAATTTTATCACTAAAGTCTACTTTTTATACACACTCAGGGCGGGATTTAAGGAGGAAAATAACCAAAATATCACGTTTTTCATTATCAGAAGGAATGAATCACCTTTTCATTCTATGCCAAACCAAACGATCATGTGATACATTTCAATTAAACTATAAAATGTCAATATTTACTTCGAATTTTTATATGCAACCTTTATTAAAATGAAACTAAAAATAACTCTGTATCAGTGATTCAACTGTAACAAATTTAAATAATTTGCTTTTTGACCGCATTAAATAACGTTTAAACACAACAGTTTGAAAACCAAAACAAATTTCTTTAAATTTTAATATTTAATAGTAGAAAAAGACATTTAAAACAATGAAAACAATTGATGGAAGTACTGCGTAAGCTGCCGAAAACGGTCCATAGAATGTTGCCGCTACGACAACTTCTTTTTTCTTGGTGTGTTTACAATCACATTGGCACACGTTTGAAATGCTTTCAATACTTTTGTGAACTGCATTAACCGAAGACGGGTAACTGTCATGTAAAAAGGTTACCATTGAGGTTGTGGTGGCAGCTGTAGTCAAGGGGGTCGATGCGGAAGTGGTCGATTCACTTGTCTGGGTTGTTTCTGTCGACAGAGTCGTTGTCGATCTTGTTGTTTCAGCCGATTCTTCTGTCGAAATTGTTTCATTTTGTTTTACAGATGGTCCTGTTCCAGTCGCATTTGTTGTTCTTGGTGCCAAGATTGGCGTTGATGTGGTAATTGGATTAATAGTTGCTGAAGTCTCGGCTGCTGTGGATGTCGGTGTCGTAGTCAGGTCTGATGTGCCACTTGTCGTTGAAGTTGATTGAGTAGTTGGTTTTTCTGTAGTTGATATCGGTATTTTATCCGTTGTAATCGTAGTCGGCGTGTTCGTGATTGTCGTCGTTTTTGTTGTTATTGTACTTTGATCAATGTCACTTGTCAGTGTTTCCGATGTTGTTTTCGGCTTTTCTGTTGCTTCTATAGTTGTTGTAGATGGAATAGATGTAGTTATCGGTTCATTCGTCACAGTACTCCTTATTTCAGTGGGCGTGACAGATGGTGTTGTGAAAATAAAATCAGTGATATCATTATCAGTTGTCGTTGTGTTCTCCTCCGGGCAAATATAATTGCATTTATCATAATCACACAGTTGAAATGATGTGTAACTGAAAATAATATCTTTGGTTCAACAATACCTGATGAGATTATCAACAGACTTACTTTGAAAGAGTGTAGTTACATATGTTTATTCTTAACCCTTCTATTTTGTATTTACCTATTGTGATATTTAGTGTATCTCCGTTATCACCTATCTTCACTTGCGTTCCATCTTCTAATTCATCTAAAAAATACATAACTTAAAATCATTACAAATTTCGTAGCGAAAAAAACCTCACATGCTATGCAGTATACCGCATTGTTTTCAGTAAAGGTGTTATCACTAGTCCAACAAATTCTACCATAAACTAAACTCAATGGACAAAGACAGATCAAAACTTTGAAAATAAACATTGTACTTTTTACAATAAAGAGTACAATGTAGTAACAACTGATCTATATAAGGTTTCAAGACCAAAGGCGGGTCGACTGAATGACAAAGGTTTTCGTAGAAGTAGACTGATTCATTTAAATTAACAGGAAATTTTAACATTCCTGACGGCTAGACAAAAAAATTTCAATTTGATTTTTAAATTTCTAAAGACTAGTTTGTTTTTTGAGTCACAATAGCGGCTTTTCAAAGCAAATTCGAGCCAGTTGTTAAAATAGTTGCATGGGTTTTGCATATTTGCTGTAGATCATTGGTTTTTGTAAATACTTTTGGAATTTTGTTTATCAAGAACATTAATGTTTTGTTTTTTCGACAATTTTATTTACAAAGATAAAATAGAGCAGTTTTTCAAAAGGCTAAAATTGATGGAGCAGTGAATTACAAACTTTGGCGAGCGAAAGTCAAACTTTTACATTGTTAATGAAACAAATAAGCATAGAAAGCCAGTCCCATAGTGACCAGCGAAACAGACAGTGAAGCAGCAGAGCTATGGTGTTCACAGTTGCAGTTACAGTTGTTCGGATTGCTGGAAATGTCGGCATACACGGACGAGTTAGGCGCCACGTTCAAACTCAATTCCTCGGTTCGTTCTGGTGTGCACGGTGTGTTACAGTTGTCCTTGTCGCAGATCAAAATTGCGTTATACCTAAAAAACCAACACTTTTTGAAACCGTAAAATGAAATTTCAAGACCTACTTTGAGTTTGAATAGCACTGATTCAACTTTCCTGATGGGACTTCAAATTCTTCCCATAACTGGTTCAGCATTTTGACACCGTTGCAACCCTGCTTTTCGAAGTTGTCAACCGTTTTGTCTAAAAAAGTATTCATTATTTTAAAAAACTTAAATTCAAAACTTTACAATAAATACAGTATTTTTGTTGAGGCCAGTTGTGCAATGGCGCTTCATTGTAGCATGAAATACCTGCGACAAACTCCAAAACACACGATAAAAGAATAACCTTGAAAAACATGGTTCAACCACAAATCGCAGTTACAATCAACACTGTTTCAAATTTTTATAACAGTCACTACTAAAAAGGCGGGTTTCTAGAACTTTTTTGTACTGTGTGTTCACAATTTCAGGAAAGCTTGAATCGGTGGCATTTGATCAAAAAATCTAAACTGTTCAATGTAAGCTGACATTTTGAAGTTGCTTAATTACACAATAAAGTATGAATCACAAAATTGGCTGCTGTCTGTGACGGACTAGAAATCAAGAACTTTGCATTAACAATCAAAAACGTGAAAAGCAGGAAGTAAAGAGCTATTGGTGCAAACCACAATTTGCGTTTTATACCACGATTTGCATTTCTTGGAAAAAGGTTCAATTGAATTAAAACTGTTCCTAATTACAGTTCTTGGCTGCATTTTTAGTCACCTGGTGACGACTATTAGTGCATTCCAGGACAACTTGCTGTTATAATTTTGTCGATTAATGCTCCTTGCACTTTGCTAACATTAACTTTGACAGGATTTTTTGCAATGACGTGATTGATTTGAAAGATTTCAAATATGACAAAGTTAACATAAGTCCCAAAACCACAAATGCAATTGAACGTTGTTTATTATTGTCATTGACAAGCGATTTTAGTTGCCTGGTGGTAAGAATAAAAACATGTGAATGTCAGTTAGAATTGGTTGGCATTCTTGTTCTCCCGGCGTAGAACGCATACCGTCAGGCGACAAACAGGTTGTTTTGTGTTTTGTCTTGGTTGCATCGGCATTCACAGTTGTTTGAAGTGGATGGAATGTTGTAGACCACATTTACTTGTTTGTTGTCAAATATGTTTGTCAACGGAAGATGAAGACCCTGGTCATTTTTTTCACACGGTGCAGTTTCATTGATTGTTCCCGGTCTGGAAGGAGGTGCCGTCGATGTAGTTGTCTGTGTTGTAGTTATTTCTTTGGTTGTTGTAGAAGTCTGGGTTGTTGATGTCACCGAAGTAGTTGTTGCCTGCTCCGTTGTAACTACAGCTTCCGTTGTCGTTGTAGGTTCAATGATTTCACACCCCGTATTGCACAAATCCTTATCACATCTCATAAATTTTGCATACCTGAAACTTATCATTTTCCCTTTCAAAAGAATCAAAATGCCTTACCCTGGCGCTTTCACGCATTCGAACATTTCAGATTCCGGATATTTCTGTAAATCGTACTGATCGTAATGCTCATAATCGCACATTTGAAGCTCAGTTCCATTCTCCAACTTCGCTGCAAAGTTAAACAAAGTTTTAATATTGCGCAAAACTGTAAAATCTACCGTAAATACAGTATGATTGATAAGCTTTGTCATTATAACTAAGATTGTGGTAACAGTCTATAGCTCCAGTAACATAACTGAATAGCAAAGAATGAACAATGACGGTTGCAAAGACGATGAAATTCATGGTGAGCAAAACGAGTGTGTGTTATGTTAGGTGGTAACACGGTTTTATGGCAAACGCTTGATGTTTATAAACCGGTAAAAAAGAAAACAAGGGGGAGAATAACCATATTGCTATGCATTGATGCAACGAAACATATGTATCATTCCTGCTCTTGTTTTTGCATGTATCAACAATGCTTACGCAAATGCATTTTTGATGGTTTATCGTGTTTAACGCATTAGCATGATAATAATGAGTCAGATTGACGTCTTCATTCCAAGGAACTAACTAATTCTGAAGTTTTTGAATCGCGATTTTCGCAAGTTGAATCTCAAAGATTTTGCTTTAGATCTCAATGAGTTTGTGCATGTATCAAAAAAGTAAGTTTAAAGTGATTAAAAATATTTTATTCGGGTAGAAGCAAAACAAAAAACTGAGATTAATACCGGTGACGGTTCTTCATCATCTTGAGGGCTTTGGCCATGAGTGGAGCAGGTCGAACTTTAGCAGGGGCAGTTGCTCTTGGCATCGGCACCGATAGTAAGGTTGAACCACGGCTACTATTGAGAGGCGCCATGCATGATGTCGAAGCTGCTTTCACGTTTTCCAGGTTTTCTGGGATCTCGCTGAAGCTGCTCGACCGTGCATCGTTGGAGCTGTTGTTGCCGTTGGCGTTAGATGATTTCTGTCTTCCAGAATACACTTTTGAACGGCAGTGTTTCCGCTCGATGGCGAACAAACCGTCGTCTGCTTCTTCTACAGATGTTTTCGGCGTCGGGATATTAGCGGCAAGCGGGGTCAACTTAATACTAAGGTCTATCTTTTTAACTGGAGGCACATTGCAAGCATTCAAAGTCTCGGCAAAGGACAGCCCAGAGGCTGCCGTGGTACCGTAAGCCAGTGAATCCTGGGCAGGCCGCTTCTTAGACGGCGTGGGCTCGTCCATTACGATGCCTTTGGCTTCGGCGGCTATCGAGATCCACTTCTCGATGAGATCACGGGCCAGTTGACCATGCTCCGGATGGTCACGAAAGGCGTTGACCGCCCTTCCGACGGCGGTTTCTGCCATAACCGGCTCCGTGAGGTCGAGACGGTCAAGTCGTCGCAAAGCATGGCCAATCTTCCGCCCGTTGCCTAGCTGCGTGATGTACTTGCGTACGGTTTCGACGATAGGAGCAGAGGAGGTGGCCATCGTGGTGGTGAAGGAAGTAAGAGTCTGGAAAATCGTGAATGGTAAGAAAATTTCTAAATTGACGAAAAGCGACACGATAACAACAAAGCAAAGAAGAGCATCCGAGCTAATGAAGAACAAGTGATCGAAGGGGCCTTCAAGTAGTAAAGGTTGCCCAAGTACTAACTAGCACAGCAGTTTCTAGATCCTGTTTCTGTGCCATTGCGTTGATTGGAAAAACCGCATAGAAGTAAACCATTAACTGTTTCTTGTTTCTTCCTTAAGGGGATGCATTTATGTGTCTTCAGGGAAGATGTGCGACTATCTAGCTATCTGCGCAGTGATATAGCTGTTCCTTTAGCTTAGCTAGTACATTTTCGCACAAACAATTTCTTCTTTGGCGCCAAGTCACGCCCAAGTTGATTTAAATATTGATTTGTAGACCTGAAACTCGGTTACGTTACAGTATCGAAGACCTATGATTTAGTTTGAGCATTTAAATCTTAACCTCCATAATTAGCGTTTGTCCATGACAAGACAGCGCATTCTAATATCACGATAAAGTTCGTACACCGTAATTTAACGAAAAATTTTTGGAGCAAGAACTTTTGTAAGATTGGTTACTATCAGCAGAATCAGAGTTGACAAATGTTTGTTATCAAAAAATTAAAAATGATAATTTAAAAATTTTCATCGCCCATGGCGGTACTTCATCATCTTGAGGGCCTTGGCCATGAGTGGAGCGGGACGCGCTTTGGTAGGTGCAGCAGTTTTGATTGCCGGCGTCGACAGGTTCGGTGATTCAAGGCGACCATTGATAGGTGCCAGCGGAGCTCTGTGTGACGAAGAAGCTACTTTTTCATTTACTTTCTTCAAACTCACTGGGACTAGCTGCACCGTTGATTCAACCTGGGCGTCAGTGTTCTTGTTGATACTCGACTTTATGGCGGCAAGGCGGTCCTCATGCTGCTGGATGTGCTTTTGATAGGTTAACCTCCAGGAAAAGGTGTCTCGAGCAGTCGCCCTAGGGAAGTCGCGAAGACAGATCTCCCTCCAGATAATCTCTATCTGTCGCTGCCATTGTGGGTTGAGAAGCTCGATTCTCTGGAGCTGCTCAACTGTGCACCGTTGAAGAACGGGTTCAACTTGCTTGTAGGTGGCAGTGGAGGGGTCTTGAAGCAATGCTGAAAGTAGTCAAGTTAGTATAAAGTTGTCGAAGTTATGTTTATGTGAACTTACAATCAATGGTAGGCGGACTTGAGCTGGTCACGCCTGATGCTTTTTGCCTTCCCGAATACACCCTCGAACGGCTGTGTTTTCGTTCAATAACAAAAAGATCATCAGTTTCTATTGACGCCGCCACAGGTGTCGCTTCATTTGAGGTAGCGGGTGTCAAACCCGAAGTCTCGTTTAGTTCGGCTGTGGGTGTCGGGGCAAGCTTTACCTTCTTTGCTGGGGCCGATGCAGAACACTCCCTCAGGGCCTCTTCGAATGAGAGCCCTGATGCCGTCGTAAAACCGTCGGTTGCTGGCCGCTTTCTGGATTCCAACGGCTCGGGGGCGTCCATGACGATGCCTTTGGCTTCAGCTGCAATCGCGATCCATTTTTCCAAAAGGTCACGAGCGCATTTCCCGTGCTTCGGATGGTCGCGAAGGCGATTGACCGCTCTTCCAACGGCGGTCTCGGCCATGACAGGCTCGGTGAGGTTGAGACGATTTAGTTTTCGCAGGGCATGGCCGATTTTTGATTCCTTTTCAAGCTGTCCAATGTACTTTCGGACGGCAGTGACGGTTTCGCTGACGGTGAGGGTCGAAGCAGGCATAGTATCGTTGAAATTGGCAATAATCTGAAGAACAGAGGATGCTAAACAAAGTTGCAAAAAGCAAAACGACACAAAAAACGGTAAGCAATGAATATGATGCAAGCTAATGATGCACAGGTGTTCGCACCGACTAGCCAACAGGCTAAGCTTACCCACACACTGACAAGAAGAGGAGGTTTTTTTTTTCTATACAAGTCGTCACGCAATACGGTTTTTACCGCAGGAACGACATCCGGTGTTTATTCCATAGTAAGGTGTTGTACCTCTTAGTGCTTGTCTAGGATCAAAAAGCTTCGTTAGGTTAGCTAACTAAGCTATCCGCAATCGATCTACACGACAAAAATTCTTTCTGGCTTTTTCACTACCGTAAGGAAAAACTACGGTTCATTGATTTAGTTGTTTGTCCGTGATCTCCACATTCTATTTTTAACGACTGTACGTAACAACTTTTGCCAAGTTGATTCCAAACGTTATTGACAGATGTTTATCATTAAAAAGTGCCGTTGTACATATTCTGCATAAGATGACATAAACAACGGCCGTATTTAGCAAGTCAATAAAGTCAGCAATTGGTCATTACAATGATAATCTTTACGCCATGACGAAGGTGTTTTGTCCCTGTTTTTGGCTGCACCGGCATTCACATTTGTTTGAAGTGGATGGGATGTTGTAGACCACATTAACTTGTTCGTTGTCAAACACGTTTGTCAACGGTACTCCCAATGGTTTGCTTTGGTTGTTTTGTTTTCCAGTTTCTGTAATGTGCTATCGTTTAAAAACTACCGGATCATTGTTTTTTTTAAATACCGCAGATTGGACCAATAATTGTTATAGATGTACCATTTGACGGTGGTATCGGACTTAGAATTGGTAAAGATGGTGTTCTCGTCGCCATCGAAGTTTCCGTAATTACTGCTTCCGGGGTTGTGGTCGTTGCCGTTAACGTGCTGCTTGTTAAAGGTGGTTCCGACAATTCGTTGGTAATGTTTGGCATGAAAACAACTGGATTTCTGCCGAATATGGAAGTTGTCGGTGATCTTGTCGTTACTGGTGCCTCCGTTGTTACCGTTGCCAAGGTTGTGGAAGCTGCCGTTGACGTTGATGTGATACTTTTCGTCGGAAGTGTTGTTGTTACGGCTGCTGTTGAGAGCGTCGTTGTTTTCGGCGGCGTCTCTGGCCACGAAACAATTTGTACGCCTTTGCAATCGTTACTATTACACCATACGGTTTTGCATCTTTTAAAGGCAGCAAGACTAAATATTAAACTGCTGAAGTCGTTTAGTATTATCTATTCTCACCCTGGTGGTTTGACACATTTGTTCATAGGAGTGTCTTCTTCCTTAAAATTAAGTTTCCAACCTAAACTACCGTTAGCACTCCGTCGTTCTGTACCGGCTTCGTTTCGAGCTTAAAAAAAAGTGAAATAGATTTGTCATAATCTTCGTTACCTACCATAAATACAATAAAATCCTCTTTTACGCCAGTTGCTGCCATCGTACTGATAGCAGTTTATGGGGTTATCACAAAATGCAGGCCAAATCGCGAGAACAGTGTAAACCAAAATGTTGATATTCATTTTAGTGAAAACTCATCAACACGCAAATTGTATCTTTTGTTTATATATTTTAAAGGAACTGCAAAAAAGCAAATGATTTTTGCCTTTACATTATAAAACGATGCTTACGCATGTAAATTTTTTGCTAATTAATCATGTGTAATGTGTTTTTACATTTCCAAATAATGATGATTCAAGTTAGTTTGGTACATTTGATTAGCAAAAGCGTTGAAACATCTTATTTAAAACCAGAAAATGAGAAACATCTATAAGCCAAGTAGGCTTACAGTAGTTTTATTTTGCAGGCTCCGCCCCTTTTGAGTCATTAGGCTTCTTACTGCCATCAGGCTGTGGCTCGCTCCCATCTTTTTGTGACGCTTTTTCGGCCTTTGACTGTTCTGTTCGGTCTTTGTCAGTTTCGTTAGGCTTGTCGTTGAATTGGAACAGATGGATGCGTTCGTGCTCGTGTTCCTTGAACAGTTCGATTTCAGTTTTTCGGAGCCTAAAACAATCAGATGAAACGCATCAAAATACAAATTACAACTGATAAAAACGCACATGTTCAACTTGGCCAACATCCCGCACCGCTTATTCTCGAGATAGATCCGTCGAATGTACCTATTCATGCGTTCCGTGTCCATCTTGGCCGTGAAGGCATCGACTCGTCCGCCGGTTTCCAACGCCATGTGCCTTTGCAATTCTTGCCGCCTTCGCTCCGTCAATATCGCCATCGTGTCATGGACGCAGAGATTGGATCGGGTCATGACGGCCCGAGTCGGATCAACGCCCTCCTTCCGCAGACGCTCCATGACCGTAGCCATGGGGATACGTTTGACGACAAAGTTGTCCCGACACTTAAGGGGCGCATGCTCGAAGAAAAGCTTGGCCGAATTGATCGACCTCCGCGTAAACACGAACATGGCCAACAAATTGACAAAAACAAAGATTGAGAAGGATGATGGCGTCAATTCCGTGTGAAAATGCGGCAAAAGTTCGGTCGTCATTTTGAACGTGATCGGGCTGACGGCGCAATTGGCCTCCGTGCAACAGTACTCGAAGATGTAGTTGTCGTCGTCGTCCAGGGTGTAGTATTTTGAGGTTGGACTAAAATGACAGTCTAAATTTTCAAAAAGTAGCAAAATTCCATCAAAAAAGGGCAAAATTTCATCAAAAAATAGCAACATTCTTACAAAAAAAGGCAAACTTCCATCAAAATAAAGCTTAATTCTTTCAAAAAATGACAAAATTCCATCAAAAAGGCAAAATTCCATTACAAAATGGCAAAAATTTTAAATAAAAAGATGAATTTTTTGCAAAAAAGCAAAACTACCGTACCCATTACAAGAACTATCCTCAATATTCCTCTCAAAACACGAAATATTAGCCGCATCATTCCCAAAGAACTCGGTCTGTATCCGCCGACGAATAAAGCACTTGTGTAGCTGTGGATTCAGCGGTTGACTGCATTCAAGTGCCATTCCATCCTAAAACCGCCCTTTGAAACACG
Source organism: Panagrellus sp. LJ2284 (assembly GCA_024447225.1). Classification (NCBI taxonomy): domain Eukaryota; kingdom Metazoa; phylum Nematoda; class Chromadorea; order Rhabditida; family Panagrolaimidae; genus Panagrellus; species Panagrellus sp. LJ2284. The sequence goes on from JAMRYC010000009.1 coordinate 1,732,543, forward strand.
CTTTTTCAATTTTAAACCCACAAAATGGCTAGCGTGTTGCAGATGCCTATCCGCATATCGAAAATAGATCTCGCCCCAACATGTCGGAATCGCCTTGGGCGTGTTATCAACAAACGCTCCCGCAACCCCAACCACAGTAACCAAAACCCCGCAAAATAAGCTCAACATTAGGATCCTCCAAAAACTCAAAAACCTTTATTCAACCCGTCAAATCGACAAAACTTAACAAACTTTATGCAAAACTAGAGGGGCGGATTCAGATCATACCTCGACGAATCCTGCGTCGTGTCATCGCCAACGTTCAAATCGTCGAAATCGTGGTTGCCACCGAGAGCGAAAATGTCGTAGGGATCGTCGAACTGGTCCGAAATGCCGGCCTGTTCAAAGGTGACAACATCAGGATAGTGGAAAGTGTCATCCTCAAAATTGTAGTGTCCCAGATCGAGATCGGCTTCGGTGATGTTGTGCGGATAGTTCTCCTCTTCAGGGACGGCTTCCATCGGCTTCGGTGTAGCTGGCTTCTTTGCCTTTTTGACTTTCTTGTTTCGAAGCAGTTGCATGTGGCGTTGGACGATGCTTGACAGTTCTGGTGAGTCAAAGGCGCCGACATTGGCTTCACGGGGTTGAGACGACTTATCAGTGTCGCCATCCAGGGAGGCTGTGGAGGTCGATGGTCGGGATTCGTCGCTGACGATTCTGGAGGCGTTTTTCTTGAAGGCTGGAGGTTTTGGGTTCATGGCTGCGATTTCGGAAGCCTTTTTGCGATGACCCAGTCGAGCGACGATTGAGAGGCGATGTTCGGCTTGGCGGAAGGCAGTGAAGGCTTTGGTCATGGTCGTGCTGGCGTGGCCGGTTTGGGAATTCGATTGCGAGTTGGAATTGGAATTTGAAGACGGCGATGTTCCATTCGACGGCGTCCTCGAAGCTTCATCATTCCCATTCCCATCGGATAGGACATCAGCAGGCCGCCTCGGCTCCTCAACGATCAACGGATACTCCTCGGAGACCTTTTGAAGCAGTTTCCGCTGCTCCACCAACGCGATTTCCTTCGTCGACATGACGCCATTGACGCACATTCGGTCCGTCACCCGCTCCATGACCTCATTTCTCGCGAATCTGATGGCCAATGCCGCGTTTAAGGACGTTCGGACATCTGGGAAGAGTTCCATCCTCGCATTCTTGACTGTCGGCTCCACGATCTCATCAACCATGGCATAGTTAAAGTTTTCGCCGCCATTGAGTCGACGAACTTCATTAGCGTGCAGATGGCCGCGTTTTCGGAGGCCATTTTCGAAGGGTGACTGCATCTTGGCTCCAGAAACGATGCCCTTGAACTTGCGACGAGTACCAGGGGCTTCGGGGGGCGCTTTTTCTGTGGTTTCTGGAAGGATTGACGATGAATCTGTCGATTCGGATATGACATTGTACTCACTGCCTGGTGGCCGGCCTGGCTTACGCTTCCGGAAGCTTTCACGATTTGCTAGGGCTTCAAAGCCTTCGGGTTCAGGTTCGCAGGCGGGTTCAGACGGCGGCGGCACTTCGGAAGGCTCTTCTCGAACGACAGCGCTCATTGGAGGTAATGGTGAAACAGAACGGCGTGGAGTGTGGATGGTTGGCTTCTGAGGGGACTGAAAAGGGGTTTTTATATATAAATTGATAGAAAAATGATAACTTACGATACTCCGGCTCTTGAACAACGTCGGATACAAATATCTCAACGGTTTCGGCATCAAGTTGTAATTTGGCAGCGGTATGACATTGTGTTGGATCTGGTCGGATGTTCGTCGTGTCCAGAACACTTCTGGGGGCATGTTTAGGGGGAAGATGCATGTCTGGAAGTAAAAATATATATGAAAAGCAAAATATATATATAAAACCAAAAATTATATATAAAAATACAAAGTTTATATATAAAAAAATATATAAAAACCAACCTTATTCCTCAATCCCCGACAAGTCCACCAAACACGTTGAAACGTCTGCCCCCGCTCTTCAAACATGTCCAACAACAACGGTCGCAGCCGATTTGGGCATTTCGGACATTTGAGCAACGAATGTTCTGGCTCCTGAAAAAAACAAGCTTCAACCAGCCCCAAAAAACTTCCTACCATACAGGTTTGCGGTGAACGTGATGTCGGCCCAGAGATTTCATCTTTGACGGATCGGGTCTTTACTTCACTTGTGCAATTTCATCAGACGGAATATTTACAGACAAAGAAGAGGGCCTTAGTAAGTATTTACAAGCCTGTTGGGACGGTGCTTACTGCCGAAAAAGGGAACATCATTTTAGAGAGAGAAACACAAAAACAGCTTGATTTTAGTGCACACATCCCTTCACAGGGGGCTTTTTGGAGGATGAATCGCACATCAGAACCCTGACCGAAGTTATCATCATGACATTGGGTGGTGGGGGTCGTCGTCAGTCCGAAAAGAAGCCTCGTTTCAATTCTGAGCATGTTTTCGTATCGCTTTTCGCTCCGTTTTTGGAGTTTTTAATGCCGTCATCGATGGAACGAGGTAATCAATTGGACTGGTGACTAGCAGGGGGGATTTGGCGGGGTTAAAAATTGAAAAGAACTTACGAGGCACTGCATGTCGCTGATCTAGCTGAAGGCACCGAAACCAAGTTTGGATAGAGGTAGTGGTAGTAGTGGTTTTGGAATAAGGACCCTGAAGATTGGAACGGATTCAGATGGCGAACGGGGCGGATTCGGGCGAGAAAAGTTGAGAAATCGACAAAGCTGCGAGGAAAAACTGACGCAGCAAAGCATAATGAAATGCGTGCGGGCCGGAGTGCATCCAATGGCTAATCGGTGGAGAGAAACGAGCAGCCGTGAAGGGACAAACGCGGACGCACAGTGCATATTTTTGTAAGGATTTTGAACTGGGTGCATGTAAAAAAATGCGACATATGGCTCGACATCGTCCATTGAAGAACACTTTTTCGTGGTGGGTCCAAAAATAAACTATCAAAAACTTCAATACAACTACTTTTTCTTCAAATCTAACTTTTCACATGCATGCATAAAATCGTTGTTTTACCACAAGTTGGCTAACATCATGCAGCACCTTCAGAAGAAAAACGTCAATCTGACTCATTTTTATTGTTTTAAACGTGTTAAACATGATAATTTATCAAAAATGTAATTGCGTAAGCATTGTTGATGCATCTGAAGACAGAAGCTGCAATGATGCACATGTTTTCATGCTTAATTAAAAACATAACATTCCATTTATTCTCTTCCGCGATTCGTTTTTGAATTGTATGCAAAAGGTAGTGTTTGCAATAAACTGTTATCAAGTGAACGTTTAGCTCACGATGATCTTCTTTTTAACTTTCATCGTTCTTTCTTTCTCACTCGATCGTGTTGAAGGAGTAACTTGTTATTCCAATCACACAAAAAGTGTAAATGTTGAAGGTGATGTCTACTGCATATACGGTACCTAATTTTATAGTTTTGTGCGTTTTAACTATTTTGTTAAATCTTTGCAGCACAGACAGAAGATGGAAAAACATATCAAATGTGCAGCGGTGATGCACACTATCTTCAAATTTTACCAACATATCCGGACTCTGAGATGGGTGAATGCGTAAAAGCGCAAGGGTAAATTGTCTACTTGCTTTTGAAAGATAAACGGAAAAGTTTTAGATATTTGAAGTTTATGAGATGTGATACCGATTGGTGCAATAATGGGTGTGATATCTTCGAACCTACCACGACAACGGAAGTTGAAGTGTCAGCGGAGCAGGAAATCACCACTTCGGTGGCATCGACAACCTATGTTTCAATAACAACAGAAAAAATAACTACTACACCGACAACTACAGTGTTCAAATCATCGACGGCACCTTCCTCCACAGCGATCCCAAACACAACAAACAATGGCACTGTGGCATGTCAAAAGGATGAACAAGATCATGATCTGTCAAACCAATTTCCGTTGACAAACATATTTGACAACAAACAAGTAAATGTGGTCTACAACATCCCATCCACTTCAAACAACTGTGAATGCCGGTGCAACCCAAACAAAGCACAAAACACTTTCATCGTTGCGTAAAGTTCGTGCAAAATCGTGGCGCTTAACTTTCCTAAATCGTTAAATGCCTCTTTATATAATTAACTAAAGACGCTTATAACGCTCAATAATGAACATGTGACAAATATATTTACACTACAATATCTGATATAAAAGCTTTGCTGACTGGAAACAGTGCTATATAAATATCGATGCCGTCCATTGAAGGACAACCTTTCACGGCGATGTAAAAAAAGCAATTAGAAACTTCGATATAGTTACTTTATTCATACATCTTACCTTATCAATTATACGAAACGCAATAAGAATGTTGTTTTTTCAAAGTTGACCGATATCAAGCATAATGTACTTCCGAAAAGGCGCTAAAGATGCAAAATCTTGAGAGAAAACTAGCTTTCCATCTAAATAAAACCACGAAGATGTACTGCATCCATAGGGCAATGGACTTTTTAAGTATATTATGCCTATTTTTCCTTGTGTTAATAACGTAAGGCGTCCCATGATAAATTAGTTTTATCCTCAACCAAAACTACTGTTCGGCTGTCTGATTGTGAGATCTACCCTTTCCGGGTGCCCCAACCTACAGGGGACCCTAGGAAAGGTCAATATATTTTTTGTTTATTTTCAATATATTTTTATACAAATTTATGTGTTTCTATGAAGGTCTTAAACTTTCTTTTCACATCAAAGAAACATGAACGTGTGGTAGATGGTTATGCAGCACCTTTGAAAGAAAAACGTCGATCTGACATGACACATTTTTTTCTTGATAAACATGTTAAACATGATTAAACCAGAGAATGTATTTGCGTAAGCATTGGTAAAACATGTAAAACAAAAACACAGATGATGCACGTATTTTCATAACTAATTGCATATCATTGCGGTTATTCTCCGCCTTGATTCTTTCTTCAATTGGTTATAAATAGGTAGTGTTTGCGATATCAAATTGTTACCGTAAGGTAGTCGTTTCGCTCACGATGAATTGCAACATATTTGTTTGCGTCGTCGTTCTTTCTTTTGTAGCTGTTTGTGTTGAAGGAGGTTTACACTGTTTACACACTGTAAGTGTTGATGTCGGTAGTGCTTATTACTGTGTATATGGTAAGCAATTCTAACATTTTGCGCAATTTTAATGTTTTGTAAACTTTTTGCAGCACAGTTGGAAAATGGAAAAGAATATCAATTCTGCAATGCTGATAGCCACATAACTTATAATTTACCGCCATTCCCGAATTCAACTATGAATAAATGCGAGAAGTTTCCTGGGTAAGCTGAATCACTCTGTTTAAAAAATATAATAATAAGTTTTAGTTATTTAAAATTTATGAAGTGCAACACCAATAACTGCAATACAGGTTGTGAAATCACTGCACCCACCACGACAACAAAAAGTGAAGTGACAACGGAGCAGGCAACCACCACTTCGGTGGCATCGACAACCGCATTTCCAACAACAAAAGAAAAAACAACCACAACTCGCAAACAAACATCAAAAGTGCTGGATGCATCGACGGAACCTTCCTCCACAGCGATCCCAAACACAACAAACAATGGCACCGTGGCATGTCAAAAGGATGAACAAGATCATGATCTGTCAAACCAACTTCCGTTGACAAACGTGTTTGACAACAAACAAGTAAATGTGGTCTACAACATTCCATCCACTTCAAACAACTGTGAATGCCGATGCAACCAAGACAAAACACAAAACAACTTGTTTGTCGCGTAAAGTTGGACTGCGTTCAATACCGTGGTGGCGAAAACGTCTACCAATCTTGCTTAACTTTTCTAAATCGCTAAATACCATCTTATACTTACCCCCACGCAGCCATAAAAATGCTCGTAACAATCAATAATAAACATTCGTCAACTGCATTTGCGTATCTCGTGGAAAAAGGACCGGAATGTCACGAAAATTTGGACACAAGGCAAAGTATTCGCAGGGGCAGTGTATCAACATTTTTTTGAAATTTGAAATTATTTGCTGCGGCACCGCAATCATGAAAATAACTATGTATCGTCGATAAAATTCTTTGAACTATTTTATTACGATAAACACTAAGGTGTCAGTCATTTCTTGCGTATTGCATTTATGTATTCTTCAAACAACAATTGTTTAAATTCAATGAAGAAACGGAAAATAATAATTTGTCGACTCGCTGATATTTATGTTGTGAGTCAGTTTAATAAAACCACTTTAATGTTTAATCGAGATATATAATAATAAAATTTAATTAAAGGGTTATATGACATTTTGGTGTCTACTAAAGTTTGAAAAACAATTTTTCATTTTTTGGCAAACAAAAAGTGCTTACACAAGGTCACTGCTCCGATTGGGTATTGAGGTTTGTTTTGACGCACCAAAAAGTATTTAAATAATAAAATTTAAATTTTGGTGTGAGTCATAGATTAAAGCGATATTTTGTATTAAGGGTTTCTGAAATAAAGGAGGAGTCGACGTACACCTTGATGACTGTTTAAGTGATATTTCAGTTGTTTTTGTCATCATTTAAGTATATTAAGAATTGTTTGATTGAAACGTAGTATTCTCACAATGAATTGCAACATATTTGTGTGCGTCGTCGTTCTTTCTTTTGTAGCTGTTTGTGTTGAAGGAGGTTTACACTGTTTACACACTGTAAGTGTTGATGTCGGTAGTGCTGCTTACTGTGTATATGGTAAGCAATTCTAACATTTTGCGCAATTTTAATATTTTGTAAACTTTTTGCAGCACAGTTGGAAAATGGAAAAGAATATCAATTCTGCAATGCTGATAGCCACATAACTTATAATTTACCGCCATTCCCGGATTCAACTATGAATAAATGCGAGAAGTTTCCTGGGTAAGCTGAATCACTTTGTTTAAAAAATATATTAATAAGTTTTAGTTATTTAAAATTTTATAAGTGCAACACCAATAACTGCAATACAGGTTGTGAAACCACTGCACATACCACGACAACAAAAAGTGAAGTGACAACGGAGCAGGCAAGCACTACTACTGTGGAATCCACAACCGCATTTCCAACAACAAAAGAAGAAACCACAACACAGACATTAACAACTACATCTGCCTCGACAAAAACAGCTGAAACACACACCACTGCACAGCTAAACCAGTCATCGACTGTTTCAAACAATAATGTGACCAAAGCAAGTACGGCGAATATTACATTCGGTATAGTGAACCTTTTTATTATATCACAAGCAGTACATTTGCAGGGTCAACTACCATCCAAACACCAATATGGAAAGAAACACCGCCTGCAACAAGCGCAACGTTTAGTAAAACTTTGGCCACGTGCTCAGTGGATTCGACGTCGGATTCACTGAAGCCAAATGTCAATAATGATCAAAATGGCGGAGTTCAAGGGACTAGGAATGTCGGAAACTTAGGAAAAGGACTAATGCGAAACAACCCCCCGTACCGTCCAAACAACTGTGATTGCCGGTGCGACCACAAGAAAGAACAAAACACATTCATCGTGGTAAACAGTGCCACTCCCTACAACACTGTAATCACAATACTATTAACCATCGTCGCTTACCTTTTCTAACTTGATACCTACCGATTCTTATCCCTTCTGTTTAGCTCCAAAATGCTTTACAACCACGCTTTCTTTTGTTTTAAAAGAAAAAATATTTTTGGTTTTATCATTTACTCTATAAGTATATGCATTCTTATTGTCGATTAAGATTCCATCGGAAATGACTGTCTGCAGCTGCTGGACAGTCTCTGTTAGGGATTTTGAAAGAAAGGAAAAGCTAACAAAAAAGGCGGAAAAGCCGGTTTGAAACGTGAAAGAAAAACCATTATAAATTGTGATAATGATATCTACTTTGATCATGTCATTTGTTACAAGATAAGGAAGATCAAAAATTTTGTCGTTAGCGTTTAGCAAGTCGATCTAACTCATTTTCAAGATGATAAAAGGTTTAAATAATTGTATTTCAGTTGTACGCAGTGATATGATTAAGAAGGTTAATTATCAAAAATTTAATTTAAGGTTTTGTGATTTTTTTATATGTGTAAGTTAAAAAATGTTTTTCATATTTTTATCGAACAAAAATGCTAAGATCAATGATTCCATTCAGTATTTTGTTTGATGCAGCTAAATTGCATTAAATAACAAAGTTGAAATGTGGTGTGACTCAACAATAGATTCAAACGATATTTAAAAGTAAGGTTATCGTGAATAAAAAAAGACTAACGTGCATACTAATAACACACTGCTTCAGTGGTGTATCAATTGGTTTTAATATCACGGCATTTAAAAATGACTGTTGACCAAATACTAGTTATTCTTGCAATGAATTGCAACTTACTTATAATTGTCTTGAAATTTTTTTAGTAGGTTGTGTTCAAAGAGGTGTAAATGGATCCAATCACAGTAAAACTCAAAATGACAAAAGAAGTCTAACTGTTTGTTAAAGCAGTATGTACATTTACAGGATCAAGTACCTGTTTAATCACTTTAAACTCACATCAGCCAGTTAATAACACGGTCAGCTATATACATTGAAAACACACATTCAACGAGCTAATAAAACCTGATAAGACATAAAACTATCAAACAGCATAAGAGAAAAGTTTTTGCTGATTTCGTACTTTTAGTTTTCAGGAGGAGATTTTGAAGGCATTGCTTGAAGATGTTCAAGGAAATTTTTTTGCCTAATAGATATTTTAGATTCTTTTGGAAATGATGGCTCCGCAGCTGCGGAGGCGCTTCTAATAATGTCAACAATTGTTGTTGATTTTAATTTACCAAATTCTGGATTTCGCGCCATTTGGCCCACGTTTTTCTCGTAGAATTCAACACATGCAGTTTTCAAGTCGGTTTCTTCGAAGTCCCATGCATAAGCTGCAATCGTACAAAAAGAAGTTAAAGCAAGCTCTTTGCTTAGATGTGGCTTAATGTCATTCTGAAATACAAATGCACATTATTATTGTTCCTTTGGAAAAATGATGACCTACGATAATGAGCTTAATGTCATATTTTTCAGCAAAGCGCAACATTTTGACATAGTCCGACAAAGTCATATAGACATGGAATCTGCGCCCATAACAGTAGTCAAGAACGTTTTTGACTGTTTGAACTTCAAAATCAACGAGTTCAATGTTTCCGGTTCTGGCTTCCTTTGTATCATGAGCAAATGCAGCTTGAAAAACGGGTGAAATCAGGCACAACATCTCACGATGAACTTCAATGCATTTGTCACCAATAACAAATTGAGCGTCCGTCTTAAAATGGTCAGAGCAACCGAGGAAATCTTTGATTGTTAACGTGTCTGTGCGATCGTCATCATCCATGCAGTTAAAGCCCGTTTCAGGATCGGTATCATCGTCATTTAAACTGCATGCCATTCGAACAATATCAACCAGTTTGTCGTCGTCGATGTCCGCAAAACTTTTGGCTAGCCCGACCTCGCCAGCATTGTCCCGATAGATACGAGCACATTTCTTTTTGTATTTGTCAACATCCCACATGTATTCAGTAAGGTAACCAAAATCAGAAGGATTGAAATCGTCACTGCCCACATGAGACATAGCGGCTTCTACAATGGGCTCAACATTTTTCTGAAAATGGTTATTAGGTATATTTGTGTCACAAAATAAATAGTCACCATAACTGGTTGAATGCGATACGCATTCGCAAACCGCATAACTTGAACGGGGTTTTCCAGAAAAGGACTGTATTCTCCACCGTAACAGTAGTCGATGGCAATTTTTACTGCTTCGAAGTCAGCTACAGTGATTTCAATGTTGTCAACCTCTTTATCACGTAGTTTATCGTAAAATACCGGTGAAATTATACTCATTATAAAACGGTGAACCTAAATTTGTAATCATTTTAAGATAAAAAAAAATAAAAAATACATACATCAATTGATTTATCACCCACAACAAGCTTAATATCAGTGGGGTAATGTTTGGAGTCAGTAATCAAGTTTGTAAAGGTCAGTTTGGATGAACAATACGTGTGATCATAACCTGTGAAAGTGACGTCAACTTCTATTAAGTCGTCTGCACCAAGACCAGTCAGCTCAAATATGTAATCGTCATCATTGTAGTAATCGGGATCATAACGTGGTATGTGAAACTCTAAAATGTTTTTGAATCTCGCGTTTTTTGAAAAACAATATACAATTACCTTTACGCATTTTCAAGCCATAATTAATGCTAATAGTACCCCGCATCTCCACGTTATCGTTGTTTATAACAATCACAAATCCATTGTGGTAACGATTTGATTTAGATTTCGACACATTGAATGACCACTGTTTACCCTTGAAGCCAACAATGGCTTGTTTGCCATTGGTAATGGTCGTTCCTGACGAAAGTTTATCAAACTCATCAGAACTAATTTGTACTGCTGAACTATCTTCATATACCTTCAAGATGTTATTCAAGTTTAAACAGTATATGGGGTTATGTTTTAAATGAACTTACAGTTGGCATGGTTCAATCAAAATATTATTTAACTGAAGCGCTGGCAAGAGTTATGTGTTAAGTTAATCAGGAAACGTACCAAACATTGGCTGCAGTCGTGGAGCAAGCCCGTTTAAATGAACGTTGAGAACACCGGCTCTGTTCTTATCACTGGAATCAATCTTTAACTTTTCTGATAACCCAAAATGTCGCCGACAAAAAACTAACCCAATCGGCTTACTGAGCAAGTAAATATTGTTGACACCAGCAACTTGTGATCGCCGATGCAACCATAAGAAAAACAAACACGTTTATCGTGGTAAACAGTGCTGCTTCTTGCAATTTTGCAACATTACTGACCGTCATCGCATACATACATTTTCTAAATTGTTAAATGACAGCGTATCACCCCATTTATACCACGTTTAATTAGTCTGCTGTTGGTAATTAAAAAATGCAAATAAGTTGTTCACTTTTCACGGTGTATTTTGTCGACTTTTGTAAGCGTTTTATTTTCTAACATTTGAAAACACCCAAGAATTTGCATAGGCCACCAATGGCACAGGGTATTTAAAAAGTATTAGAATCGCCAAATACGTCGCTGTGGTGACGGTCATAAACTCCATTTGCGTATGCATTGTTGGTAAATGCTGGGATGATAAACATGTTTTGATTACTCAATGCATGCCATTATAATATCATATATGATTATTCTCCGCCCTTTTTCCGAAAAAATACATATATTACGAATAAAACTTGTTATCGTAAGGTGGTCGGTTTGTTCACAATGAGTTGCAGCTTCTTAGTAAGCACCGTCATTCTATCTTTTTTTGTCGTTAGTGTTAATGGATACCTAAACTGTTTTCACAATTTTCGTAGAAATGTCCCAGAAATGCAAACATACTGTGTCTATGGTGAGTAAACTTTTGTGCAATGGTAATACGGTGTTAAACCTTTGCAGCGGTGTTAAAAAACGAAACTTCCCTTCAAGTATGCAATTTTGATACACCCACAAAGTGGAATTTGCCGGCATGGCCGAACTCTGAAATGAATGAATGCGTGAAAGCTCCTAAGTAATACTTTTTATTTCTTTCTGAAAAGTAAAAATTAAGTTTCAGTTATTTGAAGTTTATGAGATGTGATACCGATTGGTGCAATACGGGGTGTGAAATCACCGAAAATTCAACAATAACAAGAATTGAAGGTATAAAAGAGCACGCAAACACTACGTCGGTGCCATCGACAATTGTAATTCCAACAGAAGTAGCTGAACCATCAAGTAACACAACAACGCGTAGTTTGTCAAGCAGCAGAGTTCATTGTCATCACAGTTTTCATTCGAATTCTCGAGGTCGTTGGAATTACTGTATCTACGGTAAGCAGTGTTATAAATAGTCATATGCGATGCACGTACTTTGTTATACTTTGCAGCGCAATTAGACAACGGAACTGATTATCGGATGTGCGACCTTGATACACACCATAAACTTGGTTTACCCAAATATCCAAACTTTTTAATAAATGAATGCGTAAAAGCTCCTGGGTAAAACTTTTTTGTTTCTGTTTGAAAAATATAGTTGAGTTTCAGTTATTCGAAATTCATGAGATGTAATACCGATTGGTGCAACAGAGAGTGCAATGTAACCAACACTACTATGTAAACAAGGAATTTCACATGGTGATTGCGACATTATTATCCATCTTCGCTTATCTTTGCAGTTTTGCTAAATGCTTATGTTAACACAATAATGCTTTGCCGTTATATCATAATCACCTACACTAATTACATTCATTATAAACACATCAACTGCATTTATTCCGTGGTTTATACATACTTAGGCTACTAATACCACAGTAACAAAACGTTTGTAAAGATAGTTTATTACTTGTGAGTACTTAAAATAACATGATTTTTATTACGTTTCTGTGCTCTGAAAACGAGGACCTTTTTATTGTTAAAAATGTCGATAGTAGGCAAAGTACGAAAGTTATTTGCTGATTCAATAAAGTTTGCCTGCAACTTTTTAGTGTGATTCAAAAGTTTAATTACGATGACTAATTACAAAATAAATTTTTGGGCTCTGTGATATTTTTGATGTGTTAAAGTTTAAAAAAATAATCTTTCATCTGTTTGTTAAACAAAAATGCAGAGTAATAAGGTTAGTGATCCGATTCTTTGTGTAATGTTAAGGTTTCCTGGAATAAAGGCGAGGCCTACTAATGATGCATTGGTTTTGAATATCGTGGGCGTATAAATAATGGAAATAGTGAACAAAAAACCGGGAAGTTGAAATAGCGGGACTTTCTGAAAAAGGACAAGTTGGAAACTCTTTTGTACCATCAAAACAGTCGTCGTTGCGAGCACAAGAAAGGATAAATGACGTTTATCGTGATAAACAGTGCTGCTTCTTTTAGTTTTACAACATTACTGACCATCATCACTTATCTTTTAACAGTTTTGATAATATCTACTACATAACGAAAACAGTTTGATCCGTTGAAACCAATAACTGCAAGCAGCTAAAAGTAAATTTTGTTCACATCAATGCACCCATCAATTATATTTTTCCTTTCACTTAACTTGAACGTATTATAACTAAAATGCATGTTCATGTGCTGACGTCAAGACACGGATAGGGGGGGGGGGGGGCGATGAATTTATGGAATCCAGTCCCAAACCTGATGACGGCGAGACAAACTGGCTCGAACCGGCCTTGCCGATCTCGGGGTGCGATAAGCCCCATCCCGAACCTGACTTTTCGACACTTTTTGGAGGGGAGTTTCAAGAACCAAGATTCGAAAGAGGAGAAAGCCAAAAGTTGTGAAGATCCTGAGTGGCGGACGGGTAGGTGCATCGGTTGATTTGCATCAGACTTCTTGGTGCTAATTGTGACTGGCCGTGGAAAACATGAAAGATCTGAAGCTTTGGTGGCGTTAAAGTTGTCTATTTGTATCGTGTTAGTTGTTTTTCAATCATGGATCGCGCTGGTATCGTCGGAATGGAAGCGTCTAGTCGAAAAACTTACAAAAGACGGATAAACCAAATCGGGCGTAGACGCCACAGGGCTTCTTTCTTTCCATCCTCGGATTACCCAGGTAAATCGACACTTTTTCTCAATTTCATTCTTTCTCTGTTTGATCCAATGCAATCCTAACCCGCCTGCTTGCTTACAACCCGATAATCGCCATTCAATTAAGAGCCTCCAGGGATCCAGAGATCTAGAGGCGCGCATTGTCTCTCCAACTTTCATTCGATCGACAAGGTGCTCACATCTGACCCACTAATGATCACCATATGTGCAGCTGGAGCTCGTGTATTCACGGATTTCGCCCATCCCGAAAGACGGACGGGTAAACTTCGCCATTTCTCTTTCGTTTGCGCGTGTCAGTCTTCCTTGAAAAGGGAAAACGGGCTTCCGTTCGATCTGGGCTTTCTGGACGCTGTTGCTCGTCATTCCTGTCTGTCTAAATAGGCAATTTGGAGAAATTGAAAAAAGTTATATTTCTCAATTTAACGCTTTTTTTGTCCGGATAAAGATTGGAAAAACTAATAAGCTTCCATCAAAGTTTCGTTTTCCTTTTCTCAACCGTTTTCAATTTCCATTCATTCCATGGAATTCATTTTTGCTCTTTCCATGTAGCGACCTCTCTTGAAATTGTCTTTTGCCGTTTTTATGACCCTTCTGGCGATAGTTTATCCCTTGTCAGGAAACATTTATCACTCCTGGTCATCTGCTTTTTTCGGAGGTGTACCGTTTTGCATTGTTTCAATTTCCTAATCCGATATCTGCGATCGATGCATCTGTTTTTCGCTACCGTGATCTGACAATCCGATTATCCCTTCACTGATTCGATTTCAGTCATCTTTATCCATCGCGGCAGGTAAATAAGAAGTTTATTCGAAGCCAGATTTCTCCAACTTCGGCAAAAATGCGCCGATGGCACGCATTTTTCACCGTTTTTCTCGCTTTAATCGGGTTAACTGAAGCTAAAATCATTGACGCAGACACAAAACTGAATTCAAGTTCGACTTTACAACCAGATGCATACCAGGTTTATCGGATATATCCCCGGGATTGGCGAGACATACAATCTATCGCTGATTTGAGGGAACGCACTGAAGTTGGAGATGTAAGTTGGCGTTTTATGACTTTCAATGCTGTTTTTTAAACTTAAAATTGTCTTTTTTACGATTTAACAAATTTCCAATGCGGTTTAGATCGACTTCTGGCTAGACAGCCGCCAACCCGGTCAATTCGCCGACATTATGGTCTCGCCACGAGCGCATTCTAACATCCAGAACTTCCTTACTTCAAGGAATTTGACCTTTGTCGTCACAATCGATAATGTGGAAAGTCTCATCCAATTGAATGAATCCCCAAAGCCTAGGAAGCCAAAGACGCCTAACTCTATGAAGGATAAATGGCTCCACGATGCACCCATCATCGACCAGGATGGGGTCAAGTTTGGTGATTTTTTTTACATTTTTAACCAAATTATCGATTTTAATTTGATTCTTTTCAGGCGACCGCCCCTATGAATACATTAGAAAGATCAAAGGCTTCAATTACCCCTTCGGCGGATACACAAGTTACACAACAATGCTCAAATACATGAGAACCGTCGAATTCTACTACCCTCACATCGCAAAGCTCATCAGAATTGGCACGTCTCATGAAGGTCGACCCATTGAAGGCCTCAAACTTGGCTATCATGTTACGAATTCAACTAAAAGAGTGTTCTGGATTGATGGAAACATTCATGCCCGTGAATGGGCTTCCAGTCACACGGCACTGTTCATCATGCATCAGTTGATTGCTGGCTATGGCAAGGACCCTATAATCACGCACTACATGAACAATTTGAACTTTCTGATCGTCCCGTGTCTGAATCCTGACGGTTTCGAGTTCTCTCGAAGTTCACAAGCGCCCGAAGTGCGTCTGTGGCGGAAAAACAGGTCCCCGGAACGGTGTATCGAAACGGATTGGGGCGGATCGCGGTGTTGTCATGGCGTCGATCTTAACAGAAACTTTGATTTTCATTGGGCAGAATCCGGCGCCAGCATGAACCCCTGTTCGGCCCTGTTCGCCGGTGATTACGCGTTCAGCGAGCCTGAATCACAGGCTGTCTTCGATTTCTTGACGTCGAACGAGTATCGCCACAAGGTGGATGGATTCATCACGCTGCACACGTATGCGCAGTTGTGGATTCATCCGTATAGCCACGACGTGGAGTATTATCCAAATGATGTTGCTTCTTTGGTATGTTTAAATTTTTAATTTTAACTTCTTTTGACAACATCTCTTCGTTGTGAAAAATTTTTTACAATGTAAATTTTTTCAAATTTTATCAATTTTCAATTTTTTAGACAAAAGTTGCCGATGAAGCTGTCCACCGCCTCGAAGGAGTCTACGGGACCCAGTTTAGGGTTGGTACTGGAGCTGATTTGCTTTGTAAGTATCAACATTTATCCTTTTATGAACTACCATTAGGAAAAACTTAATTTTAGCCCCTGCTGCCGGTGGCTCTGACGATTGGGCCAAAGAAAGCCTCGATATAAAATATGTTTACCTGATCGAGTTGAGACCGCGTTTAGAATGCAAGTTTCCTTTTCGTCTCTAAATTTTGTAGTAAAAACTGTAACTTTTGACGTTTTAGTATCCCGAGGCTTCATCCTCCACCCAGATGAACTGATTCCAACTGCTATCGAAACATTTGAAGGCATTAAAGTTGTCATTGAGAATGTGCTTATGGATAATGGCATCAAACCAAGGCCATATTGTGAGTTATTTGGACTTTTGTTAAAGTTTTAGAATGGTGATAAGACTTGGTAAATTTTAGTGCGCAAACATGGCGAATCTGTTCGTGCTCACTCTGTTCCGACGGCACCGGTTATGGAGGAAAATAAAGAATTCGTGGTGAATAAGTTCGTGAATGGACGATTTGGAGGAGAAAGGGAACAAGTTGCTGCAGTGAGAAGTCGGTTTGAGACACCAGTGCAGGCACCGGTGCCGATGGTTACCTGGCCGGTTGTAACGGAAGCGCCGACGACGAGACCTACGACTACTCAAGTTTGGACGACGACAGAAGCGCCGACGACAACGGAGCCACCGACAACGACTACAACGCCTACTACGACGATTTCAACAACAACAGCGACGACGACAACGACAGTGCCAACGACTACTACGACAACCACCACAACGGAAGCACCGACGACGACTACTACGACAACTACAGAAGCGCCAACAACAACAACAACGACGACGACGACTCAGGCTCCTACCACGACGACAACAACAACAAGGGCAACGACGACAACACCAGCTCCAACAACGACAACAACTCGAGCTACAACTACGACTTCATTGCGACCGTCGACAACTACAGTAATACCAAGCACGACAACACCTTTGCCGACTTCCACGACCACAGAATTCAACAGATTGAGTTCGGAATTACTGAGGAAACAGCTTAGTAAGTTTCTATGCTTTAAAAAGTTTAAATTAAACAAAACTTTGCTATTCCAGTCCGCCTCCAAGCCCTCAAATCCATCAAAGAAGCCCGAGCTCGCCTCAATGCTGCCCTCCGCGCATCATCCACTACCTCCACACCTGCTCCGACTACAACTTCCTCTCCGATTCCCATCCTATCACGCCAGCCTTCGCTCATGATACCATCCCCTCGATTCATCGCTGCCGTCCCCGTAGTCCCTGTCGGATCCTCCTCCACGACCTCTCGTCCCACCACGACAGCCCCGATGCAGCTACCTCCCCTCAATGCTGGTGGTACCATTACCCCGAATCCGATCCCCCGTCGAACACCGTTAAGATGTGTCGACCGAAAGTATTCCTGCACCTTCTGGATCAAAGCCGACAAAAACGTCTGCGATGACCAGAAACGATTCATGCGATACAACTGTGCGAGGTCGTGTAACTACTGCGATTAGTGCCTATCCGGTATACGGTACTACAGTATACCAATTAGGTGTGAGTTGAACTAGGAAATTTTTGAATCTGAGTTGATGCTAAGCTAGTCAGTGATAAGCTGTGGGTCTGTTTGGCAGCTTTATGAAAACAAATGTGAATCGTTGTTGTTTCTAAATTAGAAACAGTTCGAGAAAAGCCCTGTGGCTATACATGGTAATGATATTGTTGTAGTGGAAGTTTTGTGTTACTGTATTAATAAATTTTAATCATATTTGAGTTAGATAAGTTAAATTTGAAAAGTTTTGAGAATGCCAAACCAGCCAGGGTCACCATTTATCAAAGAAGGGTCACTAATGTAAGTCCACTCCGTTCGAAGCCACTGCCTTAGGGCATCAACTCTAAACATAGCTCGGCACCATCCCCGAGAATTGCATAACAACTTAAGCAGACAACGAGAGGAGCGCGAGGTGGCCTGGCTAGCCCGGGAGGACGAACCATTCCTGAGGACCCTTTTGGCTGTTTCCGAGACACCATCACCATCCATCCATCCCCCTAAACACAACAGAGGGCAAAAACGAACTTTGTTTGCCGTAAGTTCGTCTTTCTGGTTGTTACTTGATGGTTTGGCGGCGCAGCCGACGGACAACACAGGGGCCACTACCGGCCTTTCCCGAAATAAGACGAGGACGTCGATGACAGCCCCAGCAAGACCGACACGTATGCAAAAAGGGCCCTTTTGGGCGTCATTGTGTCCGAGATTTGTGTGAAATTTAGGAGAGAAAAAGTAGTGAGGCGACTGAGTAAACGAAGGCTGCAACCGATGACTGCGTTCAGGGATTCGAATAGAGCTGATTTGAGGTTTTTTAAAAATGTGGCCTATTCTTGAAATTTACCACATTTTGTTAAAATACTGATAACCCTACACTCAAAATACGTATATTTTGTTAACTTTCAATCTAAGATCACTCTGAGATTCCATTTCGCAACAAATACCAAGTTACAGTATACCCAAATTGGCATACTGTAGCACCTACAGTACCCCTATTTCGAATACGGTCACACCCACTGTCCAATTTTTTGATTTTTTGATCTATTGCCCTCAAATAACCCCCCAAAAACTCCTGATCGAGTCAGCAGATCTGATCATCATGCAGTTTTACGACAATCTGAAATGCTCGCACACCTGTGTCTCTTCTTTTCGGTTGGATGGCAACACCACCCCCAAAACGTTAATATCCATCGAACGAAGAACCTTTCCAATGATGTCCGCATTTTTGCAGTCAGGGGGGGGGGTTAATGCTACCGGTCAAAAGCAGCAAAGTCGCATTTATAGAGCGAGATACGAGGGCCGCCGAGGGCCGACAACATCGATTTTGGGCTGGGCTGTGGGGGAGCACCACGCGCAGTTCGGGTTTTTTCTTTCATTTCTCACTTTTGTCGGACTTGTTATCGGGGTTGTGACATGGTAAGTTGTTGGTGGACGGCTCTTGGCATGATCCGATTTGGATTTGATCTGACTTGGCATTGGGTTACTGTAAGTTGGCTGATCGGTGGAGGTTAGGGTGGATTTTGTCATGTTTCAAAGTTGGCCCATCCCAAAAACCTCTTCGATGATGAACGGGCCAACTGTCCTGGGGGTACATAGCGGCCGGTCCGGTCGGTTGGTCGGTCACATGCTATTAGCAAACATGAAAATAGGACACGCTCTGCACGACCGAGAGCCTTCCAAGTCAGTGGTCGTGGTTGGCCACCGGGCCTTCCTAATGTAATGTAATGTAAGTTCCGCTCTTTTGCGCCAAAGATTGCTTTCAAACTTGTTCTAACAATGCCGGATTCCGTTAAGCCCGCTTTTCCCCTGTCAAGTTGCAACAAACTTCCTTTAAGTAAAAGTTGCTGCCCAACCATGCGGGTCATAATCCACTTCTCGCGCACCCCCAATGAGCTAATGACGCCGATCCCAACCAACAGCAGTTTCCATTCTCAAATTTTGGCGTCGAGTTTGTCCGTTCAGTTCTTCGGTGCCCTGTATACAACAACCAGTATCGTCACCCATACACAAATGTACATAACGAAAAGCGCGCAACGGACAGGTCAAGTCGGGTCTTTTTGAGCTCACAAGCCTCGTCTTCCTCTACCACCACCATAATGCGCTCGGACCTCTCGGTTTTCATCACTCCCTCACCCACCCCTTCGCCGTCGGCGGCGGAGTTCTCCTGCATTACAGCTTTGCACAATTGTATTGACGCTTCTTTTATTACAGAAAAACCCAGTGTCAAAGACCCGTAGGGACCATTCGCTGACGTCGATCACCGTCAGATAAGCCTTAAAACTTAAAATAAGGTCGAATTCCGACGAATTCCGTCAAAAAGTTCCATCGCGCTATTAGACCCCCAATCAATCGATAATTTATTGATCGTTTCCCCAACTTGCGCCAAACACTTCCAAATTTTCACAATTTCTGATGCCACTCAACCGGAAAGCGTATATTCCGTCATGGGTGTCCTTAGGTCAACTTTGATTGGTTCTTCGGTCGGTCGCCGGCGGCAGTGCAGAAGAGAAGCCTTCACGCCCCCTGCCGCCTCCGGTGCTCTCACGAACTACAGAGAGCTCATTTCTAAGGAGCGTGCGTGTGTCCTCATGAGTCGTCTTTTCATTCGAACGTCGTTTGCGACTTTGCTTTTTCTCTGTTGTCTAATTTTGTGCTAAAATCTGTTGCATTTGCAACTTTCAATCGATAATGTATTGATTGGTTCGTGTTTTTCGCTAGTGTGGGGGGATGGGATTCTATTTTTGTACAGTACAAGCAACCAAAGAATGTTCAAGCCTTATCAGGATAGCTTATCAGTCGTGTTTGCAGCACGTTTTCACTCACTGATAAGAGCTTACATGAAATCAGAAGGCGACTGATATGTTGAAACTTTGAAGTTTGTTTGATGCAAGTACTTCCAGGCTGATGTGAGCTTGTGTCCATAATCCGGTCCCATCCCTTGACAATAGCTTGCCCTTACTTAAAATGTGTGTCCATGGTAGCGACCGGCCGGGGGGGGGGTCGCATTTGCCCCGTCGAAGATATCTGTCATACTGTTGTCGCCCACGGCGGCTTTGGTTCTACACTTGAGTAAAAGGAGGGTGGTGGTGGTTGTGAAAAGAGTGAGATGTGCGCCGTGTGTTGTTTTATTTTTCCGGGGCTCTGCGCATGGTTTGCGCTTGAGGACCGGACCGGACCGTCGAGGTCTGCCGCCTTCTTGCCCCCCGCGTCCGTTGTTTCCGACGATGACGGCGTCGTGGCCTTGGAGGGTGCGCTACCGCCCGCGGCCATTCCGTCCAGCCGGTGCCTCCCGAGAGGGCACTAATCGGGAGTGCCTGTTCGAACGGAGGAATACCAAATGAACGCTTAATAAGTTCATCGTGACCGTATCCATCTTCTAACTTCAACTTCCACCCAAACTATCTCCCATCCCATCACGAAAACCCCCAATCCCCTCAACTTGGCACGCTGCCAAAAACTTCAAACCCAATTTCCATATCAACCAAACCTACAAAATCCCACCAAACCCGATCCAAAGTACGCTCCACACTTCAACCCTTCAATTTGCTCCAATTTTTTCTCCTGATTCCACACGCACACCCGCCAAAAAACACCCTCGGCTTCAGGGTTGCCGACCAACCCAACCCCACCCGAAGCTCCGCCCACATTTTGCTTGTCGTATTTCCGTTTGTCGCCCGCCGGCGACCACGCCAGCACATAGCAGAGATAGGAGGAAGTCAGTCAAAAAAAGTATAAACGGAGCCTGTAAAAAAAGAAAAGACGACGGCCAGAGGCACACACACATTTGAGCTTTTTTGAATGCTGTAATTCTTCCCGTTTTTGCCCGTAGGGGCCTTGCATTGGACCTGAGGTCTCCTCCGTCATATGGCCAAATGGATGTACGACTATCATTTAGTTAGTTGCGACCCGAAAAAAGTTTCGAGTTCGAAATCGTGTCAATGCCTAATGGATATCATTGCTTGATGGAGGAAGGGAGAGAGGGGCATAAATCGGATCTTGTCGTGCAGAGATACGAAAATCGATAGGGGCCCTGATTGACCTTGATTTCACTGCGTGATGAATGTTTTTCAATTGGGGGGTGTTTTGCAAGTGTCAAAATTTGACGGTTTTTAGGTAGATACAAGGCCGCGCAGACAGGGTTGCCGGGGGACGACATGTGCCGATGCGTGACTTTTTGAGTGTTGTTAAAGATGCTTGCGTATGAGGGTTAAAAATTTCAAAAACTGTCCAATTATGAAAGTCAATGGTTTCCCGAAAAGGGAATGGTGTCAACAAACTTGGCAAGGGAAATATTACAATTGCAGTAGTGCTTGTTTTGTCGGGAAAGTGATTGCGTGTGTTACCCCTCAAATTTGAGGGGTTTTTTTGAGTTTGGATGGCTTTTGAAATTCTAAAACGAGCTATTATTCATTTTTCTTCCTGACGAACATCGTTACGACGACGCGGGCCCGCGTTTATTGTCCATGATTGATCCATCGTGATATTTCTGTTTTTCAACGACGTCGACGTCGAACATAAGACAGACCGTTTCGAAGCTCCTGTCTCTAAGCATCTATCCTCCAACCCCTCTCTCCTCTCCACGTATGTTTTTTTCGGGTGTTGCCTTTCGAGTTTTGTACCATGTTACACGTCGACGAAACAACGAGCCTCTGGGCATACTCTGCTCTTTTTCCGAGAGGCATGTTGTATGCACTACCTTCTCGCCCTCCTCATTTTGTGTTGTCCTTTTTTAAATAGAGGGGTTAGTTTTGAGGCATAAACTACGATTTTGAAAGTTAGTTGTATAATTTTTCGAAATTTTACTTTCAATTTTGCCAATTTTCAACTTTTCATTGACAATTAGTCAACTTAGCCCACAAAAGTTCACCCAAATCAACCCATCAATGTAATTTCCATCGCCACAATACACCCTCGTGACCCTATCTCGTGCTACTCAAAACATCACTTACATCATTAAACCTCAAAAAATTTGCAGGAAAAAAAATTGGCTGCTTACTCGCGTCTGCCGCCAAACAGCCCTCAAGGCATTCCTCCCCCTCTAAAAACGGGCCTCACTTTCCCATTGCTTATTTCCGTGATTTGAATTGATATTTCCAATCAACACGACGCCATCCATCGCTTTTCAAGCAACAGCAAGAAAAAACTTCCACCCCTCTTAACGACGCCGCCGATCACGCCGATCATATAGCAGTTCGATTCGTTGTGGTTAGTACTTTTGGTGACCGCTCCTCCTACGAAAATTGAAGGATAGATAGATTTGCTATTGCTATTTTGTCTCTCGCTCTTTGTGGTGATTGTCATCTCTCGCGGTTTGTCCTCGATTTACGACGAAGACAATAATCACGGGCCCCCAGCAAGATAGCGTCGTCCAAAAATCAGCATAGTACTCGGTAACTGCGCAGAGAAAATTGCACGAACAAAAAAAAGGTCGTAATCATTTCGATCCGGTCCAAATATCCAGAATGACCGAAACCGTGGACACTGATGCGCCCGAAATGACCGTCAAGATGGATCAGTCCGATGAAGCCGTTTCAAAGAATGTTCCGGTGATCGAGAATGGACACGATGGACACAATGATGCCGGGACTAGCGGGATTGAGGTTAAAATTGAGGTTAGTTTTATTTTTTGCAACAATTTTTTCTTTTTTGATCGAGTTTTTATTGATTTTTTTCTTCGTCAATCCAATTTTAAACATCGTCTTCTTCTTCGTTATTGTCTGTAGTATACTTTTCCATTTTGGCCCATCTCTAAAGCTCGCGTTTGGGTTTCTCACAAATCAATCGATACTCTATCGATTGCGCGTTCCCCTCTTCCCAGTCAGTTCGAGTATCGATTTTTTGCACCCAACCAAGCAACCATGGCACCCACTACTTTTCGAACGTCATAAAATCGTAAATTAAGTTGACTCGTGAGTAACTGACAGCCATTCGCGCGAGAGTGGCCCAGAGCAAGCCAGCCACACTCTCGACAACGACTTATTATTGGCATTTGTGCCCTCCCGAACTGGCTTGACTGTGTCGTGCCATCGAAGAGCGCAAAAACCTTCTCGCTCCTTCCGAACATGAACGCTTTTCATTTAAGCATGCTATGTTGTGTTGTGCCCTCCTCCCGTTTTGAATGGGTTGCCATTGCCATTGCCGTTGGTCGGGTTTTGGCGCGGGCAAGCGTGGGGGTGCCGCCGCCTCTTCAACAGTCTCACACTATTTCGCCTCTCTGTTCACTTTTTCGAACATGAATGTGTTGTCCATCTGCATCATTCATTGGCGGAAAGAGAAAGAGGAGCTGCCTGCAGCAGTCGTTGTCGGCCCCGCGTAAAACCCCAAACTGTCATTTCATAGCTTGGGCGGCTCTGCGCGAAGGTGGTTGGTTGGCGGTTCGGTTTCGGACGAAAATCGGTCGACGCTTTCTTCATTTCCACATTTTTTGACCGATCAATACTCTCGGTTGAGGGCCCTTTTACGATTATCAGCAGTTTTTTGTGGGAAACTCTTTCAATTTTTCGTCAATCGATGCACTTGGCAGGCTGCCAAAGTGCGTATTGATTGATTTCATGCAAAATTCTTACTTCGTGGGTGGTCTTTCGCGGTGGGACAAAACGCGCATAACTTTCTATTTAAAAATTTAATGTCTCGCGAATAAAAAAGTTCCATTCAAAAAACTCAACAATTTTTTCGAATAACACATTTGTGTGCCCCCCTTCTCGAAAACATGCATCAGTCTCGTTGTTCATTGCGCTTGTGGGCACGAGTAGGAGGAGCAGTCAGCGTCGAGTCCTTGACTGATGTGAAGTTTTTAACAAAAACGTTTCGTTTCATTTTTTGGCGGTGTATAAATGTCTCCGAACGAATGAAATGAACGGTTAAGCAAGCACACTCCTTCTCCTTCTTCTCTTCGAGCCCGAGGCAGGGCAGCCAGCGCGGAGACCACAGGGCATACTGACACGTCAGAGACACGGTGGTCGTCGTTCGGTTAGTTTTGGACGTCGACGACGACGTGTTGTCTAAGCCATTCTCGCTCTCGAAAAAAAAGAAGTTATTGATTCAACCCGGGGCGACAACGACGTTTGACGACGACGACCCTAAAAAAACAACATTGGCTGGTGGCTATGGCTTTGGGTTTTTGAATTTTATGCTTTTTGAGGGACCATTTTTGGGGAAGTTGAAAAGCATGGTTTGCTTGATGGCATTAGGAGCGATTTTTGGTCAAACATGGTCATTGACAGTTGACGTGGGCGTTTTTCGGGTGGATTGTGCGACGAGCGACTGACTGACCAACGCAAGAGGCGCCGCCGATGGCAGTGTCCGATTTTGTGTTGTTCTTTGGGCGAGTTTTGTTGGCTGTTGATGATGATCGTGGGTCGCGAGCGCGCGCAATTTTTCAAGCCTCCCAATTTTTGGACGCTTTTTCAATCCCGGCTAATTCACACTTCCCATTTCCTAACCCCGCCCACCAAATTTTTGCCCCGCCCCTTGCCCTCAGGACATTCCAATCGATAGCACCCTCAAACTTCGAACGTGTCCACCACCGAGATCACTTCCATCAATTTGATTCGTGTTCACTGCCACCTTGCCTTCCATCTGTTTGTTCGATTCGATTTTTCCTTCCCCCATCTTGCATCCCGCAGCCCACTCCTGTTCCGACAATCTTTTTTTTTCATTCCTGCTTCCTTCCGCTCAACCCCTGCCTGTTATTCAGTATAACAACGCCTGGTAACACCAGCCAGCCATTGGTCGTCCTGGTTCATTTCGATTGAAAAAAAAGGTGGAATTGAAAGACTGTGACTTGACCTTGGTTGAGAGGGTTGTGTTTTTTTTTGACTGTCGGGAAGCCTAAAATTTTTTATTTGATAATTTTCTATTTGATAGTTTTACTTTTTGCGCGGATTTGGCACGCTTTTTTTTTATTGAAATATGTTCAATCGATATCGAGACAGCCTTTGTTTACGTTCGTTTTGCAAATTTCAAAACAGATAGCGCTTATCGATTACGAAATTGCGTTTGCGTTTTGCGGTTCACTGGTCAGTTTGACTTTTTGTGTCGCGTGCTGGCCGTTGGCACATTTTTCACATCACACACCCTCTTAATTTCCATGCTGCTCGCTAGTCAAGGCCCAAATCAAGTCCGATGGGTGTGATGGCGACGAGTTGCTTGACGACCATCGGCCGCCACCGCCAGGAAGGACACCACCGAACCAACCTGGTCTTTGACGACAACGAGCACGCCGACGTTGAGTTGGCGCGCGTGGCTCTCCGCTTGTCTCGCCGTTACCGTTTTGCGCTGCTGCAGCTCGGGCTTGCCTTGCTTTTCTTCACATCGTTCGTGTTGCTGCTTTGGTCTCGTCTCGTCTCACTTCCCTCTGGGTTCTCTGCCGCAGGCGGTTTAATAGTTCCGTCACCCCCCGGACGTCGGCCAGCTTCCGTGAGCTCTGCCTGCGCCTTCCCGTGTGATATGTCTTTTTTTCGCTTATTTTCAATTTTGCGCGGCTGGCAATGTTGTTTTTTCGGCTGTTTCGTGATTGTCGGACTTTATTTCGAACGATTTTGCAACCATCCACTTCGCAGTCACATTTTTTTCAAAAAGCGTTGTGCTTTTTTTGAACTTACGTGTTCCCCATTAGCCAATTGTGCCATGTTGCCCTCCAAAACATCTGTTCCAATCTCCGAATGCTAATTTATCCCAGCAATATTTTGCTCTGACATTGTGTTGCCCTGTTTTCCCATCTCTACAATCCTAAATACAGTCTCTCTGCCCCGATCCTTACAAAATCCACCCCATTTGATCGCGCATTTACCCGACCCGCTTTCAGAACGGCAGTTCCGAACCACCCGTCTCCGAGTCGCATCCACCATCCTCGACTCCACCGGCATCCGCCGTCACCTCGACGACCACTCCCACCAAGTCAGAATCCGCCGCCACCGTCGCTGTTGTCGACGGCGAAGTATCCCCGTCCTCCCTGCGTCGCAGTACGCGAGCCAGTGCCCTCAAGGCTCAGGAGAAGCTCAAGGTCAAGGACGGCATGGACGTTTACGCGGTTGGTCAAATTTAACTTCACTTTTATGCCTTTATATGATTTACTTATGCCATTTCAGCCCAACGGCCTAACCCACCACCATCACAACCACCACGAATCCAGTGGACTCGATGCCCTGCATGATTCCATCCATCAGAACGGCGATAACCCGTCCGCGGCAACGAATAAGGATGAACCGGCCTCGAAGAAGCCGAAATTGAACCATGGCCTCGATCTGGATCAATATGATTGTAAATTTGGTGTCCGAATGGATAAGGACGATGTCTACATGCTCACGGATGAGAGCGAGATATCTTCGCTGAATTCGGCGGAAGTTAGTGGGCTGAAGAAGAATTATGAAGAGGTTTGTTGTTAAAATTCTGAATTTCAAAGAACTGTCTTAAAAAAGTTTGTTTTCAGTTCAAAAGCGCCGCAATCTCCGAAGAACAACAATTCGAACGCGATCTCCTCGTCCGTGAACTCGAAACAGCCCTTCGATTCGAGGAAAACAAGCTGATAACCCTGAAGAAGGTCGTGCAGAACCAGAAGGAAGCCGAAATCGAGCAAGCCAAGAGGGCGAAAGCCATCTCCGAAATCGCAGAACGGCAAAGGCAAGCCACTCAGGCTTACAAGCCGACAGTGGCACAGAATCCGGCAAAAGTCAATGGAGCCAAGACGAACAAGGGCAAAGCCAACTCCCGCGACAACCCGCTCAACCATCTCGACCCTGCCCAGCAACAGCTCATCTTCCAGAAGCTCCTTTCCAACCCTCAATTCGCGTCCCAGGCCCAGCAGCTTCTGCCGAAACACTTCCAGCAAATGTTGGCGACCCATCAGAGCAATCTCGGCAAATCCAGCTCCGTGGGTTCAAATCTAACCAACCTGGCGGCTGCCGTTCAACAGCAGGCTCAAGTCAAGAAAGAGCCCCCAGTGCCGACGATAACCCCTGCCCAGAGGGCTGCCGAGGCCCGGAGGAAGCTTCGACAACAGCTCGATCAGCAACTTCTGAGCCAACCGACACCAAAGGGTCTTCCGACTGAAATGAACTTTGTGCCGTCGGCGACGAACGACTTTTGCTACCTGCTCGGCCTCGATTTGACAGTTCAACGCGTACTCAAGGATAAGAATGTCTTCAAAAAGTACGAGGAACAGCCGTACGTCT
The DNA here is from genome assembly GCA_024447225.1 of Panagrellus sp. LJ2284. Lineage (NCBI taxonomy): Eukaryota > Metazoa > Nematoda > Chromadorea > Rhabditida > Panagrolaimidae > Panagrellus > Panagrellus sp. LJ2284. The sequence continues at coordinate 1,760,167 of JAMRYC010000009.1, forward strand.
GCGAGGAGTGCCACACCGACTTCACGCCCTCCTGGAAGGCGATTGGTGCCTCGGAGAACGACCTACATCTGTATTGCGAGGCGTGTGTCAAGACGGCCCAGAAGCGACAAATGAAGTCGAACCATGCGGCGACCTACAAGAAGCTGTTCGCCAAGATTGCTGAACAGGAGAAGGAGCTTGAGAAGCAGATTGCCGCTGGCAAGTTTGACGATCCACCGGCTCCGCCACCGGTTGCGGCCCCGCCATCGAAGCCGTCGACCCCGGTCAGCAACATGAAGGCGTCAAGTTCGACAATGCCGACTTCAGCTTCGGCGGGCAATGTCACCATGGCCAATATGGCCTACATAATGGCCCAGGCTCAAGCCCAACAGCAACAACAGGCAGCAAAGGCGAAAGCGGCCGCAGCTGCAGCGGCTGAAGCCGTTCGGGCACAGCAGCCCAGTACTTCGGCACAGGCTTCGAGGTCACAGGTGAGCATTTTGAAACATTTTAGGGGTTTGGGGATGGTTTTTGGGAAAAAATTGAAAAAAATCGATAATTTATTGATTGATTTTGCATTTTGTGAAGTCGATAGTTCGAATCCCACAACTATTAAGTACTTTTTTTCTAATTTTCATTCCATTTCAGACATCTAACCGAGGTACCAAGCGCCCAGCACCCTCGACCCCGCAAGCATCCTCCTCCTCTAATCAGTCCCATCAGCAACAAGCCCTCCTCAACATGATCCGCGGCAATCCCTTGCTCATGGCACAGATGATGGGCGGAATGAGCGGTGGCAATCAAGCCGCGGCGGCCCAAATGGCAGCCCTCATGCAAATAATGAACAGTCAAGCCGGTGGCAGTGGAAGTGGACGAGGGAACGGTGGCTCCAACGTTAACAGCAATCAGATGGGTATGGCAGCACTCATTCAGGCGGCCATGCAACAACAGTTGCAGCAGCAAATGCAGGCCAGTGGCAATGGTGGCAACAATTCGAGTAATAATGTCCAGCAGATGATGCAGCAGTTGGCTATGTTCCAGGTTTGTAACAAAATTCAAGTTTTGATTGATCGTTTTTACAGTAATTCCAATTTTCAGAACCCCAACATGTTCGCAATGATGAACCCCACAGTGCTCCAAAGCATGCAACGCATGGCAGCCGCGAACAACAAATCCAAAAAGTGATCTGCCTTCCTTCCTCGACGTCTTCACAAACAAACAAAACCCTTTTACAACAAAAACGGTTAACTTCATATACACTTGTTTTCTTTTGTTTTAATTTCTTCCGATAAATCTGTATTACGCAGGTTCAAATGATTAACAAATCAAACGTAGTCGTGTAAATGCAATTCCTCAAAATACGTTTCTAATATTAATATTAATGTTTTAACTTGTGTATTTTTTGCTGTAATGAAAATTTGATCATCATCTTTCGTTTTTCATTGCCCTCCCCGTCCAACATCCGTAGGTTATTTGTTTTCCGGACACACGTGTCGTAGCGAAAGTTGTTGCCCCCAGGGCAGTCCTGCACCTAAATAATAATATTTTGTCGTCGTCTTCCTCCCTCCCACTGTCTGTGCGATCTCGGTCAAGGTGTATGTGTGATTATCATTCGAAGCGAATGGCTCTTTCAAAAAACAAAAAAACTTTGGTTACATTTTTTGGTTGATTGATTGAAAAAAATACCTGGAACCATTTCATTTATTTAAGATATTACGTTACATTTGCCTTCTCTTCGCACTCTTTGTCCACTATTTCCGCTGCTTTTGAGTTATGGTGTTTACCTTGACGTTTTTATAAACTTTGAACATACAGTTTGGCATTCAAGTTATTGTTGGCAAAAATGTTATTTACATTCAATGGCTGACGTGTAAAAACATTTGGAGCAGTATGATGAATAAAATAACAGTAAAAAAAGACAGTTTGGCAAAGGTTTTGGAAAAATAGATACGATATTGATCGGTTTTGCAACTTTCATAAAAAAACGTTTTTCACCCGCGAACACCGTGGTTCGAACCCGACGGCGTATAACATTTTTTTCCGATTTTTTAGTTTAGTTAGAGTTAATAATTCACATCGAAAAATGAACTAACCACACAACATTTTAAGTTTAAGAAAAGTTGTTACAAAAAAACTAGTATTCTTCATTAATCTCCTCTCAAATTATAACCTATCGAATCGTCATCATAATGAACAACAAAATTAACATTTTCATAATTATAAAATACAATTTCTTCAAATGTAGATTCGACGCGAATAAAATATCGATTTAAAACTGCTTTCAGTATTTCGTTGTCCGAGTCTGTGGTGCTGTCAACATGCAATGACAAGCGAAATCCTTGAGGTTGCTTCTGCAAAAAGATAGTTTTATTGCTTTTGACAGGGTTGCGAAATCCCCCGGGGGAAGTCAAATTCGGGGGATATCCCCCGGCACCCAATTTAGGGCTTTTTCGGCACCGAAGGCTACTGTGTTTTATTAACAATTAAATTAACACGTTTTGGAGTGTTTTTCATTAAAGTTAACAAAGTCGCCAAATTACAGGTTTTCAAGATGTTTTGCCGACATCGAGCAAAAATTTGGGAGCTTTGGTGAGTGGTCCATTACGAAATCCCCCGGGGGAAATCAGAAAACGGGTGATATCCCAGGGGGAAATCCCCAGGGATATCCCCTTCGCAACCCTGGCTTTTGATAAAATCTATAGAAACTTACTTTATAGAATGCCCGAAAGTCCACGTCTTTAATGGCATTTATGTCGGATAAAAGCATCATCATGTGCTCCAACTTTGTTGTCTGGTGCGGCTCCGAAATCGGCATCCACGAAGTCGGATATACGTTTTCAAGAACCATATATTCAACCGCCGGAAAAATTGTTAAAACCGTCGACAAACAGATTGTAGTCGACTTATCATAATCATTAGTAAAACGGATAGTCAGATATTTCACATTTGGAAACGTAAAATAAGCCATTTTCTTGAGAAAAGCACGAGTTGTTATGCAGTTTTCTATGTAAAGAATATCGACTTTTAAAGTGACCAATTGCATCGTCAAATCTGTTTCGTTTAGCGAGTTAAGTCGCAACTGGGAACACTGGAACACTTCGTCGTTGTCGAATGACTTTTCTGGTCCACCGTCAATTGAGACAACCAAGGTGCCGTTTTTCTTTGAGATGTTTAAACCGTTAACACGTTTACCAGTTTGAAGTTTTGGAGGGCAAATGTCTTTGGAGCCTGCGGCTACTTGGAGGCCATATCGTTCTGCTCGGGTAGCAAGGTCGTTGAGACGGCGACGTAGGCCATAGGGCAGTTTAGCAATAGGGTACGGCATGTTGCGCGGCATCGATAAGAGAGAAAAACAAAGTTTAAGTAAAAAAAGGAAAAAAAGCGAAGCACAGAACAAATATCTTACTGAACACTAACAAAGTAAGATTAATCAAATGCTTTCGCGTCCGCGCAATAATTAAAAATGGGCGGGATCGTGTCTTCTTCACTTTCTTCTTTCTTCAGTGACTCAATAGGCGTGTTTTTGGAAATACAATCAGACAAACCATGCTAGCGTGCATTGCTGCACACAAAAAAAGCGTTAACTTAAGTTTATGCGAGCGTAATGCACAAACGCAGAAGATTATGCTTTGCGTCAACTTAAGTTTACGTTTTCTCTAGTAAACGCAAAGCATAATCTTTTTGTGCATTACGCTCGCGTAAACTTAAGTTAACGCTTTTTTTTGTGTGTGTAAATTACCTTTTGACCAGTTTAATGGATAAGTTGGAACATGCCATCAACGAATTGAAGTTGTTTATCACCAATTTTATTTCAAATACACATTTTTAAACATAAAATTAATCATTTCCAATTAATCATCCGGAGTTTGACAACTCGATCGCACACATTCATCACAACTAATTGTAGCGACATTGAAAAAAACAGAAGAATCCGTGACCGGTTTGATCCCAGAACCATCTGATTGATCATTTACAGTAATCCTCGTAGCACCCGATAAGGTAACAAGTCCTTCAGTATTTGGATCTCCATTGCTAACAAAAGTTAATACGGGATAAGTACCGCACATGTTGTCGGAACTGCAATACGGCAGGAAATATATCCCTACGACGTTTGACGTCAGCCTGAAAACGTTTACACTTTCGACATTAAAATTGAAACTGAATTTGTCTCTTACATGTAGCACGTTCCATCGACGGCACAAATGCATGTATTTGGGCAATCTAATCCACTAATTTTTGCAACTGGATGTGTAGAGTCGTCAAATTCGGGGCTTTCTTCCGGCGTGTAAAAGTTAACCTCGCCGTTGGGACAGGATTCGCAACTTTCTGAAAATACAAAGTAATTTATGTAACTTAAACTTTTTCCAAACTTACGAATGGGTGTTTGAACCGGTCTTTGGGGAAGGTAATCAGCCTGGATTACATTGTCCGCCAGAAAAACGTGAACAAGGTCCGGCCTATCCGGACATACATCTGCCGTAGTGGTCGTAGTAGTGGTCGTGACTACTGTAGGGACAGTAGTCGTGATTGGAATCACGCCATCATCACTTTTCACGGGCATGCAGCACCTTCCAAGTGGCATGACCATGAAAAGTGGAATAAGAAATATCTGAATATTTCTAAGTGTCGAAGGGCAGTAACACTGAACCATGTTAGCTTGCCGAACATTGTTTTTTCACGAACAGCTGACTTATATAATGAACTCTTTCAGGAATTCGGCAAAAACTGTGACCTATATTTAGTAGACCAAATTCCCATATCACTCACTTTCGATCTGATGTAAAAAACTGACATGTTGTCGTGTATGTTATCCGGAGAAATTTGCAACATGTTGAGATCTCGTTTTACAAGCAAATTGTGAGAAAATCGCAACATGTCGTCGGTCGCCCTTTTCAGTTGTTGGAATGAAAAATTGACGTTACCGTGATAAAAGTGCACAGGAAAATGAACAGAGTCGGCTTTTTTTTATTAATTAAAGTTTAAACAAAAACTTATTTTGACGAATGTAAGAAGGTTACGCCTTTAAAGAGACCGACGTCTGACACATACATTGTCAATTTCTGCTTTTTTTGTCGTTTGGTGCAACTCGAAATTTGGTATCCAGGGTTTAGCAAGAAAAGAGATATAACCTTGAGAAAAAGTGCTCTTTTTTGAACACTTGCGTATGTACAGTTTATTAAAATTACAATTATCAAATGATGTTCACATCAAAACTTGATGCTTTAGACATCCAAAATCATAACCTATTCAAAGATTTTTCCAACTTATAATACTCATAATCATTGAAACAGTCGAGTTCAAAATCCGCAGCATCTCTATAGCTAGGTTCAAAATATTGACTGAGAATTGTCTTTAATTCAGAGAGCTTAGGCGAATTAGGAGAAAAGCTTAACACCATCTTGAATCCTTCGGCTTGTTTCTGAAAATAAAAAATGATGTGTTTTACATTTCATATAATTTTAATCAAAAGCTCACTTCAAAAAACTGCTCGAAGTTCAAACCTCTGATGGCATCCACGTCGTCAATGCGGATATTCAAATCTAGTAACTTTGTAATCTTGTTTGACTCCAAATCAGACCACCACGATGGCGGCAATATGATGTGTAAATCCAACATTTCAATGTTTGGAAAAGCTGTTAACACTGTTGCCAAATGGATCGGCGTTGAAACCGTTGACTTTTCATCCCTGATGCACAGCTTTTTTACATTTCCCTGCGTAACAGAAGCCGCTTTTCGGAAAAAAGCTGGGGTTGAATTGCAATAATATATGTAAAGAAATGTTGACTGTTGAATAACCACGTCCATCATCAAGTCGTTTTCGTTGAGCGCATAAAAAATAAGGTTCTTATTGCATTGGAATAACTTGCTGTTGTCAAATGGTTGTTCTGAATCAAAGTCAAACTGGACTGACATTGCACTATTTCTCCGTGAGATTTGTAACTGTTTAACAGTTTTAATAGTTTGAAGCTGTGGTGGGCAAATGTCTTTGGAGCCAGCGGCAACTTGGAGGCGATATCGTTCAGCACAAGTAGCAAGTTCGGCGAGACGGCAGCGAAGTCCGTAGGGCAGATCGGTAAGGGGATATGACATGTTTGATCAATGAAAAAAATGTTGTGAAAAAAGAAAAAAATGATGCACAGAGAAATTATTTGACCGTATGCTGACGGAAAAAGCTAATCGAACGCTTTCGCTTCCGCGCAACACCCAAAAAGCGGGATCGGGGCTTACAACAGTCGGCGAAGGCTCTTTTTGGTTAGCCGAATTTTTATTTTTTTGGTTTAAATAAAGGTTTTCGTAAAAATGAATCAATTGGTTTTCATCCGTGAATTCCGTGGTTCGAACCCGATGACTTGTAGCATCTCTTTTGATTACATTTTTATTACTCTTTTTTTAAAGCATACCATTTATCCTTGTTACCGTAATGATAATAAACAACAAGACTAACAAACAAATAAGATTTAAAAGGAATAAAATACTCACTGAGAACTTCTTTCAATTCATTGTTGTCCGAATCTGAATTATTTTGAAAGTGCAGTGTCAAACAAAACTCTTTTGATCGCTTCTAAAAACTTAAAATACATTTTAAATTAAAAATTCAACAAAACCTTACTTCGACGAATGTCCGAAGGTCCACGTTTTTTATAACATCCACGTTTGAAAAATAGATATGCAATGTTTTCAAGTTTGTGGTCTGGTCCGGTATCCACGAAGTCGGAAACACGTTACTAAGAACTATGCATTGAACTTCTGGAAAAACGGTAAACACCGTTGATAAACAGAGTGAACCTGCTTTCTCCTCCCATCCCCCTAGGAAACTCAGAATTGTCACATTTGCTTGCGTTACAGAAGCCGCTTTTTTAATAAACGAAGGAGTTGTGTTGCAACAGCACAAATTCAAATATATTAGCTCTGCCGTAAGCACTTCCATCGTCAAATCTGTTTCGTCAAGATAACGGATGTCTAGGGAACGGCATTGGAATAACTGGCTGTTGTCTAATGGCTCTTCTGGACCTCCGTCAACTGAGACCAACAAGGCATCATTTGTCTTTTCGATGACTACCCGATTCACAGTTTTAACCGTTTGAAGCTTTGGAGGGCAAATGTCTTTGGAGCCTGCGGCAACTTGGAGGCGATATCGTTCAGATCGGGTAGCAAGTTCGCCGAGACGGCAGCGTAGGCCATAAGGCAGTTTTACAAGAGGGTACGGCATATCGAGGATCCTCGTCTTAATAATAGAAAAAAACTAAGCACAGTGCAAGTATAGGAACTAAAAAACAAGCTAATGATCGGCTAACTATGCGCTTTCGCAATCGCGCAACCCTTAGTTCAGACAATGTGTCCATCCGAGAGGCAAACGATAGTTGTGCATGACTTCAATCAATAACAAAGAAACTATCAAAAACATAGTTTGGGTTTTTTAAAGATATCTCTCCTCAAAACCGGCTAACATTATTTTAAATTCTTCATTAATTTTCTTTCAAAATGTAAGATACTGTACAGTCATAATAATTAACCTCAAAATGAATTACATTGGATGTAGATTCGACGGGAACAAAATATCGGTTCACAATTTTTTTCAGTTTCTTGTTATTCGAGTCTATGGTAGCATGTTTAACACTTAATGACATGTGAAATCCTTCAGCGTGCTTCTGCAAAAAAAATAGTTTGTTGTTTTTGATTACATGTTCAACAGAAACTTACTTTATAGAAGGTCCGAAAGTTCACGCCTTTAAGAGAATTTATGTCTGTTACATTAAGATTCATGACTCGCAACTTTGTTCTCTGATCCGACTCCAAAATCGGCATCCACGAGGTCGGATAAACGTTATGAAGTTCCAAAAGATTCACATCCGGAAAAACTGAGAACACCGCCGACAAACAGACTGTACTCGACTCATCATTATCAGTGAAACGTATAGACAGATGTGTCATAATTGGAAACCTTAAATAAGCCATTTTCTTGAGAAAAGCACGAGTTGTGTCGCAGTTATCCATGTAAACATAATTAAGTTGTGAAGTGATCAAATTCAGCGTCAAATCTGTTTCGTTGAGCGAACCGAGTATCAGGTCGTAACATTGGAATAGCTCGTCTTTGTCGAATGGCTTTTCTGGTCTTTCGTCTATAGAGGCAACCAAGGCACCGTTTTTCTTTAAAATGGCCAAATCATCAACAATTTTAACGGTTTGAAGTTTTGGGGGGCAGATGTCTTTGGAGCCAGCGGCAACTTGAAGGTGCAATCGTTCAATCGGGGTAGCAAGATTGCCGAGACGGCAGCGTAGGCCATAGGGCAGGTCAGAAAGGGGGTACGGCATGTTGAATGTTGTCAATGACCGATAAAACGTCTATTAACTGCAAGACATACTGTATTGACAAAAAAAAACGAAGCACAGAGAACAAGCTAATTGACCCACAGATGACTATCCCGCCGATTTTAGAAACTGCGCAGGTGTCCTAGTCGCGAACAGACTTTATTAACCCCGCCACATCGTGCGTCTCCCGCCATGTCCGACTGCTTGACAAGCATTAGTCAACCATTGTCTCAGAGAAAAAACCGCAACTAAAGTTTGACATTCAAATTACTTACAAAAAGTTTATTTTGTTTAATGAGTGATGGATAAGTGCATTGTATAATGTATAATGTTTAGAACAACTGAAAAAAAAAGTTCGGAAAAATCAATAACGTATTGATCGGTTTTGCGAGTTCTACAATTCAATTGATGTTGACGGACTGTGCTCGCCATTGAAGACTGTGGTTCAAACCCGATGACTTGTAACACTGTCTCATGAATCTTCTTTCAATGCATACTGTATACCGCGGTTGTGCAAATAAACATTCAATGCAAAAATGTTGCTTTTAACGGGAATAAAATATTGACTAATAATCTGTTCAAGTTCAAACTCCGAATCCGGATTGTTTAAAAATAACAGGTTCATTACAAACTCTCTTGGTTGTTTCTAAAAACAGAATGTTCGTAAAATGTTATAAATTTGAACAAAAAACTTACTTTAAAAAATGTTGGAAGATCTAAACCTCTAATGGCATCCACGTCTTTCGCATACATATCCAACCATCGTAACTGTGTTGTTTCGTGCGGATGCAAATTTGCCACCCATGTCGGAAATGCGTTACCAAGAATCATTCCTTCGATATCTGGAAAAACTGTAAATACCGTTGCTAAACAGACCGGCGATCTGGAGTCATCTCCTTGGATATACATCGCAGTCACATTTCCTTGCGTTACATAGGCCGCTTTCTGGATGAACGCCGAAGTTGTGTCGCAATTAACAAATGCCAGAGATTTTGGCTGTAACGTGGCCATTTCCATCGTCAAATCTGTTTCGTCGAGCGAATGGAGTTCCAGGAAGTGGCATTTGAGTAGCTCGTTGTTATCGAACGGCTTTTCTGGTCCCTCGTCAATTGAAACCATCAACGCGCCATCTTTTTTTGTAATATCCACCCGGTACTCATCTAAAACCATTTGTACCTCTGGAGGGCTGATGTCTTTGGAGCCTGCGGCAATTTGAAAGCGGTATCGTTCAGCTCGGGTGGAAAGTTCGCTGAGACGGCAGCGTAGGCCATAAGGCAGTTTAGCAATAGGATACGGCATGTTGAAGCGGTTTTATAAACCGTTTACTGTAAATTTATGCAACTGTTTTAGAGAGTAAAGACTTCTAATGACAAATGTTGTGGTAAACCACGTATATATAAAAAGTAGAAAACAAAACGCAGAGCAACAATGAACGGTAATTTTTGCCTACATATCCGCTTTTGCATTAGCGCAACCACTGACCACATGTTCACCCTTCACCCACTACGATAGGTGTGCACGACTACAATCAATAAACAGAAATTCACCTAAGACATGGTTTACCACACTTTTTTTTCTTCCCTCGTGTAATTCATTATGTTTTCGCAGTCAACCCCTAGACCATTGTCATTTGGTAAACGATGTCAAATTCTGGTATCAAAACCAAAACATGTTAAAACCATTAAAATATTGCACTGTATTACTTGCAGCTTATTATTTCACACTACTTATCGCTAATCTTGTTTCAAAACATACAGTGTTGAATTAAAAACAAAATCATAAGGGTCGTTGAATTTGACAGGAATAAAATACTGACTGAATATTTCCTTTGCTTCTATGACGTCAGAGTCAGTAATATTAATAATATCAAGACTCATTCGATATCCTTTTGCTTGCTTCTGTAAAAAAAATGTTAAAAAGCGATTTAAAGGTCAACACAAACGTACTTTGAAGAATGCATAAAAATCAACGTCTCTTATGGCATCCACACCTGGTACATACATTTCCACATTTTTCAACTTTGTTGTCTGGCCAAATTCCAACTTAGGCACCCATGAAGTCGGAAACACGTTATCAAGAAGCATGCTTTCAATGTTCGGAAGTACCGTAAGCAACGTCGATAAACAGGTTGGAAACGACTCGTCCTCCCGTACGATATTCAGTTCTTTCACTTTTGCTTGCGTTATAGAAGCTATTTTTTGAAAAAATGAAGGAGTGGTGTTGCAACAATACAATCTCAAATATATTGGCTCTGACGTCAGCATTTCCATCGTTAAATCCGCTTCGTTAAGCAAATCTAGGTCTAGGGAACGGCATTGGAATAACTCGCTGTTGTCGAATGGCTTTGCAGGTTTATCGTCCAATGAGACAGCCAAGGCACCGTCTTTTCTTACGATACTTACCCAACGAGCAGTTTGAATCATTTGAAGCTTTGGTGGGCAAATGTCTTTGGAGCCACCGGCTATTTGGAGGCCATATCGTTCAGCTCGAGTGGAAAGTTCGTTGAGGCGGCAGCGTAGGCCATAGGGCAGTTTTACAAGAGGGTACGGCATACCGGGACTGGCCGCTGGCTGATAAAACGTGTTTCGTAATCACGTTTTATAAACTAAACCTTTTTGGATCACAAGTGGTGGTAAAAGATAAAAAAAAAGTAGCAAAACGTATCCGTTCAAACAGACGAGAATGCGAAGCACAGAGAGACCGATCGAATACTAATAAAAAAGCTAAAATCTTGCGCTTTCGCATCTGCGCAACTCTTTAGAATTGGCGGGATGCGCATACCTCGTTCACTATGGTGAATGAGTCGATTAATAAAACAACACATGAAAATTCGTGGTGGTCTGCTTTGGACCTGACAGTTATATTGCACTATATTGTTTGCAGTTCATTCTTTCACACTATTTATTACTAATCACGTTTCAAAACATACGATGTCGAATTAAAAACAAAATCATAACGATCGTACAATCCGACGGGAATAAAAAACTGACTCAAAATTTTCTTTGCTTCCATTTCGTCGGAATCGCCGTTTTCCGGATAAAAGCAGTAGTTGTGTCGCAATCAACAAATCCAAGAGTTGTTGGTTGTAACGTGGCCATTTCCACTGTCAAATCTGTTTCAATGAGCGAATGGAGAGTCAGGGAATTGCATTGAAATAGCTCGCTGTTGTCGAATGGCTCTGCTGGTCCATCGTCAACTGAGAAACTCAGGGCATCGCCTTTCCTATAGATGTCCACCAAATTCACAGTTTGAACCGTTTGAAGTTTTGGAGGGCAAATGTCTTTGGAGCCCCCAGCAACTTGGAGGCGATATCGTTCAGCTCGGGTAGCTAGTTCGCTGAGACGGCGGCGGAGGCCATAGGGCAGATCGACAAGCGGGTACGGCATGTTGACACCACCGTAATCACGCTATTTGTAATTTTCTGAAAAAAGGTAATGTCAGTCAAATGCAAAAAATGCCCAAAAAGATCGGTGTAAAAAAGAAGAAGAAAGCAAAACAGAAAGCAATTGTCCGACCGAATATGGACAACAACAGAATATGATTTTTACATGTGTGCTCGCACAATGTCCATCTGTCGGTCACTGCGAATGTGCTTTGAAACACCCATAGTGAGTCTCCATGCCGCCCGTGTTTGTATGCGTTCAACGCTAAACCGTGCCATCCTAATACATATATGTCATCCTCGAAAAAACGCTCTTCTTTTGTGTCAGTCATTTTATATATTTAAAAACGCATTTTTTTTATTATATGAAAGTTAAAAACACTACGAAAGTTATAACAGTTATCAAATCAACGACTTCATCGCATTAATTTAACTGCTGGTGACGCTTTCTTGCACTTTGAACGTGAGATCAATTAAGAAAGGTTGTCAATAACGAACGTCAATACGACATTTAAATTCAATTGCATGTTTCTGAAAATAAGTTTGGTATACATTTTAATCTGTGTGAACAAAAACTTACTTTGGCAAATTCATCAATCTTCAAGCCTTCAGTGAGAACCTCATGCAGCACCAACTCTTGCAATTTCGTTTTCCGACGCCCCTCCAAATTAGGCGTCCACGAAATCGGCATTACGTTGTCTAAGTACAGTTTTTCGATGTTTGGAAAAGCCTTAAACACCGTCGACAAGCAAATCGTCGACGAATCGTCCCCCAAGATGGTCAGCTGTTTCACATTTGCCCGAGTTACGGAAGCCGCTTTCTCGATAAACGCCGGAGTCGTGTTGCATCTAACAATGGTTAGATGTACAGGCTGTACTGTAATGATTTCCATCGTCAGATCTGATTCGACGAGCGAATTGAAGACCAGATTATTGTTGCATAGGTATGGTTTGCTGTGGTCAAAAGGCAATCGATCTTTTAAATGGTTAATCTTGACTACCAAAGCACCGTTTTTACGCTTGATGGATAGCGACTGCGTAGATTCAACAGCTTGCAACATTGCAGGGCAAACACTTACGCAACCTGCAGCAACTTGAAGATGGTATCGTTCAACTGGAGTAGCGAGTTCGCCGAAACGTTGACAAAGGTTGGGCGACAAGGTACCAATAGGAAACATTATGTTAGAAGTCATCTTTAACCAATATAACAATTATCTAATCGCGGTTTTCAAACTTTTCCACAAAAAAAGCAGAAGTTGTAGTAAAAACAGCGGCAAAAAGGAAGATAGTAAAATAAGAAGAAAGCGAAGCACAGATAATTATGTATCTGAGTGAGTGTTTACTGATGAAAATAGATTCATCTTCGGCTATTTATGCGCTTTTGCATCCGCAAAACCCATAAAAATGGGCGGAGTGGTCATCCGTGGGCAAGTCATTTGCAAACACTCCCATACAGTCCACAACAACCTGCGCATTTTTTGTGCACAACATCAATCGATTTTTGCGTTAGCTTGTTGTTTTAGTTTTCGATCGGACACTTGCTTCGCGCATCACATTTTTTTAACGCGACTTTTGTCATTTTTTCTGGTGTCACCTATATGTTAAGGGCGTTTTACAAAAGTTAGATACAGTATACGTTAGATTGGTCATCGACCGGGTTCACCATGCCATACCCGCTTGCCGATCTGCCCTATGGCCTACGTTGCCGTCTCGGCGAACTTGCTACCCGAGCTGAACGATATCGCCTCCAAGTTGCTGCTGGCTGCAAAGAAATTTGTCCTCCAGAACTTCAAATGGTTATAGATGAGTTTCGGGTAGACATTTCAAAAATAAATGATGCCTTGGTGGTCGCAATTGACAAAGAGCCAGAAGTGCCATTTAACAACAAATTGTTAAAATGCGTCGACCTACATCTCTTTTCGATTACCGAAACAGATTTGACAATGGAAATGGCCACGTTACAACCGACATCTCTGACAATTATTGAGTGCGACACTACTCCAGCATTCATCCAGAAAGCTGCTTCTGTAACGCAAGGAAATGTGACATATCTGAATTTCATATGGTACGAGGAGGAGAAGGCCGGTTCTTGCTGTTTATCGACGGTGTTTACAGTTTTTCCAAACGTTGAAACTATTTTTCTTAAAAACGTCTTTCCGACTTTGTGGATGCCCAATTTGGGGCTGCATCAAAGAACAAAGCTGCGAGAATTGTTTATGTCTGTGTCGGACGTTAAGCCCTTTAGGAACGTGGACTTTCGTTCATTCATTAAAGTAAGTTGTTGCTATAACTATAATTTTAAACTTTTTACAAACATGGTTTCAGAAGCAATCTAAAAATTTTCGTTTAATACTCGACTTTCGAAGTGATTCAGATTCGGACAATAATGAATTGAAAGAAATTATTTGTCAGTATTTTATTCCCGTTGAATCCCTTCCTTTTCATTTCTTTGTATATTTTAATGACGATGGCTTAGTGAAGTATCAATTGCTTTAAAAGAAGAGTACACAATAAAAATGTAATCGATAACTCAATCGTGTACAAATATAAAGCAATCTGCAAGCGAAAATGAAAACACAGTATTTTTTATTTTGATAATTAATTTTATTTCAAAGTATAATAACAACGACGGTTATGAATAATAACAAAATTAGCAGGCATACTATTGCATTGATTAAAATATTGACTAGCAGTTCGTTGCAATAATAAGAAGGACTTCATTGGAACAGTCTTACAAATCATTGCCATATCAAATCCGGTAGCTTGTTTCTGAAATCGAGGTTGTTTAATGTTTTCCCTGAGTATTGAAATAAACACTTACGTTAAAAAATTCCGGAAAGTTTAAGCCTCTAACGGCATCAACGCCCATACCGTTCAAGACCAACTCTCGCAACTTCGTTGTTGAGCCCGACTCCAAATTAGGCATCCACGAAGTCGGCATTACGTTATCTAAATATAACTTCTCGATGTCTGGAAAAGCCGTAAACACCGTCGACAAGCAAACCGTCGACGAATCGGCTCCCAAAATGGTCAGCTTATTCACATTTGCCCGAGTTACGGAAGCCGCTTTCTCGATAAATGCCGGAGTCGTGTTGCAGTCATCTATGGTCAATTTGATTGACTCCGGCGTAAGGACTTCCATCGACAAATCAGATTCGTTGAGCGAAACGAGTTCCAAATGTTTGGAAACTTGGAATAGCTCACTGCTGTCAAATGGCTCTTCTGATTTGCCGTTGATAAAGACAACGTGGGCATCATCTTTTCGCGCGATGGTTAACGAATCAACCGTAACGCTTTGAAGTCGCGAAGGGCAAATGTCTCTGCAACCAGCGGCAATTTGAAGGTTCAGTCGTTCCACAGGGGTAGCAAGTTTGCCGAGACGGCAGCGTAGGCCATAAGGAAGCTTGGCGATGGGATACGGCATACTGTGAATGCGTTTTCGAAGACTCTTTGTGGGAATAGTCGACGATGACGATAAATTGACGCAAAAACAGACGAAGTAGAAAAAGTGAAAGGACAGAGCAGGTATTCGTCCGATGACTAAAGTTGACAAGCTAATGGTTTGCTATTTATACGCTTTTGCATTCCGCGCAACCCCTGGAATAGGCGTGTGCGACAAACTCGAACATGCCCTCAGAGGCATTGCTAATCAACTTGTTTAGCACCCAGACCCCTGCTATTATAAATTGTTTGTATTTTAACCTGAATATGACCAAATAGAATTTATTGCTTCACTAAACCACAAATTTATTAACTTAGTCTTTGAAAATAATAATTATAAAGCTACTTTTAAAGCGTATCATTTTTCAACTAAATTAAAATAAACAACAGAACCGTAACAATTTTTACAAAGAATGAAATACTGACCAACAGTTTGATTCAGATTCAGTTCATAGCGTCCACGTGCATTTCCAACTTTTGCAATTTTGTGGTCTGTTGCGACTTCGGCATTCATGGTCAATGTCCAAAAAATGTAAACACAGTCGTTAAACAGATCGAAACAAACTCATTCGGCGCCCAGGAGTCGATCCATTTACAAACAGAAGTTACAGAAGCTGCTTACTGGATAAATGCTGGAGTTATGTTGCAAAGATGACAAATGAAAAAAATTATACCAAACACATATAAACGCATATTTCGATACGACGTACTGTCGGGGGCTGTTCTTCTCACCTTATTCTTTCTCACATTGTCTTGCTGATGGCAACGTATTGTATAATTACTGATAAAACGGTTTATTCATTTTGTTTTAAAGCGTACAATACCGTATAGTTAGGGTATTTAACAGTAAGGTTAGTGCCAAATTTTACTGGAATGAAATACTGACTGACAAATTTTTTAAGCTTTATGATATTTGCATCTGAAGTGTTTTGACAACTCAATTGCATTTTAAATCCTTTTGGTTGTTTCTGTAAATAAAAATGTTAGTAAGCTGTTTTCAACAATCATTTTAAATCAAAACTTACTTTATAAAACGTCACAAAATTCACGTTTTTAATGAGATCCACGTCTGAAAAATAAATTTCTAATCTTTGCAAATTTGTGGTCTGGTGGTACTCCAACTTCGGCAACCAAGAGGTCGGATACACGTTAACAAGAACAAGGTGTTCAATATTTGAAAAAGTTGTAAATAGCGTCGACAAACAAAGTGGAACCGGCTTTTTAGTTGCCCACGAGTTGATACTCAAGTGTTTTACATTTGCACGCATCAAATTACTTGTTTTCTCCATAAACGTAATATTTAAATTGCAGTTATAAATTTTTAGAACAGTTGGCTGTAACGTGACCATTTCTGTCGTCAAATTTGTTTCGTTAAGCCAAGAAAGATCTAAAACGCGACATTGGAATAGCACGCTGCTATCGAATGGCTCTGCTGGTCCGCCATTAACTGAGACCACCAAGGTACCATCATCTTTTCTTGCAATGTCTACCGAATACACAGTTTGAACCGTTTGAAGCTTTGGAGGGCAAATGTGCTTACGGCCAGCGGCAACTTGGAGGCGATATCGTTCAGCTTGGGTAGCAAGTTCGCCGAGACGGCAGCGTAGACCATAGGGCAGGTTCGCGAGAGGATACGGCATGACGAATGGCCGATAAATAAATGCTTTCGCGTTCGCGCAATACTTAAAATAGGCGGGATCGCTGGTGACTACGCTTTACTTGGTAAGACAACCAGACAACCCATGCTTGCTGCAAATCACTCTTTGACCGGCGTTATAAATCGATAAGTTGGAACAACGACAATGACAAAACTTTTAGATCAGTAACATTTAACGCAAAAAATAAGTTATTTTTGTATAAATATGTTTATTATTAGTCTTCTTTTAAAACATACAAAACTGCACGGTCATAATAATTAACGATTAAATCATAAAAACTGGGTTCGACGGGTTCGACGGAAATAAAATACTCACTGACAATTTCTTCCAATTCCAAATTGTCCGTATCCGAATTGTTATCAAAAGTCAGCATCATTGTAAATCCTTTAGCTTGTTTCTGTAAAAAGGTACATCAATAAACTGTTATCAACTTGGACGTTTAGCAAAAACCTTACTTTGAAAAATGTCCAAAGGTCCACACCTCGAATGACGTCCGCATCTGATATATGCATTGTCAAACATTGCAGCTTTGTTGTTTGGTGAAACTTTATCCATGAAGTCGGAAGCGCGTTTACAAGTACCATGTGTTCAATGTCCGGAAAAACTGCAAACACAGTCGACAAACAGATCGATGATGGTTTAGTTTTCGATGCGACGATACACAGATCTCTCACATTTGCTCGCGTTTTGGAAGCCGTTTTTTTAATGAAAGCTGGAGTTGTTTGGCAGTCAACAATGGTCAAGAAGATTGGCTTTGAAGTCTTGACCTTCATCGTCAAGTCGGATTCATTGAGCGAAACGAGTTCCAGATGCTCGGAGATTTGGTATGGGTCGCTGTTGTCAAACGGCTTTTCTGCTTCGTCGTTAATAAAAGCTACCAGAGAACCATTCTTCTGCGCGATGGTTAACGAATCGACAGATCTAACGAATTGGAGTCGAGGGGGAGGGCTGTTGTTGCGCGCAGCGGCAATTTGGCGGCGGTAGTGTTCCATGTTTTCGGGGACAATTGGGATTAAAAAGTGCAAGAAAAGCAGACGTAGAAAAAAACCAACCGCACAGGGCGAGAGTACGGTCGTTGACTAACTAACACAAGGCGATCGATGGCTTTTTACGCGCTTTTTGCAAACGTTCAACACCTAAAACAGATGCGCGCGACTGGCTTTTACACGCAATCAGAGGCTTTTCGTGCCTAACCCACCTGTTTGGCGCCATTCGAAGAAATTACACTATGTTCCCGAAACGTTTAACGTCACATGCAAACAAATCCAGAACAACCCAACTACTAGAAAAGGTGCGCACGACAGACTTGAACATGTTTTCAGCGGCTTTTCTGTGCTAACCCACTTGTTTAACGCAATTTTAAAAGTTCATAAAACGTCTCTGAAACCTTTAATGCCAAAATAAATCACAAAAACAAATCGATAACAAAGATAAACACCAATTTTGCCGAAAAAAGCCACCTCCAACAAAATCAAATTTCCATCTCGCCTCCCCCTTGGCAAAATGTCCTCAACCCCATCACCCGAGGCGAACCCCGACTTTTCCCAACTCACCGACTTTGATCGAAGTTTCCATTGAATTTCGGTCGAAAATGACGCAAATTGCTTTTGAAGGCAGTGATGGCTTCACCCTCAAGACGTCCGATGATGCCAAGATTGTTCGGCAGCGCCTGGAAGACTTTTTGACGGGTCGTTTGCCGTTGATGCCGCTCGTTATCAAGGAATGGGTCCGTGGTATGTTTTCCTATCCATTCCTCTGCCTTTTACTTATCAAATCGCTTCCAGATCTCCTTGTCGAGAATGAAGACGAAATGTACACCGTCGACGAAGTCACGGAGGCTGTTGGCGACCATCTGATGGGATCAGTGAGGGACATTTCGACGGAGGCTGTCAGTCGGATCTGTGAGAAGCTGTTTGAGCATTTACACGAAGGGTGAGGGTTTCTTTATATATATAATCTCATGGAAGATGTTTCAGAAAGACCCCCGAAGCCCGTCGCGACCTCGACACCGCACGGAAGCTCGAAAGCACCGTCGATATGTCCGTCCAGGACGATCCCTACAAGAACATCAACAGCATCTGGAAGGTGTCAGCCAAGGATCTCCCCACACTCGTGGTCGACAAGAAGAAGCTTGCCAAGGCCGAGGGCAAGAACAAGGAGAAGGCGGCCAAGCGCGAGGGCGAAGCTGCGAGCGCTCCGACGACGCGACGCGTGAAGCCGCAGATCATCGCGACGGCGAGTCAGGCGCCTTCGAAACGGTCCGATACGGAGGGCGGTAACAGTTTGGACATTCGGTTGGAGAATGTTGATGTTAGTTTTGGTAATAAGTACGTTTTTAACCCACTTTTTGAGAAAGTTTATATATAAATTCACGTTTTTCAGGCAATTGCTATCCGGCGCCGATTTCACGCTTTCCTATGGCCGTCGCTATGGTCTCGTTGGTCGTAACGGTCTGGGTAAGACTACATTGTTGAAGATGATTTCAAGGTTGGTTTTGAACCTGTTTTGGGTGGTTTTTCATCGATAATTTCCAGTGGCCAGCTCAAAATCGCCTCGAACATCCGTATGTTATCAGTCGAGCAGGAAGTCGAAGGCGACGACACCCCCGTCATCGAATCCGTCCTTGCCTGTGATGAACGCCGTAGCGAGCTTCTCCGTGAGGAACTTGAACTCCGTCAAGGCATCGAGAATCCAGCTATTTCTGATGACGTCAAGTCAGAGATGTCGCACCGTCTCGAGGAAGTCTACGCCGAAATGAGTGCCCATGGAGTCGAAAAGGGCCCAGCCCTTGCCGGTACGATTCTCTATGGTCTCGGTTTCAAACCAGAGGAGCAGCGTCGCCCAACAAAGGAATTCTCCGGTGGTTGGAGGATGCGTGTTGCCTTGGCACGTGCCCTGTTTACCAAGCCCGATCTGCTGTTGCTCGATGAACCGACAAACATGTTGGACATGCGAGCCGTGTACTGGCTCGAGAACCATTTGCAAGAATGGCACGGCACCATCGTGACAGTTTCCCACGACCGGAAGTTCTTGTCGACGATTTGCACGGATATCATCCATCTGCACAGTCGCAGATTGGACCAATACCGCGGTAATTACGAAAGCTACGAGAAGCAGATGCGTGAAAAGCTGACCCTGCAACAACGTGAATACGAAGCCCAGCAACAGCTCCGACAACACGTCCAGGAGTTCATCGACAAGTTCCGCTACAATGCCAAGCGTGCTAGCATGGTTCAATCTCGGATCAAGATGTTGGAGAAGCTGCCTGTTTTGAAGGCAGTCGAATTCGAGACGGATGTCGTCCTGAAGTTCCCGGCGTGTGAGAAGCTCCAGCCGCCAGTGCTACAGTTGGATGAGGTCTCGTTCCGGTACAATAAGGACTGCGATTTCATCTTTAGGAATATTTGTGTTGGGTCGGATTCTGATTCTCGGATTTGTATTGTGAGTTTTTTTTAAATTTTTTAGTTTTAAAGCGCTAAATGGCACCTTCCAGGTCGGTGAAAACGGAGCCGGTAAGACAACCCTCCTGAAGATCCTCCTCGGCGAAATCCCCACCTCCTCCGGCCTCCGAACCGTCAATCGCCGCCTCAACATTGGCTACTTCACGCAGCATCACGTCGATCAACTCGAAATGGACCAAAGCCCGCTTGAATTGCTTGTCGAAAAGTGCCCTGGAAAGACCCAAGAAGAATACCGTGCCGCTCTCGGCCGTTTCGGTCTTGCTGGCGACACTGTCTATCAATCCGTTGTTACGCTTTCCGGTGGTCAGAAGTCGCGTCTAGCCTTCACTGTCTTGTCGCTCCAGGCGTAAGTCACCCACTTTCTTGCCCATTTTGCCCCTTCAAAACCCATCTTTCAGCCCCAACTACCTCATCATGGACGAACCGACTAACCATCTTGACGTCGAAACCGTCGATGCCCTCGGCAAGGCCCTCACTGAGTTCCCTGGCGGCGTCGTCATCGTTTCCCACGACGAGCGTCTCATCCAACTCGTCTGCAAGGAGCTCTGGGTCGTCAAGGACAAGACCATCACCCGGTTGGACGGCGGTATCGAGGAGTACAAGAAGCATGTCCATCGCCAGCTGGCTATCCAGACCTAATGAGTATGTTTTACCGTTGTTTTTTTGTTTCTGACTTTGATTTGATGGAGATAATTATAAATGTTTTAATTATTTTACCATGTGCACAGACAAAGCACAACAACAGTTTGTTATCTCATTTTTTGCAACGTCGTAAAAAGCATAACATTAGGCGTCTATAAAAACCTACTGAATAAGCTTTAATGGCTGTAAGCATGCTTGACAAGCAAAAAGCCGCTTATCATACACGTGTTTCACTAACACGATGATATTTGTGTTCTATGTAGACTGACGAGACAGGACCATGCTGGTTGGGATTTTTAATGAGGGTCCTTGAGAATTTTATCGAAAAATGGAAATTTTTTAATAAAAATTTGAATGAGTTTTAAAACAATTGAAAATAAATGCTTACAGACTGATAAAAAGTGAAAAAAAATACGGTAGGTATACTGTACTTTTAAAAAGTCATCAGAAAATGGCCAAACTACGGTAAAGTATACAGTACTTTTGAAAGATTGATCTAAATGACCATAAAAATCGCTACAAAAAGCTTATAAGTACATCCATCACCCGACATTGCCAACGTTCAAGTAGTCCGTCCGTTCACGTAAGCAACCCCTCGGACGTCGCATCATTCATCACGGAGCGAGTTCGTCTCGGGCCTTCCTGTTTCTCTTATCATTATCAGTTGTCGCGGGCGGGTGAGGATGAATCTGTGCTGTTCGAAATGTGTCCATGTTGCAGCAGCACCTCTTCCTTTTCAGCCGCATAGTTAGCTGTTTAATCACACGCCTGCAGGCGCCCGTCCTGTCCACGTCCATAGAGCCTATTTACAGGGGTACGCGTCATTTTTGGACCCTTTCAACGAGCACCAGGTGCCTTTAGGGATCGTGTCGATCACCACATTGAAGCTGTGATTAGCTGTCAACAACAGTATTCATCGTCATGGCGAAGGATTCCATCGCCATTAGCGATCCAGACCCGGATTCTATCGCCTCAAAGAAGTCGTCTTGTTGTAGCTGGCTAAAATTCGTCTTAATTCTAACAATTTTCTTCTTAATTTCCGCTCTATTCTTCTGGATCGCTTATCCCTATGTCTTCAATGCCGTTTTTCTCTCAACCCTCCGCTTAAAAGTCGGCAGTGACGGCATGCCATCTTTCTCCACCTTCATGTGGGCCAAGCCGCCAGTCCGTGTCCTAATGAAGTTCTACATGTGGAATCTGACCAACCCGGAGGAAGTCTTCTACTACGGCGCCAAGCCCAGTGTCGTCGAAATTGGTCCCTTTTCGGTTTGGTGAGTCTTCTGCCCAGGGGCACCCACCCCATCCGGAACTAGATGGACCCATCAGTTAACCCTAACTATCAATTATTTGATATAAGTAGGCCCATGTCGCCCCACATAGATAACCTTTATAACCCCTCACTGATTAGACAGAGAACACCATGCATGTTGTTGCTGAACCTACAAAAAATGTGGTTGTCATGCGTTCAGAGGGGGGTAAAAAACAGCTTTATGTGTTCCAAACAGATAAAAGTCCAATGTTGTCATCATAATTTTTCATTTTATGTTTATATTTCCAGGGAAACTGAGCAAAAACGCGAATACGAGTTCAATGACGACCAAACACGAGTCTGGTACAAAAACTACAAGAAATACATCTTTGACGAATCAGAATCCTGTGAAATCTGCACCTATGACGCCAAAATATCGATGACAAATCTCATCGGATACGGTACTATGGCTGATCTGGCCGATCCGCAGTACAATGTTAGCTCTGGTTTTCGACAATTGTTCGCGTTTGGTGGAATGTTGCTTGGAGAGTCGCCGTTCATGTAAGCTCCGCCTACTTTTTAACCCTAAAATTAAAATTTTAATTTCAGCATTAAAAACTTTGGAGACATAGTCTTCGACGGTTATGAAGACAATATGTTGTCTGCGGCCCATTCTCAACTTGTCTATGAAGTTTCAAAGATGCTGAATCAGACCCACTTCAATAAGACGACATTCATCCCGGTGCCAGTGCCGGATATGGCTAAAATGGCCTTCTTTTACGGGTACAACAACACCAATGATGAAGAATATGTAATTGAAACTGGGAAAAGTGACATCAAACAACTCGGAAGGATCGTTTCATGGGCGAATCAGACGGAATTGCCGAATGATTGGTACTCGACGGACCAGTGCCGGATGATCAATGGCACGGATAGTGGGTCTTTCCAGGCGCAGGGGATTGGGAAGGATGATCGGCTGGATATCTTTTTGAGCTTCTTTTGTCGGTGGGTTACTTTTTGAGTTTTTTTTTTCAAAATGTCATAACTACAGTATACCAATTAGCTACAGTAACCCAGCCAAAAAAACGCTAAACGGTCATTTTTAGATCGCTATATCTCGAATACAACCGCGAAACCGATGTCAAAGGGGTAAAAACCTACGAATTCGTCACTCCGATGAGCGTATTTGACACTACACTTGAAGAAAACCGAGGAATGCGGTATGAAAACAGCGAAAAAATCAACTATGCTCCACAATGGCCAGATTGCCCACCCAAAGATCCGAATGTGACTTGTAGCGGGGACATTGATTGTGGCGTTTATGAAAATCTGTGCCATGATTGTTGTGATGGCAGTTTTGTCGATGATACGTATCTGTTGCCTCCGGGCTTGTTTCCGGTCAAGTGTTATCCGGGTGGGTCTTGAATTGAAAACTTTTCTTACAAAATTTTCAAAATTCCCACTTCAACAAACTTCAAAAACAAAAATTTTAGAAGTTTTTTCGGAAAATCAGTTTTAAAAATTTATAAAAAAAATTAGGAATAAAAAAATTTAATTCTGAAAATCTGAAAAATGAAAATTCCAGGCAAATTCAAATCCCCGCCCTTCACAGTCGTCTTCTCCGCACCCCATTACGCCTATTCCCCTCCCGAACTCCGTGAAACCATAATTGGCATGAATCCCAGCCTGCCCGATCACATCCCCATCAAAATCAAGTACGAACCCAACGCCGGAGTCCCCCTCGAAGTCACCATCCAATTCCAAGTCGCCACCCCGATGTACCGTAGCCCTGAGTTCGTCTACAGCTCGCACTTGGCCAATGTTCTCCTGCCATTTATGTGGGTCTCATCTAGTGGAACCGTTGAAGGAGAAGTGTTCGACAACATCAAACTGGGTTTCAAGACTGTGCCCATCATCATCCTTTCCGTCAAAATCTTCGCTACGGTGGCTGCCGTCTTCTTTGCAGTGCTAACATTAGGGTTACTGTGGCGGCGAAGAACGCAAAACGGCAAAACTACGCCAGTTGTGCCATCAAATGGGCGTGTGATAGAGGAAAACGGGTTGACTACCGTATAGAATTTGAAATTATTTAAAAGTTGTTGAAGCGGGTAATTTGGTAATGTTATTATATTAAAATTTCAAGAGTTGGTAACAAAATAAGTGCAATAAAAACAAAAAAGCGAGATCAAACAAATAACAAAATATGGAAGGAAAGATGTCAGCGTTCTTTTTTGACCGGTTTCAGAATGCCTGGGGTTGCCCGCTCCGGATTCTTGGCCATTCGTTGCACCAGGGCCCGGGCTTTGAGTTCGACGATCTCGGCTTCGATGACGTCGGGGTCGAATTCGGATGGGTTTGCGAGGATCTGGAAGGTAAATCATTAAAATTTCAACAAAACTTATCAAAAGTCAAAAACTGACCTCATTAACTTTGGCCCGATTCAAGCGCTCTTCCCTACAGTACTTCTTCTTGCATTCCTCCCGCGTTCGAAACGAGATATACTCCTGCATCATCGAGAAGTCCGTCCCAGTGAAAGCCAATACCTTATAAAACAGCTCCGTCTCCAGCGGACACCACAAGCTCTGACGTTTGCCCTTTTCGTGCATGTTTGACGGATGCAGCGTGCAGATAATGTTGCCAGCGTCGTCGCGCTTCTCCTGAATAACATTTATATATATTTTCCTCCAAAATCAAGCTCAAACTCACATCATCAGCCTTTGCAGCCTCCAATGCAGCTACTACAAGCTTCTTCTGGACATTTGACTTCCGTTTTTTCCTTCTCTCGTTGCGCTTTTGCCGCGGGGTCAAAGCTGTCGGACCTGGAGGCTCTTTCCGGGGCATCTTCTTCGTACAGAGATCACTCATCTTGACGAGCTTCCGACTGGCGTTGGGATCGAGTTGGCCACGGATAACCATGGGGGTGAAGGCTGGGAAGTCGCTGGCACTGGCATGGTCGGCGATTTCGACTTTGACGTCCTTAATCTCGGGTTTGATGTCATTGTCGACCACCTCTTCCTTGATCGTTGCCTCGAGAGGCTGATGGGACATAGATCACACTTTTGGTTGATGATGGGCTGTAATTTGGGTCATATTTAGATAGGTTAAAGTCGAAAACACAAGAAAAAACAAGTCACGTGCAAGTCGCGAAATTGAAACGACCAAATGAGAAAGTATGCCACGTAAAGTCAAAAAAAGTTCTTCTACCATTTTTGTCTTTGTGACTAACAAAGGGCAACGGCACAAAATATATAACAAAAGTGCCAAATTTCGGATTAAAAAAATGCAAATTTGACGAAACTGAAGTTGCACTAGGTCTGGCAAAGTGTCCGCAGTCAACTTTTGCAAAGTGAAAAAAGTGAGAAAACAGCGTCCTTTGATGCTGAATCGCTTGCTTCTCCTGTCGGATTCACTAAAAGCTTCAAACTTTTTTTTGTGTTAAAGGCATAAAAACTGTGCCAGGGATGCGAAATCTTCCGGGAGAAAATATTTTTGGGAGATTCTCCGGAGATTTCTCCCGGGAGCTCCCGGGATGCAAACGCAATGCTAAAAATAGCGATTGCTTCTGTTTTATAATGCATTTTTACGAAGAAACTATTTTTTACAGAATTTTTGTTTTATCCACGTTTTTCGAAATTTTTATCAGTTTGATTGCGAAATCTCCGGAGATTTTCAAAAAGTTGGGAGAATTCTCCGGAGAAATCTCCGGAGATTTCTCCCGGGAGCTCCCGGGAGAAATTTCGCTTCGCATCCCTGAACTGTGCTTTACTAGTTTTGCTTGGTCAACAATATTTTCTACGTTTTCGATACAACTTTTGCAAAATCTTTTTTGCTTTATTTTGTATATTTTTTTCGCGAATTTCCACATTTGATATTATTCAACTTTACAAACTTGTTAGCCGTTTCTGTTAAAAGAAACAGGTTGAAAAACCTTTCAGAAATGGATAGCACCCTTCTCTACCAGCTCATCTTCTACGAATACTCCCTCGGGACATCAGCAGCCGAGGCGGCTCGAAAGATCAACTCGGTGTACGGCGAAGACACAGTGACTGATCGCACCATTCGGAACTGGTATCACCGATTCGACAATGACGATACGAGTTTTGAAGAGCATCCCAAATCTGGACGGCCGGCAAGATTCGATGAAGACGCGTTGAAAGAAGCCATCGAGGCCAATCCAATTGCGAGCACCCGTGAACTGGCGAAAATTCTTGGATGTGGCAGTTCTACCGTTGAACGACATCTGCAAGTGATGGGATACCGTAAAGTTTTGGACAAGTGGACTGTTGGGATGCGGCTATGCTAATTCCCGCATCTCTCCCACGCGTTTGTGTGTGGCCTCGGCACCCTATAAAAGGGGTGGCCGAGGGCCTAATAAATGTCTATCTTGTACTCGTGTCCCAGGTCACTACAGTGGCGATGTCGATGCAGCATCCAGAACTCTGAAGCGGGAAGGCGTCGGCGACGAATCGAGGACGAGGAACGGTCGAGCGGGTCAAGGATCAGGATGTCGGCCATGGAGTGCCTCGGAACCTGGATAGGGAGGACGGCGGCGATCAGGGATGGCTCGATGTTGGACGTCAAGAAGAATCGTCGACGCCGGACGAGGACGAAAACGACCGAGGACGAAGATGACCCGACGAAGAGGCACGTCGTAAAAGAAACAGAACACGAAACGCGAGAAGATATGAGCCTCTTTTTGTTGTACTTATCGGCTGGGGGAGGTGTTGGGATGCGGCTATGCTAATTCCCGCATCTCTCCCACGCGTTTGTGTGTGGCCTCGGCACCCTATAAAAGGGGTGGCCGAGGGCCTAATAAATGTCTATCTTGTACTCGTGTCCCAGGTCACTACAGTAATGTTATGTCGCCGAGCCGGAGGGTAGGAACGCGGAGGAACGAGGAGACAGAGTCAGTCACAGAATCAGATAGGGGGTTACACTGCCTTTATTCCAACTGGCCCCGGGCCTTTTATAGCCGCGGGGCCACACAACAACAACAACAAAGACCCTAGAGTATGGTAATTCAGAGGATGCCGTCGAGTACGGCACGTCGGATATAACATGGACCCTCCAGAAGTGAAGAAAGCGATGTAAATTCAACTACTTCGGGTTTATTGCCAAACAGTTTTTCACTTTCATGCTTATTGTAAATGGTAAAAGCTGTCAGTTCTTATCGCAAACCTTTTTTTATCAATACAAACAAAGCACCTCCTCTCCAATTGATTTTGTTGGCTTGCTAACCCACAGTGTTGACAACGTCTCATTTTTGACACCAAACAACTCAACATGGCCGACGCTATACGTTTGACCAGCCCAATCTTATCGGAAATCACTGCCGATTCTGACCATTACCCTGCCGATGATGCTAGATTTGTCGTTGGAAGCGAGACCATTTCGGTATGGTTGATTTTCCGCATAACTTCCATCCCAAAACTCCAATTTGTAGGCTCACCGCCAGTTTCTATGCATGATTTCACCCGTGTTGCAAAACTATTTCACTAATGACTCTATTGAATCCCAAACTGGCACCATCAACGTTACAGATTTTACGATTGACGTTGTCAAAAACGTTGTTGACTTTTGCTATGGCAGGGATGTTGGTTTAAAAAAGATACCAGAAATCGTTGACATGCTTCGGTTTGCGGACAAGTATGACATCAAAAGTGTTACTGTATGTTTAGTTAGCATAGTTGTAAATTTTAGCAAACCGACTTTTAGAAAAAGCTGGAACATTTACCATGTGAATCACTGAATCTCGACAACTTTTGCATTGTCGTACGATACGCGTATGATCTGGAGCTGTCTGAACTCTTTGAAGTGTGTTGTAAATTCTATGGAAAAAATGTTTCAAGTCTAGCACTTTCTGAAGGCTTCATTGGACTGCCGTGGGAGGCACAAAAACAGGTTTCTACCACGGCTTTTCAACTTTTGAAGGGCACGTAAACACAAAAATATAGCATCACTTAATCGGATATGTGTATGGAAAAATAAAATCTAGGTACTTGCAAGTAAACGTGATATTTGAAGTTAAAATGTCGCCTCTGGGCCCCCCTGAAAAAACCTTGGCAAGGTGTCCCGAACTGTCGCACTCGTTGATCGAAAAAGTTGTGCAATTTCAGTCCTTCTTCGAGAACAGTCCGCTCATTCAGTTCCCTCCTTGCTTCCAGCAGCTCCGCAACGTGTCAATCATATCCGTTTTGCTTGTGATTCTCTTCCGCAACTCAAACCAATCGATGGAAACAGACTCCCACAGTTTAAAAAGAGTTGTTTCCACTATTTCACGAAAACGTTTGAAGTTGTAAATACATTTAACAAAGACAGTTTTTTTTCAAATATGCATTTATGGCTGCTTTTATGCGTTTTATGATTGATTGCGGCGATGACAACGCCTTCGCTTATGTATATTTAAAAATCGGAATATGGTTCGTAACAGTTTTATATAAAAAGTCAAGCGAACTCAATCGAACGGCTAGCATTACTTGTTCTCGTTGAGCAACATTGCCCCACGCAAGATTCCATCACGTACTTCCGTCGGTAGGCCGACGAACTCAGGGGTTAGTGTGAGTTCGAGAATGTTATCTTTGAAGAGGTTGATGCAGTCTGCTTTGAGGTCCTCCTTTTGTAGCTCCCAAGCAAACAGTGCAATCATACTGAATGTTTCCAAGTTGAGATGTTCATACGGATAGTGATCGAGATTTTTCTAAAAGGCCGTTAACTTTTTGTTGCCACCAACTTGTATCAAGGAACGTACAGTCACAGTTTTAATACCAAATTTATCGGCGTATCGCAGCATGTCGATAATGTCTGTGATCGACTTTTCTCCCACATCGCGGCCATAGCAATAATCAATAACGCTTTGAACGGTTTTCACTTTGAAATCGGTCTCTCGATAGATGCCCTTTTTGGATTTGGCTTTGTTTTGTGAGAAATGCTCTTGGAATACTGGCGACAATATTGATAGAATCCATTTGTGAGCCTTAAAACAGGCGTTATTAGTTCATTTTTGAAGCTTAAGCAAGACTATACTTTAACAATTGCGTTATCGATCACAATTTCCGCATCAGTTGGATAATGAATTGCCGTTTCTGCCAGCTCAAACATAACTGGGTTCGTTAATTTAAAGTTTGTTTCGTCAGCTGGCATGTCGTCGATGCTCTTGATGCTGGGTGATGGTTTTAAAGATGGTGCTTTAAACTTGATTTCGCATTCAACAACGAAGTCTGTCATACTGTCAAAAAAACCAGTAGTCGTCTCAACTAAGTGGATGAGGTTACTGTTAGTTAATGTTCCTAAAATAGTTACCTGTCTCAAAACCGTAATTTAGATTAGTTAAAAAACAACAAACTTGATGTATGTTGTTTTGGATGTTTAAAAGATATTTGTCCTGTTAAAATAAACAGAGGATCAGATACCCATATACCAATTTTTACAGTAAATTTGCTCCCTTCAACCATTCTAACTCGTAGTGCCCAGTAAATCGGACCAATGCGTTGAAATTTACAAACGTAGTGTTCGTAAATGCGAAGATAGCCCACATATGTTTTAATAGTGCATGTATCAGAATATTCATGAAAAAATGATAATATTTGTAAAAATAGGAATTTTTAAATATGATTTCACCTACTATGGCACTCATAACGGCTATTCTGCAGTAATAACTTCGAAAAAATAAAAATTAACAGCAACTCAACAGCTAAACCAAGTAACAACCGTTATCATTTGACGTTGCAGAGCAAGACTGATGCAGAGCCAACTGATAGTAAATTCTCGGTTATGCAGACATGTTTTTACCTCGGTCAAACGTTGATTATCAGTTTTAAGGGTGATTTGTATAATGAAATCAATACCTAACGTTCTAAACTGCAATCAAATTAAACTGATATATTAACGTGACTGAAGCATAGTTATCCGCAATCACGTTGCAGTTTAATCAAACCAAACGATCAAAGCTTGTTATCAACTTCTAAAATCTATCAACAGCAGGCAACTTTGATGCAGACTAAACGAAAGAGCGGTTATTTGACCTGACTTTGCTTTGTAAAAGTCATCGTCATGGTAGTGTTCAAATTTGCTCTTTGCACATTCATCGTTGCAGTTGTTACAGTTTTATTAGTCAACGTTGATGCCATACAATGCTACAATGGCCGAAACAATGGAACCACAAACACGGTCAAAGTGTTTGATGGTTGTAGCTATTGTTACCTGAGTAAGTTTAAATCAGTACATATCTAAATTCAGTTTTAAACATAAATTGTACAGCCACGATCAAACGTTTGTCCGATACTGAAACAACGAAACCAACCACCACTCAACTTTGCATGCACTTTCCTGGTCTTCGAGTTTTGGATCTCAACAAGTGCCAGCACATGTAAGCTTAAATGAAAAAAGAAACAGTTTTAAAATGTACTTTCAGAAGCCGTGGCAATACCACAGTAGAAATTTACTGGTGCGATCGTGATTTGTGTAACGAAAGCTGTGACAAGGCTGATGGCATTGTTTTTAGTGATTCTTTTTGATAAAAAAAAACCATGCGTATCAGTTTTATGATTTAAAAAGCGTACTTAATGACCAAGTTTTGTGATAAGAATGCAACAATGACAATGTTGAAAATAAACATGTTAGTCTTGATTCAAGTATGTCTTTAAATTAAACATTCGCCCACTTGCCCAGTTTATTATGTTCTTTTGTTTTATTGTTAGCCAACGGTGTCAAAGCATCAAAGAAACATTCTTACATACCACGATCGATGATGGCCGATTCAATCCCGCGCAGAAATCATTCCCTGAAAAAAGGGACTCGCATTCTGTTTGTAAGCTCCTCCCAAAACGAGTGCTCTGACCACGACTAGTAGGTCTGTATCCGTAAAAGTGCTAAAGTACCTTACCACAACTCAGTTTCCATTCAACCTGCGTCTTCGCGCATCGTCTTTCGCTTGTTCTACTTTATTTTTGGTCATCTTTCCCCCAAAAATATAAAAACATGTATCCCAATCATCCTGCCGCCGTGCCCATGCAAATGGTCCCTTCCAATCCGCCAACTCGAACCTTCCGTTTGTTCAATCCAACAGTCTCCACAATTTTCAAGCATTCCGGCGACTATGTTATGGACGCTAAGTTAGTCGTTGAAGGAATCAAATTAGATGTAAGTTTGACTTCTACCTTTAAACTTCATGAACAAATTGTCGTGTTTCCAGGTTCACCGCCACTTTCTGTCGATGCTTTCGCCAGTGTTTCGCACTTCATTCGATGGGGCGCCAAATGCCGAATTAGAAATCTTAGTTTACAAACGTAAAACCGTTGAAAACATTCTTAGCTTTTGTTATGGCGATGAAATAGTGGTTTCGTTGCCAGCGATTATCAACATGCTCAGATTTGCTGAAACTTACAACATTGCATTTGTCA
Organism: Panagrellus sp. LJ2284; assembly: GCA_024447225.1. NCBI lineage: Eukaryota > Metazoa > Nematoda > Chromadorea > Rhabditida > Panagrolaimidae > Panagrellus > Panagrellus sp. LJ2284. The sequence continues at coordinate 1,791,686 of JAMRYC010000009.1, forward strand.
AGCAAGCTTTGCAAGGCTACCTGCCTAACAACCTGAGTTTCCAAAACTACCGCATCATTGCGAAATACGCTTGGGATATGAATGTCCCCGCCATTAAGAACGCGTGCATTCAGTTTTATGCACTTTACCATGATATTTTAAAGTTAACGTACAATTATATGACTTTGAATCCTGAGATTCGGGCTGATATTGAACAACGTGCTGCGGCCATTAGCCAACACCAATACAATGGACCGCAACAACCTGCATTTATGTTCCCAGGGGCTCCTGGCTTATTGGCTCAGGCTCAACATAACTGGGCTTACTATCCTTACTAACTTTAACACGATTGAAATTTTTGGACTTCTGGTTTTACATTTTCATTTTTTTAAAAACATTTATTTTCTTGTTGTAATAAATCTCTGAAATAATTGCAGTTTAATAATCCGACACAAAAATAGTCCAACTATAATCAATCTGTTACACAAGTTGACCAACTATATAATCACGAGTATACAATAGAAACTGTATTGAACAACTAGAGAGCAACATCTTACAAAGGGGTGAGACAAAAAGAACTGTACGAGGACAGTTCTTTTTGTCAAACAGCCATGCCCGACAGACAACTAAGAATTCTTGGACGCCCTGTGTGAATCAACAATGCCTACTGTTACACTTTTATTTAGACGATACCTCAAACTTGGGTAATTAAACCACATGTACAAATAAATAGGCACGTGATAATAAAAAATATAAACGTTCACGAATAAAGTAAAGAAAGTGTTACGCAAGTTTATTTGTAGTCACCTCAAACTTGGGTAAAAAATAAATGTCGCCGTCGTGGATCACGAGTGTTCCTTCGCCCAGGCGTACATGCCGTACGGGCTTGAGACGAGTGGCCTCCCTTATGATCCGCAGTGCCCGCATTCTGTCGGTAGCTGTAGTCGGTGTCCAAGACCCACGGCGATCCTGTTTGCCCGCGTTGTTTCTGCGATCAAACAGCCAGGTGAAACAGACGCCGGCGGCGTCTGTCGCCAGATCTAGGCGCTGTTCGGTGAGCTACCTAACACCTACATCTGAATTGTTAGGTCGTCGCACCTAACTGCCGCGAATAGCCAACGTAATAAGTTAACAGGTTTATTACTTCTGACAAAGATACTTCAACACAATGTTCTAGAAAGAAAAGAACTCGTCTGTCGCTAGATCTAGGCGCTGGTCGGTGATGCCTTCCGCTAACATAAGGTCGCAGGACACCGATGTGGTATACTGCCCGAGTTGGACCTTCGGTGTGCCGTCCTTGGTCCAGCGCAGCTGATAACAACAAGGTCGCGGTTTCTCGGGGTCTTCCAGGTGTAGCGTCATCGGAAACCTGACGGGTAATTAACCGTCAGTTCCGCATTGAAACGCTTAACCGCCGTCGTTAGTTCCATCCGAGAGTAGATTTTCATGATTTCGTCGTCGGGGATGACCGCTACATGGAACATCAGCGGCATGGTTTGGTTACGGTGACGGTAGTTGACCAGGTGTTGGTAGGCAAGGTAGTTGTTGACCAGGAGATGGTTGCCACTGTGATGTGGGACCCTGCTTAAGTACCAGCTCGACGCTCGGCGTCGACGTATTCGGTCCGCGGGAAGGCGGAGATTTTTGCCTTCTTGGTCTTCGACCACCACTATCTTTCTCCCCTCGGCCCTTAGGACTTTAGCCGGCTTCCAGGTCTTCGTCGTCGTATCATATCGCCACACTTCTTTGCCTGGGGTCGTAAACTCCGATGTCGTCCTCGGCGCTACCGTTAAGTTGCTTTCGTGTAGACTTGATAGTGGCTCTATGAGGTTTCTGCCACACATTAGCGCTGCGGGGGAGCCCTGGTCCTCCGCACTGAAGACCATCCTGGCCTTCAGTCCTGCGGGCAGGGTATGATAACAACGCTATTAGGCAACGGAAAAGTAAGGAAGGGAAACGATAATAGTAACAGGAGACAGGGTCACTTAACATGAATAGCATAGTGGAACGGCACATACATAAACGAGTGTAACATTTTATCCTCCCAGCCGATGCACCAAGAAACTCAACACAGACATGGGTGTCGTGGAAGGGTAGCACAACACCCGAAGGTGGCGGAAAAGGCTAGTGAACCGTTGCCTGTCGACTTGGTAGGTGTCTATAATTCTGAAAAATCAATAGTTATTTAAATTTTAATTAAAACTGTCACAGCGTTAAAAAATAAACTCAAAAAAGAGGAAAATAAAGAAAACACTTGACATGTACGCACTTGTGATTGTTACCCGTCGTTGATTGTCCAACCTGCAAACATTTGAATTGCATGCCTTATCTTCGGTTTTTTCGGGGTTACAGATAGCATTATCAGTTTATGAGGCACTTGCAAAAGCCCTTCGCCGCAAGATTGCATGATCGACACACTCAGCGGTATCTCATTTCACAGAAATCATGTTGCTTACAGTTTAGTCCTACAAAATTAGGCAAAGAAAAAGTTGTCAGTTCATTTTTAGACGATAGTAACCCACGTAAACAGCCATTTTCTCAAATTAGAATGGCTTAAAGTTAATGTCACACATTTGCATAACCCGTAAATGTACCATATTTTTCAAACCAGAATCATTAATCAGGGTCAAAACAGCAAAATGGTATCCATCGTCGATTTTCGCACTGCCATTGTTCACGATTTTCGCCATGGACGACGCCGGCTACTGCGACGGCACTCCTGAAATCGTCGAATCTCTCGAAAACACCGTTCAAAGTTGGTTTTTCCGGTTCTTTTGACTCAAAATTTCACGGTTGCCAGTTTTTTTAGCACCTTCTGAAGACGCCATCAGCCCCGATGACAGTTGCAATGACACAGCCCCCAACGAAGTCTTCGTGGACTCGCTGATTGCCAACATTTTCGGCGACACCTCCGACAACGAAGACGGTCCCAAGGAGGGCACCGCCGACGACATCGTGCTCGAAGAAGGACCCAAATTTGAGTTTGATCGGATCCAGGAGCGCCGGAAGCGTGAACGCGCCAAGCGGCGACGCCAATGCCGCTCCGAAGCCATCGGTGTGGCGACGTACATCGAAGAAGAGGTCGAGAGGGTCGTGGAATTGATGCGAAAAGCGGCCATCGACGACCGGGAATCGAATCTCGAGCGTCGACCGGCCATCGAAAAGGTCAAACTGTTGCCGGTCGTGAAGCGCCTCCTGCTCCGCGCCGACTACTACGAGGCCCTCCTCGAAAGCGAAGTGATGGCGGCCATCGCGGATTGGCTGGCACCGCTCCCGGATCGGTCGTTGCCGTCATTCGATGTACGGTAGGTGCTTGGCAGGTATATTTGAGGCGCCTAATGCAGGTGATTACAGATCGACACTGTTGGAGATTGTATCGAGATGGACCAGACTGGAATCGACTATTTTGAAGCAGTCGGGGCTAGGCAAAACCATCATGATGCTGTCGAACCATCCGAAAGAGTGCCAACGAAATAGGGGCACGACTTCGAAGCTGGTTCGAGCCTGGTCGCTGCCGATACTTCAAGTTTGTCTGGATTTGAGGGGTGTTTTGATGTGAATTTGCGGTTTTAGAGTGCCGATTACAACGAAGAAGGCGGGAAGGTGTGCGATTCTGGGAGGAAGCGTCGGCGACAGGGTGGAAATGCCGATGGGAGTACTGTAGTTCCGTCGAAAGTTGCGAAAACTGTGCCATTATCAGTTTGTAAAACGCCTTCAAATACCGATTTCTTTCAAGTTTTTGATATTAAACGTTAGCCTGTGCTCTTTATTACTGTTATAAATAAGATTTGTTAGCTGTTGTTGAAACACCATCCAGTTTCTAAAACCCCAAAATCCCATCCCCAAATCGAATAAAACCCCAACCCACCTAACCATTATCCGCTTACTCATCACCCAGGAATCCTCTCCAACCTCAACGGTCACCGAAAAAGCTTCACCAAACGTGTTCCAATCCACTACTTCCGATTTCACAACAGGTTTTTTGGTCGCTAAAAGTGCGGTCTTCCCTCAATCCGCCCCTGTTTTGAGCCATTTAGCAGCCCCGTTCGCTCATATTGTGGCTGCCAGCCATGGCTATCTGACCACGCCATACAAACATATCCAAATCCAGTTTAAATCCACCCCCTTACATGCAATTGAACGTTTCCCCTCCAACCAGTCTCAAATCTCAAACAGTTTTGGCGTGGTTTCAACGCCGAACAATGGCATCAACATTGTTCGATTCGAAGATTCGCAGATTAAGGCGCGGCAACATTAACATTGCGGTCGGTGCTTCTGCGGATATTTTCGAAGACATTTCGGAAGGAATGAAGGAACAATGATGCGCACATGTGCGTTTATAGGGTCTTTTTGAGTGTTTCTTATGCCCCGTTTTGATCCATGGGAAGAACTTGTCATCAGTTTTTAGTTGGAAAAGAAAGTTTGAAGAGGGATTTGTAAAATTGTGTTTGACGTGTATGGCGAATAATAGTAACGACAGTTTTTATTACTATTTTCACTTGGAAGCGTAATTTTGAAATTAATGAATTTTGTCATTACCCCCTTTCACACGCATTGATTTGTGCCGTGAATGGCCTCCAAATTAGGTCATTCTTTCCGTTTTTTGCGGAAAAACCTACGTTTCTTTGATGGTTTTGGCGGTTTCAAATGGCTGGAGGTCATTGCCACCATTTTTGGGCGGCGATCATTGTGTTGATTTTACAATCGGGATTTTTCGCTGCAGTTTTTACTACATTTTTCAAATTCGAAAAGGCGACTTTTAAATCAGTTTTTAAATTACAAATATTTGGCTTTCAAAAACAACCAGCGCGCGTGCTACAGTTTTTTCTCTCATCATAACAGCGAAATTTGACTACATTTACATCAAATTTCACCCTTTTAATGCACTTTTTGTCAAATCGCACTCGAAAAGTGTCTTTTTTCATTATTTTTAGCACGTGTTTAATTTAAATTAAGCTAATTGGAGTCAGATTTACGAGCTCAGTTTACACTTTTTTTCAATTTGCTAAAAGCTATCGTGTTTACGTAAGTGTAAGCACTTAGCGTTACAAGCTTTAGGTCATGTAACTTGAAAAACAACCATTACAGTTTAAAGTTTACAATGCACATTTTGTCGAAAAAGCGCATCAATTTGCATCTTCTCGTAAGGATGCGCTCGCTCACCCCCATCCCGCAAAAGCGCTACCATCATTTTTATAGGTCGTCGATAGATAATGCCCAGCGTCCGTCTGCCCCCAGCGGCAATGGCGACAGACTTACTTTCGCTCACAGTCACCATTAAGCGATGGGATGAGGGTCGGCGGCGCGGATGCGCCTGGCGTGCTGCCCGAGATTTATGGATACGAGCAAGCTGGATGGCTGTATTTTCATACATATTGAACCCTCTTGTCTGCCTTTGGCGTTGATTTTTGGGGTTGTTCGTTGGTTCGTTGTTGCCGGAGGGCAGAGCAGGGCGGATTGAGGATTGATTGAAGGGGGATGTTTCATAGTGACCGATGAGGTGAAAGGGTCAGCCAATTGGAATAGCAGTTGTACTTTTTTGAGGCTTGTTGAGGGTGTACTTTGTTTTGATGGAGTTGATGGATTAAAAAGTTGTGTTTTTTATGTTATTTGATTTTATGACAGTACTTCAACCGTTCAGTTTAAAGTTTTATCGGTATTTTTGCTTTTTCGGTGTTTCATTGTGCGATGCTTCTATAGTCAGTTTAAAACCCACTTATCTATAGCCACCCTGATCCCCTCTATTATTCATCCAGTTTGACACCTCATCATAAACCAAAAACTCCAAAGATGACTCATCCCTACGCACATCCATGCCCATTTAATCATTTACGAGCTTCTTTTGCTCATCTTCCCACAGCCATGCAATCGTTATCAGCCAGTTGGTCCGTAGCCTCGGGCGATCTTTACTCCTTTAAATAGCATATGAATTTTTGATTGACTTCTGATATCGCAGCTAAAGCCCTCAGTTTATCACTTACAAAATATTTCACAACCCCTCAGAATCCTGACTTCAAGATGCTACTTACTTCTGAACCCCAAACCTAATCACAACCCATCTAACCCTACCCAGTCTCTCATTAGCATTTCCTTTCCCCCTAATTCGAAGCTGTTTACAACAAATGACAAAAATTTCGGAAACGTCCTTCAACATTGATGAATCTCCACTGTCTGAAGTGCTTTGAGGGGGCTGAGGAAGCGTCTGGCTTACCCTGAGAGTGAGAACGAAATTACGCTTGCCTTCTGATGTATTATCGTTTCACTCATTTGGGAATGAGTGAAACGAGGGTCGGCTAGCCCAACCCGTGTCCGTCTTTCCGAAAAAAACCTTTTCCAAAAAGTGACTATTCGGTAAACGTGTTCTAATGTTTCAGTGGTTCTTTCTTTCACTAACGCTGTGAACCCGATTCCAATAGGGGTTGGATGGGACGAATACCTCTTTTTTCACAAATAGGAACGAGTTAAAGGTTGATTCGCACAAGCAAGTGAGCGATCGGCGGATGACCTTCACTTTTGCGTCCTTGTGAATCACATTTGTCAGCTCCAATTCAGTGGAAAGACAAATTTGGAGTACTAAAAGGCATTCAAGGCAGGGAAGTCGTGGGTGTATCAGTCTGTTTTGATGTTATTTGACACTTGGGCGGAAGTCTATTGGGTGATTTTGGTTCGTTGGCTTTTATGGGAATTGATTTTGGTTAGTCAATTCAGGCTGCTGGTTCAGTTTTGTTTAGCTATGGTAGCGTCGCTGACATTGACGTTTGTCGGAAATGCTTAAATTTGTTGTTTGGCTTGATCTTATCAGTTACAAAACGGAAGATATCTGTACGCCAGTTTTCCCGAAGCAAGAACTGCTGACAGTCCCTTTCAAAAACAAGCCCATGAACATGATTTCGCGATGAATATACCATCAGTTTCAAAAGCACTGTCGCCATTTTCGTTCTAGCTTGTCATTGTTATTGCGCGGATGCACGGACCTGTAATGGCGACGCCCTTTCAGTTCGGCGGACAGATCCATCCATCCATTTTGGGATACCATCCCCAACAATGACGACGGCAAGCAGTGAGCACGCCGACAGTTCCGTGCAACATTCCAGGGCCCGTGCAGGCACTGTTCTCTCTCCCAGAGCGCCCGCCGCGGCGAACATTGTGTATCACAGTTCCGTCGCCATCGTCATTCCTGTCCATGCTGGGCATCGATTCGATTGTCGGCAGTCGCTCTTACCTTCCGCGTTTTGCATGTTCGAGTTGGAGATGGTCTCAATTCTCTTTTTTTGGGTTGAATTCTTTATTCTACTCTAGGGTGTGGATGGGAGTTGTTTCAAGATAGCGGAAATGGGGTGGGTGGTACTGTAAATTAGGGTTAATTGACGTTTTTGAATACACCGCCTATCAAATGACCATTTTCAAACCATCGGGTCAGTTTTATCAATCAATAACTTCATGACGTCACTAGATTTTGCAGTTTTTAGCCATATTTTTTTAATTGGCAAAATGAAACTCATTAAAATCTACTAGTTAGATATCGACCGAAACGACTGTTGTTATCACTAATTACTCAATCCAGTTTAATCCCTCCCCAGACCACCCAGTCTCGCCACGAATCCCCCCTATTGATTGATGCCCTACTTTTTGTGCACTCTGCTGCAAAATGTTACCCATTCAAAGTACTCAACACCGATCTTTACATGGTTTGTGATCCGCGTGTTCTTTGAAATACCGGAATGTCCCCTATGAAAGCCAAAGCCTATCAAGATGAGGCGCCCAATAATACTCTCCTTGGGAAAAGACGGAATTCAACGCTGCTTTTCGCATTGATTCCATGAATGCATCCATCCCATTTCAAGCAATGTTATTCGTTTTTCAGTTTGTGTTGGGTCCTTCAAGGCATTCAAAAACATCTTTATTTCAAAATGTTTATGTGAGTCACGAAACACGGCCCAGGTGGACCTGACTGTCAGCAGGAGGCAGGTCATTTGAGTGTTGATCGATTCGTGTTTTCGATCGGTCTTCCAACGGAAACAAACAACTTTTTGGTGTTTTGAGACAATGTTGGCCCATTGAAACCGATTTGGTCCTCAATTGGCCTGCATGCGCACCCCTTCCGCCTTTTCATTTACAATCTGTTCATTTGGACCGACCCTTGACCACCCAAGCCATTGAATGACCGTTGGTCAAGGCGGCGAGGCCTAGGACCACTCATCGCGCAGACTCCCACCCGGTTTCACATTCGGATGGATTGCAATCTATGTCCGAAGCGCTCCATAACTAAATGAAGTCATGCATGAATTGGTACTCTTTTTCACCCCTTTTTCTTTTGATTTGTTTGTTTTATAGCCTCCTAATCGCTGGCGGTATTCGTTCCTTCGTGATTCCTTCCCATTGAAAAGCATCCCCCTTTTCGAACGATTTCACTTTTCATTCAAACTGGCTTTTTGCTTTTTGTTTGTAGTTTGAATGGAATAGCTTCAATAGCCCCTTTTGACCATCGACGTTTTTTCAGTGCCCCTTTCCGTGCCAATTGTGTCGAGTCCGAGTCAGTTAGCCATGGCCTCTACCTTGTCGCACATGCTTTTCCTCGTCGGCATCCTTGCCCTGGGCTGTGCCGTCAGCAGCGTTTCGGCCGTTTCGGAGGATGAGGTTTCGCAGACGGCATCCAATATCTGGGAGGATATCAAGAATATGCGGGTGACCGAGATCAAGTGAGTTGGATTTGACTTTTTTTGGCACTTTTTACGTTTTTTTTGTTAAAATTTGTCCTAATTGTCAAAAAATCGGTCATAAATGTACAGTTTTTGGTATTTTTGAGATCTAAACGTTGGTTTTGAATGACATTTGCACTCTACCGCAGTTTTTAGACCAAAATTTTATCAAAAAACTTATAATTTATTGAACACACATAGCAGTTTTTTTGAAAATTCTTATCATTATGGGTTGATTAAGCCTGTTTTTTTGTTTGACATTCAACTTTTTGTAACTTTTTTACTATTAGCCTTGCAGTTTATCTATACCTAACCCCTTTCCAGACGAAGCGCCCTCGCCTGCCCGCTCCCCCTGGTCGGTGTTGCCTGTGCCGAGGAGACCCCGCTCTACCACTTCCAATGCTGCGGCGAACTCAATGGTTCCTGCTGCTTCCGGCTCCAGGACTGGGTCATCGCCGTCCTGGCCATCATGACCATCCTCGTCATCCTGTCCATCTTCGTCAACCTCATCCGATGCCTCTGCTGTTACTGATTCCACCAACATCCACTCCACTCCAGCCCAGATGACCGTAACCCCTACGCTACCATCATCGGACCCACCAATTTGCTCACTTTTCCCTGCCTTATCAATCCAATTCTTGCCCATCCCACCGACCCAACACTTGACAGGGCTTATCAGTCTGTCAAGCTTATCAACCAACCACTCAGATATGTATGGTTTTCTCCAACCTTTCTATTGTAATCTTAATCTGTGTTTTTAATCAACAACGCCGTCCCCCAGGCAGGCGGGTACTGTCTTTAAGCATCGTGTTTTAATTTGTAATACTTTTTGTAATTTCAATTCCAAAGTTTGCCAAGTGTATACATTTCATAATTTAAATTTATTGTACTTTTTTAATGTTAAAACACAAAATTGGTAACTTTATCCTTTGTTTGCAACTCAAAAAATCTTGTTTGTTGGCATAGTAATAAAGAATTTTAAATAATGGTGGTCAGAGACAGGGGATGGACATTCGGGGTGATGGGAATTCAGTTTCATGTTTGTTTTTCATTATTCTTCGAGAGGGTGGACAATATTTGACAAATTGCGTCTAGAAGGTGTGTCTTTTCGAGAAACGTGCCGATGGGGTGATGGAAAGGGCATTTTGAAGTTTGCCATTGCTGCAGGGAAGCCGTAGATGGATGGGTGGAGGACATGGAGGTGTTTCGACTACCTTTTGGATGTTTTGGGGTTTCTTACGTGTCGAATTGGCAGTTTTGATGGCTTTGAAGTCGATTTGGAGGTTTAATTCTGCCAAACTGGTTGAAGTTTGCACCAATTGTTGCAGTTTTTCACACTTTACAGTTCGTTAGGCCAAAATCCGGAAATCCGACCCACCGGCAATCAGCCAGGTAGCCTCTATGGCCAGCCTCAGGCCCATTTAAATGGGTATACCAGCCTCAGGGCTGGCCAACCATACGGTTGCGCGCAGCTCGCAGCGCGCATAAGGTTGCCGCGGAAACATTGGCCCTCGAGAAAAACCTGCTTGATGGGAACGCCTTAACCCCCCTGAGGGCCAGCAGTGTACCAAAAAGCGGCATCTATTCGAAACCCTTTCGAACTGGCCGATGGTCAGGGCCCGTTAAATTGCTCCGCGGCTACCATGAAACCACCTTTCCTCCGCTACCGCTCAAGTCTACCGGCGCGCGCCCGCAATTGGCATGTTTCACGAGATCTCGTGTCATGTCTGTGAAACATATGTGCCGATTATAATTTGTTCTCGAGCCGCGGCTTATCCCTGCTTAGGAATAGTATCTTTGAGCACTTTTCCGTAATGTTGTCTCAAACTTACAGATATGACTATCAAGCTCGCCAGTTTATACAAAACATGACCCCGATTTTGTCAGGAAAATGTCTCACATCAGTTTTTTTAGTCCAATGCCTATTTTTACGTTTACCATGATTGAGTCCAAGCAAGCTTGAAAGGAAAAAAGCGCCCTTGGTCATGGAAGTACATGCATGTCCAGTCCTTCCTGGCCGTCATTGTCATACCCTTTGCCCCCCACAATGCCTTTCGAAATCGCCGGTGCTTCACCTTTGGCCCCCATTTTTTGGGGAATGACTAAACTTTCCATTCTTACAAGTAGTGGACATGAAAGTTTTGCTTTTCGTGCTGGGTGGGGTGCTATTTTTCCGATTGACTAAATAAATACAGGGTGCGCCAAAAATACTGCAACACAGTTTTTTGGCCATAACTTCCAAACGCCTTTAGCTTTTACTACAGAACAAAAAAAGATTCATACTAAAACCCATTTGTGACTTGCGGTTTCAACGGTTTCTGGGTAGCTTCTGTTAGCGACGCTACAGAAGCCAAAATGCGTCTCAAAAAAAGTGGCAAAAGGCCGCGACCACCGGAGAGACGTTCAGAGACCCCCCAGGCGTCGCGATTTTTGTAGAGCTTTAAAACTTTTATGTTACCTAGCATAGACCCTTTACTCCAAAATTGAGCACAGACTGGAATTTACCGGGTTCACATACCGGCACACGGTGCCCATTTCGAAGGTGCACTTAAGGCGATAAAATCGTTTCGAAACGCACTTTTTTAAAGTTTCCCCCCTGTACGGCATAAAACTTTGCTGACATACCAACTAACCATTAATCAAGTGCTGCTAGGACTTTTAGAGTATCGCAACGTCAAAAAAGTCCGACATCGCTGCATTGTTTTTAAGTTTTATTCGAAAAACACAAAATTTTGATGCCCCCGCAGAATCCGCTTAAAAACATGGTCAAATTGAATCCTGTCGGCTACCAAAAATCACAGGCATTCTTAGATATCCAATTGAATAGATTTTATTGAATTGACGGTATATGGCGTCTGTATACTGAAGTAAAAAAATAAACCCGGTCTACGAGGTGACCTGCGGGTTTTTGCCCCTTTTTTTGAAGATGCGTTTTAGCTTCTGGAGAACCGCTAATCAAAGATACCCGGAAACCGTTAAAATCCCACGTCACAAAGTTAATAAAGAATCAATCTTTTTTTGTTGTACCGGGAAAGCTCAAGCTTTTTGGAAGTTATGACCGAAAAACCCGTGTTGCAGTATTTTTGGCGCACCCTGTAAACAGTTTTTTGAATTTTGAGTTAGGAAATTGATGAAAATTTTTTAACATGATGATTTTTTTGAAACAGTTTTTAAGTCTTCTATTTTATCTTTCTGTTTATCGGATAAAACATTTGGAAAAGATGTCAAACTTTGTCATTTCCATGGATAACCCCCCAGTTTTGTCAATAGAAGCTTTACTTAAATTTGTCTAAAAAGCCAATACTTGTAATAGCGATCGTGAATCAAACGATATAACTGTTTTAACAGTTTAAATTTAGCCATCTCCTCTAACATTTGACCCTCCCATTGCCAGCCAGCAATGTCCCGTTGCCTAACAGCTATCAAAGGCTTGTTCTTCATCCCATTGACCCTATGTTGCATAGCCCTATTCATCCTACAGTCCATCTATTTTGGGTTATTGCATTCTGAAAACTCTGGAAACACTGAATCTACCCGGTTTGTCTCATTCCAGTTTAAACACAACTTTAACCATTCATTTCCCGTATTTAGTTATGACGTCACCCATCTCCCCCTCCCCCAAATAGTCATCTGCAACAAGATCCCCTACAACAAAGCGGGGCTTAGTTCAGTCAATTCCAACTTGAATCAGGCCTATATATTACAGTAAGTTTGAGTTTTCCTCTGAGAAAATAATCACAGTTTTACAGATATTTACAACAATGGCTCGACCCATCGTACTCCCAAATGCCAGGCTTCGAGCCACTGTCTATGGCCCAGGTCCAACAGGCTGAAAACGTGTTACAGGGGACGTTTTCGGCTGGGAATCGGGTTCAAAGGCTACAGACTATCATGAATCAGTGTCAGGATGTCATTAACAGTTGTAGTTTTGCGGTAGGGAAAGGCAAATGAAAACCACGAGGAAATGACTGACAGTTTTAGGGCAATGTATTAAGCTCCTTTGAGTGCTGCCAATTCATCCGACCGTACGTTGGCACTATGAATGGCCTGTGTTGGACGTTTGATAACGAGTTGATGGTCCAGAATCAGTTGGATTTGACGAAAGGGTTGACGATTACCTTCCAGGTGAGTGTTATGACAGTAACAAATTTTGCCAGTTTTAATTACGTTTTTAATAACAAAAAGTTTGTTTGAAATTGAAATACGAGACGGCGGAACGACCAGTTTTTTTAAATACAACGCCATTTCAGGTCTCCCGCAACTCCTTCTTCGATGAAAACGGCGGAATGACCACCCATCCCGGCATTGAGATCTATTTCGTCAACAACACTCTCCCCGGTGACCGAATTGCCACAGAATTGACAGATCCCATTATTCTGGCGGATAAAGAGGGCGTTCGGGCAAGGATCCATCAACAAGTAGGCTCGACATTTACCATTATGCATTCCAATTAGTACAATTTTCAGTTTACAAGTGATCTCCGCCGCTATTCCTGTGGCCAATCCCCCAAAGTCGCCACCGAAACCGATAAACATGCCCAACGACGCGAGAACAGTTTAGCGGCTTGCCTAATTACGACGACATTGGCAAACTGTGGATGTACTCCGTTGTTTGCATCGTTTTTGAATTTGGATCCGAGATTTGCGTAAGTACAACCTAGACGTATCGTCAGTTTTTGTAAATGAAATGTTTTCAGCCAATTCATGGAACAAGTCAACCAATCAACCGCCTGTACAGTGTCAACTTTCGATTCCTGTGCTCGACAGTTCATGAATTATGCGACGCCGCAGTTTTGGGAAGGCACGGTCGTGCCGCATACGAATAAGGACTTTGTGGAGGCCATTGAACGGTGTAGACAGTGAGTTTTTTGATGTGTTCATGTTGTCAGCCAGTTTTTTGCTACTAATGAGCGCACTCGTGAATTCAAAAAAGAAAAGATCCTTGATCACAAGCCTGAAACAGTTTTAACTAAAAAAAGAAACCTAAAGTAAACTATTTTCAGCGAAAGCCACGTCCCATGCCAACGAATCGAGTACCCCAGCTCCCGGGACGTGTATCGGCTTCCCAGTGAGTATCAGAGCAGTACTGTAAGTACATCGACGAAATAGAAACGAAGTCCAGTTTTCAAAAAATAAAACTTCCAGGACTACGTATCCCGTCTCACAGTTGTCTATGACAGTTTCACAGTGACCAACTATTCCTACGTCCGAAACCCGAATCTGTACCTCCTTTTGAGTTACATTGGCTATAACGCTGCCCTTTGGTTTACCATTGGCCATATTATCTGGTTAGTTTCCCATTTTTTGTATCCTCGTCCAATTTTCAGTTTATAGGACCGTAGTAACAACCCCCTGCGACTGGATTTGTGGTCGTGTCACCAAATATGAAATGCGAAAACGTGCCCAAGTCAGCCCAATCAGCAGCACGGCGATATCGCCACCGACTCCACCGGTTCGTCATGGCCAGCTTCCACCAATCGCTATTCCGCCACCACCAGCTGAAGCCGTCGATCACCCGTCAAATGACCCCAATTCGGTCCCAGATGCGGACGCTGATAAGCCTACGACACCCCCACCACCTCCACCGGCATAAATCAGCCATTTGATCCAGTTTTTAACAGTTTTTTCAACAAAATTATACCAAAAACATTCAATATGCTATTCCATGACCTCCCCAACGGTGCAAGACGACCTCCACAGAATCTAATTATCACATAATTTGTCATAATACCCGTGCCAATTGTCTTTCATATGTATTATCATCCAATTCTGACAGTTTTATAAACAAAAACAATAAAGATTATAACGATTTAAATAGTATACTGTCTCCAGAAAGAGCGGTCGGACAACACCCGTTGAAAAAAGTGATACGTGATTGTGTTTTACTGTTGTAATTGCCACCCGCCGCGCAAAAAGGAATGATCGCCAGTTTAAACGTGGAAAGTTGGGTGGGTTTTGGTCTCATCCGTGTTGGTTTTGGACTTCAAATCAGATGGCGCAGTTTTACCACTGTTTTCAGAATTCCTCGATCTTGATCGTCGACTGACCGTGAAGATAGCAGACGCCTTCTGGGAAGGCTTATACGTCCACGGTCGGGGATCAGTTTCGCATGTGACGTCGAAAATGATCGTGGTGACAACGAGCAGGGCGGCCATGCTGTAGAAGATTATTGACCACTGAAAAGGTGGAGGTTAATTTTATGAAATTGAGTTTTGTGTTGGATATCCGTTTCTCAGTTTAACAAAAAGGAAAAATCCGCCTCATTGCAGTTTTTCTCACCTCAGCAGCCGTATTATTCGGCGCCAAAATCGAAACCACAGCCGGCAAAACCAAAACAATGCCACTGTTGATGAAGGCGATGAAGGTCATGATGACATGAGCGTATTGCATTGATAACTGAAACCAAAAACATCGCCAACATACGCCAAACAGTTTATAAACTCAAAACCCACAAGTTGCGAACTCTTCGACACGCCCACGGCATTCAATCCCGAAAACATGACAGCAAGTGTGAACATTAGCTGTGCCCAAAAAGGCTCACTGGCTGGCAGCAACGCCAATCCAATGATACAGGCTGCCATGGAAAACTGGGACACTGTGGCAAAAATGAGGACTCGCATCTTTTGCGAGATACACGTAGCTTTATCACTAAATGGCCCAGCTATAATCTTGACAATGGCACTTCCGATAAATGGAATAGCAGCAGCAAAGCCTGTTTTTTGGACGTTCATTCCGAGGACTTTGTTCAGGTAGGTCGGGCCGTATTGCATGAACATCTGGAATTTTGGTTATTTTTTGCCCACGAAATGCCAGTTTAGTCCCACCTGAAAAGCTCCAAAGCCTCCAATCGAGCTAATCCAAACACCAATAACAGCCTTATCAGTGAAGATTTCCCGATATGGGATCGGTGCCTTTTCGCCGTTCAGCATCTGGACGCTTGTCTTTCCCTTTGTGATTTTAGCGAGTTCCTTCGTGCTGACATTCCGATGCATGTGAGGGGTGTCTCGGAAGAAGATGTAGAACAGGGCGAAGGACAAGAGCGTCATGACACCCAAAAGGTAGTACAAACCCGGCCATCCGACACCGGAATCGCAAAAAGCTGCGGCCACTGGCATCGTGAAGATGGGGGCGTACTGGATGTGGCAAGACAGCATGGCAATGAACATGCCACTGCCCTTTAAGGTTGACCATTCACTCACAATCGATCCTAGGGCGGGTAGGGAGACGGAAATCGAGACACCTTGAAGCATTCGCATGATGAAAAGTGCCGAAAAAGCTGTATTGGCCGCGATTGGGGTTCCGAGGGTCGCGAAACCGGAAATTGCTCCATAAATGGCGAATGTTAAGCTGAAGAATAAACTAATTTCAACCAGTTTTCAATCAAAAACCTACCGTATCCCCGCATGCGCCGTCAAATAAGGCAGTGGAATAGTTCCAATAAAATTCCCAATAGCAACAGCCGAAAATAGCCATCCTTGAGCCGTGGCACTGTAGGGCTCACCATTCATGTCACTCATGCAAATAATAGTGAAATTCAGGGCCAAGGAATTGGCCAAAGCCAGCGAAAAGCAAAGCACAGAAACACACATGATGACATAGCGCGTGTAATGACCGAAGAAGCAGCCGGAATCGGAGGCGTCTGAGTCGGATTCATCCTCAATGGCATGCTTGGAGGAGATCGTAGGCAAGTGGAAGCGCTTTTTCTCTAGCTGGCGTCGCTTCGATTCGCGCGAGTATTTCACCGCGGCCGCGATGTTTTCGCTCGAGACGGAGATTACGGCGGCGCCGGTGGCCATGGTTTGGTGGGAAAGTGGCTGGAATTGGATCGGGATATCTATTGTATCGAATCTGACAGTTTATGTTATTAAATGGGGGTGAATGGTCACAAAAAGGAGTCAAAACTTCAAATAAACGCTAAAACTTGAAAAAAACTATGATTAGCTGCAGATTTCAAGCAGTTTTAAACTTATTACGCAAACACCCAGGCTACAGTTTATCAAAAATCAACTAAAAACACCTCCCATCCCCCTCCAAAAGGCCCCCATCCAGGCCAACTCTCACTTATCAATGTTTATAACCACATCAAACCCGCAACCACAAAAAATCAAAGCCAAACCCCATCGGCTTTGCATCGCCAATTCCGACTTCCCCTTTCTCCTCCCCTACCAAACCAACAAAAAGTCAGCAGTTCCCGTTCGAAAAGTTCATCTCGCCATTGCCCGATCCACCGCCCAGCTGTCTGCACATCGAACACTCACGTCAATCTCAATCTTGTCCATTGCCACTTCCAGCCGGCCCCCAAGGCCACAACAACGGATATGCTTGTTAACAACAGCAAGCAAACTTGCAAAAAACAAAGAAAGAAAGACAGAATATAAATACTATGTAACACTCGGTGATGTGAACATGACTTCCGTTACATTAGTCATGGCACTGGTTTGGCTAAAACAAGGGCCCGTCTATCGCGAAGAACAAAAACATTGTCTTAGGGTCCTCCGATGTTTCTCACAGTCAGGCTTTCTCAAATGGCAAGGGCTAGCATTTCGAGGCCTTTTTTTTGAATGTGGTTTTGGCTTGTCTAGCATCACTCGTCTGACGGGCCTAAGGGCGTCGGAAAAAAAGGAAGTTGTCGTCTGACAATTGATGTACCCTGCGCGGTCGGGGTCGCCGACATGTTTGCAGAGACGTGCCATTTGGAAATATTGCAACTGGAAAGGCTGGCTCGGACTCGGCTGACGAAAAGTCAAATCTCAAATCTCAAGGCTCGAGACGCTACAGATTTTGTGATAAGGATGAGACTTGAAAAGGTTCAAGAAAAATATTTTAATGACAGTTTATTTTTTCAATTAGCCTTTTACTATGTTCAAAAAACATCCCAAAAACAGCTACCGTAACCCCTTTACATTCATATATCAGTTTTCGAAACCCCCAAACTTGATCTCTCTGACCAAACCCCCCAAGCCAAACAAGTACAGTTCAATCGTTCAACCCGCCAAGGTTCAAAATATATTTGTACAACAAAAGTCGAGCCTCATTAGCATAAGCTCCATTGATCCGCAGAGACGACACTATAGTCACAACTTTGCGTAATATTGTTCTAGTTTCTGTTTTTATCACAGTTTCACAGTTTTTATCATTCTCATCGCTGGCTGTGATCGGTGGATTTGGCCCCAATGATGTGTGGTGTATTCATTGTAAGCCTGTCTGATGTACTTTTTTGATTTCAAGTGGAGATTGTCTGTCTACAGCAATCCCAAAAATTTGCTAGGCATAACTAACAAACATTAAATTGCAAAAAATGATGTAATGCAACATTTATCATGACGTGACAGTTTTGCTTTTCATTACGTCAATCGAAAACAGCACATTTTTGTCATTTAAAAAATGCACTAATTACAGTTTTGAAAGTGAATAATAATAACCTTTTAACTGATGCAATTAAAATGATCCTTATTCTGAAATGACCAACGTTTTGTGAAAATAACCATTCAAAAACCAGTTTAAAGCTAAAATTTCCATCCAAAAATTTAATTTGTGTTTCATCCAAACAAAGCCTCAGTTTATCAAATCCAAAAAACAGATTAAAACTCACAAAATAGTAAATTAAACGTTATATTAACAGTCGAGTATCAAAGCCAACAACAAGTAAGAAACCCGAGTCACGGGGCCGCGGCCGATTGTGAAGCTGATATGAATGCGCCATCTGGCTCTCAACACATAGTTCTCCCATTGCAAATGTCCATAGTCACTGTAATAAAGTTATCTAAATTATTGTGTATCGCCAAGCTCGCCAGCCAAAATCCAAACATACCGTGCACGAGTTCGTCGTCCTCGGAAGCTCTGGTCACCTTGACTTCGAGAACGAGATCGGTTTTCGCGTTTTTGGAGGACCATTCGCTCTGGATGTCCGTGTCGTATTCGTTGGTGATGGCCCGATGGGAGTGGATGATCTGCTCCCGGATGTGCGTGAATTCAGCGTGTTGCATCATGCTTTCGTAGTTGTTTTCGTGGACGAAGCGCTGAAAAAGTAGAATCTAAGTTGCAGAAGTAACAGTTTATATGTGATAATAACAAACCACAAGGGCACTGTAGACAAAAGACTGCGAAACAGCCGGCGAATCGAGGTACAGCGTGGTCCGATGCTTGCTCGTGATGTTTCGGCCGAAGAAAAAGTCGAGTAAAGCTTCGTCGCCGAGGTCTAGAATGACTTCTTCGCCGGCGAGAGAGGAAACGTCGTAAACTGAAACAGTTTTTTAATCCAAAAATCGCCTCAAAAATTTTGTTTTAACAAAAAAATGCAAAACGCAGTTTTTCTATCAAAAAAAACCCCAAAACCAACCCGTAAAATCCTCCGCATTGACAATATTCGTCTTCTCAAGCAGCCTCGAATTGAAGAAATCCGCATCGCCATTGCGTATGCCGTCCAAAAAGTACACTTTAGCCGCAACCTTTTCACCGATAAAGTTTTGGAACGAATCCCGCGTCAGCTGATCGATCGCCACTCCAATCATCTCAAATCTCGCGAATTTGACGTTGGCTCGATTGAAAATGGTGTACAGATCGTAGACCCACAGTTCGGTCAGTGTCAAGTTGCAGATGACAGTCCGTTTGATCAGGGAGCCCTTTAGCAGGTTTGCCAGTCGTTTGATCATGTCGGCATCGCTGAAAGTGATATACACTTACTGATATGAATAAAAACAGTTTAAAAACCAACTCACATGTGATTGTTAATCTCCATATTCAAATTGTACTTAATGCACTTCGTCCTGGAGCTCGCCGAGATCGTAACCATGTTGTTGCCATTGTCAACGACCTTCAACATCCGAATGAATCGTTGCCGAAGCAAGTGGGTGTTCTTGTCAATGATGGTGAGCCATCGATGATTAACCAGTCTGCAGTTGTCGATGTCGACTCGGTCCAGGAAGGTGAAAATGTGGAGAACGACTTCTGGCGGCAGGCCCTTGTCAGAAAGATTGGGCTGAGCCGCAGACGCGTTACTGCTGCCAAAATCCAAGTTCTTGATGGAGTCATCGATGCTGGGCGTCGAAGAGGAACTGCGGTAGTTCAAATGCTGCAAAGGGAGGTCGAGTTTGGAGCGCTTCGGAACGACGACGGCTTCGTGGTTCGCCGTGGACGGCAGAGCGTTCGGTTGGCGGCGCTTCAGAAGTTCGCCACTGAGGGTGTGTATGGACTGAAACATGAAATATAAAAACTCTTTTGGACCAGTTTAAAGCAAAAATAGGCAAAAAATATATATAAAATTATTAAACTCACAGCAACCAAATTTTCATTCGAAGTAGTCAAGCTACTCACAGCCTGTCGAAGCTGATTCAACTCAGCGCGTTCATCTTCACTCAAGGGAGCTCCTGGTGCTGACATTGATACCGAATAATTGGGGTTAAGCCGGGCGGAAAGCTATCAAAAGTCCGTCGAAAACCAGCCGCCTGAAAAGTCCAATTTGACCAAAAAAGACAAAACCCGTTCGGCACATAATGCCAAGTGCGGTTTGTGTCAAATCTCTGCGGGACGCGGTTTGAGTCGATCTCGAATGCGTTCCGCAATTTGCGCGTCAGTTGCTGATTTCTTCAATTATAAAGAAATCTGTCTATTGAACAAGTTTAAAAATTTTTTTTTCCTAAAACGCATTAAAACATTTGAGGAAATGAATTAGAAATTTATGCAAACAAACAAATTGAGAACAGTTTAATATTTACAAATTCAATGCAATTCAACATGTCACACATGTGCAACCCCATGACCTATTCTGCAAATACGCGGGGGCGGGATAGCGTCGATCGCGCTAGCCTTGGGCAATCCCGATTTTTGAGCCGAGATTTCATGGCTTTGCAGTTGCTAATTCTTTTTGACCTTCTTCTTAACAAAGGATCAGTATTATTTGACAGTTTTCCTTTTCAAAGTATCCCAAAATACGCCCTTCCAACGCCCCAATCGAGCGAACCATGAATCAGCTCAGTTTTGTTTTGTAACTGCCATAAATTGATGTGTTTTATATATATTTTTTCGCTTGATCAGTTCCCCAAGCATTGAAAATCACTCATCAACGACTCAGAGTTTCAGTTTATACTTATTTTTGAAAATCAGTTGATTTGCAGTGATGACCCTTGCGGTTGCCATCAGCAACTTCTATGAGCCACTATTCCCAGCATTGCCGGCAGAAGCCGATCACCCGAGCCCCAGTTTTCTATCATTCTACATTGGCGAACGTCTCCGCATTCTCGCAACCGAGAATGAATGGTGTTTCGGTCATGTTGAAGGCGCTTCGGCGAGCGATGCCGGCCTCTTCCCCAGCACCTTCATTGAACGCTTGCCCGACACCAAGGAGGACGATGAGACCGTTGTCCGACGAGCTTCGGGCGTGTTTATGGTGGCGGAGGAGAGTGCTGCTCTGATTGAGGTTTGATTTTGGGGAGAAATGACAGTTTTGGGGGAAAGATGAACCAGTTTTTTTTTTCAGGAAATCACGACGGCGTTGAACTACTGGTGGACCCACATCCAAACCTTGCATTCAACCGGACTTGGGGAAGTCGACCTACGGGAATACATGTCGCTGATGAAGGAGTTGATGCAGATAAAGAAGCGGATCGGGAGCGGGAATGTGCCGACGGAGGAGCTTAGAGAATTGCGGCTGATTTCCGCGGAGAAGATCGATCTGGGCAATCACTTGCTGAGGCTGGGCATGCATATACGAGATGAAACTGGTCGGATTCTAAGGATCGAGCAATTATCTGTGGTGGAAGCGTATCGCCAGCATGAAAAGGCCTTCAAATCGATCACGAAAGACGAAAGCCCTAATGGATTAGAACTCCCACCAGCAAAGGCCGCCGTGATCTGCATTGCCCTCAACCAGACTGATCTCAAACTGGCCTATGACGCTGAATTGGGGATCCTCCTATGGAATGGTCAACAGCGAATCGCGATAACGGACCCGATTATCTTCGATTGGTCGAAAGAAACCGGCAAATTCAAACATGGCCCTACATCGCCTCTGGCTGGGATGTTTATAGGCCTCACGGATCAGGAGCTGCTAGACGACAAGCTCGAACTCGCCGCCGCCTTGACAGTTATGGCACCGATAGATATCGCGCTATCAACGACCTCCGGGAAGCCGTACAAGCCGGAGGCAGCCACTCGAGGCGAACCCATACGACAGCCTATCGCTGAAGCCAGGCTTTTCCTTGCTGAGAAGTTGAGAGACGTCGTGGATAAGGAGAAGCGTGAATTGAGACTAGTCTTTCGGTCAATGATCAGTTTGGAGAAGTTTGCGTCGAGAAAGTCGGAGATCTGCTTGGAAATTACCATTCAGAGGGTCACTGGGACGTCATTGGATGCCATCAAGGTATGTTCTACTCTATTGCAAACAGTTTTTTGAATTTTGAAGATGTTTGAAATCATTTTATGGGCCAGTTTTGTCTTTTTAAGATACTGTAGTTGCTACCGTACTCTTACATTTCAAAAAAGCCAACTTAATTCAAAAAACAGTTTATAATTGCCCATTTTTGTGAAACCTACAGTACCCCAATTCCAGCTCCGCCACCCCGAAATCTTTGCCGCCCCACGCCCAACTTACATTCGTCGCCACATCCCACGCGACATCAAAGACACCATCCAGGAGGAGCGTAATGAAGTCTATCTCCGCCTTGGCCTGGCTGACCTCCATTCCGTCACGAAACACAATGATAAGAACGTCGAAGCCGTATTACAAGTCTACGACGATGAAGGCACGCCCATCTCCAACTGCTTCGAGCGTCTGACCCCGGATCGATGCGTCTACATGAGCCAATACCGCTCTAGAGTCTTTTCCCAGGAGGATAGGCCAATTTTCGACGAACAGGTGAAAATTATCCTACCAGTTGAGCTCTCCCGCGACCTCCACATCCGAGTTTTGTTCTACAACAAGAAAACCTGGGACAAAGTCGAAAAGAAGCCGCACAGCGCTCCATTTGCGTTGAGCTACCTCCAACTAATGAGCAACAGCATCCTGGTCCGGCAAAACTTCTCCGATGAGATGCTGGTCTACAAGTTGGACAAATTCGAGGACCGAAATGTGGCTTACTTAAGGCTGCCATCGACAAAATCCGATGTGAAGACACAGAAACCAGCGCCGTCGCTGCATTCCCACTATACGCTCGTGGAAAAGTGCAGTTTAGGCTACGAGATCAGGGTACTGTCAACAGTCCACACAAGCGACCATAAACTGTATCAGCTGCTGAAGTTTTCGACGGCCCAGAACGATGTGGAGTCAAAAATCAAGGATATTGTCAGCAATGATGCCACGGTCGAGGAGATAATCAAGTTTTTGCCGCAATTTTGCGATGCTTTGATGATCGTGTTGACGAAGAACGAAAAGAGCTCAAATGACGTTGTTTTTCGGGCATTGACGGTGGTTGTGAAGATTTGTGAGAACTTCAAGTGCCGGTGAGTAACCTTTCGCATCAGTTTTTTTTAATCAAAATTTTAATTTTAATCGATTTTTTAAACTTAATTTTTTTTTAATTTTAATTTGTTAAAAAATTTTTTTCTTTAAATTTAAAGTTTCAATTTTGATCACAAGTCGAGTTTCTGACCAGTTTTATCCAAAAAAGTCACTCTTTCAGCGAACTCCTCGAAGACTACGTCGAAACGGTCCGCCACGCCCACATCTACAAGCCCCTCTTGACCGCCCTTCAAGACTACCTCGACGGCGCGCCCCAAAGCTCGGATTCCCATTACGACCCCTTTTCACCCGGCATCAAGAGCCTCCCCATCTTGACCAAACTCATAGTTCAATCGAAAAACCTCTACGAAGACTTCCATCCAGACGAAGACATTGACATAGAACCCGAAATTCTCAAAATCCTCAACCGTCTGAAATCCATGGTGTCAAACATGGAGGACCGGATGACCTGGCAGAACATGATCATCGTCTACCTTCCCGCCATGATTCCGACCCTTATCGATGGATGCGTGATTGATCCGATGAAATTGACGAATTTCATTATTGAAATCCTGGATGCCATGTGTAGCAATGTGTTGACGATTCGGAAGATCAACTTTCTCGGCGAAATCGTGGCTACCGATTTGTTTTTAATGCCGAAGTGCAGGGCTATCCTGCTTCCGAGGTTTTTGGATGAATTGGTAATCCATTTGAGCCCGATGGGAGAATCCGGGGATCGGCGGTCCGACTCGGAGGAGTCGATGAAAACGATCGAAACAGCCAGCAGCGTTCTGGCCGACATTGTCGAGCGATTATTCCCGTTTTCGCAGGTGAAAGCGGTCTATCAGTCGGGTGCTGACGATCAGCTGGACATGATTATTGAAAAAACGACACGGTTAGTTGACTTTTTGCATTATTCACGCTCTACAGTTTCAAAACAGCGAAAAAACCCTTTCAGTGACATCTGCCAAACCGTGATCGTCCTCCTATCCCGACGTGACACCCCGCAAATCCGAGCCCTTCACGCGGTCTTCCTGGCATTACTCAACAAATTCAGCACCTGTATCTTTGTCGATTTCCTCGAAAAGTTCTCCTCATCAACGGAGAAGATTGAATTCATCGCGGAGATGCTTCACATGTTCAGAGACCTGCTCCAGAGGCCGGCTTTCCCGAAGGAGTGGTACCAAATGCATTATCTCCAGATCAAATCCTTCACGAGAATGATGTCTTTCATGAAGTCTTTCCTTTTGAACCACTTCCGAGCACCACAGCTAGCCTTGACTGATGCGTCTAGTGAAGAAACTGTCAACTTTCTCGACTATTTGACTTCAGAAGGCGACAGCTTCACTGTCAATGACGAAGACGCCGCTGACATGGCTATCATGATCGAGTTCTATCATACTGCGGCTGCGTTTATCCAAAATGTGCAGGAGAAGTCGCCCGAAGATTTTACGTCGCTGTATGGCGCTGAAAATGCGAAGATGCGTGAAGCCGCTGCGGACATGATGCGCTCGATGTGGATGTCGTTGACGGATGAACATAAATGTTGGCTCATGGACAAGATTCTGGAGGATTTGCTGAAAGTAACGCTGATCGGGAATGAAGTTATAAGAGGGACGATGATCAAAGTGTTCTTTGACATGTTGCAGATTGATTTGCCGGAGGGGAAACGGTAAGTTCATGGCTTTTTTGACTGTTTTTCATCAAAATATTGCATCTTTTTGACAGTTTTTCATCGAAATTTTGCAGTTTCATCGACGATTTCATCCTCTGCCTGGATCCCCTGATCGACGGCGCCATTGGCGGCGACAACGCCTTCCGAACTTACTTTCAACAGGAGTTCTTGGCCGTCTGCACGAAAGAAAACCTCAAACAGGTCGCCTTTATCGAACGGATCGACACATTACTTGGCTATCTGCTCGATTGGAGGCAAGTCCATCGAAATGGCGATTGCATCGAAGCCGGGAAGCTGTGCCTCGTCCAGCTGATCAACTTCTACGCGTCCATCGATCAACACATTCTCAAAGTGCGGCATCTTATTGGACTCTATGAAATGAATGTGTCAAGCGGCTGTTTTGTCGAAGCCGCGTTGACTTTACGTCGGGTAGCTGAATTGTTGGATGGAGAGAACCCTGAAGCCGAGATTCCTGATTTCTTGCTGGATTACAGCCGAGGATGCACGACTGCAGGCGGGTTGAAGGAGGCAATGTTCCTCGAAATGGCCGAACACTTCGATAAGGGCGAGCATTGGGAAAAGGCTATTGCAGTTCTACAAGAGCTGATCCCCTACTATGAACTCGTGCTCATTGACTACGGTAAACTGGCCCAGCTGCATCGCCGACTATCCGAGCTCTACGCGAAGGTCAATTCAACACTGCGGATGGAATCCTGCTATTTCTACGTGGCCTTCTACGGGACAGGATTCCCGGAGTACTGGACAAATCGAAAGTTTGTCTTCCGTGGTGAGAAGCTCGAGAAGCTCGGCGACTTCAAAGCGAGGATGATGAACAAGTTCTATGGCGCCCAGACGGTGGACACAATTAAAAACAGTGATCATTTGATGGGCGAAGAGGGCCGGTTTTTACAGGTTGGTCATTTTTGAACACATTTGAAGATAGAATCAGCACCGATTAGCAGTTTTACAACTAAAATCGATTTTCCAGATCATCCCAGTCACCCCCATCCAAGCCGAATCCACATTAGACTCCTCGGCGGGCGTCCTTCTTCGATGGTACTACAAACACCACGACATCACCTCCTTCGAGCTGCTACGACCCCTCCGATGTGATGACACGAAATGGACCACGTTGATGAACACTGAATCGACTCAATTATGGATTCAAAGACGGGTCATGACGGTGGCGCATCCACTTCCGGACATTTTGAACTTTGCCCCGGTCGAGTTTGAGGAAGAGCCGCCTGCCAATAATCCCGTCGAAGTGGCCATCAATCGCATTGAAGAAGTCAATGCGAGTCTGCGTGAGACGGCTGAGCTTGTCGCCATCGGCTTCACGGAATACACGGGCCCGTTGGGCGGAAAGATTATCGGCGTTTTGAAGGCGGATGTTGGTGGCGGTGTCAAGAGTTATGAGGTCAGTCTTTCATTTTGTCGATTTCCATCTTAATTTGATGTTTCAGTCGTTCTTCTCGGACGAAATCAGCGCTTTGGCCACTCCCGAAGAAGCCGCATCCATCAAAAAGCTTCGGAAAACCCTCCTCAACCATGTTGGCATCATCGAATTCTGCCTCTACGTCCACGCGGCCCGGCCCCAACTGATCAGTGAAGTGTTCCATTCAAGTTGCGTCGACCTGTTCCTCGATTACAAGCGCGCCATTGAAACACGCTTCGGAAAGGCCTTCAGCTTTCTGCCACTCGGGAACACCATCTATTTGCCGGCATCTGGCAACCTGGTAGCCGCGTCGAACAATCTTTCGGCGAGTTCATTCACTGGCACAGCTTCGAACACCAATCTTGGCGGCTCCAATTCGTCAATTTCCCTGGAAGACGCCAACGATGCCAAGAACAACGTGTTCATGCGTGTCAGTGGCACCCTTCTCCGATCGACAGCCAGCAGGGCACGGACTTCAGCCGCCAATGTCACTCTCCAGAGGGATAAGAAGTCGTCGCATCATGACGCCGGGACATCCGTTGACTTTGATAAGTCCCGCGACATTGCCGAGATGGCTTACATCCTCCGAAATGTAATCCGGCATACTGTAGTCGAAAGTCCAACAGATGATTCGACCGAAACAGAAGGCGATTCAAGTGAGGACGTCGATATTGAAGATGCGGAAGATGCTAATGAGTCAGTATCGACGGCATTGGAGCCTGAAGATTCGGGTTTTACATAGTCATTGAACATTCCTGCCGCCGGGCAACCTTAATTTATTTGTTTTTGATTTTAATAACTTTTGTTACTTTTACAGCTTGTTTACTGCTTTAATATTGGGTTAATGCTTTTCTTTTAACTTTAAAATTTTTTCAATTTGCATAACTTTATTTGTACATGGATTTTTTTGTGTCGGATAATATTCATAAAAAAGGAGTATAATAATTTTCTTTCAAATAGTTTGACCAACAACTGCCGAATGAACTCCAATCGATCAGTTTAAAGGTTAACAAGTTAGAATACATAATTCATCCTTGAAAAATTTGAAGAAACATCAAAAACTCAGCAATTGTTACATGTTCATACTCATTAGAATCACGAAAAAGGTATAAACTAAGTGCATTATGAAATGCCGAGACAGCTTCCACAGTTTCGATACTGATGCCGGGCGTTGGCTTACAAGGGAAGTGTCTGAAGTCGTTGAAACGGATTTGGATAAAACATAAAACTTAGATAGTACTCCCATATCTAAGACTTTTCCCAAAATATTAGGTGCTGACCGGCCCTGAGGGCCGAGAAATATGCCGTCAAAGTTTGAAAGTTTGCGTTTTTAGGGCGGCGTAGCATTTTTTCCACAGTACCGATTGCTATGCCGTTTTCGCGTGCACTAGACCCTATTATGATCTTCAAATCTTTTGAGATTCAAATCAATCGATTCGCAAAACTTTGAGTTATAACTGTCTAAAAATGAGCAAATTTCAAATCATCATAACTAAAAATTTTGTGGATCGGTTGATTTGAATCTCAAAAGATTTGTAGATCATGATAGGATCTAGTGCACGCGAAAACGGCATAGCAATCGGTATTGTGGAAAAAATGCTACGCCGCCCTAAAAACGCAAATTTTCGAATTTTGACGGCATATTTCTCGGCCCTCAGGGTGTTAGTGAACGCAATGGCAATCAAGATAGCCAACGTTTCCTCTGTCATTTGTAGCCACTAGCTCGTTTTCAAGGGGGAGGTAAAACTGATAAACTAAATCACAGTAATACATTGAAGCGTATTGATATGGTTTGACATCAATACACTGAGAAAAAAACAGTTACGGAGGGTAATGCCGGCGCATTACAAATGGCGCATGATAATTCTTCAAATTACTTTTGGAACTCTGTAATGCTGGGTTGCATTACATTTCATTTTGCACAAAAAACGCATTCGTATAATGCAAATCCGCGTTGCCTTTTTACAATGCATACAATGTAATGCAACTTGAATTACTCTCCGTAACGCAAAAATGCCTGTAATGCATTACATCCGGTAGGATGGTACAGCCACATGTGAAGTAGTGCCAGAACTTTTTAGGGGTGTTTTTAATTTTACCCGCGACAAAGAGACCAATAACTTGAATGTGGCTAACAGTTGCGTGCTGGGTTGACACGACACATAAAGAACTTTTGACGCATTGTGAACGCAACAATCGGTTAGCACAGTATCTTACAGTACAATTCAACAGTTTCTGGCATTCTGTTATAACTTATTCTTTGGTTTTTTTACGCGCAATAAATCGTAACAATAGTAAGGCAATGCTGATTATAAACTACAGTCAATAGTGTTTTATTAACACTTGGGTTTAATGCATTTGATTACAGATCAAGCTTATGGCAAACACGATTCGATAGTTTAAAAACAGAGTGGCATGAAATTGAATATATGACTTTTACAAAGCATTGTGCCTAATCTTTTTATCCTGGTGCTACGTAAACCCGGTAAGTTTGACTTCCATGTAAAATCTGAACTTGTCGTTCGTACATTGACTTACTATGAGCTGAGAATTTTTGCCATAAAGTATTTATCAGCTTTGAGCGAAATTCATCTGACGTTCGAGTGGCGTGTACAATAAGCTGGAAACGTGGTTCTTGCGCCTAAAAAACAATGAAATAATCATGATGTTATTAAAAGTAGTTCTGGTGTCCGAAAAATCTTTCGTAATCACTTTTTCTGGAAGTTTCCATGGTGAGGGATGAGGGATGCGCGCAAGTAGTTTGCATATATATAGGGCGAGGTGCGTGCCGATGGAAAATTCCAGAAAGTGATAGATGTTTCCGGAAGGCATTGAAATTCTCCCAACTTTTGACCAGCTGTAGCTGGTCACGGATCCCCTAGTTGAAAATAAAAAAAATACCTCAAGAAAAGCAATCAGCTCGTTAATATCCCAATCTCCTAGTTGTTCTTCCGTGCCAGCAACAGTCAGTTTCATAAGCTTTCGTTTTTGAAACTTTCTGATATCAGACATCCACGATTTTTGTAAAACATTTAGCAATTTTAAACGGCTAAGAGATGGACAAACAGTAAGGATGTCACTAAAGTTTATAGTTTCGTGATTTGCGTTCCAAATGAACATCCTGTTTAGTTCAGAACAGTCCAGTTGATTCGACAAAACTTGGAATAAATTTGTAGAAACATCGCAATTACGTAATGTCAAATCTTTAGGCTGAAAAATAATTTGACGATATGTGGTAAAAGCATTATCGGTGGGTGTAACAAAGTCAAGTGACATCAATGCAGTCTTTAATAGCACTTCTTTGTTACCCTCAATAGTAAATGGAGTACATGGAGATTCTGATTCAGATATGGTATATTGGTTGTTTCTGTAACGGACATAAATGCATTCCAAATGAGTTTTTATATGTTGTAACTTTGGTGGACAAATAGTCATGTTGCCTGCGGCTATTTGAAGGCGATACTTTTCTGCGGCAGTGGCAAGTTCACTGAAACGGTAGCGAAGGCCATAGGTCAACGTGGCGATAGGGAACGGCATTTTTGATAAATTTTAGCAATCAATTGTGGCGCAACTAACAGAATGAAAGAGATTGAACAAGCAGGTCAACGACTCGAATATGAGTAAGATCAGACAAGGTTGGTGGCGGGTTTGTCGGAGGCGTATGCAGGTAGGTCAGAAAGAGCACTGTTGCATTATCTAGAAAGGTTTTTCTGGTGAAAAAGCCCCGAATAAAGCTGTGGTTGTATTAGATTTACCCCAGCGTAATGGCGCGCAATCATTAGCAATAGTCAAGTTCATGGCCCGTCTTACTAGCATTTATTAGCCGTCTCACTCATTTTTAACACTCGATCTCCCAAATCTACCAAAAATGCCGTATTTTATTATTAACTTAAGGCGCATTGCCTGACAGCCATTGTTATACTGTATGATGCTTTGGTTGCTATTTTCATAAATTTTATTGGTTTTATTATTTGTAATTCTCTTGCGCCGACTAGGTCGGTTCTGTCTTTGCTCGGAATATTCTTTCCCAATTAACAATTTTTTGACTTTGAAGTTCTCTTTTTTCACTAGACTTTGTATTTCCTTTCCTATTATTGCTATCATTGTTATAATATCGTGCATTTGTATTGCAGGTTTAATTACCCAAGTTTAAGGTAAACCATTGGAATCTGACGGAACTGTTGATCTAAGTAAGCCACTCCTTTCCCTTCAAAAGTTAATTGATGTATTGTACAACTGTTCTCTATTGATTGCGCTCAACCAAGCCTGAATTGGTTAAGATTTGGCAAAATGGCTCGACTAGAAAGGGATGAGACTTCGTGTGCTGTTAGCACTCAAAAACGACATTTTGGACGTTTTTGAAGGGTTTTATATATTTTTAAGACTTGAACCTTAATGTATCAGCCTGATTGGCTCAGCGATTGTTTATTATGTAATTGTGGTCTGTTTGCGACCAACCGCGTGTATAAATCGGTTCAGTTTGTGCCAAGTTGCTCGATTGGACAAAAACGTTCTCGTTTTGGCACTTTTATGATGCTATGGTGACAAGTTTATGTTTCTAGGATGTTACAATTAAGTAACTAACATAAAATTGCAAAATTTAAATGAAATTATGAAAGTTGGCACAATTCTGCTTCGAATGGCTTATCGCTCATTGTGACCCCAAGCCTTTTGACGCAATTGCTTCGAGGAAGATGTGTGCGCGCTCTCTTGTAGGGAGGGTCCCCAAAATCCCGTCGTGGCATCGCTGTCATCTTTGATACCGGCTAGGATTCACGTTTTGTAAGGACTCTGAGCGAATTCTGCAACATCGTTATTTTTTTCTTGTTTCATGAATTTAATGGCAGAAATTCATTTTAAAGTCTATCGATAAAGCATTATTAGAGTTCATATATCCTTAAAAGCTTAGCATTAACGCGAAGCTTGATTGACATCACACATTTGTACTCCAAAAAGGTGCCATTTTCGCATTTTTTTCGATGTGGAAAATGAAAAAGTGCCAAGAAAAACTCGTTACCGATTAGCTAACAAGAATTAACGGAGTGCAAAAAAAGTCGCATGCAGGCGGACACGCGACTGAGCGCGCTTTCTTGAACTGTCCCCAAAATCCTGTCGTGCAAAGCAATGTTACGAAATCATTATTAAAGGACTTGTAATTTCATACTGGCAACTATTCAGTCTTTATTCGGCCGTCATTTCTTATTCCAATAACCTCCTAACTTTTACTGCCCAGGGAAAAATAAATTGTTTAATTGCTGTTGCATTTGGGCTTGTCCGACCTGTAGTTGTTGCAACTGATATTGCATCTGGGCTTGTCCGGTTTGTAGTTGTTCCAACTGTTGTTGGAGCATGAGCTGCTCATGGCGGATCTCTTGGCGTTGTTGTTCGAACTGTTGCTCCATGTTCAGATCCTGTTGGGGAATTTGTTCTTCTCGTTGCGGTTCAGCTATCACGCGCCGGTATTTCGCCAGACGACAAGCTGCACAGCTTCTTCGGTTTAAACCTTTCACGCAGCAATTGCCTTGTTTTGTACAGTTCAGGTCCTTCTCGCGGTTTTTCTTATAGAAGCCCTGAAAAATAGGTGTTATCAATTGTTGCGTTAATTTAGAAAACAAACGTACTTCACACGCCGCACAGAATACCTTTACGCGCATGATTACAACAGTTACGGCGGCTTCGCATACGTTACAAGTGACTGATTGTTCAATACCAACATTTGCGTTTGCCTTGCGGACTGCTTCTTCATATTCGCGTCGCTTGTCAAGGGGCACATCGTATTCGAGGTCTTCGGGCGTCAATCGCGCGGCTAACATATCAACAGTATCATCGGCCGTAATTTTACGGGCAAGATAAGTAAAGGGTTGAAAGTAATTATAATTGCACAAAACGGCAATGTCGAAGTACGGAATGTTTCTGGTGCGATTCCACCTCACATGGCGGGGCATAACGTTACGCGGGACAATGTCGCATTTATTGCCACCGATAGCGCAGGGGATTTTCCCGCAAATGCGGACCATTTTAGAATACCAATTTTTCACGTTCTTGTAGCTGCCTTTGCGCGCGACGTCGAATAGGATTAAGGCACACTTTGCATTAGCGTAGAAGTTCTGATTAGGTTCACTGTCTTCGATGGTCCGGTCAAAATCAAAAACTTCGAAAACTATTTTTCCACGATTTGTATCAAATGGCAACATCGATCGAAAAGCGCGGCATTGTTCGTCTTTATACGTGCGGAGCCCTCCTAAAATGTGCCTACTCGCGTAAGCGGACTTTCCGACCATTGGGTCTCCCAGAATAATCATTTTGAAAGGCTCAGCCATTTGGAACCTGCAACGAATGAAATTTGGTGGTATTCTGTTTCATTAACAACTATACGTGGCCTAATTAATAATAAAAGAAACTGATGCAGTTCAAGAATACATACCGTATTTGTTAGTAATATCAAATAAACAGTTCAGTAGTTGTTAGTTTCAGTGTAATCAGTCGTAGTTAGGACCGGTAGAGGGTCATAAAATAACAAAGATTTGTTGTCGGAAACTGCACGAGGGGGTGGTAATTTTTCAATGCAAATTTTGAACTACGATAACCTTTTTTTTGTCTTGCAGATACCCTTACCGTGTCCGTCATGTTTGTGACTATTATCCCAAACGTTGAGGCATAGCTTTATAGTGATGCGGGTAGCCGTTCATTCCGACATTTATATTAGGTTATCGGAAAGTTTTTTCCGACTTGGAAAAAAGTTTAAAAAATCTTATAACTTTGCTAAAACCGCTAGTAAATCTGTGTTTTTTTCACGATTACTATTGGTAACAAGTTGCTAACTAACCTCATAAAACCCAGCTCTCAGGGTTCAGAATGAAAGAAGTTGTGACTTCGACAACGTTGCCGATTACGTGTTCAAAGTGGTCAACAGGGACACCGTTTTCACAAATCTTAAGCGACAGAACCCAATCCAAGGAGGATTTAAAAAGGATGTGTCCTAAGCTTTCAAAAACATAAATGAGGTTTGCTTCGCTCAGAATTCGCTAGGTATGCTAGGTCATTATATGCTTTTGAGGTCCTGTGCGTCGACCCCAACGGCGCATTCGAGCTTACGTAACTTTTGATACAGATGCGCGGCAGACCTGATAAGTTTTATGAAAAAAGATAGTTGTTAGATCAATAATTTACTATTGGCAACCCAAGAGTATTCAACTCTATATAAAAGTTTTTGATAGCAACTGGTCGGAAAAAATTTTCCGAACGACCTAATAATTTTGTTCATTGAACAAGCTATAAGGCTAAAACAAAACTTTTTATCTAAAAAACAACAGTGACCACCACCAACAACAGGATTAGCCAAGCTTGTACAGTTCAGTTGAACGGTTTCAGAACATTCCAACAAAGTTTATTCTGTTGTATTTATTTTCTTCAAAAACGCGGGATGAAAATACATTGATAACATTAATCATTGGCACTTGTAAACTATGAATTAAAACGTTCTAGTAACAAAAACACAAAAAGTCTTTTATTTGAAATTTGTCTTATAAATCCACAATGTAAAGTATAATAAAATGCAGCAAACAAACGGACCGCGGCCGTCCGCAACGGTCCGTAGATTAGTCGCGGTGGGAGAACCTGGGGTGCGATTAAACTTCAAATTCCATGCGTAAAAACTGTCCTTACGAATACGTTTTTCTTATTAATTCTGATTCAATCTTTACATAAATGTGTGTTGTTTTAGGACTCATACAGTCGAAGCCGCTACTTGAAGGCGATACCGTTCAGCTGGAGTGGCGAGTTCGTTGAGACGGCAACGTAGACCATAGGCAAGCTTGGTGATGGGGTATGGCATTTTTGTACGATTTTGGCGATTATTAAAAAACACATAAAACAATGAATATATAATTAGGAAGCGGGGCAAAACACTGCCAACAGATCTTCCAGTGTCATATCGATCGAACACCGCCCCAAATGCGCTCAGCTGTTGGTCATTCACTCGAAACTGGCGGTCACTTTGTTACTCTTACAAGCCATATATAATAGTTGTATTTGCATTTCTTAACCCCTACATTTTCACACTGCTATCCTCCAAAAATGCCGTACCCCATCGCCAAATTACCCTACGGTCTCCGTTGTCGTCTTAACGACCTAGCCACTCCAGCTGAACGTTATCGCCTTCAAATAGCCGCAGGAAACAAAGACATTTGTCCGTCAAAACTGCAACTTATTGAATCAACTGATGAAACGGTCTACGTTTGTTACGAAAACAAACGAATTACTGTATCCAAATCGCACAACTCTTACGTCCCGCTCGCCAGCAAAGACGACAAAGAATCGCTTTTTGAGGCATTGGTTGTCGAACTTGTCGACGTGAAACTTACAAATACTAATTTCGCATCATTTGACAATGTTATTCTTCAGCCCGGGGCGTTGCAACTTAATAACTGCTACCTTTTTGCAAATTTCTTTAAAACGTTGTCATATCAAATGGACTGTTCAAACGTAATAATTTTAAACATTATAAACCATTTAGACGATACCATATATTTTGAAGACTTGTTTACCGTTTGTCCTAACACTATTTGCTTAGAAGTGGACAATATTACACAAAAATCATGGTTGACAGATATATTAAAATATCAACAACGAAAACTGGAAGAACTGACTGTTGTAGGCAGGGACGACGAACTAGAGGAGTGGGATGTTCACGTGCTGGTCGCTTTTATATTGGTAATTTTTTGACGTTATAGTAATAATGTTTATGTTTGACGTTTTTAGGCTCAAGAACCGCGCTTTGAACTCGCTGTAGTACTTTCTTCAACGACGGATGAGTACGTTGAGAAATCACTGAAAACGTTTTCCTCGAAACTTGAAGAATGTAATAAATTCGGGCGGCAACAAAAGCTACAATTTGCAAATGGTGATAAAACTTACTGGTTCTGTATACGACCTAACAATGAGCTACTGATAACAGTGACCGCGTTTCAACGTATTTTTGGTAAAATGCCTGCATTTTTTGATGTGAACTCGGTAGACGTGCTCGTCGGAAAAGCGCTACAGTTCGTGAAGCAGACCCTCGCCACTGTACAAACCGTTTCCGAATGGGACTGTCATAAAATTGCTATCCATGGTGTAGGAACTTTAGTTGCTCTCATTGGGGCCTTCTGTTGCTCTAAACATTCGGAAATTATTCACATGCCGGCTTTTAACGCACTAGAAGGGGTCATAAGTGAAGTCAATGAGATGATGCAACGATTAGACTTTAAAAAGATGAGAGAACAAACACTGATCATCTTAGCTGCTTTGGTCTTCAATGCCGAAACGCCCGGTATCAGCCAACAGACCAAAGAGTCAATAATTGCATACCGAAATGAACTTCTTTTGTATCTTGTGCTAGACTTAAATGATTTAAATGATGCTAAAATGTTAGAATTTTTGGACTGTACTCATGTTTTTTAATTTAAATGCAAGTTTTATGATTGATGTACGCGTTGGCACATAAAATGTAATAAAAATGAATTACATTTAACATTTTTTATCAGTTCAGGCAACTATTGTCAATGGGTACACACATGGATCACTTTAAAATGTCACAAGTAAGAAAACGTGAATTTATTTCAAAAATTTAACCATTTTTACTTTTTTTAATTGTTCAAACGGGAGGTACGCAAAAAAATTTAATTTATTACAAGTTTCAATCTGTACTTGATGCTTTGATTCATTACAAGCCAACATATTTTGCTGGAAAGTATGTAGCAATTTGGTAGAGTATTCATCGGACGTACCGTAAGCATCAATATAAAGTTGGAAATTGTTGGTTTGCGCCTGAAAACAACAATCAGAGTCAAAATCTTTAAAAATTAAATTTGTCAAAGTTACCGCAATAAACGCAATGAGCTCGCCAATGTTCCAATCTCCTAGTTGTTCGTCTGTGCCTTGTATAAACATTTTTCGCAATTTTTGTCGTTGAAATTTTTTAATATCTGCCATCCATGTTTTTGGCAACCCAGTTAGCAGCTCTAAAGTGTGAAGGGCTGGGCAAGCAGCAAATAGTTCTTCAAAATGTACCGTTTTTTGGGTATCGTTTGATACATATACTGTATCTACTTTAGAACAGTCCATTTGAGATGACATAATTTTGAAAAAGTTCTTTGAAAGATTGCAATTACCTAAACTCAAATAAAGAGGCCGAAGAAGAACTTGGCCATCGTAGTCAATAATAGAGTTAGTGAAGTCGACATCGCGAAGTACGACCCATTCTGGATAGAAAAGCGCGTCTTTGACGTTTTTTTGACCAAAAGGACGGTAAGAAATTTCCGACTTTGATGCGGTGAGATGGTTATTTTCGTATGGAATGTAACATTCATCAACCGTTTTAATAAGTTGCAGTTTGGGTGGACAAATGTCTTTGTTTCCAGCGGCTTCTTGAAAGCGATACCGTTCAGCTGGAGTGGCGAGGGCACTGAGGCGGCAGCGAAGGCCATAGGGAAGCTTGGCGATGGGGTACGGCATTTTTGGTAGATTTGGGAGATCAGATGATAGAAATGAGGGAGACGGCAAATATAGACTAGTAAGACGGACCAACAGACCACAAACTTGACTAAGACGAACGATTGCGCGCAATTACTCTAACAATGGGTAAATCTAACACAACCACAGCTTTCTCAACAGACAAACGCTCCCTGGGCTTGCGATTGGACGCGTTCTAACCTGCCTGCGTACGCTACCGACAAACCCATCAGGCCCGAGTTGCTAGCATGCTTGTTGCAGTCACAGTTATTATTCTATTTGTTGATCCACATTTGAATGCTCAAATTTATCTCTAAACTTTATTCATGTTTTTTAACTAAATGCTATCAACTTCAAATTTAAATACACACAATTCACGCACATGTCGGCACATTGAAACGTAATAATAATGGTTTGTTTACACTCAATGTTTTTGAGAGTAACAGTTAGAAAACGTTTATAAACTTCAAAAACTCAGTCATTCTTTTGTTTGTTAAGTCGTTCAAATCATGACAAAAGTACAAAGAAAGTGCATCTCGATATGCCCCAATTGCTTCTCGAGATTCGTCGCTGAGCGCAGGCGTTTCAGCAGTGAAGGCCAATGCAGCCAAGACGGCGACTGTTTCTTCTGTCATGTTCGTGAAATCCAAACGCTGCATCATTGCATTAATATTGTCCTTCGTTCCATTAAAAAGTTTAAACGCAGGTGTGTCAACGATTTCTGGATGCTTGGCACAACAGTATGCCCCGATGATGGCCAGGAAAGTTCCAAGGTTATAATTAACGACTTTGTCGTAATCTTCTTCATTCTCTATTCTAAAGGCAATCGTGCTACTTTTCACAAACCATATCGCCTTTGCATAGAGCGTATCAACGGCGTCCACGTCTGATAACAACGGTGTTTTGCCAAAATAATGTTGAAAAGAGGATACAGTAGCCAAGAGCTCATTATCGCTAGGTAGGTAAAACTCATAAGTTTGAAACTGGTTCACAATTTGAACGTGTTTAAATTGCCATGACTTATAAGAAGGCATTAGTTTCTCTTCAAAAGTATTTTTCATCTTGGCTATGTATTCATCTGCCGTATCTTCAGCATAAATAACAAGTTTAAAATTTGGTTCTTGTGCCTGAAAATGAGAATTAAAAACGTTGAAAATTCAATCTGTAAAAGTTACCACAAGAAACGCAACGAGCTCATGAATGTTCCAATCTCCGAGTTGTTCTTCCGTGCATTCAATACTCATATCTTTCAACTTTTGTCGTTGAAACTTTATAACATCTGACATCCACGTTTTCTGCAACCCAGTTTGCAGCTCTAAAGTGTGAAGGGCTGGGCAAGCAGCAAATAGTTCTTCAAAATATACCGTTTTTTGGGTATCACTTTTTACAGATACTGTATCTACTTTAGAACAGTCCATTTGAGATGCCATTATTTTGAAAAAATCTTTTGAAAGATTGCAATTACGCAAACTCAAATCAAGAGGTCGAAGAAGAACTTGACCATCGTATTCAATAATAGAGCTAGTGAAGTCGACATCGCGAAGTACGACCCACATTGGAACCGAAAGCACTTTCTTCCCGTCTTCTTGCGCAAAAGGAATGAATGAATCTTCCGATTTGGATGCGGTGAATTGGTTGTTTTCGTATCGAATGTAACACCAATCAAACTCCGATTTAATTGGTTGCAGTTTCGGCGGACAAATGCCTTTGTTGGCAGCGGCTTCTTGAAGAAGATACCGTTCACTCGGAGTGGCGAGTTCACTGAGACGGCAACGGAGGCCATAAGGCAGTTTGGCAATGGGGTAAGGCATTTTTGAAAGCTGGAGCAATCTTAAAAATAACAACGAATAAAAACTTATAAGAGTGATTGTCGTGCAGAGAACTCGTAATACTTGGAAGTTTTACACACGAGGATAATACCACAAACGATGTGATGCAGTAAAAACGGATAGAGGCAGGAGTTGATACTTGCACCACAACGTCGCGCTACTCGAAGACTTTGGTAACGATGTGGATTGAGGATGAATAACTTTACTACAACACAAAGAAAACACAACTGGGACGGGCTAATTGTGCATGTGCAGTAATAAGGCAAAAATAGTAAGGTGCCTGCCACGCGATATTGGAATGAGATGAGTCTGAATCTGAAGATTTTGGTGTCCGATCCTCTATTTATGCGGATCGTGCGTTGATCGTGGATCGATCGCAAGAAGGCGGGGAATCCCTTAGGACTAACAGGTAAGTTGGTATGAGGTGTGAGGATAAGGAAGGTACGCTGGTCGTTTAGGAAGATGCCCGTGGGTTAACCACATGTGCAGAGGTTATGTAGACAAAGAGGCTATTGCATTGTGCAAACATGGGAACAAGGGTACAAAGTTCGTTGCAATGCTTGCGGCTGCTGGATTGATTACCTGCGTACGCATCCGACAAACCCCACATCAACTTAGTTTAGTCTTAGTCATATTCGAATCACTGGCCTGCTTGTTGCATTTACTAGTATTTATTTTATTAGTTGCGCCTCATTTGATTGCCGAAATCTCACAAAATGCCGTATCCTATCGCAAAATTACCCTACGGTCTTCACTGCCGCCTCAATGAACTCACCACTCCAGCTGAGAGATATCGCCTTCAAGTGGCCGCTGGAAACAAAGACATTTGTCCGCCGAAATTACAACGTCTTCAATACAAGGCAGATTGTTTCGTTCGTTATGAAAACAAACGTCTTACCGTGTCCCAATCAGAATTTTCTTACGTTCCTTTTGCTCCGGAAGACGACAAAGAATCGCTGTTTGAGATCGCGTGTGTCGAATTTGACGATGTTAAGTTTACGGATTCTACTTTTATTTTAGATGGACATATTATTTTAAAGCCTGATGAATTAATTCTGCAAAGTTGCGACTTACCTAAAAAATTCTTCGAGATTCTGTCTTTTATAATGGACTGTTCGGAGGTATACGAAATAGAAGTCGAAGGATCTGAAAACATCCATTTTAAAGATATGCTTATTGCTTGTCCTACCGTTCAACGCCTAAAATTGCAAAATGTTACGCAAAAATGGTGGTTAGCAGAAATTAGAAAATATCAACAACAAAAATTAGAAGAACTGATTGTTGAATTCACAGACGAAAATCTAGAGAATTGGAATATGTACGAACTGGTGGCTTTTCTTTTGGTAATGGTTCTCTCTATATTATTATCATGTTTTTATAAAGGACTTTCAGGCTCAAGCATCGCATTTTGAACTTGTTGTTGAGGTTTCTTTTTCCTCATCTCGGCACGCTCAA
The DNA here is from genome assembly GCA_024447225.1 of Panagrellus sp. LJ2284. Lineage (NCBI taxonomy): Eukaryota > Metazoa > Nematoda > Chromadorea > Rhabditida > Panagrolaimidae > Panagrellus > Panagrellus sp. LJ2284. The sequence goes on from JAMRYC010000009.1 coordinate 1,831,682, forward strand.
AAATGGTTAGAAAATGTATCGGAAAAACTGGAACAGTGTGATAAATTTGTGTCACAACAAACCGTACTGATTAGAGAAAATTTATACGAATCATACTGCTTTCGCATATGCCCAAACAACGAGCTTCTACTAACCATGAACGCGTTTCAAAGTAACTTCGGCGAATTGCCGTCGCTTTTTGACGTGGAATCGGTCGATGTACTCGTCGGAAAGGCTCTCGAGTTCGTGAAACAAACCGTGGCTACAGTGCAAACTGTTTCCGAACTCGATTGCTACAAAGTCGTTGTTTTTAACCTTGACCTTTTCTTGGCTATCACCGGTGCATACTGTTGCGCCAGGCGTCCAAATTTTTTTGACATGGCGGCGTTTAATGTCTTACCAGAAGTTGAAAGTAAAGTCAATGCAATATTGCAACGGTTGGACTTCAAAACCATGAAAGAAGAAATACTGATCATGTTAGCTGCCATGGCCTTCAAGGCCAAAACGCCTGGTATCAGCAAACAATCAAAAGATTCAATCGTTGCATATCGAAATGAACTTCTTTTGTACTGTACATACGGACTTAATCGTTTTGAAGAAAATAAGGTGATCATATTTTTAAAATCTATTAATGTTTTCGATATCAATGATACGCTTAATTAAGAAGTTATAAATGTAAACAATGAAATCATGTATTTTTTGTATTAATCTGTGTTGATTTTGTTTTTATAAAATTAAGTTAAGTAAAATTAACCAAAATGATTCAAACATCGATTTTTACTTAAAAAACGTGAAGAAAAGCCACAAATTCAGCAATTGTTTCATATTCATACTCATTGGAATCACGAAAAAGGTATAAACTAAGTGCATTATGAAATGTTGAGACTGCTCCCATAGATTTGATACTGATGCCGGGCGTTGGCTTAGTGAAAGCCATGGCAATCAAGATAGCCAGCGTTTCCTCTGTCATCTTTTTAAAATCTAATCGCTGCAGCATTTCATTGAGGTGAAGCCTAGTTTCAGCTAGAATGTTAAAAACTGGAGTGTTAATATTTTCTGGATACCTTGAACAATAATACGCTCCAATAATTGCCACAAAAGTTCCAACATTATATTTAGCAATTTCATCGCAATCCCAATCGGAGATGGTTTGATTCACGGCTAGACTGTTATTAACAAAATCCAGCGTCTTTCCGATCAGTGCCCTCACAGTTGTAATGTCGAAAAGTGATGGATTCTGGCCGAAAATACGTTGAAACGCGGCAATTGTAGCCACTAGCTCGTTTTCAGGAGGGAGATAAAACTGATAAACCGAACCACGGTAATTAATTGAAACGTATTGATATGGTTTGACATCACGAGTGACCCGTAATTTTTGCCGGAAAGCAAGTATCATCTTTGCGACGTATTCGTCCGACGTTTCATTATTGACGTATATACTGAGAAAAACGTCCGATTCTTGAGACTGCAAGTATAAAGTTATATAAAATCATAAAACAAAAATCCTTTTTACCACAAGAAAGGAAACCAGATTGTGAACGTTCCATTCCCCTAGCTGTTCCGCCGTTCCGCCCACTTCACATTCAAACAGCTTTCGTTTTTGAAAGTTTCTAATATCCGCCATCCAAGTTGGTTGTAAAACATTTTTTAGGTTTAAGTACTCAACTTTCGGACATGCTGTAAACATATCTTCGAAGTTTAAGCTTTGATGATTTATATTTGAAATTGATATAAAATCTACTTCAGAACAGTCGAATTTAGAAGGCAGAATTTGAAAGAAGTTTGGCTTAATAGCGCAATTATTTAAGTAAAGCGTGTGTGGTTGAAAAATAACATGGTCATTTGTTTCAAAAATAGTATCCGTGAAACTGACATCGTCCAGTTTCAGCATTGCCGCTTTAAATAACTGTTCTTTGTCGTTTTCTGGAGCGAACGGGGTGAACGTATTGCTAAATTTTGACACCGTTAACTTGTTGTTTTTGTAGCGAATATAAGAAGGAATATGATATATCTCGATAGTTTGTGGCTTCGGCGGACAAATGTCTTTGTTTCCGGCGGCAACTTGAAGACGATACCGTTCACCTGGAGTCGCGAGCTCGTTGAGACGGCAGCGGAGGCCATAGGCAAGCTTGGTAATGGGGTACGGCATTTTTTGAATGAATATAACAAGGACAACAGAATTGAGAAAGCGAGAACAGACCGCTAACTCGAATATGACTAACAAATGCGCGCGTTCGGGCTGTGTTGGCTTGACACGACACAGAAAGATCTATTGGCTGCGTTGTGAAAGCAGCAATCGGTTAGCACAACATCTTACTGTACAATTCAACTTTTTTTTGGCATTTTGACACAATTTATTCTGCGGTATTTTTTTAGACACGTAAATCAAAGTTATTTTCAAATAAAATCAATAGTTTTTATTTACAAAACTCGTAGTAATCATAATTCGAAAATACAAAAACAGAGCAATTTGGATTTAAGATAAAACTTTTACACAGCATTTTATTCGATCGTCTAATTTACAAGACAAATATGTAAACTTAAACTTTAGTCATCCAAGATTTTGAAAACAGAGATCAATATCCTGGTGCTAAGTAAAATCGATAAGTTTTACTTCCATGTAAAATCTGAACTTGTCGTTCGTACATTGACTTACTATAAAGTGCGAGGTTTTTATATAAAGCATTTATCAACCTAAAGCGGTATTCATCTGACGTTCGTGTGACGTATATGATTAGTTTGAAACATGGTTCTTGCGCCTAAAAAGAAAAGGTTAAATAATTAAGAACAAAAACAAAAAAAATTACCTTAATAAACGCAATTAAATCGTTAATATCACATTCACCTAGTTGTTCTTCCGTGCCAGCAACAGTCAGTTCCATAAATTTTCGTTTTTGGAACTTCTTAATATCAGACATCCACGATTTTCGTAAAACATTAAACAGTTTTAAACGGCTAAGAGATGGACAAGCAGTAAGTATGTCCCTAAAGTTAATATTTTCGTGGATGTCATTTATAATGTTCATCCTATTTAGTTCGAAACAGTCCAGTTGATAAGACAAAACTTGAAATAAATTTGTAGAAACATCGCAATTGCGTAAGCTTAAAGATTTTGGCTGAAAAATAATTCGACGATCTGTTGTAAAAGCACTATCGGTGGGTTCAACAAAGTCAAGTGACATCAATGCAGTCTTTAATAACACTTCTTTGTTGCCCTTAATTGTAAATGGAATATAAGAAGATTCTGATTCGGATATGGTAAATTGGTTGTTAGCGTAATGAACATAAATATATTCCAAATGAGTTTCAATAAGTTGTAATTCTGGTGGACAAATAGTCAAGCTGCCTGCGGCTATTTGAAGGCGATATTTTTGATCTGGAGTGGTGAGTTCACTGAGGCGACATCGGAGGCCATAGGCAAGCTTGGCGATGGGGTACGGCATTTTTAAAAGGTTTAATATGCAAATGTCAATTATATGAAACAACAAATATAAACTAATGAGAGGAACCAACAGACCACCAACTCAAATATGGCTAATGAATGCGCGCGTTCTGGCTTTGCTAGGAAGAAACTACACAGGAAAATCTATTGACTGCGTTGTAAATGCAACAATCAATTTGGGCGTTCTACAGAACATTTCGAATGTATGCAAGTCTCATTAACAGTGTTTATTTTGCGGCATTTATTTGTGAAAACACGCGAAAAAGTGATAGCATTAATATATTAATCAATGACAGTTGTAAACTACGGATAATAACGTTATAATTAAAAAAATTAAAACAGTCTTTAGCTTGAAAATGTTATCATGCATTAGATGGCAAATAAAACTTATAAAGACCTAAATGCGAAACTAAAGAAACATGACGGCACGGACCTAAGTTCTGATTTTTACAAAACTTTTCCCTCAAAATGCTAAACAGCTTATGTAACACTGTTTTATGACCGTTTTTTCGTGGATTAACGTAAATGTGTAACTTAAAGAATTTGTTTTGAACCTGAAAACAAAAAATTATAAACATAAGTCATAGTGGAGCTAAAACAAATTACCTTCACAAAGTTGACGATATTGTCACTTGTCCAATTTCCAAATGATTCATGACAAAGATCGATATTAAGTGATACCAACTTTTGTTTTTGAAACTTTAAAATATTAGTCATCCAATGTTTCGGAAGCGTACCATCTAACTTCAGTCTTTCGAGCCGAGGAAACGTAGTGAAAACGTTCAACAGATAACGGGACTGCAACGTTCTCATTGAAACGGCTACAGATGTCACATCTGCGGTCGGAATTTTTGACCGTAAAGTCTCAAAATAGTCGGTTGGAAGTTCCTTGTAATCGATGATGGTAAGTGTATCAAGTCGAAAGACAATACGGTTAAGAACGTCATCCGTTATGTCTTCCAGCTTAACGTCACTGAGTGAAACATCTTTAACATACACCAGATCGTCAACATTGTCCTTTAGAAGAGGCGTGTATTGGTAATCTGCGTCAGAAACAAAGAGTTTTTCGTCTTGGTACCTGAACGCTACGAGGTTGTCAATTACACGGATAAGTTGCAGCTTGGGCGGACAAATGTCTTTGTTAGCAGCAGCTTCTTGAAGGTGATACCGTTCCGCTTGGGTGGCGAGCTCACTAAGACGACAGCGGAGGCCATAGGCAAGCTTGGCGATGGGGTATGGCATTTTAGAAAGATTTCGGAGATCAAGTGTAGAAAAACTGAAGTGAGCGATGAAGAAACTCGAATATGCCTAATAAATGCGCAATGGGAGGCTATGACATCACAATGAGTCTATCCGGCTTTTTATATCATGGGAATCCTGCAAAGTTATCCAAAATGTGCGTTTTCCGTTTCTTATTGATGGGAGGAGTCTGTATAAGCAAGCACACGCCTACCGAACTATTGCAAAGTATTTTTTGTTAGCAAGTTCCGGGAATGCTTTCTTTGTGTGCATTATGTAGATTTGTAAATGAAAAATTCAATGACTGTTTTGATTTTTTGGTGCTCATCAGTTTCAGTTTTATTTTTTTTTAAAACTTTATCAATCAAGTTGTCAGAGGCATATCCGGTTACGGGTCATCGGACCATAGTTACTCAAAGACCCAAATAGATCGTTCTAACGGTTGTTAAGACGCTGAAGAACTTGTTCTAGTCCTGCTTGAACAGCGCGCAATTCTTGTTGGAGGAGCGTTTGTCCACGTTTTAGATCTTCCAACTGCTGATCGAAATTGTTATGGTGTCCATCAGGTATCGGAACTGCTTCATTGCGAACTGCTGGTGGTAGTAGTGCTTCCCGATGGCGGTGCAAGCGACAGGATGTGCAACGCCGCCGGTTGACACCGCGCACATTGCACTCGCCTTGTCTCGCACATACTGTATCATCGTTCAAATGCTTTTTGTAAAATGCCTGCAAACTGGATATTGTCAATGGTTGCGTTAAAACAATTGACATACCTGACAAGCCAAGCAAAATGAGGCAATAGTTACGGCAGTCACTCGAACTTCACATTCGCACACAGCACATGGAACAGTCTGCGGTATCAGTAGCTTCGAATTTGTGGCTCGGACTTCTTCTTCGTAGGTTTGAGATCTATCAGGAGGCACAACATACATAGGATCAGCTGGCGATAAAAGCAGCTCTTCAATATGAATCGTGGGGGTGTTGAGAAGTTTACAAGTGAAATATTCAAATGGTTTAATAAAGTTATAGTTACTCAGCGCCCCTAAATCCATGTAAGGTAGTCCTTTTGAGCGATTCCATCGAACATGTTTCGGCATGACGGTACGGGGGACAATGTCGGCCTTGTTGCCAGCAAGGATACAAGGTATATTGCCGCAGGTTTGAACAAGTTTTCGATACCACTTATGGGCATTAACATAGGTTTCCTTTCTCGACACGTCAAAAACGAGTAGCGCACAATTGGAACGCGAATAGAACACTATTTCGGGTTCAATAGGGCCTTCATCACGCTTAAAATCGTAGACTTCAAAAGTCACTTGCCCGTAATTTGTCTCCAGTTCCACTGGAGTGATGGTTGCGTGGCTCTGTTCGTCTTCTCTGCTTAGTAAATATCCGGGAAGGTATCGCGATATATATGCACTTTTGCCGACGCCAGCGTCTCCAAGAACAATGCATTTAAAAGCGGCCATCACCTGTAACAAATACAATCTGTTTAATTTTTTATTTGACGTAAAATGATGGTAACAACAATAGCAGTTGGAAAATACATTTTTGGGTTAACTAAGTGATATCAACTTACGTAGTTGCATTCGGCCAGTTAGTTTGAGTATCAGTTTAGCGTCGTCGCAGTTACGGCGAACGAGGGGCCGTTTAGAACTAAAGATTTGCCATCGTCAACTCCACCGGGCTGTTGCATTTTTTCCATTCAAATTTTGGAATCTGATGGTTTTTTCCTGTTTTGCACATTTTGTCCCTTTTTGATAGCGTGTCCATTACGTTTAGTGACCATTATAACAAACAGAGTTTATCATTACAGTGATGTGCTTTTAACTTTATGCCCCGCTCTAGGTTTGCATATATTTTCTATGAACAAGCAGAATTTGTAGTAATACTACAAAACTACTTTTGAACCATGGTATCAATGTTGTAGATATTCTTTTCCTTACTGCATCTACACTTCGAAAAAAAACGGTTTTAATTTGATTACAAGTTAAACTTATGGTAATCATAATACGACGATACAAAAACAAAGCGGCAAAGATTCAAATTAATACTTTTATATAGTTTTTTTTTCACCCAGTCAAAACATGTTCGGCTACCATGCAAAGAAAAACCCTCATCGACGTGACCTCTTGAAACAGAAATAAATGAAAAACATATATATTCTTTTTTTCACCGTCTAACTTAACATCAATCATCTCAGTCGTTGGAAATTGAGCTCAATTTCAGGTGGTAAATAAAACCGGTAAGTTTGACTTCCATGTAAAACCTGAACTTGTCGTTCGTACATTGACTTACTATGAGGTGAGAGTTTTTCCCGAAGAGCACACAGAAGTTTCGTGCGGTATTCATGTGATATCCGGCTAGCGTAAATAATAAGTTGGAAACGTGGTTCTTGCGCCTGAAAGACAAAAAATGTAATGTAAAAAAACAAAAACAAAAAGTTACCACAAGAAAAACAATCAGCTCGTTAATATCCCAATCCCCTAGTTGTTCTTCCGTCCCAGCCACACTCAGTTCTATAAGCTTTCGTTTTTGAAACTGCCTAATATCAGCCATCCACGACTTATGTAAAACATTTAGCAACTTTAAACGGCTAAGAGCTGGACAAACAGTAAGAATATCACTAAAGTTTATAGTTTCGTGCCTGTCATTTATAATGTTCATCCTATTTAGTTCGAAACAGTCCAGTTGATAAGACAAAACTTGGAATAAATTTGTAGAAACATCGCAATTGCGTAATGTTAGAGATTTCGGCTGAAAAAAAATGCGACGATTTGTTGTAAAAGCATTTTCGGTGGGGGTAACAAAGTCAAGTGACATCAATGCAGTCTTTAATAGCACTTCTTTGTTGCCCTTAATTGTAAATGGAATATATGAAGATTCTGATTCGGATATGGTGAATTGGTTGTTAGTGTAACGAACATAAATATGAGCCAAATGAATTTTAATCTTTTGTAACTCTGGTGGACAAATAGACATGTTGCCTGCGGCTATTTGAAGGCGATACTTTTCATCTGAAGTGGTGAGCTCACTGAGGCGACATCGGAGGCCATAGGCAAGCTTGGCGATGGGGTACGGCATTTTTAAAAGGTTTAATATGCAAATATCAATTATATGAAACAACAAATATAAACTAATGAGAGGAACAAACAGACCACCAACTCAAATATAGCTAATGAATGCGCGCGTTCTGGCTTTGCTGGGTAGACACTACACAAGATCTATAGATCTGTTGACTGCGTTGCTAATGCAACAATCGATTAGCATGGTATTGTACAATGCAGCATTTACTTTCAAAAAACAGGCGATCAAAACAAGTCAATGTCAATATTTTATTAACGTTTTTAAGCTAAAAATGATAACGCTTCATTACAATTAACAATTGTCTTTAGCATAAAAATAAGTTCATGCATCAAATGGCAAATAAAACTTATAAAGACCATAATGTGTAACTAAAGAAACATGACGGCACGGACCCAAATTCGGATTTTTAACAAACTTTTCCCTCAAAATGCTAAACAACTTATGTAACACTGTTTTATGACCGTTTTTTCGTGGATTAACATTAATGTGCAACGTGAAGAATTTGTTTTGAACCTGAAAACAAATAGTTTTAAATGTCAGTAAAAATGGTGGAACTAAAACAAATTACCTTCATAAAGTTGACGATATTGTCACTTGTCCAATTTCCAAATGATTCATGACAAAGATCGATATTAAGTGATACCAACTCTTGTTTTTGAAACTTTAAAATATTAGTCATCCAGTGCTTCGGAAGCGTACCATCTAACTTCAGTCTTTCGAGCCGAGGAAACGTAGTGAAAACGTTCAACAGATAACGGGACTGCAACGTTCTCATTGAAACGGCTACAGATGTCACATCTGCGGTCGGAATTTTTGACCGTAAAGTATCAAAATAGTCCGTTGGAAGTTCGTCGTAGTTGATGATAATAAGCTTATCAAGTCGGAAGACAATACGGCTAAGGACGTCATCCGTTATGTCCTCTAGCTTAACGTCACTAAGAGAAACATTTTTCACGTACACCAAATCGTCAACATTGTCCGATAGGAGAGGCGTGTATCGGTAATCTGCGTCAGAAACAAAGAGTTTTTCGTCTTGGTACCTGAACGCTACAAGATTCTGAATTACACGGATAGGTTGCAGCTTTGGCGGACAGATGGACTTGTCTCCTGCGGCTTCTTGAAGGTAGTATCGTTCCGCTGGGGTGGCGAGTTCACTAAGACGGCAACGGAGGCCATAGGGAAGCTTGGAGATAGGGTATGCCATTTTTGGACAATTTAGGAGATCAAGTTTAGAAAAACTGATGTGAGCGAAGAAGCAATTCAAATATCCTTTCTAACTACGCAATAGGTATTTAGATATGGCATAACAATGAGCTTATACTGGCTTTTTATACCAGGGATGTTCTGCAAAGTTATCGAAAGTGTGCGTTTTCCGTTTCTTATTGATGGGAGGAGTCTGTATAAGCAAGCACACGCCTACCGAACTATTGCAAAGTATTTTTTGTTAGCAAGTTCCGGGAATCCCCTCTTTGTGTGCATTATATTGATTTGTACATGATTATTTAATGGCTGTTTTGACTTTTTGGCGTTTATCAGTTTAAGTTTTTGCCGTAGTCTGACCCATATGCTAATTAACTATATTGTGTTATCGTGTAATTCTAATTCCCAAAACAAATCAGTCCATCCTAGACTCAACCTAATGTGCGGGTGACCCTTCCTGACTCTCGATTCCAATACCCATTCCTAGTACAACACCTAAAATACAGCAGTTTTATATTTTTTAACTTTAGAAATTTAATTACTTGCGTTATCTCAAAGTTGTCATCAGGAGACATGTCCGGTCGCGGGCCATCGGACCTCAAGTACGCACATCGATTGCGAGCATGCGCAAGCTTTGTCAATGTCTCCTTGAACTGCTTGCGTTGGGCTGACGATAGTTTTAGCACAGTTGCCGATCACACGATTCGAAATCCGATTGAGTCCAAATTAGTTAGAGCGATTACCAAAGTTGTATTTGACATTTTGACCATGATGGCACTTTTTGCCTTTTTGTTTTGGTAGCTGTTTTTAGTGTCTTATTCATTCTAATTTAGTTTCTCGTTTTCAATCCAAACCCACCAGTTGACCTCACCCAATCTCGAAGTGGTCATGCCCGGGCGTGGCCACGGCAACAACACCCGAGTATGCCATCGTCCCTCTGCACTGCCACAGTCGTCCGTTCGATCCGCGTGCCGTAGGCTCCCCCCTGCGTTGCGCAACAGCCATCTTGGCCGTCGTCGATGGCCCCATCGATTCGGTGCCGAAAGGTGTTCCCCCTGTTTTCCAATGACCAAAGACCACATCCTGCTGCACCTTGGCCAAACTGCGATTGTTTGACCCGGGCATGCCGTAAATCAGGGCTTCAAGCTCAAGATAATGGCATCTGCTGGAAGCCACTTGCACACCTTCCACCGATAGCGACATACAGTTTGTCGAGTACGGTCATGTTGGGTGAGTGCCACATTGGCTGCAGGCATGGCGGCTTCCCTTTGATCGGCGGCTTCAAGCCAATAAGCGCTTTGGCGAACAGAGGTGGCGGCGGCTTGATCAAAGCTGCGCAGATTAGATACCAGCGGTGCCGTTTAGACGTGCCCGCAGGGTATTTTGTACGCTTTGATCGGGCTTTCATGGTGGTAGATTGGCTTTTGCTGTGTTCGGTCAATGAATGTCTGGTCACTTTGAGCTTCTGGTATGTTGTTGCTGCTGACTTGGTTCGCCTTTCCTTGATTCTTTGTTCTCTGACAATATTGATTTTTGCATCCCCGCCTTCCATTTGTAGCAATCTTGACATATTCAACCAAGTTGAAGCGCAACCCGCTCAGGCGCATCTTCATCAAACGACCATGCCATCGGGTAAGAGGGCAGTTCACACCTTTCTTAGCGGCCCATTAACAACCATGCGCAGCCTAGCTACACACAAGCATCCCCTCTGAACGACAATTTTGATCGTATAAAAATCCAAGCCGCGCAACTTGAGGTCGTCATAATTAGGGTATAGTATTCATTCACATGAATACCATTAGATGTTTCAGAACAACGTCGGCGATTGCTTATTCCTTTTTTATTCGTAAGCCTTTGTTTGGGCAATCGTTTCTTTTTGTTTTTGTTGTCTTTTCTTCCCAAAAAAACATACTTTCTGGTAACCACTGCAAAGTTGTATTCGGTCGTTTCTTGTGGAATTCTTTGACTGTCGACCCGAAGATACTGTACGTCCCCAAAATGTCTTCTATGACCCATCCAAATACTTCTTCATTTTTACCAACTCATGTCAATCAAACTCCGATTTTGACACCTTTGATGGCATCCAATTAGCATCGCTAAGTGGCTCTATCTTGACAGGCATTGCACGCATTCACCTGGACCCCTTTCGGCGAATCTAATCGAACTTGTCACATGCCCTCCGCGCAACTTTTTCGTGACCCAGAGCTTGGCCACAACCTCTGCAGACATGCTATGCCCTTCTTACACAATACCGTGAACAAAAGCAGCGTTGTCAAGTCTGTTGACTGAGGGCACTGCGGGATCAACCGGTGCGTCGTCGCGGAAGAGGAGGGCCTTGTTGTTATCGTTGGCCCTGTGCTGCCGTCCCTGCGAGGCAAGAGGTCACCTTCGGCACGCAACGGGTCACCAGCGGCCGGTCTTCCAGATTAGGTCGTCCGGTTGCGTAAAGGGCCGAACGCCAATGGCCACAACAACAACAGGGATCGTAATTTGGCGATCTAGCAGAGCTGTCGACGGATCGCGGTCGGCCAGGGCATGTCAGTTCATGCGGGGCTTGGTCGGGTGAGAGGTTGCATTCTCTCATGATTCAGATTTTAGGCATTCTGGAGTTTTTTCGACTTTGAAATGGTGTGATGCTTAGTCATTAATGAGCTTTTTTGGTTTACTGTAATGTTGGCTTAACTTGTTTCCGTTTTTACTCTTTGCCATCGTGCACTGTCGGGTGCTTTCTTGTACATCGCGTTTAGTTCTTTTTTGTTTGTATTTCATTGGTTTTAATTTTTGTTTCGTTCCGTTCTTAACTTTTTTGCGTGATCTTGTACTTAATCTTATTTCTAAACCCAGTTTTAACTCCCTTTTTTGCAGTTATCAACTTGGATAGCCAAACCGATCACACCAACGATCGTCACAATGAATCCGAATATGCCCAGCACTTCCTCTAACAATGCCAACAGCCCCATGATGCCACAGAACAACAATGCTGCTGCGCCAAACAACTTCTCGATGAACCCGTACATGCAGGCCATGGCAGCCTTCCAGCAGCCCCAGATGAACTTGCAGATGGTTCAGATGATGCTCGGCATGATGGGCAACCCCGGGGCACAATCGGCGCCTTACATGTTTGGTGGTTTGCCGCCTACATCACAGATTCAGAATCCGTTGATGAACGGATTTCCATCAATGCTTCCACAGGCATTGAACAACATGCAGACGCCTCAGGCACCCACCATGCCGTCATTGGCTCCGATGATGGCAAATCTGCCATCGGTCCCCCCGATGAATCCCCAGATGCTCGGAGTTCCATCCGCATCAAATAATGCTCAGCCATCAGTGGCGACTCCGACGCCGAATTCGGCCTTTTCGGCGGCGTCTCTTGCTGCTCCGGTACCAGCGCCAGTGGCACAACAACTGCAGCCACGGAACCTGGCCAGTTTAAACGTTGACCACGATTCTGGGAATGAGACCAGCTCCATCTCGCCACAAACTGCATCTACCGTTGAAACGCCATTGAACTCTGGTCTGCCTTCTCGGTCTGGCAGCTTCACGGCCACTAAAGTTGCCAAAGCCACTATTCGCCGGTCCGCGGAATCGGCACCAATCGATCCGTGTACCCCGAAGCGTCCGAAGTTGAATGCTGATACGCCGACAAACCAGATGCCACAAGCTCCTGCCATGCCACAATTCCCTCAGACGCCCTTCTTCGCGCAACAGATGCAACAGATGATGATGAACCCAGCTTACATGGGCCAGAACTTCAACATGATGAACCCAATTGGCATGTCTCCAATGGGCATGTCTCCAATGGGCATGTCGCCGATGGGCATGTCTCCGATGGGCATGTCCCCCATGAGCATGAACCCACTGGCCATGAATCTCAACTTTGCCAACTGCTTCAGCAAGCAGGAGGCCTGTGTCGTCTGCGGTGATAAGAGCAGTGGCTATCACTACCAGGCTCTGAGCTGTGAGGGTTGTAAGGTAAGCTTTTTCACTTGTTTTGCGCGCCTTCCATGGTCATTACGTTGCGAGGGGGGCCATTGTTTGACCGACCTCTCACGGGGCCATCGGCTCCGGTCATTGCGTTGCATAATGAGGCCTCCCGAGGCCTATCCCATCAGGACTTGTTGCGCAATGGCCCGGCCGACGGCGGCCAGCGCTTTGACCAGGGTGTTGACGCTGGCGACCTCGCAGCTGTCTGGGTTCGATTTACGGCGCCGTTGAAACAGATCGATAAAGGGATCTGATCATTGAACTTTTCAGGGATTCTTCCGACGAGCCGTCCAACAGAAGCTCAACTACAAGTGCCACAAGCAGGAGCAATGCGAGATGAACAAAGACACCCGGACGCGATGCCAGAAGTGCCGATTCCAGAAGTGTCTGGATGCCGGTATGAAGCCTGAGTTGGTCCATCCTGAGAAAGGGAAGAAAAGGAAGAACAGCAGTGAACCCGATCAGGACACTCTTCGTATGTGCAATCAGCTGACCAAGATGGTCAGCACTGCCTTCAATGCTGTCTTCGGAAATGCCGTCGATGAGATCAAGAAGGGCGGTAAGCCGGCCTTCTTTGAAGTTGATATGAATGAGTTTACGCAGATGGCCACAAAGTTCGTTGGCAAGTTTACCGAAGTCGACGGAGAAGAGCGCGAGAAGCTGGTTGCCCCAAGTCTTCGAGCTCTGATTGCGGTCATCGGCGCTTACTGTATCAGCCAGCGCTCGGAACTGGCTTCTTCATCCATTTTCAAGCTCCTTCCGACGACCATCGCCGACATGAATGAAGTTAAAAACATGCTCGACTTCAATGACATGACCGCAGACACCCTCTCCATCGTTGCTGCCATGACTTTCACGATCATGACGCCGAACATCAGCTCAGATGCTCGAGAGGCCATCACCAAGCTGCATGAAAAGTTCACATCGGCCTACAGCTTCATGAACAAAGATGCTCTGAACAGCTCTGGCGCACCGGTTATCTACTCTTTCACTAACTCCATGCGGAAGTTTTATTAACTTCGGGTCTCAATTATCGATCTCACAACCCTTAGAACTTCGGGAAATGTACATTTGAAAATGTTTACGGTTTCAAAGTTGTACTTACGAGGTGTACTTTGACAAGTTAATATAATTAGCCATAACTTTTATTATTCATACCCAATTTATTAATGTTTTGATGTAGTGACTTTGTTTTTGACCCAGAATTTTATTAAAGAGTGGTGAATACAAGGTAATAAATGTGTTTTTTTTGTTACTGATCTTTTTTTTACTGTGTTACTCACTTCATAGAGTCGGCCTTACTGGCGAAAATGTAAAAGCGTATTAGCCTTGGGGATATATGTCCAAATACCATGTGCTTCTTCCCGCCTACTCTTATGGATTGTGCGAGTCAAAAAAGCCAACAAAGCTTATGAGTAACCTGTTTTAATGGTATTAGTGTTTTTCCCGCTTAGCGTTTTCTTGTTTTCGTTTATTTTTTATTATCTGAATACCGGAGTCTTCGACCACCCTCAACATGCCGTACCCTCTAGCGCAACTGCCCTATGGTCTTCGTTGTCGTCTCGGCGAGCTTGCTACTTCTACCAAACGGTACAACTTGCAAGTTGCCGCAGGATGTAGAGACATTTGCCCTCCGCAACTTCAACTTGTAAAACCAATGGATTGGGTTTGTTTTCGCCATGAAGATACTGGCATCATTGTCCAAACGATTGATGGTTTGGTACAGCCGCTTGACAATAGCCCGCTTATCCAATGTAAAGATTGTCTCTGCTTTCGTGAGCTAAACGAATCAGATTTGACGACAATTGATATCATGACAACAGAGCCAATATGTTTAGACATTTATCGTTGCGTCGCAACCCCCACATTTATACAGAAAGCGGCTTCAATATTGCGAGGAAATGTAAATTACTTGTTTATTTATGTTAAGGAATCTAATTTTTATACACTGCCAACGTGTTTATCGATGGTATTTACAGCTTTTCCAAATCTTGAAGTTTTGGAATTAGATAGGGTTTATCCGTCTTCGTGGTTGCCCGACATGGAATCACACCAGACTACCAAACTAAAGCGTTTGAATATTGTTGTGGAAAGCATGGATCAAATAAGAGGTTTGAACTTCGCTGAATTTTTCAGAGTAAGTTTTTGTTTAAGATTAAATTAAAAACTTACGTATAACATGTTTTCAGAAGCAACCAAAGGGGTTTACGATGCACTTGAGATATTTTTCCAATGACACCTCTGAATTGTACGAAATTGTCAGTCGGTATTTTATAACCTGCAAGTCATGTCAAGCTGCTAATTTCACACTTTCAATATTTGGTGAACAGTTTATGTACTATACGTTAAAATGAAGTGATAATAAGCATCATTTGCAAAAAAAATTGTAAAAATCGAATATTGGATTTGATTGTTTTTCCGAAGTGTGTAGTCCTGATTCCGCCCTTGATTTGTACCATACTTGTGTTTTTTGTCTCTGATTTCGAACATCAACCTCACATTCCACACCCAAATAAATACGAACATTCGGTTTTCTATATTTCATTCGGTGCATCTATTTCTAACAAAAACAAAGTGTTACAACGTATCAACTGATAATCAAGTATGAGTTCACCTCGTAAGTTTCATCTGGAAACCGTAAACATTCTCAAAAATGTACAATACTGTGAAAGCATCAAAGGTGGCAAATGAGATCTATTATTAAAACCCGAAATTAATAAAACTTCCGCATGGAGTTGGTGAAAGAGTAGATGACCGGGGCGCCGGAACTGTTCAGGGCATCTTTGTTCATGAAGCTGTAAGACAAGGTGAACCGTTCATGCAGCTTGGTGATGGCCTCTCGAGCATCTGAGCTGATGTTCGGCGTCATGATCGTGAAGGTCATGGCAGCGACGATGGCAAGGGTGTCTGCGGTCATGTCGTCGAAGTCGAGCATGTTTTTGACTTCAATCATGTCAGCAATGGTCGTCGGAAGGAGCTTGAAAACAGCCGCAGAAGCCAGTTCAGAACGCTGGCTGATACAGTAAGCACTGAGAACCGCCAACAGTGCCCGAAGACTGGGGGCAACGAGCTTCTCGCGTTCTTCTTCGCCAACTTCGGTGAACTTGCTGACGAATTTGGTGGCCATACGCTTGAATTCATCCATATCAGCATCAAGAAGCGCCGGCTTATCGCCCTTCTTGATCTCATCAACGAGGTTCCCAAAAGAGGCATTGAAGGCGGTGCTGATCATCTTGGTTAGCTGATTGCACAGACGTAGGACGTTCTGATTGGCTTCGTCATCTTTTTTAGCCTTCTTGCTCTTTGTGTGGACCAGCTCAGGCTTCATGCCCTCATCAAAACACTTCTGGAGTCGGCACTTCTGGCATCGCGTTCGCGTGTCCTTGTTCACCTCGCATTGCTCGTCCTTGTAGCACGTGTAACTCAGCTTCTGTTGGACAGCCCGTCGGAAGAATCCCTGAAAAGTTCAATGATCAGATGCCATCCTTCTATCGATCTGGTTTGACGGCGCCGTAAATCGAGCCCAGACAGCTGCGAGGTCGCCAGCGTCAACACCCTGGTCAAAGCGATGGCCGCCGTCGGCCGGGCCATTGCGCAACAAGTCCTGATGGGATAGGCCTCGGGAGGCCTCATTATGCAACGCAATGACCGGAGCCGATGGCCCCGTGAGAGGTCGGTCAAACAATGGCCCGCTCGCAACGTAATGGCCATGGAAGGCGCGCAAAACAAGTGAAAAAGCTTACCTTACAACCCTCACAGCTCAGAGCCTGGTAGTGATAGCCACTGCTCTTATCACCACAGATGACACAGGAGTCTTCTTTGCTGAGAGCATTGGCATAGTGGAGATTCATGTCCATTGAGTTCATGGTCATCGGCGACATTCCCATCGGCGACATGCCCATTGGAGACATTCCCATTGGTGACATGCCCATCGGATTCATCATGTTGAAGTTCTGGCCCATGTAAGCTGGGTTCATCATCATCTGTTGCGCGAAGAATGGCGTCTGTGGGAACTGTCCCATTTGGGGAAACTGGGGCACCTGACTCATCGGATCAATCTTACGACGCTTCGGGGCCGATGGATCGACTGGGGCCGATTCCACTGAGCGACGAACCGATGCCATGGACTTGCTGGTGGCTGAGAAGCTGCCGGATCTGTAAACAATACAATGTTAACATGTAATGAAAAAGTTAAGACAAAACGAACCGAGAAGGCAGACCAGAGTTCGACGGCGTCTCGACTGTGGATGCTGACTGCGGCGAGATGGAGCTGGTTTCATTCCCCGAATCGTCAAGGCTCACAGTTTGAAGCGTTTGAGACTCTTGTTGTTGCTGTTCCGAAGCCATTAGAGACGCCGCCGAAAAGGCTAGATTCGTCATCGATGGTACAGACGGCTGGGCGTTCGAAGTTGGGGGCATCATCGGTGTTGTGGAGGTGGACGGCGATGCGAGCATCTGGTTCTTATTTCCTCCTGGCGGCAGCATTGGAAAGCCGTTCATCGACGGATCCTGAGTTTGTGATGTGGGCGGCATGCCACCAAACATGTACGGCGCGCCCTGTGCCCCGGGGTTGCCCATCATGCCAAGCATCATCTGAACCATTTGCAGGTTCATCTGCGGCTGCTGGAAGGCCGCCATAGCCTGTATGTAGGGGTTCATCGAGAAGTTATTGGGCGCGGAGCTGTTGTTCTGTGGCGGCATAGGGCTGTTAGAATTGTTAAAGGAGGTGCAGGGCATGTTCGGATTCATAGTGACGATCGTTGGTGTGATCGGTTTGGCTATCCAAGTTGATAACTGCAAAAAAGGGAGGTTTAACTGAGATCAGAAGTCAAAATGGTTACAGAATCGCGCAAAAGAGAAATGATAGTAATGTGAAAAGGGATAAAACTAGGAAATCAGGGCACTTTCTGTCAAAAACCAACTTGAAAAGTCAAAGAATGTACATTTACAAGAATGGAATTGTCAATTTATGCTTGCAAAGAGTAAAACTAATACCTTGCCAGGACGTGTAACACCGTAAACCAATAATGCTACCAACTTATTGTAAAATTCCAAATCTCGTAAGAATGTATCAACCTCTCACCCGACCAAGCCCCGCATGAACTGACGTGCCCTGGCCGACCGCAATCCGTCGACAGCTCTGCTAGATCGGCGAATTACGAAGCTGTTGTTGTTGTGGCCATCGGCGTTCGGCCCTTTACGCAACCGGACGACCTAATCTGGAAGACCGGCCGCTGGTGACCCGTTGCGTGCCGAAGGTGACCTCTCGCCTCGCAGGGACGGCAGCACAGGGCCAACGATAACAACAAGGCCCTCCTCTTCCGCGACGACGCACCGGTTGATCCCGCAGTGCCCTCAGTCAACAGACTTGACAACCCTGCTTTTGTTCACGGTATTGTGTAAGAAGGGCATAGCATGTCTGCAGAGGTTGTGGCCAAGCCCTGGGCCCGTCTAAAGTTGCGCGGAGGGCATGTGACAAGTTCGATTTGATTTGCCGAAAGGGGTCCAGGTGAATGCGTGCAATGCCTGTCAAGACTGGGCCACTTAGCAATGCTAATTGAATGCCATCAAAGGTGTGAAAATCGGGGTTTGATGGGGTCATCGAATACATTGTGGTAGAGTACAGTATCCTCAGATCGGTGAACTTATGAATTCCAGAAAACAGTGAATAGAAAAGTTTGTAATCCAACTTTTAAAGTATAACAACTGAAGTGGTATTTGAAGTGACATGCTAAACTAAGCCTATGTAACAAGAGTTCAGAAGAAAATCGCCTACTGAGCCGTCAAAAAACAGAGTACACTTCTATAATGAAAATGGATCCTTTTTGCGCTTATCCAAAGTTGCGCAAAAGGCATGGAACTGAATGGGATGTCAAAAGGATTGCCTATTAATCGTGTGCCACAATAAGTGTGAACTGCCCCTATCAACCAGACATTCCTTGACCGAACAAGGCAATCGCCAATCAACCGCCATGAAAGCCCGATCAAAGCCTGCAAATACCCTACGGGCACGTCCAAACGGCACCGCTGGTATCTAATCTGCGCAGCTTTGACCAAACCGCCGCCACCTCTGTTCGCCAAAGCGCTTATTGGCTTCACGCCGCCGATCAAAGGGAAGCCGCCATGCCTGCAGCCAATGTGGCACTCACCCAACATGACCGTACTCGACAAACTGTACGTCGCTATCGGTGCAAGGTGTGCAAGTGGCTTCCAGCAGATGCCATTATCTTGAGCTTGAAGCCCTGATTTACGGCATGCCCGGGTCAAACAATCGCAGTTTGGCCAAGGTGCAGCAGGATGTGGTCTTTGGTCATTGGGAAACAGGGGAACACCTTTCGGCACCGAATCGATGGGGCCATCGACGACGGCCAAGATGGCTGTTGCGCAACGCAGTAGGACGCCCACGGCACGCGGATCGACTGTGGCAATGCGGAGGGACGATGGCGAACTCGGGTGTTGTTGCCGTGGCCACGCCCGGACATGACACTTTCGAGATCGGGTAAGGTCAACTGGTGGGGTTGAGTTGGAAAATGGGAACTGTTAAGTAGATTGACAATGATGACAAGAAACGGCTCAAAGATTAGACGAATTTGTAAAAATACTAGTCGTACAGTTTTAAAACTTTAAAATAATTTCCACATTGAAAAATTATTGGAAGACACACAGCGTCCCAACACAAAAACTGCTTAAACCTTATTTCGCGTGAAAATTTTATAATTGAAAAAAACAAAAATTTTCAAATTTTGATTGTCACCAATCAGACGGCTAATCACCCCAAATTTCTCCAAAACTGTCAACCCAATCCACGCAATACCCCTCAACAAAGCTAATCGGCATGACCGCGGAAGGAAATGACCTTGAGGCAGCTGTTTTCGACCGGTTTTCAAAAAGTTGGAAGCGAGCAACCGCTGACGGCAGCCGTTCACCCCGTCCTTGGCAAGGCGTCCGCAACCGCCAAACTTGGGCGATCCCTCGGAGGCGCGCGGGACTGCGTTCAAATTTTTTGAAACCGCCCGCGTCGCGCAGCCTTTCCTTCCTCGTTTACTTTTTATCGATCCTTCCAGCAGTACTTCCCTCTATCGGAACCCGCATCAACGACCCCATCGGCAACAAGCACCAACAAGACCGGCAATGGCGTCCCATCGACGGTGAGTCTTTTGTTTTTCCATTTTGCTTGGCTTTTGTGCGCTGTGCTTTCTGTTTTGCAACTTTCTGCTTGCTTTATATATATTTCTCCCTCTATACTACCCCAACATGTCCCTAAACGGCTCCCAATCCTTCAGAATGTCCATTGTCGACTTCGAGCAGCGGGTCCTCGCTGCCGTACGACATGCCAAGGAGGAGTTCACAAAAATTTGGGATGAAATCGGGTTGCCCGAGGATATTGCTACGGATCGGCTTCAAACGACGGAGACCATCATGGTGAACAGTCTCAAGGACATGGTAGGTGTTTATAAAGGGTTTGGGGAGGTTTGGATATATAAATATATATAAAATGTGCCATTTTGCAGATTGACTTTGAACAAAACCAGCTGCAACGCGTTCGTCGCTCTCTCGACACCACAACGGCCGAGATGCGAGCCCTGGAGGCGGAACTGTGCTTCCCGGCTGAGGATCCAGCGACCTTGCCGGATTCAATGTATTTGAAGGTCATGCGGTTCCGGGATCGTGTCAAGAAGCTGAAGGCGGACAAGGAAGCGCGAATGGAGGAGCAGTTGGAAGTCCTGGGCAAGTACAATAAGGTCTATGAGCGCCTTGGATGGGCTGTGGAGCTGCCTGAAGATGCCGAGAAGGTCATTGCGACGCCATCGGCCCTGGCTGAGTGGAGGCATCAGTGGCGGGAAGCGGAAAAGGTGCTGGAGACGAGGCGGGCGAAGGCTATTGAGTCGATGGAGGAGGTCAAAAGGTTGGTTTTGGGTTCATTTTTGGCTTTTTTCAATGATAGGGCTTTCAGGATAGTCGCTGTCATGGGTTCGACTCATTTCACCCCGGAAGAGGCCACTATCTTTACAGCTGACTACACAGACGACAACGCCCACTTCACCGATTCCGATATCGAAGCCCTCGAAGCCTTCGTCAACCGAGCCCATCATGAATACGAACAATGGCTCCAGAAGATCCGCACGGAATACAACAACCTCATGGTCCTGGTGCACGACCTCCGAACCAAATGTGGCGTCGAAGAGAATGAGCACATCCTCCCCATCATCTTCAACCCCATCTCCCAGGACGCTTCCGCCATCCAGGCAGCCCGAGAAGAATACGCCCACCTCCAGAAGGTCTACGACGACCATCAAGTCATCTTTGACAAGTTCCATCAATGGCACTCCCTCTGGTCGGAGTGGAACGAGCTCGAGCTCCTCCTCAAGGACTACAACAACCGTGGTGGCACTCTGAATCAGCGCCTCGCTCGCCAAAAAGTCCTGAAGAGCCTCATCCCGAAGACTCAAGCCGAGCTCCAGGAGTTGTGCGCCAACCAGGAGAACCTCCCCATGATCAATGATCTGACGCCGTTCCAGCGTGCCGAGAAGATCATGCGCGAGTACGAGGAAGCCAAGGAAGCCGAAAAGGCCAGCAAGACGCAGATGAAGCAAAAACAGCTGCTCCATGAGTCCAAATTCGGCTGCTCGCCCACACCCACCCGTCGACCGATAACGAAAGTACGTCTCGGAAGCGCCAGCGTACAGAAGACGCCCAGAAGCACCAAGTTCAACACGTCCCGGACCGGTGCCACGCCCGTCGCGCCCCCGAAGACGCCCATGACCTCATCCCCGAAGGGCTCCACGGCCGCGCCGCCATGCTTCTCACCGGCCATGTCGTCCATCTGCCCGCCACCATCTCCCAGAAAGACGCCCATGTCGACGCCGAAGCCGTGGCGTTAACCCTCGAAGCCATCCGCCAGCTTCCGAGTAAGCTATTTCATCACTTTGACCCCCTCGTCCTGTTCCTATCCATCGGACCCCCCTCCGTTGATGCTCTTTTGTACAGTTCTAACCATTCTAATGACAAATTGACAATATTCAAAGTTTTACATTTACACGTTTATTATTAACTGTCGAAGCTTTATCTATCTCTTTTTCCTACTGTTTTTGGTGCTCCCTTTTCCTTTGTTAAACAGAAAATAAACTCAAAAGAGTTGAAATTGAGATCCCATTTGAGCAGGTACGTGTCATAATCGAATTGCGCCATCACTTTTTGGCGCCAAGGGATTTGGAAGAACTCGTTTTTCCGGATGATTGCCCCTTTTCATGTTCGTGTTGACGACCTTTTCGAAAAAGCGTTATAGGGGTAAGAAAATTATGAAAATTGTGATACCGAAAAGATGGATGAGGGTGGGGGTGGGTGGAAATTCCTGTTTTTTGGGGTGGAATGAACTTATGAGGCAAATTGGCGCTGTTGGAGGGTAATTTAGGGTGGTTGTAAGTTGCAAATGGTAAAGATGTGTTTCATTTTCACTTTTTGTATGTTCATTATGACAGGCATTGCATAAAGTTAATTGCTTAACTGCAAAATTGGACGAAATTATGTTGCAATCAAGTTTTTTTGTTGATTTTTGACGGTTTGGGTTACTGTAGTTTGGCCAATTGCGGCAAAAGGATACTGTAGTCTTCAAAAATGAAATACAGATTGTACATTTAGTGGTTTTTGAATGCTAAATGGGCTTAATAATGGCCTGCAAGATGTTTCTATTTTCGACTTTTGTGTTTTTGGGTTACTGTAGTCAGACAAATTGCGACAAAAAGGTACTGTAGGATTAAAAATGGAACACAAATTGTACAATTAGGTGTTCTGTGGCTACTTTTTGTTGTTTTTTGGATTGTAATTTGCATATTTTTGTTCAAAGATTACTGTAGGTACCAATTTTGGGTACCATTTAGGACCCCTATTACCGTCAATCTAGTTTGAACTTCAGTAATCCGATATTTCCCTCTGTTTATTTACTGTGGATTTCAGCTTTGTTTTTGTTGTTTCACCGATGGTTACGCGTTGATTTGCAATAGCCGCCCAGGTCCAACGGCCGTCAATAACGACGCTCTCGCTGGAAGTCACTCTCCATTTTCAAAGGTCTCTAACCCAACCCATCGCCCAGCCATCGTTTGATTGTTTGTGATGTTGGTTGGATGGTGCCTACGGCTGGCAGCAATCGCAATCGCAGGTCGAGCTGCTTCCGTTTAGCCGAGTGGCAGCCACAGCCACCACCGCCAGCGACCTGTCCCTCGTCCGTCATCCGCGCAGCCCACCATCTCAGGGCCCGCGGCAACCGCCAAGGTGGAGGTGGAAATTAATTATCGACCCTTGACGTCCCTCATTCTCATTTCCTCTCACTTTGACAATACCAACATAAGGTTGAGGCCGAGGCCGGCTGGCTCGAAATTCAAAGTCAAATTGACCCCTGTCAAAGGGCTCCAAACCCGTAAATACCATCACTATTTGTTTGTGGTTTTCACAGCTTTTCGGCGGCCGACTTTCCATTTGCTTTCTTTAAACTTCAACCTCATCTTCAACTCACTTTTCGAAACTGAAATTAATCCAAATCAAATTCAAAATTCCAAAACTTTCCACTTGACATCCCTCATTAAAAACTTCCTCAAATCACACCGCCGTGATCTTATCAATCCACCTAATCTCCCCCGCCACCCCGAAACATCATACCCTTTCCTGGACCCCCTCTTTTCATACTCATATCCAAATCCAGCGCCTGCCTATTATATATTAAACAGGGCGTAAACTCATAATTAACCCTCTCAAAGCACCTAAAATCGCCACCCGGCGAACGTGTTCACATATTCATCACCCAGTTTTATGTTTTCTCGATTTCCTGTTTCGCTTTCGACCAAGACTGCCTTCACCAGCTCGGCAAGCCAATGCCCATTTATCCCGTTTTTATGCTTTTTCGCGCTCGCGCAGGCCCTGGGAAATAGGAACTGGACCCTAATCCAATCTTTTGATATTGGTGTTCGTGGAAATCGAGAGTACATGATAATTAGAGGAGGATAGATGGAGACTGCGTTCAATTTTAGTGAATTGGATTTGAAAAATGATGGGATTTAGGCTTTTTTTTTTGTTTTTTGAAACGGATTTGTTTTAGTTTTTTTAGTTGCAATTAGGATTAATCTCGAGGTGATTGGATTTTGGATTTGTTTGAACTCGTTTTACAAATTACTGTTTTGGATTTGCTTTCAGTTTTTTGTCTTTTGATCAGGTTTTTGAAAAGGTCATAATGTTTTTGACTATCATTAAAACCTGAAATTTTCATTCCAATTCGAAAATTGACTTTTCCAACATGAATCAACTTTGATTAATTGTAAGTTTCAATGATCCTATTTGTATTTTATTTTTCAATGAAGTGATCTAACCACGAGATAACTTGTTTTTTCTAAAGAGAAGCCAATTTCACGCAATCAAACCTGCAACAGCAAGCGTAAAATTTGTTTGTTTCGGGTTTGCAATGCGCAACGAGAAGCAGGATCTCGTTGTTAATTGACTAATGTAATGTAACATTCGCCACCACCCGCAGCCCCCACAGGCTTGTTTTAGTATCATTAGATCACTGGAGGGGGACGACTTTTTTGCAGAGCCTCTGGCAACCCGATAACCCACCTACCCAGCCCGCAAGCAGCAAAAATGGAGGCATTTGATTGCGTTGCATTGGTGCTTCTAGGCTCTCAATTAAATTTTTGTTTATGGCTGATGATTGCCACACGCTGCGATTGGAATGTGATGGCGGTTTGGTCGATTTTGATTACGTTTTGACATTCGCGGTTACACTTTTTATCTTTATATTGGCTTAAATTGACGTAAATGTTGTTAGAACTGTAAATCCGAGGCGACGATAATCCGATTTTTGGATTTTCACACCCGGGGCGGTAATTTTGTTGTTTTTTCCGTGTCTATTTTCCGTCTAGACCATCCCCAATTTGCCAGATCAAATCAAAATCATAGTATTTTGTTTTTCATCGCAATTGGATTGCAATATTGTACACTCTGCCTGCACTATCCATTTGCCCCGACTTTTTACGATCGATGATTCTTCAACTTTGAATCATTCCATTCATATTTCATACATACAGCTTTCGTGATTAATGCGGGCCTATATTTTGACATTTTGGGCAACCTTTACTGATAAGATTTTTTCATTGTCTGCTGACTGCACTTTGCAACTTTTTTATTATCATATTTCATTGTTGATCAAAATAACACTTTTTCGATTTTAATTTCACCAGCCAATGACCATTAAAAACGCTGTAGGTAAAAAAACTGTCAATGGGCTAACCAGATTGCCCTCGGAATCTGTCATTCGGCAGCCGGCAAATCCCATTGTCATTGTCGTCAGATTGCACCTATCGCGTCAACTTTTTTGCACCCATTTTTGACCGACCGGTTTCCAGACACAACATTTGCCCCCTTCACTTTTGTGTTCGTGAGAAGTTACTTCTGTGGGGCTGTCTGCGTGCAGTACCCGAAACTGTCCATGTTTGCCTGGAATCCCGGAACTGGCTACTCTATCGTTAGTTTGGGTACAAAGCACGCCAATAGTGATAAAAACTGTTCAAATTTTTTTATCTTTTTTGCCTTTTTTGAAAAAAATTGAAAACCAATGTCCATTCCTAAGTTTTTTTCTTGTCGCAATTGTCCTACTGTTTCAAAATACGCTCACTTCTAACCTTTTTTGTCTCAATTTCTTAGACTTTTTGAAATGTGTGAAAAATTCTACGCGCTTTTGTGTTATCAGTGATCGCACGCGTCGAGCATCCATTTGCTTGTTTTTTCGATTGTTCCAATATTTCAAAATGACAAGTTCCAAACAAATTCACTTTCATCAATGCTTAAAGATTAATTTCACGTTAAAAACCTTCAAAATCTATAATTAACACTGCCCTAAATACAAAAAAGCCGCTTCCAACCACCCCTCCAACATGGCCTAAATCAACACCCCCTCAGGCGATGAAGATTGTCACCTTCCTCCACTTCCCCGACGTTTTTCATGTCCTCCGTGGTCGTCGGAACGAGGAAAAGTTGAGTGACAAGCTTGTTGACTCATGGAATGAGCAGCATGATGCACGCGTGCGCGCCCCGAAGTCAAAAAGGTGTTGCGAAGCAGGCAGCCATCTGGGTCTGGGTACCCATCTGTATCTTCCAGACGAGCTCATGTACACCTCTTTTCTTTTTGTCTTCTCTAAAGCTAACAAGCTGCTTGCCCACAGGGCATACAAGCTATCTTGCAAGGCTGGAGATTACTACTACAGGTGTGCCATGTGTACTACTGTTACCGTTCCACTGTTTGGAGATAGTCTTTTTTTCTGCCGTGTGTTAGCAATATTTTCGAAAGCTTTGGGTTTACATTGCTCCAACAAACAGATGGGCGGCAAGACAGGTGATTCAGAAGCCTCGGGATGGACGATGGGCAGGTGGAAGCGGTCTTTTTCGTGGATATTTCCGGAATTCCCGCCAAAAGTGACCGAAAAGAACAACTTTTCTGCCATTTTAGCGCAAAATGGCTGCGCGTAACCGTGGTTTCGGGCTGTTTTTGGCGGCTGCCGCCCAGCTCCACCAAAAAGGGAAGCCAATTCGGGCTCGAGACAGCTGTTCAAACCCACCTCGAACGTCCACAATGACCAGCCAGCCAGGTTCCTCCCGCAAAAATCGCCCCAAGGCATGCATCAATACGAAAAAAAGGCGTATTCGCAGATCTTTTTGTTCTTTACGTTTCATTTCCATCCCGTTAGCTCAGATCGGAGCTCAGACTCCATCTCGGAAAGCCCATCTATTCGGGTGCGGCTTTTCCTTTCCCACTGATGCGAGATCGCCTCAGGCTGTTTTGCCACCCAATCACACAATGCCCGAAAACATTCCCATATCCTCGACGCCCGTAATGTACTCTAAATGTCACGTAGCCCTAGCCTAGCACTAGTCTATACCCTCAGGCGATTTTCAAATAAATCAATCCAGCCAAGCTGCGTCTAATGCGCAGATTTAGCGGTTGCGGCCAGAGGGGCCGCCGCCGTGATCCAGCTAAACCACACGGCTGTCACCTCACATCGGAATCCGAGAGTTTTTTTTGGTCGATTCGAACTTTCGTCTTTCAAGTCAGTCGCGGTTTTGAACTTTTTACCCAAGCCCGAAAAAACGCAAATGATGAGGTGTGCGGGTGCGCGCGTGCGCGTTTAGAGGTCTGGCCTGATCCGCTTCGAAGCACAGTTTGAAAACTCTGAAGCCTCTGAACATCATCATCGTCATCATTACGGAGGAGGATAACGGCGGCTAAAAACCGATTCTACCAGCATCTGGAAACCGCGGCGGCTCCATGCGATTAGTTTCAAAATCGTTGTCGTCGATGGGATTAGACTTGTAAATGGTCTTTGCTGACTGTCATTAATGGAAGCGTTTTGACCAAAATTGAAGTTTTTAAATGTAAAAAATGTTTTAAAACACCCTAAAATCCCATTTTTCCACGCTACCGTAATACCATTCCACGCGCAGGTGTTTTTGACTAACTTCCCCCCACCCCGATACCGCCCGCAAAAAATGTAATGTTTTTCCAATGCAACATTGTCAAACACATGTCCAAAGGGCTTCGAAAACGTTGCCCACAGCGACGAACACGCGGATGGTTAGGTAGGCTTCGACGGCGCCGATCTCGGCCAGCTATCGCACACGGCTGCCACCCCCGCAACCTTTCGGTCTAGGTCGGTCGGGGCTTGCAGCCAGACAGCTAGGCCGAGCTCAAGCCCCATCGACTCAATGCCGAAAGCCTTTTTGTTGGCTACCGACGGCCGTGGGGCAGTCGATCGGAGGCTGGCCTTGGCTGGCTGTTGTTAGACGCGAGCAATGGGGGTGCTAATGTTGTTTTGCTGGATCTTCGCCTTCAATTGGAAGCGGTTTTTCACCTTTTTACACCGTTTTTAGTTGTTTTTCTGCTATCTTTGTCTTTCTTTCATTACTATTGTGCCAATTTTGACTACTTTTCACCCATCTTTACCCAACCTAGTCACCAAACTCGTTGATTACCAATCCCACGGAAGCCTCGAAATAGTTTCCCCATCCCTGTTTGTTTATCGAATCATTGTATTCACTTTCCGTCAATGTCGATTCTATTCCTATTCAAAAACCGCTCGGAAGTCAGTCTGAATCAAATAGAGCCCCAACCCCGGAGGCGCTCAAGACATGGGATATCTTTAGGCTTGCAGGCTAGCATTACTATCCCATTTTTTAGCTCACATGTTTGCACACGCTAACCTTCAGGCGTTCAGGCAGGCTCTCCCACGTTTGCTTTTATTCAAGAGTATCGAAATATCCTTTACTTTTTACATTAGCTAGTAGAGACCAAGGTGATGAGGGGGTGCGTGGATAGTCTTTTTCCGACACCGAGCGGGGGCTTTTGTGGATTTGCAACTATTAAATTTGGACTGAACTTACTTTATATCAAATTTCTTTTTCAAAAGTTAGATATTTAGTTTAATTCTCCATAAATAGAAATTTTCTTAATGATAACGTTTTGTAAAACGTCAAAAGTAACAAATTAATGTTTTTCTTAAATGTCGCCCCATGGCCACCCTCAACTTTGTTTCCAATTTTCGTAATTTCTGACTTTAGACTTAACTTAATAGTTCTATGATAAACTTCTATCAATAAACCGCAACTTTTGCCTCCCATTCAAACTCCAAACCCACCACCAACCGCGCCGCCCTCCCCCACGTTTGCAGCTTTTTCAAAAGGGCTCCGAGATATCCGGTCTCGCAAAACTCGCAAGCCTTTACGTTCACCTTCACCTTTTTCCCGTCTCTTGCGGATTGAAGCGTCGTTTTTTTTGTTGCTTACGAAGCTTCGCGCACTTGTTCCCCCCACCCGAGATGCAAGATCCATCCAAGCCTGTACCTTCATTTCATTTCGAGGTTACGTAAATCCAGTCCCAGTTGGTTGGCTTTCTTGTCATACTGGCTTTGAAGTTAACGTGTTTTAGGTACACCATAACTTATAATATTTGAAATTTAGATTCTAATTGGCCATATTGTGAATTTTTGACATATTTCTTAAACTGTAACAACCGTTTTTTGACATTTGTTGCATTTATCGACTTCCATGCACTTCACAGTATTTCAAAACATGCTCATTATAACCATCTGATAACAAACCCCCCACCCTTATCACAACCCGCTGACAGGGGGTAAACCTAAACAGCTGTCTGCAGCGGTTGCGATATGTGGGAGTGAAGGCAAAGTTGTTGATCAGCATGACCTTCTCCGTGTTATTTGTTCGACTTGCGTCAACGATCAATCCAAAACTTTGTGAAAAAAAGCCTTCTTTTTTCCCTGCTGGCTTACACTTACAAAATGTAGTGTGTCAAACTTGTCTTCAGGGGATTTAGCCTATTCTAATCTCGGAAAAACTGAACTTATTTCTCTAGTTTTTTGTGGCTTTTCTTTTTATAACTTTCACTTTAAGTCAGTGTGTCAACTGTAACGAGTTAGTGAAACAGTTTCCCCACCCTTCAGTGGCTATTGACTGACGAACGATTGACTAGCTTCCTGAGATCTTTGGGATCTCGTAAGACCTACCTGCCCCTGAGCACTACATCCAACATCCAGGTATATACCCAGGCTGTCAATGAGCAACAACAAGGTTCTTGAGGGTCTTTGGAGGGGAAGAATAAGTATGCGAATTGCGAGTGAGTTTGGGTCTTCCGGAAGCGTGGTGCCTATCCTTATGTTTTCGATTTGAGCGATTGGAGGGCTAATTTTTGACCTTGGGGGATATTTTTATCCTATTGTTTTACGTTTTCCTTTTGTTTCGTGTCGATTTGTAATGGCATTGCGCGGAGGGTGTTCAAAAAAGTGCGTAAACAATGGCATTTAGTGAGAGGTGCGTGTAGATAGAAAAATGCGACGTGCGCGGAGGCGTGATTGCACGCGTCATTTAGAAATATTCTGTTACATTCTTTGTTTTACTTAAATCTGTGTTGTCAAAATAAAGTTTTTGAAATAAGAATACTATGTATAAAAATTAACGCGTCTGCCGCAAACACCAATAGAGAACATTAAAATTCAAAAAATCCCAAAAATGTCACCCTCCAGCCACCCCCTCTAAAACGTACTAACTTCAATAAAAAAAAACAGTTTTATCCCCCCTTCAAATAAACTTTCTCCATTCCTCCAACCTCCACGACACCCCCGTCATGTGTTCCCGACCCACTTGAAGTATCCGACCAGCCGTTCGAAATCCTCAAAGCCCACTTTCCGCGAGCTCAGCGTGTTATGGCTTTTGATTCCTAGCCTTTTGGCTTTCATTAGCCCAATTAGCGTGATCAACATGTTTTACGTTTCTATTTACAAGTTCTAAGCTTAATTGAGCAACATTCAGAAAGATCATGGATGAGGACGTGATCAAAGTGCGCGTCCAGTTCATCAATGACCTCGACCCTTTCGTATCCACCAGCAATCGTGAACCCTTGAAGCCGTTACTGTATTACTTCCCTCTCCACAGTCCAATTGCTGAACACTTGCCGGAGATCGTCAGACAGCTTCGAGCACCCCATAAATCCGGAGATGCCGCGTTACAGGTGTCGCCGAGCGCGTGCGGCGATTTGGGCAGCTATTTGGATTCGGATTTGTCGATAAGTGAGCAGCCTGATGAGTTGAGTATTCTACAGGCAGATCCGTGAGTTTTTTGGACTTCTTTCTGATTCAAAAATTGATTTGTGCTTACAAGCTGCGAAAAAAAGGTTCAAGTTTTGACTAAATGGCCTATTACGGTACTCTAAATGTCACTAAATGGCCCATTACGGTATAAATTATCATAAAACATGGCCCCCTTGACCTTCCTGACCACCCACCCATCCCCCTAACACGCCTGATCACTGTCGCTCATCACTGCCACTTCGAAGAATAGAATCCATGAACGACATGCCCTCAGGGCAATTACCTTTCAAAATGTGACATGATCGCATTGAAGTGCCCCCCACGCAATGAAAGAACCCATCCGCCAGTCAGCCTCTTATGAATATGCAACATTTGAAAAGGCGAACTTCGAACAGTTTTACATGCCTTCGGGCAGGCAGGCAAAAAGTCGAGTCTGTTCACCACCGTCGTCGTTCGAAATTGTAATCAATCCCAATTGCGGTCATCTCCCGCTGGGGCGTGTTCGGTGCATACTCGAGAGATACATACAGACGACCACAGGGACTGCCATTGCGCAGCTCCGGCGGAACGCTCGCTACTGGCAAGATTTCGGGTGTTCGCAAAGCCCCCCTTTTTGTCATACTTGTGTCATCGGCGTTCGTTGTCGCCACCCTTTTCGAAGCAAAACGTCATAAGAAAGACCCCCCTCCAGGGCTGTTTGTTTCGGGAAGAAGGCGACGGATTTACACCCATCCCCGATCGGAATACACACAGATTTGTTGCGGTGTAATTCTGTTTTGGATCGTCTGGCTGACTGGTTTATCCGTTTTTGGAAGCGCTTTTCTTGTTTTTCATTGCCAAGATGGGCAGTAAGCTGAAATGCTATGCCATCGATTTGGACGATGGCCCGATGCCATCTTCCGCACCAAAGCCGGCTTCGACGTCGGCCTATCGGCCCAGTTTCGCGTCGCCATCGACCTCATCGTCGCCTTATCTGTCTTCCATGACCCCAAAGCCATCTTTTACTACCTCAAAATACGCCATGTCATCGACCTCAACCCCTTCAAAGACTTACACTTCATCAGCTTCGCCGTCAACTTCTACAAACTACCAAAATTCGATGGACCTCCCATCATTTAAACCAAAAAGCGTGCCCACGATCAATCCGATCCAGCTCCCATCCTGGCGATCTTCACCCTCTAAACCAACTCCCGCTCCTATCATTCACGATATCGTCCCCCTTGACAATCTAAGTTCAACTCTCGAACGGAAAGCCAAATCAGCTGCCTCAAAACCATGGTATTCAACCTCAGTCGATTCCCCTGCGGCTCAAACTTCGACCCTCCCCCGCAATCAGCCTTCCATCAATTGGGGTTCTTCAACATCTTCATCACCTTCCTCGTCCGTTTCCCGAAGCAAATCCTTCCGTGACACTTCAACCTACGATGATGACACGGTTATCGAGGTCCCACCACGAAAACCGAATCGGAGTTTTGCCAAAGTCGATTATCCATCAAGGCAGTCTTCGGAAGAGTTTCTCCGTCATAAAACGTTGTATTCGACGCCGAAGTATGATTTCAACAACAATGTTAACAATTCAAGTGCAACATCTGTGCCGCCGAAGCAAACCGACTTCCAGAAGCGGTTTCCGAGCATCTATTCGGCCGAGCCTGAACCCCCACTCTCTTCAATGAATTCAAATCGACACGGAATAACAAAATCAGACTCCATCCGTCAACCAGTCGAGTTCCCGAAGCCGTTCAAGCCTTCCGTTTATGATGAACAGCCAAGCTGGGATTCTGGGCCCAAAATCGATTACGCTGCAATGTCGTCGACTTTGCCAAGTCAATCAGTAAAAACAAACCTCCCCAAACTGCCAGCTTTTCCGTCAACATCACCCATCACAGCAAAGCCGTCAAAGTTGGACGATTTCGATGGCAAGATGAATTCGATCCGTCCAACAACCATGAATTGGAGCCCTTCAGCGGGGTCTGCGCGCAAGGCCGTCGATGAACGTGAAAAACGAAAAACTTCTATGAAAAAGCGTAGTGATGTTAGAGATTATGACTATCCCGCGCCTTCTGATAACCAATACGGGCATCCTGCAGTCGTTGAAAATGAGCCAAGTGGGAGCCAAGATTACGAATGGATCTTTGAGGATGGGTTAGTTTTTACTAAAAACGGGGGAACGCGCTTGTAAGCACAAACAAACTTTCAAATTTAATTTTCAAAGTTAATAGCATGTTTAATGATGGCATATTTTAGACTTCGAAGCAGTCTTGTTCTTCGACAACAGCCAGCATTACGGGTAAAAGCCATTGTTGGTAAGTTCATTTGATCATTTGCGTTTTTATAATTTTCACTGTTATTGAATAATGGGATCATAGTATGCAGCTTTACTTTTTTCGTGTGATTGCGTGTTCAAATCCTCAAAAACACCCTTTTTACAGTTTAGTTTGCTTAAACCAACCCAAAAACCCATCAGAATTTCACGTTTCACGCTTGATCGAACAACCGGAATGCGATTATCGCGTGTGCCGGCCATCTGCGCACTTTTTCGCTCGCGAATGCGCAAATCTGGGGATATTCTCATTTCTTATTCAAATTTTTCCGTTTTCCCGCGGGGGCCTCTTTTTCGGTCGGTGGAATTCGGCGGGGTGCGAAGTTTCTTGAACATCTGTCATGGGGGAAATTGGAACGGTTCATCATGCAAGGAAGATACTGGATTGCCATTTTGACTGAAAAATTTACTTGTTAAAACTTTTTAGTTTCAAAAATGTTTTTTATTTCGATCTTTTTTTACGAAAAAAAATGTCATACATTGTTATCCGGATCTTAAAAAAACAATAATCGAAAAATGTAACATTGAAGATAACAAAAGCAAAATTTAGACAAGTTGCTGCACATGTCGGGCCGAGACCAACGCCGAGCCCTATTCGCCCTGAAACAGATCTTCCAAGACGACAAGGACCTTGTCCATGAATTTGTTCAATCAGATGGCCTCGACTGTCTTATCAAGTTAGGCCGAATCAGCGATCAGAATCATCAAAACTACATCCTGCGTGCCCTGGGCCAGTTGATGCTCTATGTCGATGGCATGAATGGCATCATTGCTCACAATGAGACTATTCAGTGGCTTTATGAGTTGTTGGATTCACCTGTAAGTATCCTTTAACAATGCTTTATGATATTTTTTGTCCAAAGTTCCGTCCAAACTGGTCATTGGTGTCGGTGGTTTCATTTTCACGCTTTACAACAAGCTTCATGTTTTTGCACAATTTTCCAAATATCAATAATTACAACTGTTCATAACTTTCATTTGGGTATTTGGTGGCTTTCACTGTTTTACGCATCGCTTTTTCAGCTATTTGTAAAAGAGGAATTTAACGAATTGAGTCCTCATCGCCAGGAATGGGTTCGTTCATTGCTTGTTTTGGCTTGCTTTTGGTTTCTGTTTATGCGTAATACTACCATTGTAACACAAACAACCCCTCTGGATAGTCTCTCCCTTATGCTAATCCATGTTTCCCTTGGGCTAACATCCCTAAACAAGCTGTAACATGTTCAATGTTGTTTATTTTGACTTTTGTTTGAACAAGTTCCACTCCAAAATAGCCTAAATTAACGCGTTTCAGTACCGTTTGGTCGTCAAAACCGCGTTGAAGCTGCTGTTGGTCTTCGTCGAATACACAGAAGCCAATTCGTTGCTGTTGTTGGCTGCGATTAGCCGGATTGAGCGGTCTAAACGTGAGTTTGTTTGACTTTTTTTAATAAAAAAACACTGTTCCTGAGGACAGAGGTGGATTGAGTAAAACTTTTTGAATTTAAAAAAGTTTGAAATTTTTGAAGTTTTAACTTTTGTCGTTTTAGAACGTCACGACTGGCACTCCATCGTCAGAATCCTCAGTGAACGCGGCGCTGGCGACGATGAAATGCTTATCTATGCCATGACCATCGTGAACAAGACTCTTGCCGGTGTGCCAGATCAAGACACCTTCTTCGACGTCGTAGACAGCCTCGATGCCCAAGGCTTTGAAACGATCACCAAAAACTTGCTCAAAATGAACAACACTCAGCTTAATCAACAATTAGAGCTCTATGAACGCGAACTGAAGCGTGAAGATGCAGCTTTGGACAGTGACAGCAGTGGTGGTGATGCCAACTTGGTCAAGATGCGAGTCAATGGATCCATTAGCACCCTGCCACGACCAGCGGAGCTCAATGGCAATGGCACAACCGATCGACGGTCAGCCATGCGGCGACGACAGGCCGAAGCGGAGGAAATGCAGAAGTTTAACTCGAATTTGAGCAAGATTAGCCAGCAGTTTGAGAATGTGGATTCTAAGCCGATTGCGCCGATGTCGAATGGCATTTCCAATTTTAACAATGTCAAAAAGGTTGAACCGGCGCCGGTTGCGGCACCAGAATACCCACCAGCTCCGGTAGTAGCCCCCTCATGGCGGAAGCACGAAGAAGTGCCGACATCGGCCAGCAGTAGCGAGGAACTGAACAATGAAAACAGGTTCATCGAGCATAACAACAACAATAACGCATCCCCCAACACGATTAAGAAAGAGTTGGGACCGATTCCCGCCAAGATCAAGCTCTATGACGAGCCGGCAGTGACTCAAAACGGAAAAGAAGAAAAGTCCGAATCTGAAGAGGAATCTGGCCCCCGAGCTCCGCCCCCAGTCATGCCGAACATCTTTTCCCCCACTGAAACGAAGGAAATGACCTTCGAAGAGCCTCCGCCACCACCAGTAAAGGAGCCTGAGCCTGAACCCGTCAAGCCAGCACCGAAAAAGGACGACAGCGACGATGAAGGTCCAGCAAACAACGTCTTTGCTGCAGCACTGAAGAAGAAGGCCCTCAAAGTCGGCAGCTCCAATGCCCGCAAATTCGAGCCCAAACTCAGCGAAGCCGATCAGCAATGGCGCGAAGCCGCTTCCCGCATCAAGGAAAAGCCGATGATCTTCGATAAGCTTGACTTCTCCGAAAATGCCAAATTCGAGCAAGACCCTCTGATTCTCGTCCGCGCCGCTCAACACGAAGCCGAAAAGAACAACCCCCGCGGCGGTATGGCCGGCTTCGGCGGTGGCATTCCACCCCCACCACCTCCAGGCATGGGTGTCCCTCCGCCACCGCCACTCTTCGGCGGCATGAACAAGAATCGTGAAAGCAGTGTAGCCCCGATTTCTGGCGTCAAACTCCACTGGAAGCCCGCCCAAGCCGAAGCGCCATCAATCCCGCTGCTGCAGTCCAAGGGCACTTTCTGGAAGAAGGTCGAAAACGCGCCCATCATCGACACTTCCAAATTGGCACGCCTCTTCGAACAAAAGACCAAAGAAGTCGCCATCAAGAAGCCCACATCTGAAGCCAAGCCGACAGTGCTCCAAGTTCTGCCCCTCAAGCGCTCCCAAGCCATCAATATCGGCTTGACCAAGCTTCCGCCCATCACAGTCATCCCAGCGGCCATCAAGAAGTTTGACAAAGAAGTCCTCAACAAAGACGGCATCGAGAAGATTCTATCGACCATGCTGCCTCACGATGAGGAAATCGTCAAAATCCATGATGCCATGGCCAACAATCCCGATATGACCTTGGGTCAGGCTGAGCAGTTCCTCCTGAATTTGAGCGAGATCGATTGTTTGTCGGAGAGACTGAAATTGTGGTTGTACATGTTGGATTACGGTATGGCGGAAACGGATATCGCCGAAAGTTTGATGGATCTCAACAATGCGATGAAGGAAGTTGAGGGTTCAGAAACCTTCAAGGTGGCTATGGGCATGCTGTTGAGCATTGGTAATGCGTTAAACGGCACTGATGTAAGTTTTTGTGGCTTTTTGAAAAAATTTTGAAAATAGGTCTTGAGCGGAAAATAAGGGGTGGCCTGAATGCAACATTTTTTTTAATTTTAAATTTTGATTGTTTTAATCAGAATGTTTGAACTTTTATCAAAATTTTACGATTCTGTCATTCAGATTCCAACAACTTTATATTAAAAACAAAAATGTTAAATTATAATTCAGTTGTCAAAATTTTTTTATTGATGAAAAAACCAAATGTCGCATTTTCTCTTGTTTGAGC
Organism: Panagrellus sp. LJ2284; assembly: GCA_024447225.1. Classification (NCBI taxonomy): domain Eukaryota; kingdom Metazoa; phylum Nematoda; class Chromadorea; order Rhabditida; family Panagrolaimidae; genus Panagrellus; species Panagrellus sp. LJ2284. Next base: position 1,868,318 of record JAMRYC010000009.1, read on the forward strand.
CAATCAAAATCAAAAATTCAACGCATTGACCTCTTTTCAGATCAAAGCCTTTCAACTCGATTACGTTTCCAAAGCCGGTGAAGTCAAAGATCCCGTCCACAAGTATTCACTTACCCACCATTTGGCTGAATACATGATCGACCACTACCCAGATGGCACCGATCTCTACAGCGAATTTGGCGCTGTTTCGCGATCCGCTAAAATTGATTTCGATGCAGTTCTTGAAAACCTCCGAAAACTCGAATCCGACTGCAAGAGCTGTTTCACATGCATTGGTCGCATCTCCCAGAAGGACAACAACATCAACATGAAAAACAAGGTCAACAAATTCTTGTCTGATGTCGCTGAGCGTGTCCATGGCTTGAAGCACGTCTACAATACCACGATGAACCGATGGAAGACGTTCCTACTGTACTTTGGCTACGCCCCTGAGGAAATTAACCACCAAAAGCCGATGAACGTGTTCAAAATGGTTAATGAATTCGCGTTGGAGTACCGCACGAATCGGGATAAGATCCTCGCGATGCGGAAGCGTATGGCTGAGAAGCGTGAACGCAACAAGACTCGTGGCATGATGATTGGTGTCGCTCAGAAGCAAGCCGCTAACAATGAAGGCGTAAATGGATTGAGAAAGGTGGAACCAAACTCGATGAGCATGCATGAACGGCATGCTGCCATGTCGCAGATGTTAAGTTCGACGACCATGGGCGATGACACCCTCGGGCGGCGAATCCGAGGACAGCCAACACCGGAGCGACAGTTGATCGCTGCGCAGACAGAAGCGTTGAGGAAGTCTCCAGCCGATGGTGGCATCGATGCCGAAGACGAACTCCTCGATGGGGTCGTTCGGACGGTCACAGCGTCCACAGATTCACGACCCCATGACCGAAGACGAGCGAGACAGTTTAACCGGAAATCGCGTAAGTTACAGTACCCCTACAGTAACCCAAAGTCTTAAAATCGATTCCTTTCAGTCCGCCGAACCCGAACCATCCGCTCAGACCAACTCGATGGCATTACCAACATCACATCCTACTAATGTCCAGCTATTATACACCTTTCTGTACACTCAACTCGTGCCACTGGCCTCCTTCCTAGTCGACTCCCACTTTCATGAACAAACAAAGAAACTTCTAAGCCAGAAACAAAAACTCACATGGTCCCCTCAGTGATTAGCTTTGTGTAATAACCCCGTGTCTGCACCTATTTTGTATCAAATATCTATAGACAATATGTACTTTTTATCAAACTTTTCTTTATAAAAGTCGGAATTTTCTCTTAACAAAAAAGAATTCCAACGCCCCATGGCCTCTTCAATCGTATTTCACATTCAGATTGAAGACCGATGCCATTGACATTGACATTTGGCTTGATTGTGCCTGTGTCTACATTATGTTAGTAATCACTAGAAATTATTACTCTGTATAGTTTTTTGAGGCGATTTCGCGTTTTGATGGTTCTTTCTACGCATTTTTGTTGTCTCTTATGGTCCCCTTGGTGAAGACGGATAACCCTTTGATATCTTTTTGCAATGATAAATTTGAAAATATTTGAATGGAAGTTTATTTGCATTTTAAAACTGGTGCAAAATGCGTTTTATGATAGATAAGAATCAAATATCAAAATCATCAAGGTAATCAGGCTCAAGACCTGGGTCCGCATAAAAACCTGGGGGTAACTTGCGTTTATTAGTTGCCGAGCGAGTCTGTCTATCGGGAACCACACAATAGTTTGTAGTCTTGGATCTATCATTAAAAACGACACTCGGAAAATAAGGATTTATATGTTTCGTAACATACAGCTTTTCAGACAAAAACTGACCCAATTTAGTTTGCGTCGCCACAACGTTAGTAGTGTACAAATAAAGTGAGAAACCTTGTTGTTGAGCCTGAAAGTTTTGCAAAATAAATTAAAGGTGCAAAAAGAAATGACTTACATTAATAAATGCAACGAAATCTTCTATCGTCGACGCATTTATCCCAAGACAATCTCTATTTTTGTGTTCATTCTCGAATTGATCAAAATTCCAAACAAAAGTATCTAATTTCAGCTCAAACAATTTCTTTTTCTGGTTATTTATAATGTCTGCCATCCACGTTTGTTTAAAATGTCCGCACACATGCAGTTTTTCAACGTTCGGAAAAGCTTGAAAAAGTTCGGCAAAATCGAGTTCTTGATAGTCACTGCGCTCCAGCCAAACCTTAGTTAACTTTCCAAAAGTCAAGCTCGAAACTTTTTTGTAAAAAGCTTTTGTGTTTTCGCAACTAACGATAGTGACAGACTTAGAATCAAGTATTAAAGTATCCGTGAGATCCGGCGTCAAATCTTCCAATCGCAACTGCCAAAGTTGTAATTCACCAATGAAATGGATAGGACATTCTTTTTTAAGTTCAACTTCATCATTTTGGTACCGGGGACGAAATGAAACAGCTAATTTTGTCAAATCGTTTCTGTTACAACGAAGTGTACATTCCCCGCGTATAGTTCTTATTTTCTGTAGACTTGGTGGACAAATAGAGGCGTTGCCAGCGGCAATTTGCAGTTCACAAATTTCAATGGGAGTTGCGAGTTCTCGAAGGCGGCAGCGAAGGCCGTAGGGCAACTTCGCAATCGGGTATGGCATGGTAAAACTAGAAATTCACAATCGTTATCGGAAAATAAATACGCACTCAGACAACACACAACCAAAGTTAGGGAACGAAAAGCTTGTTCTTTTTGACCTGTTTTTGGCGCGAAGAGTTTACTGTATTGCGAATAGATAGTGGTGCGTGCACGCAAGTAGTGAGCACACCGTAGCGCAAAGTTTGCACTTTTCAAGATGCAAATAAAACGGCAGTTTGTAAGACACAACATTATAACTCCAAAAAGACAATTTTTATACTATTGAAAGTAACAAATTGTCTCTTATGGTCCCCTTGTTGAAGACGGATAACCCTTTGATATCTTTTTGCAATGATAAAGTTGAAAATATTTGAATGGAAGTTTATTGGCATTTTAAAACTTTAAACTGACGCAAAAACCGATCGATAATTTATTTCAAATCTGAGGGTAGCTTACGTTTGGGCGTCGAGCGAGTCTGTCTATCAGGAAGCACCCCATACCTTATGGTCTTATTCCCGTCACGAAAAACAACACTCGGAAAGGGAAGCTTGTTGCGATTTGTAGGATACAACTTTCCAGCCAAAATTTGTTCCAACTGCTCGTCTGTAGGTCGAAGCATAAATTCTGTTGCTGAACTAGATATCAAATGAAGTGTGAATCGTTTTTGTTGATTCTGAAAGTGCTAAAAATGGAAACACAACCATTAAAAATACCAAAACCTACATTTAAAAAGGCGACTAGTTCATTTATTATCGACGAAACGTCTGTTGGATCACTGGTAGGTCTAGGTGAGTTCAATCTCCAAGTGACACCATCCAACTTCAGCTCCAACAACTTGCTTTTCTGGTATTTTGTAATAGCTGACATCCATGTTTCATCAACGCAACTAATCACAGACAACTTTTCGAGATAAGGAAAAGCTTGGAAAACGTTGGCAAAATCAATCACTTCAAAGTGCATCAGATTCAGATTTTTTGCTTTGCCAAGCGTTAAAGTAGAAACTTTTTCGTAAAAAGCTTTCGAGTTATCGCACAGGTCCAGAATGACATTCTTGGAGTCAATGAATAAATTGTCCATGACATCTGGCGTAAAATGTTGCAATTGAAAACGATAAAGTCGAAGGCCACCTATACCATATATTGGACAATCCTTCTGAATCTCAACTTTAATCCGCTCATTCCGAACGTCAAATGAAATATGTAAGTTTGCATAGAAGAGTTTACAAAAACTAATAAAACAATCTCCGTGTATTGTTCTCAATTTTTGTAGACTAGGTGGGCAAATAAAAACGTTGCCAGCGGCAATTTGCAGTCCACAAATTTCAATGGGAGTTGCGAGTTCTTGAAGGCGGCAGCGAAGGCCGTAGGGCAATTTCGCAATCGGGTATGGCATGGTAAAACTAGAAATTCACAAAATCGTTGTAATAAGACTCGGTGTGACTAAACACAATACTCGGAAAATAAAAACACAATCAGAAATGTGAGCAACAACACACAACCAAAATTAGTGGACAGAAAGCTTGTTGTTTTTGACCTGTTTTTGGCGCGAAGAATTTACTGTATTGCGAAAAGATGTGGTGCATGCACGCAAGTAGTGCGCACACCATAGCGCAAAGTTTGCTTCCAACAATTAAACAATTTGAAACTTTTCAAGATGCAAATAAAGCACAGTTTGTAAAACGCAACATCATAACTTCAAACTGTTTTAATACTATTGAAAGTAACAAATTAACGTTTAACATTAAAAATTTGAAAGAAATCAGAGTTTGAAGGCGTTTTTCGAACTGATAATGGCACCGTTTTCGCACTTTTCGACGGAACAACAGTACTCTCATCGACACCGCTTTGTCGCCGACGTTTTCTCCCAGAATCGTACCCTTTTCCGCCTTCTTCGTTGTAATCGGCACTCTGAAACCGCAAGTTCACAACCAAAACACCTCCCAAATCCAGACAAACTTGAAGTATCGGCAGCGACCAGGCCCGAACTAGCTTCGAAGCCGTGCCCCTGTTTCGTTGGCACTCTTTCGGATGATTCGACAGCATCATGATGACCTTGCCCAGCCCCGACTGCTTCAAAATAGTCGATTCTAGCCTGGTCCATCTTGATACAATGTCTAGCAGGGTCGATCTGTAATCAACCACATTACCTACAAACAGTCTGCTAAACACCCACAGTACATCGAACGACGGCAGCGACCGATCCGGGAGCGGTGCCAGCCACTCCGCAATGGCCGACATCACTTCGCTTTCGAGAAGGGCCTCGTAGTAGTCGGCGCGGAGCAGTAGGCGCTTCACGACCGGCAACAGCTTGACCTTTTCGATGGCCGGTCGACGCTCCGCATTCGATTCCCGGTCGTCGATGGCCGCTTTTCGCATCAATTCCACGACCCTCTCGACCTCCTCCTCGATGTACGTCGCCACACTGATGGCTTCGGAGCGGCATTGGCGTCGACGCTTGGCGCGTTCACGCTTCCGGCGCTCTTGAATTCGATCAAACTCGAATTTGGGTCCTTCTTCGAGCACGATGTCGTCGGCGGTGACCCCCGCGGAGCCGTCTTCGTTGTCGGAGGTGTCGCCAAAAATGTTGGCAATCAGCGAGTCCACAAAGGCTTCGTTGGGGGCTGTGTCATTGGAACTGTCATCGGGGCTGATGGTGTCTTCAAAAGGTGCTAAAAACTGGCAACCGTGAAATTTTGAATCAAAGGAACCGAAAAAACCAACTTTGAACGATGTTTTCGAGGGATTCGGCGATTTCAGGAGTGTCGTCGCAGTAGCCGGCGTCGTCCATGGCAAAAATCGTGAACAATGGCAGTGCGAAAACCGACGATGGATTCCATTTTGCTGTTTTGACCCCAATTAATGATTCTGGTTAGAAAAATATGGTACATTTACGGGTTATGCAAATGTTTGACATTAACTTTAGATCATTCTAATTTATGAAACTGTCTTTTAAACCGATTTTATTCATATGGTTTTAAGTCATAGTATTCATAGAATGTACAATAATCAATTATTAAATCAGCCCTATAATTTCTTCGGCTGAGAATAAAATATTTACTTAAAACCAATTTTACTTCTGAGCTGGCTTCATGAACAAAACGAAATTGCAGTTCTATTTGAAATCCTTTTGGATGTTTCTGTAAACATGGTTGTGATAAACTTTCATAATAGATCAAATTTTGACAAAAACTTACTTTATAGAAGGTGTGAAAGTCCAAATCTGGAATGAAATCCCTGTCATCCAGATGGAAAACCAACTTCGTTGTCTGGTGTAATTCAAGTTCAGGCATCCATGATGTAGGCATTACTCTCACTAAATCCAACCATTGAATGTCGGGGAAAGCTGTGAATACCGTCGATAAGCAGATTGGCGATTCTTTTCCAAATGGAAGCAAAGGATCCCCACGAACTTCCAGAATTTCTGCATGTGATCGCGTCATCAATGATACTTTCTGGATAAATTCTGGCGTTGTGTTGCAATAATTAAGACTTAAAAGTGGTAACCGTGACGTAATTACTATAGTATGGTATACCATCGTCAAATCCGTTTCGTTGAGCCTTTCAAAAATGAGATCTTCGTTGCATTGAAACAACATGCTATTGTTCAATGGCTCGTGTAATGAATTTTCAACACTGACCCCCAACACACCACATTTCCTTGTGATGGTCAAGTTTTTCACAACTTTAACTGTTTCAATTCGTGGAGGACAAATGTCTTTGGAGCCTGCGGCAACTTGAAGGTAAAATCGTTCAGCTCGGGTAGCAAGTTCGCCGAGACGGCAGCGGAGACCATAGGGCAGGTTTTCAATAGGATATGGCATGTCTGCAATTCAAAAAAAAAAACTCAAGGAATTAAATAATTAAGAGACAACTTGTGTGACAGGATTTAGGACCAAGGTGGAGGGGCCGACCATCGATTTTTACACTTTGAAATGTTTTGACGCCAAAATGTAGGTACATATGAGAAAGGTTTGGAACCGCGGCAGTTCGGTCTGAAACCTCCGGATTCTGGAGATATGGCTTCTGAAAGTTTGAACTTCAGAAAATTCTAGCGGGCTTCATTGATGAGTTAAAAATCTGATATTCTGGTTCCCGGGTCAACTTTTCGTGAGCAACAAAATGACGTACTCAAAATTTTTATAAAACTTCCAGAATTATCGATTTTTGAAAATTTTTTTTTAAATCGATCATAACTCTGTTCCCCCTGAGTTGCATGCGGTGCGACCTAGTTCATGTTAAAGCCCATCGTTTTTACTATCTGATAAGATCTTAACATCCCAAAACGACGCTCACCCCGATTGCTTTCTATGGCACTTTTTGACGCGACATCACAATTCCCCCCTTGTACGCGCGCGCCCCCGCTGCCCGGTCGCTGGGTCCTTTTTTTGCGCACCACCGACTGGCCGCGCGCGCAGGCAAGTTGCCCCGGCGCATTGTCAACTGAGTGCGTGCTAATTAAGAAAAGGCAATCGGGGTGAGCGTCGTTTTAAAATGTAAAAATTTTAACAGATAGTAAAAACGATGGGCTTTAACATGAACTAAGTCGCACCGCATGCAACTCAGGGTGAACAGAGTTATGATCGATTTAAAAAAAAATTTTTCAAAAATCGATAATTTTGGAAGTTTTATAAAAACTCTGAGTACGTCATTTTGTTCCTCACCAAAAGTTGACCCGGGAACCAGAATATCAGATTTTTAACTCATCAATGAAGCCCGCTAGAATTTTCTGAAGTTCAAACTTTCAGAAGCCATATCTCCAGAATCCGGAGGTTTCAGACCGAACTGCCGCGGTTCCAGACCTTTCTCATATGTACCTACATTTTGGCGTCAAAACATTTCAAAGTGTAAAAATCGATGGTCGGCCGACCAAAATCGGCTGAAAAACCGTCTCTTAAATTATGCAGGAAAAAAAGCGAATCACCGTGCAAGTAACCGACCAAATGCAGACTAATCGTTAGCTTTTTACATGCATTGTTACCTGCGCAGTGCTCACAAATGCGCGGAGTAAATCCGCTGGCCTTGGCAACCAAAAATAACACGGTGAATGTTGTGTGTCATATGCCAACGCTTGGCGTAATGGAAACCCTGCTTCTTCTGAAATTGAATTCTTTGTAATTATATATAATACCTTGATAGTTTGTCGTTTTCCATGAAGGCTCGGTGTGAAAATTTTTGATGGCAGTTTTCAAAATCCCGTCACAAAGTTCAAAAAAAGGTTGTTGGCAGCCGGTAGCGGCAAGCAAATGGAGTGACATGTCGACGAAGAACACGACAAACACCATCCCAGATGCCTATCGCCGCCCGAAAGCGGTCTCCATGCCTTCCCGCAGCAGAAGGACGTCGCCAAGGGCAACTTAATCGACTTGAGGTCATCTTTATTTGTATAACTGCCTTTCAGTGGATCAAGATGGCTTAACTGAAGGGGCGTAGGCAAGGACACTAAAAACTGATAACTACTATCTTTAACCCCGAAAAAACCGAAGATAAGGCAAGCAAGATACTACATTCAGTGACGGGAACAAACGCCAGCGCGTACATGTCAATCGTTCTATTTATTTTTCTCTCTTTTTGAATTTATTGTTTACTGAGAATGGTTAAAATTAAAATAACTGTTGTTTTTTCATTACAGGCACCTAACAAGTCAACAAGTAGCAATTAACTGTGCTTCATCACCTTCGGGTGTTGTGGTGCCCTTCCACGACACCCATGTCTGTGTTGAGTTCGATGGTGCATCGGCCGAAAGGAAACCACGGGGCCGACGACCACGGCAACATGCGTCCCTACCATTATCGACTGCAATGGGTGAGATTTGTCGTGAAAATAAAGCGCTTGGTGTGTATTTACCCCAGGTTTCCCAAATTTGAGGACCCAGACGTAACAACGACGGTCGCATGCGATCTGATGCTGGCTGAAGGACTGACGGAACAGCGGCCGATGCCGCCGGCGTCTGCTTTGCATGGCTCTTCGACCGTCGGAACGACGCAGGCGAGCAGAACCGCTGCGGCACGTGGAAGCTGTTGATGCTTCTTATACGACCTGGACTCCCCCTCTCCACTTCACTCTTAGTTTGTATCTTTGTTTGACGTATGTTCTATAATGCGTCGTGTTGCTTTTATAGATAAGTTATGTATCGTGGTTATTATAAAGCGCCTGGGGGATTTCTGCTCCTGGTTTCTTCGGCGGGAGAACAAAAATATTGTTTCAAAATGTTTTCGAAATGAGAGAAGTCAAGCCGAGAGTTAGCTATACGCAGAACCATTTGATTTGATTTTAAAGAACAGGCGACGGTTTCGGTGTACAAAGAACGCGGACAACGAAAGATGCTGCCACAACACGAATAAACGCGAAACTAAACGCAAGTAACTAATCGAATACAGACTTTTCGTTGGCCGTTCATGTGCACCGTACTTGCGCAATGCTTATAACTACATATAATCGATGTTCATCTGTCGGTTTTAACTAGGCGTGCAATGCACCTGGAAATTCCAGGGTATTTGTTATAGTATTTGTTTCAGTTGCAATGTTCAAAATTCCATCACGCACTTCATCGTGGCATAACGCAGATTGGCTAAACTGTAAGTGATATAATTTCTGTGAGATGAGACACCCGGAATGAGTCAATCATGCGATCTTGCGGGGAAGAGCTTTTGCAAGTGCCCCCATAAACTGATAACTGTTATCTGTAACCCCGAAAAAACGAAAGATAAGGCACGCATTTCCAATGTTTGCAGATTGTACATTCAGTGACGGGTAACAAGCGCCAGTGTGTACATGTCAAGTGTTTTCTTTATTTTCCTTTTTTTTTGCCTTTTTTTTAACTGAAAATGCTGTGTTTTTGGTTAAAATTACAATAACTGTTCATTTCTCTAAATTACAGATATCCATCAAGTCGGTCGGCAAGTAAGAATCAATTAGCCTTCTTCATCACCTTCGGGTGTTGTGGTGGCTTTCCACGACACCCATCTCCGTGTTGAGTTCCATGGTGCATCGGCTGGGAGGGTCAAGGGTCCACAAAAGACGGTCGAGCAGATAGATATTCACCGTCCAGATCATCCCCGGCAACGACGCCCGAGCGGCCTACGACGAAGCTACCCGCGAAGCCATCGCGAAGCGGTGGAACGCCGAGCTGATTCTACAGTACCCGATGGGGCATGTACGAGCCACGGTGACCGATTGTGGCCACCTGCAAGGAGTGTTTCACCTCTATTGGACGAACGAGAGTGTTAGAGATCCAGGACATTTTTTATTTAGCCCTCAAGACCAGGAAGTATTCAGGAACTTGCTGATACGACTACGACGGTTTGAGGAAGCCTCAGCAAGAGCGGTGAGACATCTGAGTCGTGACTTCAAGAAGGACGACGACCTGATAAAGGACCGACTGAAAGCCATGGAGGAAGAAGTGATGGAGATAAGAGAACCCATGGTGAAGATGCTGGACCAAGGACGGCAAACAGAAGGTCCAACTCGGGCAGTATACTACATCGGTGGCCTGCGACCTTATGTTAGCGAAAGGCATCAACGAACAGCGCCTAGATCTGGAGATTCAGTCACTGGAGGCCCATTTAAAGACCGGCTCGCGAGAGCACGGGGAACATTGTTAGAAGTTTGTTAGTACATTGTTACCCTTTGGACTGTTTGTGTTCACTACGAATAAACTTGCTTAAACTATTTGTTGGCTATCGCGGCCGTTAGGTGTGTGGTCGTCGACAACGAGTTCGGCATCGGTAAAATATGGGGCCATGACTTGGAAGATGCCAATTGTGGTGATTTTGTCCAGAGTGAAGAAGTCTTCATCCCTTTGAATGCGGACGTTGCTGAGAAAGTTGTCCTTTTCCTCGGACTGTCGTTTGGCCGGGGCTCCATCTTTCTGTAAAAGTATTATTCGATGCAACGCAGACTTCATGTCGATGTGCCTTGTTCAGGGGTTGCTGCATTGCCGAGTTTTACTTCAATTGAAACAAACTGCTTTATTTTTATAAACCATCAAACAAAACTCAACAACAAAACGAACCAAACTCAAACCCAAGGCGTCAGTTTGTCGAGGACATACAACTACTTTCTGTCAGAATCAATTTGTCGAAGCGCAATGGCACAATGCAGGATGTCTTCTCGGATGTTGATCGGTAGTTCGGCAAAGTCACTCGTAAGCGTCAGTTCCGAAACATTGCGCCGGTACAATGGACACTGGGAAATAGGCCGAGTTTCTTCTAAAATATATCAATCACAAAGTTGCCTAAAATAAAACCAAAACAAACCGTAACACATTTGATGTCATATTTGTCGGCGAACCGAAGCATACTCACAATGTGGAGGATTGACTTATCCAGTTCGCGGCCGTAACAGAAGTGAACCACGCTTTGAACAACATCGAATTTGAAATCCGTGATTTTGATGATGCCAGTTTTTGCTTCCTGTGTGTCATGGGAAAAGCACGCGTGGAAAACGCTGGATAGCATGCACAGGAGGTGGCGATGGACCTGGAAATGTTAAATTTTGATGAAAATTTAAGAACATTGGAGCCTACCTTGATCGAATGGCCATCCACATTGAACTCGGCATCGGGCGGATAGTGGTCCAAATCACCCAAAATGTTAAGAGAGAGTATTTGACAGGATTTAGGACGGGGTACACACAAAATTTACACTTTCAAATGTTTTTGCATAAAAATGTTGGTATATATGAGTAATGTCTGGAACCGTGGTAATTAGTGTTGTAACCTTCGGATTCTGGAGATATGGCGTCTGGAAGCTTATTTTTCGGACGTCTGCAGAGGTCGACGTTTAAAAGGTAGAGGTCTGATTTTTTGGTTACAGGGCTAACTTTTGATAGGGAACAAAATGCCGTCCTCAAAATTTTGCTAAAAAATCGATATTTATTGATTACAAAAAAATTTTTTAAAAAAGTTAATTTTTTACCCCTTAGACATTGCGCATCGTTCGTAATTTTGATTGCATCGTGTTCCCCAACATCTTTTTTATTTATCGCACAAATAAAACGAAAAACTCTTTAACAAAATGTTCGCCAACGGCACGTGCGAATGATCCGACTTGCTATTTGCGCGGGGGGAAACGGGGTGCGTGCACTGCGCCCGCTCGAGCCGCCGCTCCGACCGAAACGCGGACAGACGGACACACTCCGCGAGTGACGGGTCGCACACCCTCTTTGCCCCAGCGCAAAAGGGAGTTCGCGCCCTGCACACGTGCCGTTGGCGAACATTTTGTTAAAGAGTTTTTCGTTTTATTTGTGCGATAAATAAAAAAGATGTTGGGGAACACGATGCAATCAAAATTACGAACGATGCGCAATGTCTAAGGGGTAAAAAATTTATTTTTTTGAAAAATTTTTTTGTAATCAATAATTATCGATTTTTTAGCAAAATTTTGAGGACGGCATTTTGTTCCCCATCAAAAGTTAACCCTGTAACCAAAAAATCAGACCTCTACCTTTTAAACGTCGACCCCTGCAGACGTCCGAAAAATAAGCTTCCAGACGCCGTATCTCCAGAATCCGAAGGTTACAACACTAATTACCGCGGTTTTAGACATTACTTATATATACCAACATTTTTATGCAAAAACATTTGAAAGTGTAAATTTTGTGTGTAACCCTCTCCACCTTGGTCCTAAATCCTGTGCGAGACTGTCTCTTAAAACCGTTAGAAATTCTCAAGCTCACCAAACTAACACCCGCTTCAGGTCCACCATCAGGCTTTCTCGCGAATTCAGCCAACACTCGGGCCCTATATTTTTCAACCCAGAGCTGAACGTCTTTGACCAACGCATCAATCTCATCCTTTATAAAAACCTCGTTAAACAATGAAAACAGCTGTAAAACAGAATTAACCTCACCCTGTTGCATGGCTTAGTTTTAGTGATCCGAAGGATTTCGTAAACGTGTCGCATGCATTGGTACCTGCCTTGTGCTTCGGACATGTTTACAAACACATTCATTTTGCAAAGCCTCATCGCGTGTTGCATAAGACTGAAAAATTTAGAAAATGTCGTTAAATTTGAGTAAACACGAGAACTCACGATTTATTGGGCAGAACGTTCAAGCCAGCCAATTCGATCGGACCGAGTTCGGACTTCTTTTCCAGCGTAGCAAAGTCGGGAACAGACATGATCGAGTTTGTGGACCGTTTCAACAATTGAAAAAGTGAATTGCGTCGAGCGGGCGCGCGCTGGACCAACACTGCTGGTGTACGGTCAGTTTGCTTTCGTGTCAAGAACGCGCACTTTCTCAATGCGCACGCAATTGAACAAATTTCAACTTTGGTTTTCACTTGCAAAACTTTGCTATCTCATCTAACTTGTATCCAGTCAATAAACAATTACAGTTTATTTTACATTGACTATATGCCTCCTTACAAACAGTATACATTATTATGACATCAATTCAAAAATCAGGTTATGTAGTGCTATAAACAAATTGCACGAAAACAGAATCGCATTTCAATAAAGTAGTCAATATTATTACATCTTTTTGAGAAAAAAAGTGAACAAAACCACAGCGTTACATCACAAAAGCACAATCAAAAGCCAAGAACGAGGGCCTCGAGTTCCTGCACCAGGGTCTGAGGCGGCTGGTCGGAAACTCGGACAAAGTCGAGCATTTCCAGGAGGGATTTGATGCCGATGGTCGGGATTTTGTCGAACTTGTTGAGGTTATGGCGGATGTAGGTGAGAGCCTGCTCATCGAAGATGTCGGACTGCTCGGCCACGGACATGATCTCGTCGACGTTGTGAAGCTGGCGGACACGGACGACCTTCGAGAAGCATGATGTAAGATCGACTTCTTGGAGGAAGTCCTGCACCGACGAAGTGGCGAGGACGAGTAGACGATGTCCTGGGGGTGGCTTCTTGTTGAGGAGGACGTCGAGGGCTTGGAGGACGAGGTTGGAGAAACGTGGGCCGATGGGGGTGTAGTCTGAAAGATGCAAATTGGGATGGAAGTTACAAAGAAGAGAGAAGTTAACTTACCGAGCAGCCGTTCCAAGTTGTCAATGATCAAAACGCTCAACGGAGACTTGTACGCGTCGTTGAACATCTTGTTGAGGACTTGGCACTTGGCCGTCTCACTGAATCCGACCATGTTCTCCGGCGTGCAGACCTTGACGAAGGGGAATTCCGTGTCCTTGGCGATCTTGGCGGCGAGGAAGGTTTTGCCAGTGTTCCTGGCACCGGTGAACAGAGCCTTGACGAAGCCACGGGACTGTGGATCAGAGGTTTCCATGGCAAGGCTTTGGCCGACTTTGAGAATGTCGCCGACGTCTGGGCCCCAATTGACGAGACCACCGCGGAGGAAGCTTGCCAGAACATCATCAGCGGTACCGAAAGCCTAAAACACACCAATTACACCCTACCAGAATCACCAAAAAGTCAAACATACCGGTTTGATATCATTCTCCAAGGCATAATCAAAGTCCTCCATAGTGACCTTCAGCTTCTCGACAGCCTCCTCATCGATCTCGACCTTGCTGCCAACCTTGATCATCCGGTTCATCGCGCTGGACTGTGCCGCTCGGACGAGACCCTCGATCTCGGCACCGCTGAAGTTCTTTGTCCGCTTCGCAATGTACTCGATGTTGACATCGTCGCCGAGCTTCTTGTACTCGCGCATTCTCGCCGTGTGAATCTTCAGAATCTGGACGCGGCCATGTTCATCGGGAAGCGAGATCTCGAGCTGGACTTCCATACGGCCAGGTCGGAGCAGGGCTTCGTCGATCATGTCACGTCGATTGGTCATGCCGATGACGAGGATGTTGTTCAGCTGCTCGACACCGTCCAACTTGGTCAGCAACTGATTGACCATTGTGTCACTGACGCCGGTGCTGCCGGCCTGACTGCCACGCTGCTTGCAGATGGCATCAATTTCGTCAAAGATGATCATGTGCAGGCCACTGTTGGATCCACAACGACGCCATTCCTCCTCGGCATCGGCAAAGAGCTTGCGCATGGTGGCTTCAGATTCACCGACGTACTTGTTCAGGATCTCAGGGCCATTGACGATCTTCGGCTCGCGGGCGTTCAACATTTTACCGATCTGACGCGCGATGAGGGTTTTGCCGGTACCGGGCGGGCCATAGAGCAGGATGCCACGAACGTGCTTCATGCCGAGCTGCTCGCTGTATTCCGCCGGGAAAACACGGCTCGCGAAGGCACGTCGGAAGATGTCGCTGAATTCCTTGTCGAGTCCGCCAATCCCGATCTTTTGGAAGTCCCATTCCGGGTTGATGAGCGACCGTTGCGCGGATTTGCCCTTGTTCTTGCCGGTGAGGGACAGCTGGGCATCGGGTTTCTTGTCGAAGATGACGACGCCATTGGGGATGAGGCGGCCGAAGAGTTCCTGGAAGAATTGGGGTGTAATCGGGGAAATGACTGACAAAAGTGGAGTTGAAAGTTGGGAAAATAACCGAATTTGAGCTTTAGAATTCTCAAATGGTGATGAAAACTGCCAAAATAAGACGGTACCATCAAAATGGGTAAAAACGGCAGAAGACGAGATAAAATGGCTCAAAACCAACCTTTTTGGTCGTCTGAGTGGCCGGATTCATGGCATCAATCTCCTTCACAACGGCCGACAGCGTCAGAACCTTGTCGTTATGCTTGTATCTGAAGAGAACCTCCTGTCCGACGGTGAAAACGTTATTTGCAAAGTTCATCAAGAACTCAGTGGCCATGGTGTCGGTGTTGAGGGGTTCGATGACGGGGCTAAATGGTTCAAATTGCATCACAAAACCTCAAAAAAGGAATAAACTTACGATTTTGGTCTCACAAGGTAGTCGATTAACACAGTCATGCCAGTAACCAAGTTATTGTTAGGGTCGTTGCAACCGAAAACTTGGACATCCTCATCCAGCAAAACTTTGACCCATTGTCGCTGATGATTTGCGAAGGACACGTAACCAGGCTGAACGTTCGGGGATACGCCGACGGTGAAGAGAAAGGTACCGGTTCGGGAGCGATTCGCGATTTTGACGTATCTGGAAGCGGTTTTGTGAACTTCAGACTCAAAAAAAAGCTAAAAGCGTAAACTTACGGCGTCGATTGTGGATCGATTTCCTCTGGGCTGAAGAAGATCTTATTAGACAGCGCCAAATCATCCGATGGAGTCTTGGTCAACTTGAACATCCGTGGCTGGAAGGCCATATTGCTCGATTCGATTGGTGATGGACGACGAAGCAGAGCTGACCTGGAACGGGTTTTTTTTATACAAAATGACATCCAAAAGTCGGGGAAACACGCTTGAAAATGAAACAATGGCCAAGACACGAATAGCCAGAGTGAATAGAAGCACAAGCGAGTTAGTCTTTTTTATGTTTGGCTTTCAAAATTTTGGCTCAAGAAGAAAGTTATAAATTGTCTCAGAAGTGATATATTTTGGGTCGTCAATGCTACAGATTGAAACTTCACGTAGACGAATAAGTGAATCTTCGAGAACCGGCGTTTCGCTACGGTAACGAGGTACAATACCGCCTAATCGGTGGACGATGTTCAGATGAAATCTACCCGATGTGTCGATGTTTTGTAGTTTTGTTGGGCAAATGGAAACATTGCCAGCAGCGACTTGGAGGTGATACCATTCGGATGCGGAGGCAAGTTCGGCGAGACGACAACGAAGGCCGTATGAGACCTTTGCGAGGGGATAGGGCATGGTGGGGTGATAGATGACGACTGTGATGACAGAGCTGTTATAACGGGTAAGCTTTTGGAGGACAAGCACAATAGGTACACAGGGTATAGAGAGTTTTCGCGGAGCCTGTGGCTTTTTGGATTGTAGGACATGTCCGTGTACGCGCGGACCGTATTACCGACTTTCCGATCGATACTGCGGGGTCGAATGAGATTTACTGCTCTCAGGATGTCACTGTCGCTTAATTTTATAAACTACAAAAAGTTTATTACACCATCTAAACAGCAATATACAAAATTTAGAACTAGTAAAATGCATAACTAGTTTTAGATACATATAACGTCCGAAAACCGTCGTTAGCGCCTATGTCAGATGCTGATAGAACTATCCAGCAGTGAAAGCGGAGCTCCTGGCAATTTTGGAGACATTGAAGAAGTTGAAGAAATTCAAATACCTGCATGGACACAAGGTGCTGCTGAAAACTGATCTTAAACCACTCGTGTATCTGTTCAGGAAACTGTCGTCGAATACAAAGCTAAACTGGTGGCTGCTCAAGATCTAGGAGATTCACCTAACTGTGGAACGCCTCGAAGACACAAAGAACGTCATAGGGGCCTGATTGCACTTTCCCGGCCGAAGCACCAATACAACTGGTCAAAAGTTGGTGGCAAATGCCACCAATCACGATTGAAAAGCTTGTCGTTGTCTCGATGTGAATATGGTTGCCTGAAAACGGCAACTCTGACAATAGTATGAGCAACTTAGACTATATCGTAAAACGTATTTGTACATGACGTTTGTGCAATGAATGACCTTCTGAAGACGACAGAAGAATGATACTAATGCTTGATGTTGGTTGTTCCGCCACATCCGTAAACCGCAAAGCCAGACTTTCTTATCTGAGCTATCATTACACACGAGACAATAGCGAGCAATTGCTTCAATGTTCTTAAGAGTTATCACTAGAATTCGCCGCCGATCGTTCGGCCCTTGATTGTATAAAGATAAAGAAGACAGCCTCTTGCGCACTGTTAACTGATAACACCTGTCACACATGATAAAATGTCAAAAGAATGCCAAACATAAGCATTTTCGTTTTTGAAACAACATTTTTTTAACCAACAACAAACTCAACAACAAAGTTTAACAGAAAACGGATCTAAAAGCTAAACGAGACACTAGTTTTCACTAAAAACCGTAACTCCGAACTAAAAACAACATCGACAGAGTCAGCTACTCATCTTCCAAATCAGCATCCGGGTAAATCTGACGGAAGGCAATGGCACCGTTCAGAAGATCTTCCCGGACGTGGATCGGCAATTCAGCAAAGTCGCTCGTCAGGGTCAATTCGGCATGCTTTCGACGGTAGAAACGGCAGCATTGTTCCTTGAGGTCTTCAATGTTCAAGTCCCATGCGTAGTGGGCCACAACGCAGAACTTGTTGATAGTGAGATCGGTGAATGGGTAACGTCTAAGCTTCGTCTGAAATGTAAACATCAAAAACTGGTCAAAAATGTCATAAAAACCTACGGTAATGGGCTTGATGTCATACTTATCGGCGAAGCGCAAGATGCCGATGACGTCAGCAATCGGAATGTTACCCACTTCGCGGCCGTAACAGTAATCGACTACCATTTGGACGACGGATAAATCAAAATCCTTGATTTCGATGACGCCAGTCAAGGCTTCTCGGGTGTCATGGGTGAAGCAGGCTTTGAACACGGGAGATAGCAGAGAAAGAATGTGGCGATGGACCTGGAAATATGAAATTAGTTGAAATAAACGGCTAAATGCGGCCTACCTTGATCGACTGGTCATCGACAACGAGTTCAGCATCGGTGGGATATGGGGCCATGGCTTGGAAGATGCCAATTGTGGTGATTTTGTCCAGGTTGAAGAAATCTTCATCCCTTTGAATGCGGATGTTGCTGAGAAAGTAGTCCTCTTCCTCGGATTGCCGTTTGGAAGGGGCTCCATTTTTCTGGAAATGACAAAAGCTATTCGATGCAACACAGATTTCTGTCAGTTGTCTCCAAAACAAACTTTGTAAAAAACGAACCTCAAACAGACGTTTGTGAAACGCGGCAACCGACTTTTCCTTGGCCTCATAATCTTGGCAAAGCTCGCGAAACTTTTTCTCTGTCTGAAAACAGGCCAGTTTGACACTGTCGACAAATACATCCAAAAAAAACTTGCCGATGGTTTCAAAAACTTAGACGTCTCCAATTTGTCATTGATGAGCTTGCAGATGGCACGGCCCTGGCGCAAACAAGTCCACGTTTCTTCCTTGCTGAAGTCAGTCTCGAAGTACAGGGCGTTGTTATAGAGTTTATTTGCGTGACGGAAGAGGCTGGAAACGACAAAAATTAATCAGTTTTTTGAAAATGAATCGGTCAATAAAGACTTACACTTCACAGGAGAACGCCTTCAAGCCACCAACCGCGGACGCGTCGAAGTCCACCTTCCTCTGCATAGCGTTGAAGGTAGGGGTAGACATGGTCGGATTGATAGATGGATTCAAGTTTGGGCCTAAAAATTGACGATTTTCACTGCAAAATTTCGCGAAAAAGTAGATCACGCCATCAATTTCGAAATGCAAGTCGGTTTTATAGGCCTTTATTGTGGACGAAAAAGCGCTTTTTCATATAAAAAACTATTTTGCGCAGCCGTTTTGTCAAAAACATCGAATGTTCGCATCAATCAATAAGAATTATCGACTTTCCCACCCCATTGATCGACTGCAACAACTGCTGCTGCGTTGTGTGGAGCGTACGCTGACGTCAGCAGTGACCGCTCGCGTGCATGTTATCGATTACGATTTGCAGCGGCCAGTCTTGACCCGCGACGTTGTGGACACCGACACAACGTTCAGTGGACGAGTGGTGGATGAGTACTCCAGCCGGGTTCTGTGGACACTCGGACGCACTTACTGATCAGGCATGCATTGTGCGCACAGTTGCCATGGTCACACCACGCCGTCGATCGCCCTATTCTTTCTCGCGATTGTCTAACCCTCGCCGTCGGCTCTCACCGCTTTCAGTTGACTGCTCCTAACTTTTCCTGTGCGGTTGTGCCAGTTTTGCTCCCTCATTTCTGTCATATGCCCTCCAGTTTTGCTTCCCTGATTCAGAACCAGCAATGCAACTGCCCCCGGATGATGCACCATCGATTGAAGTTGACGATATCGATTTGCCTTGTTCAGGGGTTGCTGCATTGCCGAGTTTTACTTCAATTGAAACACATTTTATAATAAACTGGCAAAAAAACAAACTCAACAAAAAACAGATCAAACCCACGGCGACAGTTTGCCATGAATTATATATAAACTACTTTTTATCTTCAAAAAACGTCTAATCTAATGGTCCACAACTACTTATCAGCGTGAATGCGTCGAAGCGCAATGGCACAATGCAGGATGTCTTCTCGGATGTTGATCGGCAGTTCGGCAAAGTCACTCGTAAGCGTCAGTTCCGCAACATTGCGCCGGTACAACTGAACACACTGCTCTTTGAGATCGTCCTTCTCCAAGTCCCAGGCGTATCGAGCCATAATGCAAAAGTTGTCGAGCTTGAGGTGGACACTGGGAAAATGGCCGAGTTTCTTCTGAAATAAAAGTTTCAAAGTTGCCCAAAATATAAACAAAACAAACCGCAACACATTTGATGTCATACTTGTCGGCGAAACGAAGCATGCGCACAACGTGGAGGATCGGTTTGGTCACTTTGCGGCCGTAGCAGAAGTCAACCACGCTTTGAACCACGTCGAAGTCAAAGTCGGTGATCTCGACGATACCAGTTTTGCCTTCCCGTGTGTCGTGGGAAAAGCACGCGTTGAATACGGGCGACAACATGCACAGGAGGTGGCGATGGATCTGAAAATGTTGAAATCAGTTTGACCTACGCGCGAACTGTGGCCTACCTTGATCGAATGGCCATCCACAACGAGTTCGGCATCGGTCGGGTAGTGGTCTATATCACTGAAAACCGACAAATGGGAAATTTTGAAGCGGAGCAAAGCAGCACCCGCTTTACGGCCGCCATCAGGTTTTCCCGCAAGTTCAGCCAATATTTGGGCCTTGAGTCTTTCAATCCTGAGCTGCAGACCTTTGACAACAATATCATGCTTTTCGTGTGGCTAAAAAACTTGTTCAGTAACACTTAAAATTGCGATAAAACAGTGCTTGACTCACCCCGTTAGTCCGCTTTGGGTGGGAGACCCGAAGTATTCCGAGCATTAGTCGCGTACAGTGGTACGAGCCTTGTGCATCGGACTTGTATTCAAACATTTTCATGATTTCAAAAAGCCTTAACACGTGTTTTGTAAGGCTGAAAAGTTTAGAAAATTTCATTGAATTTGGTTAAATACGAAAACTCACGATTCAATGGGCAGAACGTTCAAGCCAGCCAATTCGATCGGGCCGAGTTCGGACTTCTTTTCCAGCGTAGCAAAGTCGGGAACGGACATAATGGAGTCTGTGGACCGTTTCAACACGTTAAAAAGTGAAATTGTGATTGCGGTGTGGTGCGCGCTGGACCAGCACTGCGTGTGTGCGGTCAGTTTGCTTTCGTGTTGAGAGCGTGCGTTTCCAATGCGCGCGCGCTTTCGAAAACACGTCCAAATTTCAATTTTTTTTGTTTTTGCTTGTAAAATCTTGCTATCTGTTTTATTCAACTCAAAAAAAAAGTATCTACAGTTTATTTTGTATCGGCTACAAGCCCTTCACAAGAAGTATAAATTATCATTACATCAATTCAAAACTCGAGTTAGTACTATGAACAAATTGCACGAATAAAATCGCATTTCAATAAAGTAGTCAATATTATTACATCTTTTTGAGGAAAAAAGTGAACAAAACCACAGCGTTACATGACAAAAGCACAATCAAAAGCCAAGAACGAGTGCCTCGAGTTCCTGCACCAGGGTCTGAGGCGGCTGGTCGGAAACTCGGACAAAGTCGAGCATTTCCAGGAGAGACTTGATGCCGATGGTCGGGATCTTATCGAACTTGTTGAGGTTATGGCGGATGTAGGTCAACGCCTGCTCATCGAAGATGTCGGATTGCTCGGCCACAGACATGATCTCGTCGACGTTGTGAAGCTGGCGGACACGGACGACCTTCGAGAAGCACGAGGTGAGGTCGACTTCTTGGAGGAAGTCCTGCACCGACGAAGTAGCAAGGACGAGGAGGCGATGGCCCGGAGGTGGCTTTTTGTTGAGGAGGACGTCGAGGGCTTGGAGCACGAGATTGGAGAAACGTGGGCCGATGGGGGTGTAATCTAAAAGATCGATTCAGATGAACGAATGAAAACAAAAAAGACAAAAGTAAACTAACCGAGCAGACGTTCCAAGTTATCAATGATCAAAACACTCAAGGGTGACTTGTAAGCATCATTGAACATCTTATTCAGGACCTGACACTTGGCAGTTTCGCTGAAGCCGACCATGTTCTCCGGCGTGCAGACCTTGACGAAGGGGAATTCCGTGTCTTTGGCAATCTTGGCCGCGAGGAAGGTTTTGCCAGTGTTCCTGGCTCCGGTGAACAGAGCCTTGACGAAGCCGCGAGATTGCGGATCGGAGGTTTCCATGGCGAGGCTTTGGCCGACTTTGAGGATGTCGCCGACATCTGGGCCCCAGTTGACCAGACCACCGCGGAGAAAGCTCGCCAGGACATCATCGGCGGTACCGAAAGCCTGAAACACACCAATTACACCCTACCAGAACCACCAAAAAGTCAAACTAACCGGTTTGATATCATTCTCCAAGGCGTAATCAAAGTCCTCCATGGTGACCTTCAGCTTCTCGACAGCCTCCTCATCGATCTCGACCTTGCTGCCAACCTTGATCAGTCGATTCATCGCACTCGACTGCGCCGCTCGGACGAGCCCCTCGATCTCGGCACCGCTGAAGTTCTTGGTCCGCTTCGCAATGTCCTCGATGTTGACATCGTCGCCGAGCTTCTTGTACTCGCGCATTCGCGCAGTGTGGATCTTCAAAATCTGGACACGGCCATGTTCATCGGGGAGCGAGATCTCGAGCTGGACTTCCATGCGACCAGGTCGGAGCAGGGCTTCGTCGATCATGTCACGTCGATTGGTCATGCCGATGACGAGGATGTTGTTCAGCTGCTCGACACCGTCCAACTTGGTCAGCAACTGGTTGACCATCGTGTCACTGACGCCGGTGCTGCCAGCCTGACTGCCACGCTGCTTGCAGATGGCATCAATTTCGTCGAAGATGATCATGTGCAGGCCACTGTTCGATCCACAACGACGCCATTCCTCCTCGGCATCGGCAAAGAGCTTGCGCATGTTAGCTTCAGATTCACCGACGTACTTGTTCAGGATCTCAGGGCCATTGACGATCTTCGGCTCACGGGCATTCAACATTTTGCCGATCTGACGCGCGATGAGGGTTTTGCCGGTGCCGGGAGGGCCATAGAGCAGGATGCCACGGACGTGCTTCATGCCGAGCTGCTCGCTGTATTCGGCCGGGAAGACACGACTCGCGAAGGCACGGCGGAAGATGTCGCTGAATTCCTTGTCCAGTCCGCCGATGCCGATCTTTTGGAAGTCCCATTCCGGGTTGATAAGCGACCGTTGCGCGGACTTGCCCTTGTTCTTGCCGGTGAGAGACAGCTGGGCATCGGGTTTCTTGTCGAAGATGACGACGCCATTGGGGATGAGGCGGCCGAAGAGTTCCTGAAAGAATTGGGGTGTAATCGGGGAAATGACTAACAAAAGTGGGGTTGAAAGTTGTAAGAATTGCAAAAAAAAACTGCCAAAATAAGACTTCGGAACCGTCAAAATGGGTAAAAACGAAAGAAGAAGCTTTAAAATGAACAAAAACTAACCTTTTTAGTCGTCTGTGTCGCCGGATTCATGGCATCAATCTCCTTCACCACGGCCGACAGCGTCAAAACCTTGTCATTATGCTTGTATCTGAAGAGGACCTCCTGTCCGACGGTGAAAACGTTGTTAGCGAAGTTTATCAAGAACTCGGTCGCCATAGTGTCGGTGTTGAGGGGTTCGATGACGGGGCTAAAAGGTTCAAATTAGATTCAAAAAGGCTAAATTTTGAAAAAAAAACTTACGATTTCGGTCTCACAAGGTAGTCGATTAACACAGTCATGCCAGTAACCAAGTTATTGTTAGGGTCGTTGCAACCGAAAACTTGGACATCCTCATCCAGCAACACTTCGACCCATTTTCGCTGATGATTTGCGAAGGACACGTAACCAGGCTGAACGTTCGGGGATACGCCGACGGTGAAGAGGAAGGCACCGGTTCGGGAGCGGTTCGCGATTTTGACATATCTGCAAGGGGTTTTGTAAACTTCAGACTCAAAAAAAAGTTAAAAGAGTAAACTTACGGCGTCGACTGCGGATCGATTTCCTTTGGGTTGAAGAAGATCTTGTTTGACAGTGCCAAATCATCCGATGGCGTCTTGGTCGACTTGAACATGCGTGGCTGGAAGGCCATATTGCTCGATTGGTGGTGGACGACGAAGCAGAGTTGACCTGGAACGGGTTTTTTTATACAAAATGACATCCAAAAGTCGGGGAAACACGCTCAAAAATGGAACAATGGCCAAGACACGGGTAGCCAGAGTGAATAGAAGCACAAGGGAGTTAACGATCTTTATTATGTTCGGCTTTCTAAATTTTGGCTCCAAAAGAAAGTTATAAAATGTCTCAGAAGTCATATCTTTTGGGTAGACGAATAAGTGAATCTTCGGGAACCGGCGTTTCGCTACGGTAACGAGGTACAGTACCGCCGAATCGGTGACCGATGTTCAAATAAAATCCATCCGAAGTGTCGACGATTTGTAGTTCTGTTAGCAAATGGAAACATTGCCAGCAGCGCCTCGGAGGTGATACCGTTCGGATGCGGAGGCAAGTTCGGCGAGACGGCAACGAAGGCCGTAGGCGAGTTTGGCGAGAGGATAGGGCATGGTGGGGGTGATAGATGACGATTGTGATGAGAAAACAGGTATAATGAGTAAGCTTTTGGAGGACAAACACAACAGGTACACAAGGTATAGAGAGTTTTCGCGGAGCCTGTGGCTTTTTGGATTGTAGGATGTGTCCGTGTACGCGCAGACCATTATCGACTATTTGATCGATGTTGCGGGGTCGATTGAAGATT
Organism: Panagrellus sp. LJ2284; assembly: GCA_024447225.1. Classification (NCBI taxonomy): domain Eukaryota; kingdom Metazoa; phylum Nematoda; class Chromadorea; order Rhabditida; family Panagrolaimidae; genus Panagrellus; species Panagrellus sp. LJ2284. The sequence goes on from JAMRYC010000009.1 coordinate 1,892,694, forward strand.
TAGTGTTCTCAGGAAGTCACTGCCGCACAATTTTACAATTTACAATTTTTATTTCACTATACGAATAGCAACATACAAAATGTAGAATCAAATAAATGCATGAATAGTTTTAGATGCATATAACGTCCAAAAACCGTCGTTAACGCATATGTCAGATGCCGGAAGAACTATCCAGCAGTGGAAGCGGAGCTCCTGGCAATTTTGGAGACGTTGAAGAAGTTCAAATACCTGCTGTACGAACACACAAGGTGCTGCTGAAGACTGATCATAACCCGCTCGTGTATCTGTTCAGGAAACTGTCGTCAAATACAAAGCTAAACTGGTGGCTGTTCAAGATCAAGGAGTTTGACCTAACTGTGGAACACCTCAAAGACACTAAGAACGTCATAGGAGCCTAATTGCATTTTCCAGGCCGAAGCGCCAATACAATTGGCCAAAAGTTGGTGGCAAATTCCAACAATCATGGCTGTTGTTGTTTTGATGCCGAAATAGTTTTAGTAACCCCTATCACACATAAAACGTCGAAAGAAAGCTAAATATACGCAATTCAATAATTAAAACAACATTTTTATAACCAACAACAAACTCAACAACAAAGTCTAACAGAAAACGGTTCTAAAAGCTATACGAGAAACTAGTTTTCACTAAAAACCGTAACCCCGAACCAAAAACAACATCGGCAAAGTCAGCTACTCATCTTCCAAATCAGCATCCGGGTAAATCTGACGGAAGGCAATAGCACCGTTCAGAAGATCTTCCCGGACGTGGATCGGCAAATCAGCAAAGTCGCTCGTCAGGGTCAATTCGGCATGCTTTCGACGGTAGAAACGGCAGCATTGTTCCTTGAGGTCTTCGATGTTCAAGTCCCATGCGTAATGGGCCACAACGCAGAACTTGTTGATAGTGAGATCGGTGAATGGGTAACGTCTAAGCTTCGTCTGAATTGTAAACATCAAAAACTGACCAAAAACAATATAGAAAACCTACGGTAATGGACTTGATGTCGTACTTGTCGGCGAAGCGCAAGATGCCGATGACGTCAGCAATCGGAATGTTACCCACTTCGCGGCCGTAACAGTAATCGACGGCCATTTGGACGACGGGGAAGGCAAAGTCTTTGATTTCGACGACGCCAGTCAAGGCTTCTCGGGTGTCATGGGTGAAGCAGGCTTTGAACACGGGAGAAAGCAGGGAAAGAATGTGGCGATGGACCTGGAAATGTCAAAATTAGTTGAATTTGGGGAAATCGGAGCCTACCTTGATTGATTGTCCATCCACAACGAGTTCGGCATCGGTGGGATATGGGGCCAGGACTTGGAAGACACCAATTGTGGTGATTTTGTCCAGATTGAAGAAATCTTCATCCCTTTGAATGCGGATGTTGCTGAGAAAGTAGTCCTCTTCCTCGGACTGGCGTTTGGAAGGGGCTCCATTTTTCTGGAAATGGCAAAAGCTATTCGATGCAACGCAGACTTCTGTCAGATGCCTCCAAAACAAACTTTGTAAAAAACCAACCTCGAACAGCCGCTTATGAAACGCGGCAACCGACTTTTCCTTGGCCTCATAATCTTGGCAAAGCTTGCGAAACTTTTTCTCTGTCTGAAAACAGGCCAGTTTGACACTGTCGACAAAAACATCCGCAAAAAACTTGCCGATGGTTTCAAAAACTTAGACGTCTCCAACTTGTCATTGATGAGCTTGCAGATGGCACGGCCCTGGCGCAAACAAGTCCACGTTTCTTCCTTGCCGAAGTCAGTCTCGAAGTACAGGGCGTTGTTGTAGAGTTTATTTGCGTGACGGAAGAGGCTGGAAACGACAAAAATTTATCAGTTTTTTGAAAATGAATCGGTCAATAAAGACTTACACTTCACAGGAGAACGCCTTCAAGCCACCAACCGCGGACGCGTCGAAGTCCACCCTTCTCTGCATAGCGTTGAAGGACGGCGTAGACATGGTCGGGTCGGACTGCTGAATGGGTCAAGTTTGGGACTGTAATTCTGCGATTGAAACTGTGAAATTTCGCGAAAAAGTAGATCACGCCATCAATTTCGAAATGCAAGTCGGTTTTGTAGGCCTTTTTGTGGACGAAAAAGCGCTTTTTCATATAAAAAACTATTTTGCGCAGCCGTTTTGTCAAAAACATCGAATGTTCGCATCAATCAATAAGAATTATCGACTTTCCCACCCCATTGATCGACTGCAACAACTGCTGCTGCGTTGTGTGGAGCGTACGCTGACGTCAGCAGTGATCGCTCGCGTGCATGTTATCGATTACGATTTGCAGCGGCCAGTCTTGACCCGCGACGTTGTGGACACCGACGCAACGTTCAGTAGACGGGTGGTGGATGAGTACTCCAGCCAGGTTCTATGGACACTCGGACGCACTTACTATTCAAGCATGCATGGTGCGCACATTTGCCATGGTCACACCGCGCCGTCGATCGACCTATTCTTTCTCGCGATTGTCTAACCCTCGCCGTCGGCTCTCACCGCTTTCAGTTGACTGCGCCCAACTTTTCCTGTGCGGTTGTGCCAGTCTTGCTCCCTCATTTCTGTCATTTCCCCCTCCAGTTTTGCTTCCTTGATCCCAAACCAGCAATGCAACTGCCCCCGGATGACGTACCATCGATTGAAGCTGACGATATCGATTTGCCTTGTTCAGGGGTTGCTGCATTGCCGAGTTTTCTTTCAATTGAAACACATTTTATAATAAACTGACAAAAGAAACAAACTCAACAAAAAACAGAACAAATCCAAGGCGTCAGTTTGCCATGAATTATATATAAACTACAGCTTATCTTCGAAAACCGTCTTATATAATGGCCCACAACTACTTATCAGCGTGAATGCGTCGAAGCGCAATGGCACAATGCAGGATGTCTTCTCGGATGTTGATCGGCAGTTCGGCAAAGTCACTCGTAAGCGTCAGTTCCGAAACATTGCGCCGGTACAATTGAACACACTGCTCTTTGAGATCGTCCTTCTCCAAGTCCCAGGCGTAGCGAGCCATAATGCAAAAGTTGGTGAACACTGGGAAAATGGCCGAGTTTCTTCTGAAATAAAAGTTTCAAAGTTGCCCAAAATATAAACAAAACAAACCGCAACACATTTGATGTCATACTTGTCGGCGAAACGAAGCATGCGCACAACGTGGAGGATCGGTTTGGCCAGTTTGCGGCCGTAGCAGAAGTCAACCACGCTTTGAACCACGTCGAAGTCAAAGTCGGTGATTTCGATGATGCCAGTTTTGCCTTCTTGTGTGTTGTGGGAAAAGCACGCGTTGAATACGGGCGACAACATGCACAGGAGGTGGCGATGAACCTGAAAATGTTGAAATCAGTTTGACCTACGCGCGAACTGTGGCCTACCTTGATCGAATGGCCATCCACAACGAGTTCGGCATCGGTCGGATAGTGGTCCATATCACTGAAAACCGACAAATGGGAAACTTTAAAGCGGAGCAAAGCAGCACCCGCTTTACGGCCGCCATCAGGTTTTCCCGCAAGTTCAGCCAATATTTGGGCCTTGAGTCTTTCAATCCTGAGCTGCATACGTTTGACAACTCTGTCATGCTTTTCGTGTGGCTAAAATACTTGTTCAGTAACACTTAAAATTGCGATAAAACAGTGCTTGACTCACCCCGTTAGTCCGCTTTGCGTGGGAGACCCGAAGTATTCCGAGCATTAGTCGCGTACAGTGGTACGAGCCTTGTGCATCGGACTTGTATTCAAACATTTTCATGATTTCAAAAAGCCTTAACACGTGTTTTGTAAGGCTGAAAAGTTTAGAAAATGCCATTGATTTTGGTTAAATACGAAAACTCACGATTCAATGGGCAGAACGTTCAAGCCAGCCAATTCGATCGGGCCGAGTTCGGACTTCTTTTCCAGCGTAGCAAAGTCGGGAACGGACATGATCGACTCTGTGGACCGTTTCGAAACGTTAAAAAGTGAAATTGTGATTGCGGTGTGGTGCGCGCTGGACCAGCACTGCGTGTGTGCGGTCAGCTTGCTTTCGTGTTGAGAGCGTGCATTTCCAATGCGCGCGCGCTTTCGAAAACACGTCCAAATTTCAATTTTTTTTGTTTTTGCTTGTAAAATCTTGCTATCTGTTTTATTCAACTCAAAAAAAAAAGTATCTACAGTTTATTTTGTATCGGCTACAAGCCCTTCACAAGAAGTATAAATTATCATTACATTAATTCAACACTCGAGTTAGTACTATGAACAAATTGCACGAAAACAAAATCGCATTTCAATAAAGTAGTCAATATTATTACATCTTTTTGAGGAAAAAAGTGAACAAAACCACAGCGTTACATCAAAAAAGCACAATCAAAAGCCAAGAACGAGTGCCTCGAGCTCCTGCACCAGAGTCTGAGGTGGCTGGTCGGAAACTCGGACAAAGTCGAGCATTTCCAGGAGGGACTTGATGCCAATTGTTGGAATTTTGTCGAACTTGTTGAGGTTGTGGCGGATGTATGTGAGAGCCTGTTCATCAAAGATGTCGGACTGCTCGGCCACGGACATGATCTCGTCGACGTTGTGAAGCTGGCGAACACGGACGACCTTTGAGAAGCACGATGTGAGGTCGACTTCTTGGAGGAAGTCCTGCACCGAAGACGTGGCGAGGACGAGGAGGCGGTGACCAGGGGGTGGCTTCTTGTTGAGGAGAACGTCAAGGGCTTGGAGGACGAGGTTGGAGAAACGTGGGCCGATGGGCGTGTAGTCTGAAAGATGCAAATTGAATTGGGAGTTACAAGAAAAAAGTAAACGTACCGAGCAGACGTTCCAAATTGTCAATGATCAGGACACTCAATGGCGATTTGTAGGCATCATTAAACATCTTGTTCAGGACCTGACACTTGGCAGTTTCACTGAATCCGACCATGTTCTCCGGCGTGCAGACTTTGACGAATGGGAATTCCGTGTCCTTGGCGATCTTGGCGGCGAGGAAGGTCTTGCCCGTGTTTCGAGCTCCGGTGAACAGAGCTTTGACGAAGCCACGAGACTGGGGATCGGACGTTTCCATGGCGAGGCTTTGGCCGACCTTCAGGATGTCGCCGACGTCTGGGCCCCAGTTGACCAGACCGCCGCGGAGGAAGCTCGCCAGGACATCGTCAGCAGTACCGAAAGCCTGAAAAACACAACTTATACCCATTCAGAACCACCAAAAACTCAAACATACCGGTTTGATATCATTCTCCAAAGCATAATCAAAGTCCTCCATGGTGACCTTCAGCTTCTCGACAGCCTCCTCATCGATCTCGACCTTGCTGCCAACCTTGATCAGTCGATTCATCGCGCTCGATTGTGCCGCTCGGACGAGACCCTCAATCTCGGCACCGCTAAAGTTCTTTGTCCGCTTCGCAATGTCCTCAATGTTGACATCATCGCCGAGCTTCTTGTACTCGCGCATTCTCGCCGTGTGGATCTTCAGAATCTGGACGCGGCCATGTTCATCGGGAAGCGAGATCTCGAGCTGGACTTCCATGCGACCAGGTCGGAGCAGGGCTTCATCGATCATGTCACGTCGATTGGTCATGCCGATGACGAGGATGTTGTTCAGCTGCTCGACACCGTCCAACTTGGTCAGCAACTGGTTGACCATCGTGTCGCTGACGCCGGTGCTGCCAGCCTGACTGCCACGCTGCTTGCAGATGGCATCAATTTCGTCGAAGATGATCATGTGCAGGCCACTGTTGGACCCACAACGACGCCATTCCTCCTCGGCATCGGCAAAGAGCTTGCGCATGTTGGCTTCAGATTCACCAACGTACTTGTTCAGGATCTCGGGGCCGTTGACGATCTTCGGCTCACGAGCGTTCAGCATTTTGCCGATCTGACGCGCGATGAGGGTTTTGCCGGTACCGGGAGGGCCATAGAGCAGGATGCCACGAACGTGCTTCATGCCGAGCTGCTCGCTGTATTCGGCCGGGAAGACACGGCTCGCGAAGGCACGTCGGAAGATGTCGCTGAATTCCTTGTCGAGTCCGCCAATGCCGATCTTTTGGAAGTCCCAATCAGGGTTGATGAGCGAACGTTGCGCGGACTTGCCCTTGTTCTTGCCAGTGAGGGACAACTGGGCATCGGGTTTCTTGTCGAAGATGACGACGCCATTGGGGATGAGGCGGCCGAAGAGTTCCTGTAAGTATTTGGGGTGTAATCAAGGAAGAAAATGCCAAAATTGAGGTTGAAAATGGTTAAAAAAAGTGACAAACGGCCAACATTAGACTTGAAAATCGCTGAAGGAACAAAAACCACTTAAAAATGACTTAAAACTAACCTTTTTGGTCGTCTGTGTCGCCGGATTCATGGCATCAATCTCCTTCACAACGGCCGACAGCGTCAGAACCTTGTCATTGTGCTTGTATCTGAAGAGGACCTCTTGCCCGACGGTGAAAACGTTGTTAGCAAAGTTCATCAAGAACTCAGTCGCCATGGTGTCGGTGTTGAGAGGTTCGATGACGGGGCTAGAAGAGGTACAAATTGCATGAAAAAAGGCTAAAATCAAAAAGAAACTTACGATTTTGGTCTCACAAGGTAGTCAATCAACACGGTCATGCCAGTAACCAAGTTATTGTTGGGGTCATTGCAGCCGAAAACTTGGACATCTTCATCCAGGGAGACCCCAGCCCATCGTCGCTGATGCACCGCGAAAGACACGTATCCTGGTTGAACATTGGGGGATACGCCGACGGTGAAGAGGAAGGCACCTGTTCGGGAACGATTCGCGATTTTGACGTACCTGGAAGGGGCTTTGTGAACTTTTTGATTCTAAAAAAAGTCAAAAAGAGGAAACTTACGGCGTTGATTGCGGATTTATCTCGCCAGGATTAAAGAAAATCTTGTTTGACAGTGCCAAATCATCTGAAGGCGTCTTGGTCGACTTGAACATACGTGGCTGGAAGGCCATATTGCTCGAATGGTGGTACCCTGATGAGATGGGCGCCGCTGGCGGTGGTGGACGACGAAGCGGAGCTGACCTGGAAAGGGGTTTTTGGTACAAAATGGCATCCAAAGTCGGCATTGGCACGCTTAAAAATGGAACAATGGCCAAGACACGGGTAACTAGATTGAATGGAAGCACAAAAGCGTTAACAAGCATCAAAGGCATTGTTAAAAAGCGAGTGGCCTGAGGGCATTAAGCAAAAAAAAAACAGACAAAAACAGCCAAAGGCAGTCTACAGCTATTCAAAATCGAAATGCCAGTAACTAGAAAAAGCGGAAGCCTCATTTCAAAACTTTTTTTGCAGACCGCCTTAACACGGAGAATCGATAAGAAAAACGAAGACACTCCTCGGGAAAGGGAAGCACGCCATCTTCGGGAAAAAGGCCTGCCCCTTCGGCAGTGGCAACTCGTCCACGGACTTTTTTTCGCTTGTCTCGCCGGAGGGCACCACGACATGCACCGGCTCGTTGGAAATCCAATAAGCAGAAAAACATAAATCAATGGAATCGTGGGACTGATGAAGCTCTCTGCCGTCGGCGGTAGCGGCGGCCGGCAGAGACGAGAGGGACTTTATTTCCGGAAAGAAGCCTCTTTCGGGGAAAAAAGGCTGTAGGGCGGGTATCCATGGAGGTGGAATTGAATAAGCTTGAAATTAAAGTGGGAATAGGGGAAGGAGGGAATGGGAAATGCATACGGAAGTGGGTTTTGGGGGGAGGGGGGGTTGATTTGGGGCTTTGATTTTAATAAAAAGACGGAAAAAAAGGCAATTTTTACGAAAAAAAAGCTCATTTGTTATCATTTTTGGGATCACAAAGGCCATAAATATCAAAACAATGAAACATAAACACTTTTTGAACACAAAACGACTCAAAGGGGTGTCAAATTTGTGCATCGTCAGCAGCAGCAAGGATGACGTTGCAAAGTGTCGAAACAGACATGCGCAAAGTCGTAAAAGATAATTGCATGCTTCGAAAACGGGGGTAGCATAGACATGGGGCTTAAAGGAAGTGGATAAAAGCAAACTGGAGTAAATTTGATATATAAAGTGTAGCAGAAAAACTGTAATTTGACACTTTATCAAAATCACGGAAAAAAGTCGGTTTTAACTCAAATCTGGACATGAAACTGAACAAAAACAAGATATTGAGATGGTAGAAAGATAAATTGGAAGCAGTGTTATCAAACTGGACGGGATTGATAAAGCAAAAAGACGTTTTTCGGCAAATTTATATATCCTTTTTGGGCAGGTGAGCTAAACTGAAGAAAAGCCGAAAATGCAGGCTTTTTAGTGGGAAGTTATATATATTTTCACACATCTAACGTTTTCGAACAACTTTCACATAAGCAAGAACCATCCACGTCGCCAAATTCACGCAAAACATGAACATCAAAAACGGCTTGCGCAAACAAACAAGAAAGTTGGACTTTGTGACCGAATTTCACAACACTCACCGATTGAATTCACTCTGACTCGCAGGTGGTGTCTCCTCCCGGATGCCCGCGGCATTGGCGACCTTGTTGAAGAAGTTTGGCAACATCGCCGATGGCACTGGCGCGACGAATCTGCAAAACGCACAAAATCAAAACCACACTCAAACAGGGGGATTGCATTCGCACAGCGCGGTTTGTCGCGACGAGGTAATTCGTGCAGGCTCGGTCACGGGTGCGCGTTGGGGCCGCAGGGAACTCTCGCCACGAAAAGGCAGGAACAGACAGTAGAAAGACGGACAGGCGCCAGCGGTCGAACGCACGCACGCACGCGATTTGGTTGGTGGGGTTTCGTCAAGTCGAGGGAAAATCGCGCGCGTATTCTTTCCGCTCTTTGAAATGCAGGCCTTCTTTCGTGAATGAAACCCTTTCCCTGTGTTTTAGGATTCTTGTTACTTGCCTAGAATCACCCCTAATGTGTTCCGTGATGTTTCTGTAACGTGCCTTTGCTCGAAAAACCTATCTAACTCCCGTCATTTTCAGCGTCTCTTCGGAATTTCGCCGTCCGCCATCGATTCCCACCTCCAGAATGGCGATGTTGTTGGTGTACCTCGAGAGGACGGTCATTTCTCAAGATGCAAATGAACAACGACAAGCTCTTGACTTCCTCCAGCAGGCCGCCGAGCAAAACTACGTGGGTTTTTGTATTTTTTGGCGCATTTTTTCAAAAAGTAATCCGTTTTAGGCCGAATTCGCGAGACAGCTATCAGAGGTTCTCGCCGCCAGTGAAGCCGCTGACCACGTTCGACAGGCGGCAGGTTTGCAGCTAAAGAATATTCTCTTCGCGAAGGAAGCTGCCACTGCTGAGTCCAACAAGCGAAGGTATGTCAGCTTTTTGAAATTTTGTTGTTTTTATATATATTTTTCGCTAATTTTCATTCCAAACGCCTCTATAACCAATCCATTACATCTTTCAATCATGTTCACTCCCTTTCAGATGGCTCGAGACATCCGTCGACATTCGAAACGTCGTCAAACAGAAGGTCCTCGAAGCTCTCAGCACCGAAGTCGCAAGGCCCTCGATCGCAGCCCAGTGCATCAACGCCATCGCCGGCATCGAGCTGCCGTTCGGACAATGGGCCGAGGTGATCGACATTCTGATGACCAATGTAACATCACCGACGTCGAATGAAAGACTTCGCGATAGCTCTCTCGCCGCCCTTGGGTACATTTGCCAGGATATCAATGCGCCAGCCGTCGAAGAAAAGTCCAATGCCATCCTCACAGCCATCGTTCACGGCATGCGCAACGATGAGCCCAGTATCCTCGTCCGGCAGACAGCGACGACGGCAATGCTGAACGCCTTGGAGCTGACGCGGAATAACTTTGCCAACGTCGATGAACGCAATGTCATCATGAAGGTCGTGTGTGAGACGACCCAGGCCAACGATGAAGCGCTCCGGGTGCTTGCTTTGCAGTGTTTGGTGAAGATTGTATCGCTCTATTACAACTATATGGATGCTTACATGAAGGATGCGCTCTTCTCGGTATGTTTTGACTTTAAATTCGATCAATTTGTATATAATATTGTCATTTTCAGATCACCGTAGCCGCTATGCGCTCCCCGGTCGATGATGTCGCCCTCCAAGGCATCGAATTCTGGTCCAACATCTGCGAGGAAGAGCTCTGCCTGTTCTACCAGGAGCAGGAAGCCCGTGAAGAAGGTCGTGCCCCAGCTGTCGTCAGCCGATACTACGCCAAAGGCGCTCTCCAGCACATTCTCCCGCTCCTGTTGGACACCCTGGCCAAGCAGAACGACAGCGAAGACGATGATGACTGGATCCCAGCCAAGGCCGCCGGTGTTTGCATCATGCTTCTCGCCCAATGCACCAAGGATGATATCGTTCGACTGATTCTGCCATTCATCCAGCAGCACTTCCAGAGCAACGATTGGCACTTCCGTGAGGCGGCAATCATGGCTTTTGGCTCTATCCTGGAAGGCCCTTCGCAGATTGTGTTGAATGAGTTGGTTGAGGGCGCTTTGATGCCGTTGATTTCGACACTTTCGGATTCTCACGTATGTTTTTACATCTTTCTCTTTTAAAATAGTTAAAAAAGTCATCCATTTTCAGCTCAGCATCCGCGACACCGCTGCCTGGACCATCTCTCGTGTCTGCGATGCCTGTGAAAACCTTGTCACCCGTCCCATCGTCCTCGAAACCCTCGTTCCTGCCCTCTTCAATTGCTTGACCCATGAACCCCGTGTCGCGGCCAATGCCTGCTGGGCCCTGTCCTCCCTCGTCAAGGCTGCCTACCAGAATGCTCGCGAACAAGGCACCGATGACAATGGCGAACCCGATTCCTACGTCCTCACCCCGGTCTTCCCAGCTATGGTCGCCAAGTTGATTGCCACGACGGACCGTCCCGATGCCAAGGAAGCCCGTCTCCGAATTGCCGGTTATGAAGCCTTGATGGAGTTGATAAAGAACTCGCCCAAGGATTGCTACGTGCATGTCCGTCAGACCACCGTCGATGTCCTGACCCGATTGCAGCAGGTTCTGAGCCTCGAAGACAACCTGATGTCCGCTTCTGACCGCGAACAGCTCCGTGATCTCCAGTCCCTTCTCTGCGCGACCCTCCAATCCGTCCTTCGCAAGATCCACAAGAACGATGCCGCCGAGATTGCCGAGCCCATCATGACTGCCCTCATGCAGGTCATTTCAAGGTGTTCGACCGTCCGTGACTCCGAAGGCGTCTTGGCTGATGCGTTGTTCGCTGTCAGCGTCCTCATCGAAGTCAGCGGTGAAGGATTCGCGCGATTCATGGATGTCTTCAAGCCGTACCTGATCGGCGCCCTCCAGAACCACGAAGACCACCTCGTCTGCCAAGCTGCCATTGGCGTCATATCCGACCTCTGCCATTCGTTCAAGGATAAGTTGGCGCCGCTCATGGATGAGTTTGTGGCGTTGCTGTTGAAGTTGCTCAATGTAAGTTGTTTTTGCCGAATTTGTCGGTTTTTATTCAAATTTGACCGCTTTTAGGACCCCAACGTCAAGCACGAAGTGAAACCGCATGCCCTCGGATGCTTCGGCGACATTGCCCTCGCTCTCGGTTCCCATTACGTCCGTTACCTTGAGGCCACCGTGACCTATTTGATGAATGCTGTTGAAGCCGCTCAGATCACCAATCCCGTACGTTTTCGACCCCTTTTTGCTTTGAACTCTTCTAATCTCAATTCTTTTCCAGGAAGACCTCGAACAAGTCGACTACGTTGAATCCCTCCGCGAAAACTGCATCACCGGTTTCACCAGTATCGTCCAAGCCATGCGTGATCAGCCCGCCGGTGTCCAGGCCCTCAGCTCGTTCGTGCCCCAGATGGTCACCCTCATCACCATCGTCGCCAACAGCGGTAACATCAGCTCCGACGAGGTGCAAGCTAGTGCCGTCGGCCTTGTCGGTGACTTGATTGAGCTGTTCGGACAGAACATTCGAAGCCTTGTCGACACGGAACCCATCAACGGCCTCCTTCAACGGTGCCGTCGCAGCAAGAGTCAACGAGCCAAGGCAGTCGGTACCTGGGCATCACGTGAACTAGCCCATCTGAAGCGCAGTGGCGCCAACTAAACTCCTCACATCATTTATAAGTTTGATATTCAATCTAATTTTGTATTTGACCACATTTTGATGTCTGTATCTTCTCCTTGTTTTGTTTTCCAACTTCCTGAATGCGTGTGTCTCAGTCGATGACTGCTTTGTCTCTATTTCTATTATGTTGTCCTTGTTTTTCGGAAATAAATTTAAGTCTAACTGAATATAAATCGATTGAAATTATGGTGGTTGGAGGTGGGGTTGACTGGGGGAGGGACATTGTGTTAAATGAACGCGGGTCAGGATGGATTGCCTCTGGAGGTAGTTTCAAGTGGGCTGGGGAGAAGGTTTTCCGGGGAAAAGCTTTCCCCTTTTGCGTTGGGTGATGCACGGAATTATGCCAAGCACAGGGAGCACACTACACAGACAAACTAGTCCGTCCGTAGTAGTAACTTACGGTATAGAAGTTACGTCGCGTCATGAAGTGCCTTGCGCACGCCTACTGTAGCGATCGATGGGTGAGCATTGTAAGCATTAGGCTCGATTCGTCAGTATTAGGTCGGATATTCGCTGTGTCTGCTGCTTGCTTCCTGTTTTATTTGCATCTATCGTTTTTCGTTGCTATTGTTGGTCATTCTTTAAAAAAAAATCCCCAAAAAATCCTACAGTATGTCGTACCCCGTCACAAAGTTGCCCTATGGTCTTCGCCTCCGCCTCGCTGAACTCGCTACGCCATCAGAACGGTATCAGCTACAACATGCCGCCAACGCCAAATCCATCTGCCCACCTCATCTTCAAGCCGTCAGCCACAAAGAACGTCTGAAGGTCGCCCGTAACGATGATGGCACGCTGAGTCTGTTCGCCGAAGTCGAATACGTCCAACAGCCGTTCACCATGGGCAAGACCGAAGTCATCACATGCTATGACACCGTGATCCTCAATGCGGTCAAGATCGAAGACTTGGAAACACAATTTGTGTTAGTACCCTTCCATCTGAAGATCATCAAATGCGACTACAGTCCGCATTTCTTCCAAAGACTGGCTACAATGACGCACGGAAGTCCGAAACACCTGACTATCACGTCATTGGAGGACACCCCACCCTGCTTGGCTACCGTATTCAGTGTGTTTCCGCACATTGAATTTGTGACATTGAAGACGCAATTGTCGCAGTCGTGGATGGCCGATATTTTGGCACATCAAACGGCGAAATTGCGAACCCTGACAATACGCATTGACGGCGAAGTTTTTGAAACTGTCAATTTGGATGAATTGTCAGATTTCATTAAGGTAAGTTTTTTTTAAAAAACTTGTTTAAAGAATTTAGTAATTCTGTGTTTTCAGAGGCAAAGAAAAGAGTTCCTCATAATTTTCCGCATTGGTGAATATATCATCGATTCGAAAATGCAGCGCAAATTGGAACAACATTTTACCAGAACGACGGAAAATACCGAGTCTACACAAATAATCACCCAAGATTATCCGAAGTCCGGTTATTATTCGTTAAAATAGTTTTTAGTTTTTTTTTGTTTTGACTTATTGTGACTGCTTTGTAAACCGGTTTTTGTTACAATAACAACAAATAAAAAAAATTTTTTACGTTTTGAAAAAAAGTTGATCACATTAAACAAGGTTTAGAAAAAAAAGTGCACGTTAAAGGTTATAAGTAAACCAATATGGTTTTGTAGTGTGTTTTTCTTATTTTGCTTGCTTTAAATCTCTACCGAATGCCGGAAAAGGGGATTGGCGGTTCATGATGCCCCGCTGCGTGCGCGTTTTGCACACGGACAAACAAATAGCATGTGCGACCAGGTTGATACGCACCAAAGCATCTGTTTGTCCGTCTGCAAAACGCGCACGCATCGGGGCATCATGACCACCAATCGAAAAGGGGGGGGGGCTAAGCATGGATTGCCTCTGGAGGTTGTTCCAAATTCCTCGCGCATCGATCGTTGTGATCGACAGACGAACGTCGGGTATAAATGTAAGTATGGTACCGATAGGGGCATGTCAATGGTCTACGATTCGGTTGTACAACCTGCATTCGATAAGTTATTAGTACTAACATCGCGTTTCGCTTTCTTCTTTTGCCCGTATTGTTTTTAGTATCTTTGATTGTTACGCAACCTAAAAAAGAAGTGATTGCAGTATCCTTTCCAAAAATTTGTTGCAAGTTTTTTTCAAGTTGCAGACATGCCGTACCCCATCGCCCAGCTACCCTATACTCTTCGATGCCGTTTCACCGAACTCGCCACTCCCGCTGAACGCTACCGCTTTCAAGTCGCCGCTGGCTCTAAAGACGTTTGCCCTCCTCGACTTCAACCTGTTAAAGTTGTGAATTCTTTGACCGTTGACTTTAACACTGATTTTAACAATGCTAATAAGTACTACATTTTAAAAGAATGTTAATAAAGTTGTTTTAATCACAATGTTATAACGGCAGCAAACAAATAAACAAAAAATACAGTTTCTGATACCTACACTTTCATCGGGTGTGCAGCAAGTTTATCATTAACTTCGAGGGTGATCTAAGTCTAAGCGGTCTTTCTGAAAGGCCGAAAGCGCTGTTGGCAAGTATAGGTTGTACTGTGCGTCTTTCAGTGTGTTTGTGTCGCGCAGTTATCGTACTGAAGGTGACCATGCATGCATTTGGAAGCATTGCGCATTACGCAGGGCTTACAAATGGGCGACGATTAGCTTGTTTTTGTTCCTGTTCGATTATATATTCGCTCTGTTTTTTTGCTTTCTTACTTTTTTCCAACACATATGTATGTCTTTTCAGCCGTTACCCGTTTAAACAGTTTGACGAAACTTTCTGAAAAATGCCGTACCCTATCGTCAAATTGCCCTACGGCCTCCGCCGCCGTCTTGGCGAACTTGCTACCCCTGCTGAACGGTATCGCATGCAAGTTGCCGCCAGCAACAGTCACATCTGCCCTCCGAAGCTTCAAAGCATTACATCTGTAGATTATCTAATTGTCTCCAGTCAAGAGAGTGACGTATTCGTCGGGCGTTCAGAAGACTTCCGATATAATAAGAAAAACAACATCAAGGGCCTGTCGCGATGCAATAAGCTTCTGACGTTATATAAGGTTAAAGAAACTGATATGACAATGGAAATCGTCACGTCACAACCAATATTTGTCAATGTTTATGATTGCAAAATAACTCCATCCTTTATCCAGAAAATAGCCAGTGTAACGCAATCAAATGTATCTGCGCTGACTCTATATGGACAGAGTACTATTGTGCCGGCGCACATTTGCTTGTCGACGTTGTTTGCTGCTTTTCCGGACATTGAAAGCATAGATCTTCTCAACGCACTGCCGACTTCTTGGATACCTGATTTGGAATCTCACGAGACAACAAAATTAAAAAAGTTGAAGTTGCAGATGGAAGACGTCGATCCCCTTGTCGGAGTAGACTTTCAGAGATTCTTTAAAGTATGTTTTTTTGTTAAACTTCTAACAGAAACAACTAACTTTTGTTTTTTTCAGAAACAAGCAAAGGGCTTCCAAATGGAACTGCATATAGCTTACTATCCGCCACTTCATCGCGTCCCAGAAATGAAACGAATTGTCGATCAATATTTTGTTGAAAGCAACTATGAGAACGCTGATTTTATTCTCAACCTTCATTGTAGTTGCAGCTATTGGACTTTAAAGACTGATGGATGAATAAACATCAAATTTGATAGCTAAATAATGAATTATATTGAAGTTTTTGCCGCACAATTTTGACTCTTGTTGTATGCCGTTAATACAGTTTGCTTAGAGAAACAAATAAAGAACGCAAAACCATTGCAGATCGATGTCAAACTGGGTGAAAAATTTACAAAGGCAGGTACATAGCAAGTGTTTCTGAACCGTCAGAATACAGGAAATTCAGAAATGTGACTCAAACAGTAGTCAGATTAACGGTTGGCAAGTTGTAAAACAATTAGCGTCATTTTTGTCAACTTTTGGACATTTTGGTCCCGAAGGGTCAAAAATGTTAAGCTAGTTCACTATGAGTAAGTGTTTTGTGACTGCTAAAACATAAGTAATTTAAAAATATCGATCAAACAACAATAAGATTGATATTTGGAAAAGTGGAAAACTACCAGAACAATTTTAGGTTGACTTTTGACAAAATCGAGTTCTGGTAAGTGCAAAAACTTTAAGCTAAATCACTTTGGGCTTGTGTTTCTGAAACGCGAGAACATGAGGAATTCAAATATGTTACATAAATTTTTAAAGGATTAACGGTTTGGAAGTTGTCAACTGATGACTGCAATTTTTGGCCTATTTTTGGGAATTTCAGTCATGTAAACTTCAGATCATATCATTTTTAGTAAATATTTTTGCATAATCCGTGTTTCTAAATTCTTGTTGTGGCCAGGCTTTAATAACGGTTTTAGTGTCTTATTGATTTTTCATTTGTTAATAACGCCTGATTCCCGCCAACAGCATGCGGGTTTGTATTGATTTCCTGATAGAGCTTTTTTCATTCCCTCGCGCACATATAAGTGATGCATAAATAGCTTGGTTTCGTTAGTCGTCGAGCTTTGTCTTCCTTTCACTTTCCGTTTTCTACACCTTTCATTTATTCCTGTCTTATTCATTGCAACGTGCTACTTTTTCATGTTTCTGTCAATCTTTTGAATTGTTATCTTTGTGTTTTTTTTCAAGCATGCCCTATTCCATCGCCAAGCTGCCCTACGGCCTTCGATCCCGTCTCAGTGAACTTGCTACCCCACTTGAGCGATACAACCTTCAAGTTGCCGCGGGCGGTGCTTTTATTTGCCCCCCAAAGTTACAACCTATTCTCCAAATGGCACCAGACGCTCATGGCAATTTGAAAGCTATAAACAAGTGTATGATTAGTTACTCAAACAAGACCCTGCGTATAGCTCCGATGGGCGAGTGCGGAGATCAAGAATTTTTTATTCCAAAATGCAAAATTGAAGAACTTTATCGACCGCAACGTTTGACAATCTACGATGTAAATAATTCAATTCTACCAGGTATTACTCCTAACGCAACCCCAAATATTATTTTGGAACCTGTGAACATTCGTTTTATAAATTGTGCTTATTCACCTAACTATTTCACTGAGTTGTCAAAAAGATTAGACATCACCAGGTTAACTGAGACCGTTTTTATAAGAGATGATGAAGAATGTTTTCATATATCTAATTTTGACAATTTATTTTCCTGTTGCCCTAGTATCATTTCATTGCGAATGTACAATGTTGTGTTATCAAATACATGGATGACTGACATAGTCAAAAACCAGACAGCAAAATTACAAATGTTAGGCATTGGTGCGTTTCAGTCACTCGCGGATGAATGGAACATCGATGACTTTGTCACGTTTTTTATTGTAAGTTCTTGTTTAACAATTTTTAGCGGTTTTAATACACACTTTTTTCAGAAACAAGACAACGATTTCCGCTTGTTAATTGAAGTTGAAGGCGAATTTTACAACTCTATAGTGCTATTTCTCGCCAAAAGATTTCAACGAATGAAAGTTCCGCCTACTTCTGGCCGTAAAATTATTATCAGTATGCCGACAAATCCGGAAGTTTGGTGTTTACGGGAGTTAGCGATGAACGAACCACCTGCGAAGAAACAGAAAAATATGATGGACGAATTTTATGATTCTGCTTTTAGCTAATAAAGTTAACTTTTCTTTCTGTGTTTTTGATAAGCTCCGCCCCCTTTTTGTAAACTCCGCCCCTTTTTCATTTTGAATCGTATTCATGAAATTTGTCATCTTTATTCTCATTATAAAAGTTCCCGTGAGTAATCAATCAAATATCAAATCGGAACAAATTTTGCCCCTACAAACTAATCTTAATATCAGGTTTTGCCATACTGGTCAACAAAAATTAATATCTTTAGATAACAACAAAGAAAAAAAACAATATACATGCATGTGTACCGGCAAGGATTAGGGCGATTCATGGGGCAATAACTATAAAGTAAAGAAAATACGGTAGGCGGATGCCTGACTAGGAGACTCGTAGATTGGGTTCATGGGCATATGGATCCTATTGAAGAAGGCGGCATCTGAAGCCATGCTAGACGACTTCCGACGGCACGACACCATACATTTCACTGTAAATGTCGCTACCATCGCCAAGGATCGTGGAGCCGGAGCTCATTTGGCGAAGTTCGAGCTTCATGGGCAAGGCCGACCTTAATAGGCTCCAAAACAGGTGGTCGGTTTGGCGGAGGCAGCGATTCTTGCGCAGAATCTGACCGAGTTCGTCGTCGAGATCGTTCGGGTGGACGTCATCGCAGAGGATCGCAATGAGGAACTTGTTTTGGAGCTTGGCGAAGAGCTGATGCGATGTTTTGATCTGCAGGGTGCGCCATTCGTTTTCGAGGAAGCTTCGGGTCAGGACCAGGATCAACACTTGCGCGGATTCCATCTGGTTGATGAGATGGTCGTTGACGCTGTGGACATTGTTGTGGTAAGCGTGAGCGCCTTGGCCTTGATGGAGCAAGCAGAGCTGATAGTCTTCGTCCTCGAGGGGCCGGACCAGCCAATCCATGATGCTGGGTTCATCGGCTTTACTGTAGCTGATGAAAGCGTCGTATTGAAGCATGGGTAGGACTGGTAATGGCGAAGTTCCAGGAGTGCCAGTGGAACAGTTGAGTGATGGCGTCGCTTTTTGGTAGCGATGACGGCCGCCTCGGGCTGAGCGGGCGAAGGCAAATAGGACTAGAATTAATCCAGCAATGGCAAAAAAGGCGAAAATGGCAGCAGCAGTGATGAGGACGACATTCCGCTCGGGACCACCACCGAAAATACCGCCGGCTTCGATGGCACAGATGGTCGTATTGGCGTTGGCCATGAAGTCCAGCATTTTCATGGCGTGGAGGTGTTCGCCACGATTGGGCTCTTGGGCGGTGAGGACGGTGGAATCGTTAGAAAGGAAGGATGAAGTCACATTTTCAACGCATTCGAGGTCGTCGACGTCTTGGACACGATCAATGTTGGCTGGAATCCAAGTTTGGGCGGCGAATCTTGTGTAATCGCAATCGCAACGGAAGGGGTTACGTCCAAGATGAAGGAGTGTTTCAGGCTTCAGATCAGTCACGAATTTAGGGATTTCGTTGAAGTTATTTCCCGACAAATCGATATCGACCAAATTTGGAAGCTGATTAATCAATTTCACACCAATTTTGTCAATATTGTTCCCGCTCAGATCGACTTTCTCAATCTTTTCCGCCTTGAAGAATTCATCTCCGCGCACTGTTGTCAGCGAATTCTTTGACAAATCCAAAACCTTCAGCGATGCCAACTCTTTGAAAGTCGAACTGTTAATAGAGGCAACTCCACAGTCGTGAATCCGCAGTTCCTCCAACGTCTTACGTGACATAAATGCATTCGATGACAGTTTCGGCAAATCCAACCCCTCCAGAATGATGTGTGTCGCGTGCATTGGTACATCCTGTGGTTTGAACGCTTTCCCAGCAGTTGAGTCCAAGTTTTTGCACTGAACAATGTTCGTCTTGTAGGACGCATCATGGAAGCAGGCACAACCTTGAGGGCATTTTGAATTACAGTCGCAATTGCCAAATTTGCAGCAGATGCAACCCGGTTCACAGGCGTTGTCGTACTTGCAGAGGTAGTCTTCAGCTTGAAGGGTATTCAAAGCACGTGGAAGTTTGGACACTTGATGGATACACGTGGCGGCTTCAGAATCGATAATCTGAAGACTAGTCGAGCCAGATAGAGACGCAATCCAGGCTAGTTGACAATCACAACTAAGCGGGTTTCCGGCAAGATTGACATGGGTAGTGAGCAGGCCGCTGATCATTGAGGATTCGCTGTCTCGGAAGGTTGTAGAATTCAAAGACTTCAGCTTATTGTGGGTCAAATCGACGGATTTCAGCTCTGGCAAGGATGTAATCGCGCTTTGACCGATCTTGGCTATCTCGTTGTTGTTGAGGTTCAGATATTCGATGGATTCTGGCAAAGTATCGGCTTTGAGTGATGTCAGCTTGTTGTTTCCAAGCTAAAATGACCAAAATTAATTCAACTTTGTTTAAAATAGTTGTTTCAAAACTTACATTAACCCGTTTAACATTGCTCTTACTAGCCTTGTCCAACTTTTCGATCTCATTCCCAGAAACATCCAAAAACATGAGCTCATCCGGAAGTTCCGACCATTTGAGATCCTTCAAGCCATTGAAACTCGCGTTAACAGTCCGAAGTGACCTCACAGTCCTCAACGCATCATCAAAGCCGGACAATCTGTTTTGGCTCAAATCGATCGCCTTCAAATGCGGGCACTTTTCAAAGGCATCGTTAGCCAAGGAATCAATCCGATTCCGGCTCAAATCCAGCTCATTCAGCCTCGGGCAATCAGCGAAAACGTAGGATTTGATCGTGGAGAGCTTATTTCCGGAGAAATCAAGCTTATTGATGTGGGGAAGCTTGCTGAGGACATGGCTGTCGACGTTTTTGATGTGATTGTCATGAAGGTCGAGTGATTTCAGCTTGGTCAGACGACGAACAGCCATGGGAAGTTCAACGAGCATGTTGGAAGCGAGATCGAGACGGGTAAGTCGGCGACTGACGTCGTCAAAGACACCGAGCTCGATGTCGTAGATGTTGTTCTTGCTGAGATGGAGCTCGATGAGGTCAGTGAGACCGGCGAAGACGTCATTTGGGAGAGTTTTGAGCGAGTTGGAGGATAGATCCAGCTGAAATTTGTTAATTCATAATGTTTTTGTAAATACTTTGTTGGTTTTTTGCTTTAAAACTAATTTCGCTTGCGTTTTTTTATTTTTTTTGCCAATTTCGATATACCCTCCTGTGCACGAACTTTGAAATTTCTCACCACAAGTCACCGCAAGTCACCGATCAACTTTTTTGACGGCCTCCTACTCGGCCCCTGGCAGCCAGATTTTGATAAATTTCATATCGAAGCCGGGACTTGTCAGGGGCTATCGATGGAGACCAGAAACGCCAGGATTGGAATCGGAACAGCCGAGAAAATGCCATCCAAAGTAGGCGATCAAAGACCAGGTGCGCGCGAGTTTCAAATTGACCACCCAGGTTTGACAAATTTGCTCTTGGCGAAGCGTCAGCAGCGTCTAGATCCGCTTCTGAATTTCATAAATCCGCCTTGTTTGATCCCTCATTTCATTTAAAAAGTTGCCCTATCAGTCAAGAATCATGATAGAAATGAGAAAATAGCTATAAAAGGGCAAATAAAGGAGGATTTTGACAATCCGGGCGCATCAAAGACCACCCACGTGGACCACCGCAGTGGACAAACTATCAAATCTGAGCGTCAAGTTTGGCACCTTTATTGTTTCTATTTTGGCATATCTTACCTTTCCTACGTTGACCTTACAATAAGAAAGCTATGCCGGTGATAGGGGCACATTTGATAACAAAATTTCGAGGGCGAGTGTCAAATCTGGGTGGTCGATTTGAAACTCGCGCGCAGCTGGTCTTTGATCGCTTACTTCGGATGGCATTTTCTCGGCCATTTCGATTCCAATCCCGGCGTTTCTGGTCTTTATCGATAGCCCCTAACAAGTCCCGGCTTCGATATGAAATTTATCAAAATCTGGCTGCCAGGGGCCGAGTAGGAGGCCGTCAAAAAAGTTGATCGGTGACTTGCGGTGACTTGTGGTGAGAAATTTCAAAGTTCGTGCACAGGAGGGTAAATGACATTTCGAAAAAATTAACCCTGTACCTAGATGATTTCAATTAAAAATTTCCCCTCCCCACTCAACAAACCCAATCCCATCCAATAAAAAAAGAACATGTGTTTCCCCGGAAGTGCCAAGTGCCAAGATTACCCTCGAACTTAATCCGATTACGACTGACGCTGGTCCCATGAGGCTGTTCCCCTGGCCACCGTTTACGACCTCGCTTGACCCGTCGCCTATTGCGCAGACGTTCACATCGTAAAAAACTGTCTCCTCCACCAAACAGGCGATACTAAAAGTGTTATCCAACTGGTCACAGGCCCCCTTATTGTATTGTCAAATCGGACGGGTCAGTTACACAATGACTTGCGATTACGCGTGCCATTCTAACCTAGCCCAGGCCATAAACCTGTCATATCGATCAGGGGAGCTGATTAGTGTAAAATGTGCGGTTTTGCCCCAATCTACAGTACCCCTATCTTAAAATGGTACCTACAGTAAGCCTAATTGGCTACAGTAACAAAACCAAAGAGTTGTCACAACCATTTTTGAAGGAGTGACCCTTCATTTTTTCCCGCATCTGTGTAAATAAGCATACAAAACATAAGGACACACCAAAAAAGACTCAGACGCGCAAGCTTTGCGTGTGGCATAAGAGGGTCCGTGCGCGCCTGTCAGATAGCCATCATCGGAAGCCCCCTTCAAGCTGTCGAAGATCCGATTGCAGGTACTCGAGAAAAAGCCCCCAATCTCAAAAAGGCTCAATATGGCTTTTGTTTGGAGTCGGTTTTGTTTGCGCACGCAATATGGCCATTTAGGCCAATCAGAGCAAGTCACACTTTGACATTGGCAAAAAAAAACCAAAAAACGGCAACTAACCTTTTGCAACCTCGTCAAATTGCTCAATCCCTTCGGCTGAAGCACGGCAATCTGATTCCCAGATAGGTACAGATACAAAAGTGATCCCTGCGACAACTGGAACACCTTTAACGGCACGGCTGTCAGCTTGTTATCGCTCAAGTCCAGTGTTTCCAGGCTTTCGGCAGTCAAACTAAACGGTGTATCGTCTTGAATAAAATTGTCCTTTAAGTTTAGGCTGACAAGTCGGTTTAGTTTTGCTACAGCGGCCGGGATCATCGTCAACTTATTATGAGCCAGATTCAGATGCAGCAAACCCTCTGGCAATTCAACGATTTGAGCAAGATCATTCCGCTCCAAATCGAGTCTCTGGAGTACGCCGACCAGTTTAAACGCATCAGGATGCAAATCACTGAGATGATTGCCGTCGGCTGTGAGTTGCCTGAGGGCAGGATAGGCATTGAGATCATCGGCTGCGAAGGCCTTGATGGCATTGTTGGATAAATCAAGGATGAGTAGTTGTTTCAGAAAGCAAGGACCGAGTCTGGCTCGAGTTAGCGCGTTTCCGGTAAGATTCAGGATCTGAAAAGGATAAAATTACGGTAATTTTGTTGAAAATTGTTTTGGAACGTTTTGCCAAGCTTTATCAGATTAGCGTTGTTTCAGAACACTTTGCCAAGGATTTGCTAACTTCTGCTTTTCATCCCTTTTTTCAATGAATTTCCCCTCTAATGACATGTTCCAATTATCAAACGACCCCTCAGGCACACATTTGTCATAATTCGTCTTGTGCGCGAATGAGATGTGCTTGCGTTCATAAGCCCCCAAGTAAACATGCACAAAGCTGTCGCTCTCGAAACGGTTTGCCAATATTGCGCGCTCCAGACGTTCGAAATGACCGCAATTAATCCGTACTCTCGGAGGCGAGTGTTTTCGGTCTCGGCACCCCCGCGCATGAATAGGTTCCAAGCAGTGCTCCGATGGGCGCGATTAAACTGTGTAATAATTTGTTGGACCACTTCCGACAATGGTTGAAAGCCTGTGGCACTTTGTTCCATTAGACAGATGGAGACAATTCCGCTTTAGGGCAAAATCCGAATTCGATCAAAAATTTACCTGTAAATGTTTATCCAAAGGACAGAACAGCTTATCCGGGACCTCTGGCATGGCAGTTTCCGTGAAGGTCAGCTTCTCTAGTGCTTTCACTGGTTCAAACATGGATTCAGCGAGATTCACATTATCACCTAATCTCGATAAAGTTAGCGATTTTAGGTTTGAAAGGCCTCGGAATACATTGATCGGGATGGAGGTTGTCGTACAATCCTGAAAATTGGTCCCTTTTCATTCCAAACGCATCAAAAAAGTGCCGAAACACCATAAAGACGCTTCAAATTCACTTGAAACAGTTCCTTTTCATCGAAAAAGAAAAGAATATTGTCCCCGAAAAAGACAAGACACTCACCGCAATTCGTAAATCGCGCAGTTGTCGGAAGCCTTCAAACATGTCATCGGCAAAGCGTGAAGTGCCGCCATCCTGGCCACCGCATCGGATGGTCAGGGTCTTTGTGGCATTGGCCGGGAAGCCCGCAAACGTGGTCCCGCCATCGAGACTGCCGAAATCGCAGGTGATCACGAGCTGGTGCGTGTCGACCACATCGGGCACACAGATACATCTAAAAACATGCATCGATTACATAACATATTTCACACTATTGTACATTTGTCGGCACATATGTTTGTTTTTGTTGCTCTCTGCGGCACCGTTAAGGTAAAACAGAACAGAACCAAGAAGTCCATTAGCATTTTGTGTGCCATTATAGACGCAAGGTGTGTCTGGGAAACTGTATCCTGTACGCGCAGGGTCCTGTTTTTTAGATTGAGAATTCCTTTGACGGCACACAAAAGGATTGAATACCGGCCGGAAATGAAGTGCCGGCGGCAGACAAGGTACAATAGAGTGGAAAAAAGGGAAAGGCTTCGATTACGGACGATTGCGCGAGCTTGCGTGAACAAGCTAGCGCGGATCGAGTGTGCCGATATGGTGGATACGGGCAATTTGAGCAGCAGGGGGCCGGGACAGGATAGGATCAAAGGTATGGGTGGTTGGGGTTTCGGGATGATGGGGTAATGGGTCGGGACATATTGGGTTCAAAAGGGCATCGGATTGGATTTTTGAAACTAAATAGCAAGACTTATTGGAAAAAAGTTTGAAAGAACTCCATCTTGTCAAATTCATGTGATCTTAGATTGTTCAAAACACAAAAATTGTGTTAAAAATGCAATTTGATAAAACTCAAAAATGTCAAAAACGCTAAATAACGCAAAAATCATTTCCTGAACAAAACGAAAACAGTTTAGAATCTTCAAAACCCTCAAAATTCCACTCAGGTGTCCATCTAATCCAATCCCCTTTCCAATTTTCCTCCAATAAGTGCCATTGATCGCCTCTAACCCCCACTACGCAACCCTTTCACAGTCCCTCTCTCCATCCTGCGCAATCCCCAATCAAGTGCCGTTCACCTCTCATGCCATCTGATGATCCCCTCCTCGTTTCCATGTCGGCATGACATCACCCCCTCATGTCCGACAAAGCCGAAGCCCCCTTGAAATTGATTTTTGGCACCAAGCATTCCGAAACAATGTCAACCGAGGCTAATAAGGGCCTAATTCATCATCTGTCACCACAAGATGGATGAATTCCCATGTTTGCTACGTTCATTGCTAATTCCACACAATATGCGCACTATGGTCCCTTTTGTTTTCAAAAAGTTTAAAAGTGCCATCGTCGGCTGCAATGTCTCGGAAAGCGGAAGTCTATCTGTTGCCATAATCAAAATGCAAATTTTACAGAGCGCCTCTTCGCGTCGTTGAGAAGACGTATAGCTAGCGGCTTTATAGACAGAAAAGCACCCGATAATATTAGATTTTATAAGCGGAGATGGTCAAAGCCGGCCGAAATAGTGTGAATCCCCTGAGGGCTTCGAGGCGCGCAAGATCTGCCTGTGGCATCGGGGGCGGCAGTACATAAAGGGAGTGACTTGTGGGGTGTTTTGAGATCTGGGGAGCTGATAATTAGGCTTGAAATGCGTTTTTGAAAAAATTAAGAAATGTCGAACGGGGCGTCATTTTTACGAAAAATTCAATCAAGGTGTTTATAACAACAGCAAAGTGCAGATCAAAAATACTCTCTGATGTCAAAAAGATTGTGAAAATAAATGTTTTTACAACACAAAATATCAAAATTTTGCCATTTCCAAAAATAATTTTAATTCAAACCCTGAAAATCAGCCACCCCAAATGTCGCCACCCCGCCACCCCATCGGAAAAGATTCATTACAACCTTAATGGCACCTATTTGCATAAAAACATGTTGAACAATGTGCAAACAGGTTAATCCGCCAACAATGTGGCAATACAAATGTGTTTCGCCCCAGCACTGGTTAAACAATCGCCGGAAGTTTGGATCAGTACGATGCTCCAAACCTGTAAATCTGTGCCTTCCCCTTCCGTGCCCTGTCAGAACATGCTTGCTTTTGTATTTCATCCCATTTAACGGGTATTTAACGGTCCCCAAACCCGATGGGCCATGCAAAATCGGATCGGTGTGCGCGCGCAAAGAACAACTGTCGCGTGCGTGGGCGTCAATCGAGCAACACTTTGTCGATAGGGAGGGCCTTATCTCGGAACACAATTTCCATGTTGAACATGAAGATTTTTTACGAGCTTGAAGACGACCGCAAGAACACGGTTTTCCGGTCGATTGCGCCGTCGAGAGTGAAGTGTCGAAGGTAAATGAGGGTCAAAAATGGTGGGCGACGCCATCTCGAGACAAAAGAGGTGTCTTCTCGGGCGACATTGAATATCATTGGAGACACAAATTCGAGAAGCATGAACATGCAAGATCACATTTCAACACAATTCATGATGACACTTCGTATGGGTGCGCGAGAGGAGCCGTATTGTGTGCCGTAATTTCGAGTGGGAAAGACAAAAAACGGAAAACAAAAGGATTCTCAATAGAAAAACGTGTCAATGGACGCGCTAAATAGCAGTACCTGGCTGCCTCGAGGCTTCCAGACAAAATACAGTACTCAAAAGTTTCAATTTGTAAGTAAAGCTCACCGATCAGGACATTTATACCGAAATACATCATACTCCGGCTTATTATACTCCTGATTCTCATTCTGATCTTTCGGCTTATTATAATCAGGGCCTGATTTATAACGTGCGTGATTCAAAGTGGCATAGGCCAGATTCCAACTGGCAAGCAGCAATATAAATTTTAATGGCGTCATTGTGACGGGTCTGAATGGGCGTCAAAACGCGAACAGGTAGCTCCGTTTGAATGAACTATGATCAAATCGAATGGAATAACGGCGCCGAAATGGACCAAATGCCAAAAATCAGTGCGTAGATAAATGTCGATGGCGAAATGGGTGCGGAATCATTGAATTTGGGGCATGAAGGGTTTTGCGGAGTCTGGAAATTGATTGTTAAGGTTTACTTTTATCAAATTTAGAAAAGCATAAACACGAATCACGACAACAAGGCCAAGTTGAGCTTGATCATGATCGATCGAGACTCCCGATGGCTGGTCACTTATGTGGTATGTACCACGTTAGTCATATCTCGCATCGGCGATGAGGAGGGTGCGAGGTAACACATAGGTGGCAAAGACACGCACGGCAAGGGCATAATATCGGGAAATGGAAGCGGCGATTATCGATGGCAACCACAGGCTCGCCCTTTTCCTCTGTTCAAAGCCGACCGAAACCGGCACATTAGGCGGTAAAAAGCTGGCTGTAAACCATCGGGGGAGGGTGAGGCTGGCACCTTTTTTCTCGGTGCCACCGAAACGGATGGAGGATGGATTTCGTGGGGACGCGAAACCGAGGCGGGGATCAAAGGGAAATCGCCGGCGCGAAAAATGGGTGGGTATCGCCATGATCGACGATATATTGGCAATGGAATTGAATACGATGGGGGTGTTAGAAAGACAATGAGACGATATTTTGGCATAATAACTTTTGGTTTTTGAAACAAAATGTATTAAATGCAAAAATAAATCTCTATCCAGAGCACGTCAAAGTTAAAATGTAAAAAAATCAGATGTAAGCGTCCTCAAAAAACGTATTCTGGTCAAAGCTAGCTACACGGTCAACCTCGGCCGAAGCCCCCACCCTCTGAGACTGCCAATGAGTGGGTGTCTTGTGGCTTGGCTTGGCGCAAGCGTGGACGGAGGCGTGCCCTTGGCGCTGTGCCCGCGGCCCTGCGCGAACTGAAGCAAGCAATGCAACATTGGGGAAGTGCTCGTGGTGGTTGCCATCGGTGAGTAACCAACCCCATTGCCCCATAAAATAGGCTATTGTCACATTGTTACTGCCTTTAATGGGCGGCGGTTAACTGGGGACTGTAAAACAATTTACAAAAACAAGACACTGTTAAAACTATAAAAATCTGCTAAACTTTTTGATCCGTTTTCGTTTAATAGTTTCAAAATCCAATCCCACAATTTTTCCAAACGTCAAAGAATCCCCCAACTAACCCCAAAAGTGAAAGAAGACTGACTTCCAATCCTGAAACTGACTCCAAAAGTGCCTCTAAACCCAGTAGGAGGTCTTCTTTTCATCGTTTTTCGCAAAACAAAAAGTTCCTGATCAGACGGGCAGCCGGCTGTTCCGACGTTTTTCATTCAGATGCAAAAATTGGAGACGGTCATAAATCTTGTGAATGTGAAGCATGCGGCACCAATTAGGTGTGAAACAGGCGGATTGGTGGCGCTGTGAGTTGATTGGAAATGTGGAAATCGGTTAAAAACGATTTGTCAAAGCTGTTTTTGACATTTTTTGAAAATTTGGGACAAAACTTTTTAATTTCAAGATTAAATTTGATAATGATCGCTGACTGTAATTTTCTTTTGTAATTAAAAAAGTTCAAATTCCAAAAGCAAAAAAACAGTTTTTAACAAAAAAATACCGTTTCCATCTCCACGCAAAACGTAAAACGTGATCAACCACGCAAACAGCTTACTTACCCTTCTCAAGCTGCGCAAAAATAGCCCAAAAAACCTGATGGCAATCAAGTCAGTTTTCGGAATAGAGAATCGAGCACGCCAACTACCGACACTGTGCTCATGCATCATGTTGACAGGCCATGCCTGGGTAATGGTGATGCGAGGAGTTTGCAAGACAGATTATTGCACCTCCTTAAGGGGATTGAAAAACGAACGAACGACGACAACCAATTGGTCGGCCCCGAGAATCGACAATCGACAAACCCCGATTTTGATTCGTATAATCCAACATGATCGTGAAGAAGGTGGTTGGTGACAGCCGCGTTGCGTGCGGATATGTCGTAATCGATCTACGGACGGGATTATGGAGGAGCCTACATGCTATTAGCTAACGGATATGTTGAAAAAAGTTGGAAAAGACATTGGATTGGGGATTTTAAGGGTTTTGGTTTGATGGATTTTTAGTTTTAGATGGTTTTGAAAGGTGAAATTGGAAAAGTGTCGCGATTCTGGGATTGCATTTTGAAATAAGGCAGATTTCTTCACACTTTTAGGGGTTTAGTAAGTGAATTAAGTGCCTCTTGAGACAGACAGGTAGGTAGAATTAACCATTTCTGGATTGAAAGTCGAATGGGAAGGCTGACTCACTTTTTTAATGGACAATAAAAGAAAAAAGTCAAGTGTGGATCAGGTACTCGGGCTGAGAGGGTCGATGAAACCCGTTTTAGGCCCTCATATTGATCCCCGGAGGCGCCACCTGAGTTCGCACATCATAAATTTGGGCGAATAATCGTTGTCGGCCGCCGTTTGGGTCGAGGAGGCTGTCAATAGACCGCCACCAGCTGCCTTTACAGATCCATTAAAGAGGTAGTAGGGTTTTCGCCGATGCGATCCAACGCGATGCAATTTTGAATTCAATTCAAAAATTTCGATTCGATGGACACAGGTTCGTTCAAAGTTTCGATTTGCTCACGCACGCCTGGACAGTGACAAAAGACAGCCAGCGGCAATGGTGAACGCGAATCATACAGCGGTTGCGCGAGATCGTACAGGAACAAGACTCGCTGGAGCCCTGGAGACACGGGTTCAAAATTGAATGAATGATGATGTGATCGCGGATGGTGACAGTTCTCACATTTCGGAAGGGGGAGGGAAACAAATTGTTGCGGATTTGTATGGATCGGATACGCGCATTTGGGGGATGGTCACGGTGGGGGTTGCCTGGGGGCGACATTTGAGTGTGGGGGTTAAATTTGATTAACTTTTTTGAGAGTGATTGAAACTGTTTATCCTTTTACAATTTAGAAAGTTATGATGTGATGCACGATTTGCAAAAATGATATTTTCTAAAACAAACTTTGCAGAAAAAAATTTATAATCAAAAAAGAAAATTCTAAAAAATTCCAGTCGGAATTCCCAACTTTTGGGCAACACTAAAAACTTTTGCTGGTATACTACTTTGTCAAAAAAAACTAAAAAAAAGTAAAATTCACTCCCCCACAAACTTCCCAACCACCCCCACCTCCCCAACTGTCGAAGAAGGCGGAATCGCCTGACCATGACTCAGAAACTTCCCTCCACGGCAACACGCTGACCGCCCGCGAAAAGCACTATAGTTAACACTCGGCAAAGGTTAGAAGCCGACTGCAAAAACAGTCACTGTTCAGTCATCAGGGGCAAGTTATGCCTCGACAAAAGCGGCCAACTGCTCCGTAACGTCGACCTTACAACCAAACGGGGGGTTCCATTGTGATTATTTTTTAATACATGCATGCATGTTGTGATAATGGAAACTGCTGGCGTCAGCTTTCAAAGCATACGAAAGAAAAAAGTGCTTCAACACGGGTTTTCAGAGGTCGTGAACTTGCTTATGTCAGAACCTCGTAAAACGGCAAGCAGGAGATTGCAGCTGTTTTCGGGTCAAAAATATTATGCAAATTGGCACAATCAAGGAAAGAGAGGGAGGAATGTTGGCGCTTTTTTCGAATGGCAAACGTTGCTGGTTGCTTTTAACACCTTTTCCGTTCTTCAAAGTCGGAAACGAGCGTCTCACTTGTGAATCTTGTGGAATTTTCACACCTCTAAGTGGTCCGAGCATGTTCATGATCGACGGGGGGCTGTGTTCGGACGGAAATGCTGACGGTGAGACAATGGTCAAGTGGCATCATGCCGCGCGGATGGCCGTTGCAAAGCAGAAAGGTGTATTCAAATGCGCGAACAAAAGTTTCCAAAGCTCCGCAGACAGTTCATAGAAGGCTGTAATTGGCTAATCTGCGCGTATCGGCGTTTCCAAAGTGACGCAACAAGGGAAGTGTCAAGCCGGGAAGGCACTTTGACTTTGGCTTTGCTATTGTAAGTTGGCTTTGGGGTGGTTTAATGAGATATCGGCGAGGTGGGTTACTAATTAGAGACAAAAACGTAATAACAGCTTCAAACTGAACGAGTTTAGTTACAAAATAGAGCGCCAAACTTCCAAATAACTCTCCAGAATGCTGTGAATCATCGAAAAAGTTTGCCATGACCAAATTTGCAGCGTTAAAGAACACGTGAAACGGTTAAATTAATCGACACGTTTCAAATGCCGGTATTACGCATACATTTTTGGAAGATTGAAGGCAGACAGGCAGACTGTTTTCACAAGTAGCGTTAAAGGAAATACAGAAGACGGGCCGGCAGAGGCGCGAAGAAAGATTAATGACGCAAAACCGGGGTGAAGAACGCCCGAAACGAGCATGCAAAGCGAGATACAGGTTGCAACGTGATGTAAAAGTTTTGAAAAAGGCCTTCAGGCGGTTCGGCCACTTAACCCGACGGACAAAAGACAACCACCGAAAAAAGGGCTGCACATGGTAATGACCTTGGCTTGTGCCGCCTTGATGGAAGTGCAAAAAGTCATTATTGGGTAAGTGGAGAGGCAGTTGAAAAAGGGTTTAATTAAAAAAAATAGCTGTTGCAGTTAGGGGAGAGATGAGGGTGACTGATTAATACTGTTCGGCAGCCGCTCAAGTGACATTTTTAGATCTCAAAAAACGCTAAACAGTTCAAAAATGCAACAAATATAGACTTTTTAAACAAAATTCTTGACAAAAAGTATAACAAAACGCTTTACTGGTCAACTTATGC
This sequence comes from Panagrellus sp. LJ2284, assembly GCA_024447225.1. Lineage (NCBI taxonomy): Eukaryota > Metazoa > Nematoda > Chromadorea > Rhabditida > Panagrolaimidae > Panagrellus > Panagrellus sp. LJ2284. The sequence goes on from JAMRYC010000009.1 coordinate 1,924,317, forward strand.
CAACCCATATCCAAGTTATACCCATTTTTTAACTTTGTCTCCAAAGCCATCTCAACCCATGGCCCAGAAAACAGTCAATGGCACCCACGAGAGTTGGGTTCATTGATTAAAAGAATGCCGCCATGGACGGTGAAAGTTTTCACGTCCCTAAAAGGACATTCATCCCTAAATATGACTAAAACTTTGCCGAAACTTCCAATTTTCGGTCAAAAGCCAACCAAAAACCAACGCCATTGAACGCCAGAACTAACCAAAACATAAACATTCAATCGCCCAATGCACCGCAATAGCCCAGTCAGTTACAACCCGAGACCCGCGCCGTCGAGACTGACTAATGTTAATGTAAAATGTGCTGTTGACTCGAAGCTCCGATCGCCTCAGGCTAGGCAGCTTTGCCAAAACAAGGCCAAAACTTTTCCTCTTCAGTGCATTGATGACTCATTTTTCGAGTTGATTGTTGAAATTTAAGTAAAAAAAACCGCAACAAGTCAGTTTTTAAAAAGTTAGAGTATCACTTGATCGATGAGTGAGAGTTGTTGTCAATGTCAAATGGCAACAGAACAGGTACACAGGTTCCCAGATTCGGAATGACTGATGCGAGTCAATGATGACAGGCGCATCGATGACTCGCCTTCCGGAAGCTGACTCCCGATTGTTAGTGTGTGTATGTATAGGTTAGCTGGTATGAAATAACGTAAATTGAGACGATGAAAACTGTTTTCCGTCTTCGTCGCGGAAAAGGACGATTGATATTGACGCGAACAAATGGCGATCGCGATCGAAAACGGGTTCCAATCGAGTTTATTATGAGAAAATTTGGCTATCATTTGGGCGTTGAAAGGTTGAACAAGACCGTTGAAAGTTGGTTGTGGGAAAGTAGCAATTTGGAAGAACTGGAACAATTGCCAGGCAAAATGTTCTGACATGTTTTATCAGTCACGTAACTTGTGGATAGGGTTGAAACATAATACATCAGTCATTAGTTCTGACAAGTTATTTATATGTACCTCGAGCGAGTTCCCTCAGGGCAAAAACCAATCTCAGGGAGGATGAAAACGTAAAAATGTAATGGATGAGGGAGGTTAAAGTCGAAATCTTGGAGCTAAGTGAGTCAAATGATGTTAAACGGCAACGTAACGACCTTTTGTCGCCGCAGGGCAGGGCTGTTGGTATACCAATGGCCCGATCAAAGTTGCAATTCGAATGTGAAACGAAACAGCTTTCGTGACAATGGCCGCGGATCGCAACTGCCCTGAGGGGTTTTGGGGTTGGTAAGTTAGTGTGATGGATTGGCAGGTTGGTTGAGGGGGAAATGTGGCTAATTAAGTGAAATGAAACACTTTTTGAAAAAAATTACAAAACTAAAAAAAAATCTAATTTTACAGAAGAAAAAATTTTGCCAATTCTCTCGAAAGACAACATTCGAATCAAAAATCTACCCTAAAACTCCACCCCAACCCACCGTAAAACTAACAGTACAATCCCCAAGTCACCCCTCCAAAATGCCTTCCCCACTGCCATTAAAAACCCGCTAAATGGCCTACGCTTACAAAATCGCCAAAAAACGTTCCTCCAAAAACATCTGTCCATCTTCTAAAACATAACAGCAAGTTTTTTACCACCACATTTCGGCGTTCGGCTGCCACATGTCCTCATCGGTACATCCGTCAGTCAGTCGAACTCGAAGGAAGCGATGAGTCAATTTGAGTGCCCTTGGCCATTGGGCGCCTTCCAAAACCCCTTCCGGAAAGCGGGGGAAGCCAAGAACAAGCCTGGGGCACTTTCTCGACGTTTTTTGTCGGTTCTGAGGTTCCGATTGACTCCTCCTGTGAACCAGGGCCACGCCGTGGTCAGTTTAGAAAAGGGGAGGCCTATTTTGCGAACAAATGTATACACGCCAAAAAGAGGCATTTGTTTTTGACCGGTGTAACGGAATGAATTTTCAGAAGGTCTAAAGGGGTAAAGATAGATGGTAGTGATTAAAAATAGATGAGGTTTGGACGTCTGGGGAGATAAACTGTCGAATATACGATTTGTTTTTGGAGGGGAAGTGAATTTTGGTCTCAACACGAATGTTTTGAAAGTTGCAATTTTGAAGAATTTTGAATGGAAAAACTTGTTTTGACAACATTCAAGCATAATTATGATGTTTTGACGTCATTTTCGGCAAAAAACGTTCAAAATCCAAATTTGGGTCCCGCCACGAAAATGCAAAAACATCAAATTTGACGCTAAAAACGCATTTCAAACAGCAGACAATACGTTTAAGCCTTATTGCATGAACAAACAAACACGTATGTTCCTGTGTTTACCATATTTACTGTGCCCGCCCACGCACTCGAATGCCCTCCTCGACGGAACGCCATATCGATGCAGGTTCAAGTGTTTGTGTGTGCCGGATCACCGACCTGGATCAGCTGGAATGCAAACAGTCAAAGCCCATAAACGAATGACAAATCGGAATACAATAGGCATCGAGCCAGGCGACAACGAGCGACAGCCATGTTCCGTGAAATACATGCAAACCCGAAGCGCTGCGCCATGGTTTAGTTTCTTTTCACTTTCTTCTGGTGAGCAGTTTTTGGTGTTGAGGGAACGTGTCTGCAAACAAAGAAGATCGTTGTCAAATAGAGGCATTGGAAAAAGATACTAAACATCAGGGGGATCCATGGAGGCATCAAAAGGGGTAGGAAGTACGGTAAACGCGGTCGAAAAGTGATAACCATTAACGATATTTGGTTGGAGGGGCAAACATGGGTTATGGAAATGTGAGTTAAAGTTATTGAGAAGGGTGTGGGGATGTTATCGACGGCTTGGAAGTTTTTTTGTGGTATGAAAATACGCGCGAAAAAAGTTTTGGAAGGGGTAGAACGAATGCGACATTTTATGACAAAAATGAATCGTAAGTAATTTGTATTTCAGTGGAACTCGGGAACACAATCTTTTCTATTTTGATAAAGTGTATAACAACAATTAATATTTAAAAACGCATTCTGCCAAAAGAGTTTCAAAACAAAAATATTTAACATCACGCTGGCTCCCCCGAAGCGCTTAAATGTCACACACCCCACCTGACGGTCCACCCCAACTTTCGTGCCAAGACCAATCACACCATTTATTCTTTTTTAACCTACTACCAGCTGACGCCCCTATTGCTACTACCGAAACCCCCAATTAGGACCCCTTTGTACTCCATGAAAAAGACATTGCGCCTGTCGTTTTCGTTTTATCGTAACAGAAAAACAATCGCAATCAAAAAACGGAACTGCCTGTTCTTTCGCGACAGTCGGCGGTCGGGGTGGCTTCCGGCACTTCCGGAACCACTTGGACTTGCCCTCCTCACGCACTCGAAATCGAATGGGAATCGGTCTCGGAGCCAGGCCACCCAGTGTCGAGAGTGTCGCAACAATGGCACTTCAAGCGAAGAACGGCGCGAGGTCGCGCGCCAAAATGTATATTCGCTGATCACTTGAACCGCGTGGGCGATGTGATTGGGTTTTATGAATGGTAATGGAACACATGGATATTGCATTTTCGATGGGGTAATGAACATTTGGGCGACATTTGAGAGTAATATTAAAAAGAAAAATCGAATTAAATGAAATTAAAATGTGTGTTGTCGCAAAAAATATCAATACTAACGACAGATCGCAATAAAAAAAATTCCGTTGAAAAAGAAACAAACCAAACTAACAAAGCCCAACATCAGCGACCTGTGTGAAACCATAAAGAAAGACTTACGGAAGTTTGATACAAAAAAGAAGAAAGCGCCAAAGATAGGTTGTAAACATGTCACATTGGCACGCGCATTACCGACAGTAGTCCTTTGATCGGAGGTGAGATAGTAAAATGTGTTTTGGCCGACAGAATAACAGTGTCTGGAGAGACTGTGAAAGCTACCGGGGGCACTGTATGCGCGGAAGGGCTTGCAAAGTCAAAGGCCCAGGATGGGAGAATGGAATGTGGGAATTTGAGATAACAGTTGCTTTTGGAGTTGCTTTGGTGATAAAATGTGTGAAAGATAAACTCATCCTTGCTTTGGCTCCTAAATAGCTATATCTTTTGCTTCGGGATGGGGTGCTGCCGAGGTTTGACATTGAGCAAAAATTTTCATTTTTTTATTTTTTATCGAAACTGTGTTCTTGTCAGCAAAAATTTTTCGTTTGGGTAAGGAAAATACATATGCAAAGATTCGGAAAACGAAATTCAAGGAAAACCATTTAGAACAAAAAAATTTGTAAACGAATCCACGAAAAACCACCCCGCGCACGTCGCCTTCCCCCTCCCGCAAGCAACCCCCATCCTGCCACTGCAAATTAACAATGACCCTGTTAATCACACCTTTTTAGGCAGTCAGTAATGTGACCCGACGCGACAGACACCTCCTGTTGCCATCTGCATCTGCCAGTCACCGAAATCCCGCGCAATGGCTTATCCCACGATCCCGAGCAACCGGTTTTTTGGTAAAGCTTGTCGGAAGCGACAACGAAGATGGCCCTCATTGAAGCGGAAGACGTTGGTTATCGCCGCTAAAAACGATCTAGGATGCTCTACTCAATTTCATAAAGCTTACCACACTCTGGGGCCGCGCGAGTCGCGACATTACAGACTCCACATCCGCAACAATTGACTTCCTGTCGCTTTTGCGCAGGCCAGGGGAGGGCACGGCTGCCATGACAATTGTCGAACGTTTTTCGAGGATAGATACTTCATCGACGACAAGCTAGGATGGGCAGTTCATTTGCTCATTTGCATGTCTGACAAAAACGTCATGCCGCGGTGACTGCGCGAAGAGGGGTACTCATGGCCAGCGGCGGTGAAGGGTGGAGGCCGATCAGCAGGGGGTGGTGGGAAGCTAATGTTCATTGGCAAAAAGAGACGTTGATGAAGTGGGAATTAATTCAAAAGTGACTGTAGAGTATGTATTTGCATTTTTGGGTTTGAAAACGCGGAAAAATGCGTTTTTAAGAGGGTGGTGAAATTGAGCGATAAGTTATACAAACAAAAATTTATGAAAACAACAGTATGTGGCAGATTAAACAGGTTAATTTTTTCTAGTAGGAAAAAACATACAAAAATTATTTAATTTTAAAAACAAAATTCTTCCAACCTTAAAAGTGACAAAAAAATTTCTAATTGGAAGAAACCAGATCATTCCGAAGAAGTCGCATTGCAACACAAACATGCTACCCCCATCCTATTCTTAAAAAAAGTCAAATTAAACGACGAAAACACCCATTTAATTACAGAAGCCAGTCTCAAATGACCCGTATTAACCTTTTCTACCATTCATTGAAAACAGAAGGTAATAGCAGAAGGCACAGTTCGCGCAGCAGGTAGTTCAATGACACTCTCGCGGATGACAAAAACACTGCAATTATAACGCATACAGTTTACATTTTACGTATGGAAGATGGATAGCAGCCATCCACAAGGTGTGAGGAAAAGTCGAGAGTCTCGGGAGGGTGACCGAAGGATGGCATTGTGTTCGCGGATCTCGCGCAAGGTGTGAAGGTTGTGCGCGGAAATGGCAACTGTTACTTTTGGGGAAGTGTTATTTGAAACTTTTCGTAATTGAAATCTGCGACAGGAGACTTACTTTTTGAACAAAACTTTTCTATCAAAAATCTAAATATTATATGTAGAACGACTTTCAAACATTTTCGAAGCATTTTGCAAGTGTAAAAACAAAGTCAACAAAAAGAGCAAAAATAGCATGGCAATTCGCCAAGTATCCATCCACATCCGATTTAGATGGACATCACATTGCAGACAGCTCAAAGCTGTCACGGCACGCGCATCCATCTCGGGTATAAAATTTGCATTTGTCTAATTGGAAATACATGAACCCACTCACATCACAGCCATGTCCTGAAGGGCTCAACCCAACCCAAACCACGCCCTACGGCAAGCATCACATCTTGAAGGAGTGCGATGACAAGTGAAATAGAAGCATGGCCAAGAAAGACGCGAAGGATGGCGTAATCAAGAAGTCGGAGGGGAGAAATGACCTGCCAAGAGGCATCTGGCATGCATGAGTTGCTGCGTCTTTGCGAAGCGGGTTGTGGACGGCATTTGTGGAGTCAAATAGTAAACTTTGGAAAGCATTGTTTACTATTTGTTGGGAGAACAGCCGTTTTTAGTGAAGATATTGATATGGTCAGAGACTCCGCCCCCTTTTATAATGTTAGCTCGCGATTGCGACAGGAAACCCGGCCAACTTCCGGTCATTCCACTGGGCGCCGCCGCCGGGCCGGATTCACCTAATTGGCCCTTCTCGCGACGGCAAGAACTTCTGTTTCCTGTCGCGGAGGGGCTCAGATTGTCATACATAGGCATAGAGCCCCTGCAGGCATGTGCATTGCGTTGGAAAAAGGGAGTGGATGCCGTTCGTGACTATGTCTAATGGTCAGTTTGGGGTGGATTGGGTATGCTTGGCTAAAGATAGGGGAAGAAAGATGCCTGAGGACATTCATCGACTTAGGTTTTCATTCAGGAAAAAGCAAAGCGAAACGGTTTCAACAAGTTCCAACTTTCAAGCCTTACGCCACACCACAATGCCCTCCGGCCCTGACAACAGCCACCCGACCTCCAAAGACCCTTGACCGTTGCCGAGTGAATGGACAATGACCATTAGTACATTGTAAAAGCGGCCCCCTTCGACGACGACTCCCATCGGCACAAAAACCTGTGGAAGATGGATTGCGCAAGGACAAACCAGCCACGAAATTCACCATTTCAGACAACTCCACCGCCAACAGCCTTACGAAACCCTTTGTAGTTCATTTCAAACAAAACGAAAACAAAAAGTGAAACCCATCAAAAATGCATACCCTTCATGTAAATGCCCTGAGGGCAGTGACACCTGTAACCCAGTGCAACGGGCAGGGATTAGCCCAAAGGTGAACGCACTTTGTCCCGATTTAGATGTAGTAGATTTATGGCTCGCTTGAAATGGCCAAATGGTCAGTTGCTGATGTATTCATGGGGTAATGGAAGTGGCTTCATTTACAGGTAATGGAGTCCATGAAAAGCGGAGCCAAGTCACCCGGAAAGAGTAAAATGAGATGGGAAGTTGCACCTGTTCGATGACTTGATGAGTTTTGGGGATAATTGGTTGAAAATAATTTAAAATTTGGGGTAAAATGTTTAAAAAAAAAGGGGGGGGGGCACGAGAGCGACATTTGAATGCTAACAAAAATTGTTATTTTTTGTAATATGTGCGACAACACCTATATGAGTTTCTCAGATATGTTTAAAAATTGCACAAAAAACACTTTTTAAAACCAAAATTTTTATAACTGTTAAAACCTTTGAAAAACTATAATTCAACATTTTAAATGAAACCAAAAAAATGCCGCTTTTTCCAATGCATCGGCCACCACCTACAGTATTTTCCAAAATGCCAAAAAATTGAAATCCAAGTCCACCACCTAATCAACCATCAACCCTAATTAGGAACAAGTAAGATTGCGAACACCGTCGAAAACAACCCGCAACGCCTACCTGGTCGGCTAAACCGCGCCGATTGGCACCGGCTTTGAACCATGTGCGCGAAACGGTCGCGCATCAGTGCGCTCACAGCTTGTGTACTACATGTGCACGATGACCATACCATGCCGACGCCTCCGACCTCAACACGGTTGCGAAGTAACGAAGTAACGGACACCTCATTAGAATAAATGAGACGTTTTTGCGGGCGACGGAGGCAGGGCGGTTATAATTGCCCTTCCAGGAGGTCCTTTGGCGCCGGCGTTCACGCGAGAGGAGAGGACTTTCCAGATGATGAGCTGCTTTGAAGGGGTGAGTGGCAATAACGGTGTCAGTGGTGACCGGCACAGTGCCCTAGTCTTGGTGGTTATGATGGGAAAACGGGGCAAAAGTTGGAAAAAGAGGGGAAAAGATAATTATGAAGGGTGTCAGGGTTGATGACACGGGGTGGACATTGGTGTTTGATTTGGTTAAAGTTGATTGGAATTACAAAAATATTAAAAAATGTTATTTTTTTTTAACAAAATTCTCAAATAAGAACCTCCAAGGCCACAACCTGTCACATTATAGAATCCTCATCCTTGACTGGTCCATCACAAAGAAGACCTCCCATCTCGGCACGCTATTGTATTATCTGCCAGCCTCCTACTGTATGGAAATGACCGTGGAGCACGATATATCGCGGACATTACCCACCCTAAAGACAGCCATCTGTCAAAACGGATCCATGGCGGCACTATTTTCGAAAAAAACATTCACACAATGGAGCCCCCTATCGCCGATAATGGCCCCTGACCAATTTCAGGTGTGCCGCCAATCGTCACCCATTTCCATCAGGCCTGGTTGACTGCCCCAAAAGCTTGCACGCATCGCGCGACCCCAAAAAGGTCATAAGTCACACCAGCCGGGATTGGCGAGATTTGCGGGAGCGGAAAGCAAATCCACGAAAATCCACCATCACGGCATTGTAAAAAGAGGTGTCAGCCGCGACACCGATGGACGGCACCTGTCAACAACAACAACAATATCGGTGAAAGTCAACTTGAATGAAAAGTAGCGCCATCAAACATGGGCATTAACGACAATTTTCGGCATTTTCAAGGGTTTAGCAAACTTTTTAAGCAAAGAAAACCCTTCTTAATGCAAAACAAGTAAATCACATCTTTGAGAATGGTTAAAGAAAACGAGTGAAGCTTGTGCAAGGACGAAATTTGTCAAATTCAATTGTTTTAAGACGGGAGCGGCATGTTTTGCCTTTGAAAAGGCATGAAGGGTACACGCAAGGGAAAACAATGCGCCTCCGGCCATGCCGACATTGAAGGATGACAAGAGCTGTATTAAATTGAAGGTTTTACGACTTTGAGTTGTTTTGAAAACTAAATTTTAAAAAATCAAAACTTTTTTCTTAAAAATTATACTTTTCCATCTTATTTTCAACGTCAAACTCGCTAAACATAAAATTAACAAAAATGTGAACACAAAATTTGCATAAAACTACAGTAACCCCAAACCAGAAACACCCCAAAAACATCAAACCCTCAAAAAGTGAAAACATGTCAACCCACAAACCCCTGATTAGGAACACCCGCATCAAATCCCGTCCGCGACCCCGGGGACACGTCCGCGATCACACGCCTGATCGCATCTGCCAGGAAAACAAAATCGCAGCGCGTGTTTGACGCCTGCGGCGACGGCCATCATCAGTGGGCACACCACTTTCGCATGTGCGTGCCTGTCTTCGGACCACCCGTAGGCAGTCCCGAGAATCTGCGGCGATGATAGAGGAATGTACAACTTGTTATAACTGTCAGGGATTGTGGGGGCAAAGTGTGTACAATACTGACAGCCTGCGGGTGTGCGACAGGACAGTCGTTAAAAGTGTCAGCCAGTGGCACCGCGCCGATTAATTGTTATCCGTTTGGGGGATAAGTGAAAACGGTTGATGATGGAAAGTAAAGGGGCGGGGTCGAGATTGAAAGTTGTTCATTTTACAAAAATTTAGCATCTTTAATTAAAAAAACAAGGATATAAGCAGATCTTCTCAAGAAAAAAGGGCGGGTCTTCCAAAGCCGCATTTACAACTCGTACAGTTCGTCATTATCGATCGATGCGCATGCTTGTAGCCTCCAACAATTGCGCAGGTGCATCGCTTTTTCCCTTTTTTACCATCATCTTTTGCTTTCCGCGTTTTTCATTCACATTATTACATTTTGCTTTCCAGAACTACGTTTTAAGTTCAACAATCCAAGTATGCCATACCCCATTGCCACGCTGCCCTATGGTCTTCGATGCCGTCTCACCGAACTCGCCACTCCCGCTGAACGATACTACATTCAAGTTGCTGCAGGCTCCAAAAACATTTGTCCTCCTCGAATTCAAACTGTTAAAGTTGTGGATTTATTAGAAATCAAAAGAAAAGGTGATGCCTTGGTAGTGAAAACTAACTGGTCATCAGAAAAGCCATTTGACATTAACAAACTGTTTTATTGCAACAAGGATATCACCTTATATAACCTCAACGAAACAGATTTGACGATGGAAGTAGTTACGTCACAGTTAAAGTTTCTAAGTATTTATCGTTGCAACCCAACTCCAGCGTTTATCCAGAAAGCGGGTAACGTAACGCGTAATGTGAAATGGCTGCGCATTGTTGGGATGGGTTCGGTTCCAAAGTCGGTATCCTTATCGACGGTATTGGAAGCGTTTCCGGACGTTGAAACGTTACGTATTGAATACCTGTCGGCGACTTCGTGGATGCCAAAATTAAAATCGCAGCAAACTACAAAATTGCAAACGTTACTTATGTGGACAGAAAACATGGATGTCTTTATAGGTTTGGACTTTTTCATGTTTTTTAAAGTAAGTTTTTGTCCAAAATTCAACTAAAGCGTAACACAATCATATTGCAGAGACAATCAGAAGGATTTCGAATGACATTAATGTTGGAACATTTAAACGACATCCATGAAGAATTTGAAAAAACATTAAGTGCATATTTCATTCCTGGAGAACGTCTTTCTCCTGACTTGACAATTTGGTTTAGATATTGTATTAAATACTATCAGTTAAAACAATGTTAATAAAACGTGTTATGCGTTGCTTAAAAAATTTCAAACTTTCAACATCTGCTTAGAATTTATTTGTGAAAATCGGAAATAACGAGATAAAACTTTATTTTTGTTCAACACAGTAAAAACGAAAAGTTACTGTGGACGATGTCGCAAGTCCACAACGACTCGGTAGAACAGATTTTTGCTGGCCTTGTAAAAGTCGCACAGATTCAGCGCTTTGAAAAGACGGTTACAGTCTTCAGAGCGTTCGGATTCACGTTCAGGTTCAGGCAGCTTTTCATCATCGTCAAAACTGCTGGTGCTGCTTGATGTTCGTAAGTCAATGTCACCATCGTCGTCAGTGTATTCCACAGTTGCGTCAGTAATCGGCTCTTCAGACGTCGAAGTAGATTCAATTCGAGCAAAAATAAAATCATTTTCTTTTTCACGATTCTTGTGCGAGCTGGTAGCCTCATATTCTACTGTTTCGTCTGAGTCAGAGTCACTACTTTCGGTAGTTGCAGTTATTTCGTCATCGTCGTCGTCGTCGTCATCGTCATCACTGTCCTCATTGCTGTTTATGTTTACGGTCGATGGACGGCTTGAAGAACTGTAATGCCCACTCTTTTCAGGCATCGTTATATCGGGTTCTGGTGATGTATGAGTTTCATCAAAAGGGTCGACGAAGTAAGTACCAGGCTCGTCTTCGAAGGTAGTAACAGGTCGAACGTCATTTTTAGTAACAGGTCGAATTTCGTCTTTTTTGTCGTTGGATTTTCTCTCGCCACGAACACGTGGATTCTGCTTCGAACCATTGCTGCTTTTATTCTTTTGATTGTTTAAATCTGGATTATGAGTCTGAACTTCATGATACTTGTCATTGTCGACGTTATATTTGCCTTTCTGCCCTTTGGACCCAACTGTCCGTCGACTGTCCTTCGGCTTGTCAGATTCCAAGCTATCATTAACCTTAGCCTTCACCAAACCTTTCGACGAACCACTTTTTGACTTCGGCTTTACAACAGCTTTTCCATCACGTCCTTTTTTATCGCCAGAGATGCCAACACCAACATCCTGATCTTTTACAAGACCTTTCTTTAACTTTGACGGCTTAACTTTTTCTTCTGCGGCTTCCTCAATACTGTAATCAGCGTCATTAACCTTGAAAGTGGCAACAGAGACACATATATAAAGTAACACAAGCGCACTAATACCGTGCATACTAGCAGCACTTTCTGACAATAACTTCTTTTCTAAGCATCGAATTCGTCATTTATAAGGTGACAAACTTGTGAACCACAGTCATAAAACACGAAGTCACAGCAATTCATCGTAATAAAAATGCCCAGATGCAACTTTGTTATCTTTTCAAGCTTTGATTTCCATGACATTTTTTATTGCTCTTTTCGCCTTATAAAGTGTGTTTTATGTCGTCGTAAAACAAAGTTTCTGACATTTATCTTGTTCCTGGTTACATATATTATTTCAAAACAAAAAGATATACTAATGTCTTGGTAAACACAAAGTAAAATTGTCGTGACGCTTAAAAATTGTAACCTGGCCACGTTTCGTATTTCGTTTTAATTCGCATTTACAAAGACTTCTAAACAATGACAAACCCTGTCGAAATTTGAAGCACTGGTATAAATACAAACAATCAAAAAGCAAAAATAAAAGATGGCTTCCGCACAGCGGCCATAGTCGCAGACAGTCAAAAGTGTTAGGGACCCATAGGAGGATCCAGCCCTACAATATTGGGGTCTGTAGGTTTCGGATTCTGGAGATATGGCTTCTGAAACTTTTTGGAGCCGCTTCAGAAAAAGGTCGTTCCGGGCATCGCAGACCCTTGATTTTTGGGGTTCCCGATGCAACTTTGAGCTGGGAGAACAATGCCATACTCGAACTTTGTAAAAAGTGTCATTAAGTATTGATTTTTTTTTTTAATTTCATTTAGATAGAACTTTTTTCTTTCACGGACGGGAGCTGTTCTGCATTTGTCATTTCGTTGATCATCTTTTTCTGTATCGTTCAAAATAAAAAAATTACCGCCCGAAGAACGATTTGATATTAAAAGTAATAGTTGTATGGGAGAAACAAGCCCTGTGCTAGTGTAAAAAGCGCGCTCGCGACGCATGCAGCGACCGAAAGAGAGGCCACGGCCTGATCACAAGGGGAGATTTTGGAACGCGCGCAAATCAAAATTCAAACTTTGCGCGCGTTTTTCTCAAAAGCTGACTGTTTAATCCAGATAAGCTTCTGTTTATTTCGTAGCCACGGCGATGGCAAATTTTTTGAAACCAACCGGAGCAAAAACCGACGCCTTTAACGGGAGATCGATGCCTTTGAACGAAAAACCCCCAGTTCCACTTTGATCAGGCCGTGAGGCCGCTTCGCGGTAAGTGCCACGCGGGTGGCATTTTATCTTGGCATTCTGTCACCAACGCCAAACGTTGCGCAATCAAAAATTTTTCCGCAGGCGATGAAGTCCTTTCTATATTCTTTTCGCTGCCTTCATTCTTTGTTTCCACGGAGCCGATGACGTCACCTGCATCACGGATAGTGTTCTCGACCGCTTGACCTCCCTCACCACAGCTCCACGGCTGATCAGTCAATGTAAGTTTGAAATCGAACTCGATCGTTTCATCGATCAAAACAAATTTGTTTCCTCACATCCATCAGTTTTCCAGTTGTCGACGATTCAGCGCTCAACTTACATTACTAACTGCGACGTCCGCATTTACGTTAACTCAGTTGACCTTCCAGCTGTTTCGATAAGATGGGTTTTGTAAGTTTTTCAGTTTTATGTATGATACAAGGTTGAAATCGTTGTTTTCCAGCCAGTGCGTGATTCGATAACCATCTGGTTTTCGTTATCCCATTTTAAAAACTTGAGTTGCAACCCTCCTGCACAGTTGTTTCATACGTATCGTCATATAAGCGGATTCAAGGGGTTGCATTGGTCACTTCGCCTCTTTTATCACATGGGTCCACAAATCTGTGTTAAAATTGGTATGTCGATTGGTTCCGTCAAGGCTACCGGTACCGTTACTGTTGGAGACAAAGATAAAGGTATGTCAATGTTTTACTTCTACGCGTCATTGAGTTCTAAAGCTACTTTTGTAGCATTCGAAACCGTTTTCGGTAACAGTGATGAACAAAAGATTGGTCAGCTTTTTAACTGTTACGGCGTCGATGAGCAGTTTTGTGTGAGCCTGGATATTGAGTTTGACATTCCGAAAATCAATTCTCCATGCGATTTGCCGATTCTGAATGTTTTTTATTTTGTCGCCGATGCTGACGCGGATGTTCAGTTTCGCTTCACCGAAGGCGATATCAAGGTCAGATGCTTCAATTCTTCATGGGTTAACGTAACACTTGCTTTCTTCAGATCCACCGCGGCTTCTTGTCTCTGATCTCCCCAGTCTTTCAAGCAATGTTCAGCCATGACACGAAAGAAGCCATAACAGGTGTCGTCAACATTACCGACTTCAATCTTGCAACTGTGACGAATGTCATCAATCTTTGTTACGGTCGGGCCATAGAAGCGAAACCTATTTCTGAAGTCATCGATATGGTGCGCTTTGCCGATAAATATGATATCAATGCTCTCGTCGTGAGTTTTAACTTTCCCTGTTGTCTTCACTCCGTTTCACTGTAACTTTTTAGGAACACCTGGAAAACACCATTGGCTCGACCATCGATAACGATAACTTTTGTGTTGTGGCACAGTTTGCATGGGACCTCGACCGTAACCACCTGCAGATGGCGTGCGCTGAGCACTACCGGAAGAATCCTAGTTTATCCCTTATCTCCGAATTTAGTCAAATGAGTGCACCGGTTCAGCTCGGAGTGATCGCTGGCGCCGCTTCCAGTGATTAGTCAGCCTCGGAAGAGAAATGAATTTGTGATTTTGTTGCTTTTTCTTGGTTTTGAACTTGATTGCTATATTTGCATTTTTTGTCAATCTACAATGAAAAATTTTGTTTGGATCGATATTTTTTGACGATCACTGGTAATCAATACTTCCATTATAAGATATTTCTTAATATTGATTTCCTTTTTATGTAAACATTGATGCTCACGCTTAAATTTTATAGTCCTCACGACCTGTGCCATTGACTTTTCCTTTGTCCCCAAGAAAGCTTATCAACAAAATGGCTACTGTAAGTTGTTTTAATTCTTATTTTACTGATATGTGTTTGTTTATAAGGCACTTTTCAGACTGCAACCGACTTCATAATGATTAAGTTTTCAAAAACTGAAGTTAAACGTATTTGTTGCAATCCTGCCACCCAGTTTTATTATAAAAACCGCTCACTTAACGATTTAACTTGGTCGCTTCGTCTTCATCGAGTTCATGGCCCATCTATTCGTATTGCAATTGGGACTTCTGTTGGTTGCGTTAAGGCCACTGGCGCTGTTACTGTTGGAACCGATTCTGAACGTTAGTAATTTACAGTTTTTTATCGATCTTTATTCTTAACTTTGGTTTTTTTACAGAATTTGTTGTCACGTTTACTGAAGCAGGTGAACAAGTGCTGAATGAAATTTCGATGGATGGTGTTGCCGAGCAGTTTTTTGTTAATGTCGGAGTCAAATTTGAAATTCCCAAAGACGCCTTGCCATTCAAGATGCCTAGCTTGAATGTTTTCGAGCTTGTTGCCGACTCTCAGCTAGATGTTGACTTCCGGTTTGTTGATGGTGAGATCATCAAAGTAAGTTGTTTACTACCATTGACTGCTTTTCAATAACCCTTTCCAGGTCCATCGCGGCTTTCTGTCCCTGATTTCACCAGTCTTTCAAGCAATGTTCACTCATGACACCAAGGAAGCCAAGTCCGGCGTCATCGAAGTCAGTGACTTCAAGTTGACAACCGTGAAGAACGTCATCAACCTCTGCTATGGCCAACATACGGGTGTTTCATCGACTTCTGAGGTCATTAACATGTTGCGTTTTGCTGATAAGTACGACATCAAAGCTGTTGTCGTAAGTTTCTACTTTTCTAAATTCAGTTTGACAGTTATTGTTTCAGGAGAAGTTAGAAGCCAGTCTCGAAGCCAGCATCAACAAGAACAACTTTTGTATGATCGCTCAATACGCCTGGGATTTCGACCGCAACGAACTGAAGATGGCCTGCGGCAAAAAGTTCCGAGAGAAACTTGGTGTCTGTTTGAGCCCGGAATTTTTCAATCAAATGAGTGCTTCTACTCAGCTTGGAGTGATTGCCACTGCTGCTTCCATTGAACCGGCAACCGCCAATAATGAATGATTGTCGTTCTTGTTTCAATTTTTCGTTTTATCTGACTTTCTGTTCTCAATGTTTAGTAAACTTTGCCGATATGATATAGATTGTCGTCGTAAGCCTGATGTTTGATCATAGTGCACATCTCCGATGAAATACTGGCGTCATCGGTCGGGTTGCCGTCGCCGATGGTGTTGCCGTGTCGCTCCTCTCAGCGCCTTTCGGCCACTGTTTCCACAACATCCGACCTGGCGCCTTCCCAGTTCTGACACCCGTGTCATGTTGTGATTGCTTCTTTCCGAACTTTCCCCCTGCTCTGGCGCTTTACAGTCAGTTGACTGCATTGGTTCAACTCGGAGTGATCGCTGACGCCGCTTCCACAGATTTGCCTGCCTCGAGCGAGAGATAGATTTGTGTTTTTTACTGTGTTGAACTTGACCGCCGTTTTTGTATAGTTTGTAAATCCACAATGAAAAAAATTTATTTGGCTCGATATTTCGTGACGCAAACTGGTGAACAATGCTTCCAGTTAACTATTTCTAAAAATTCATTTCGAATTTTTTAAATTTTGTTATGAAAACTGAACATGATCTTTTATAGAGCTTTTACGACCTGTGCTTTTGACTAATCCTTTGTCACCAGTAAAAGCTCATCAACAAAATGGCTACTGTAAGTTCTTTAAGTTAATGTTTTATGAAACGTGTTTGTTTACAAGACTTATTTCAGGTTGTAACAGACTTCATAAAAATGGAGTTTTCGAAAGCTGAAGTTTATAGTATGAGTGCTTTCTCTGAGATGTTTTATACGAATCGATCACTCAGCGAGTTATCTTGGTCTGTTCGTCTTCAACGGCATCGAGCTCCTGCTATTCGTTTTACAATTGGGACTTCTATTGGTAACGTCAAGGTTTCCGGTACTATTACTATTGGAACCGTTTCTGCACGTTAGTAATTCACATTTTTATAATTTTACCGATTACTTACTTTTGTTTTTATAGAATTTGACGTAACATTTACTACATGGAAAGAATTTTTTGATCTTGCTCTGATCGCTGCATTGCGAAGTGCATTTGAACTTGGCAATAAATCGATCGGTATCGAATACGTGAAACAGTTTATCGACAACCGTGGTCTCAGATGTCACTATTATTGCGAAGCGTGCAACTGTCGGTTACAACAATCAACGGAGAAGACGAGAAAGGAGCACACAAAGTCTCGTCAGCATCACGTTGCATGTCAGGTTGGACGTTTCAACGACAACGCTTGTAAAAAACACTAATTTATTTTATTTATTTAGCTATGCATACCCGTAGTACACTGACAGAAATATAATTGAAACGAAAGTTAAGAGAATACAATAGACTTGGTCTTTTTGAAATCATAAGTAAAGAGATAATTAGAGACATTTGTTGATTTCAGAAAAAAGATCAGAAAATGCTCAACACATACGAAATGCTTTGTGAAGATGTTGCTTCTCTTAATTGATTGGATAAAAATAATGCAGTTTTTTACTTTGTCATTGGTCAAAAGCAATAAAACTAACATAATACGGTGTCGACGATCGAAAGACAACAACGAGAAAGTTGAGTAAATTTAAGTTTTTGTGAAATTTGAAAAACACGAAAAAAAAACAAGCAGAAAAAGATGGCGGGGGCATTTTGTGATAAAAAAAAATATTGTAATTTACACCATGGAATGGATAAATATACCTGCCATAGTCAGTACATCGATGCCTTATTTTTGGTTAGATTCGCCTGAGTATCACAAAGATGAAGATAGCTTGTGGCATTATCGTGAGAACATGGTATTTGCTCAGTCAGACGCGTGGCTGAACGAACACGCACATCTCCAAAATCGAATAAAAGGTAGGTGGCATTTGACCTTGGCATTCTGTCACCAACGCCAAAGCTTTGCAATCTCAAATTTTTCTGCAGGCGATGAAATCGCTTCATTCAACAGTTGAGTTCTCCGTTTCGTCGCTAAATACAGTTGTTGTTCCATCCACGGCTTCCATCTCTTTTCCCCGAAGGTCGACATCGTCACAGAATTTGTACCCTGATAGTGTTGCGCCAGTTCGGGAACGCTTGTCCGTGAAAAGCTGATCAACGATTTTGTAAGTTTTTTGAAATCCCAACTTGATGTTACATTCGTTGCACAATACAATATAACATTTTTGCTTGACGTTCTTTGATTGACAATGCTCTTGCAGGGAGCGCAGTTTGACCACTCTGTAATACGCCCAAAATTAGTCGTCGACATGAGTTTCGTAGGTTTTGCCATGTAGCTTTTCTGGTTTTTATTACGTTCAATATATTTTCAGACTGTAAACGATTCGGTCAAGGTGGACTTACAAAAGGATGTCGTCGCAGGTCTGACATACGACCCACCCACACAGATAATGTATACGGAACATCCGATCGAGAGATCCAATGGGCTATTCTGGTCGCTTCGTCTTCATCGCGTTGCTGGTCCCGCCATTCGTGTTGAAATCGGGACTTCTGTTGGTTCCGTGAAAGCTACTGGTACCGTTACTGTTGGACCTGATACTCAACGTAAGTGTTTTATTATTGTTATATTTTATCAAGTAATAAATGCACATGTATTTTTCCCAGGGTTTGAAACTACTTTTGCTCAAGCAGGCGAACACGTTGTTCGGGAGAACGCTTCGATTAATAATCTTACCGGCCAGTTTTTTGTGACTGTGGTAGTCAAGCTTGAGATTCCAAAGGAGTTGTCGAAAGTGCTGAATCTGAACATTTTCGAACTTATTGCCGAGTCCCAACAAGACGTCACCGATGCTGAATTCCGTTTTGTCGATGGCAAGATCAAGGTCAGAAGCTTTTTCAATGTTTTGCGACCTTACCGCTTCACTCATGTTTCCAGGTCCACCGTGGCATCTTGTCCGCGATCTCACCAGTTTTCTACGCAATGTTCACCCACGATACAAAAGAAGCCAAAACTGGTGTCGTCAACGTTACCGACTTCGATAAGAAGACAGTGGAGCGTGTTGTGAATCTCTGTTACGGACTTGATTTGGAGACCGACTCTGTCTCGGAAATCGTCGACATGTTGCTTTTCGCTGATAAGTATGACATCAAGGCCGTTGTTGTAAGTTTACTAATCAACAGTTTGCTCCAAAGTTGACCATTTTGCTTTCAGAAAAAATTTGAGGGTATCATGGAGGCCGATCTCGACAATGCCAACTTCTCAGCCATCACTCAATACGCGTGGGATCTCGACCGGGCCAACTTAAAGGCAGCCTGCGGCAAGTATTATCGGAAGAATTTGGATGTTTCTTTGACTTCTGACTTTGGGAGAATGAGTGTTGCCGCCCAGGTTGGAGTGATTGCTGTCGCTGCTTCCATCCAAGCTTCGGACCAGAACTGAGTGTTGCTTGTGTATTTGTTTCTGTTGTTTATGCTATTATTTTAAGCGTATGTATACCGTTTTTAAAATAAAGACTTACATTGTGATTTGATGTTGTTTGACTTTTAACTGGTTTACTTTCCAGTAATAAGTATCTATTTGTATTGACAATACTTTCGTTTTGGAGGTTATTTTCTTGGTATCTGACAAATGTGTGTACTTTACAGACTTTAGGGATCGCAGTTTGACTCCTTTTCGTGACACGCCAAAACTCTAGCCGTCGACATGAGATTCGTAGGTTTTTTCCACCTAGTTTTTGTTTGTGAGATAAACATCCATTTTCAGACAGTGAACGACTCGGTCAAAGCGTCATTAGAAAGGGAAGCCGTTACAGAGTTAGATTTCGATCCGCCCACCCAAGTTTTTCACACTGAACGTCCCATCGAGGGATTGAAAGGCCAATTTTGGTCGCTGAGTCTCCATCGGGTTGAAGGTCCAGCTATTTGTGTTACAATTGGGACTTCTGTTGGTCATGCCAAAGCCACTGGTATCATTACTATTGCTGGAATGACTGAAAGTATGTGTTTTCGTTGTATTTTCTCACCAAGTTTATGAACTGTAACCATTTTTTTAGAATTTGAACATACATTTACGCAAGCAGGCAAACACGTTGTTCTGGATCAAGCTTGGATTTATCACGTTGTCGGCCAGTTTATTGTTACTGTGTGGGTCAAGTTTGAGATTCCGGAGGAGAAGTTGTCGAAGTTGAATTCGCTGAATTTGAGCGTTTTCAAACTCATTGCCGAGTCCCAACAAGATGTCACCGATGCGGAATTCCGTTTTGTCGAGGGCACGATTAAGGTGGGCGTCTTTGTGCGTTTTACGACCTAATGGCACTTTTTCCAGGTCCACCGCGGCTTCATGTCCATGATCTCACCAGTGTTCTATGCTATGTTCAGCCACGATACGAAGGAAGCCAAAACTGGTGTCGTCAACATTACCGACTTCGATATGAAGACGGCCAAAAGTGTCATCGATCTGTGTTACGGTCGGAATATGGGGACTGAATCAGTCCCTGAAGTCGTCGATATGTTGCATTTTGCTGATAAGTATGACATCAAGGCTGTCGTTGTGAGTTTACTAATCTAAATTTTGTTTTGGGAATGACCATTTTGCTTTCAGAAGAAACTCGAAGCCATTATTGAAGCCGATATTGACAAAGCCAACTTCTGTGCCGTCACTCAATACGCATTTGATCTCGATCGCGACAAACTGAAGAAGGTCTGCGGAGAATATTACCGGAAGAATTTGGATCTCCCCTTGTCTCCAGAATTTGTTAGGATGAGTGTCGCCGCTCAGGTTGGAGTCATCGCTGTCGCTGCTTCCATTGATTCGCCAACTTCCGATAAGAAATGATAGGTTCTTTGTATCATGTTTGCTTAATGTCTAATTTAACTGTGTTTTCAACGATTAAAGCCGTGATGTAAATTACATTTTGATTTGGATATCGATTTCAACTGGTTAATGCGCCATATGAGATTTCTTTTCCGTGATCGTTACCGCCATGTTTTCAAAAAATGAATAACACGCGTTGCACCATTACAGGATCTGTATTTACGGATTGTGTTTTCGACGCTTCTGTACACCGCTTGTCCCAACAAGAGATTGACAAGATGGTTTATGTAAGTTTTCATATTGTGATCGAGATGCATTCATTTACAAGCAAGAAGATATCAATTTCAGACTATGGAAGATTCGACAAAGATTGCATTTTATCTTCCTCACTTTGAAGGGTTGAGTATGGACGATCTTGTTGAGGTATTTCATACGAATCGTGCAATCAAGGAGTTCCCGGGATTGTCTTGGTCGCTGAATGTTTATCGTGATTATGGTCCTACAGTCACCGTTAAAATTGGCACTTCTATTGGTTCCGCCAAGGCTACTGGCACTATCACTGTAGGAGACACTGTCAAGAGCAAGTGTTTTGTTTTCAATTTATCTATCTTTTCTTACAACAGATATCTTGCAGAATTTGATGTTACTTTTGGTGAAGCGCGTGAAGAAGTTGTTTTGAAAAAATGCACGTTTAACACGTATGCCGGCCAGTTTTCTGTAACTTTGGACGTCAAGTTTGAGATTCCAAAACGACTTTGTCAATTCAAAACCCAAAAGTTGAGTGTTTTCGATCTTGTCGCCGACTCTCAAGATGATCCAGATGTAGAGTTTAGTTTTGTCAATGGCAAGGTCCAGGTGTGTCTACTATAGTCGTGCTTGTTTACCATCGCATCTACCGTATCCTTTCCAGGTCCACAGCGGCTTTCTGTCCCTGATCTCCCCGGTCTTTCAAGCAATGTTCAACCACGACACCAAGGAAGCCAAAACTGGGGTCGTCAACATTACCGACTTCGATAAGAAGACAGTGGAACGTGTTGTGAATCTTTGTTACGGTCGTGATTTGGAGACCGAATCCGCTTCGGAAATCGTCGACATGTTGCGTTTCGCTGATAAGTATGACATCAAGGCTGTCGTTGTGAGTTTACTAATGAAATAAGCTTTTGGACTGACCATTTTGCTTTCAGAAGAAGCTCGAAGCCATCGTTGAAGCCGACCTCGACAGCGCCAACTTCTGTGCCATTGCTCAATACGCGTGGGATCTCGATCGAGACAACCTGAAGATGGCCTGCGGCAAGCATTTTCAACAGAATCACGGTTTAGCAATTACGCCCGAGTTTGCTCAAATGAGTGGACCTGTCCAGCTCGGAGTAATCGCTTCTGCTGCTTCCATTGATTCCTCAGATGCGAACCACAAATAAATCGTTCTTGTGTTTCAGTTTTTGTTTCTATGTTTTGAATTGAAGTGCATTTGGAATGAGCGTTGAAAACTGTTAGTCAAGTAAAGTGATTTTGATTTTCGGACAAAATGTTTCGATTAAAACTGGTTAACACTTTCCAGTAATGGTTTTATCTTTTCATTAACATTGCACGTACTTATTGTAATAGTTATTTTTTTTGATATCTGCAAAATCATGGTTACTTGCAGAGTCTGCGTTTGCGCATTGTGGTGTCAACGGCTTCCCTACTTTTGCACTGTTTACCCCGGAAAGTCGCACAACAAGATGGTTACAGTATGTTTTTAAATTTGGTTTTGTTTTTTCTACAAAAAAGCTTTCAGGTTGTGAACGACTCGGTGATGGTTGAGTTTTCCAAAAGTTATGTTCTGAAATTGCCTCTTGATCCTCCCACAGAGTTCTGTAACAGACACCGACCAATCAAGGGGTTCACTGGGTTGTCTTGGACGCTTCGTCTCCATCGGGTCAGTGGTCCGTTAGTTCGCGTTACAATTGGAACTTCTGATGGTTCTGTCAATGCTACTGGTACAGCCACTGTTGGAACTGTTGCTAGACGTAAGTAGTTTTAAATTATGTTATTTCTGTTACTTACACATTGTTTTTAGAATTTGACGTTACTTTTGATGGAACGGAGGAACATGTTGTTCAAAATGGCTCACTCAATGATGTTGCCGACCAGTTTTTTGTGACTGTGGTTGTCAAGTTCGAGATCCCCGAGCACTTCTGGTCATTCAAGATGCCTAGCTTGAACGTTTTCGAGCTTGTTGCCGGTTCCGAGCAAGATGTGGCCTTTCGTTTTACCGATGGTGACATCAAAGTAAGTTTTTTACTACCTTTGATTGCCTTACAGTACCCTTTCCAGGTCCATCGCGGCTTCTTGTCCTTGATTTCACCGGTCTTTCAAGCAATGTTCACTCATGATACCAAGGAAGCCAAATCCGGCGTCATCGAAGTCAGCGATTTCGAGCCAACAACTGTAAAGAACGTCATCAACTACTGTTATGGCCAAAATACAGGTGTTTCATCGACTTCTGAGGTCATTAACATGTTGCGGTTTGCCGATAAGTACGACATTAAAGCTGTTGTCGTAAGTTTCCGTTTTTCAGATCGAAGTTTGAAAATGTTATTTTTGTTTCAGGAGAAACTGGAAGGCGGTCTGGAATCTAGCGTCCACAAGAATAACTTTTGTATGATCGCTCAATACGCCTGGGATTACGACCGCGACGGACTGAAGACGACCTGCGGGAAGTTTTACCGGCAGAATGTTAGCGTCTGTTTGACCCCGGAGTTTAATCAAATGAGCGCATCTACCCAGCTCGGAGTGATTGCCACTGCTGCTTCCATTGAATCGCCGGTTTCTGATAATGAGTAATGTTGTTTGTTGTTCTTGTTTTAAATGTTTGAAGGCTTTTTATTTGTGTGCGTTTAAAGTCAAAAGTAAACTGACATTGCCAAGGACTTCCATTTTGTTGAGAATGAGCTTGGCATCGGTTTCATCGTCGGGAAACGTACTTCCATTTTCTTTTACTTACCCTGATAAGCTTTAGTAGTGCCCGCAAACAAGCAGATCCGCAGTGATTGCCCCTAAGGGTTCGGTAGATCCTTCGCGCACACCTATAACAGAGCGCTAGGGATCCGTCTTTTGGCTTTCGAAATGACCTGCGCGGATGCAAAAACGAATAAATAGCTAACAATCATTCTCTTTTCAATAGGATTCGGTCAGGTTATTCCTCGCTGTTGCTGTCCGTACTCCGGTTCGGACATTTTCCGTTTTATCTTCGGAGTATCGTTTTTTTGTTTCCAAATATGCCATACCCCCTCGCCAAACTGGGTTACGGTCTTCGTTACCGTCTCGCTGAGCTTGCAACCCTCCCCGAACGATACAACCTTCAAATTGCCGCAGGCTGCAAGGATATTTGTCCTCCTCGACTTCAGATGCTTAAAACTGTGAGTTTGTTAACCATCACAAGAAAACGTAATGCCTTGTTTATGCAGTTTAACGAAGATCCTGAGGAGCCGTTTGACAGCAGCCTGCTAATCCAGTGCAAGAATGAGTTGGTCATTAACTCGCTTCACGAAACCGATTTGACGATGGAGGTGCTTACATTACGGAAAATTTATCTGAAAATTACTGAATGTCACACAACTCCCGCATTTATCCATAAAGTCGCTAATGTAATCCGCGCAAGCGTGAGATCGTTGCAAATTGATGGGCCGTATTCGGAGAACCCAGCGCCGATTTGTTTATCGACGGTGTTTACAGCTTTTTCAAACACCGAATGGGTGACGTTATCCAGCGTTATTCCGATTACGTGGACGCTTAATTGTGAGTCGCATCAGACAACACGATTGATAATGCATCTAGCAAACGTGGATGTCATCAGATGTTTAGATTTTTCGACATTTTTTAAAGTTAGTTTTTGTAAAAAATTTGATTGAAACATTAAATGCAGTTTTTCAGAAACAACCAATTGGATTTAGCATGTTATTGAACTACAATCCTCTTCCGTCTGACACCATCACGGAGATAAACAAGATAGTCGACCGATACTTTGTTCTAGGCACTTTTGAGCAGTCTCAATTTGTAACTTTTTATGATAATTGTTTTCATCACTATACATTAAAAAATAGTTAATAAAAAATAGTTAATAAAAATTATAAGAATACTTTTGATTCCTCTGTGCAAAATATGAAACTTAGGATAAAACTTATCAAAATATTAAAGCCGCGTTTTGAGATAAGAAGATGACACCGGCGCTAAAAAACTATGGCATAAAAATGGTTAGATAGCTCAGACTCCCTTGCGTAGACCGAAGTACAGCAAACCACTGCCTTATCGCATTTGAGTTATCTCTCCCGCTCCAACTACGGTAAACAAGCTATTCGCGCAGGTCACTTCCAGTTTTGCGTTTAATCAAGTCCTATCTGTTATCGCTCAGCGTTCCTAACTGATTCTTTTCAACAATGACAAGAAAGAAGAAAACTAAAACCCTCGATTATGGCATGTTCTTCAACATTGCCGAACTCCGAGAACTTTTGACAACCGTCAAACTGCCCACTCCCCATCCGGATGCCAACTTTCCCAAGAAACCGCCTTCCCGTCCTAACCCCACTTTTGGCTGTCTTAAAACTGTCAAACCACCGTTCGATTATAAAACCCTCAATCCCCCGCCTCCACGTGTAGAAAAGAAGATAAACGCCTGCGTTTACTATCGATGTGAAGCTTGCCAATTTTATTTCAACACTAAATCACAGCACGCAGACCACGTTCTTAAGAAAATCAATGCTCATGAAACTGGCGATGGTCTTCTGGATGCACCAACATTCGTTTTCGCAAACAATGCGCCCATTGGAATGGAGTACATCGAGAAAACCGTTAAAGAATGTTATTATTGTTCTTTGTGTAAAGTCGGTGGTATGAAATTGGAACCTTTGATTTCCCATGTTAATGGTCAACGGCATTGGAACTGTTGTAAGGTCAGTTTCAGTGCTTTAAAAACACAATACTTAACTTTGATAATTGCAGAAGCTTGATTATTATGGTGAAAACCCAGTGAAAATTATATATCCGTCAATGTACATCAACGAAGTCGCCGGATATTTGGACTCTTTTCCGTTTGCTGATTCCGTGAAAGAGCTGGCTTTATCCAAACCCCCAGTTCCCACATTTGATGAAATATTCCTGGCTGATGTGGAGATCAGCCACACCGCCGACATAACCAAACTGGCCGCAAAGAAGGCACTGTTTGACTTTCTTGACGAGGGTCTTCAATCAGTTGGAAGCGAATACTTAAAGAAGTACAGCCGCAAAGATTGTGAAAAAGTTCAATGGTATTGCGAAGTCTGCAACTGTCGCCTGGTACAAGATGCCACAAAACGTGACAGAGATGCACATTACAAATCGCGTCAGCATCGCGTTGCATGGGCGGTAGGTTGCAACTTTTTTTGGATAGAGTAAAAATTAAAATGAACATTTTTAGAAAGAAAAACAAGAAAAGAAAATATTTAAACAAAATTTGTATGCATTAAAAAATTTTGTTTCCCATAAATTCGAGGAAACCTCTGATAAAGAAAATTTTAATGAAGAAGCTTCTGCTGTCAACGACGTTCCAGCAACTCAAAATGATTTTTCTTCTCTTTGCGATGAATTTAGCAAAATGTCATTAAGCTAATTAATTTGTAACATTTATTATTTTGTCTCTGAATGATTGTGACAACCATTTGTTATTGACCGTATTTAGACACATGTATGTCGTAAGCTGTCGACAAATAAAAGCAACTTTCGGTCGCCAAAATGTTGCGCTATAACACTTCGAGTAAGTGTTTCTGAACCGCCAAATAACGGGAAATTCAGAAATGTCACTTAAATTTTGAATAGATTAACAATTCGCAAGTTGTCAACTGATGAGTGCAATTTTAAGTTTTCAGCCATAGAAAGTGCAAAGATGTCAGGCTATATTGCTTTAAATATGTGTTTTTACATTTTAAAAACACGTAGAATTGAAAAATACCACGTCTATTTCAATAGGATTGATATTTCGCAAACTCGAAAACTACCAGAACGATTTTCAATTGACTTTTGACAACATCGTGTTCTGGTAGGTGCAAAAATTTTGAGTTAGATCACTTTGAGCTAGTGTTTCTGAACCGCCAAAACACGAGGAATTTAAAAATGTTACTTAAACTGTGATTGGATAAACGGTTCAAAAGTTGTCAGCTGATAAGTGCGAGTTTTGACGGATTTTTGGGAACTTTGGTCCTTGAAAAGTACAAAAACTTGAAGATTAGTAAATATAAGATCTTGAAAAAACTTGTTGAGAACTATGGGAATCCGCCTTCACCGTACCTCTTGAATCTCGACAACTGATTTGGGTATCTCTCTTTGAATATATATATTGTGGAAGAAAAATCGATACTTATTAGCTTTCCTGCGCATACAAAGTCGTTAGGTTTTCGCCATTTGCGCAAGCACAACATCGACCTCTATCGCTTTTTTTACTTTTAACGGCTTTTCCTTTTTTGGCGCTTTATTTTGACTGTGTTATGTAAACTGTGAAAGAAAGCATTCCATTTTCAGAAACTTTGTCACTTCTTTGAAGTCTGAGTCGGTGATGGGTATGGAAACTTTTATCGACTCCACTTTTAACCATCTAGAAAAATGCGAAAATCCGCCTGATGTGACGCTGATCATCGATGAAATTGAACTTCCAGTTCATAAATCAATTTTGGCTGAACATTCTGAATACTTCAAGTAAGCTAACCCGTTTTCGACACAATTTTACTAAAGTTTTTAGATCAATGTTTTCGCATAGTTTTATTGAAGCCAACTCGAACAAAATAACGTTAAAAGAAACAAATTTAAATGCGTTTAAAACTGTTTTGAAGTACATGTATACTGGTAACTTATCTTACTTCGACTATACTATTCATGAAAACTTTGAACTTCATACTTGCGCAAAGTACTTCTTGGTTGACGCATTGGTAGAAGGAGTATATAAGTATTTTCAATCTGTAAGAATTCCGTGCTTTTATTACTGCAGATACCATATTTTTTTAGAGAAACCCCAGCTTTATTTTAAACGAAGCAGTTGCTTATGGCTGCGATGAATTTGTTTCACTTAGCACTGAGAAGATTCAAAGTTATGCGTTTCATCTTATTCGCAATAAGGTTTTCGATCATTTATCACCTGCGGCAGTCGAACATTTGTTAAAAGTGCGTCTAAATACGCAAGAGTCAGTTATTTTTAAAGCATTAGTTGGTTGGATGCAAAATCATCTCGAATGTTCATCTTTGTTTCCGAAATTGCTGGATCTCGTTGACTTATATCTTCTACCTGAAAATCATGAGGATGTGCTATTTCAATCACGCCTTATTGAACCTGATTTGTACTACAGTATACTAGAAAATCAAAGAGAAAGGACAGAGGCGGTTCAAGAAATTGTCAATAAAAACGTCATAAACGGCGTAGAAGACATTCGAATTGTCGACGGGGCGTGTAAGGTACCTCAACCTCAAGTGATATCTTCTCACCCTGAACGCTTGGGTAATCGTATTGTCATTGATTTGAAGCAACAGTTTTTATTGAACTGTCTAAAACTAAAACTAAAAAATGAAACAAAGTATACTGTATCCGTATCAAGGGATATGCGTCGCTGGGAATCTGTCATGTACCAAGGATTTATGAGTGTTGGACAGCAGAAGGTCGTCTTTAATGAACGAATTGTTCGATTTATTCGTATTGAAGCTAGCGATTTTCATAATCCTTTGTTGAAAATATATTCCGACATTGAAGCACTTTATATAAGTGAAAGTGTTTCTGAACTTAACTGAAAAATCATTGTTGGTTAGTAGCGTACATTTTTTCACGTACGTACATAAGATAAGCTAAATGTTGATTTCATTGTTTTAAGTAAAAGTTTTGTTAAAACAGTGCACTGTGGTTCTGGATCTGATTCGTGATTTTTTTATTTCTGTGTTTTAATCTTTTTTTCTGTCGGTTTTCGAAGGGTACGCACAACAGAGAAAGCATGCCTTAAAAGTTTCCGTTTGCTATAAGACTTGGATAAAGCCATTGTGGGTTAGATTTACCCAGCATTGCTCAAACGCGCGCAACCGTTAGCCTGTTCGAGTTGTTGTTCTGTTTGTGGCTTTTACAAAGCGTATATATTTTCCAACGTTTGATTCCCCAAATCTACCAAAATGCCTTACCCTATCGCCAAGCTTCCCTATGGCCTCCGCTGCCGCCTTAGTGAACTCGCCACTTCATCTGAACGGTATCGTCTTCAAGAAGCCGCCGGAAACAAAGACATTTGTCCTCCTAAATTACAACCTATTCGCCGGTTGCCAAGGGTCTGCTTTGTATACAGAGATGACAAGGTTTTTGCGGCGTATTGGTCTTTTTACGACAGTTCTGCTTTAACCGATAACGTTAATGATATATATGTTTCTACAGAATATTTTGAGCTCCACAATATCCGATTGAAGGACTTGAAAGATGATTTGCTTGATCGTATTGTTTTTCGACCCCGAGAGCTTCACCTTTGCCGTTACGACAAGATTCCAGCGAACTTTTTTAATACTTTGCAGTCAAAAATTGTATTAACAGAAGTAACTACTGTAACAGTGCAGAGTCTTTTAAGCCGTCTTCATCTTTGCAATTTGTTTGAACATTTTCCTCGGCTTGAAACATTTACTTATGAAGGTATCATTCCAGATACATGGATGGCCGATATTCTAAGTTCACAAAAAGCAAAGTTGAAAAAACTTAACTTGCGCAGTTCTATAGAATCATTGGTGGCATGGAAGACTGAGGAAATAATTGACTTTATGAAGGTAATATTTTTTCGTTTATATTCTAAAAATAGCATTTTAATAACATTTATAGGCTCAAAAGGAAGGCTTTAGTGTTTACATTGACGTTGGATTCCCTCATACTGTATATAGAAGAACCAATTGGTCATCCGTTTTGCGCAGGAAGTTTCATTCTTTAAGCAATTTTGATACTTTTTCAAACCGCTCTGTTACAATACGTTATGATTCGACTGAAGTTGCGTTTTATTTGCCAATGGACTGATTTATGAACGTATTTATTTTTGGTTTGCTTTGAGTTTGTTAAATGAATAAATAAAGCAGATAAGGCAACTTGGCAATGGGATCCGGCGTTGAGGATAATGTTCAATGCGAATGACATTTTCTTCAAACAACACATTTTTCTTTCAGCTCAACAAGCAGTTCGGCAGAACACTGTTCACTTTTTGGCACATAAAACGTACCAGACCTGTGTTCTGAGGTAAATCTAACACGTCGGTTTGAAGCCATTGGTTAATCTTTCTCTGGGCATAACTTCTGAGGCAAATCTTCACACAATTTTTTCACAATTTTATCAGTCTTAAATTCCCCCTCGTCAAGTGCTAGGATGCGATTTTCTGATCAAGTTTTTACATGAATGTGTGTTGTTTTAGGATTTATACTTTATTTTTGTTTTCCTTTTCGTATCACAAATTCCCAGGGGCTCAAAGAACCAAATTTTTTAGTGATTTTATCTAATCAATAACAACGGACAAAAATTTTGACAAAGCATTGCAAAAGCGTTGAGCATTTCCTGATTTTTCTGAAATAACCAAACTATTATTTTTTTTAACTAAGAACGTTTAAACAACTTACCTTGCATTCATTGCGAGAATCAAAGAAACTTTGCAAAGTCGAGATTGCGGCAAGATCAAAAATTTCTTCGATCGAATATGAGTCTGCGGAAGTGAGTTTAACTTTGTTGAACATGATCACTGGCTTTTTTGATAAAGCCAGCTTTTTGACAGAGTTAACAAACGGATAGGCATCCAGATATTCACCGATTTCGCTGATGTAGAGCGATGGAGGGATGCGGGTCTTTTGACGACGTCCCTGAAATTAATGAGTTAAAAAATGCTTTGGTTAAAATAACTGACCTTGTAGATCGTCCAATGTTGGCCACTGCAGACATGTCTAATTGTATCATGCGCATTCGGAAAACTAATATAACACAAATTACAGTAGTAACCATTTTCGTTCATTTCAATGCGATTTATTCCGATGGGCCCTTTGTTTAGGAATACAAATGTTGGCGCATCTTTTAAGTCATCGCCAATTTTTTTAGCGTGCTTCTTGCTAAGAACATGGGCGCGATGCTGTGCTGCCGATTTAAAAGTAATTTTGCAATTTCCACATAAGTAATTAACACAGAAGTCACTGTTTGATAGATTTATAGGGGTCGGTTTAAGCGTAGACATATGTGTCACTTCTTTAGTTAATGTCACTTTTTGGGTTACAATCGGTTGCCATGGTTTCGATTCACCAAAAGTAGGATTAAGGCTGGGAGGCGGTTTCTTCGGAAAATTAGCGTCAGGATGGTGGGTAGGAAGTTTGACGGTTTCGAGAAGTCGTTGAAGTTTGCCATTGTGTGAGAATAAGGGGGTGTCACTTTTCTTAGAGGAAGAATGTGAAGATTGGAAATTTGGTGGCATCGTTGAAAAAAGAATATGTTTAGAACGCTATGCAGAACCAGAAAAGACCAATGCAAATGCGGTATGTTGGAAATGCACCGCGCAAAAAGCTTACTTGATGCGGGGCGCAAAAGGCGGGATTAACACTTGCGCATGTTCTGTGTTCCTTTGCCAAATATTGATTTCTTCTAACATTCAACACTGTTCATCTTGCGCGCTATCGTCTCAGTCGTTGACCTGTCTGTGGCTTTTACAAACATATATAAGTTTTTTATTCATTTACCTATATTCACTATCCTCAGTCGTCCAAAAATGCCGTACCCCATCGCCAAACTGGCCTATGGCCTTCGCTGCAGGCTCAATGAACTCGTCACTCCAGCTGAACGATATCGCCTTCAAGAAGCTGCTGGAAACAAAGACATTTGTCCACAAAAATTACAAATGTTTTGCGAAAAAGCCGTGAATATAACGTGCCGAGATGGGAAAATTTATGTTCATCAAAATCAAAATACGCCTTTAATCACCGATACCGCTAACGACCTAGTTTATTGTACGAAGATTGCGATCAATAGCGGTATATTAGACAGCATAACTGATCAAATGTTTGACAACATCGTCTTTTACCCCCAGCAGTTTCATATAGACTTCCTAGATAAGTTTTCACCAGCCTTTTTTCAAAATCTGGCACTAAAATTTAAAGTAAACAATGTAAATTTCCTACATCTTGGAATCTACTTTTCTGTTTCGTCTTTTTCGTTTAACGCTTTGAATTACTTTCCTCGATTACAAAAAATGGTCTTATATGGTACAGTTCCAAAGAATTGGATGTCGGAGATTCGAACATTTCAACAGCGACGATTGGTATTTTTGGACGTCCGTGCAGATTACTCTGGTGAATGGACAGTGGACGAGCTTGCTGATTTTGTGAAGGTATGATTATTTTGATGCTTTTTTTAATTAAGTGTCCTTTTTTTAGGCCCAAGGTGATGATTTTCATCTTCTCCTCAGGATGAATTTCACAGATATCGTGTATAAAATGTTAGAACAATGTGAAACAAAGTTTTATACCACTTTGGGTGGATATTCGTCGAGTCGAACGATTACAATTCATGCGAATCATCATGTATTTGAATTTTATTTCCGTGATGGTATTCCTTTTCCGGCGACTCGTGCTCAGTGTGACACAAAAATCCAAAATCCCCTCACAAAAATCGTAAATCGCCTCAGCAGCATGAGGCACCTCAGAGGCGCCTCATGAGGCGAGGCGGTGTCACACTGCTCGTGCTTTGTTAAATGTGCTGTAATTTTTTTTTTGAGGTTGTAGTTATAAAATGTCAGTTTTAAAGAATGTAGAAAGCAAATTTGTGTACTTTTATAGCAACAAAATCATAGACAAGTCTTTTCTACACAAACTTCAGATCAAAATCACCTGCTTTCCTATTACTACGCTTCTATTGAACCACCTGAACCCTCAAAACTTGCCTTTTTGACAAACCCCCCACTTTCGTCCCACCTTTTTTGACCAAAGTACACTGAGAAAAATGCTGTGACGAATTCGTCACAATTCTGTGATGAAAACATCACAGTGCATGTAATTCCTGCATGCCGGTTACTTTGCACTGTGATTTGTGCGTCACAGCGCTACTGTGATGTTTCCGTCACTATGGCTGTGATGCACGCATCACATTTTTGGTAAGAATGAAAACGTCACAGTTACTGTTACTTTTTTTAATTAATTAGTTTTTTTTCTTTTTATTGCTTTATTTAATCAATTGTTGTACTTATATACAGGGTGCGTGAAAAGTTCCCGAACAAACATTTCATGCCATAACTAGTAAACAACGAACGATCTAGCTACCTAACCAATGTACATTATTAACGGACATATATAGTAAACTAATGCTACAGCGATTCCTCGGTGGCTGCTCTCTGCGGCGCTACAGAAGTCCAAACGTTTGTCCCATTTTGGTGCCGAAGGCCGAAGGTGGGTGGGAGACATTGGGATCCCGTCCTGGCGTCGCGAATTTTGTAGGATCCTCCAAGTTTGGCGGTAGTTAGCATAGACCCTTTACTCCAAAATCGAGCACAGACTGGATTTTATTAGATTCAGATACGGGAGTACGGTCACTTTTTGGAGGTGCACTCAAGTTCACATAATCGACTGTTTTCAGCGAAGATGCTAACTTTACCCAATGCTCACGACTGAGACAGCAACTTTCCATTGATTTAGTGCCACTAGGCTCTTAAAAGTGTAAAGACTTAAGATCCGCTCCGTAGATAAGCTTTGAAATGGATCTCTGCCCTTAAATCTCGAAATCTTTGAAAAAATGACGTTGGGGCAGAATCCGCCCAGAATCCTTACAAAACGTGAATCCTGACAGGTACCAAAAATTACAGCGATGCTGGAGGATCCTAGGGACTAAACCCACTTGATCAAACGGAGGTTACTTGCTTCTCGTTTGAGGAAAAAATTCGAAAAATGACTCCCGGTCTCCGAGCTGGACCTGCGGCCCCACGTCCAAAACCCGAAAAAAACGTTTGGACTTCTGTAGCGCCGCAGAGAGCAGCCACCGAGGAACCGCTGTAGCATTAGTGTACTATATATGTATGTTAATAATGTACATTGGTTAGGTAGCTAGATCGTTTGTTGTTTACTAGTTATGGCATGAAATGTTTGTTCGGTTTTGTTCGGGAACTTTTCACGCACCCTGTAATAGCATAATGGCAAGACCCTTTATAAGTTACAACACAATAAAATACCAATACATATTTAGCACACGACAATAAGACAGACTTTGGCTATAATCAACGTGACATCTAACAAATGTATATATAAAAAAGATGAACATCTGAAGCGGCGAAGATGGTAGCTTGTTTGACACAGGATCACGACGTTGTTCAGATGATAAGCAAGAGCTGGTTGAGGTAGCGAACTGAGTTGATGTTGAAGTTGAAAGTGCAAGAATGGTGATGTTCTGAAAGATTTTATATATAATTTTATCAAAATAAGAATGAACTGCGACGCAAACCTGATTATTGAAACGGACACTGTCATGAGTGCCATAGAAGCACGATTTGGACCCTCGAGGCCTAAAAGGAATGTGTATTAGACTTAAAAATCAACTAAACGAACAAAAACTTACGTACATACGTTGTGGCTGTTGTCACCTTATAACAAAAGCGACCCTGAATTCAGCTAACAACATTTGAAAAGGAGGCACAGATACGACGAACATATAAATGACACGAAAACTCCATCACAACAGAAAATGCACTAAGTCTCAGACAACAAAGCCGAAAGCTGCATGCCGAAACCCGTCACAGCACTGTGATTTTGGCATGTGCATCATGCAAACTGTGATCAAAACATCACAGCCATGTGACGGTTTAGACTTAATCACAGCGCACTGTAACCATAACATCACAGCACTGTGATGATTTGTACCTAATCGCAGGGACTGTGACGAACCAATCACATTGCTGTGACTGTTTTTGACAACTCACAACTAGATGTGACGAATAAATTACAGCGTTTTCGAATCACAGCGATTTTCGTCACACCTTTTTCTCAGTGTACATTTTTAACGTTCAATTAAAGAACCTCACTTACCTTTCCGCCACCCTCATCTTTCATGCCTTCTGTTTCAACGTCCTACATTCGCTAAAATTAGCCTCAACCAAGCTCAAGTACAGCTGACGACGTACTCGTCACACCAAAATATGCCCCTTTTATGGCTGTCGTTCACCCAACATGTCCTCAAGTCCATTGCGCAGCGTTCTTTATGTTAGCCATTAGCCTCCCACCTTCCATGTTACGTTGCACTGATACAAAATGTACATCAACCTCCGCAGTCAAAATGGTCGTCGCCGCGACAACGGCACCCCCTAAAAAGCTTACGTTAACACTGAAAAATGGCAACTCGAGCGCTCCTGCGCGAGTGCCTCGAGCGTTGTGTGTTGGATTTTCGTGTTAAATGTACCTACGTTTTATGAGGATTGGTGAAATAGGCGTTTTTTAACTGGCCTCCATAGAAATGGGGTGGCTTTGCGTGCGTTGTATCAGTTTTGATTGGATACACTGTTAAGGAATTTATTTCAGTTCCGTCTCTTCATCGATTTACGCGTAATCATGCCAACTCGGCAAATTTCAGCCTAAATGACCTGAAGGCATTTAGTTTAAACATGTCTTCATCGACTGTGAGTTTGTTTTAACACGTTTTCCAATTACTTTTGATTTAATTTCCGGCTTAATGACAGCTTTATTAGTTTTTTGCCACCCTATTTCTAAGAGAGCTTACTTTGGCACTTGTAATTTCTGTTAAAAGTACCCCCGCGAAAAGCCCTGACTGACACATAATTACATCTGGGTACATTTTTACATTTCTACATTTCACTGGTGTGTTCAATTGCCTTCCAAAGACGGAAGAGAAGACTTAACAATAATCGTTTGGCGCCAAGTGCCCTCTTTTTAGCTGCGTAATGTTGGTAACAGTTCTTCCGCTGTGAGTATTATTTCGTTTTAAGATTATGAGTGTGTCCTTTTTGGGGGGTTACGTCACAACGGGATCTAAGCCGCACATGCGCCAGAAGCACCTGAAGGGTTTCTGGAGCTCCGCCGGGGTAGGTAGGTAGCCTTGATGCAATTACGACGGGTCATGTTGCTTTCGAATGAACACGGCACGCGTTTCTGTTTTTGGCATTTTCGTGGGAATTGTTTTGTGGGAAAGTTACGAGCATAAAATTGCTTTTGTTCAACTTTTTACGCTTAAAAATGTATTATAGTTTGTGCCACATAATAGCTTCAATCACTGCCACCGGTAGCGAGTTTTTTCTCACAAACAAATTCTATCCAATAGAGTGTATAAAAATTATTACATTATTTAGTTAGTTGGACATGCAGTCAGTTTTTGGGTCGTTACCACCTCAACCTAGCTTAACTTTAGTTTTACCTATTTAGGAATGTGTTTTTCCCACACCTTTTATGTCCCGTTATGTGTAAGTATGTTGGTTTGAAAAGGCATTGTAGGCAAGTACCCCCCAAATGGGCGAGTCGCCAGCCCCAGGCCTCACCGCCCCTCATCATCGACTGAAGCTGGTGTCCGACGTTCCTTCCGGCCTCGGCGCAGCCTCGACGTCAACGCATCATAATCAACCTCATCCACATCAACCTGGTCTCGCTTCGACTGCTTTCGGTGTGCCGAACATTCCAAACCCGGTCAACGGCATGATTAAAACCTACGGCACGTCGCATCGATCCTTTCAACGGCCATACTCGGCCAAGACGGTCTTTTTCTACAAAGATGGCGACAATTATTTCACGGTGAGCTTTTTTGAACGTTGTAATTATGTATTGATTGTGTAAAGGTGCGTTTTAACGCGGTTTGCAAAGTGTCATTTTCATTTTTCTGTTTTCTAACTTTACTAATTTTTTATTTCTTTCAAATTTTGTCAATCTCAAATTCGTAAAAGCCCCTTTACCCAAGTCCAGGTAATCCCCATTCACCTTATCCCCCTTTTTCTTTTGTTTTCAACTCCTATTCATACTCCGAATACCTGAAGTAAACCCTCTGCGCATGCGACTGCCTCCGTCTGCCTTCAGGAGCGTAATTTCATATTACTCGCTTTCACCTGTTTTGTCGTTTTCGCGAAACTTCTGATAGTACAAACATTTCAATGTGTTCTGCGCACTGGTTGGAATTGTTTATACTGTCTAAAATTTGCTTAAACTATCAATTTTCTTTCAAAATGTATAAATTTTTGCCATTTTAACGTATTTTTACTTGCTTTTTGCATTCAAATTTACGTTTCCATAAATTTGTTAACCTTTCCAAGAAAAATACCCCAACCAAGACAGCTTTTGAGACATTTTCTTTTCCATCCGTTACGTTACTCAAGTTTAACGACGTACAGGTGCTACCTTTTTTGTTGAAAAAATACAAATATGGCCATTTGTGCCGAGGCATCCAATGTGCGCCTTTTTGTGGGGCTCTAAAAGGAGCATAATTCTGGGGCAGAAACACAGACTGGCTTTCAAGGTGTTTTGCTTTTGCCTTTTTATCGGTAATTGATTTAGTTGTAATTCTCTAAGTTGCTATTTTTGATCGATTTAACTGGATTCATAATTGCAGGGCCTCCGGGTACCCGTCTCAAAAGCTCGCTACCGCAACATGGATTCCCTGCTCGATGACCTCAACAGCAGCATACCGTTGCCCTTCGGTGTACGTAGGTTGCACACGCCACATGGAAATACACCTGTACAATCGTTAGACCAATTACAGCATTTGGGAAAGTGAGTTTTTATGTGATTATTGTTGGCAAAAAGGGTGGCCTGAGTTAGAGAAAAAGTGCGTGACAGTAGAAAGTGACGTTTTGCAAAATGGATTCAATTTAAAGCCATTCCACTTAAAGTTGGCATTTCTAAACCCAAATGCCTTGCAGATATGTTGCCAGCAGCTCGAAAGTCGGTGGCCGACTCGATTTGGATGCCGTCGAGCGTCATCAGGCGCGGATGACCGAAATTGCGAATAAACGATGGGAACTTCTCGGACAAAAACACAACATTGATCAAGGCGCATCGACTTCAAGGAGCAATACATGGCGAGCGAAGACTGTTGGTCTATTTTTGCCTTTGACGGCAAGGCAATTATTTTTTATTTTAAATGGCAATCCCGGCAGGATTCACAGAGTCGTCCTAAATCCCTATCGAACCCTCGATTTTGAAGGCATTCTGGAAGAAGCTAGCCAAGGCCTTGGTATCGCGATATGGAAATTGTTCACATTTTCTGGGGAGCGGATAAATTCAGTCGATCAATTAATGGAATGTAAAGAAAATCGAATTCTAGCAGTCCCACGACATGAGAAACCTATATTTTCCGGCAGTGAATCCAGCACGACGACAAATAGCTCAACAAGTTTGCCACCAATCAATGCGATAAGGCCTCACATGTTTGTAAGTCCAACGAGAACGATAGCACCGAGATTGTCGAATTTGGCAGCGAAATATATGAATGGTGGCAATTTTGGCGGGTATTCGACCCTGCCACCAGTGAAGAACAACAGTATTGAGCGAAGTAATGTCGCACCGACGACGAGAACGGCACAAATACCTCCGAGAAGAAATTTTGCTTATGGAAATGCGTCAACATCGACGGCTAAGCCTTCTTATATGAGTTCGACCATTGCTACTTCTAATCACATTGTTGGAGCGTCCGGAATGACAAATAGAGTGTCTCAGAATCCAGAACCCAGAGAAAGAATGATCAACCGAAGGGTCATGAGCCTCAAACAACGGCGACACCCACCACCGGCTGGACCAGCAGTAATTGGCGAAGCTTCAACTTCAAATGCAGTTTCAACGAACTTGAACAATGCTAGAAACTACAAAGACCCTAAAAAGCCCTTATTTAACGCTCAAAGAGCTACTTTAAAGAACCAACAGCGAAGCTATGCACCAATTTCTTCGCCCTTAGCCTTCGCTAAGCATGCTATTCGTGGCACAAAACCGTCAAATGCCAAAACAGCCAAAGCGACAACCCCGAATTCCGGTACGGCATCCCTGGAAATTGATTCCGACTCCGGACGGCCGCGATCAACCGACTACGAAGACCACAACGATGAAAAAGCGACAAACGACACCCACACGGAGACTGAAACGGAGTCAGATACACATTCAGAATCTGGTAGCACGACAAATGATGACTTTCCAGAACTTCCGGATGAGCTGGCTTCTGATTTGGATTCGATTCAATCGCCACCGCCTTCACGTGCCAGTAAAAATCACCAACAAAGTGAATATGACTACAGTGATGGTAAACATCATGATGCTGCCGTGGTGATCCAGAGGCATACGCGTGGATTCTTGGCTCGAAAAAAGCTTAATGGAAGGAAAGGGACACCGTTTCCGGGTGGAAAGGTGGAGCGGATTGATGAAGAGGATGAGGATGCGTCGGAGAAGGGGTCTGAGGCTGGTGAAAGGGCTGGAAGTGCAAAAAGTGGAGCGGAATCGGAAGCTGGTAGTGAAAATGCGAAAGAAGATAATGCCATGTCGGCAAAATCGACGTCTGAGAAGGGTGATTCTGAAAATGGCGACGATACGATGGTTGAAAATGACGAAATGGACAAGAGTGGCGATGGTGCGGAATTGTTGTCGACAAAATCGGCTCCAGAGGATGGCGAAGTGAAAGTTGATGAACACGATGAAAATGGCGACAACGATAGTTTAGACTATTCGGAGCCCGAACAATCCGAGCGTCCAGACACCTCGGAAACTGATGCCGCTGGGCTGGAGGAGGTCAACAATGTTGATATTGAGCTACCTAATGAAGACGCCGCGGGAGACAAACAGCCAGAATCCGCAGAACTTGCCGAAGACGAGCCTGAAAGGCTTGAAACAGCTGATGACCGACCTAAAACAACAAACTCTCGACCAGAATCACTAGAAAACGCCGACATCGAGTCCGACCCCACAAAAACCGCCGCCGCTACCACCATTCAAAAACATTGGCGTGGTTTCCAAGTTCGCAAAAACCTCCCCTATCACGACCTAAACTCAGAGATGGCCCTTCCCCTCGGTGAAGAAGCCCTCATTGACACTGACGAGGATGAACCGAAACCTGAGCACGATGAATTCGCCAAGGATGACAATGACGAGGATGAGTTTAGCCAAGATGAGGAACCCGAAAGTAAGTCATTTTCCAAACTTTGAAACTTTCATCCAAACAAATTGTGGGTTTTCAGACCAATCCTACAGTATCGCCGTCTACACCGGGGTCCGCTGGGCCGGTGACACCGAATCCGACCTCTACATTACCCTACACGGCGACGATGGCGAAAGTGAACGATTCGCGTTGAGACAAACGGTAAGTCGGTCGGCTGTGTGCTTGCAATTCCCATTGTAACGATTCGGATTCCATTTTTTCAGTTCATTAATTGGTTACAGAGCAGTGAACCACGCTTCACGCAAGGCAACATGGACGAATTTGTGTTCTCGTCGCAGCAAAAGTTGGGACAGTTGAGGAAGGTTACGATTGGTCATGAACATCCGGGTTATGGTGGGTTTTGGAATTTGAAAGATAAGGCGTTTTTAAAAGTGAATGGTTTCAGGTGGAGGTGTCTTTATCGATCAGGTGATTGTCACAGAACACGAAAA
The DNA here is from genome assembly GCA_024447225.1 of Panagrellus sp. LJ2284. Classification (NCBI taxonomy): domain Eukaryota; kingdom Metazoa; phylum Nematoda; class Chromadorea; order Rhabditida; family Panagrolaimidae; genus Panagrellus; species Panagrellus sp. LJ2284. Next base: position 1,964,441 of record JAMRYC010000009.1, read on the forward strand.
ACCGGCACGGAAGTACTTATTCCAGTGCTACAAATGGTTTGACAGTGGCCAAGTTGATGGCAAATTGGAAAGATCATTGAGATGCACGGCGACGTATTATTTGGGGCCGATGTGGAAGCCGACGAAGAAATCAAGTTCGTTTTTGGCGACTTTTTGACATTTTTTGATCTGCATGTTGCGTGCAGCATAATCGCATCTTGCACGCACTATTGTTGCAAATCGCCCTTTTTTACCTCACTTTTTTCCACGTTTTTAAAACGAAGTTTCAAAATACTGATTTCACTTGTTTCAGAAGGCCGTTGGGAATTCCTCCTCCACAATGGCAACGACAACCAAGAAGGCGCAACCACTTCCAACATCAACATTTATGGTTATGGTGTCGAAAAAACTTGCCGATCCCTCGATATTTACGATACATCATTCTCGCATGTTCCATCGACCTCCCTCGTCCAGGTTGACTTCGAAGAAATTGGTGACCTCATCAAAGTCCGCATCGAAATCGACGGAAATGGAGACATGCCAGACTATTACCTGCGCTATGTGGAATTGCATGACATTGATACGGATGAACATTTTGAAGTCAACGTCGGAAAGTGGCTCCGATGGGAGAGTGATGAGAAGAACGCGCAAGCTTTTCGGGAATTGGTCGTGTTTCGGGGGCAGGAAAATACACCGCCGCTGTACACCTATGAAGGCATCATTCGGGTTGTAACGCCGATACATTCACCGTGTGATGATGGAGTGAAATTAGAATTGTTCGGGACGAATGGAGAAACTGGCATCTTCCCTGTCAATTTGGCGGCGGCAAAGAAATCGAAAAAGAGCAAAGAAAACGGCAAATATGACGTTCCTTTCAGAATCGAAGCTGTTTCTGTCGGCCTGATTAATGGAATTCGAATCTATTTCAACCCAACTAAAGTCGGGGAAGCTGCCTTCGAAGCCCTGACCGCCATGCAAGCTTTAGTTGACGCAACTGGAAGCGGCTTGGGCGTGGGTGTTGATTTCATCTGTTCATATATCGTCGTCCGAGAATCCAAACACGCCCCTTACCGTACTGTCATGGCAGATTCAAAAGTCCAGCCACGAAGGGAAAACATTCCAAACGATTCCTACGTAAAGGAATTACGCACCACCCAGTTGGAGGGTCTCAGCACAAAACTTCCCAAAAGCAAGCAAATACCGCAGAAAACACCGAAATGGGTTGTCAGTCTGTTGTTGGATGAAAACTCAAACCTGCTTCCAGAAGTGACATTATGCGGATCTTTGAAAGATGGTCGAATGAGCTGTCTCGACGCGACTCCGACTGACAACATCGTTAGCTATCAGCTGAAAGGATCCAAATTCGGCGATCTTAAGAAAATCAGAATCGGCGTCGATCACGCTCAAAGACTAAACCTACCACCGGAAGAGATTTTTGAGAAAAATCGGGTCTACATCCAGAAACTACGCGTCTGTGATGTCGTCAATGGCGATGAATTGCGACTGCCTGTGGCCAACATTGAGTTGTTCGAATATTCCATCTTCGAGCTACCTGTGATATGGCCAGATTGTCCACCGGCAGAAAGTGTGCATTTTCCGCCAATTCTTACCAATTCAATAATAACAACTTTTCAGATTATACATACGAAGTAACCGTCCTCACCGGCGAAACTCCAACGACCGGGGACATGTTTTACGCGTTCGCGAATCTGATCGGCACAGTGGGGGATACTGGATTCAGATATCTCGGGCCGGAAGATGCTGCGACGCCGACAGTTTTTGATCCAAATTCAGTAAGTTTGACTTTTTGGAAGTTTAAAGATAACAAGGCCGTTTCAGACAAACATGTTCAACATCGAATCCGTTTCAATCGGCGAAATCACAACTTTTGAAATGCGAGTGTCCCAAACATCGGCCGACTTCTCATGGGCGGTAGCCGAGGTCGTGGTTTCCGATCCCACAGGACCTGTTTACGCGTTTCGGTTTCCGGAAGCATTTTCGGCGGAAGTTACATATCAGAAGTGTGGAGTGATGTCATTGGCGGCGTAGGATTTTGATGTTAGTTGAGTTCGGATTGCAATAATGATGCAATAAAGGGTATTTTTGTTTTTGATCGTGTGAAAGTTGGCATTTTGTAGATTTTTAAATCAAAATGTAAAATTTGAATGTTGTTTACGCCAAAAACCTCATAACTTTTTATGCGTCAGGTTTTTGGGTTCCATTTTGCACGATCTGTCAAAAAATTATAATTCCAACTAATGACAAACCCAAAGGATTCCGACTCCGATTCGCCGTCATCCTCTGAAAGCAGCGAAGAAGGCAAGAGCCCGGCCACAACCCCCAAAAGAGCGTCCTCAATGGGATCAACTTCGACGTCTGCGGGTTCAACATCGTCAAATGCGTCCCGAAAGTCATCAACATCGTCAACAGCCTCCGGATCTACGACTGTCTCCATGACATCGACCACTTCCGGCACATCAGCCTCAACATCGGCTGGGTCAGTGGCTTCCTCCCCCGCTGTCCTGACAGCCAAATCCCCCGCATCGGCGCCCCCACCCACTGCCACGACCCCAAAACGCTCTCATCACCATCATCTGAAGCCGATGACACACCTTAAAACCGCAAAAACACTGTCTTCAACCTCCGTAACATCAATCGGAAACCTCAATGTCCCCCTTATCCGCCTCAAAACTTATCGTGAAGATTATTTCATGGCAGTTTCCGCCTTTTTGAAAGTTTCAATGCTGACTTTAGGCGAAAATTACATCCCACCGCTCGAGAGTGACAAACTTTCCGATAAGAAAGAAGATGAAAACATGACAATCTGTCTTTACGAATACGATGTTCAAGCTGTCCGAGCTTTGGCCGATTTCGTCCACAACGATGGCACCCACACGAATTTGAAGGTCCCGCCATCGGCATTGATCGATTTGTTAGAGCTTTCGGAAGTTTTTCAGATTCAACTGTTGACGCAGAGTGTTCATAATGTCTGTTTTTACCAATTTATTTTTATTTTGACTTCAATGTTTCCAGTGGATCCTCCAATCCGCGACCAAATCCGTCTCCCAACTCGCGCACGCCCTCCAGCTTCTCAGTGACGTCAGAATCCGATGTTGTCCCGTCGGCGGCAAACTCTTCACCCTTGCTTTGTCCCATTTTCGAGCCCTCCCACAAGCCCACACCTTCACAAGCCTGTCCCCAGCCATGTTGGTTGAAATTCTGGATGCCTGTGAATTGCCAGCAAAGACCGAAGTCGAAGTTTTTGATATCATTCTCCGGTATCTGCATCGCCGCAATGATCGACTTCTCATCGCTTATGAGCTCGTTTCCTGTGTGCGGCAATCCCGAATCTCCGACGTCTTTCGCCGCTGGATGGTGGACGCCCTCGGACGGCTGCCTCAAGGCGAACAGCTCAAAGCCATCGTCGCTATGGTCATCAACGAGGAAAATGCGTTCCGTTGTTGTGTGTTGAAGGAGCACCGGAATTTTGTCCGATGCGGGGAGTTGCCGAGGGAAGTTCGAGGGTGCAGGTTTACGTGAGTTCGAAGTATTGATTGATTTCTTTGAGGTGGTTGATTTCAGCATCTTTTCAAACAAAATTGACCTGGAGGGGATTGCACATCGCCCCGGAGAGTCGGAGCATGATCATCGTAAGTTTTGATGATAATCGAAATCGTCTAAAAGTGTAGTTGCAGCTTTCAAAACGCGCTCTGGACGCATCTTCATTAATCGAGAAATCCCGAAAAAGTCATACCGCGCCGAACGGCGTGCCTTGCGTGAAGTGCAGAGACTTAGTAAGGCTTTTTGGAAGTTGTCAAGATTGAAATTGACTGTTTTCAGAGGATGAACAAGTCAATAAGCGCATTTTGGCTGGACTTGAGAAGTAGGCGGAGTCATCGATTTCAAATGCATTTTGGTTTTTTTCTTTTTTGACCCTTGATGAAGCCTATTTCTACCAATTATAAAGTACCCTGCAAAAAGTAACATCTGGACAATATTCTTATTTTTTGCAATATCATTGATTCATAAGAAGATAAAGGCCGCTATGGCCGCCGGCAACCTTCCAATAAGGGGTCATCCAGAAATTACGTCATTGAAAAATCGAAGATTTTGAGGGTCCTACCCCTTCCATCATAAACCGTCATTGGAAGCCAAACACCTCACCCTTAATGACGTAATTTTTCGAACTTGAAAAATTGATTTCAAAACTTGTAAAACCGCAAAATTAAACCATTGTTCTCGTAAATGGCCAATCTACAGCACCAACCGCCCCCGAATGCATAAAAAATCAAGAAATGCATTTTTACGGACGTGGTTTACGGTAACTTTGACCACGGAATCCGTGACTTTACCTGATTTTTAAATTACGTCATTTTGAGCCTTGACCACCTCTACCCTCCATCTTTTTTCGTCATTGATTGGCTTACCCACCTCCCCCTTACCACCAATGACGTAATTTCTGGATGACCCCTAAGCTACATTGGTGGCCTATTTCCGGCTAGAATGGAACTTAGCGGAAATGCGACGATGGAGATCTAGGCGATTAGGCAGCCACAAAGGGCGAATTGGTCCATTCCAACTTTTGTGACCTTACTGATCGTCGAGATTGCGTCGATGCTAATGACAATGACAGTCTCAGGTTTCACATTTCTCGATTCTCGCGATTCGCGACGATCCTGTTGTGGTTGCGCAGGGTGTCGAAGTGCTTGTTGCTCCTGTGCCGTTGAGCATATCGGTACTTGACACGGGCGATGAGTGCTCCTGTCTGGACGACCTGTTGTGCAACAGTCGCCGGTCGTGAACTTTTTTCTCCGGGGGAAGGATTACTGTAAAGCAGCTAACTTGGAAGACACATAAGTTCATGGTTAAGTACGTCCTGACGAATTAAATCTCAAATTTTTATAAAATAAGATTGTGTTCAAATTCGACAAAAACGATTCCAAAACTCAATGACTAATGCAACCCAACCTACAGTAACCCAACCACCCCCAACAATGTCAAGCCCATCACCAATCTTGCCCGTTAATGCACCCGCTTCCTCATCGCCATCATCGAGAACCGAGACAGCTGCAGCTTGACACCCTCAGGGCGACAATAGCCTCCAAGCATAAACAATCACCATACGTAGAAGCCCCCTCCAAAAGCGTCCAACTTTCCAACTTTTTTGGTGTCCCTTCCTCGTAAGCCTCGGCCCAAACCAACCAGTTGCCGTAACGTCGCGCAAATGCCACTTGATCCCCATCCGTCCAGCCCCGGGGCAACAGACGGACGCGCTTGTCGGCCAATGAGTGCCAACGTGCGTCGCCTCTGGCCGATCCCCACCCCGGCGCCCCGTTTCCCGATGGTCCCATTCCCAAACGACTAGGGCCATTCGAAGCTTCTTGTTTTGGTCCGTCTGACTTACCGTAACCCAACTGGTGCATATTTCATTTGAAATGAATTTTTGCGATTACAAAATTCCGACTGAAAGGTAAGCGATTTAGCTATTTGGCATGTTTATCGGCTGTTGTAAGCAAAAGGCCTTGAGATGGATGTTTAGTTTTTTGGAAGCTGATGTTGAATCGCGCGTCTAAACAGTTTACATCAGAGATGGAAGTAAACAATTTGGATTTTCTGTAGAATGTATATGTTGCGCATAAAATACACTGTTACGTAGATGCTAGGAGCTAGCTTGACAGTTTATTTTTTCGATTCTCCATTGAAACTTGCTTACTTTCTAGGAATTCCGACATCCTCACCCCATTGCGGCTCACATCCGACCCCATCGACAACTTCGATGACATCCATGGCCATGAGAATGAAAGCCCAGCTAAAAAAGTGCGAGCAAAGCGCCCTGAAAAGCCGCAAATTAGCTATATCGCGTTGATCGCTAAAGCTATTGATGTATGCCGATCTTTTTTAAACCTTCTTTCAAAAGCTATAGTTTTGTTTTCAGCACCAAGCATCAAAGCGAGCCACTCTCGCTGACATCTACAAGTATCTCCAGGAAAACTTTCAGTTTTTCCGATCCGATTACACGGGCTGGAAGAATTCCGTCCGGCACAATTTATCATTGAATGAGTGTTTCATCAAACTTCCGAAGAAAGAAGGCGGCAAAACCGGCAAGGGGCACTATTGGGCCATTGATAAGAACAGCGGATGTCTCCTCGATGAAGGCTGTATCAAGCGTCGTCCTCGAGGGTACAAACTCAAAACAGCGGCTGCTGGTGTTACCACTGGTGGCGACACCCCCGGTACTGTAGTTACTACCGATATGGAAGCGCTCGGAAGTTTGAATGGAAGCATTATTGGGCCGATGGATGCATTAGATGGATTGGAACAGGTCAGTCGAACGTTTTTTGTGATTTTTGCTAAAATGTTTTCATCAAAACTCATGGAAACCATGTTTAAATCACACTTTTGTGTCAATTGACTGTCACCAGTCAACAAAAGTTGCGCCAGTCGGACCACAAATCACGTCCAAAAGCAACATTGCGACAGCTAATGCGCTAAAACAGTTGCGCGCGACCGAAACTCGATCCGTTTGCGCATCCAGTGGCATCCGTCCATCAAGTGTTTTTGACTTTTTGACAAAAAGCGTTCCAATGGGGATGATGGGGGACTATTACTCATTGAAAGTTGTGGATTGGATGTCATTGGTATCATTGGAGGGGAGATGGACAACATTTAGGGCGGAAATTGCCTAGGGCAAAAGAGGATTGGGTCACTTTTTGGGTGATTGTTTTTTGTTAAGAGATGGTTTGAGGGGTTTGATCGGTTTTCAATGTCTATGGGAGGCTTGGATTTCAAAACAAAGTTCATTTTCGCATAAAAAGTCGCATTATGGTTACTGTAGAAACCCAACTGACAGAGTTTTAATCATATTTCAGCCCCTCAACCCCTCAATAGACTCACCCACCTACCCCAACCCAGAACTTCATCAACCAGCCCACCTCCAACAAATCCCCATCACCTATGCCCCGACTGATTACACCTACACACTTCCGCCGATCACCAACGCCCCGCCAGTTTCCACTGATCCGACAGATCCCACACTTTGGGCCCATCAATCCTACGAAACCTGGCAACCCACGGCAACGCCCTATTATGAAGTCATCCCCCCGTCAGATGGATCTGTTCCTATCACCTCCGTTTCAACAAACAACAGCTATCTTGAATTCCCTATCTACTCCATGAATCCATCCGCCTATGTTTCACCAGCCTATCCAAATGCTTACCCACCATCAGCCAACAGTGCTAACATGTGTGAATACGGTGGTTTCTATGACATGAAACCAATGATAGAAAGTGGATACGGTGGTGAGTACCCTCAGGCAATCGGTTCCGCCGAGGTGGACGGACACTTTGGCGATGGTTTTGCTGAAGGTGTGCACGGTTTGGACAATTATGAGATGTCTTTTGCGAATCCGTATTGTTCTTGATTATGTTTTGTGCTTGTCTTGTCAGTTTTTGCGCATATTTTGGAGGTTTTAAAAAGTGTAATAAAGTTGCTTATATAACGTAACCATGTTGACAACCATATTTTTCTTCATTGAAAAATGTATGAACACGCAGAGTATCTATCAAATAGCACGCGTGGCATGCGCGTGCGCACTTTGCGCAGCGGTGCGCGCACTACTTGTGTGCACGCGCACATTTTTCAGCAATACGGTTAACTAATCGAGCAAAAAAATCAATAAGGGAAAGCATGTATTCATTCGTTAATATTTCTGTGTGCGCTTTTTCCGACTATCGTGCTTAGTCACAACGACGTCGCATTATAACATATTTGTAATTTCTAGTTTTACCATGCCGTACCCTATTGCCAAGTTGCCCTATGGTCTTCGGTGCCGCCTTCGAGAACTCGCAATTCCCATTGAAGTTTGTAAAATGCAAATTGCCGCTGGCGACGTTTCTATCTGTCCACCAAAGCTACAGAGGATAAAAATAGTCCCTGAAAATTTAACCCTCACAATAAGTTCTGTTGACAACCGCGATACGAAATTACGTTATTTTATTACAAATGACCTTGTACCGGTTTCTGAAAAGTGGCCTATATACTGTACTGGAACCCTTTCACTTCATAGTGTAGATTTGTCACATTTGACTTCAGATGTCACGAACGAAATGCTTGTTCGGTCTGAAAGTGTCTCTCTAACCAATTGTGAAAACTCCAAAGCTTTTTACAAAAAAGTTTTAACTTTATCATTTGGAAGGATCAGACATCTAGAAATCAAAAACTATAACTTCAGCGTGACTGATTTGGCAGAACTTTTACAATCTTTTCCGTCTGTCGAAACGATCTCTGTGGATGGACATTTGAAATCTACATGGATGAGGGACGCTATGAAAAACAAGAAAAGTAACCTCTTGAAGCTGGAACTTAACGGTGCTCTTTATAAATTGAAAATTAAAGCGTCGACCATTCATGAGCTTGTTGCCTTTTTAAATGTAGGTTTCTTTGTTGTGTTTTTTTTAATTACTTTTTGGCACTTTTAGGCTCAACAACAACGATTCACACTCTATTTGAATACAACTTCTGAAGATCCATGGGAAACTGGAGACAGAGCTAAACTGGAAAAAATGTTGGCTGAAAAATTGAATGTTACAGAGTGCAACAATGAGGACTTTCCTAGCATTGTTTTCACAAACAAAAACAAGACTACGACATATTGCGTTGTTCCTGATAAACCCTTAGCGACTAAACACAAGCTACGTGCAGATTTTCATGCCAAATACGACTCGGTTTCCGACCCTGAATTACATTGAGCATAAAATTTTTCTGAAACGCTTGTAGCATAAATCTGCATAACCAATTTAAAACCTTATTGTTCTTTATTAAAAAGTGTATAGACACGCAAGTTATGTATCTATCATCTAGTGTGTGTGTGTGTGTAGTTGTTATTGTTGTTCAGCGGAGTGCGTGCGCACTGGATGCGTCCATGCGCCACATCTACCATCAGTTTTCGCGCCAAAAAAGGGTCAAAAACAACAAGGTTTCTGTCCACGAAGTTTAGTTGTGTGACATTTCTGAGTGCGCTTTTTTTGACTACCGTGTTTTGTCAAAACGACGCTAATATTGTAACATTTGTAAATTCCTAGTGACTATCGTGTGTAGTCACATTGTATTGTATAAAGTTTGTAAACTACTTGTCGTACCATGCCGTACCCCATTGCCAAGTTACCTTACGGCCTTCGCTGCCGCCTTCGAGAACTCGCAACTGCCTTTGAAGTTTGTAAACTGCAAATGTCCGCTGGCAATGTTTCTATTTGTCCACCAGATCTACAAAAATTGAGAACAATACGCGGTTTATGTTACATTACTATTGAGATACTGAATTCTTATTCATTTCATGTTTTCTTCAAAGTTGGTGATGGGCAGCCTATTGAAATGGGGATTCAAAGAAACTGCCCAGTATATTGTATAGGTGGCTTGCAACTTCTACGTGTCCAATTGAAAGATTTAACGCCAAATGTCATGGACAATTTATTAATCGACTGTAATTCTGTTGTTTTAAAGGATTGCGAAAACTCAAAAGCTTTTTACAAAAAAATTGCAACTTTGACTTTTGGCACTGCAAAAAAACTAGAACTAAATCACCATGCAGAGATCAATTTTGCTAATATTTTTCAAGCTTTTCCTTATCTCGAAGAGCTGTCGGTGAATTATGCAACCGAAACATGGATGTCAGATATTACAGAGAATCAGAAAAGCAAGTTGTTGGAGCTGAAGTTGCACAATGTCGTCATGGATTTCGATTCACCAGCCTCAGAATCAATAGTAGATAAACTTGTCGCCTTTTTAAATGTAGGGTTTTTATATATTCTTTAAAGTTTTTTTGATTGATAAATAGCACTTTCAGAGTCAACAACGCCAATTCACACTTTATTTTCGAGTCTATGCATTGACATGGCATTCTCCAGTTGAAACTAATCGATGGTTGCAACATGTTTTAGCTGGAAAATTGTTTCCTTCACATCGCGACAAGCTTCCCTTTCCAAGTGTTGTTTTTCATTTTGGAAATTATTCTACTAGGTTCGGTTGGCTTCCTGGTTGATGGCCTCGCTTGACACCCAAGCAAAAGTACCAACAAATTTGACGTCGCTTGAATTACTTTTCATACAAACCCTAATGCCGAGAGTCTTCGGCGCTTTTAATATTTGATGCTTTTTTATTGTTTCTAATTCACCTGTTTAAAAAAAGTAATACAATATGATAAGGTTTTTTTATATATTAGCGAAATTAATAAATTTTGACTGTTTTTGTCATAAATAATAATATAGTCACTTTTTTGACATTTATTGAGTGCACACTGTGTGCTGGAACGCGTGCAATGAACACACGGTTGCGTCCCTATGCACATGTTTTCGCGATACCGCAAGACATTTGCACTAAAAAGTCAAATAGACAAGCAGTTTAGTTGTGTGTTGTCGTCCGCGTTTCTGAGTGCGCTTTTTCTGACTATCGTTTTTTGTCAAAACTAGTGTGACATTTGTAAATTTTTAGTTTTACCATGCCATATCCCATTGCCAAGTTACCCTACGGCCTTCGCTGCCGCCTTCGAGAACTCGCAACTTTTGCTGAAGTTTGTAAACTGCAAATGTCCTCTGGCAATGTTTCTATTTGCCCACCAGATCTACAAAAATCAAGAACAATACGCGGTTTATGTTACATTTATGTTGACAGATTCATTTCTTATTCACTTCATGTTTTCTTCAAAGTTGGTGATGGGCAGCCTATTGAAATGGGGATTCAAAGAAACTGCCCAGTATATTGTATAGGTGACTTGCGACTTCTACATGTCGAATTAAAAAATTTAACGCCAGATGTCATTGACAATTTATTAATCGACAGTAATTATGTTGATTTAAGTAATTGCGAAAACTCGAAAGCTTTCTACGAGAAAGTTGCAACTTTGACTTTTGGCACGGTAAAAAAACTAGAACTGAATCACCATGAAGAGATCAATTTTGCCGAAATCTTTCAAGCTTTTCCTTATCTCGAAAAGCTGTCAGTGGATAATGCAACCGAAACATGGATGTCAGATATTACAACGTATCAGAAAAGCAAGTTGTTGGAGCTGAAGTTGCACAATGTCGTCATGGATTTCGATTCACCAGCCTCAGAATCAATAGTAGATAAACTCGTTGCCTTTTTAAATGTAGAGTTTTTATATATTCTTTAAAGTTTTTTTGATTGATAAATAGCACTTTCAGAGTCAACAACAACAATTCACACTTCATTGTCGAGTCTATATATCGACATGGCTTTCTCCACTTCTTAGAGGTGATCAATGGTTGCAACATGTTTTAGCTAGAAAGTTATATCCTACAAGTCGCGACAAGCTTCCGTTTCCAAGTGTTGTTTTTCATGATGGGAAAAATACTATAAGGTACGGTGTGCGCCCCGATAGACATATGTCTGGTTTTTAATGTAGCTATTAAAAAAATGTGATATGTAAATGTTTTCAAGCATCAGTTTTTTTGTTATTTTAGCAGTTTTAACTGACCTTAGCTTGCTTTTGTATTTGGAGTTTATATCATAAATAACCTTTTGTAGTGACTTTTTTTTGGCATTTATTGGGTAAAGAACATGCAGGTAGTCTCTCAAGTGCGTCAAAAACCGTACGTGTGCACATTGTGTGCTGGAACGCGTGCATTGTACACACTGTTGCGTCACAATGCACATGTTTTCACAATACAGTAAGACATTTGCGCCAAAAAGTCGAATAGACAAGCAGTTTAGTTGTGTGTTGTCGTCCGCTTTTCTGAGTGCGCTTTTTCCGACTATCGTGTTTTGTCAAAACAACGCAAATAGTGTAACATTTGTAAATTTCTAGTTTTACCATGCCGTACCCCATTGCCAAGTTGCCCTACGGCCTTCGACGCCGCCTGCGAGAACTTGCAAATCCTTTAGAAATTTGTGAACTGCAAATTGCCGCTGGCGACGCCTCTATTTGTCCACCGAATCTACAGAAAATAAGAACTATACTCGGGGACTGTACAATTAGTTTTGACAGAAGACATCAGACAAAATTAGCTATTTCATTTCGTTCCGCATTCCAAAATGGTGAAGTTGAACTTGAAAAAGAATGTGCTATCCACTTCATTGGTGATTTTAATCTTAGGCATATACGATTGGAAGATTTAACGCCGGATCTCACGGATACTCTAATACTTGATTCTGATTCTGTCAATATTCTAAGTTGCGAAAACACAAAAGCTTTTTACAAAAGAGTTTCGAGCTTAACTTTTGGAAAGCCAACAAAGGTTGACCTGCAGCGCAGTGACTATCAAGAACACGATTTTGCCGAAATTTTTCAAGCTTTTCCGAACGTTGAAAAACTGTATGTGTGGGGACATTTTAAACAAACGTGGATGTCGGACATTATGAAGTACCAGAAAAAGAAGTTGTTCGAGCTGAAGTTAGATACTTTTGTTGGGAATTTGGATCAATTAGATAATGGACTTAAAGATAGAGATTGTCTTGGACTCAATGCGTCAACGATAGATGATTTCGTTGCATTTATAAATGTAAGTCATTTCGTTTTTGCACTTTTGATTTATTTTGCAAACCTTTCAGGCTCAACAACAAGATTTCTTACTTGATTTATTCACTACTAACGTTGTGGCGACGCAAACTATTAAATTGAGACAACTTTTGTCTGAAAAACTGTATGTTATGAAACATATTGATCCATACTTTCCCAGTGTTGTTTTTAATGACAGATTAAAGACTACGTACTATTGTGTGGTTCCCGATATACCGACTCGCTCAGCAACTAATAAATGCATTTTACCCTCAGGTTTTTATGCGGACCCACTTCTTGAGCCTGAATAAAATGTTGATTTTGTATAATTTTAAAACATTGCTGTTTAAAATGAGTAATTTTAGTCATTTACATGTTTCATGTTTCAATCCAAAAACTGTATATTTGATTCCTATCGATCATAAAATTTAACTTAAATGATTGTAGCATTTGTCAGCATTACCAATAAAAAACCCTATCTTACTTTAATAAAAAACTAATAAACACGCAAGTTATCTAGTATCTGATATGTGTGTTATGCGTGTGTGCACGCGCCACATCCTTTCAGAGAACAGTAAGATCTCCGCGCCAAAAGGATGCAAAATAGCATGCTTTTATGTCCATTAAGTGCAGTTGTGTGTTGTCGTTCATCTTTTTAAGTGTGCTTTTTCCGACTACCTTTTATAGTCACAACGACATCGAGTTTTATAAAACTTGTAAATTACTTGTCGTACCATGCCGTACCCAATTGCCAAGTTGCCTTACGGCCTTCGCTGCCGCCTTCGAGAACTTGCAACTCCCGTTGAAGTTTGTAAACTTCAAATTGCCGCTGGCGGTGTCTCTATCTGCCCACCAGATCTACAAAAATTGAAAACAATACGCGGGTTATGTTACATGACTGTTGAGAGTTCTCATTCATTTCATGTTTACTTTAAAGATGGTGATGAGCTGCCTGTTAAAGTTGACATTCAAAAAAACTGTCCATTATATTTTATCGGCGGCTTGCGATTTCTAAATGTTAAATTTAAAGATTTAAAACTAGAGGTCATGAACAATTTATTAACCGACTGTAATATTGTTGTTTTAACTAATTGCGAAAACTCAAAACCTTTCTACGAGAAAGTTGCAACTTTGACTTTTGGCACGGCAAAAAACCTAGTACTGACTCACCATGAAGAGATCAATTTTGCCGAAATCTTTCAAGCTTTTCCTTATCTCAAAAAGCTCTCAGTAAATGCTGCAACCAGAACATGGATGTCAGATATTCCAAAGTATCAGAAAAGCACTTTGTTGGAGCTGACGTTGAACGATGTCAACGGGGATTTCGGTTTATTAGTTGAACCATCAGTCTTAGCTTCGAATATAGATAAACTTGTCGCCTTTTTAAAGGTAGAGTTTTTATATATTTTTTAAAGTTTGTTTTTTTAATTAATAAATAGCATTTTCAGAGTCAACAACAACAACAGTTCACACTTCATTTGCGAGTCTCCTATAGATCATCACGGCGATATCCTGTTAAACAGAGTCAACGTTTGCAACAACTTTTTGATGGAAAGTTGTATCCTACAAGTCGCGACAAGCTTCCGTTTCCAAGCGTTGTTTTTCATTATGGGAGTGAGAATACACGTTACGGTCTGGTTCCCGATCATTTAACTGACTTTTTCGATTAAAGTTTTTGTCATAAATAACATTTTGTAGTTACTTTTTTGGCATTTATTGAGTTCATTACACTATGCGTGTGCACACTGTGTGCTGGAACGCGTGCATTGTACACACTGTTGCGTCACAATGCACATGTTTTGGCGATACAGTAAGACCTTTGCGCCAAAAAGTCGAATAGACAAGCAGTTTAGTTGTGTGTTGTCGTCCGCATTTCTGATTGCGCTTTTTCCGACTATCGTTTTTTTGTCAAAACGACGCAAATAGTGTAACATTTGTAAATTTCTAGTTTTACCATGCCATACCCCATTGCCCAACTGGCGTACGGCCTTCGCTGCCGCCTTCGAGAACTTGCAAATCCTGTTGAAATTTGTGGACTGCAAATTGCCGCTGGTGACGTTTCTATTTGCCCACCAAGTCTACAAAAATTGAAAACAATACGCGGTGATTGCAAAATTGATTTTAATAGATTCTTGACTTCAAAGTTAAATATTTCATTTGAAGTTCGTAAACAACATATTAATATTGAGATTCAAAAAGACTGTCCCATATATAGTATTGGCGGCTTGCGACTTAATTATGTTCAATTGCAAGATTTAACACCAGATGTGGTGGACAATTTATTCATTGACTCTAAGTATGTCATTCTGTACATGTGCGATAACTCGAAAGCTTTTTACGATAAAGTTTCCAGTTTGACTTTTGGCAAGGCAAAAATCTTAGAACTGCACCACTTTAGAGTGATCGAATTTGTCGAAGTTTTTCAAGCTTTCCCGCACGTTGAAAAGCTATCTGTGCAAAGTTGTTTTAAAAAAACATGGATGTCAGATATTTTGCAGCACCAAAAAAGAAAGTTATTGCAGCTTGATTTGAAATATATCGACTGGTGCAAGGATAATAAATTTAATAGTTGTCCAATAGTCGATGCATCGACAATAGATGAAATTGTCGCCTTTTTGAAAGTATGTTTTTTATATGTTGAACGTTTGTGGTGTAATATATAGTTTTTTAGAGTCAACATCCACGATTTACACTTCATTTGAAAGTCAGTTTTGCACGTTCATATGATTCTCCAAAAACAGATGGTCAATCGTTGGAAAAACTTGTAGCTGGAAAGTTGTATCCTACAAGTCGTGACAAGCTTCGTTTTCCAAGTGTTATTTTTTATGATGGATATAGAAAGACTAAATATGGGGTGCGTCCCGATAGACAGACTCGCTCAAAGACAAAACGTAAGCTACCCGCAGAATAAAAAAAATTATGAATCGCTGTTTGTGCCATCTTTTACGCCCGCCGTCAAGCCATTGTTGACAATGTTCACGTTTTTGAATCGAAGAACGCCAAAGGTCTTTGATTTTTTTGAATGTTTTGTTTTAAATTTGTTTGGAAAATGCAATAAACTTAAAATGTCACTTTTTTGAATACTGGTAGCGACTTGTACGTCCAGTTGACAGGATTACTTCCAGCACCTCGCTAATCGAACAATTTGATTTGTGGACAAAGTGTCCCGAAATTGTGTTTTTAGCTGCGCACATTGCATGTTTTGACACTATGTGCATTCGGTTTTCCTTGACGGGTCGTTTCTTCCAAGGCAAATCTTTCTCCGCCGACCAGCAACACCCATCGACCCCTCCCTCTAAAATCGGCTTATGTACGCGCAGTTTACGTGACTCGTGCCAGCCCAGCGATGACTAATCAATTTGGCTCATGGAGGACATGTCCCATCATTGCTGCGCACACTACATGATTTGTCAATGTGTGCGTCTGGATGTCGATAGCAAGACGTTTTCTCCAGCGGGAAGTTTTCTCCGCCGGCCATCGACTGGCCCAACTGACCGCCTCCTCGATCCGACTCCGCCGCACTGCCACTTTTCGTCATCACAACCTCCCATCCGCCGAACCTCGGACCAGCCCATCCCGACCAATCTCGGAACCGATCTCAATGGAGCCCCTCAGGCGATGCCACCGATCCGTCCGCATTGACACCAGCATGCATACGGAATCCGACTATCGCGCTGTAAGTTTCTTTTTCAATCGATTTGTACCATTTCGAAGTTTGAAATCTCTCTTGATCTCTTTTCAATGTCACTTTTTCAGGCGTCCTTCATCTACGGCCTCGTCGACAGCACCCTCATGATGGCCCAACGCCTTCTGCTCTGCGTTCTGGTCTGCCTCGGATGCGACATTTACATGCCACGGGCCAGGAATGATTCTTCGAGAGGATTTGTGAGTTTACTTTTTATAAATATGTTGATTGATTGCTCATGATTGCCATTTCAGACCCTGACGTCCATGGTAATCCGCATAACACGTAACTTCTACTTCATCCTGCGTGGACTCCGGAAATGGCTCGCCATCAACTTCAACGATGGCATCATTCCTGTCCCGGCGGTGCAGCCGGTTCGTCGAGTTCGGGTCAGTTTTTCGCACTTTTTACATTTTGGCCATCATTCTACCGTACCCTCCCCCTTCAGGCCCATCGCTCGACCCCACGCCGTGATGCCGTCCCCCACGACTACCTCGCCGACATGGCCCGTCTCCACAGCCCCGTCCGCCCGTGCTACATCGGCTCCGACGAACCCATTCCGCTCTTCCGGATGCTCGCCGGCGCCGCTCCCACCAAGCTCAACCTAAATCACTCCGATCCGCTGTCCATCTCCTCTTCCATGAGTGACATCATGTCCAGCTTGGTGGAAGTGTTCACCGGATGCCTCGTGGACCCCGAAGTCGCCACAGAAGAAGTCGATGAGAATGGCAAGTACAATGACGAGCTCGAATTGAAATCCTTCAACTGCTCGTCCCGGGATTCGCTTGAATCTTAATTCTTGTGCGAAGTTTATCTGTTTTATTAAAATTTTGACTATTTGATACGTGTAATATGAATATATCCGCAATTAAGAGACTTGAAATGTTGACTATAAATGAGCTTTAATATAACAATAAGCTAAAAGAACACTGTAACTTCCTGAATTTTTGACGGCTATGGATGTTTTTGTTTCAAAATGCAATACTGTTAATCAAATGGTTTGTTTTGAAACGAAAAGTGCTTTTTGTATGCCTGGTTCATGTGACTGTTGTCAGCACGTTGCCAATCAATCAATTTGAGTTGCAGATAAAACGTCCCGGGAAGGCATGTTTTGCTGCGCACATTACATGTTTTGGCTCTCTGTGCGGCCGAGTGTTCACACCGGGACGTTGTTTCCATCGGGAAGTTTTCTCCGCCCGCAATCATCACCCAAAATGACTACGCCCTCCAACATCGGCTTTTGTACGTTCCGTTTACGTGACCCAGCCAGTCCATCAATCTGTTTGGTTCATATACAAAGTCTCCCATCCTCGTTACAATGACTACATGTTTTATCACTGTGTACGTCTCATTATCCATAGCGGAAAACACTCTGGATGCAACCGTCGATGGGATTTGTAAGTTTACTTTTTCTTCGCTGTTTTTCGCACTTTTTACATTTCGGCCTGTCGTCTACCGTAACCCTCCCCCTTCAGGCCCATCGCTCGACCCTACGCCGAGATGCCATCCCCCACGACTACATCGCCAACATGGCCCGGCTCCACAGCCCCGTGCGTCCGTGCTACATCGGCTCCGATGAACCCATCCCGCTCTTCCGGATGCTCGCCGACGCCGCTACCAGCAAACTCAATCTGAACTGCGATCCGCTGTCCATCTCCTCTTCCATGAATGACATTATGTCCAGCTTGGTAGAAGTCTTCACCGGATGCCTCGTGGACCCCGATGTCGCCACAGAAGAAGTAGATGAAGACGGAAAGTACAATGATGAGCTGGAATTGAAGTCGTTCAACGGCTCGTCCCGGGATTCGCTCGATTCTTGATTTTTAGACAAATATTATCTGTTTTAATAAGATTTTGACTATTTGATACGTGTAATACGAATAAAAGCACACTGAATAAAATAGTATTTTTACAAAAACCAAAGGAGCACTGTAACAGCATCTATTTGCACTGTGGTCAGATTAGCGCGCGAAAAACAATCAATAGGTAAAAAAGTAGGCTTTCACTCGTGTGCGCTGTCTAGGAAGTTTGGGTATGTGTTTTGGCCGCTATTTTGCGGATTGGCTTTTTCAGTCTACCGTGTTTGGCTATATCGCATACTTCATCGTCGACTTATCACACACTTCTCATTTTTTAGAAGTCATGCCATATCCTATCGCCAAGTTGCCCTACGGTCTTCGCTGCCGCCTTCGAGAACTTGCAAATCCTGTTGAAATTTGTGAACTGCAAATTGCCGCTGGCGACGTTTCTATCTGCCCACCGAACTTACAGAAATTGATAACAATACGTGGTGATTGTTCTCTCGCTTTTGACAGAAATCGTCAGACAGAAATAGATCTATTTTCTTATTCCGAAAATCGTGATTTAAGAGTTGAACTTTTAAAAGAATGCCCTGTACATTTTATTGGCGATCTTCGACTTTTTTTTATTAGGCTGGAAGACTTAACGTGTGATCTCACAGCAAATTTATTCCTTGACTCAAACCATGTCGTCATGAATTATTGCGAGAACTCAAAAGCTCTATATGAAAAAGTTTCAAGCCTAACCTGGGGAAAGCCAACAGAGATTTCTTTCCTGCGAGATGACTATCAAGTGTATGACTTTGCCGAAATTTTTCAAGCTTTTCCGCATCTCGAAAAAGTGTATGTGCACGGACTTATTAAACCAACATGGATGGCAGATATTACAAAGTACCAGAATTGCAAATTGTTGGAGCTGCATTTAGACAATATTATTTGGTGTTCTGATCAAGAAAAACCATATGAAGATTACAAAATGGACGCCTCGACGGTTGATAACATTATTAAATTTATAAACGTGAGTTTTAACTGTGTTTTTAGTTTGTGTTAAATTTTCAATAATTGCAGGCTCAACAAAAACAGTTTACCCTTTATTTGGAACTTACTTGGTCAGGGCAAAATGGAAGAAATTTAAGCCAACTTTTAGCTGAAAAATTGCATGTTACGAAACATAACAATCCTTATTTTCCGACCATTGTTTTGAAACATTTAGACACGACAACGCATTTTTGCGTTGTTCCCGATAGACAGACACGCTCTGCGACTAAACGAAAGCTGGCTACCGAAAAGAACGAAAAGCTGGAAGATAAAAGGTTGACCTGACTCTTGGTTCTTTGCATGTTAAGTTTATCAGTTTTAAAAAAAGTTTGATCATTTGACATGTGCAATGCTAGGCAAAGTTCATCTGTTTTATTAAGTTCTTGACTAGTTGACATGTGTAATACGAATAAAAAATATTGATTACGAATGGGCTTATTATTATATCGATCTTCTTAAAAAACCTAAGAATACTATAATAACGCGCTGACAGCACGCTTTTTTGCGCTGTAGTAAGGTTAACGCGCGAAAAAAGGTCCATAGGGAAAAAAACATGTCTTCATTTATAGAAAGGAAATCAAGGTTTGGAGTCTGTTTAAGACTGATCGAGGGTCACTTCGCGGTTGCAGAAGAAGCCGAATTTGCTGCTCGTCCTGAGATTCGTTTTACTCTTGATTATCTACTTGCGATGTTTATCTGTTTCAACAAGTTTTTGACATTTGATACGTGTAATACAAATAAAATCATAGTCTAAACGCGTAAACTGTCGAATGTGTCTTGTTATAATCACTTTCAAAAAACCAAATGAATGCTGTAACGCCCTGACTGTGTCCTTTAACACATAGTTTCGCGATGTGGTAAGATTTGCGCGCATAAAAAGTCAATATGTAAGAACTAGCATGTCTTCATTCATATCGGGCGCTGCCCACGAAGTTTGGTTGTGCGTTTTCGTCCTCTATTTTTACAGTGATTGTTGTAGGCTACTTTGTTTGGCCATAACGTTCATATTTTCAAAAAAATATATATATAGTCTCTATATAAGCCATGCCGTACCCCATTGCCAAACTTACCTACGGCCTTCGCTGCCGCCTTCAAGAACTCGCAACTCCCGTTGAAATTGGTCAACTGCAAATTGCTGCTGGTGATGTTTCTATTTGCCCACCAGATCTACAAAAAATAGCAACAGTACACGGGGACCTTACAATTCGTTTTGACAGAAGATGTCATGCAAAACCATACCATTTTTTAACTCACCAATATCGTCCTTTAGAAGTTCAACTCAATAATCAATGTCCTATTCGGTGCATTGGCGGTACCTTTCTACTTTTTTGCATTACTTTGGAAGATTTAACACCGTTTATTTGCGATAATTTATTTCTCGACTTTAAAAATGTTGTTATGAATACCTGCGAAAACACAAAAGCTTTTTATGGAAAAGTTTCAAGCTTAACCTGTGGAAAGCCGACAGAGATATCTTTGTTGCGCGACGACAATCAAGTTTACGATTTGGCCGAAATTTGTAAGGCTTTTCCGCACGTCGAAAAGCTGTCTGTGATGGGACGTATAAAACAAACGTGGATGGCAGATATCAGGAAGTATCAGACAAGCAAGTTGTTAGAGTTGGAGTTGGTTTATACTATGTCTTATAATGGTGATGGGTCAAAAAGTTACCCTCATGATAAACCCGGAATTGACAAGTCGACGATAGATAATCTAATTGCATTTTTAAATGTAAGTTTTTTTATAATTTTAAATATTGTAATTTTAATAATTTTAGGCTCAACAAAAACAGTTTACTTTTCGTTTGACGTTGCATAGTGAAACAAATCTGCATCAACTGTTTGCTAAAAAGTTGTATACTACGAATGATAACAATCTTAACTTCCCCAGTATTGTTTACTCTGATAGAACAATGACTACGAAGTATTACGTTGTTCCCGATAGACAATCACGCTATGCCAAACGAAAACTCTCAGCAAAATAAAAAGAAAAGTAAACCGATTCAGCTTTTTACACTGTTTGAAAGCTTTAATTAATTAAACACTTGTTTTTTTAATAAATTCATAACCTTAACCTCAATGTTGATCACGGATATGTTTTCTTGCAATGTGGTGAAAATTGCGCGCAAAAAAAAGTGATTTCTGTAACTTCTTAACATTGATTGGCCATTTTCATATTTTGTTAAAAATAAGCAAAGTAATCTCATTTTTATTAAGACATCTTGCCATTGAAACACTTGTAATTTAAATAAAACCATAACCTAAACCCCCAAAGTCAATCATGGATAGATTTTCTTGTACAAAATATGGGTAAGCAACATAGGCTTATGCGTTTTGGTGCCCATAATGAGTCTGCTCTCCAAAAATGTCTCATTCAACAAAATCCAGTCCCTCAACATGAAGTTCACCGGCAAATCTCGCGAAAAGTTGATCCGCCCAATCCGACGCAATGCAAATCGGATCGAATTCTGCACGGATTCGCCTTCTTCAATAGTCACAAAGCCATTATTCATTACGGTATTCAAACTGACGAGGGAGGAGTTCTGAGCGCCGGAGATGAACCCATTTTCGGAGTGAAGTTCGACGAGGTCGCTGTTATCCCAGGCAAAGGCACTAAAATAGCATTAAGATTTTTAAAATTTGTTGAAAAAGGTGAAACATACGTGTAATTCAAGACCGGATGGGCCAAGCCTTTGGCCAGTTTGATATCCAGCTCCTCGCCATAGGTAAACCGTGGAATCGTGGGGAAATCGGCCTTTCCACCGAATTCACTTCGCCATTTTCCGACCAAAAAGGCGACTTTGTGCAAGTTTGGTGGCACCTTTTTCAAGTCGTACTCCTCCGGGACGGGTGGGCCACACTTTTGGCACGCTTTTTCGCAGTCTTCAATGGTCAGACCGGTGCTGTTATCGCCAGTTTCACAGCGTTCAGGGTTGGAAGCCACCCAGTGATAGCAATCCATGAGTTTGTCGCGGCATTTGTCGATTCGGGCCACTGCCAGAGCTGGAAAAAGAAGGTTTTTAGTTTTGAGGGTTACTGTAGCCGACAAAAAAAACCTATTTTAACAAAATTTTAAATGAAAAACACATTTTAAAACAAATTTTAAACACATTTTTATGCAAAATTGAGTTCAGAAACAATAATAAACAAAATTTTCGCCACTTCAAAAAACTACCGTAACCACCCCCCTCAAAACTCACTCAAAAACAGCGCAAACATGCCAACCCGCACAATCATTCCGACCATTCACGATCAAAGCTATCAGACACTAGTGTTTACTTAAATCTTATCAAGGCGTTACCGAGATTTCAAGCCATTGCCGCTGGCAAAGCCGGTTTACCGGTCTCAAAAAAGTGTATCCCCTCCACTGAAATCCCGTTTTTCCGTTTTTTCTTTGCGGTTTTTCACTTTTTTCCAACCGTGTCTGCATGCTCTTTGTCACTTTTCCGTTTTCTCAACCCCCAACCTTCCGTAAAGCGATTCTGATGACGTTCAGCGTCATCGCTTTCACGTTTCACGACCTTCTTTAACGATAGACGTTCCGGGGCTTTGATCGCTTGTTATCACAAGACAAACATTACAAAAAGTTGTGTCTTTTGTTGCTTGTTATGGTGCCGACAAATGGGGGTTATAAAGTCGATGCGTGGGGTTTTTGGTTATGTAAAATGTGATTTTATTGATTTTGAATGGGGGTGTTTTTGATTGGTTGGTGAGGGAAATTGGGGGTGGTGTTGATCAGTGGTTTTGTTGTGGAAGAGGGTGAAATTTTGATGAGGGGGTGGTTGGGATGTTTGGGGATGATGGTGAGAAGAGGAAGGGGAAAAAGAGATAAGAAAGGTGTGAAATTGGAGCAAAATGAAGGCAATGAGGATGAGGAAGGGGAAAAGCAACCTGATTGAACAATTGGCAAAGTGTCCCGAGTATCGAAAGTGCAGTTTGATGGGAGCAAGCGATCGCCGCTGGCTGTGTCGGTCCGACTGATCAGTTCACGCATCACTTTTCCGTCATTTTGTCGATCACCTGCAATCTTTGACCTTGTTCTTTTGCACCCAGCACTGCTTAGGAAGCTTTGCAACATGAAGGTTAACCTTTTAAACTAAAGAAATTCAGTTTTTGTCGTGTTTTTAAGCAAGTTCCCTCGAGACTTCCCCGTTCGCGTCAAGCTTCCTTTTTCGTGGACTAATTACTTAGCCGAGACACTTTATGCTTCTCCATTGCATCAGTCTTACGTTTTAGACGGTGACGAAGATGGCGCTGCTCCTTCGGAAGCTGTGTCCAACCGGAAATGTCGCGAGTTTGCGAGCTTCATCGCACTTTGTGTTCAGTCCATCTAAGGCTGATCCGAGCTTGGGTAAGTTTTATATATTTTTATTCAAAATAGGTTTTATAATGAGTGTGACTTTCAGGCGAGACAACCAAGCTAAACCTATACCAATCCATCAACAATGCCATGCACACAGCCCTCGAAACGGACCCGACAGCCTGCGTTTTCGGCGAAGATATTGCCTTTGGTGGTGTTTTTCGGTGCTCCCTCGGATTGCAAGACAAATTTGGTATGTCATATCCCCCTATTCGACCATTTTTAACAAATTTCCATCGAAAAATATATATAAAACCCACAATTCCAGGCAAAGACCGCGTCTTCAACACCCCCCTCTGCGAGCAAGGCATCGCCGGCTTCGCGATCGGTCTCGCTGCCGCGGGCTCGACAGCCATTGCCGAGATCCAATTCGGCGATTACATCTTCCCGGCCTATGATCAGATCGTCAATGAAGCCGCCAAGTATCGCTATCGCTCCGGAGGTCAGTTCAACTCTGGAAAGCTGACCATCCGCGCAACCTGGGGCGCCGTCGGCCATGGCGCTTTATACCATTCCCAAAGCCCTGAGGCCAACTTCACCCATACCCCCGGATTGAAGGTTGTCATCCCGCGAGGGCCGATTCAAGCCAAAGGATTGCTGCTTGCCTGTATCGAGGACCCTGATCCGTGCATTTTCTTCGAGCCAAAGGTACTGTATCGGGCTGCTGTTGAGGATGTGCCGGTTGGGAAGTATACTTTGCCGATTGGGAAGGCTGAAATTGTGAAAGAGGGTTGGTTTAACTTTCTAATTCGACCATTTCTAACTTCAAATCCCTCAAAAACCCATTTTTTGCATCATTTTTGTCACAAAACCCCTCAAAAACTTCATTTTCGCGCTTTATTTTGCCGTTTCCGGATATCCGTCAACAACAAACACCTGATCAAACCCCCTCATGCAAACGTGCATATCCTCTTCCCCATCTTTCAACCAAAAACCCACCAAAAACGTGTGGGTGCGCTGTTTCGTACCGCTTGATTCCCCTTTTTTGGTGTCAATAGCCTGCAAATCGGTCCCCATTGTTAGCCTCCCCTCCACCTGTAGTTGTTTATTTTCCAATTCCATCTTTGGTCCGCCATCGGAAGCTAATTTGTTGCATTCCAACTGTCCAAACAAACCCATCCGACTTGTGGCCCCTCTAACTGAGGCAGCCAGTTTCTGACGTACGTTCGACGTTGCACTTGAGAACCCTAAAGCTTTACTCTATTTTCATTACGCACTTTTTCACCGACAACAAAAGTGTTGCGCTTTGGTCGATGGCGGTAGCCAAAGGCAAACAAAAACAAAAAATGCATACGGTGGCCTAAACAGAGATCCATTGCAGGCAAAGATGCAACCCTGCTCGCCTGGGGCACACAGCTTCACGTCGTCCTGGAAGTGGCAAATTTGGCGAAGGAAAAGCTGGGCATCGATGCGGAAGTGATAGATTTACAGTCGATTGCGCCGTGGGATGTGGATACGGTCGCCAATGTGGGTTTTAGTCTATTTTTGAATGTTAAATTTAAAAAAATTCGGGGTTTAGAGTGTGGTCAAAACCGGCCGTTTGCTCGTCTCCCATGAAGCCCCACTCACTTCTGGCTTCGCCGCCGAAGTCGCTGCCACCATCCAACGCGAATGTTTCCTGAATCTGGAGGCTCCGATTGCCCGTGTCTGCGGCTGGGACACGCCGTTCCCGCACGTGTTTGAACCCGTCTATCTGCCGACCAAATGGCGCGTCCTCGATCAACTCAAACAGCTCGTCGAGTTCTAAACTTTGAATTTGAATTCAATCGATAGCCAGGTCTGCCAGTAGAAAGCGCAGAATAGCCAAACTAAGATTACTGTAATTTTATTAAACAAAAAAAAGTTCGAAACTAATACCATTTAAAGTCAAGTCAAATGCCATATCGTGTCCAATGATTGTTACGTAATTTCTTACAGTACTAACTGATTGAGTCGAAAAAGGATAAAAGAAAGCAGGAAATTCGTATCTTCCGTGCAGACATGCAAGATTTCGTATTTTTTCGGTAATCCGCTAACGGACGGATCTCGTGATGGGACGCATTACCGGATGCGATGAGTTCCGGCCAGGATGCTTGGCAGCCGTTTTTTGCCTGGCAAGCAGTTTAATTTGAGAAAAAAGAAGCAAAAAACGAGCAGAATGAAAATGATTCTGACATGTGGTCACGCGGATGGAGGCTATCTTTGACTCATTTATTACCCATGATGACTGATGACAAGTTTCTATTTTGAAGCACACCATAACAATATCCGTACTTTGAAATGTGCAAAACTGATGCCATTTTTGGGCTACGTCGGCGGTGAAGTTGGATTTTGTTTTGGTTTTTCTGTTCTGATTTGGGTTACAGTACCCCATCCTCTGATGCCGATCCAAAATACAAAACTTTTCCAAACCCCCGAAAACTTTGCAATTGCACGCCCGGCTTTTGACTATTCTGGCGTCAAAGAATGTGTGTATCGGCTTGCTGTATTCGGCATGGAGCCAAACAGCTAGAGGGGATTAAACGACAGCAACGGCAAGGCTGCAAATGATACTTTTTCTTCGGGCTTGCAACCCCTTGTTGAATAACATAATTGTTGCAAGGGGGGACACTGGAATACATGAATGAGAGGAGCCTGCGTGGGAACCGTGTAAATAAACAACTACAGTCCGAAGGAAGTGCTGTTACAGTTAGGGCTTTGTTGAAAAGGATAGAATATGCGTCAGCAAAGCCGGAAATGAGCTGTGAAAAAGAGGGAGATAAAAATAGTTTGGATAGTTTTAAACTGGATTGGATTGTTGAGGGCTTTTTTAAGTCTATTTTTGAAAATAGCAGTTTTTTGGTAAAATTTTATTGATTGAACGGCGCACCTTCTATTCGCATACTTTTGCGAACGGTTGCCGTCCATTCGCACACATCACCCAAGTAACGGGCAAAATGACACAAATCAAAAATCAACCATATACTGTTTTTATTAAAAATACGGTTTTGATGATTAATATTACCAGTTTTATGATTGATTTTAAAAAACTAGTCTTTTCGGTCAAAAAAAGTGTGTGCGAACGGTGCACCTCTCATTCGCACACTTCTCCGAACGCTCTCCCTCCATTCGCACACATCACCCATCCAACCACCAAATCACCCAAATCAAAACCCTCAATCTTGCATAACATTTTGCAACTTCCAATCCTTCTCCAAACCAGATCCCAAATTCTCCCCCTTCCCCCATTTCCGACAAACCAACACCAGAATCTCCACAGTCCGAGCCCCTTTCTCTCATTCCGGAAACACATGTCCGTCGCAACGGCCAAGAGTCGCCTAAACTTTTTCGTCCGACACAAATTTATATGTTTTGACAAACGTCATTTCACGGACGCTTCAATAAAACCCGAAAAGCCTGACGAATCCTTCCTTCGAAAACGACTGCCCCGAGCGAACATTCAAACATGTGAAATGTACATCGGTTCAAGAGAGTCGTAAATAGCTTGCATACCGACAGCCTTTTCGCTATTGCTATCCTGTCATGACATGTCCGAACCGAAAAAGAAACGTAATACATGTATAATGTTGAAAAGTCAAAAGTGCCAAAAAGTATACCGCATTCCACCGTATCAAGCACTTTGTTGACTTGCGTGGGAGCCTTCAGTTAAGCTAGTGCCACAGGAGATTCACGTGAAAGCCGCAATGACATGGTAAAAAACAGCTAAAAATAGGCGCAGTTTGAATGTTATTGGTTTTGATGCTTACTATTTTCAATTTAAACTGATTAATGGCCTCGTGGGTTGAAGATTGAAGATGGAATACAAAACAAAAAGCGCCAATTGAGAGTAAGCAAGGAAATAAAAAGGAGAAAAACAAGCATAGTTAAATTTGTAAATTTTTGACAAACAGATTAGACGGATTTGGTTTTATTAAAATTGAGAAGCCGTATAGGGTTAATGATAAGACATAACGTCATTTGATGCTCATTTGTTAATTTTTGGTTGAGCAATTGCTTTAAATGTGATCAGATTGCAATCTTTTTTCTTCGGTTTTTCATGCTTTGCTGAAATGCTGTAAATAGACAGACATTACAATGTTTGTTTTTTGGAGTTGACGTTTGATTTCATTTGAATTAGACAAGCAATTTTACAGTTAGAATTTTAGTTGAAATTTTTGCAAAGAAAAACTGTAAATGCAAAGTAGCATGAAGGCGACATGTGCGCTGCAAATGGAATTTTGAGTTTCTCGAACTGATGATAAAAATCCAGTTTTTTTGTTTTCTGTTTTTAATGTTTTCATTATGTTTCATGTTTTCGCAACACAGTTTTGTCATAATGTTAAAAATGTGATGTGTATTTGTAATCACGATCATCCAAGCACCCCATCAAATGTCGCAGTTTCCATTCGGTGAGTCACCCCATCTTTCAGCCTGAATTTTACCATTAAAACCCAACTTGTTTACCCCTCAAAAGTCCATGTAAGCCTTAACAAAGTTTTACTTCTACCCGTCAATTGTTCAAAACACGCGTCGAGCCATGGTTGTTAACCATTGATGACTTACTTCCACCCAGTTGCCTCCGGGCCCTTCGGACATTTCGTCGTCCCCTATCACCCGCATGCTTGCCCGTATACGGGTCCACCACGGACGGCATCTGATGACATCATGTTGTGTACTACTGCTACTACTACCCGTACGTGTGAGTAGTGGTCCCCCCATCTAGACGGATAGCAGCTAGCGAGCCGGTGGCCAATTCACTGATGACAACATGACATGCAAACCAAACTAACTGCGTAGGCGGACATTTTGGCATGCTTTTTCTTTTCATAAATGCCGTCCAAAACTTACATACGTCCTTCTTTATCCAAATTGACCATAAACAAACCGGGAAGTGATGTCATGCCATCCCCTGAGGCAAAATACTGGAACTCATAACGGTCCCAAAAAAGCTTATTGCAATTAAGCACCAAAAAACTCAATTTATGGCTGGCCGTTTATTCCAATTCATGCAAAAAGGGACTGCTGCTGTTATAACATAAGATTGTTTATAGTTTCCCCTTTCGCATATTGGCAACACATCCTGTATGTTCGTTGGTCGGCCTTTTTTTAACGGAAAACAAATGCCATTTCCGTGACGCTGGAAAGTTAAAGTTGCATTTCATTCCTGAGCATGCAGCCGGTCCAAACATTGTAATTGGAACATGATCACTTACAAAGTGCATTTTATGTTTGTTTCCCAGCAACCCTGCGACCCAGTATTAACTCAATTAAGCTTTTACTTTTAAAAACTTCAATGTAACTAAGTTAAGCCATGAAATTCCCACACAACTGTCCTAATTGTAAGTGTAATTCCGTCACGGCATAATAATTTTAATTTGTTGACGTAGAATGCCAAAATAACATTCCTGTGAACCAATGCCGGCCCTAGAGTCCTCTATCTCTATATAAATAGCGTCATTGCTATTAATATGCAATTATTAGTGCAGTCCCTATAGGCACGCCGGTCTAAATCTAAATTACTGAAATAACATGAATGAGATTTTGCACAGAAAGGAAAAAACCGAACACTTGAAAGCGTGACAGCATCGTCATCAAATGTGAATGCATTAAAGGACAAAATCCGCTCACAAAGTCAGGGTCATAAGTTACATACACTACCGCTGCCCCGTAGGCAATTGTGACGGTATTATGTTCGGCTTTTCTTGAATGGAACTATTATGGAAAGTGTTCTACGTCGTAGAACGGCACTTTTTGCAACAAGCAAGGCACTGCTCAGATTTACGTTGGTTAAGCCGTTTTTCTGTCATGTGAATGGCACAAAATAGGTTTAATAACATCACTTGGAACAAAGATACTTGTTTTTTTTTACAAAAAAGGTTTAATTTATGGGCGTTAGTCAACTGACAGCTGTTTAACACTGGCTGTAATTTAGTTTTTCTGGAAGTTGTTGTCAGTGAGTGCCGACTGAAAATAGACATTCCAGCAATGGCACAAATAAAAGCAACGCTTAAAAGTAGAGGGTTAAAAGTGCAGTTTTTACTGCAGATACAAAATGAACGAATTGAAAGTTTCTATTTCCAGCTAACATTGACATACTAATACAATGTCGACGTTGAAAATGTTTACATTTTGGTGATAAAAAGTACAAATAACATTGAGGCTTATGTTAAGCATATTTTCTTCCTTGTTTTTTTTACAACT
This sequence comes from Panagrellus sp. LJ2284, assembly GCA_024447225.1. Lineage (NCBI taxonomy): Eukaryota > Metazoa > Nematoda > Chromadorea > Rhabditida > Panagrolaimidae > Panagrellus > Panagrellus sp. LJ2284. Next base: position 1,993,969 of record JAMRYC010000009.1, read on the forward strand.
GTGCAATTTGTAATCGTAAAATTATATATTTTTCTCATTTTTATTCATTTTTCTCCACTTCGCAAGGTTTTTTCAATGAAATATAACAATTTTCAATAATATATATATATGTATAGTATACATAATCCCCGAGAGCAAGAGCAAATAGTATGGTAGTAGCTTGTTTGTGAAAAGCGACCTTTTAAGGTTACTGTGATACAGTACGCTTAAAGGTAGGCTTTTACAAAGAATCTACAAACACGTAAACTTCTACATGTTCGGGAGTACGTACAGTAAGAAAATACAACAGGCACCAGAATCAGGGACAACATACAGTTGCTAAAGGTAAAATTAGGGATTTCTACTTTCGTTTCTCGGGGAAAAACTGCAAATTTGCAAGTTTGCTAAATAACAAATAGTAGTATGTGTACGAATGGATTATATGGGTTGATGTTTTTTTCATTGAAACAAACAAACAATAAACACAACGTTTTCTTCGGATTTTCAAAGGTGTCAGGCGCAAGTGGGTATAGTAAAAGTAAAGGTGATAACAAAGGGATTAAAGTAAATTGTAAAGATAAAGATGTAAACCACGTTTTTTATTGGAAGCGCCCGTCGCTTTGCTTTCTTTCGAATTTGGTCACTTTTGAAACCTATATCCACTGATTAGTGGATGGCCGGTGTTCAAAAGGCTTAAAACTATAGAGGATAACAAATATCTATGGGGCCCGATTACATGCATGCAGGCGGAAAACAAATAGGAGGAATTTCCTCGGCGGCAGTCGAGGAAGTTTTTTCAAATAAAGTCAATCAAGGCGCTGCACGTTAATGATCATGACAAGATATTAGTTAACAAGGAGAAGTATAATAAAAACCCAGGGAAGTTGTCTGTCTAATTCGGTGTCTATGAAGGCAAAATGCACTTTGAAAAGGTTAAAAATCTACAAATACGAATTCGACGAGGTTTGTTAATTGCGTAAAGCTAATGTAAATGTAAATACAATTAACAAATATAGGGATAGGTAGACGCCCTTTTTTGGTTTTGCTATGATACAGTAATACATGTATATGGTAATTTAGGCTAGAGGGAAGCAGAAGTGTTTTGGCAACGATTAATTTTGGTTAACTTCGTAGAGGGGTATAGTTTTTTTGGCAAATCGTTGCGAGCAGCTTTTGGATGGGTTTATACGACCGGGATCCAGAAGTTGCTGTTGGGCGGTAGGTAGAGCAGGGTCGAACGGCCAGGCGAAGACGCGAACGTGCCAATTTCGCCGGCCGTTGAGGCTGTGGAGGATGGCGGCGCGGGCGAGCTCATGCCCGAGGCCGCTGAGGATTCTGGGGTGGTGGATACGCTCAAGGAAGAACACATGAGGCCGTATTCGAGTTGTTGACGGAGGCGATCGACCATTTGCAGGGTTTGGCGACGCTCGTGACCCATCAAGCAGATGGTGGATTCCTTGATGGTTTTGTGCAGGATTTGGAGGTAGTCGAGTTTTAGCTGAAACGATGACTCATATAATTGCTTTGTCGATTTCTGTCAACTTTAATTGGGGCATTTTGGAAGTTGCTTTTCCCCTGCTTCATAAAAGTGAAACTCCAAGCTCATAGTTAGATGCCTGCCTCTAGCCCCGACGACTTTTTGCCATCTTCCGAAAGCGCCGAAGCCACTAATTGCATCAAAAAGGCAGCGACGATGCCCCGGTTTGTCACCATACACGAGTCTCCGTGTATATCTACTCTATTCCGTTCCGTCGCTGGGCCCCCTTTGCTTCTCGTGTGACGCCATCTGACGTCAACAGCGCTCTCGCTTGCCTTGCTGCCCGGCTCCGTGGACAAACAAGTGTCTCCAGCTGCTAGCTTGGCACATGCGCCCACGCGTTAGCTTCATTCTTGCTTTGCCTTTTGGGGTCGAAGAAAAACCACAACCAGCGCCGCAAAAAGAGAAGAATTTTGCAAGATAAATGATAACACACGAAACCGAAAGAGAGAGATTCCTTACCTCATCCTCGCATCCAAAATGATTGTCCAAATACGCTCGCAGCTTCATTTCCTGTGTTTGGATGTCGCTAAAGTCAATGAAGAACCGGCTGCACATGTATTTTTCCATTTCACGGCAATTTGGGGTTGCGGCATACTTTCGTGTCAGGAGCCCGCAGTATTTGAGAAGACCGCCACCGCGGATCTCTTCTGGGTTGCGGGTGTCGATAAGTCGACGCTGGAGATGCATTAGAGCTTGTCGGATGTCGCCGAAGACGGATTCCGCGACGACGACTGGCCGATGAACTGAGTGGTGCAGACCCTCGGCATCGAGCAGAGGGTCCAGGGTGATTTGGAAGGAGTCAACGCTGAATTCAAATTGCCGGGCCATACGGTCGACGAATTTGAGCTCGATACATTTGCCGAAGTCATTGTGCAGGGAAAAGAGGCTCCAGCGATCTTCTTCGTTGCAGACCTTGACCATCTTGGAAACATAGACCTCCTTAAGGGTATCGGCACAGATGGAGTTAGCTAATTCCGGCATCAGGGACAGGATCGCGGCGAAAACAGCCTGTCGGACCTTGTCAAAGTCTTCCTCGGTAGCTAGGCTGATCGGGAAGATGAGGTCTAGGTCGCTGTATTGGAATGCATCATTAGCCAGACAGTAGGAAGCGGCACCACCATTGAGCTTGACAGCCTTCAGATGGAGGCCAGCATTGATCAGGTAGCGTCGGACTCGGCTAATCAGGGCACTGAGGACGATTTCCAGGGTCGGGAAGTTGTCCCGGCCGTGAATTTCGACGGATTGGGACAGGACTGAGCGGAGGCGATCGATCTGGAAGTATTGATTGATTCAGATTAAGGGCCTATTAAAAGTTTTGGTGTTATAGTGTTCCCGCTACGTGACAAATCTATCTAGGCTGATGGCGGGTGGTGCTAATCCACTAAATCCAGCCATAATTGTGTCCCACGCAAATCAAATTCAATTCAATTCAACTTTCAATGTTTACACTTTAAAACATACCTGTTTGTTGTTCAATTCCATAACATGTGCCGTCGAACTCGGCACAGCGCCGTAGCTCGTCGAACACTCTGGCTTGACGGCACCGTTTCGCGGCGCTCCAGAAGTCGGGTTTGATGATGTCATCGTCATGGCTCCTCGAGATTGAGTTGGGGCACGACGGTGATTATGTGGGGATTGCTTGACGCGGATCAGGCTTGAATGGTCCTCGGAGGGGGATTCAGGCGTGGGAACCGTGTTTAAAGTCTGAAAAAGCAATTTCTTAGATGTTTAAGTCTAAAAATAGACAGTTCGCAACATAATCAACTCTAGGTTTCATAAAAACAGATAGGATAGATGCCGTACCACGCGCGAATGAATAATTCGTAACCCTTCTCTTTTTTTGAATCCTCCAGAGTAAGACTGCAACAAGAGAGTGTCCGAAAAAAAGTAGTATATACTATAGCACTAGAAGTACGGAAACCGAGTGCCTGGGGCGTCATTGGTGAAAGGGAGGGGGATGTGGAGGCACAGGAAAGAGCGCGAGAAACAAACCGAAAGCTGGAAGGAACACCACGAAAAGGGCCATCAAAACTACTTGTGACGACGTCAGATGCCAAAAAGCTGCTGATGTGAACACAGGAAAGGCGAATTTAGGCAAAAAAGACAGACACAACAAACAAATAACCAAATAATTAACATCCCAAAATACCGTAATGAGCAACCGCCTCTCACCCGGATGCCAGCAAAGTCATAAGACATAACAATGTTAACATAAATGAATGCATAAAAGTTTGCAGCACACCACGAGGTTAGAGAATCACTATTTCCGGAAATGGTATGTTTCAAAGGCGAAAAATTATTTCATGGAAAAAAGTTACAACTTTTTAAATTGGTTAATATTCGAAGATTTTAATAAGTTTAGCGAACTCATTCACATTTTTCCATCCCCCCACAGCGGGATCCCGCTTCACGGAAATTGGTTGCTGATTTCGTGACTGAATAAAACGTGAAACCACACACATCCATGTCGGGTGGGATATGAGGACATGAGACTCACATCAGCAAAAAAAGAGAGGGAGGAAATTATTTAGTGGAGACAAACAACATCCGCATGGGTTGCCGGTGGGCGACGACGAGGAGGGGTAGAGCCCAGCCCGTTTATCCCATCATCGGAAGAGGGCTTGTTGCAAAACTAAAAATGTGAGGGGGCGGAGTTTGGGGAAGGGTTGGAGGCAAACAACACATGTGGGTTTGGGCTTGATGGGATGAAAAGTGAATGGAAACCAACAAGAATTGACAAAATATACTTGTGGGAAGGATAGAAATTAGTGTGTTTTTGCCTTTCTTAGACGATGGTTTGAAGTGACGTGCCACATTTGTGGCGCTTCCAGACGGTTGGATACGCAGTGAAAAGGATGGACATGGAAGTTAATAGGCGGAGCTAACATTAGCGATAAACAGAGTAGCTGGGCTGGGCTGAATGGAACCATCGAGAAGGACCGAGAGAGGATGCGAAAAAGGAAAGGACAAACATGAATGGAAACCACCTCGAGGCTTGGGAGAGGGGAACTTTATCGGTCAACATGTATCATAACTAATGTTCCATGCTGATACCCGCCCGCGCCCCCCATCGTCAAGGAGGCTAACCATGACATCGAAGCGTCGACGACAAGCCCTTCTCAACAACAAAAGCGAAATGGTGTGGCCTTCCATGCTTACAAGGAAAGAAAGGGGGTGGTCGGCGGTCTCCTTCGGGCGGAGCTGACGCCATCCCACGTCATTTCGACAAGGCAGGCGCGTGTTATTTTTTGCTGCGGGGCCGGCTTCCACCATACAAGGGCGTCCGACTGCAGCCGGCCGAAATGGAAAGTCGCCCTCGCAGGAACCTCGAAGCTAGCTAGCAAGGACTTGTATTCCGCTCTCTCTCTTTTCCCTCAGTGAGACAATAATAGCCTCAGGGCACTTTAACTGAGGGCCTGGGCGGAGCTTCAAGTGAGTGACACAACACTGCTTGGAAGTTTTATATCATATCGCATCATCACGAGTAAGCTGAAGGGAGGAAAGGGGGATTTATTTATAGCATGGGGGTTCCCAAGTTATACACAAATACGTGGAAGTTGATAAAAGCCGTGGTTTTTGGAACATACTTTTTTAAGCATGCGTATTTTGACAAAAAAGACTGCAGACTAGATACACTGCCAAAAGAAGCGAGCACATGTCCAGAAACTTCCAGACTCTCACCATTGAAACTTCAACCTATATATAAGCTTACAATAAGTTGAAACGCCCTCTTTTCCCAGCCGGGAAACCATGAACCAAAATGTCAACAACCCCCTTTCCGACGGAAAACCCTTTTTCAAACTGATTGAAATTCAAATCCGCAATTCAAAATGGCCAAAAATGGCCCCTATTCGATCAACCATCGGGACAAAATAAACTACTTTCGGAGGCGACTCGAGGTCAATTCAAAACAGGATAGGATTATCATTATTTAAACCCTAAATTCTGAATTTTAAGTTTTCCGTTTGTTTGTTTGCCAGAAAAAGTGGTCATGAACCCACGAGAGAGTTGCAACCAGGCAAACAATCGGATTCCGGAAGGACGGAAAATCGTCTTATTACGTGGATTGCGCTTATCAAACAAAAATACCGAACGGCTGCAGATTAGAGGTCAAAGAAAAGGCGAACTGATAAGGAAGCGAAGTTGAAAAACAATGGCTGCCCAAAGGCTATCAACAGGTGTACTGTAGATCGGCTTGAAATTCTTGCAAAGTGCGAAGTGCGACTAATTCACATAAATCAAGGGTACTAAAGTCAAAGAATGAATGAATTCGAATTGAAGCAAATGTCTGTCGAGTAAAAAATTTCAAGTTAAGCCAAGACAGCCAATTGACAAAAACGCCTATCTGCCAAATGACTAGCAGCGATATTTCAGCCGTTTTTTCACGTCCAGTGGATCGGTTCAAGTGGGAAGAATGCCATCAATCGGGTACAGGGAAACGTTCGAGTGTATTTCCGGCCGTGATGGCGGGGTTGATTGTTGAACGTGTGAGAGGGCGGTGTGACGGTGGGGCTTTCGCCGAAAAGGTATATTATCCGTCTGTGGCGCCTGTTTGTTGATTACGGCTGTCCCGACGAGAGCTCCGAGCAATCATTGGGGGTTAAGACGTCGACGACAGGGATTTACGTGGCGTGGATAAACAGAGATAGATGGATGACAGTTGTCGTTCGTGTGCGCCGCGCCGCCTTGTTGATGGATGATTGCGGCGAGCAGATAGATATATTGGAAGTGATGGGATGGAATGGGATTTGGTGAAAGTGTCTTCACGCGATAGATAACACTGGTACGTAAAAAACTAAAAATGCGGGGTTTGCCATGGAGAAACCAGCTATCAGATCTGTTGCATCTTTTGAGGGGGTACTGATTGGTTTCAAATCACTTGGGGGGGGGGGGGAGAGAGTGAGATGATGCAAACGTAGTTTTTGCTATTGACTTGATAAAACAATCAAAGTGCCTCGAGAGGAGTATCTTAACGATGGAATTGAGGGAGCGTTCTTTGAGAATTCGAAAAGCGCAAAACATAACCAAAAATGGGCGGAGCTAGAGCCAGTAATACACCAATTTGCAAAACCAAACAGAGAATCCCGACAAAAATGATCAAATATGGATGTATCATTTCCGGGAAAAAGAAGGCTAACATTTTAGATCCGGAGCATATTGTCATCCAGATAGAGCGAGAGTGAGGGAAACATAAACAGACCAAGCCTGCACAGGAATGGAGACTCGCTTCCTCGCTTCCGTGCACGACGAGACCCAGATAACATCTGAACAAAGCTACTCTGATCGGAAAGGTGTAGCCGGATGGATGGCTTCTGCAAACTGCCGACAGCCGATTTAAAGCATTATATTTGTTGGTCATTAGTCGGAAAAGAGGGACCAAACGCCAATTAGTTCTTTAAATCACTAATTGTAAACCCATAAAATGAAACGAATTCAATTGAAAAACAGCCTTAACGACCGTCTAAGCACCCTTAGACTGTCTATAGATTGCATGCTTCGCGTGATTATTGTCGAGAAGCATTCAGAGAGCGAAATCGGAAGGCAATGGTCGCTGATTCAACGACGCTTGCCCTGAAGGCAAGCAGCGTGTTCGTGCTTACAAATGAGCCTCGACGTTCCTTAACAGCTCTCTTTTAAACAATTTTTATTTTTCCAGAGGAAAGAGGACAGTAACACGGCCCACAGGTTGGAAGCTCCTCCTATAAAGATCGTTAGTTCGAGCGAGGTGGCCCTGTGGCTTCCCACCCACCTCGACACAGACAGTCCTCCACTGTGGGGGCGTACAACCTTTGATGCCCCTTGAAAAGCCTATAAATTTCGATTTTACATGCTTTTTATCATTGGAACCCCCACAATTTGACTTCTCAGAAGAAGCGTACCCCCTCATGTGAAAATATAATCACCTCAATGAGAAAACAAACATCGAAACAACAATAGACAAAACGGTCAAAGACTGATAAGCTTTTTTTTCAAAAGGGGTTAAAAATGTATGAAATTCGAGAATGCCTCGCCTTTCCCCGGTCGACCCGATCGACCTAAGCTAATGGCAGACTCAACATAATGAAACGCTGACCTTTTTGTTTATGCCACCACTGATGGAGTGCCTGAGGGCCTAAAAATGTTGATAAACAAAACGTGTCTAAATACGGCGCGGGCAAAAAATCGCTCAATGCAATTCCAGAACTTAAATTAGTCATCCACAGCCCGTAGTGTGGTCAACATTGCGTCGTTTTTTGACATGTTACATGTGTCTACAATTGGGCCAATCTGTAAGAGGAGCACAAAAACGAGGACTGAAGATGCTCCAGGCGCCTTCAGGATGAGCGCAGACCCCGCCATAATTGCACGTCGACCACGCGGCGCATGGATATGTACATGCAAGCAAGCCCTTTGGAGTATTACTACAAACAGCCATCTTGAGGGCGAACGAAAAAGGTTGTGCCATGGCATGAAGCGGTTTTAATTTGTTTCTTCCGGGCGTGGAAACGTGGAAGTGAAGAAATTGGGACAGTATTCAATATTTATCGGACATAAAATCTAGCAAATTTCTAAATTTAGCCAGCTTTAGTTTTCAAAAAACGTGCCTGACATTGATAAACTTAATAAAATCTGACAACATTGATAAGCTATTCCATCAAAAAAGTTCCAAAGTTGCATAAGATTGTGCAAATACTGGATTCCGTGCGCGCATAGTCGTCAGAAAAAGTAAAAACGAGTTTTAAGCACATGTTTTTCAACTTTTGAAAGAATGTTGCCCCAAATGTTACCCGATCCTGGCAATTAACATGTGTTCCAGCCAGGAGTGATGAGCAATCACTTAATCATTGGACTTAAAAAACAAAAGTGTTGATAAATACGGGCTTATTCGCCAGATTCGATGAGCTAAGCTACTTCGCCCAAACCTGGACACGGGCCTGAATTTTTCGGCCCGGGCCCGGCCCGGACACTTTTCGGCCCGGTTTGACCGGCCCGGTTTTAGAAATTGCCGGGATTTTTGCCTATTTTCGCATAATTTGAGCAAAATTTCTCAAAAATCGTCAGCCGGGCCCGGCCCGGCCCAGCATTCCCTCAGCCCGGCCCGGTTTGGGCCCGTCCGGGCCGGGCTGGGCCGGGTTGGTCCGGCCCAGCGTCCACGTTTGACTTCGCCGATCACGGCGTCCCGGACGGGTCCAAAATACCGAATTGAAGTGAGTAACATTGCAAGTTTAAACAAAACGCGTCAAACTGCGCACTTTGTGCTAGTATTTTTGTGTCAATATGTCAATTCCGGGAGGACGCTGCAAGGCGCTTCTGCGCTATTATGCTTCTCCCGGCAAAAAATGAACAAATAAGTTGATACTTGGAAAAAGTAAACCCTGAATGAAGTGTGTGATCATCAAACTGACTACTAACTACCGAGGAATTGGAAAGGGAAAGAAAAGTGTCAACACTACATCGCCATCAGTTGGCTAGGATGAGTTTCGAAGAGGTGGCTGTCTAGAAGTCGAGGCGAGGCAAAAGTCGCAATTGCCGCGATACGACGACACAAACTTTACATTAGGCAAGGTTTTGGGGGAGATGGAAAATAAACAAAGTTGCAAAGTACAACTTTTTTGAAAAAACACAAGCCAAGCGGCAGCCAATGTTGTTAGTTGGCGCCAATATGAAACTATTGGTGATCTCGGAAGTTGACAGTTAGCTGTGAACATAATAAAAAAACGAAGAATGTCTCCGTCCCGCCCAACCCGGATTTCGAAGCCGCTCCAACCTTCCCGATTCCGTGAAAAAAAATCAAAAGGCAATGATCGACGGCCGATCGGTCGCAAAGAGCATTGCTATCACTGCATGCTCATTGCTATGTTCATAGGCCGGCTAATTGATAAGGTAAACATATAAAATGAATGCACTTTCAAGAGGTAGACATAATGTAAATAAGTTCTGTTTCAAAACAGCTTGGTGACAAACAGAAATCTACGTGAGGTGTGCCATTTGTGAAAGCGACATCAAAATCGAGGGTGAAAGTGTAAACAATATAAAAAGATCGTTAATTATGTACGTGCTTCTGGGAGCGATCCATCGACAATTGAGATAGACACATTCGAAGAGGAACAACAACTGACGCCACTGGGGGGTATTTATAAACTCCGCCCGCGCCTCGCTTGCGATTTGACCGGATTTTTCGAGCTGTTTCGGGTACATGCGAGGCGCACTGGCGCAGGCGAGGTAGTAGGGATCATCGATCACTTCGCTTCGACGGCTGAAGGGTAGAAGTGAGATCAGGCGGAGACAAAGCCCTCAAAATGGTAAAGAAGTTTTCAAAGGGAGAAGGGTGTGACGTCATCAGGGTGGTGTTTTGAGGCTAAATTGAGGCTATTTTTCTGGATTCATTGACTTTAAGGTTGAAATTACTCCATTTTGAGTTGACTCTAACTAAGTTTTGAATGTTATTTGTTTATTTTTACAAACTCAAAGTCAAGAGTAACACATCGAGTCACTGATCAAACCCCGATTGCGATCGGACGTCAAAAACGCCCCTCCAGACAGCCTAAACACGTGTTTATCGCACTTCATTTCACATTCAGACCCGCCATAAGTCCTCCCACTGCTCAACCATCAACATCACAATCATCATCAGCCGTCATCTTGAGGCTCATGTGATCCCTCCCGACCCCCTCCAGTTCGAAACTTAATTTTCAAAGCCGTTTTTCGAACAAAGAACAAAATACATATGCGAAACAAACATGATTCATCCCGATGAGGCCATTGACGATCTAAGTAAGCATACTTTTTGATCAATGCCCCGAATTCTACCCCCTATTTGAAATTGACTCATGTTTAATGGTAAACTTTTCATTTTCACATGGAATTCCACGTTTTTGAAGCAAATTTCGTTGAAATTTTTCAAAATTTGACCTTTAAAAAAACTTCGAAAATGTTTCGGTCCCACCACGAAAGTTCAAAAGTCCACAAGATTCTGCTCAGAACACAACTTGGTTCAGTTTCAAATCCATCCTATTTGAAAACATCGTAAAAATCAAGCCTAACGACGTGATGCCTCCGATCGGCCGCCTGAAGCCGGTCGGTCGTCTGTCGTCACAGGGGCCACGCAAAACCCATAAAATTCGGGCCAATTTAACTGCAGCATGGTTGCTTTAGCTTTCAATTGTCTTTTTTCCGTGGATTGGATGTGATTGTTAGCTAGCTGGAAGGGGGCAGCCGACCGACGCCGACGGTCGACAAAAGACAGGTTTGGTGAAAGGGAGAAACGGCAATTTAGTATAAAATAATGAGCTTGACATTGGGGCTTGATTTTGGGGGGACAACAAAGGGTTTGATTTCGCTTTTTGAAAGTGAGGGAGCGCTATAAAGCTTATATTGACAAAATAGACAGATCTAAGGCGCTAAAAAGGTACCCAGGGTACGGTAGTTTTGAGGATATGGTGGTGTAGGTGCAAAAGTGTGAGTCAGACTGCAGAAAAGTCTGCAGCAAAGGATGATGGAGCATTTTTGCATGTTTGGATGATCGAAAAAAGCCCGTAAGGAATGCATGTCCACTTTGATGACGGAGGGCGTCTGATTTGACAGGAGAGAGGAAGGCAAGCAGCTGCGCGAAAGCGATGACGACAACGACGTCAATCTGGTTTTCTTGTTTTTCAGGCACTTGGAGGTAGCCTTGGCGACGAGCCAAATCCTGTTTGGAATTTCGTTTGCAATGGGGGTTCTGATTAGGTGAGATGGGGGTTGGAAACGGTAAATGGGGGTTTGAATTTGGTTTTTTGGCTTAAAATGTTCAAAAAATCGGTAAAAAGTTAATTTAAACATTGAAAAATGAAGAAAAAAAGTAAACGTAAACAAGTTTTGACCGTTCTTGAGACGAAAATCCAAAAATAAAAACCCAAAAAACCGATCTATTCAACTTACTGGCCTCAATCATCCAAGTCAACTCCATCCACGTCGCCATCGCCGCCAAAACGCAATATATCTTTTCACCCTTATGCTTCCCCTGCACTATCTTTTCCTGCTTTTGCAACCATCGTTCAACTAATCATAGCGAGTGAAGATCACATCGACCGGCGGCTCCACCGGAAAAGCATGCTTGCAAGCACATGTGGCTTCCATCCACTCTCAACCCCTCTCTTCCGGAGAGACAAAGGCCAAACGATAAGCGCTCCACGTTTCAATTTCAATGAAACATTGGCCCCTTTCCGCGTGAAAAGACAATCGATACTTTTTTAAATGCAATAGCTGCTCTCACTCAAATCAGAGGGCCGTCGTCGGTTGCCGATACGTGTGAAAGCAAACGCATCATCCGAAAGGACAACAAACAAATCATTGACGTCGGCAGATGTTGTCAGACAAAAGGGGGCCCCGGAGGGTACAAAGAGTACTTCTATTCTTCTTAAAAGTATAAGAGATAGGCCAGGGATCGCTGTTGGGCCTCCCTTTTTATATGGCGTCTTTTTTAAGTGTAGTGATCGAAAAACGATGAGCCTAAAAACAGCCAAAAGCAGATTGGGGTGGACAATGGCGCTCGGCCCACGCATTGTTGATGGAATGTAAGCGCAAATAGAATGTAAATTATGCAGATGGCGATCGCGATGGGTGACGATAATGTTTCGAAGAGTACTGTTATTTGTATTTTGGAAAAAGGACAGCGGACAGACGTGTTTTCATGAGTTTTTTGGGGAAGGGTCCAGGCTGGGCCAGGAGATGGGGGGAATATTTTATCAATTTTGAGTGGGTGGGCGTATAAATTTGTGAAAACAACATTGATTTGAATAGAGATTGGTGATGACTGTGATATAGGATGGTGGGTGACCAGTGGTTGGGATGGGCGACATGTGCGATTTTGTTTGGAAGGTGTTTGAATACAAAAAAATAAAAGATAATTTGCGTTAAAAGTAAAATTGTTTTAAAAACAGTAATTTTGATCGTGGTTTATACAATGAAAAAATTTAATGTTTGACTCATCAAATATCATAAACATAGTTAAAAATAAAGTTCATTAAAAAGTGTCGCACCTTGGCCACCCCCCTTCCTAAACCCAAAAATGCCAAAACACGGCAACAACCAAATTTCTGTTGTTTAAAAACACTTTAAACTTGACTAAACTCTTCAAAACATACAGTATCACATCTCAAAATCTATCCTTTCCCCCGCTTCATTGCACAAATTCACTCAAATCGCCGCTAAAAAACTTCTAAAGTTCAAATACTAAACATAAAAATAAGCGTGTTTACACACTTTTACTACTTCTACTACTACTCACATATATTGTTGTCATGCCCTATGGCCTTGGTTGTTTTGACCTGACACTGAAATCTAACATCGTTTTTATGTAATTTCAAGCGCCGACCATGCGCCACCCTGCCTATGTACGGCATTTTATGTCCGCATCACAGAGCACACAGCGTGAGAGCTATTTCAAAAATTTGGAGTAACTACTATTCCTTATCAATTTGTTTTGTAGGATCGCATTAACGGAATTTGAAATTCGATAAGTGTCTAAATTTAAATTTTGAGAGGCGAATTGTGTAAAGACGACAAATGACACGTGACATTACACTGGTCGTATAGTGGACACGGAGCATGATGGCATCAGCTTTTCGTATAGGTGATATGGTCAGTCGAGAGGTCCCAGATGCAAAAAACCTCTCAAAAGACAACATTGCCTCAGGGTAATGTGAAAAACTACCGCAAATCCGTTTGCAAATAACTAAAAACCCCGACCATAGCCAAAAGCGTGCCATCCATGGCCGCTGGCAAGAAACTTATGGTTTCGAAAGATATTAGCCAGGCTTATCCGTCCGCAAATAGAGTTTATATAAGTTTGCTGACCAAAGGGTATCAAATATCAGTCACAAAGAACACTGCCTCAAGCTAAAAGTTTGAGAACAAACACATTTCCTTCCTCATCGTACATAAGCTGTAGTTTCGTTACAAATGACCGTTTTTTTCGACTGAAAAGTGCCTAAATTTCTAATCTGACCTTTTGCGGATGCTATTAAGTTGTAAATATATGCAAAACTGCAGGTGGGCAATAATGTTCATCGCCGTGTGGCACTTTTGGTTCATCGTCTGTTGCGCGAAAGTGTAAAGCGTGCTTTCATCGAAGGTTGGCGGAAAAGGAATTCAAAGCGCTTGCAAATGCACAATTTCGTTGTTGCTTGTGCTCATTTGAGTCAGTTTGTGCTTTTCCGACAGAAACTAAAACCAATAAAAACAAGAGCAAAAAACTGTTTTACAGACGGAAATGGAGGAAAAAATGCAAAGCAAAGGTTTGAAAAAATGAAAAGGGCAGTCATGAGAAAAGGTGTGAAAAGAGAGGTGAAAAGGTGTGTTGGAGATCATTGAGAGTGCAATTATCAGGCGTTTCGATGGGTTAGAAACGTTGAAATTATAATTTTGTGAAAATTGAAACGTTTTTAGAAAAAAAGTTTTAGATTATAACACGATTAAACCAAAATTTTAAACTTATAAAATACTTTTTTTGCAAAAAAAAGTTTAAAACTTCAACAATCAAACCAATTAAAACCAAGCAACACGTCACTTTCCCTCCTCTAATTGCTTTCTAATTTGCACAATTAACAGTCTCATCAAAAGATTAAACGATTCTTTTGTAATTAAAACCAACAAAATAGCCTTTTTTAAGAAAAGAAAAGCAATCGTAAAAGGAAGTCTGAAAAGCACAGAAAAAGCGGTGTGTGGCAAAGCTATCATAACCATTACTTTGTTCGCTGTCCGGAAAGGACACTTTTTGCAACTAACTGATTGTGATTCTGCGATTTCCGTCCAAAATGGGGCGATAAGCAAACCGGGAATGAGTGACAGTGATCCTTTTCGGGTAAGGCTGCACAAAGTAAACAAAATAGAGATTGTCTGTGATGATTATGGCTTTTTGGCGGTAGCTATGATAGCAATCAGTTGGGTACGGGGTTCCGGATGCAAAGATCATGGACAAAAATCATTAAGGTTTGATATGAGGAGTACTGTAGGGTGTTAGAAGATCGGTTTTTGTGGTCAAAATGTTGAAAAGTGATAAAATATTGAAATTTGAACATACTATTTTTGCAAAAAGTTTCCTAAAGATTGCCCACTTCAATCAGAAGGTCGGTTAAATTCACATTTTGTTAAAGCATGCCAAAATCAAACCGCCCTTTGAACCCCATTATTGCTCCCATTCAAATTTCACTTTCAACAAAACCAAAAACCAAACAAAATCCACCATTTTACGAGAATCACTCAAGCGAGTTATTTGCGAACAGCTGTTTTTTGTTGGTTTTCTGTCATCTGACAAAAAGTGACTAATCCCAGCTATACTAGCTGTACTATGTACCATAGCATGCAAAGATGCAAAGCTTTGAATACCCTCTATTTGGAATAATTGAACTGATTCTGTTTTCCTAATGAGTAATCTTCGCTCCCTTTCATCGAATTCACAGAAATCAATGTCCAATTTTTGCAAAATTTTAAATTCCAAATGTTTCCATTTCACAAAACATGACTAAATACACGCATAACCACGCAGTCGTTAAGGTCGGCTTTCCCTTTCTTGCATGACGTGATGTCAAGCGGGGACGCCACTTCCCACGATTCGTGGCTATCAACGCACGACCGACGTAGCACAACTTCACGGGAGGAAGGTTATGACCGTCAGAAGCACCTGATTGCGGAAACTTGATGGGATGTACGCCTGTGTTTATGGGAGATCATAAAGTCATAAAGCGCGCTTCGCGAGGGCGCCTAAATTTGCTATACTGCTTTGTTATGATATTTTGATGGATGCTGCATTGTGGCGGCGGGGAAGGGTGAAAAGAGAGGGATATGAGTTATGAGGACACAAAGGATGGGAAATAACAAATTTGCAGCACTTTTATGACGCATTATGAGTAACACAGAAAATTTTTGGGATTGAGGATATGTGGCAGCTTCGGGTGAGGGTGTGAAGACGTGCCAGATGTGACGCTTTTACAGAGAAGACAAGACAGTCGGGAGTGGATTGGAAGATGGCAAACAAGATTTACACATCTGGAGCCAATGTGGCGGGATTGGAGACGATCCCCGTGGCCTTAGACTTGGAAAACAACTTCACGACCTCAATAAAAGCAACATTTGGGACTGCAAATGGAAAGCTATCAATTGAAGGACATTGAGATTGATGGGTTATGAATATATGAAAATGGGACCGCATACGTGTGGCATTTGAGGATATTTTTCAAAAAAAATTATAACATTTTTTTTAAAAAAAGTACCAGAACGCTTTCAAAGTTGTTCTAATACAAAAAAATTTGTTTTGAAATTTCTTTAAACATGAAGTTGACTTCAGAAGGGTTACAAATTTGATCAAATGTGATTGCTGTTATTGAAATTTAAGAGTTTAAACCTACATTTTGCCGTCCACGATGCCGTCGAGGACCTCGTCGCCGTCGTCGTTGAACTTTCGACGCTTCCGGTACTTCCGGCACAGATTTCACTTCCACCGTCATGATTACAGTTATCAGCAATGTCAAAATATCCAAAAAAGGTCGTCAAATCAAAACACCCGTCAACCAAAAAGTCGGTTACACTACTTGCACCACCGTGTTACGACGATGGACACTGTTTCGCTTCCGTTGAGTGACTTCACCTGAAACCTCACGCTGCGGTTGGGTTGATTTACGTAAACACGCCGCCCGCGCACTACCCCACCCTGCGGCTATCAGTCAAAAAAGGGGTAGATAAAAAGTAACATAAATTTCATGGTTTCAACCAATCCAAAAAACAGGGGAAAGCATAACCGCGCAAACGACAGATAGACGACCTAATGAATGAATTTTGCATTGAATCGGATTCAATTTTCGGTTTCTGATAATGGCACAAACCGAATTAAACCCATCGTGTTGTTTTTTGTGGTGTGATCGCATCTTTCATTATGCTACCGTTTGGGCGCGCATCCGCCCCCTCAGGGCAGCCACCGCGGATATGAAAAACGGGGGGCCTCGATTGGATGTATTAAAAAAACGTAAAAGGATTTATGTCGCACGCAAAATGGATGTTTCGGGTGTGATACATGAAAAGCCGGTTAACAACAACCCAGAACGCAGTCGACGACCGACAAAAAAGGCTTTGATATATCTCGAAAATCCCCCTCTCGCCCCAACCAATTTTTGTGTTGTCAATAACCCGTTAATGCAATTAGTTTCGAGGATAGTGTGGTGTTTTTTTAACAATGATGAAGTGAAAATCGAATTGAATCGAAAAAAGAGGCGTTGGGGATTCTGTTTTGTCACATCACACGTTTAACGAGTATCTGGCCATTGCGCGAAAAAGCGATAAGGATCTATTTTGAGGTAAGTTTTTGCTCGGCCAAACGAGTGAAACATTATGATGGACATGTTTATTGGCAGCCAGGAGCGGGGGAATGATCCCTATCGATGGAATGCGTGTCGACTTCTCGAAAACAAGCGATCGAAAACTGCGCGAGATGGGGCTGTGATGGCGGAACGAAAAAGGTGTGCATTAATTTTTTTAGTTTTACGGAAGTTGTGGCGGTTTTTTTGGTGAAATTAAGTTTTTGCAAATATTTGACTTCCAAATTGATTACCTGGATAAAAAGTGTTTCTTGGTGTCTCGACACGAAAATCAAAAGTTGCGATTTTAACTTACTTTCAAAGAACATCATTTATTTTTTGATCTTCGCAACATAAGTTTTGACTTTTAAATTGATTATTTTCGTAGAACTGTCAAAATACGCCAAAGTTGGTTTCGCCGCGAAAACCAAAAAAAACTCAAAAATCCTCAAATTCCATTTTAATAATTTTTTAACCCAAAAACATCAAACTTTTGATCTTCAATAATCACATGAACCACATGATGCCCTTTCAATTAACCCGCTTTCGTCATTATGTCACACTGCGCAGGAGTTTGCACGTAATCGCGAAGCTTCCCCGGTCGCATGCATCCACGTGATCGACATCCTCAACCTCAAAAATGCTGTCGTTATCAGTCGCTGATCAGCACTTTCAAATGCCACGTTGGTTTACGCCTAATTTTGGATTTTATGGGAAGTTGGGGAAAGTCCAGCCGATCGGCTCATTGTACCCGATGTTCAGCCGACTGATAACGTCACACAGCTTGCTTATCAGTACTGTGTATGTGTTGACAGTTCGTTGTAGCATCCGGGTGCATGCCATTGCAAGATGTGGACTTTTAGTCAGCAAAAATTGGGCAATCATTGTGTTTTGGAGTCATAATAGGGGAAGTGATGTGACTTTTGGAAGTTTGGATGATTGTGGGGTGTTTTTTGCAAGTTTTACGTTGAAACGGTCAATAAAAACAAAAAAAGTGAAATGGAAGACAACTGATAGCACGAACAACGCCTAATAGACACTTTTTGTAATCTTTGTGGATCGGATTCGATGGAAAACGCAAAAAGACCCCCAAAAACGCCGCAAAGAATCAAACCCGACTTTCCATGACAGATATCATCGTTGATTGCATGGAGATCGTTAATCTACACGTTATATATCGCTTCCAAGTAACAGGATTACAAGAAATCGCCTGTCCTGGATTTCACGGAAGCCTTGACGTCACAACATCTTTGAATCCTTCGGTCAGTCGACTGTGACGCCCGTGATGTGATGGCTGGCCTTGGGGGAAACGAAAAGATAGGTTTTACTCTGATTTCGACGGAGAAGATTAATGCAAAAATGCCAATCAAAACAAAAGAATGCGGAAAAAAAGTGAGTCGGGGTTGACTTTCACTTATTGGCGATTCTGACTCTATTCCCCAGACAAGGTCAACGCTCCGGGTGGTGTGGCACAGCGTCTATGGACTGACTTGAGGCAGGCGCAACCTTTTACGGGTGACACCAAAGGGGTTTTGAAGTTCTTATTATGAAAAGGGAAAACGAGACGATGGTAACCGGTTTGGGT
Source organism: Panagrellus sp. LJ2284 (assembly GCA_024447225.1). Classification (NCBI taxonomy): domain Eukaryota; kingdom Metazoa; phylum Nematoda; class Chromadorea; order Rhabditida; family Panagrolaimidae; genus Panagrellus; species Panagrellus sp. LJ2284. The sequence goes on from JAMRYC010000009.1 coordinate 2,012,381, forward strand.
TTTGTTGATGAATATTGAAACAATGCTCGACACCTTTTTGGGGTTGTTTTTTTGAAATAGAATGCACTTTCGTTGATAATTTTGGAAACACTCTGTATCACAAATCCTACCAGAATGTTTCTAACTGTTCTGGTACCCATTATGACAGCTAGAAAACATGGAGATGTAACTTTATCTTTGATATTTTTGTAAATAGTTCCGTTTTATTAAGCAAAACAAATAAACAATATTGGTAAAAGTTATAAGTTTACATGAGAATGATGTGTTGCATTTAAAACTGAAGTCATATTCGTTCACTTACAAATAAAAAGTATAACATTTGCACTGTACACGCAAAACAAGAACAGAGCTGCGTGAAAATTTTTCCACGCTTAAAGGGTATAGCTTTAGGCGTAACACAGGCCACCAGTCCTGTTCCGGAATTTGATATTCAGGTGACCTAACAATGATTTCCACGTAGAATTTTTCAGTTTGAGCCTGTAAGCATAAATATGTATTAGCAAAACAAAAAAAGTATTACCTTCATAAAAGTCGCCAGCTCTGCACCCGTCAACTCTTCAAATGATTCAAAAGATATGATCAACATAAGATGTTCTAACTTTGCTTTCTGTGCTTTTAAAATATCGGTCATCCATGTCCGTGAAACGATACCTAGGAAAGCAGATTTTTCAAGCTGTGGAAAGTGTTTGAACAAATTGTAAAGTTCAAGATGATTTGAATTTAGTTTGGGCCTTACAGATAGAGTAATCACTTCTGTCAATGGAATTTTTGCTTGCAGAATTTCGAAGAAGTTTGCTGGAAGATGATCGTAGTTTTCCACGAGAAGCTCTCGAGGTCGAAGGACAATACGGCCAAGCAAATCATCTGTCAAGTCCTCTGCTCGGATATTGTGGAGCACAACATTTGAAGAAATGACCAAATCGTCAAAGTAGTCACTCATAACAGGTTGATTGACAGAGTTCAATTTTGCCAGAAGAACTTCACCATCTTTGTATGATAATAAAGTCCGATTTACTTCACGAATCGTTTGAAGCTCTGTCGGACAAATGTCTTTGTTTCCAGCAGCGACTTGAAGGTAATACCGTTCAGCTTTAGTGGCAAGTTTACTGAGGCGACAGCGGAGACCGTAGGGCAGGTTTGCAATGGGATATGGCATTTTAGATGGTTTTGGGGATCAAATGCTGAAACAAGTATAATAAAGCTAAAAACACGCAAACAACATGGCTAAAGATTGCGCGCGCTTTAGCACTGGGTAGACCTTATTCCACGATGGAACTACTAGGGTTGTAGGAGGATGCGCCCCGTTTTTTGGGCACGTTATAACTATGCAGGTGCGCGCAACGTACAAAAATAAAGAGAGATAACTCAAAAAAAACAACTGTTTTATTAAAAATCAACAAAAATACAGTACACTTAACAAAGCATTTTTTTTATCTTTTTCGATACTATCAATTGACCATTTGATTATTCATCGATTGGCAAAAAAAAGGAAAATGAGTTTTTGGACCAAATGGAAACACATCGATTTGACGACAAAGGCGAGGCTTGATCCGAAAATCTTTGTCCTAAAAGGTTTACTAGTCTATCTTCAACACTTTTGTCTTCATTTATAACTTTTAAACTAAGTTGAAAGTCTTTTGTTTGAGCCTATAAAATGTGTATAAGTTAACAAAATTTATAAAAAAAAACTAAATAAAACTACCTTCACAAAGTTAATAAGCTCATCGACCGTAAAATGTTCAAATGAATCGAAGCTAAAGTCTCGACGCATAAAAGATAACTTCCGTTTTTGCAACTTTAAAATGTCGCGCATCCACGTACTTGGAACTGCACCAAATAAAAACAAAGCGTCAATGCAAGGACAGCGTTCAAAAATATGGCAAATCTTAAAAGGCTTCGAAGCGTGAACTATAAAACGGTTCACGTGAACGAAAGGGACTTTAGACTTGTACGTTTCTAAAAATGTTTGTGAAAGTTCTTGAGAGTACTCCGGACTATTGTTTGTTGTAAGAACAATTTCATTCAGCGCATCCTCTGTCAAATCTTCCAATCGACCATCGTCGATATTAATAGTTGTAATGCACTCAAACGCGTCATCAGCATGAACATCTTTAAAGTTTTCATCGTCATCTTGATTTGATATGAAAAGTGTTTCATCTTCGTATACTAAGTAGATTTCTTTATCACGAACTGCTTGCAGTTTTGGTGGACAAATTGAAATGTTTCCGGCGGCTAGTTGAAGGTGATATCGTTCACCTCGAGTAGCGAGTTCGGCGAAGCGGCAGCGAAGGCCATATGGTAGTTTGGCGATGGGGTACAGCATTTTTGGCAATAAAATGTTGAAAAGGAATAAAACAAAAAATATAGTATGTATGTGAAAGCAACGAATAGGACCACCAAATTGAATGTGGCTAACGATTGCGCGCGATTATGCTAGGTAGACCTAACTCAACAACACTTTTACTCGACCTTTTAACATACAAAAACTCTCAGGGAATGGAATAGGTGCTGTATGGTATGCTGTAACAGAGTGATGCTCCGTGTATACTTCCACCAAAAAACAACTGTTATTGTAAATATTACACTTTTTGCGACAAACTGCAAAAACATCAACTTTATCTAAACAAAAATACAGCAAAATAACAAAGCGCTTTTGGATACCATAAGCATCATGACAAAAAATTATTCATTCGTTGGTAAGTAAAGATTAACTGTCGAAAGGCTAGTCCTAATGGAAACACATCGATATGACAATAACATTGGTTTATCTTCCGTAAACTTTGGTCGCAAGAGGTTTATCAGTCTAACACTTTCTTTTTTTAAAGTTCTTGAAGCAAAACCGATGAAAAGTTCAAAGTTTTCTCTTTGCGCCTATAAGTTTGTATATGTAAATTTATATGAAACCAAATCAAATTACCTTCATAAAGTTAACAAGCTCATCGACCATGAAATAGTCAACTAAATTAGAACTAAAATTTATTTGCAGACGACCAAGCTTTTGTTTTTGAAATTTTAAAATTTCGGACATCCACGTGTCTCGAACTACACCAAATAAGACTAAGTATTCAATAAAAGGACAGCGTTCAAAAATATGGCAAAACTCGTAGTGCCTCGATGTTTCTACCCAAAAATTGGTCACGTCAACGAAAGGGACTCCAGACTTGTAAGCTTCCAGAAATATAAGTGAAACCTCTCGAGAGTAACCCGAATGGTTGTGTGGTACATGAACGATTTCATTCAGCGCATTCTCTGTTAAATCTTCTAATCGAGCTTCGTTTTCAACTTCTATCCATGTAATACGCTCGAAAGCGTCGATGGCATAGAAATTTCCGTAGTTTTGGTCATCATCTCTGGTAGTTATGGAAAGTTTGTCATCTTCGTAGAATATCGTAACGGTTTTTTCACGAACTGCTTGCAGCTTTGGTGGACAAATCGACATGTTTCCAGCAGCTACTTGGAGGTGATATCGTTCACCTCGATTGGCAAGTTTGGCGAGCCTGCAGCGGAGGCCGTAGGCAAGCTTGGCAATAGGGTACGGCATTTTAGACGATTTCAGAGATCAAATATTGGTAAAAAGTAGAACAGAGAAAACAGGATTGTGTAAACTACAAACAGAACGCCAACTCAAATATGGCTAACGATTGCGCGCGGTTATGCTCGCGCTGAGTCATCGATCTAACCTGATGGCTTCTTGTAAGGAGAATAGACACATACTCGCTGAGAACAGCAAAGCATTATCGGACCGTTTTATTATTTATTTATTACTCATCAACACAATTATGGTTTTATTATAATTCAGATTCCGACAACTTGGAGTTGATCAGTTTTATGAAAACTCAAAAAAATACAGCACATTACAAAGCACTTTCATATCTTTCGAATACCGTAAAGATGTCGAGCATCTGTTACTCCATTTATAAGTAAAACTTGAAATTAGTATGTCCACCGGTAACGAGAACACTTCGATATGGCGATGACATCGGGATGTCTTCCGTGAATTCTTCCGTGAATCGTTCTTCTAAGAGCTCTACCAGTCCATATCTAACACTCTCCTGTTTCGAAGTAGAAGAAGAATAATAAATAACGAAAGTGATCGTAAAGTTTTCTTCTTGAGCCTAAAAAATTTTATACATATAAGTAAGGTTATATGAAACCAAATCAGTTTACCTTTATAAAGTTAACAAGCTCGTTAATCTTTAAACATTCAAGTAACTCAGAACTGAATACAATTCTCAGACGTGACAACTTCCGTTTTTGTAGTTTTAAAATGTCGGACATCCACGTTTTTGGAACAAATCTAAATAAACTTAAGTCTTCAATAAATGGGCAGCGTTCAAAAATGTGGCAAAACTTGTAGGGCACCGTTGTGTCAATATGAAACCGTTTCACGTAAAAGAAAGGGACTCCAGACTTGTAAGTTTCCAGAAATGTTAGTGAAAGTTCTCGAGAGTAATCGGAAGAGTAATAATTTGATACATGAACGATTTCACTCAGCGCCTTCTCCGTTAAATCTTCTAATCGAGCTCTATTTTCGATTTCAATACGTGTAATACGCTCGAAAGCGTCAATAGCATCATAATTTTCATATTTTTTTCTGTTGTCATCTCTGTTTGTTATGGTGAGTTCGTCGTCTTCGTATCGAAAACGTATCGAAACGGTTTTATCACGAATCGATGTCAGTTTTGGTGGACAAATCGACATGTTTCCAGCAGCTACTTGAAGGTGGTACCGTTCACCTGGAGTGGCGAGTTCGGCGAAACGGCAAAGGAGGCCGTAGGGTAGATTGGCAATGGGGTACGGCATTTTAGGAAGATTTAGGAGATTAACTGTTGCAAAATGAATAGAACAATGAATACAGGCGTGTGAAGAAACCAACAGAACGCCAACTGAATTATGGCTAACCATTGTGCGCGCGCTGAGTCAACCTTTGAAGACTCGCTTTTTGTATAGCAGCGGATGGACACACACAAAAAACAAACGAAACAGTACTGCGCAAGTATCGACTGCACAATAGACGAAATCTTGGCACGAATGGCAAATTAGCACACTTTTGGTTGCACGAGCGTGTGGATTTCTGCATGAAGCAATGCCATAGTTACCTGATAACCCCACGTTACATCCGATAACGAAAAACAATACGTTTGTAACAACTTTTACTCCTCAAAACCATCAAAATTTTTAACTTTATAATTTTATAAAAAAAATACGCATTAAAAACAATATTAAATTTAGAGGATTGCCGATAATCAAGAATCTTCTGGGCGCCAGTCATCTGTCGTCAAATAAAAATTCTGAATACCAGTAAACGACCCAATCATCAAACTGCGATTTGTATTAAATGGCGAGTTCCGGTCCACACAAAACCTTTTGCGTAAACGATTCATGAAAATCTGTAGCTTTTCTTTATTTTGATGCGCAGTAGAACTAACATGTAGGATGAACATTTCATTTTGGGCCTGCAAAAATACTTTTATTAAGTAAACAGGTCACAAAAGTAACTTACCATCATAAATTGAACGATTTCATCGTTTGTCACACTTTCAAATGATTCAGAACAAAATTTCATACTAAGAACCCACAGCTTTCGTTTTTGAAACTTTAAAATATCAGAAAGCCACGTTTTTGGCACATTAGCGGTTATTTTCAAACTATGGAGGCGAGGAAAAGCATTAAAAATTTTAACTAAACAATTGGGCTGAGATTTCTTGGCCATGAATGTTAGGCTTTCTACATGAGTTAGTGAATCTTTAAGCTGTAGTGTTTCCAAAAAAGTGATTGAAAGATCGCAGTAACTTTCAAGTTCAAGTTTCCAAGGTCGAAAAACAATATAATTGAACAAGTTATCCGTTGTATCCTTTAACTTATTAATGCAATCGAGAGTAAGCTTTTCACAATATATCAAATCGTCAAAGTTAAAGGCACAAATAGGCTTCACGCCACCGGTAGGCAGGATTTCAGATGCAGTAAATTTGTTGTTTCTAAACCTTAAAAAGACGCTTTTTTTGCGAAACAACTGTAGGTTTGGTGGACAAATGTTTTTGTTTCCAGCAGCTTCTTGCAAGCTATATCGTTCAGCGGGAGTAACGAGCTCATTGAGGCGGCAGCGAAGGCCATAGGGTAACTTTGCGATGGGGTATGGCATTTTAGAAAGATTTAAGCAATTAAATGTTGGAAAAAAACAGAACTGCGAAGACTTGTAAGAGAAACAAACGGAAAACCAACTCGAATATGGCTAACGATTGCGCGCGATTAAGGTAGTGCTGAGTCGACCATTCTAACCTGACGGCTTTTTGTAAATGTCTATAGACACACCTCTGTGGTAACATTTTAATGTAAGAAAAATAAGTTATTATCGATCCTTTTATTGGTCATGAAAACAATTACACATAGTCAATACTGTCAGTTCAGAACTACTTAATGTTATTGCCATCAAGACCCATGGAAGCCATTATGTATACAAAAAGAAAAAGACGGCAGCTACTAAAATAGACAAATTTTCACAATCACAATGTCGACCTTGTAGCCAGAGTGGGTCTTCAGCCAAGCGTCGAAAGTCTTTAGGGTTGGCATTCTGTTGGCAACTTCGGAGATGAAGAAACGGTGTCATGTTGTGCAGCTACCTTAGCCATCATCATGACCATGAACTCCTCCTGATTGTACTCATCGGGATCAATCTCGAAAGTGACTGTGTCGGCTTCCATGCTGTAGCGGCCAGAATCCAGTGTCGCGACGACTTCGAACAGCCGATGCAACAGGGCCTGATCCGACGGCATTTCAATGTTCTTGAACTCCGGAATCAGGGCCAGTTTTGTCTTGAACATGCTGACGCCAAAATTGTCCGCGACCATCAGCATCTTCTCATCGTGATCGTTCGTCCAGCCGGTCGGCATATTCGTGGTGGGAACCATCTTGATGTGCATTCGACGTGTTTCGGCATCCTTGGAGCTACAGTTTACGTTAACTTTCCGCATGATAGTCAGCCTTTGCATGATAATGCTGCACATCTTCTGGTTGATGTCTTTCATGAGCTTGGCTCTGGCTTCGTCGATCTCGCTGAGTTGTAAGTTCGTCAGCAACGAATACCTCGCTAGGACGCAATATAGGTTCTCCATGAGCTGGTCATCGGTCTTACAGGGTGCGGCAGAAATACGTTGACAAACGTTTTCCGTCATAACTTTCTTAAAACTTTAAATCTCGGTACCTAGTAAAAAAAGATAATTAGCGTATTTATTTGTCAATGTTGTGCCCAAACGGTTCAAGGATAACTTTGTTTAGAGGCGCTACAGACGCCAAAACGCTTCTTCGATTTTGGCGCAAAAGCCCGCGGGTGCTTGGGACACGTTTGAAGACCCCCCAGGCGCAACGATTTTTCTAGAGCCTTGAAATTTTTAATGCAATTAGCATAGACCCTTAGCTTCAAAATCGAGCACAGATTAGAATTTACCAGGTTTTCGTTCGGGTGTACTGTGGCCATTTCGAGCACCCCCTAACAGGGAGAAAATGGCTTTTAAAAAGGGCTTTTTTCAACTTTACCATTTGCAAGCAATCCGGGTACAAATTAAACGTTGCATTAGTATTGCTAACTTTTTTAAAGCATAAAGACACCAAAACCGCCGCGTCAGTGGACTTTACATTCGATTTTTACCCTAAAAACCCAAAAACACTGAAATTTTGACGGTGGTACAGAATCCGTCCAGAATCTTTACCCAAATGCAGATTCTGTAGGCTCCAAAAAATCACAGCGATGTGAGAGGTCCCTGGTAACTTTAATCTGTCAACTTGGCGGATGTTAGATGTTCTCCGATCGAGAAAAAAAATTTAAAAAATGCCACCTCGTCCAAAAGCTGACCTGCGGCCCCAAGCCCAAAATTTTAAGAAGAGGTACCGACACGTTTTGGCATCTGTAGCGCGTCTAAACAAAGCTAACCCTAAACCGTTTGGACACAACATAGTCAAATAATTACACTATCGATCTTTTTTTGCTAGGTAGCTGAATGTTAAGTTTTCAGGAAGTTATGACGGAAAACGTTTGTCAACTGTTGTCAACGTATTTCTGCCGCACCCTGTATTAGCAAGCGACGGCATGAATTCACGGCACTTCGTCCATTTGTTGTTGACTTTCTCATCGTCACTGTAGCATGAGGAACCGAAATTGACCAGAATCCGAATGAAATCGTTCTCCTCTTTCTTAGTCCATGTGCCACGTCGGATTTGCTGTTGCTTAATTTGCAGTTGAATCTGGTGCAGTATTGCGATATAATACTTTGTAAAAAGTTCTAGTTTTGGCGGACAAATGTCTTTGTTTCCAGCAGCTACTTGAAGATAATACCGTTCCACTGGAGTGGCGAGTTCACTGAGACGGCAGCGAAGGCCATAGGGCAATTTAGCAATGGGGTATGGCATTTTTAGGAGAGTTAGACAATTGAATAACGAAACTGTGAATACAGGCTTGTAGGAACAAACAGGACACCAACTCAAATATGGCTAACGATTGCGCCCGCTATGTCAGGCTTGGTCGACCTTGGATCTAGCACGATGGCTTTTTGTCAAGGTATAGACACGGGCGCACTTTAATAACACAATCAATTCAATAACAGATGCATGTTTGTTCATGGCTTAATCCCGCGTGTACACACAACAGCTGTGCACACCATGCGCACAGGAATTCCCCCAGCGTACTGTACAGTCTTGTGCATGCACACCCCAAATCTATCGCGACAACCACATATCAGTAAAAAGTTATGACCGAACATAATTCAACAGAAAATCTAAAGATTCTTCTCACTTCTCTTAGTATTAATTTTTCCACTTTATTACTTTTTCAACAACACCACTTAGAAATCAATAAATTCGGAAAAAAAACAAGAAGAGATCAGTCAGGGAGGGCGAACCGCGATGAATGGATAAAACAATGTTTTGTTTACGCCTAGATAACAGCATTTCCCCATTCCGGCATGTTCAAGTATTTGATAGTCGTCATAATGTCGATCTTGTAGCCGCTGTAGACATGCCGGCCGTGGCGGCAGCAGCCGCCGCCGTGCTGGGAGTAGAAGTGGCGCCAGTCAGGCCAGGGGTGGTCATGAAGGGAGACAAGACTTTAAGGGTCATGTTCGGGTCCATGGTGCCCATCGAAGCATAGAGAGCTGCGAGTTGTTGTTGCTGGGCTGCCGCGACTGAAGAAGCGGCTGAGCTCGCAGCGCTGGAAGCTCCTGTGAATCCGCCAAAGCCGAGCATCTGCGCCATGGCCGGGTTGTTCAGAATCTCAGCAGCTAAGGCCGCTTCACTCAACGCTTGGGCAGCAGCATTGCTGTTCGAATTCGAAGCGGCAGAAGTTGTCGTCTTCGTCGAACTTGCCGTCGTCTTCGCAGCCTTCGGCGTACTGGAAGACCCTGCACTCGTAGAAGCCGCACTACTAGCAGCTCCAAACCCTGCCAATGGATTCGTCAATCCAGACAGTACCGATGAAGCAGACGTCGTCGCCGTGCTTGTTGGCATTCCGAACGGATTTGCCGACATCATGTACATAGCCATCAGCTGCGCCAGCTGTTGAGACATGTCGTTTTCACCGCCGGTCATTGCCACGGCGGCTGAAATCGACCGATTAAACGCATCTTCCAACGGCTTAGCCGTCGTAGAATTTAACGAACTGCCAGTGAGAGTCATCAGCTCCAAAGCGTGAAGCTGTGCCATCATGACGTTATAATTGGCACTGTTCGAATTGGGATTGCCAGTGGCTCCAGCGGCGCAGGCAAGGGATTGCATGAGCAAGTGTTCCTTCTTTGCTGGGGTCGAAGTTGACGGTTTCGAACTGCTTGGGGTTGAATCCTTTTTGTTTCCAGCAGCGACTTGAAGATAATACCGTTCCCGTGGAGTGGCGAGTTCACTGAGACGGCAGCGAAGGCCATAGGATAGCTCGGCGACAGGGTAATACATTTTTTCGAAGATCAATGCGATTGAATGCTAAAAAACAAAAAGTGATTAAAACAGGCTTGTGAAAGCTACAAGCAGAACGCCGAACTGTATATGACTCGCGTTTGCGCGCGTTATGTGCTCGGTCGACCTTGGATCTAACCTGATGGCTTTTTGAAAGGGAAAAACTACAGACGCACTGTAATAACAAAAGCAAATCAATAACAGACACAGATGCACATGTTTGTGTTTTGCTTAAACCTACATGCACGCACGCAACAACAGCGCACACACTGCGCACCAAAATTCCCCCAGCGCACTGGACAGTTTGTGCGTGTATTCACTCAAAACCAAGTTAAAATGAACACTTTAACTGCGTGTTGTGATTTTAAAAAGCTTACATTATGAATGCACAAATTTTACAGAAAATCTAAAATGCCATTCACTTCTCCTCATATTAATTTTTCCATTTTATTACTCTTTCAACAAAACCACGCATAAATCAATAAAAACTCCGCTCATTCTTCCGAAAAAACAACAACAACAGCAATTTTAGGTTTAGATGCCAGCAAAAGAACGAAATTTCCAAATCATTAACAGCGGTATCGATGATCGAACACGTGCCGGAACGGGGCACCGAAGAAAACAATGTCAGACATGGATGACCGTGGCAAACTACCACAACTTTAATCAATAAAAAAGGAGATAAAATCAATATAAGACGCGCACGAATGTCAATTTTTCTGACGTCCACGATTTTCGTGGAAAAGTCTGACATTTAAGGTTAAGAAGTGCAAAATGCGTCTAAACTCTGATATTTAAGGAATTACCGCTTAATTTTGACGTTTACGGTCGTTTTTTTCAATTTTCATAACCAGCTGAGTAAAATCCTGCAAACGCCAGAAGTTTTCCGTTTTCTGCTCAGCAGTGAGCAAAATCTTGATTTTGTTGTCGATTTCTGATTATTAACAGTTGCATGTTTTTTTCTCTCGTTAATTATGTGCTTTTCAGTAATTTTACCCAAATTTACAAAATAAGCTCAATACACACACACTCAGCCCGCCAGCCAGCTGAGGAACCAGAGTGCTCGGCCTACTTACTCAGCTAGCCAGCCAACTGAGGAACCAGAGTGCTCGGCCTACTTACTCAGCCAGCCAGCCAGCCAACTGAGGAACCAGGGTGCTCGGCCTACTTACTCAACTAGCGCGTGCGCACTAAGAGGTCTCATCGCGATTGAGACTACGCACCCAGTGCACAGCTTTTCCGCAACAGCGCATGCTTCAACATTTTTTCAACCGTGCCCTCAGGCGATTTTCCCACTCTCTTTTGCCATTTGTTGTATCCTGCGTGTTCAGAAGATCACGGTGAACCGAATGATGAGTATCACGTAGAGGTTTCATGGTGGTTTCGTTTATTATTTTTGATTCAAATAAAACCTCTACGTACATGGCTTATTTTTTGAAACAAAAATACGCTACTAAACCTGCATCAAATATTCGTGTTAACCATACCAGTCGGTTCACCGTGATCTTCTGAACACGCAGGATACATCGAATGGCAAAAGAGAGTGCGAAAATCGCCTGAGGGCACGGTTGAAAAAATGTTGAAGCATGCGCTGTCGCGGAAAAGCTGTGCACTGGGTGCGTAGTCTCAATCGCGATGAGACCTCTTAGTGCGCACGCGCTAGTTGAGTAAGTAGGCCGAGCACTCTGGTTCCTCAGTTGGCTGGCTGGCTGAGTAAGTAGGCCGAGCACCCTGGTTCCTCAGTTGGCTGGCATGTATGTATTTTTGTTTTTCTTTCGTATTTCAAAAAATAAGAAGCGGTGGCAAAAAGTCATGTGGAAAACAGAAAAGTGAACGCAAAACTCAAAAAATAACACACAGATGATTAAAATTCCGAAATTTGAGGAAAATTCAACAAATTAATGAAACGCTGATACAAAAATGGAACTTTCTGAAAAAATTGTTGAAATTGAAAACAGTGAGTAAAATCCAGATTTTTCCACGAAAATCGTGGACGTCAGAAAAATTGACATTCGTGCGCGTCTTATATGATACAAAACAGGCTTACAATAGATACTTTTGATTGATAGAAAACGGAAGCGAGGTGTGAGTTCACAAAAGAGATTACGTTAGAAAACCGTCTTTTTGGTGGGGATCAAGTATTAAAAACAACAATAAACATGATAAATACGATATATTAGGTGAGTAATAACAAAATGTGAGCTGAGCGTGTGTTTTAAATAGGGTATAGTACAGATGACAATATTTTTTCATAGAAAAAAAGTGGAGCATGAGATCAGTCAGGGAGGGCGAGCCGCGATGAATGGATGTAACAACGTTTTTGTTTAAAGTAATAGAAAACCTCGGATTAAAACAGTCTTGTGATTATATGGTTTTACTTGTTATGGCTGTGATCGGGTTGGATGGGGTTGGGTTGAGTTAAGAGCCTGATGTCGGGGGCTTGGCGAGATCTTCGACGATTTTACCGAGCGACTTTTTGGAGGCATTGGAGGAGGAGGCTGCCGGGGTGGAGCTTGACGGAGTGGATTCCTTTTTAGCTGGGGTGGATGTCGACGGTTTCGAACTGCTGGGTGTGGAAGTTGCGCCAGTCAGGCCGGGGGTGGTCATGAAGGCAGATAGCGCTTGAAGGGTCATGTTCGGGTCCATGGTGCCCATCGAAGCGTACAGAGCAGCGAGTTGTTGTTGCTGGGCTGCGGCAGCTGAAGAAGCAGCTGAGCTCGCAGCACTGGAAGCCCCAGTGAAACCGCCGAAGCCGAGCATCTGGGCCATGGCCGGATTATTCAAAATCTCAGCAGCCAGTGCCGCTTCACTCAACGCCTGGGCAGCAGCATTGCTGTTTGAATTCGAAGCGGCAGAAGTCGTCGTTTTCGTCGAACTTGCTGTCGTCTTCGCAGCCTTCGGAGTACTGGAAGACCCTGCACTCGTCGAAGCCGCGCTACTAGCAGCTCCAAAACCTGCCAATGGATTCGTCAATCCTGACAGTGCTCCCAAGCCGCCAGGCAACATGTTAGCATAGGGCCCGTAAGCCGCCGCCATGTTCATTGGGTTCAAACTCTGCTGCAACAACATCATCTGCGCCTCCAAAGCCGCCGTGCTCGACGCCGCCGCCGATGAGGCAGACGTTGTCGCCGTGCTTGTTGGCATACCGAATGGATTTGCCGACATCAAATACGGCTGCATTGCCATCAGAGCGGCAAGCTGTTGATACATGTCGTTTTCACCGCCGATTCTGTTGTGATACTGCTTCGGCAGCATGCTCTTCGCCAGGGCCGCACACTCAGTGGTGACATTGTAGTCGGGATTCTTGTCCAGGAAGCTTTGCAGGTTCTTGATCGTCGGATGCTTCTCCTTCGGGGTAGGTTGGCCATTCCGGTTGTACACACTGATTTGCATCGCTTCCGCGGCATCGGCAAAGGCCTTCTCTGCCGCGGCAGCTGACGAGGCCGCCGATGTTGACGGCTTGGGGGTCGAGCTGGTGGAAGCCTTCGGGATCTCACCGGGTTCTAGATTGACTTCAGCTTTGGTGACGCCATTGGAAGCCGGTTTCGGCGTGGACGAAGTTGCCTTTGAAGTCGACGGGGTCGATGCCGACGGGACGGCTGCCATCAAACTAGACAGGCCAGGAATGTTCAAGTTTTTGAAAGTCGTCATAATGTCGACCTTGTAGCCGGGGTGGGTCTTCAGCCAGGCGTCGAGAGTCTTTAGGGTTGGGGCCTTGTCGCCGGAGACGGATTGCTTCGTTTCTGCGTTTGTCATGGCAATGTGGGTGTCTAAAAAACGGAATTTAACTAAAAACCTTAAAAAAAAGCAAAAACATACTCTTATCAAGTTGCTGAAGCATCAACAACTCCGTCATTCCGATGCCAAGTTGTTGCTGGACCGCAGCCTCGAAATCTGCCGTAGACATGCCTGCCGTGGCGGCAACAGCAGCGGCAGTCGATGCCGCGGCTGCTGAAGTCGAAGCCGCACTGGTGGATGCCGTCGATGAAGACGGTGCAGCCTTTGAAGTCGACGGTTTTGGCGTCGGTGGCGCAGGTGTAGCCGGGGTGGACTCCTTCTTCGTCAGATTCAACGCATCTTCCAAGGCTTTAGCAGTCTGGGAATTGAAGCCGCTGCCACTAGTGAAAGCCATCTGCGCCAATGCTTGAAGCTGGGCCATCATGATGTTATCGTTGGCACTGTTCGAGCCTGGTCTGCCTGTGGCTCCAGCGGCGGTGGCAAGGGATTGCATGAGCAAGTATTGCTGGAGAGCGGCGTTATCCATCTGAAAAACAAACATAGATACAGTAACCCATCCAACAAAATCTCAAACTTACATTTTTCATAAAGTTGTTATGCGCATTCGTCAAGTCCTTCTTGCTTGCAGTAGCCGCGGAAGTGCTAGGCGTAGATGACGTCGTAGCCGCAGTGGTCGTGGCCGTCTTCCGCTTGTTGACGCTCCTTCTCGACGAACTGGCCTCCGGCGCTGGTGTACTCGCAGCCGAAGCCGCAGCGGCATGCTGAGCCGCTGCCTGGGCCATCATCATGACCATAAACTCCTCTTGATTGTACTCATCGGGTTCAATCTCGAAGGTGACCGTGTCGGCTTCCATGCTGTAGCGGCCAGAGTCCAGAGTCGCGACGACTTCAAACAGCCGATGCAACAGGGCCTGATCCGATGGCATTTCAACGTTCTTGAATTCCGGAATCAGCGCCAGCTTCGTTTTGAACATGCTGACGCCAAAGTTGTCCGCAACCATCAGCATCTTTTCATCGTGATCGTTCGTCCAGCCTGTCGGCATATTCGTGGTGGGAACCATCTTGATGTGCATTCGCCGTGTTTCGGCATCCTTGGAGCTGCAGTTGATGTGAACCTTCCGCATGATGGTAAGCCTCTGCATGATGATGCTGCACATCTTCTGGTTGATGTCTTTCATTAATTTTGCTCGGGCTTCGTCATTATCGCTGAGTTGTAAGTTCATAAACAGCTGTAATCGAGCCAAAACGCAATACAGGTTCTCCATGAGCTGGGCATCGGTCTTATTAGCCAAGGACGGCATGAATTCCCGGAACTTCGTCCATTTGATGTTGACTTTCTCATTGCCACTGTAGTCCCAGACACCGAAATTGACCAGAATCCGAATAAAATCGTTCTCCTCCTTCTTAGTCCATGTGCCACGCCGGATTTGCTGCTGCTTAATTTGCAGTTGAATCTGGTGCAGTATTGCGATATAATACTTTGTAAAAAGTTCTAGTTTTGGCGGACAAATGTCTTTGTTTCCAGCAGCTACTTGAAGATAATACCGTTCCAGTGGAGTGGCGAGTTCACTGAGGCGACAGCGAAGGCCATAGGGCAATTTAGCAATAGGGTATGGCATTTTTAGGAGATTCAAGCGATTGAATACAGGATAACAAAACTGTGAACTGCTTGTAGAAACAATTAGGACACTAACCTAAATATGGCTAACGATTGAGCACGCTATGTCAGTGCTTGGTCGACCTTGGATCTAGCACGATGGCTTTTTGTCAAGGTATAAGCACGGGCGCACTGTAATAACACAATCAATTCAATAAAAGATATATGTGCACATGTTTGTTCATGGCTTAATCCCGCGTGTACACACAACAGCTGCGCACACCATGCGCACATGAATTCCTTCAGCGCACTGTACAAGGGTGATCTGTGGTTGTCACTCCCCAAATCTATCGTGACAACCACAGATCAGTAAAAAGTTATGACCGAACATAATTCAACAGAAAATCTAAAGATTTTGATCACTTCTCTTTCTATTTATCTTTCCATTTTATTACTTTTTCAACAAAACCACCCATAAGTTGATAAATTCGAAAAAAACAACAACGACTGCAATTTTAGGTTTAGTTGGCAGCAAAAGAACAAAGTTTCCAAGTGAGTTCACAAAAAGAGATAAATAACAACAAAATAAAAGCTAAGCGTGTAGTTTTTTCATTAAAAAATGGAAGATGAGATCAGTCATGGAGGGCAGGCGTCGCCGGGGTGGACTCCTTTTTCGTCAGATTCGACGCATCTTCCGTGGCTTTAGCAGTCTGCAAATTGAACGAGCCACCGCCAGCCATCAGCGCCAAGGCTTGAAGCTGTGCCATCATGATGGTATCGTTGGCACCGTTCAAACCTGGTCTGGCAGCAGCAACCGCCGCCGTAGATACTGCAGCTGCCGAAGTCGAAGCGGTACTACTGGAAGACCCTGCACGCGTTGAAGCCGCACTACTTGCAGCTCCAAAGCCTGTCAATAGGTTCGTCAAACCAGACAGTGCTCCCAAACCACCAGGCAACATGTTAGCATACGGCTCATGAGCCGCCGCCATGTTCTTTGGGTTCAAACTTTGCTGTAACAACATCATTTGCGCCTCCAGCGCCGCCGTGATCGACGCCGCCGCCGATGAACCTGACGTCGTTGCCGTGCTGGTCGGCATACCGAACGGATTTGCCGACATCAAGGACGGCTGCATGGCCATCAGCGCCGCAAGCTGTTGATACATGTCGTTTTCGCCGCCGATTCTGTTGTGATACTGCTTCGGCAACATGCTTTTTGCAAGGGCCGCGCATCCAGTGGTGACATTGTAGTCGGGATTCTTTTCCAGGAAGCTTTGCAGGTTCTTGATCATCGGATGCTTTTCCTTCGGGGTGGGTTGGCCGTTCCGGTTGTACACCATGATTTGCAGCTGGGCCATGACCGGGTTGTTGAGAATCTCTGCCGCCAAAGTTGTTTCACTCAACGCCTGGGCAGCAGCATTGCTGTTTGGATTCGAAGCGGCTGAAGTCGTCGTCTTTGTCGATTTCGCCGTCGTCTTTGCAGCCTTCGGAGTACTGGAAGACCCCGCACTTGTCGAAGCCGCGCTACTAGCAGCTCCAAACCCGGCCAATGGGTTCGTCAAACCAGGCAGTGCCGATGAAGCAGACGTCGTCGCCGTGCTTGTTGGCATTCCGAACGGATTCGCCGACATCATGTACATAGCCATCAGTTTCGCGAGCTGTTGAGACATGACGTTTTCACCGCCGGTCATTGCCACGGCGGCTGAAATCGACCGATTAAACGCATCTTCCAACGGCTTAGCCGTCGTAGAATTTAACGAACTGCCAGTGAGAGCCATCTGCTCCAAAGCGTGAAGCTGTGCCATCATGACGTTATAATTGGCGCTGTTCGAATTGGGATTGCCAGTGGCTCCAGCGGCGCAGGCAAGGGATTGCATGAGCAAGTGTTCCTTCTTTGCTGGGGTCGAAGTTGACGGTTTCGAACTGCTGGGGGTTGAATCCTCTTCGTTTCCAGCAGCGACTTGAAGATAATACCGTTCCCGTGGAGTGGCGAGTTCACTGAGACGGCAGCGAAGGCCATAGGACAGCTTGGCGACAGGGTAATGCATTTTTTTGAAGATCAATGCGGTTGAATGCTAAAAAACAAAAGCGATTAAAACAAGCTTGTGAAAGCTACAAACAGAACGCTGAACTGAATTTGGCTCGCGATTGTGCGCGTTATGTGCTTGGTCGACCTTGGATCTAACCTGATGGCTTTTTGGAAAGGAATAGGAACAGACGCACTGTAATAACAAAAGCAAATCAGTTACAGGCACATACGCACATGTTTGTGCTTCGCTTAAACTTACAAGCACGCACGCAACAGCAGCGCACACATTGCGCACCGAAATTTCCTCAGCGCACTGGGCAGTTTTTGCGTGTATTCACTCAAAACCAAGTTAAAATGACCACTTTAACTGCGTGTCGTGATTTTAAAAAGCTTACATTATGAATGCACAAATTTTACAAAAAAATCTTAAGATGCAGTTTACTTCTCCTCATATTAATTTTTCCATTTTATTACTCTTTCAACAAAACCACGCATAAATCAATAAAAACTCCGCTCATTTCTTCGAAAAAAACAACAACAACAGCAATTTTAGGTTTAGATGACAGCAAAAGAACGAAATTTCCAAATCATTAACAGCGGTATCGATGATCGAACACGTGCCGGAACGGGGCACCGAAGAAAACAATGTCAGACATGGATGACCGTGGCAAACTACCACAACTTTAATCAATAAAAGAGAGATAAAAGTCAATATGATACAAAACAGGCTTACAATAGATACTTTTGATTGATAGAAAACGGAAGCGAGGTGTGAGTTCACAAAAGAGATTACGTTAGAAAACCGTCTTTTTGGTGGGGATCAAGTATTAAAAACAACAATAAAAATGATAAATACGATATATTAGGTGAGTAATAACAAAATGTGAGCTGAGCGTGTGTTTTAAATAGAGTATAATACAGATGACAATATTTTTTCATAGAAAAAAAGTGGAGCATGAGATCAGTCAGGGAGGGCGAGCCGCGATGAATGGATGTAACAACGTTTTTGTTTTAAAGTAATAGAAAACCTCGGATTAAAACAGTCTTGTGATTATATGGTTTTACTTGTTATGGCTGTGATCGGGTTGGGTTGGATTGGGTTGAGTTAAGAGCCTGATGTCGGGGGCTTGGCGAGATCTTCGACGATTTTACCGAGCGACTTTTTGGAGGCATTGGAGGATGAGGCTGCCGGGGTGGAGGACGACGGGGTGGACTCCTTCTTGGCCGGGGTGGATGTCGACGGTTTCGAACTGCTGGGAGTTGAAGTAGCGCCAGTCAGGCCAGGAGTTGTCATGAAGGCAGACAGCGCTTGAAGGGTCATGTTCGGGTCCATGGTGCCCATCGAAGCGTACAGAGCTGCGAGTTGTTGTTGCTGGGCTGCGGCGGCTGAAGAAGCAGCCGAACTCGCAGCGCTAGAAGCTCCTGTGAATCCGCCGAAGCCGAGCATCTGGGCCATGGCCGGATTGTTCAGAATCTCAGCCGCCAAAGCCGCTTCACTCAAAGCCTGTGCAGCAGCATTGCTGTTCGAATTCGAAGCGGCTGAAGTCGTTGTCTTTGTCGAACTTGCCGTCGTCTTCGCAGCCTTCGGGGTACTTGAAGACCCTGCACTCGTTGAAGCCGCACTACTAGCTGCTCCAAACCCAGCCAAGGGGTTCGTCAATCCAGACAACGCCCCAAGACCGCCAGGCAACATGTTAGCATACGGCCCGTAAGCCGCCGCCATGTTCATCGGATTCAAACTCTGCTGCAACAACATCATCTGCGCCTCCAAGGCTGCCGTGCTCGAAGCCGCCGCCGATGAAGCAGACGTCGTCGCAGTGCTTGTCGGCATTCCGAACGGATTCGCTGACATCAAATACGGCTGCATGGCCATCAGCGCGGCGAGCTGTTGATACATGTCGTTTTCGCCGCCGATTCTGTTGTGATACTGCTTCGGCAGCATACTCTTCGCCAAGGCCGCGCATTCTGTGGTGACATTATAATCAGGATTCTTTTCCAGGAAGCTTTGCAGGTTCTTAATTGTCGGATGCTTCTCCTTCGGGGTCGGTTGGCCGTTCCGGTTGTACACACTGATTTGCATCGCTTCCGCGGCATCGGCAAAGGCCTTCTCTGCGGCTGCAGCCGATGAAGCTGCCGACGTCGATGGCTTGGGGGTCGAGCTGGTGGATGCCTTCGGGATCTCGCCGGGTTCCAGGTTGACTTCAGATTTGGTAATGCCGTTGGAGGCCGGTTTCGGCGTGGACGAAGTTGCCTTCGAAGTCGATGGGGTAGATGCTGACGGGACGGCTGCCATCAAACTAGACAGGCCAGGAATGTTCAAGTTCTTGAAAGTCGTCATAATGTCGACCTTGTAGCCGGGGTGGGTCTTCAACCAGGCGTCGAGGGTCTTGAGGGTTGGGGCCTTGTCGCCGGAGACGGATTGCTTTGTTTCTGCGTTGGTCATGGCAATGTGAGTATCTGAAAACACATAATTTGAACTAAAACTTACAAAAAAAAGCAAAAACATACTCTTATCAAGTTGCTGAAGCATCAACAACTCTGTCATTCCGATGCCAAGTTGTTGCTGGACTGCAGCTTCAAAGTCAGCCGTCGACATGCCTGCCGTGGCTGCAACAGCAGCGGCAGTCGATGCCGCGGCTGCCGAAGTCGAAGCCGCACTAGTAGATGCCGTCGATGAAGACGTGGCAGCCTTGGAAGTCGACGGTTTTGGCGTCGGTGGGGCAGGCGTCGCCGGAGTGGACTCCTTCTTCGTCAAATTCAACGCATCTTCTAAGGCTTTAGCAGTCTGGGAATTGAAGCCGCTGCCGCCAGTGAAAGCCATCTGCGCTAAGGCTTGAAGCTGGGCCATCATGATGTTATCGTTGGCACTGTTCGAGCCTGGTCTGCCAGTGGCTCCAGCGGCGGTGGCAAGGGATTGCATGAGCAAGTATTGCTGGAGAGCGGCGTTATCCATCTGAAAAACAAACTTTTAGATACAGTAACTCATCTACAGTAACTCAAACTTACATTTTTCATGAAATTATTATGCGCATTCGTCAAGTCCTTCTTGCTTGCAGTAGCAGCGGAAGTGCTAGGCGTCGATGACGTCGTAGCCGCAGTGGTCGTGGCCGTCTTGCGCTTATTGACGCTTCTTCTCGACGAACTAGCCTCCGGCGCTGGTGTACTCGCAGCCGAAGCCGCGGCGGCATGCTGAGCCGCAGCCTGGGCCATCATCATGACCATAAACTCTTCCTGGTTGTACTCATCGGGTTCAATCTCGAAGGTGACCGTATCGGCTTCCATGCTGTAGCGTCCAGAATCCAGAGTCGCAACGACTTCGAACAACCGATGCAACAAGGCCTGATCCGACGGCATTTCAATGTTCTTGAATTCCGGAATAAGGGCCAGCTTCGTCTTGAACATGCTGACGCCAAAGTTGTCCGCGACCATCAACATCTTTTCATCGTGATCGTTCGTCCAACCGGTCGGCATATTCGTGGTAGGAACCATCTTGATGTGCATTCGACGCGTTTCGGCATCTTTGGAGCTGCAGTTGATGTGAACCTTCCGCATGATGGTCAGCCTCTGCATGATGATACTGCACATTTTTTGGTTGATGTCTTCCATTAATTTTGCTCGAGCTTCATCGATCTCGCTGAGTTGAGTGCTCATCAGCAACGAACACCTCGCTAGGACGCAATACAGGTTCTCCATGAGCTGAGCATCAGTCTTATTAGCCAAGGACGGCATAAATTCACGGAATTTCGTCCATTTGATGTTGACTTTTTCATTGCCACTGTAGTCCCAGACACCGAAATTGACCAGAATCCGGATGAAATCGTTCTCCTCCTTCTTCGTCCATGTGCCACGCTGGTTTAGCTGCTGCCGTAGTTGCAATTGAACCTGGTGTTGTGTCGCAATGGCCTGTTCCTGATGTCTCAAATGGATTTGGATCAGCTTTTTGAAGCGATTGGTAAGATCTGGACCGCTCAGGAAGTCTTCTCCTAGCTTTTCGATGAAGCAAAGATTCGGATCAGCTCGGATCAGTTCCGGATTCTCGTGTCCGTGACGATACACACCGATGAGGTAGCTCTTGTCGCACTCGGAATCCCATCCCGTAAGCGGCGCATCACCATGGGCCGGCGGGGTGAAGTCGATGTTCTTGTGGGAGACTTCGGGGTCAGCGGCTTGTTCACAGACTTTGTCGGTCAGGATTTCCTTGGCCAGAAGGTGGAGATGGTGGACGCGTTGGGTCAGCTTGTTGGTGTGACGGATGACATGTCGCTGGAAACTGTGATCAAGGGCGAAGCCAGGAGGGTTGTATTCGGGCTGCGATGCCCAGCCTTCATGGAACACATTGGTGTTGCGCTTGTCGGAACGTTTGACGTCCTCGCCGGAGGGCGTGATGAGACGCCACACGTATTCGCGGGTCTTTTCGTCGCCGCGGTATTCACGGAGGCAATGGAGCATGAGGGTTCTGAAAATTGGTTATTAATTGGCGACCGCGTAGGAGGAAAAACTTTTTTAGTCGTACTGTATGTTTCAAAAAAAGATCAAATTGTATTTTTAGAAGTTTGAATGCACTAATCAGTGTTTAAAACTACTTACCTCGCCATCAACTCCACTTCCTTCACCGTAATTTCACTCTCCAGCTTCTCCTTGATGGTCTCCCATCGGCCCCAGCCCCAGGACAGCATCAACTTCTCCACCTTGAAGTACTCCGACTTGTTGAATGTCAATTCATCAGGACCATTGCCCAGATACTCATCATCGTCATCGTCATTACCACGCCTCCTTTTCTTGCCACTGCGATTCCGAAGTTCGTTCTGTCGATCGCGTGGTGGCTTTCGACCAGAACGCGAACCTTCATCATCGCTGCCATCATCATCAGAATGCTCATGGTTGTTATAGTTGTCGTCGAATCGACGCCTTCTGGATCTCGGCTCTTCCAGGATGAGTTCGGCATCCTTGGATTTGACGTCGATCTTTGCCTTGTCGGCCCATTTCGCCCAAAAGTGGGGGTCATTGACATCGATATCCTCATTGGTCGTTGACATGAAACTAGCCTTCGCGAAGGTGCTGCCCTTGACGCCGGGTTCGATAGTGATGGTCGTAGTTCGGCGAAGCAGAATAGTGTCAATATCTTCTTCATTGAACTTGCTGCCTTCATTGTCTTCGTCCATGACAGCGCCATAGGCACCCTTTTTCAGAAGATCTTCGACTTCCTTCTTCGTCAATGGCACATTCTGTTCCTTCGGGGCCATGGATTGCAGCACAGCCTTGTCCAGACCCAATTTCAGCGAAGCTCGATCGAACATTTCACGTTCATACGTGTTGGAAGTAATCAATCGATAAACTTTGACCATTTTAGTTTGACCAATACGATGGCATCGAGCCTGAGCTTGCAGATCGTTTTGAGGGTTCCAATCGCTGTCAAAGATGATGACAGTATCGGCTGCCGTCAAATTGATACCCAAACCACCGGCACGGGTGCACAGCAAAAATACGAATTTCTGCTGCTCCGGCTTGCTGAATCGATCAATAGCGGCCTGACGAAGGTCACCACGGACGTTTCCATCGATTCGCTCGAATGCGTATTGTCGGACGTGGAGGAATTCTTCGAGAAGGTCGAGAACCTTGACCATTTGCGAGAAAATAAGGACCTTGTGGCCGTCGGCTTGAAGCTTGGGCAGAAGTTTGTCAATAAGGACCAGTTTGCCGGAGGCTTGGATGAGACCGTTGTTGAGTTGGTCTTTTTCGGACAGGTTGGGGTACATTTCACGGACTTCGGACATGATTTGGTCTTCGGCGCCTGGAAAAAGTTGAGTTTAGAGGGGGTCGAACATGGGCGACATTTCGCAAAAATTTAAATCTACTTAGAATGGTAGCCAATGGAATATGAATCAAAAACGCTTTTCAAGTTAAAGTCAGTTTTGGTTAATAAAAGTTATTTAAAAAGGAAATGTTGAAAAAACTTCAAACAACATAATCATTTGTAAACAAAAAAGTTACACGAGTGAGAGATGAGTTCGTCTTCAACAGTGTCTGGGCTCCCCAAACCAAAACCCTCAAAAAATCAATAAAACTAACCTTTGATCAAATAAGGATGGTTACAACACTTTCGCAGCTCCATCATGGTATTCATCATGCTAGGCATATTAGTGCTCTTTAACAAATGCGTGAAATTGCGTTCGAGAATAGCGCGATAGTACTTTTTCTGGATATTTGACAGTTGCACCTGAAAATAACCATTTTAACTACCGTAATCCATTTAAAAGTCCAAAACAACAAACCTCAATGATAGTCTCCTCCTTCGGCTGCAAAGACTTTTCCACATCTTCCTTCAATCGCCGCAACATCATGGGCTTCAGCATGTTTTGTAATGCCATGACCTGTTCTTCGGTCTGGCAATTGCCGAACTTTTCCATGAATTCGATTTGGCACGAGAAGGTGACTGGATCCAAGAAATTCAACAATGAGAATAATTCATTAATGTTGTTTTGGAGGGGTGTGCCGGTCAATAGGACGCGATGTTCGATCTTGAATTGGCTGAGACCACCAGTCAGAAGCTTGCAATTACGGTTTTTGAGGCGATGGGCTTCGTCAATGACACATAGTCGGAAGTTTATCCGCTTCAAAACATCGCAATCGGTCACCACCATTTCGAAGGTAGTAATAAGGGCATCGAATTTGAGGACCGGCTTCTTCTTCCCGCCGAGGGTCTGCTTGTAATAGAATTCATACTGCTGGATGAGCTCTCTCGACTTCGAGCCACCGTGATAGACGACGGCATTCATATCAGTCCAGGTTTCGAACTCCCTTTCCCAATTATGAAGGGTCGAAAGTGGCACGACGACCAAAAACGGACCATGAAGGCCTGTGTCATAAACGCCTTGGAGCAGTGTGATAGTTTGGACAGTCTTTCCGAGACCCATTTCATCGGCCAGAATACAGTTATTCTTCTGGAAGTAACAGTACAGCAGCCAATTCACACCTTCCACCTGGTATTCACGAAGTTGGTTCCCGCCCTTGTATTTTCGCTCCAGCGAGGTCGGCACACTTTTATCGGCTTCCGGTCGTGGAGGGGCTTTGACTTTAACCGGATCAATTTCATCATTCCATTGATGGTAGTAGTCTTTGAGCTCCTTGGTGATCGTGTCTCCACGCTCCCAGGTCGATTCCTCATACGGCAGTGCGTGCCATTTGATAAAGCAATATTCAGTGCCGTCATCGTCGAATTCGATGTCAATAACTCGATCAGCGATAAGGAAGTCCTCGTTAAAGAGTTCAGATTCATCGGTATCGACGTCGAGATACTCGTTCTTGGCTCGCCAGCGATTGATTCGAGGGACGATCTTGGGATCGCCGGCTTCGAGCTCGGGAATGGTCTTCCATCCAGCGTGACGGTACGAATGGTGCTTAAATTTGACGAAGAAGAGCTCGACTAGCTCGGTTTCTTCTTCATCTTCTTCAGTGGTTTCGGTTTTGGGGGCGGTTTCCTTCTCAGGGGCGGTGGTACTGGTAGATGGCTTGGATTCTGTAGGAATAGCGCTTTCAGAAGGCTCGGATTCAGCCTCAGTGCTGGTAGACGGCTTGGATTCGGCTTCAGCTTCCTCAGAAGCGTTAACAGCTGGTCCTTCTGCCGTCTTGGGTTCAGTTTCTTCGCCTTCTTCCATCTTTACTTCAGTTTCGGTTTCAGCGTCTGGCATCGGTTCATCGGATTCTGGCTCTTTAGGGGGTTCAGAAGGCTCTTTTTGAATCTACAAAGTCATAAATTAGCCTCAATTTCCATAATCCACCAAAACTCTCACCTTTCTCCTTTCCTGCTTCATCCCCAGAATCTTCTCCACCAACCAGATATCCCTAAAGACCAAAAACGGCCTCACAATTTCCTCCTCCATCTCGACATCAGCGCCATTGATCGGCATTTCGTCGCCACTGTCTTCAAATTCGAGCTGTTTGTCAATGTTGTATGACTTGTCTTCCATCTTCTTGCTACGTCCACTTCGACGTTTTTCAATAAAATCACTTAAATCGGCGTCAGTGCCTTCAGATGCCTGGGCAGCGGCCGCGGCGGCTTGAACGATTCGCTTGTGTTTGCGGGCGCTGAAATGGTTTACGGTAAATTTACACTTTTCAAGAAAGTTGAGAGTCAACAAACCTCTTCGAAGCAGCTCCATACTCATCATCGTCATCGTCCAGGTCACTGTCCTTCCTGCGTTTCTTCGGCTTTGGCGCGGCTGGGCGCTTACGTGAACGTGGAGTCGACTTTGGTGGTGGTCGCTTCCGGCTTTTCGGCTTCGGTTCAGGCTCGGGTTCAAAATCAGCATCGTTGGCATCATTATCGGGTTCTGGTGGATCGGCGTAGTCATCTGGTGTTTGGGAGGTGTCGAGGTTCGGGGTGACGTCCAGGCTAGCACTGTCAGCTGGGGTCATTGAGGAGGGTGTTGGCTCCTGTTCATCGACTGACATGGAAATCGGGGTCGGTTCTTCCTTGGAATCGGAATCCCGATCATTTTGGACCGGTGCCGGGGTCGGCGACGGAGCTGGTGACCGTTTTGGGGACCGTGAGACTTCTTCTTCAGGCTCTGGCGGGGTGACAGATTTCTCGGGTTCAACTTCGGCTGATGTGCTTGGCTGGGGTTCTTCTTCTTCCTCAAAAGTGGCTTCAACCGGTGGTTCTGACGGCACTTTCTCTTCCTTAACAGGCTCCACAGGTTCCGGCTCCTGCACAGGCTCGGGAGTCGGCGTTCGTTCCCGTTCCATCTGCGGAGACGGTCCGGGGTCTTCGTAGTCGTCGTACTCTTCTATCCTGGCTGGTGCCATTGGCTGCTTGTATTCGAAATCGTCGATCTCTTCTTCTTCGGCTTGCTGAGCTGGCTCTTCAATTGCCGGCGCTTCAGGCTCAGTTGGACCATTGGCACTCAAACTCCCAGATGGCTGCATCATCTCACTTTGCTGAGGTTCATGCTTCACGACATCCTGGCTATGATCGATCCGATTCACATTTTCGATCCGCTCGATCTTGTGCTCCTCGCTGTACGCCGTTTCACCGGCAAGCATCTCACCGGCACCGACAAGCATCTTATCGACAGCCTTCGGTGGTTCAACAATTTCAGCCTTCGGCATGTGCATCTGGCCATGTTGAGGATATGGAACATTGCTAGGTGTCGGTTGCATGTGTCCATTCTGAGCAGCTGGTGGGTAACCATACTGCTGAGGTGGTGGCACTTGCGCGGTTTGCATGGGCATCGTCGGTGGAAGGGGCTCTGGCGGGATGGAATCCTGCTTCGAACCGTAGCCACTTGAAGCAGATGTCGCCGCACTGGTCGAATTCGGCTGAGCTGGGTATTGCTGGTGATAGACGCTGATCAGAGTCCTGCCAGGCATCTCTGGCGGGGTGATATTGACTTGGACTTGGTTGGCGTTCGTTTGCATGACAGACACCGGCGCATTCATAGAGCTACTCGACGGCTTCTGATCGGGATAGTGTTGTTGCTGTGGTGGTTGAGCTGGCTGTTGTGAAGACGGTCCAGCGTGCATGCCAGGGGACACCATCGATGACTGTGGTGGCGGATAGGCTGCTCCAGGCTGTTGCTGTTGTTGTTGTTGTTGGTGTTGATGGGCCATTCGTCTGATCATCATCATCCGGGACTGGATTTGCTCGATCCGCTGCGCAATTTCGGGTGTTTGGGGCTGATTCATCAGCATGTGCAGGTTTCGCTCATGTTCAGCCATTTCCATCTGCATCTGTTGCATGCCAGGTGGAGGTGGTGGTGGATAGGCGCCATTGTAGTAGCCCGGTGTTGCTGGTCCGGGTCCGCCTGGCGGATAGGCACCACGAGGTTGTTGTGGCGGATACCCGCTCGGGGTTCCGGCCGGAGGATACCCAGCTGGAGGGGTCGGCGTCGGAGGTTGCTGAGATTTAACCGATGGCGGATACCCTGACGGGGTCGCCGCGCCAGAAGATGAAGCCGATTGACCATTGTAGTACCCAGACTGATCAGGATAGCCATAATTTGATTGCGGAGTTCCCTGAGACTGTTGGCTCTGAGGCTGGGGATACCTTGGCCCCTGTGGGTATTGCCCATATCCAGGTGGTCCTGGAGGGCCTTGAGACCCTGGAGGCGCTCCATAGGGGTTCGGATATGCTGGTCTTTGGGGCTGTTGCTGTTGTTGTTGTGGTGGGGGGACCGGTGGCCGATTCGGCTGTTGCGGAGGGTAATACCCAGGCTGAGGTGGTTGCCCCGGGTACCCCGCCGGTGGCTGACCATACGGGTTCCCATTTGGCAGCATCGGCGGCGGTCTGAATCCACCAGGATAGCCTTGTTGTTGCTGCGCTGCCGACCACTGCGCCGCTTGATAGTCATACGGATTCGGTCCACCGGGGGTCGGTGTCGGAAACCGCTGCCCAGGCGGTGGTGGCGGAGGCATCATCTGATCCGGATAGCCAGAATAGGCTGCTTGCCTTTGCATTTGCTGCTGTTGTTGCTGTTGCTGGGCAGCCAAAGCCGCCGCTTCAGCCTGTTGCTCCTTCTTCGTCTTTCTTTGCCGCTTCTTCGGCGCCGCCGGAGCCGGTTGCGCTTGCTGAGCCGCCTGTTGTTGGGCCCGCATCTGAGCCGCTGCCATCATCTGTTGCTGTTGTTGTTGTTGCTGCTGTTGTTGTTGTTGATGGTGTTGTTGCATCGAATAGCCCGAAGGTCCGGGCCCAGCCTGAGGCGCATACATATTCGTCATCTGTTGCATGGCATTGATCGCTCCACCGCCACCGCCTGACCCGTTACTCGAATCGTAGTAATTCATAGCATTAATACCGCCATAGCCACTCGATGACCCGGGGCCGGGGTTGTGTTGACCACCACCATTCTGAGCATGTTGTTGGGAGCCGCTAGGGGCTCCATTGGGATCCATCATGTATTCCATTTGGGCAATTTGCGGCACGTAGCCTTCATCATCGTCGATCATGGTAGTGAAAGTGGGTGTCTGAGAGGGTCGTGATGGAATAATAGACCCCTGACTTTAGGCCATTGGCTCTGAAAATGGATATATATCCAACTTTGAACCTCAAAAGAGCGAAATAAACCACGTTTAACCCTTAAAAAGTTCAACAAACGCATAAACCACGCAAGCAAAGCCAACAAAATTTGACGTAATAACCACATATGAACCCAAGGGTAAACCCAGTGCCGCCACTGGTTGCTTAGCACCCATTAAAGGCGTCTCCTTGACGGATTTAGCCAACCACACGGGACAACAAACTCATAAGTATACACGGGGAGGGCGTTTAAAGTGCGTTACTACAGCAGCTAAGGTAATTATGAGCTCAACCGGTGGGATTACGGTGTTAAAATGTGTAATAACAACGCACAAAATGGTCAAAAAACATAAATTTTAAACCTCAAAAGCCAACATGCACGCCGGAAAGTACCAAAATCAATCAACCTTGATCAATTGAATAGACCCAGGAGAACGCACTTGTCTGGCGGTGGTGATAACTCGCAATGAGCTTCCGCGACACACGTAATGAATGATAAAACTGCGCGCTTTTGCAGACGTAACGATTATTGCAATCAGAAAACACTACTATTTTTTGTTCGATTTGGGTTCTCCGATGTCGTAGGGGAGGTCGTGTCGATCTATTCCATCCTCTATTGGGGGTTTTTTGTGCTTGCTCTTCTTCGTCAGTGCTCTGGGGGCATCACCAGGGGCGTAGAGGGGGGTGAACCCAGTCAACCGCAAATGTTGAATGCAATATGTAAGAGCTCCCCTCCGGCTACTACTACTACCAAACCCAGAAGGAACACTAGAGGAGCATAACACGAAGGAAAAAACACACGGTGGGGAGAAACGAAATTGGTAGATGGGGGGTTTGGATGGCGAAGCTGGCGGCGAAGTCGAAGAAGAAGGAACATTTGTAGGCTTGGTGGTGGAGCTGGTGGTGGCGAGAGAGGAAGGAAGCGAGCGAGAGAGAGAGCAGTCGAAAGGGACAAGGCAATGGATGAGGGGGGTTCGGGGTCGTGGTGGTGTGGTGGTTCGTCGGCGGGAATCGATCGATTACGATGGCCTCTCCGCCGCCGCCACCAGCACCGAGGCGGCTGAGCTGTTGGTTGGTCGACGACGTCGTAGTCGTTGTTCGGGGTAAGAGCACAGCCCAGCCAGCAGCGCAGGAAGAAGGGATGGGCGCTGGCGAGGAGAATGTCCACCGCTGCCGGCGGCCGGCCCCAGGGCCGTCGCCACCGTCATCGAGACATTCAAAACCCCCCCCCCCCCCCCTCCGACGAGGGGCAGCGAACCGACGAAGCAAGGCCGCCGCCGGCAGGGTTGCTCAATGGCCGCCCTGCGGCCCCCCTTCTTCTGCGCCCCTCTACGTGAACGCGTCGGTCTCTTTTTTTTGTGTTTCGGGGCACGGAAATTGAACGACATGTCAACCTGAACGACGACATTTTGGCTCAAGGAATACAGGTAGAACGATTTTAGCCTTTAAAACGCATCAAAATCGTGCATTTCATACTGTAAAGTGTAAATTGTAGGGGGTCTCCCTATCCCTGACCAATCGATACCACTATTGATCGGTTCCACGACCGGCGCGCAAAACGCAGTGACCATAACAAATAGGTGGCAAGAAAAAACACGAAATTGCTAACTAAAACTGTCATGTTTCGTACGTAGTGTGTTCGTTCGCCTCCTCGTTTCGACGTTTTTTTCTTTTTCGCACCCCTTTCTTCATTCTTTTCGGGCCCGGGCACCACATCGCGCCCCTATGAACAGCAGGTGGTGTGCCGTCCGTGCGCGGAGAGCTGCGAGCGGGTGTTGGCGAAACGATAGCGCGATGGCGTCACAACAACGCAGCAAGGCGACGACACACTTCTACCCTCCATCATTACGGTGTTCGTCATCGGTGTGTGGCGCGACAACGACGTCGACAAGAAGAGGAGAGAACACACGTGCGCAGAGAAAAAAGGGGAGAAAATTCGGTTGCGGAAGCCAGAAGACTACGATGGCTGGATGACCCCTTGCTTTTGCAACCCGCCGATGGGGTGTTGGGAAATCGACGAACGTCAGTCAAGGCTAATCGATCAAAACAAGGTTAAAAACGCATGGAAATAGATTAGCTTTTCTTTCGCGCTAAGACGTTCTTTTCGCGTTGAGACAAGATCAGAGAACATGGGCATCCACAGTCGGAATCGGACCACCTTGGACGAGGGGTGGTCCGATCAGGACCCGACGTACATTACAGTTTTTCGGCGTTTTTAACGTAAAAAACATCGCAAAAACGCCTTATTTGAATATGAAACACCAGAAAATGAGTAAGAGGCTGTTTGGTAGAATGTTCGACGACATATATTAAATCTATACTATTTTTTGCTCAATCCGACTTGGCTGAATTTGTGAAATGTGTGCGTGTGTGTCTGTGCGGCAGGCTCCCTCGGACTCTCGGGCTCAACCCCTCTGGTAGTTTTGGAAAAAAAGGCGGAAAAAAGCGAACGGTTGGGGAAGAAGGCCGAAGGCGAAGGGGGAGACATACTGTGGAGCGACGGACAAGCGATTAGTGGCAGCCGACGGCGGGCCGAACACGAACGACGGAGGAGGCATGTGAGAATTTCGTGGTCTTCATCTTCACGACGACGACGGTGAAGCCGGCTGGCGGTTGGCTGACTGGACATGGCGCAGGTCGGTTGCTCGGTGGCCTACGACCTCTGGGCGCTAGTCCGGTTGCTCTCTGTAGTCCGCAGAGGGGGTATGTCCGTCGGAGGGCGCCAAGGGCGAACACGATAACAACAAAAAAAAAACCTCGGAAGGTCCTTCTTCTTCCGACCAGCCGACTGCCAGCCAGCCAGCCCTCCATCGAATCGCGGGACAAAAGGGGCAGAAAAATCAGAACACGACGGCTGGCGGCGGCCGCGGCATCGCCAGCGATGATGACGAGTTATTTTTTTTCACCCCTCCTTTTCCTGCTCTTTGCCCATTTGTTCTTCGTATTCTTCTTCTCCCCCGTTTTCGTAGAGGCACTGAAAAGAGAGTTTTTTCTGTGTCTGGTGTTGGGGTTTCGATGCATCCGCTTTCATTCTGTAGTTCGACTGCAATCGGCAACAAGGCCATCAACGGCCGTCTTTTGTTTCCTCCATTGTGATGGTGCTCATTTTTTCGCGCTCCTATAACTATCGATATTTACAGCTACCCGCCTTTTTTCACCCTATTTGTTTGATCGCCGATTTGGAAAACGGAAGAAAAAGTTAAACTGCATCGACCCCCTTTTAATCGATTACGGTAGCCATGACTTTAAAACTGACATGAACCTACTCGTCACGCTAGGCCCATTTTCAATTTCAACATCGTCGCGCATAGCCTCAAGGCACACAAAGCCGCCCCTCTCACGACCATTTTTTCAAACATAGCCTGAGGGCTTTTCATGGTTGCAGCAGTCTGCAGCCTTGGCAGGTCGCCAGCGACCCTGTTATTGATCAAAGTATGCTTCCAAAGAGGGGCTTACGACAGCCCATGTGAAAGCAAGCAAGCTGTCTCGGCTTGGCACGAGGAGCCAGCCATGCAACACGAACAACAAGTCATGAAAAGAGACGACGGCCAGAGGGGCCCTCCCCTTGAAGTACACTACATCCCTTGGTTCCTGCGTCAGTGTGAGCTGGACGGAAACAGAGATTAGGATTTAAAAAAGTGAGCTTTAGAAGGCTAACTGGCATGGCAACACACTTGAAATTAAAAACCTGAGCTGTGGGCTGGGAATGGGAAAATAAGGGGGTTAGTTCATGGCTTGCCACCAGCCGCTGTGGCATCAAGACATCCTCCACCACCGCCTTCAGTTTCCTTCTTGAAAACATCGATGTGTTCCTCGTGCAAGGGGTTGTCTTTCTTCGACTTCCAGGTTAAAGGAAGGTGGAGCACGAACTCGGCTTCTTTGCCGTGGTTTTCGGGCAGGGACCAGTACTGCAATTTGGACTCGTTAAACTGTCATTCACGTCGTAAAGAAACAGAAAGTATGAAAAAAGCAACGAAAATCCGAATTCCAATCCCACAAAGAAAATTTGGCATTCAGAACACTTCGCCAAAAAACACAAAATCAGTCAATACTCAATCAATAATCCTAAAACTCACCCTCCGACCAACTCTGCTGGCAGTTTTAATCGAATCCAACTTCCCACCGTCAATGAATTCCAGCTTTGCCTGATAGATGCTCATAATAAGGATGCCGTCATCTGGAACCCGTCCAAATCTCCCGCTGAACTTGATGTAGATCCAGCAATCACCGTTAGCCTTGACGACGCCAACTTTTGGTGAAATACTGATAGCCCAAATTGGTGGCTTTGACACGATGAAAGTTACAGTATCCTTTGTTGGATTATGCACTTTTAAATGGCAACAAATGACACCGCTCTCTGCGTAACCCTCCAACATTACGGCTTTTTTCTCCGTTGTGAGCAGGCTGGGTTTCTTGTCTTGCAAGGTACTGTAAAAACTGTCATCAAAATTGTTAAAAAAAATTAAATTCACCAAATGGCATCGAAAAGCCCTCCAGAATCAACGTCAAAGTTAACCAGACGTTCGTAGTTCATGGTTTTGGGATCCTATGTGATCAAAAACTGACTGAAACGGCAAAAAATGGCCAAAACAACATGCCAAAAAATTTGAATCGTCAAAAATATGATTGTGTAAATCAAGAAAAAAAAGTTAGCAGCGAGTGGTTTCGATCCACCGACCTCGAGGTTATGGGCCTCGCGCGCTTCCTCTGCGCCACGCTGCTGGTGGTAAAAATTCGTCCGACTGGGCAGTAGTCGCGGGGTAAAAGAACGCAAAAAATGTAATTTGCTTTCCTCCTCTTTAATTTTTGCTTAAAATTAAGAACAGCAAAGTTCGAATTTCCACAGTAAATAATTGTTAAAGTTTATGTACATTTAATTATCCAAATTCGACAAAATTACGAAGAAAGAACGGAAAGTTGTGAGATCAATGAGAAAAGTGAACAAATCGGACAAGCATCTGAAGCATTGGCTTGGCATTCGTGTTGGCAAGATAGAGGCGTCGAGCAGGTTACAGCTTTGGTGATGAAGGCGTAGAGCTTGCGTTCCCCAGAAAGTGTCAGGGCAGGAGCAAGTTTGGTCGACGGAACGATGGCATTGGCGGAGGATTTATGACGAGGCACACATTTGGATAATAGACGCTCGAGATTGATGGCCAGTGCTTCATTGCGGGTTGTGAGCCATCGAGGGATCCTTGCGGTGATGGAGGCTGGCTGGCTGGGTTCGATTCGTCGCCAAAAAGTGTCTCGGATCGTAAAGGTCGCGCCGGAGGGGAGTGCGATCAGGGGCTGGTCTTTGAACACTGTCAGTTGAGCATTCATAAGGGAATCAGCGAACGCGTCGACGGTCGCGGTGAGGAGCTTCTTGCCGGGGGCGATTGAACTGGAAAGGCGACGTTAAATGTCAAAAACAACCATAAAAGAGGGCATAAAAACTTACAAAAAGTCAAACTTCTGCTCACTCGTCAAGACAAACATGAAGCCACCAATGACTTGAATCCGAAGTGGAGGCAATGGGTAGGTCGCTAGGACGCTGTGAATCCCATTTCGACGGTTAATTGAATACACTTTGCCACTAGCGGCAGCCACGACGACATAATGCTGATTCAAATCGCCAAAAAGGGCATTTTCGCCGACAACGGTCGTTTCAGAAGCGTTGGAACTCAGATTCCAGACCCGGAAAACTTTGTGAAGAGTGCCACAGACTGTTTCATTGGTGACAATGACACGATTGGAAGATGGATCGTCAAGTGAAACGTCGGTTAGGCCGAAGTAGGGCGGCATTTTGGAGGTTGTAGCGGATACGGAGGGTGTTAGAAGCGATTTGATGTCGTCTGATGGGTGATAAATGAAACGGGAGGTCGTTTTCTAAACAAAAACCATCAACAAACTGTTATAAAAACTGTAAAAAACATACCTTGTCGTAAGGGAACTTCATACTCCTCAAATACTGCTTCAAATCAGCATCATCCTCAATCTTCGCATCGGCTACACTGCCTTCAACGGTGGTGGATACAGTTTCACCGGAATCTGACACCTTTAAGCGTTTTGCGACGGGTTCTTCGACGGTTTCCGGCGCTCCCAAGAAGGTTGTGACTATGCGTTTCTTCGGTTTTCGATTGGCTGGAAGGGTTTCTCCTCGTTGGGCGAAGGATGGCGCCGCTACTGCTGCGGGCAGTGGTTCTGGCTGTACAGGTTTTGGCTTTGGGATAAGTATCGGCGGAGGTGTTGGTGTCGCTGCTGGCTTCGAAACACCGTCAACAATAGTCATTGGCTTCGGCTTCCTCGGCTCCGGCGCTGCCAACTCGAAAATCTTCCTCGACCATCGATCAGCTTCGTCCAAATCCGCCAATTCAGAGCCGCCATCGAGATTGCTATCGGCCAAGACTTGACCGGGCAATGGGCATCCATATAGCTTGGAGCAATGGACATTCAAATCGGCATCGGAGACAGCGGTGCCGATTTCGGATTCTTTGAAGACAATTAGCCGAGTTGAGCCGTCTTGGGAGCAGATTGCGAGGGTTCGATTGTTCCTGGAAGCGACTTATAAGCTAAAATGTAGGCGGTAAAGGGACAAACCATTTCATATCAGTGATACTGTGCTTGACTATGTCAGTAATCACAACAACAGGCCTCCGAGCACGTGGCAAAGACCAAACTGATAGGGTGCGATCGCGACCGCCAATGGCAACGATGTAGCCGAAGGATTTTCGGTTTTGGGAGTCAGAGAAGACGCGCATTTGTTTGCAAAAGGCCTGAAAAATAGTGAATTTTGAAGAATTTTCTAAATTTTTGAAACAATACAACATTTTTTAAAGAAAAAGGTTGTGATAGTTATGAAAGGATCAAAACTTACAACACATCCAACAGGTTTCCGATGCCCAACCAAATCCTTTTTGAACGAAAAGTCTCTTCTCATGATGATCTGCGCCGTTGGGCCACTGTTGTTGACCGCCGCCGGCACAATGAGGACACTGCCATCGGGGGACCAATCCAATCTCGTAAATGTTGTTGCTTGACTACTCTGAAACCACCAACTTTCATATATTTTCACAATCCAAGTCAAAACCAACCCCAACAAACGGCTCACTACACGTAAAAGCCAGCGTCCATGAATCCGTCTTCCAAATTTTGACGGTCCGATCGCCACTCTGAGTCGCGAATAACCGACCAACAGGATCCCAGGCGCACCCCTTCACGGCTTCACGATGCCCGCCTTTGGCTTCGTCCAGAATGGCCACACATCGAATTCGGCCTTTGACGCTCCAAATCCTGGCTGTGCCATCGATCGACGTCGAAGCCAGCATAGCGCCCGTGGGGGACCATTCGACGTGCAGAACTTCGAGATGGTGGGCCGTGACGTAGTGGAGATGGCGATAGATTTCAACGACGTTGCCATCGGCGTCCCTGGAGCGCGATTGGAGCCGAAGCACCGTAACTGCATGGCCATCATCGGCAACAGCGATTTCACGGCCGGAGGGGGACCATCGGACGCAGTTTATACCGACTAAAAGGAAGAATTATATAAACTACATGCATCCAAAAGGCATTTGAAGCGTTTTTTACAAAAATTGGTAAAATTCAAAAACTTACACTGAAAATTGACAATCCCCAAACAGCTGATAGCCGTTTTCGGTCGTGTTACACTGCTAACATCCCAGATCTTGACTTCGCCGGAAAACGTTTCTGCGCCATGAGCTGCTGTGACGATTTTACGGCCGCTGGGATGGAAGTCGAGGGAATTGATGGCTCTTCCTGTAATAATACGTATAAAGATGAGTTGGAAGTGCTTCAATTTTAATCGAAGTGGTTCTAGATTGACTCACCTTCATGCCGAATGTCAAAATACGCCAAGATCTGCATAACATGAACTGATAATCGACGGAGAAGCGGCTTCTTGGAAAAGCCTCCGCAAAAATCAAAATTCAACGCAAAAAACAAAAAGTGCAATTGGCATAGCGCGCACTTTGCCAGCCAGTTTTGAGGAATGTTGGGGTCGCCCATGTGTTGGAAGCTGCGACATTTCCAATAGTGGTTTTGTTGAAGTTAATTTTTATTCTCTTAGCATCTCTTTATTTTTCGCACGAATTTTTTTCTAAAATTGTGATTCAAGTGACTCAAAATTATTCTTAAAGAAGAAAAGTACACTTCTTCTACCCATTGCCCAAATTTTGACATCAAAACTGTATTAAACATGTTACGGGTGTGCGATATGCGCTTTTCCCTATCAGATCATTTCAAACATTGAATTCGTTCGCCAGTTTCGATCCCTTCCACCCATTTCCGACTTCCATTCAACCTTTCCCCTTCTTCAGATGATGCTTACCTCCAGATTCATCACAACAGGAACCAGGTTCGCGACCCAGTTAGCCCCAAGGTTCCTCGCTGCCCAACCAAGTGCTATTCCCCGGTTTTCGGCCTGTCTCGCATCCAACAACAGCTCCAAAAATCGTCCAAGACGGCCCCGGAAGTCTTCCAAGCCGAGACATACCCCAAATGATCAACCCCACATCCCTGATGAACACAATCGACTTGCCCATGCTGAACCCGTCAAGCTGTTCGATGAAGTCCGCTACCGACCGAAGACCGAAACGCCGCCGATTGACTTGAATCCGGATGAAGCTGTCGTCGGAATTCCCTTCCTGAAAAGAGTCGTCGCAGAGCATAAAACCCGTGGCCAAACTTTTGTTCTGCCATGGGTCGATGAGGAGGCAATGGAAAAGATTGTCAAAGTTTTGGGCGATTTGACCGGTTCGAGTGAGTTTTTGACATGTTTTTATATATATATTTTTGTTTAAACTGTTATCTGATTTCAGCTGGTGTCTTACCAAGCTTCCTAGCAGATGCCTTCATCGAGGAACCCAAGTTTTTCGCCGCTGTCGTTGGTCAGAGCGATTTGACGGTCGAAATTTTGGACGTTTTGTGCGACATGTGTGGATTCAGCGTTCAGGATGCGATTCGGGTCTTCGGGAGGTCGGTTTTCAACTTTAGCCATTATTTCTAAAGTTACATCTTTTAGCTACACCCCCGAACTCCTCACAACCACCGGTCCCGACGTCACCCGCCGCCTCGAAGCCATCATCGACGCCGGAATCCAGCCTGGACGGCTTCTCGGCCGTGTTGTCCGTCGTTGCCCTGGAATCCTCTTCGCTGCCGACCCATCAGTCATGACAGACACCATCGTCAATCTGAACAACTTCTTTGCTCGATCCCACATCGTGAAGATCCTCCTTCGAAGCCCTGAAGTCGTGCTTCGGAATTTCGACGAAACCGAAGCAAAATACGAGTACATCTACTACCAAATGGGCATTCAGCCCGAGGAATTCGTCGATTGCACCTTCTGGAGCACCGCGTCGCTCCAGGATATCATGGATAGGCACACGTTTTTGTTGAAGACCGGAAAGTACACGTTGCCGGATCCGAAGCGGCCGCAAATCAAAATGGTTGGTTAAAACTCTTATTTCCTTCTTTTAAATAGTTAAGTCAACCAATTCCAGGAAAACCCACCCCTCTACCGTATCCTCGACTCCCGTGACAACATCTTCGCGACTCAAGTGGCCAAAGTCACTCCAGATGAATGGACACTGTACAGAGAGCTATCGGTCAAGCTGACAGCCTTGGAGGATAAGGATCGGCCATTTGAACGGATCAAGCCGAGCATGCGCAAGGCTTATGAACGTCGATTGAAAGAGGCCCCAGAAAAGGAGGCTTTTGTTTTTGAATAGGTCGTTTTGTTGTTGTTTGAACTTGTTATTTTGGTTAGTTGTAGTGGTTTGATAAACTTTTTTTGGCAATTTGTCAGAGTGACTTTATTGATCAATTTTTGATATTAAACAGTTGGGACGCAGTTTTTGTGCCCAATCGAGTGTGATTATGGCTGTTAGCGCTGCCGTTTTCCGGCAACGTCCCGGATGATGCACCATTGTTGAAAATCATCGTAAAGATGGTTGGCAAACCCAAGTATAGTTCACAAAATTGGTTGAAACCATACTTGGGCTTGAAGAATGGTCGCGGAGTTGATGTCGATTCAAGTACTTTATCAATTCTGAAAAGGTTCACTCGATGAAAAACGCAAACACCAAGACTACAATTTGAACTTGAATAGTTCAACCGAAAAAAAAAAACGAAAGATAACATAACCGCAACGCGTAATAAGTTCGCTATAATGATAAGGATCAGTCAGAAAGCAATATCAAAACGAAAATGGGTAAATGAAAAAAGCTCATATACTATTTGTTTAACACAACGTCTTCAAAAACTGCAAAAGCTTGTTTAAATCAAACTGCTTTCAATGGAACACACATATTACAAGTGCCAAAATCTTTTAAGAACTAATTATTTTTTGACCTTGAACACTTATACTTGGTTTTTTCTTATCCACGCGGCAGTCAAATCAATCAAAAGCCGAACGTTTTGAGGTCACTCCCTAACTTGTGAGTCATTCAGTGACAGTCTTATGACTCGCAAGACAACGTATCTGCGCAAAACTAAACAACCATTTGATCTGTTGGTCAGACTGATTGTTTACAGAACAAAAATCGCCAAAAACCAACAAAAAATTGCTTTAGTCAGCCAAAATAACATTGAAAATCGCTGATTGTGGTATTTTATTTTAGTTAGTTAAACAAAACTTAGTAAAAACTTTCATGACAAAATTTTTTATTTGTGTTGCGATAAACAATACTGTTTTGTTGCTATTTATTTCAATATATTAAACAAAAAACAACTATCACAACCGGATTTCCCCGCCTGCGGTTCGCTAAATGCCCATCGATGGATCTTTCTGAAATAGCAAAATAATTGTTGCAGCTTTAATGCAGTAGTACATAATTGAACCTTACCGATGACAACAAAATAGATGTTTCATTTCCTCTATTCACGATGAGCACAAAACTGCTCCCGGATGATGCACCATTGTTTAGAAGCATCCATTGAGATGGATGGGCCGCCCAAGTGAGATGTACAGCGCGCGGTGAAATCTCACTTGGGCTCGAAAGTTGATTGTAAAAAAAATACCAAGCCAGGGAAGATGTTAACGTCAGTAGTAGAGACGTTTGGGGTCTAAAAGACAGCCTGCTGCCACCTCAACAGAGACCAGACAGACACTTTTGTCAAACACTGGAGAGGCGTTCGATAGTAGCAACCGGTTTCGGTTTTTTGCCTGAGGCAACAGACAGCTAAATAGTGCATTATTTATGAGAAAGCGTTCATCGATTCGGACGATGTACGCACAGAAAACGAAAAATGACATAACTGCCGTAACAAGTTAGTATATAAAAATAAATCTAGTACGACTGTGGCAGACTTGAACTGTTACAACTGGACCTTACCGAAGATGAACATAGAGGCGTGTTTAACAAAACCTTATTCACTATGAGCACAACAATTTGGTTGAAAGATGCCCTAGAAAAAGAGGCATTCGTTTTGAAGTATGTCGTTTTGTTGTTGTTTGAACTTGTTATTTTGAACTGTAGTGGTTTGATAAACTTAATCAATTTTTTATTAATAAATTTTTAACAATTAAAATTACTCATTGGGTAATAACTTCTGCGCCCAATCCATAGTTATTATGGCTGTTAGCGCGGCCGTCTTGCGGCGACGTCCCGGACGATGCACCATTGTTGAAAATCATCATAAAGATGGGTGACAAACCCAAATATAGTTCACAAAACTGGTTGAAAACATACTTGGGCTTGGAAAATGGCTGCGTAGCTGATGTCGATTTAAATAAGTGTCTAATCAATTCTGAAAAGGATCACAATGAAAAACGCAAACACTATGACTACCATTGTAACTTGAATAGTTTAAGAAAAAACGGAAAAACGAAAGTCAACCAAAACGCAACGCGTACCAAGTTAACTATAATGATAACAATCAGTCAGAAAGCAATATCGAAACGAAAATGGGTAGTAGATTTTTTGCACCTTAGCGAGAATACTTGCTTTTTTTCTTATCTACGCGGCAGTCAAATCAATCGAACAACATAACGGTTTGAAGGTCACTGCTCAGCTTGCGATCGTTCTCGTTTGATAGCAGCAGCTGTCCGTTTTTGATGACGATGTGTCAGCTACAATCAACCTTTTGAATCGATGGTCAGACCAATTACCTGATAGAACGTCAAATTGTCAAATATCAAAGAGAAATCGCTCTATCCGTCAAAACAATAAGTGTGCATTTTTTAGTTTAACAAAACGTAAAGAGATTCATTTCAATTTTCAAGTTTTGTAACTGTTTGTTGCATTAACCGTTGCTATTTATTCAACTCCATTATAAACACAAAAAAAATGTTACGTGTCTGGACGAATTTCCTAAAATACATTTTGTTAACCCATCGTCGGATCTTGATCTGAAGCGTCAAAGTTATTGTGGTTCAGTGCGATTGTAATGTTGCCTTACAGAGTAATGTGTGTACGAGTGTTCAACCGATGCTTATTCACGATGAGCACAACACAGCCCCCGGATGATGCACCATCGTTTAGAAACATCCATTGATATGGATGGAAAACCCAAGTGAGTTGTACAAAAAGAAATAAAATCGCACTTAATTTAGTTTAAAAGTTGACTGTAGATACTTAAATTGTCGGTCCTGAAAGATGGTGATCAAATCGGAAATAGACACGTTTTGGGTTTAAAAGAAAGCCTGCAGCCAAATCAATTGAAACACCGAACGAACACTTGGCCGGACAATGGTGAATCGTTCGCTAACAACAACTAACTTTGTTTTTTATGCCCGAGACAACATGCAGCTTGATGATGCATTGTTCACAAGAAAGTGATGGTCAGGTAGAAGATCGAGCAAAAACAAAAATCGTAACCCACAACGTCATTTTTATTAAATACAAAGAAATTACACCTCAAACTCATTTCAACCATTGTTCTTCACCCTTAACCCTAAAAAAGAGATGCATTGCCTGACAGACAACTTTCAAAACAATCAATCCGTCTTCTGAAAAAGCTGATTTATCAACCACCAGCCCAGTTGTTGCAAACGGTTTTGGCCTTTCGGCTTCCGGATCATCCAAAATTGACATAGTTGCGTCGACAAGCTTTTCATGAGATAATTTGCATTTTAAGTATTTCAATGCGGCATGGATCTCCGTATCAATGGCAAAAATAGCCTGCCAACGAGCCTTGATGTTTTCAATTTGGTTGAATTGTTCGTTTTCGCTGGCATAGACTTCCAATACGCCATACGGTGAGAGCTTGCCCATCGAACTCAGGCGGAGACAAATAAAGTTTTTCTTAAACGGCATTTTTACCTTTAATAAACTTTTTCAAAATATGTAACTTACAGCTCGATATTTCAAATCCAATCGAGAAATGTCTGAATAAACCAACGAAATAAGATCTTTCAAAAGAGCAGAAGTGCTGGCATTACAGATTTCGTAATCCAGCGTCTGCGTTGAAGAATCCATTGTGTGGAAGCCATACAATAATCTGG
Source organism: Panagrellus sp. LJ2284 (assembly GCA_024447225.1). Lineage (NCBI taxonomy): Eukaryota > Metazoa > Nematoda > Chromadorea > Rhabditida > Panagrolaimidae > Panagrellus > Panagrellus sp. LJ2284. The sequence goes on from JAMRYC010000009.1 coordinate 2,054,127, forward strand.
ATCTGTGTATGCTGCTACATCTCTGTCTGTCGTATGACGAATCCGTCATAATAGTTTCTTCATCGGAAGAATCAGGCCGTACCTTATATGGTACAGTAGGACCATTTTTAATATTCAGGGGGTCAATGCTTTCAAGTGGCTTACAAAGATTGGGCAGATTCGGATTTAGTGACGACAAGTAATAAACAAGAACCGTGCCGTTTGTAGTCAAAACACAGACGACAGGTAGTGAGTTGAAAACCCGGCCAAATTGGCCGATTAGAACACTTTTGGTAGACGAAAAGCTGATCGAAGCATCAACAATAAAGGTACTTTCGTCATTGTGAAGCGGGGTTCTGATGAAAAAGGGCGACATCAACTCTAATGGTTTCCATGCACCGTTTACACGGCCAAACGTGAACACGTCGGTGAGACAAGTTGATGACATCAGGATCTATAAACTGCTTTGTACAAAGGCATCTTGAAATAGTAAATCTTACCATATCCCATCCAAAAACTGGAAAAAACCTGAATTGTTTCGCCGCAAAGAGGTCCACTGCCGGCGGCAATACGTCCCAGACCCTCCAAAACGGCGGTTTCTTGCCTCGAAGCGTCAACAGCATCAGATGCAGACGAGCCGATGTTTCACTCGTGAATACGAGGATCCATTGTGTCCTCGAAACTTGGCAAATACCAGAACAACTAAACTTGGTTTCAAAAACTGATGGAATTAAGGTCGGCGCATCGACACTCCGAAGAAGTTCCAACTTTGGGTTGTAACGATGAATTTTACCATCAGTATCTCCAACTGTCAACGCTGTACCCGTGGCGTTCCAAGATACGGTAGTAACTGGTACCTCGAGTTCACGTTTTCCAAGTATACGGTAGCTGTATTCATCCTAAAATACGTAAAACGTAATCAAAAATGACTGGTCGAAACGTACGTTTGCAAAAATCAAAACTGTATATAAATTTTCCTTCGTCGCAATGACTAACAAGGACGAATTTGTCGGATTCCATTCAAACACTGTAATCTTGTCCGTCGTCAAATCCGACAAAGAGACAGAAAGTCGGTGATACGGCGTGCCAGCAAAGTTTTGAGAAAGCGTAGCAGCTTCATAAATTATGTGGGCCGATCGACGAATCAAAAGCGATGGCAAAGACGCGATCATTGCAGTTAAAACCAATTGCAAAAAATTTAATCTAACAAAGTTCATGTTTAAAATATTGAATGTAGTCCTCTCAAAATGACTCACAGACGGATTAATTTTGTGATCTTGAAAAAAGAAAGGAAAGTAGTTATTGATAACATCACTATGAGTGTAAGGATTAGACACTGATGGCTCTTCCAAGTCGCTTGTTAGGACACGATTTATCCATCCATCAGAATGTGTAAAAATGACAAAACCATAAGTCGAATTAACCGCCATTAGCTTCCATTCGTACAAATAGGAGCGTTTTGAAACTGCAATATTTTGAATGTGTCGAAATTGAAGGGTCTAAAAGTTCGTGGTTTGTGAGACGTTTTGACGTGTAAAACTGACGTTATTGATTTCCATCGGTAACAATTATAATATTGAAAACTGTATGTAATATAGACAATGTTCAAAAGACTTTATGACGTTTCTGATACTTTTCAGTGGCAAAGCAAAAACTGTGCGAACAAATCCGACTGCCGAGCTAGCTAATCGATCTTAGCCATTCCTCCGATGAGGTTTTGTTGACAAGCGGGGCGCTTGGCTCGCGCAGTCAAAAACGACAGTCCGCGGCGTGCCAAAATCGAACGCTCGTGAAGCTAAGTTTTTGCGCAAGCCTTCTAAGAAATGAAAAAAATGCTTTCAGGAGTCGTCAATGTCGCGAATGACCGTAACGTCCAAACGTTTTTCCACGGCAAAGTCAAAACGTAATTTTGTGTCAAACTGTATGTCTTGTAAAGTGCACAATTGTTTGTTGCGTTCACAACGAGCGCTTTTGTTACATTTTATTGAAATTCATTAAACAGAAATGCCACTTGTCGACGTAGTCTCGAACCCTATTTTTGAGCGTGCTTACGGGTACATGCACTGTTATGCTTGAAGTTTAGAAAATGCCCATTGAAGTTCGCTGTACTTGGTTCTGAAAAGTCCAAAATGATTGTTGCACCTTATGTTTCATTATTGTAAATAGACCTTACCTGACCAATGTTTTGTTGACCAACGTGTACAATAAAAGCTCCCGGATGATGCACCACTGTTTAGAAGCATCCATGGCGATGGACGGGTCGCCCAAGTGAAATGTACAAAAAAGGGGTGAAATCTCACTTGGGCATGACGGGTGATGGTTGAATCAAAATCAATCCAGCAAGCTATTTTCAAACATGATATAACAAAACGTCAAAGACAGGCAAACGAATCAAAATTAGTTCAAAAGTTGCAACGTAAGGTTTCGTCTGCCAGCCGCCAAATCAATTGATCACTAACGAACACTTGGACGGACACGGCCCAGTCGTTTCTTTATAACAACTGGTTTTGTTTTTTAGCCTGTGGCATTGGACACGTGCAGGTCACTTTTCAAAATGCATTGTCTTTGAGAAAGTGATAACAATTGGGTCAACTTGCATGAACGTCAAAATGGAATGAATCGTAATCTTTATTGAAGTTGGGGTTCTGGTTTATTTTTAAAGCTAAACTGACAGAGCGGTTGTGAAAAAGTAAAAGCAATATGACTTCAGATTATTCAGAATAATGTTTCTGGTTATATAAATAAAGTTAAAAAAAGAATAGAACTGCAAAAATTGACAAACTCCGTCACAAACGCTTCCTCGTGGAACTCGACATCAAACCGCCGCAAAAGGACAACTAATTGCATCACAAACAACCTTCAGTATCATCAACGCCGCGGTGGAGTATGACGTTTTCCGCACCGTCAAACCAGATGCTATGTTTAAGCTAGGTTTTTTTGATACTGGATTCTTAAATATAGAGTAAACAACATTAACAAGTTGGTCGACGGTTAACTTTCGGAATTCTGGCGTTAACTTCGGTAAAAGCTGTTGGTCTATCGTGAAGATACCCACCCAGCGGGATTTGATGTTTTTTATATGATTGAACTGTGGGTTTTCGTCTGCATAGACTTCCAATACTCCGCTAGCGGTAAGTTTTTTCATGGTAACAAGGCGCCAAAGAGTGTGAAGTTCCTAAAATATCAAAGCATTATTAAATTTTCATTTATTAGTAAAAAACTATTGCAATTACCTTTTCTTTTTGCTTCATTTTTATGATAAACGCATAAGCGCTTTGACGTTGAACCCTGCTTGTTTGAGTTTCAGCGTTTTTCGAATTGAGCAACGTATCAGGCCTGGAAAACATACGCTGGACGTAGTCGGTAGCTTCCATGTGATCTTCTGTAGGACCGTTTTTAACGTCGGATGTGTCGATGCTTTTAACTGGCTTCCAAAGATTTGGCCTGTTAGGATCTAGTGATGCCAAATGATAGACAAGAAGTGTAATGTTTGAAGTCAAGACAAAGACAACCGGTAAAGGGCTGGAAATCCGCCCGAATTGACCATTTTGAACACTTTTGGTAGACGAAAGGCAAATCGAAGTATCAATAATGAAGGTCTTCTCGCCATTGTGTAGTGGAGTTCGAATGAAAAAGGGTTCTACCAATTCTAATGGCTTCCATTCACCGTTGACGCGTCCAAATGTGTAGACGTCGGTGAGACACGGCGATGACATCATGACCTATAAACTGTTTTTGTACCAATTCACCTCAAAAGAGTAAATCATACCATATTCCATCCAAAAACAGGCAAAAACTTGAACGTCTTCGCCGCAAAGGGATCCGCTGCCGGCGGTAACACATCCCAAACCCTCCAAAACGGAGGCTTATTTCCCCAAAGCGTCAACAGCATCAAATGCAAATGGGCTGATGTTTCACTCGTGAAAACGACAATCCATTGCGTCCTCGACACTTGGCAAAGACCAGAGCAACTAAATTTGTTTTCAAAAACTGAGGGAATCAAGGTCGGCGCATCGACACTTCGAATAAGCGTCAACTTTGGGTTGTAACGATGAATTTTACCATCGGTATCTCCAACTGTCAACGCTGTACCCGTGGCATTCCAAGATACTGTAATTACCGGGGCCACAAGTTCCCGTTTTCAAAGTATTCGGTGCTTAGTCATTTCCTAAAGTGACATATATATAAAAAGTATAAAACTGAATGTGCGTACCTTGAGGCTGAACGAAACAACAGTAAGCATTTCGGTCGTAGCGACAACAAACAAAGCTGGATTAATCAAATTCCATTCAAATGCTGTGATCAGAATTGGCGATTCTGATAAATCTACAATGGTTAACGGATAGGGTTTTTCATCATATCCTGGCGATAAAGTTGCAGCATCGAACAGGTAAACATGTGGGGCATCTGGGCCGTTTTCACTAATAGCAAGTAGACTATCGTCACAATTGAACTTAATTAAAGCAACTCCCATCAAATACTCAAATTTTAAGCGTCGTTGCGCCGAATCGTCCAAGTTCGCAAGTAAGTTAGGCTTTCGTTGCTCAAACTGATCATTCCAGATGGAAAAGATAATACCATAGGGATTTCCGATCACAGTAAAACCGTAGGTTGAGTTAACCGCGACGCACTTCCACCAGTCCGTATCTTCCCAAAATGGAGGTAATTGCGTTTGCCATGAATATCGAAATTGCAAGCTCTTAAAGTTGGATAGGTTAAACTAAAGCCAACAATATTGTAAAACAAAACTTACCGAATCCATTTTATATTAATCGATGAGGGCTGCGCAACTCGTCGTGACACAGCAAACGATGGGTTTTGCTTGTGCTTTATTGGAACTGATGAGTATGACTGAAACGCTAACATAGCTTGGTTTGCCGCCAGAAAACCAAGTAATGTTTTGCTAATGCTGGACGTTGGTGTGTCCATTATTGTTGTTTGTTTTTAAAACTGCCCATGCATATGTGTAACACACATAACCGTCTTTTAATTTTACATATATGACGATCTCCTACAGGTTGCGTCTTATTGTAATTCACGTTCGTTTGAAATCCTAAACACACATGACCGACATATTTGGAAAACTGGTTTTTTTGTAAGCGAATCGTCCATTTAATGTATGTTTGAAAAATTTATTTCATAGTAATGCCAATTCAACAAAACCCGTTAAATCACCGGAGGTATGTAAATCACAGTTCTTTTTTCTCTTCAAAATGCTTGTACGGCACCAACAGTCCGATTCCGGCAGCTATCAACGTGCATGTGGCCCCGATGTAGCCAATGTAATGGAATCCGTAGGCATCCATGATGTAGCCGCCGAGACTGGGCGCAATGGTTCGGAAGAAGGAGGCCGCTGCGGTCGTACAGCCGAGAATGATCGCCTGGAGGGATATATCGGTTAGTTGGGACGTGAAAAGAAGGCTAGCTTACGTGTTCGTCGGGATTGACGCTGGCTGTGAGGACACTGTCACTGACCGTATTGACCAGAGTCATGCCGATGGCAAGAAAAGGTAGGACAAAGTAGACTTGGGGATAGTAGACCAGATGGGCGTATTGCGAGTGGCAGACTAGCTGAAATAGGGAAATTAGGGGTAATGGGTGATGTAAAACTGGGGATATGTGTATACAATGATCATGCGTAACTCTTTCATTTAAAAAAATGCTTAAAAACTGTTAAAACGTTGTCCATTTTTGTAAAAAAAACTTTGAAACATGTCCCGTGCTTTCAAAAACTGATTTAAAATTTCCATTTCAAAACTCAAAAAACTCACCAAAGCCCCCAGCCCAATATAAACCAGCTTATCCTCCGTAAATCTCGCTCGCAAAAACGGAATTCCAGCACCGTTAACGACCATAATCAAAATGCCAATAAACATTTGCACAATAGCATTATCGCCTTCGGTGACTGCAAACTTCTCAATCAAATAAAGCTGCATGACGGCAAATGGGAGGTTCATCGGCGCCACGGCAATGTTTTTCTGCAAAAACACGGCGAGAACATTCGGCCTTTTAGCGATGTCGACCACTGATGCCAATGTGAGCGGCTTCGAATTGGCTTTGGAAGCATTACCATCCTCATCGACAGTATCGTCATTTGAGAACTCTTCCGGATGGATGAAAACGGCGGCAATGACGGCGCCAACGGCCGAGAAGAAGACGCCACTGTAGAGACACGCGAAATCGCCGGCGATCTTCGCAAAAATGGCGTTGGCCACGGGCGACAGGGCGAAACTGACGCCGAAACAGAGGCCCAGACGGCCGAAGGCTGTAGTTCGCTCCTTTCCGGGTTCGGTTAGATGGGAAATGATGGCTTGATGGACGAGCATGCCATGGATTAGCAGGCCTGGGAGCTTGCTTAGGAAGAGGCCGTAGACGTTCTGAAGGGGTTTTTATATATCGAAATTGGCTAATTGGTAGGATAGGCTTACATTGACGAAGTAAAAAGTAGCAGCCATGGTGGCCGTGAGACCGTAAGTCAAAAAAAGTCCAGTTCTAATGCCAAGTTTCTGTAAAATCGCTCCAAAAAGCGGCCCACCAAAGATCTGCAGAGCGCCATAGAGCGTCTGCGAATGGCCAATAACGGCATCACTGACATCCAGACGCTTCTTCACGATGAAGGCAAGGCCAAACATTTGGGAAAAGAAGGCCACATTGTGGAGAACTGTTAGAATGTATCCGACGAGTATCGATTGTCGGATTGAAGCATTTGTGAAGGGGATATGTAAAGTTTTAGGCGCTGCCATGATTGAATGACGATAGGGGCCACCGGTGAAGTACAACCAGAACAGTTGAAACTGATTTATATTAGGTGGAATTGGAATCGACGGCAAACTAGGCGAATCTATTCAATACTTGAGATGCATGAAGATGTATATATAAGAAGAGCGCCGCCAGCAATGGAAGCGTGCAACGACTGGGACAACAACCCGGTCGCAGAGGAAGTACATTGGAGGGGAGGCTGCAGGCCCAACGCCAAAGGGTCGATAGCTGTCCGTAGGAGCCTTGTCGGTGGTAGTGGCGGTGCGCATCTATCGACGAGACTCGAAACGGAACGTCATTCACGTGTCGGTAGATAATAGGGGGTGAAACACAAAGTTCAGCCACAGTTTTAATCGGGTAACGAAATAATCGGGCAGGAACTTTTTTGAGGGTGAAGCTAATGTGACGTTTGGTATGTTGAAATTGGTACCCGTACCGATGCAAACTACCGCAAAACAAAAAAGTCATTGTTTATTTTTGAAAAAAACTGCCCATAAAGATATGTAGTACAATACCGTCTTGCCTTTTTTGCACACCCAAAAGTTGTGTCTTACTGTAACTCACATTTGCGTTTTTTTAAACTGGATTGCGTTGCGTAAAATCACTATCAAGCTACTGTATTAAATGAAGAATTCTTTGTTTGGAGATGTTATGCACCAAAATTTTAGATGTTTGAAGCTTTTCAAAATCCCTTTGTTTTGAATTTTACACAAAAAAGCCTCAAACACCCAAAATCTAGGTGCATAACATCCCCAAACAAAGAATTCCCCACTTAATCCAGCCTCCTGATTGTGTTTTTAACAAAACAATCCAATTTCAAAGAGCGGAAACATGATTAACAGGAAGCGCGCATCTTTCCGGCGCTCACAAAATAGGTAAAGTTTACAAAATGCCCAATCACCCAAGACATTGAAAGGAAATGTTGTTTGGGCACATGCTTGAGGGAAATTAGATTAAGACTGCAAGCTGTGCGCAGAAAGGGGGCCATTGTTTGGAGGGGGTGGACTTTGGCTTCGAGCAGGATGGGTGTTTTAAAATAAACTGCGGATTCTCATCACATCTTTATTCAATTGGCTGAATTCAAAAGTAAAGTTTTCTAAACATGGAACCTGGAACGGCACACATTGGATCACCGATGCCATGGATCACTGGTTTGAACCCGCAAAACTTTGTAAAACCACCGTATTCCTACATTGGACTGATTGCGCAGGCTATTTTGGAAAATCCTGAACAAAGATTGCTTCTGGCTGAGATTTATGAAGCCATTCAACGGAGGTATCCGTTCTTCTTGGCGAAAGGCAGTGGTGGGTTGATTTTTTTAGGTTTTTAAACTGAATAGGATTCGTAACGTCTACAAATGGCTAATTTCAAGGTTGGCGAAATTCAGTCCGGCACAACCTCTCCCTCAATGACTGCTTCGTCAAAGCCGGCCGAGCCCCCAATGGCAAAAGTTCATATTGGACCATCCATCCAGCCAATATTGAAGACTTTGCCCGAGGTGATTTCCGTCGAAAACAGGCCCAATGGAAGGTCAAAAGTCACGATGTTCGCGCTTTTGCTAATCAGATGGGGCTGTGGGGCTGGCAATCGGTGGCCGTTATGAATGAAAACCAGAAAGAAGTACAAAAAAGTGAAACTGTAAAGCCTGTAGAATTGAATTATGTGAAGAAAACAAAATTTGATGTTGAATCGTTGCTATAAAACTGCTGTCACCGATTGTTCTCAAAAATAAAGGTTCGAAAAGTTTGCGTGGAGTAAACAACACCGATTTGAAAGGGCACTGATTTCGTAATCTGTTTGTAAACAAAACTGAGCGCGTTGATGATTGCCTTTCCTCCCAAGTTTGTCGACTGTTTTGTTTTCAGACCGATTTCGCCATGCCACCGAAGCAGAGCCCCCACCGTTATCCGACCCGTAATCGACAGCAGCCACAACAACCGGCTAACAATGCCTCAAATAAGAATGAAAGTAAGCTTTTTTATGTTTACAACAAACTGTAAAATTATCAAATTCAACTTTCAGAAGGCCCCGTAACTCGATCCAAGGCCGTCCGCTTTTCCCTCTTCAACCGTTCCACATCCGAGGAAATGCCTATCCAAGAGCCACCATCACCACCGGCCGCCCATACCACGACGAAGAAGCGTCGTGAACGATCCCGATCCACCCCCTCGGAGCAGCCGCTGCGACGATCGGCTCGGATGGCTGCCCGGCCTCAGGACGAAATTTGGCTCCAACGTTACGGCACGAAGCCCCTCCGATGCGTCATCACGACCGATGGCTTCGGACGAAATCGCGTCGTCCAACACATCGGTGAAGGAGAAGCTGATCCGGAGCGCCTTATTGGGGATGAGTATATTGGCTGGGTTATCTTTGATGGAGAGGATGTTCGAGTCGTCTCGGGGCCGTGATGGGAAGTGCCTCTGGCAATGATACTCGATTGAAGCGCATTGTTGAAGCCATAATTGTTAATATAATAGCCTTTGTTTTTGTTTTAAACTGTTCGGTTTTGCTGGGAACTGACCCATTTTGCAAAAATATATATAAAATTTGTTGATTTTGTTCAAACTTCAAAAAAGTGGAAAAAAATGACCACAAATTTGTACTCATAAGCAAAGTAAACTCATTCTCAGCTTCACATACACAGTGTCTAAGTTTTAAGAGTAAAATAAATCAAAACTGGTGAGCAAAACTTCGTTTATTTAGGCAAAATCGATGGAGATCAAAGCAAGCTTCGATCCCGACCAAAAATTCGTCCAAGAAAATCGCGACCATTTTCAACCAGCCGTTCGACACACCTTGCCAAGCCAAATCGCACCCGAAAAACGCGCGGGGTTTCGCACCGTTCGAAAAAGCCGGAGGCCATCGGCGATCGCTGCGCGCGTCCGTCCTGCCATATTTTGCTAATTTACTAACCGCCATGCCGCCAAAGACCACCAAACCGCCGAAGCGGCTTATCAAATGGATCCCCAGGGTGAGTTTTGATCGTTTTTATATATATTTTTCAAATTCGTCAGCTGTAAAGTTGGATAGTTTTATAATTAGTTGACAGTCTGTACAGTTTATATATATTTCTAGTCAATTTCAGGTCGTCGACAATGCGAGCTGCCTGCTGGTCGTCGTAGAAGGCTATCTGCCCGGAGCTGAGGACAGAGGGCCATGGACGACGACTACCATTACGAAGGCTTCGAAACCGCGGGAATTGATCACGAATTCTGGCTCGAGGTACTTTTTATCTGGCCATATAGATGTGAAGCAATGTGAAGGATTTGGTTGGTTTATTTGGACATTTTTAAGTGTAAGATTATAACTTTGCTTTCAGCCTATCCCCAGGCCTTCATTGACGCCTTCTACAATGGATTCCCGGAGCGTTGGGCCGCAATTATGAACGAATTATATAAATTTTTGTATGTTTTAACTTTTTCAACAATCCCTCCATCTAAATAAACCCCTTCCAGAACCCACGAAATCGACATCTTCGGCTCCAGCCTCCCATTTTCCCTGAACAACGACTTTGAATCGCCCGCCCCCGCAAAGTCGAGAAACAAGAAAGAGATCACCTACACCTCGACCCCGAATACCGTCGTAGCCTCGAGGTATGGCCGAACCATCAAGCCGAGACTAGCGAACTGGGCAGGGCAGCATATTGTCTACGATAAGGATGGAAATATCGTCGAAGCGAGCCATGGCAATCCGAGCAAGGGCGAAAATGTCGATAGCCGTGCTTTCACGAGGGTCTGCGACAGCATTGGCATCGGAATTGAAGGCCGTCCTCAGCAATTGGCGATTGAACCGACTCCGGTGACACGGAGAAAGGCGAAGGAGACCCCGGTGAGCAGTCAGGTGCACCAGAAGAAGCGAAGGGTCCATCATTGCGTCAGTTCGGACGACGAAGATGAAGTCTTGATCGAAGCGACGCCGATTGTGATATCTCGAGCGGCTCAGAAGAAGCGGAAGGCACGGAATATGCTGTTGGAGAGCTCGGATGAGGATGAGAAGGCCGAGGAGCCTGAAGTGAAGCCGAGAAAGAAGAGGGCGCCGGCAAAGAAGGCCAAGCCAGCTCCATTGGCCATCGTTAAGCGACGAATCCAGTTCCCGAAGCCGAATGACACTTTGAGCAGTGTTGGCAGTCGGAGGAATGGGAATCGATCGAGGAATGGTCCGGTAGTTGAGTACCCAGAATCTGAGGTGACCACCGAGGATACTGTAGCCATGTCTTCGCTTTCGACGACAGTAGCGGCTCCGGCGAAGAAGCGATGGACTGAGAAGGAGAAGCAATCGCTTTTGGTGGGTCTATTTCGGCCTTAAATTGTCTAATTAGTCATTTTCAGAAAATCCTCAACGCCAAAAACCCCATCACCGAGCAAGACTGGGAATCCGTCACCCGCAGCTTCGGCATTTCCGCCCGACCCACAGCAGCCTACATTGAAATGGCCAAAAAGCTCAGATGGCAGTACACCGATGTCAATGGCTTGAAACACAACATTGCTGTCGGTGCTCCGTCAAATGATAACCTGACTTCGGCCAATTTGAGCACGATCAACGAGAACGACGACCCCGAAAATGCCAATGTCTCGTTCAACATGGCCGTCACAGCGAAGCCCGGCACAGCAAACTTTCTGCTGCAAGCTGACCGGATAAACCGGCAAATGATGGCTCAGCCGCTGAAGCCTGTTGCGAGCGAGTCGAAGAAGTCTATCAATATAGTATGTTTTTCCGATTTTTTAACTTGCCTTTTGATAAGTTGAGCCATTCCAGTCCGCTGACGACTCCTTCAACTACGACGACTCTCTCTACGCCATCACCGTGACCCAGGCCGACATCCAGAAACACACAAAACGGCCGAATTTCCTGCACAACTACCTGCCAGAGGTTTCAAAGGTCGACAATTCCCTCAATCTCGATGACACTGTCGCTTCGGACGAATCAGAGGAAGACATGCTGCCCGGGCCTTCACGACCAGCGAATGTTGATCCGACATTGAGGTACTTTTTGATCAAAAGCTGTTTCCCAATCGATTATTTCGCCATTTTCAGAAATCGAGAACTCCGCCGCGCCTTCAACGCCTTCAGACCACGCCCCCAAAATGGTGCCATTGCGTCACGGCCAGGAAATCAGTCAACGTTCGTCCATACCGATGCCCCGGCGATGGATTCACTATTCCCAGCTTTGAGTAAAAAGGATGCCCGCAGCAGGCAACAGCGGGAACTTCTCGACGAAGAGCTCGAAGAAAGGAGGCCAGAATTCTCGGACGAAGAGGAAGAAGACGAAGGGGATCTCATTTGAGCAAATTTGGTTAATAGGGGGCGGCGTGATTGATCTCTATTTGTATAATAACCATTGATGTGTAATTTCGGGAGGTTATAAAGGATTTTGATACGGTAAATTGGCTTTTTTCAACTTTTGATTTTTATTTTTTGGAATTATTTGCTTTTTCGTTTGTTTTTTGGTTTAACTGCAAATGAAATCGATTTATTTATGTTTTGAGTATGCTTTGACCAATTTATCAACTAATTGCATGACAAATAAATGCATGGCCCCTAAATCAAACAATATATGTTACTTTCTGCAAATGCATGCTATTTCGATTCGAATAGTACACAACCGAATGACCCTGCTGCAAAAAACCACCAAAGATTGCATTTATTGACAAATTGCTAATGAAAATCGCGTTGATAAATTTATAATTTAGTAGTTATTAATCCTAGTACACTTTAAGCAGTATTTTCAAGTTCCATATGTTCTGAAAGTTTAATCACAGTGATCTATCTTGCCGTTTTTGCAGTTTTTAGTACAAAAAATGCCAAAAACGACCGAAAATCGCTCTTATCAGCTAGTAATTCAAAAACAGTTAGCTCAATCACCAATTGAGTCACATTTTTAGATTCCCCGTATTTTGGCGGTTCAGAAACACTAGTTCAAAATGATCTAGCTCAAAATTTTTGCACCTACCAGAACACCAATTTGACAAAAGTCAACCTAAATTCGTTCTGGTAGTTTTCTGATTTGCGAAAATACTAATCTCACTGCAACCCACGTAGTATTTTTAATTTTTACACGTTCTAAGAGGGTAAAAACACGTATTCAAAGTGACATAACTTGAGGTCTTTGAACCTTCCAGGTCCAAAAATACTAAAAACCGACCAAAAATCGCACTTATTAACTAGAAACTTGCCAACTATCGCTCCAATTATAATTTAAGTAAAATAAATGAATTCCTTGTATTCTGGCGGTTTAGAATCACTAGCTTAGTGTTTGCTTTGACCAATTTATCAACTAATTGCAGACATGGATGAATGCATGGTACAAAAACTATGCAATTCTAACCTTTCTGCAGAAAAGTTGTATTGTGATTGGACTAGACAAAGCGTTGACCCTGTGACAAAATCAGATGAAAACAAAACATATAAAATCACTTTGACAGGAGCAAAACCCAAGATTCACAGCCATTATGACAGCTTCGTCGCCTGCTCCCGCTAAGCCGCCGCGCTACAACAATGACGACACGACGGTCCTGCAATTTCTGGGAAGTTTAGTCACGTGCTCGAAGCTGATCTTCTTCCGATTGGACTGGGCCGTATTCCTGACAGTGCTTAACTTTAGCATGCCCTGGCTTCAGACCTATCTGTATACATATACGGGCGACGTAAAAGGTGCATTTGTTGGAGCCCTGACAAGTCGGGACAGTGCCGCTTTTCTGAAAGTCGTCTTTTTGGCCTTAAAGTTATCGGCATACTCTGCTCTTGTAAGTTTTTAAAGGATACTGTTTAAGTTTTGAATCTTATGTCTAGCAAACTGATTAAATTTTGGTTTAGACAGGAACCGTAATCTCTCAATTCAGCAAAGTAATGGGCTTCTTGTATCGACGGAACGCCATCAAGCGAATGCAGGACAGATATTTCACAGCGCTCGCTTTCTATCGCATGAATTGCATTGATAGTGAGGGCATTGACAATCCGTATGGTTTTGTTTAAGCCATTTGACAACAAAAAACAAACTATTGTTTCCAGAGACGGCCGAATCGCTCAAGACGCTGCCGAAATCGCCGGAATTTGGGCTGGTCATGTGCCTCGCATTGGTGGAATGGTGGCACAATGGGTTTTATTCAGTGAAAAAGTTGCGGCTTTGTCAGTTTTTCGAACTTTATTCACAGAAATTAAATCAAATCGCAATCTAACTACTATTTCAGTGCACGCTGGCACACATTTCTCTATGCAGTGCCATACTTTTTCATCATAACCATTGTCAAAGCATGTTTTTTCAAACCGTTGGCAAAATGGTTAGCAAGGACTGAGCGATGGGAAAACAATTTGCGGTTCGTTTCTACAAAATGCTTAAACTTTATATAAACATGCCAAATTACAGTTACAAACACATTTCCATCCGCGACAACGCCGAATCGATAGCCTTCTACAGAGCCGCCGAGTTCGAGCAAACGGAAACTACCCGTATTTTCCATCATTTCCTGTGGCAACAAGTCAAACTTAATCTCTGGCGTCTACCTCAGAGCTGTCAGCTAACTTTAGTTAGTGTTTTGAACTGATTTGAAAAAAAGTATGTTATAGTGCTGGCAAATATCAACAGTGACCTCAACTTTCCTCTCTCAAACTCGTTAATGTACGGGCCAGTTTTTCAATGGCACATTTACGATGATTTGACACCGTCTGAGAAGAATAATAAAATTAGTGATGCTGTCAGTCAGACGAATGCGTATCTTCAAGTCATCGAAGGGTGTGTTTCAATGGTTCAAAATTGAATTATTTTATATTGCTCCTCTTTAGACAGTCAGGCTTTTTCACAGGTCTCATTGAAAGTGCTGGCGTCCTTAAACGTGTGCACGATTTTATGACATTTGCGGAGAACGTTGCCGAAGAATCAAAAGCGGTCGAAAAAGCTAAACCAACGGAGTGGAATACGAGTTTTAGTTCGATTCTGGAGCATAAAAAAGACAATGTTGAGGTGTTCAGATTCACAGATGTGTCCTATGGGGTTCCTACAAAGCCCGATCACCTGCTTGTTAAACGTTAGTGTTTAAAAATTGCACTTTTTTCATCCACATTCCACTTTTGTAAATAACTTCAGACTTGAATCTGAGCCTCAAAAAAGGCGAATCAATACTGCTCAGCGGCGAATCCGGCGCAGGAAAAACAGCCTTCTTCAGAATTCTGTCTCAAATCTGGAACATTCAAAGCGGAAAACTGTCAGTGTCCAAAAGCAACATCATTCCAGTGCCACAACGGCCCTATCTGCCCTGTGGCAAACTGACTTTCAGACAACAAATATCGTATCCACAACGACTCAAGAAGAAGGAGATTAACACTGAGAATGGTATTTTCAACATTACAAATCCAGTTTAAGTCAAAGCTTTCAGACGCCCACATTCTGGAAATGATAACACAACTTGATTTGGACCCAATTCTGCAACAATGCGGCGGATTAGACGGATCGATCGATTTTGAATGGTGAGAGTTTGCATTGGTTAAAACAGTTTTTCAATGAAAATTTCAGGCACGAAAGATTTACACCCGGCGAACTGCAAAAGATCTGTTTCCTCCGAGTTTTGCATAAGAAGCCGGCGCTCGCGCTTCTGGACGACTTCACCAGCGGCGTTTCCGAAGAAGTTGAAGCTCGCATGTATGCGTTGATCAAAGATACCGGCATCGCTTATGTGTCGGCAGGACATCGAGAAAGCCTGAAAAAGTGGCATGACAGACAGCTTATTTTGCACGGTGACGGGGGTTACGAGTTGATCGAGCTTCAACATTGACTATTGTACAGTTTTAACCGCATTTTAACTAATAAATTAATGATTTTTGATAAATTGAAGTATGGCTAGTTACTTTTTTGCATGAAATGCTTTTTCTTTCGCGTTTGATATAAATTTGGCTCCAGCAGAACGACGTTTTTTGCATTCGTTCGGAAACACAGTATGGTATAGCAGGGCCCACGTTATTGAATGTTCTGTTAGTAAAAATCAGCGTCTATTGCCTAACCAAAGAGCTTCATTTTCCATCCTTTCAAAACAGTCATCATTGCCTCCTTCGTGAACTGTCTAAAATGTTAGCAAGCAATGTTATTTTAATTGCAGTCAGAGTGCTGGGAAATCAAACGGTGAAGTCAAACGAGAAATAAAGAAAACACAAAAATTGTAATGAAAAAGCATGTTTCTTTCTATTCAAATTTTCAAAGTTGAGATTTGCATACAACTTTGCTGATTTCTAGTCCCTCCTATCGGCATTGCCGCTGACTTTCTGTCCATCGCATCAACGTCTAGATAAGATGGTACGGCGAAGAACGAAATGTGTTTGTTTAGTGCTATCAGGCATGGCACGGGACGTGTGCTCTTTAGCGGGACCATCACGAAAGATCAATCGTTTGAATAAGTCACTTTTCACCGTCCTTTTAATGACCTTACATAAAGTGGTCACAAGCGAGAATGTTTTTAACTTTTACAATGCGCCGAGGAAGTTAAATTAGCATATCAAGTAATACAAAAATTTACGGAATTGCATCTTATTAGCATACAAATCTTTCAAGCTTAAACGTCCGTCCTAAAAATGTACGAAATGTCGTTTTTTTTTAGTTTACGTTACAGTTTTGGGGAATTCGAGAAGCATCCAGAATCGCAGAAAACAAAGAAGTGGTAACATTGGCAATTGATCTTCGTGTAAATTTTGTTTTATTACATCTGAGACCTAAATATTGTAATTCAAGCTGACGATTCTCCCAAATTTGCATAGCAGATAGGAAAGAAAACAAAGAATTAGCATATTTCTTTTTCTTTTAACTTTTGAAATATCGATTTGCATTTGCATAGTGATGATGACATTAGCATTGACATCAAATTTTTATCTACACTATAATTATCTCAATCTCAAGATAATATGACACTGCAGAGGTTGTACGCTGTAATCTTCCTGATACAGCGGTATCGGACATCGCGCAGCACGATGTGCTCTTTGAGGACATCTCCATCAACGAATTTTCAGTTGAAACTATCGTCAATGTTGTACATAAGGACGAAAACGTTTTGAATGTGCTTTCAATGGGGAGGCGGTGCTTCTGAATCACCGCAGTTAACGGCTTCTATCGGCGAAGGGAGGAGTCAGAGTCATTTAAAAGCAAATTTTTGCGATGTTCATCATCAGTTTAGAGTCGCTAGATGTTAGCGAGCAGCGGTTTCTTTTCCCATTTGCCATCTCCATGAAAGGCCAGTAACGCAACTGCCCTCCCGGCCGATGCACCATGATTGATGTTGGATTTATCGTGGTGTCTTAGCCAGGGGTAGCCGCGTTGCTCGCCGAGTTCTCTGTTTAGAAAACTAAAAGATTTGCTGAGATAAGAACAAACATAAGCAAATTTTTACGCAAATTGATACACATTTAGCGGGAAATTACATGCAAATTTATCGAATTTCGTTGGCAAAAACGAAATAAAACCACTTGCTAACTTTTCGGGCAGTCAGAGGAATGATGACTGTTTTGAAAAAAGTCGGCAAAATCACAGTTTCGTTTAGCGATAGACGCTGTATAGGTGCCTCCATTACATCTCACAGTGTACACACATGTACATAATGTGCTATCTACGAAACATTGAGACAGAAAGTGGAAAAGTCAAGAGAACAGACAGAACTTCGCAATAAATTCGAGTGAGCTGGCTTACATTTTGGGCTAAAATGAATGATTGAAAGCATTTGTGAAAGAAATGATCAAACAACTTCTTTATTCTGGCGATAGACACTCTTTATGTGCCTGACTACTGAAAAGACATTAAAAACATCGTTGCTTCCGCTAACACATTTCCGGGTTTCAAATAGTCGTTTGCTCGGCGCCAATTTAGCAACGCTTACGATTGGAAACGCATTTGATGAAGAATTTTAAACAAACATGTTTGAGTTAATAGAAAACCTTAAGTTTGTAAACTATTATTAAAAATCAGCATTAACGCTTGCTTTTATGCAAAACTCAAAAGTTCTGCAGTTCTGCGGTTGACAACTTTTTGTATCTTGAATTAGCAAAAACAAATTTACATAAACGTACTACTTGATTGATAAATTTTACAAAATGATGTTTAAATTGCGAGCGTATCAATAATTTAAAGGTTGGTAAACTAACAAAGCAATTTTTGATTGACTTTTGGCAAAGTTGTGTCCTGGAAGGTGCAAAATTTTGAGTTAGGTCACAGTGAATAAGTGGTTCTGAACCGCCAGACCACGAGGAATTCAAAACTGACTTTAAAATTGTACGCAGAAAAACGATTGGCGAAACGAAGTGTACAAAATTAGATCGATTTGGCGGAACTTTAGTCAGGGAAGAGAGAAAAACGTTAAGCTAGATCACTCTGAATACGTGTTTACACACTTTTAGAATACGTAGAATAAAAAAATGTTATTGGAAGTTCAATAGTATCGATATTTTGCAAATCAGAAAACTACCAGAACGAATTTAGGTCGACTTTTGGCAAAATAGTGTTCTGGTAGGTGCAAAAATTTTGAGCTAGATCACTTTAAATAAGTGTTTCTGAACCGTCTAAACACGAGGAGTTCAGAAATGTGAATTAAATTCTGATTGGATTAACAGGTCATAAGTGGTCAACTAAAAAGTGCGATTTTTGAGCTGTTTTTGGACTTTTTAGGCATAGTAGGTGCAAAGATGTCCGTTTATTTTAATTAAAAAACAATAACTTTACACTTCTGGAAGCAAAAAATGCCACTTAAGTAAAAGAGTCCGGTCGCTCGTGTCTTTCAAAAGGATGTTCTTACTTCTTTGTTTGAGATATTCACGTTTTCATTGACGGTGTGTCGTCTTTTCTCAACTCCAGACTATTCTTTTTCTACGAGAACGGCTGAATGTTGCGGCTAACTTATTACAGAAGTTGATAGTCAGAATGTAAGCTTGCATTTTTTCGTATGACTCCCATTATGGAAGCAACGATTCCTACGATGTCTACAGAGAGTATGCCAACCAAGTGTCGATGCCGGTCAGTGCCAACAAGAGAACTGTATGCAAATTCTAAAAGTTTAAATTTTTAGCCGATGGTGTTCAGTTAATTTGCATATCACGTGAGTCTTTCAATGTTATCTAAGTATGTCAAAATTGCATGCTAACTCGATGCCGTTTATTGACATTAGCACTGCCTTCCTGATCACCTTAATGTTCTGAATTCGACACTCAATGCTAATTAAGATAAGACATGACCACAGAGTGTGGCGGAACAGCATCTCTCGCTGAAATGAAGAATTCGCCCCTTACTTTTAAAACAGTGTAGTCCTTCTATCGTCTATTTGATATCTTAAATGTTCACAAGGGGTGATAACTTGTTGTTTCAGACTTCAAGGGAAATGGAGAAATATTGAAGTTGTGCATTTCCAAGCGGTGAAATCAAAAGAAAGATAGCAAACAAAAATGTTGAAAGAATAATAATGAAATCTTCTAAAAAACCATGTTTTTTGTATTTGAAAAATCGTGGAATTGCGATTTACATTTCTGATTCTAATTTGCATATCAATTAGAAAGAAATAAAATGGTTTCTTTACATGCTAATTTTTCTAACAGATGTATCTTCGTATGTAAATTTAAATTTACATGCGATGTTTCGTCATTTCTGTTGATATTTGCATTGATTTTCTATCAATACCACCACTTCCAAAACAAGATGACACTACAGACTTTGTACACTATAATCTTATTGATACAATGTTATCAGGCATTGCGCAGCAAGACTTCTTCTTTAGCGGCACCATCAAGTGCTTTCAATTGGAACTATCGCTTATGTTGTTCACGAAGAATGTGGTTTCAGTACGGAGGCGGTGCCTCTGAATCTCTAGTATCAACGACTTTTCTCGACGAGAGGGGGAGCCAAAGCCATTTAAAAGCGGATCCTCGCGGTGTTCATCATCAGTTCAGAGCTTCAGTGTACTAGCAAGCAGCAGCTTTCCTTCTTCTTCACCTGCCCTCAAGACAGTAACGCAACTGCCCTCCCGGCCGATGCACCATGATTGAAGTTGAATTTATCGTGGTGTCTTAGCCAGGGGTAGCTGCGTTGCTGGTTGGATAGCGGTCAGCAGATTCTTCTACAGGAATTTCAACGTGGGAGCAGTTTCTTTTTTTCTACCTGCGATATCTATGTAAAGTCAGTAACGCAACTGCCCTCCCGGCCGATGCACCATGATTGATGTTGGATTTATCGTGGTGTCTTAGCCAGGGGTAGCTGCGCTACTAGCTGAAGTGTCATCGTTTAAAACCGTCGTTTGACACTTTAACTTTTGCAACTGCTTCTAGGATTCTTGATAAGCAACTTATAATCGTCAAATCTTTAAAAGAATGAAATAAAACCTTTGCCAATGCCAATAGAAAAAACAAAGTATCTACAAATTCATATGCTAATTTGCACTCTGAACATTTGAATACACAAAAACATGCAAATTCATCGATTTCCGTCCATTTCGGTTCAATAGAATAATGTCGAAAAATGACCTGTTCTTGTGTTTGATTTTTGATAACGGTGTCGCACACTACACCGTGCCGTGCCCAATAGCACCGAATAAACAAGATTAGTGTGTCTTCGCTCTGCCGTTTAATCTTACCGCTGATAGATAGCAAAATAAGCGCAGTTAAGACAAAAGGTCAGTGCCAAAACCAACATCATCGAATTCGATTGGTAAACTCCTAAAATTTGCATACAAAGAAACCAGTGTTAGTCAACATCTATCAAACTTATTATGCTAATTCGGTGCACCCGACGTGTAACGTGCAACATACATAGAGTTTCTCCTTGTCAAACAATGAAGACAACAATATATGAAATACACAATTTTGTATTGTTGAAGATACATGCGCAGTGTCCGTGTAAAATTAGTCACAAAGAGTAACGCATTGTGTGCAAAATAAGAACTAACCATACTCAAATATATCAAAAATCGGTACTTTCCCATTATCGCAATGCATTTTCATACGTGCGTTGTATGTGCCATCAGATGCCATCCTGACGGTGCCAAACTTAGTCTGAGCTGAGCTGAGCTAAGTCTAAGTCTGAGATCCCGACTAAGTGGGGGGCTGCGCCCCCCACACCCCCCGCCTAAGTACAGGTGTGTGAGGGTGCGTGAAAATGCATTGCGATAATGGGAAAGAACCCAAAAATCTCTAATTTATTAGTTACAATGTAATTATACAATAGTCAATGTTGAAGCTCGATCAATTCATAACCCCCGTCACCATGCAAAACGAGTTGTCTGTCATGCCACTTTTTCAGACTTTCGCGATGCCCAGCCGACACGTAAGCAGTGCCGGTGTCTTTGATCAACGAGTACATGCGAGCTTCAACTTCCTCGGAAACGCCGTTGGTGAAGTCGTCCAGAAGCGCGAGCGCCGGCTTCTTATGCAAAACTCGAAGAAAACAAATCTTTTGCAACTCGCCGGGTGTAAACCTCTCATGCCTGAAATTTGCATTGAAACGTACTAGTGTAAATCAATGCAAATTCCGACCATTCAAAATCGATCGATCCGTCTAATCCGCCGCATTGTTGCAGAATTGGGTCCAAATCGAGTTGCGTTATCATTTCCAGAATGTGGGCGTCTGAAAACTTTGAGTTAAACTTGATTCGTAATGTTGAAACTACCATTTTCAGTGGTGATCTCCTTCTTCTTGAGACGTTGTGGATACGAAATTTGTTGTCTGAAAGTCAACTTGCCACAGGGCAGATAGGGCCGCTGTGGCACTGGAATAATGCTGCTTTTGGACACTGACAGTTTTCCGCTTTGAATGTTCCAGATTTGAGACAAAATTCTGAAGAAGGCTGTTTTTCCGGCCCCGGATTCGCCACTGAGCAGTATCGATTCGCCTTTTTTGAGGCTCAGATTCAAGTCTGAAGTTACAAAAGTCGAATGTAAATGATAAAAATGCAATTGCTAACTACTAACGCTTAACAAGCAGGTGATCAGGCTTCGTGGGAACACCGTAAGACACATCTGTGAATCTGAACACTTCAACATTGTCTTTTTTATGCTCCAGAATAGAACTAAAACTCGTATTCCATTCCGTTGGTGTAGCTTTTTCGACCGCTTTTGATTCTTCGGCAACGTTTTCCGCAAATGTAATAAAATCGTGCGCACGTTTAAGGACGCCAGCACTTTCTATGAGACCGGTAAAAAAGCCTGACTGTCTGAAATTTACGAGTGTAGTTAATTGTAACTCTAATACGTTTGCATACGATTCAATATTGCCAAGGTACCAATTTGACTGATTAACAGAACCGCCGATAGCATCGTTTTTCTGGGCCGGTGTCAAACCATCGTAAGTGTGCCATTGAAAGACTGGTCCGTACATTATACTGTTCGCTAAGGGAAAGTTTAGATCGCTGTTAAATGTTGCGAGCACTAAAAAAGTAAGTTCCTTTTAAAAAAATAAGAAAACTAGCTCACAGTTTTTAGGTGTACGCCAAAGAGCTAATTTAACTTGTTGCCATAGGAATTCGTAAAAAATTCGACGCGTTTCTGTTTGCTCAAACTTGGCCGCTTTATAGAAGGCTATCGATTCGGCGTTATCGCGGATGGAAATGTGTTTGTAGCTGTAACTTGGCATGTTTTTTTTAAAAAGTGTACTTGTATTGCAAAAACAAACCGCAAATTGGATTCAGATCGTTCACTCCTCGCTAACCATTTTGACAATGGCTTAAAAAAGCATGCATTGATGATGGTTATGATGAAAAAGTATGGTATCGCATAGAGAAATGTATGCCAGCGGGCACTGAAATTGTATTTGGAATGCGATTTAATATCGTTTCTGTGTTAAAAGCTAAACTAACTGACAAAGCATAAACTTTTCTACTGAATAGAACCCATTGTGCCACCATTCCACCAATGCGAGGCACATGATCAGCCCAAATTCCGGCGATTTCGGCGGCGTCTTGAGCGATTCGGCCGTCTCTGAATACGTACGTTTGCTTTTTGTCATTAACAGAACTAAACAAAACCATACGGATTGTCAATGCCTTCACTGTCAATGCAATTCATGCGATAAAAAGCGAGTGATGTGAAATATCTGTCTTGCATTCGCTTGATGGCATTTCGTCGGTACAGAAAGCGCATTACTTGGCTGAACTGGGACATTACGGTGTCTGTCTAAATTTTTACTGTTACTTTATTTTTACATGCTGTAAAACTATAAGTTTTGTCTTAAAAATGGTTAAAAATGCTCATGGCATTACCGATCTTTATGAGCTATAACTATTGTAACTTCTAAAACTTACGACAGCAGAGAAGGCCGATATTTTCAATGCAAAAAATACAACCTTCACAAAGGCGGCACTGTCTCGATTGGTCAGCGCTGCAAAAAATTCACCTTTCACATCGCCGACGAATAAGTTAAAACGAGTCGAAATCCAAGGCATAGCAAAGTTAAGCGCCGTCAGGAATACGACCCAGTCCAATCGGAAGAAGATCAGCTTAGAACACGTGACTAAACTGCCCAGGAATTGAAGGACCGTCGTGTCGTCATTGTTGTAGCGCGGCGGCTTAGCGGGAGCAGGCGACGAAGCTGTCATAATGGCTGTGATTCTGGGGTTTGCTTCCGTCAAAGCGGGAGTTTTATATCAGAAAAATTGTTTTGTTTCCATTATGGCTCGTCACAAGGTCATTGTATTGTCCAATTCTCTAATCACAATAGGCCAATTTTTGCAGAAAGTGAAATATTGTTTGATTTTTGTACCATTTGTTCATTCATGTCATGCAATTAGTTGAAAAATTATTAAAATTAATCACACTGACAAGGGAAGTGTCTAAACGGGTTGAAACAGATTTGGATGGGACAAAAAACTTAGATAGTACTCCCATATCTTAGACTTTTCCCAAAATATTAGCTGCTGACGAACCCCGAGGGCCGAGAAATGTGCCGTCAAAGTTCAAAAATTTGCGTTTTTAAAGGGCCATAACTTTTTTTTTAAACGGGCCAATTGTCACGCCGTTTGGAGGCAAGTGAGACCCTATCAGGGGCTACAAATGCTAAAAAATTCAAATCGATCGAGACATACAACTCTGAGTTATGATTGTTCAAAAATTCATGAATTTCAAAGTATTATAACTCAGAATTGTATGTCTCGATCGATTTGAATTTTTCAGCATTTGTAGACCCTTATAGGGTCTAACTTGCTTCCAAACGGCGTGACAATTGGCCCGTTTAAAAAAAAGTTATGACCCTCCAAAAACGCCAATTTTCGAACTTTGACGGCACATTTCTCGGCCTTCAGGGCCCGTCAGCAGCTAATATTTTGGGAAAAGTCTTAGATATGGGAGTACTATCTAAGTTTTTTGTCCCATCCAAATCCGTTTCAACCCGTTCAGACACTTCCCTTGTGAATGAGTGTTTCTGAAGCACCAGATCATGTGTTATTAAGAAATACATCAAATTGTGCCAAATTGCCGATAAAATAGTGGCACTTTCTGTTAATTTTATGTGTTTTTGCTCTTGAAAAGGGCAAAAACACCAAGCGAGATAACTCTAATTGTTTTCAGATGATTAAAACATAAGAATTTTAAAAGTTGCTAGCTGACATTTCAGTTCATGATAATGACGGACCGCGACCTATTCTTATGTTTGATCTTTGATAACGGTGTCGCACACAGAACCATGCCGTGCCTGATAGCCCTGTATAAACAAGATTAATGTTCGCATACTGCCGTTTAGTCTTATCTTGGATGGATGGTAAGATGAGCGCAGTTAGGACAGAAAGTCAGTGCCAACACATGCATTTCATGCTAAATAACAAGTAAACAAGTTTGAATTGGTGAAACGTCACAAATTTATTATTGAAAAAGTCATCGAAACTGTACAATAGTCAATGTTGAAGCTCGATCAACTCGTAACCACCATCACCGTGCAAAACGAGTTGTCTGTCATGCCACTTTTTCAGACTTTCCCGATGTCCAGCCGATACATAAGCGATGCCGGTATCTTTGATCAACGCGTACATGCGAGCTTCAACTTCCTCGGAGACGCCGTTGGTGAAGTCGTCCAGAAGCGCAAGAGCTGGCTTCTTATGCAAAACTCGAAGGAAACAAACCTTTTGCAGTTCTCCTGGTGTAAATCTTTCGTGCCTGAAATTTGCATTGAAACATGATTTTAGTCAATGCAAATTTCCACCATTCAAAATCGATGGATGCGTCTAATCCGCCGCATTGTTGCAGAATTGGGTCCAAGTCAAGTTGAGTTATCATTTCCAGAATGTGGGCGTCTGAAAATATAGAGGTTTAACTTGATTCGTAATGTTGAAATTACCATTTTCAGTGTTGATCTCCTTCTTCTTGAGACGTTGTGGATACGAAATTTGTTGTCTGAAAGTCAATTTGCCACAGGGCAGGTAGGGCCGTTGTGGCACTGGAATGATGTTGTTTTTGGACACTGACAGTTTTCCGCTTTGAATGTTCCAGATTTGAGACAGAATTCTGAAGAAGGCTGTTTTTCCGGCGCCGGATTCACCGCTAAGCAGTATCGATTCGCCTTTTTTGAGGCTCAGGTTCAAGTCTGGAATTACAAAAGTTGACTGTTGATGAAAAAAGTGCAAACACTAACGTTTAACAAGCAGGTGATCAGGCTTCGTAGGAACCCCATAAGACACATCTGTAAATCTGAACACTTCAACATTGTCTTTTTTATGCTCCAGAATCGAACTAAAACTCGTATTCCACTCCGTACGTTCGGCTTTTTCGACCGCTTTTGATTCTTCAGCAACGTTCTCCGCAAATGTAATGAAATCGTGCGCACGTTTAAGGACACCGGCATTTTCAATGAGACTGGTGAAAAAACATGACTGTCTAAAGTTGGCTAATATAGTATTTTTAATTTCGAACCATTGAAACACACTCTTCGATATTGTAAAGATACGTATTCGTCTGAGTGACAGCATCACTAATTTTATCGTTTTTATCGGCTGATGTTAAACCATCATAGGTGTGCCATTGGAAGACTGGCCCGTACATGATCGTATTTGAAAGAGGGAAGTTGAGTTTAGCATTAAACGATGCGATAACTAAAAAAAAGTTTCTCTTAAAAACTTGTAACATAGTAAGGAAAAAGTTAGTTCACAGTTTTGCGGTGTTCGCCAAAGGGCTAATTTAACTTGTTGCCACAGGAATTCGTAAAAAATTCGACGTGTTTCCGTTTGCTCAAACTTGGCAGCTTTGTAAAAGGCTATTGCTTCGGCGTTGTCACGAATGGTAATGTGTTTGTAACTGTAACTTGGCATGTTTTTTTTCAAAAAGTGTACTTGTTTTGCCAAAACAAACCGCAGATTGGATTCAGATCGTTCACTCCTTGCTAACCATTTTGACAATGGCTTAAAAAAGCATGCATTGATGATGGTTATGATGAAAAAGTATGGTATCGCATAGAGAAATGTATGCCAGCGGGCACTGAAGTAGTTTTTTTTAGTACAATTTGTAAAATTTTTAGTAATAAAAGCTTAAAAGACTGACAAAGCATAAACTGTTTTACTGAATAGAACCCATTGTGCCACGATTGCACCGATGCGAGGCACATGACCAGCCCATAAGTCAGCGATTTCAGCAGCGTCTTGAGCGATTCGGCCATCTCTGAAAACATACGTTTGCTTTTTGTGATTGACAGACCTAAACAAAACCATACGGATTGTCAATGCCTTCACTGTCAATGCAATTCATGCGATAAAAAGCGAGTGATGTGAAATATCTGTTCTGCATTCGCTTGATGGCATTCCGTCGGTACAGAAAGCCCATTACTATCCTCAACTGACTAAGTACGGTGCCTGTCTAAATTTTTTACTGTCACTTCGATAGAATGATAGTTTTTTTTACGGTCACTTGCTGTTGGATGCTCAAAAACGTGAAATTTTGTCATCAAAGTTGAGAAAGTTGTCAAAAAGTCATTGACACTACCATTCATGGTTGTATGCCTTGGACCCCGTTAATTAAAATACTCACAAGAGCAGAACACGCCGATATTTTCAAGGCAAAAAATATAACCTTCACAAAGGCAGCACGATTCCGATTAGTCAGCGCTGCAAAAAATGCACCTTTTACGTCGCCCGTATATGTATACAGATAAGTCTGAAGCCAGGGCATGCTAAAGTTGAGCGCCGTCAGGAATACGACCCAGTCCAATCGGAAGAAGATCAGCTTCGAGCACGTGACTAAACTGCCCAGGAATTGCAGGACAGTCGTGTCGTCATTGTTGTAGCGCGGCGGCTTGGCTGGAGCAGGCGACGAAGCAGTCATACTGGCAGTGATTCTGGGTCTGACTTCTGTCATAGGTTTTATTATTTTATATTAAAATAAAAGCTTTGTTTCCTTCACATCTTGTCACAAGGTCAATCTATTGTCTAGTCCAATCACAAAAAGAACATTCTAACAAAAGAGAAATATTGTTCAATTTTTGTACCATGCATTCTTTCATCTCAAGCAATTAGTCAATAGATTGGTCAAAACAGTCGCTATTAATAAGTTTCTCTAAGCCGCCAGAACCCGGGGAATTTAGAAATACCATTCAGACTATGCCCATACCAACGGTTGGCATATTGCCGAAGGGTTAGTGCTACTTTTGTTCAATTTTTTGTGTTCTTGTTTTTAAAAAGAGCAAAAATTTGCACTTAAATTACTCTGAATAAGTGTTTTTAGACCACTAGATTATGAGCAATTAAAAAATACAACGTGAATTGTAATTGGATCGATGTTTTTAAAACTCAAAAAACTACCAGAACGATTTTTGGTTGACTTTTGGCAAAATCGTGTTCTGGTAAGTGCAAAAATTTTGAGCTAGATCACTTTGACTGAGTGTTTCTGAACCGCCAGAATACGAGGAGTTCAAAAATGTGATTCATACAGTGATTGCATCAACTGTTTTCGAGTTGCTTAATTTTTAGTCGTTTTCGGCATTTTTGGTACTGAAAACAGCTAAAACGTTAAGATAGATTTTTTTACTAATTGCTTTTAAATTTTAAGAACACGTAGAAATGTCAAAATATTGCTTTAGTGCGTTACGATTGATAAATTTGAAATTAGTTGATGCCTTTTGAAGGAATGACTATGAACTGCCTGAGCACGTATAGTTTTAAATTACTAATGTAATTGGAATGTGCTACTTATATTTGCGAACAATTTAAGTGTGCCTACTTTGTGATTGTGTCAAGTTCAAACTACATAAAAGTTTAACACGATTATGTTTGACGCACATTCACGACCCAAATTAGTGGTTGAACTTTGTGTTCGCCTTTTTATCATAAAATGTGACCAACGTTATCAGGTTTGCTTGACGCAGACGCAACTTAACATTTGCTTGCAACCACCGATCACTCTCGTCCAAATTTGAACCAATTGTTCTGTTTGGTTCTTTCATCACACTTGTAAAAATTCCAAAATAACTATGCGGGATTCGAAAATCATCAAAATCCCGTTTACCAATGCTTCGATCAAACAGTCGATCCTTGTCGTGTACGTTTTGTCGGTGTTAGACAATGTCGCTTTCTTTTCTCAGCTTTTTGGGCTTTCCTTCATCATAAAGAAACGTTTGGACGTCAGTGATGCCGTTATTGGATATTCACAGACGCTCTATGGCACTCTGGAGATTGTCGGTGGCCCGATTTTTGGAGCTATTCTTCATAAACTCGGCATCCGAACTGGATTGTTTTTGACTTATGGTCTTACGGCCACTATGGCAGCTACCTTTTATTTCATCAATGTAAGCAAAAAACATATTTGAAAGTTTTGGATATACAAAAACCTTTAGAACGTCTACGGCCTCTTCCTAAGCAAGCTTCCCGGCCTGTTGATCCACGGCATGCTGGCCCATCAAGCTATTATTTCCCATCTGACCGAACCTGGAAAAGAGCGAACAACCGCCTTCGGGCGTTTGGCCCTTTGCTTCGGCATCAGTGTGACTCTGTCGCCCCTGGCAAATGGTTTTTTCGCCAGAATTGCCGGTGATTTCGCCTGTCTGTACAGCGGAATCTTCTTTTCGGGACTTGCCGCTCTCATTGCTGCTATTTTTATTGATCCAGAAGAATTTAGTAATGACGAAACTGCCGATGACGAAAACGCTTCCAAAGCCAATTCCAAGCCTCTTACATTGGCCTCAGTGGTCGATGTAGTTCGAAGACCGAAAGTCTTTGTCGTCCTTCTACAAAAACACATGGCTTGGGCACCGGTAACCCTGCCATTAGCGATGATGAACTTGTATTTGATTGAAAAGTTTGCGGTCACGGAACAAGATAACGGTTATGTTCAAATGACTTTTGGCATTTTGATGATGGTAGTCAATGGCTTTGGAATTCCGTTTTTGCGGGCAAGGTTTACGGAAAATAAGCTGGTTTATATTGGAATTGGTGCTTTGGTGAGGTTTTTGTTTTTGAAATCAAGTTTGAAACAAATTTTTTTGAGGTTTTGTTAACATGTAATCAAAATTTGTTAAGTTTGGACACAGCAACCCTAATTCCAACAGCAAGATTTTGCTTTTGGTCTTAGGGTTCTGTCTTTTTGTTTTAAAGTTTGTAAATGCAAAATGTCGTTTTTTAAATTGTTTGCGAACGCAAAAAATCACTAACGTCAGCAACTGGCGCAGTAAAAAAAGTTTAAGTTTAACTAACTTCCCCATTTTAGCTAGTCTGCCACTCCCAATACTCCCATCTAGTCTACTACCCCCAAGTCTATTTCATCTTGCCATTCCTAGCCATCGGCATGACCCTGGTCAATACGGTCAGTGACAGTGTCCTCACAGCCAGCGTCAATCCCGACGAACACGTAAGCTACCTCTTTTTTCACGGCCCAGTTAACCGATAAATTTCTCCAGGCGATCATTCTCGGCTGCACGACCGCGGCCGCCTCCTTCTTCCGGACCATTGCTCCCAGTCTCGGCGGCTACATCATGGATGCCTACGGATTCCACTACATTGGCTACATCGGGGCCACATGCACGTTGATAGCCGCCGGAATCGGGCTGTTGGTGCCGTACAAGCATTTTGAGGAGAAAAAAGAGCTGTGATTTGCATGCCTAAAGTAATAAAACGGGTTTTGTGAAGTTGAAGTTACAATAAAATCGAATTTCAACTTTATTTCAACGAATTACATCGACAAATTCGGCTAGCTTACAACCCGTAATAACACATTTCATCAGAGATTATTGAAAAAAACTTAAAAGAGGTCGCTAAGTTGACGGATTAAAAGCATGTAAAGTCGGTGCTTTTATGTGGGGTGTGAAAGTTTCGGACCTCATCCTGTTTTTGTGCCGTTTGTAGCAGCAGAATGCAGATACTAGGACTACGTTGACACCGATACAGACAACGGCGACAACTATAGCGATGCCAACGGCCCAAATGGGTGTGTACTGTGATAAGAAAATGTGCGTTGACGAAATTGTCGATGAATTTGTTCGATGCGATGAAACAGTGCCATTGTAAGTGTTGTTAGGGGTTGCTGATGGCATGCTTTCTGTCACGATATTGTTATTGCTTTCACCACTAAGCATATCCGGAGGCCGGGGGAACGTGATCGGAATGGATTTTGGTGCCATTGTCGACGGCCCAACATTTTCATTACTACTGCTCGGTAAAAAGACACCCTCTGTCGTGTCAGGGGCATTGATAGGTGTGCCCTAAATGCGAAAACATTATATTATTTTCATTCAGTCAGTGAAGCCCCTTTGAGACAGTGTATCCGCCGCCGGCCAAATGAACCGAACAAAATCGGCAGGAACCCATTATAGGCCCAAGCCGGCGCAATGCGTAATAATAATGTGTCTACCGTAAAATCGGGGATAATTACGGGGTCGGCGGGGTATCCGTAAAGACGTCCATTACATGGATAATGGGTTTGGTAAATTTTGGGATTACTTACCTGAGCTTCGGCTGTCGCACGGGTTTCAGTCGAAGTTTTGTTGATAACAACACTGACAACGCCTTCGGCTGCGGATGGCCGATCAACGACGACACATTTCCCTTCGCAACTGAACATGAGACAGTTTACTGAAGAGGCTTCCTGGCTCGTGTTGGAGATGAAGCCCATGAAGGTTACGGCATTGCAGTCTGAAATGACGGTTTAGGTTAAGGGTGGCCCAATGGGATGAAAATGCGACATTTTGGTTTTTACTTCAAAAATTCAATTGCCAATCGGTGGACCACACAGCATCTAAGAAAATTTTTGTCTTGCAAAAATGATCAAAAAGCATGTTAAATTATCTTACAATAATAATTTATTTGTAATTTAAAATCATAAACTGTATTTAAAAACTGCATCCAGAAGTTGCTTGTCACATGTGTGCACCCCTCTCCAAAAAACAACTTTTTAATCACCCTTGTCCAAAAACAGGTCCCCCATCCAGAATCCCAATTAATCAGCCCCCAAAATGCATTATCCCTCCTGCGACAACCCAATCCAACCAGGGTAATCCCGTGTAACCTCGCGCATAATCCGCGATTGACCTCCGTCCAAGCCTGTCTTTACAGAATTTTGCTTTTTTAGTCAGGCGACAGCTCTATCGACATTCCAAAACGGTCGTCGTCGCTTTTTGGGATGGAACAAAAAAGGTGCGAAGGTAAGCCCCTTTTCGATCTCTCCGACATAATGGAAGATCCCCGTCGCGTCGGATTTCACACATATGTACGAAGAAGCTATGGCCTGACGGAACACACCCTTTTTTGGATTGCGTTGGCTTGGCGTTCAGCCAGATTTGTGTACCTACGTAGCTAACCCGTTGCTAATCCATCATTATCGAATTCAGAGGAGCAGTGGGGACAGACAGCTAGGTGGCTAGATGAAGAAAGGTAAACATAGTTGCTGTTTGTCAAAACTGCGCAGCCATAATGCAATTTGAATGGACAGTGGTCAGTTTCGGCATGGACATTGGCGACCAGTTTGTAAAAAGAAACGGCTTCAAGTTGCATGTTTGCGCTCTTCCGAGTATCCGAATATTGGAGCATGTTTTTGTCCAAGTTCTCAGGCACCCGGGTTGTCAAGTACTTCACAGCATTGAAATTTGAAACTTTTTTCAATATTGCGGGCGGTTTTTGTGAATAGGTAGCCAAAACACGCATCTTTTTCATGTTTTAAGGTGCTTTCAATCTGTAATTCCAAATAGTTGAAGAAAAAGAACCCCGGAAATGTAACAGAAGTCCATCTACGGACATGTTTCCACATCAAGGTTACAACGCAATCTGTCAGAACGAAATAGACCCTCCATTTCGGCACACATGGTCCCAAGGTTGCTATGAAACCCCCAAAAAACCATAACGACCTCCTCAGATGAGATTCTACATGTATTAGCCATGTCGAAAGACAAACTTACTCGGAATGCTGCAACAAATATTGATGCACTCCTTCAAATCGGCTGTCGTTTGGGAGCTTATTGTAGAAGCGGCCCGGGCGAGCCATTGCTGCTTATGGATCATTAGCTGACCACAAAATACGTCATCGGCGATGACGAGGGGCGACAAAGCTGCCACAATGGTAGCCAAAACTGTGCAAATGTACCTCAGGATCATGTTTAATGCTTTTTAGAGACTATCAAAAGGGCCTCCAATGAAGTTCTAATCATACAAAAGCCACAATAAAGGCTACTTTCGTTCGTTCCAAACGGGTACCCTCGAATAACTTCCAAAAATACAGATAATTAGTCGAAAAGTGGCCCTAATTTAGTGAAATACGCTCCATAAAGCTGGGCTTTCTGCTTGGATGGACTTGAATGATGATTATTAGTTGCACAAAACTGAAAATAGGCATTTATAAACGTTTAAATGGCAACCATAGCCACGGAAAACGATTAACGGTCCTAAAAAGGGCGAAAAACAGTGGCAAAACAAACACATTTAGCCTTTATTGGCAGCGCGGGAGACGCCAAAGGTGAAAATAACCGCGGAAGGCGTCAATGAGGAACCAAAAAAGGAAAGTCGTCAACGGAGGAGGTGTCGGACACCTCCAAAAACATGGCGCCATCAAAGCCGCAGTCCAAAATAGGATAGATGACCGCGGCTGGCGTCTTGCGCAGGCAGTAGTGTGACTACAACGCTACAAATGTATATGACTATTTACAGGGGGCCTCGGTTGGTCGCGTCACACCTTGGACGCTTTTTCAATTTGTAAATTATCCCATGAGAAGGATGTCCAGATAAATGCATTTTCACGTGGCTTGAAGGGTGTTTTCGGTTGCTAACACAGAGGTGAATGAAAAACGGATAAAAACCCCTGTTGCCAATGGCGATGGGCATCAAAGGTTAAAATCGGATAAAAGGGATTGAAAAAAAGCCAAAGAATTTCAACCATTAGTGAAATTGGCCACCCAAAAGACCTTCAGACACCCAAAATTCCAACCAAACGGCTATCCTTTGTCATAAAAGTACTCCATTTCCCCTTTTCCCCCGTTTATAGCCACTTATCCGCTGCACTTATAGGCCAATTCAAATCGCTTCCCATTATAATAATAACTTTGCAAAGCGAAAACCAAAGGACACGCCTTGGCAAACCCAGATAGCCATTATCCGTCAAACTAGAAGTTTGAAAAATTGAAACAAATGGATAATATAATAGACCCCTTTTGAAACAAACTCGATTTTCAAACCTCCCAATACCCAACAATCACGTAACTTCAGAACCGCCACATCCAAATTAGGCTCTTGCGCATGTCCTACATTGAAAAAATCGCCTAATTGTAACATTCATCCAGGACAAAGCCCATCCGCCCACCTTCAAAAGGAAGATGTACATGTTCATTGCCTGGATTGGAAGCCCTGCGCAGGCAAGAGAACCCAAGGAAAGTGCCTCAGGCGCAGTTGTTCAACATTATGCGAGGATGGAGGACAGCCAACTTGCGTAAGACACCCAGGGGGTATATACCCGGTTCCGAAGGGCGGAGGGGGGCGACAGTTGTGCAAATTAGCGATTCAGATTCGACTTCAACTTCAACTTTTTATGCAAAGACCGATCAAATCTGAGGGTGGCAAGTCGGAACAGATCAGATTCCGATTCCGTTTAGCGCGGAAAGTGTATTCAAAACGGCGAAAGTTTTTCGAATCGGATTTGACGAAAATGGAGTTAAATTTTGATGTGTGCCGAACGGTCATCGGCAGGAGGGCCTGTCAAAAGTGTGAAAGTTTTGGATTTTGAAGCTGTAGGTGGTAATGGGATTAAGTTATGATGACAAAGAACTGTGAAATGGCGCCCAAAGTTGGGGACATCAATCATATAAATGGAAGTGGTTTGACGAAAATGCAAAGTGATTCTATTTTGAAATTCTATTTTAAGTTTTGGAATCGTATCTTGGTTAAATTCACGTTTGTTTCCAAAAAATTTACATTTAAAGTACAGTACTACAAATTTAAAAAGTAAAGTCCAACAAAAACTATAAAGCTGAAGGCTGATGTAAAACCAGAAAACGCAACAATTACATTTCCATTTAAATCGCCTCCTCCAATGAAACCTCCAAAAAAGGAGGCAATGAACAGCGGCGTTTCATTCGGATTCCGATCTGATCCGAACCGACGATGATCGCCTGGCGGACTCGGCTACAGATAGACAGATAGAAAAAAGAGGTGCAAAAGGATGTGGGAGATCTGCATCCCTCCTCCCACCCGTTGCGCATTAGCACAAAGCCGTCCGTTTCCATCATCGGTCAGCGGCCTCCTGCAATCGAGATCCGATATCCCGCGGGGCCGAGCGAACTGAGGCTCAGGGCTGGGGCAGCAACTCCAACGCCTGAGGGGGGATTTTTGACGATGGATTGGGGCTATCATGGTGAGGAGGCTCCAAAGCTCATGGAAGTTCGGTTTGTAGGATCAAAAAAGCAAAGATAAAGAGATTTGATCATACTTAACCGATGTAGCATTGATAAAAGTGGCTCCAGATTTGATAAAGATGACCAAAACTACAAAACTCAAATAGCATTGACCAAAATTTCTCAATTTCGACACCAAAAATGTAACCAGTTTGCCAATAAACTGTTAAACTGCCTCCCATATACCCGTTTTACCACAACACTTCGACATAAAAGCGAAACCACAGTCCTCAAAAAGGCCCATAAAGCCCCAGGCATCGACAAAATGAACAAATTTTTAAAGAAAACCACCACCTCACTGCCGTGTATACACTAACAGCTTTCCTTTTCTCTCCCGCCATCGACAACATTCAACATTGGCACGAAAGACATGAATAAACTGACAGGTAGCCCTCGCCAGCCGGCCGAAAGCAGCCCATAATGGCATAGCACCCACCTCACGACGACATACACCCCAAAAAGATTCAGAAAGAAAGAAACTGAACAAAGTGCTGTTAGAAAACACATGCTTGACTGCTCTCCGGAACAAACTCTCCATGAACATGGACTTCACCAACCAAAATTGTGTCTCCAACTGCAGGATGACAAAAAAATCATAAAATGGATTCCTTCCTCCAAAAAACCTTACAGAAGTGCATTAGGGTTTATGGCTACGACCCATGTGATACAAAAATCCATAAAAGGGTCAAAAAAACAAACTTGGACATGTTTGCAAACTTTGAAACGAGCTTTTGCTGACATCAATTAGTCATTAGTCATAACTGTAGGAAAGCGCTGCTATTTGCCTTCCATAATGGTTGCAATTAATCATTTATCCTCGTAAAACTTGAAAAAAGGCGGTTTTACGGGGCTTAAACAAACAAATGCCCTGAGGGCTTGATTATGTTTTGACCATTCGTGCAACAAGGAAGACTTCTTCGAAAAACAGAAGTGAAAGTGAAAGCATTCGCACCGGAGACAGACGATGAACAATGGAGGCAGACGATAGATAAATGGTCAAGACAGACCATTTTTTGAGGCGCATCTGTTGACCGCGATTTCACTCAGCTGGAAAAAAAAGATGGGGTTTCTGTCCTTGAGCAAGCACCTTGAACGTTTTGATTGAGACTGTTGTGATGGATGGGGTTTCAATGGACTTGCATTGCAGTTCATGTCGGGGGTATCCTTCCGGAAAGTTGTGAAAACTTGAATGGAAAAAAAGGTGCGCAAGGATCGCCATAGGGGGTCTACAGTGGATTACAATGGGAAGACATACAAGAAAAAGCATGTTTTCGGTCCGCTTAAGGGAAGTCGGTCTTGATCACTCACGAACATAACATCAAAATGGGTGGATAGACAGCTTTTTGTTGAAGTTAGAAAGAAGACGCACCCTGGAAGGTTGAGGAAGAAGCACTTGGCGATGCACTTCTGGAAAACGGGCCAACGGAGGCGCCGATCCACTTCTCCGGTAGTACAATAGTGGGCCTACGGGGTTAGATGATAATAAAAAGTTAAGATAAAGCTATTTAAGAAAGGTGAAAAACAGAAAAACATCGATCGCGACCTTACTAGCCAGCCGCAGGGCCTCTTCAAACGGGACACCCCCAAGTGCGCATACGTCGTACCTACATGTACACGCTTCGAAACAGTCGACATCCATCGATGACCGCTTCAACATAACCTTAGGGTTTTGACTTTATAGGTTGAAGTTGAATTTTATGTTTGCAAACACGTTTTGGCTTGTGTGTGCGGGTGCGCGGGACTCGAAAAAGAGGGTTTAAAGCCAGCCAGTCATCGACCGAACGACCCATGTTTGTCGACATCGTCATCGACGACCATCGACAACATCAGGTACTCGTGGGCCTCCCCTCTGGCCTGGCAATAACGGTCACTTCTCCAAGTGTGTATGCGCAAGCACCCAAGGGCCCCCTCTGCCCTTGTTTCAGCGACACTTTTCGCGCAAGGGCCACGCGTTGTTGTTTGTCGAAGCTGGGGGTACCTGGACCGTCTCCGGATGGCAATATCCGTCGGCAACATTGGTGCCGACAGGACAGGAGACAGCTGGACAGGTGCCATCATGAAAATTGGGTCTAATAACCGTATGCGGACGGCAATATTGCGAGGAACAGTTGCGAATGCGAAACATTGTTGCCAATTGAGATGTGGCTCGAAAAAA
The DNA here is from genome assembly GCA_024447225.1 of Panagrellus sp. LJ2284. Classification (NCBI taxonomy): domain Eukaryota; kingdom Metazoa; phylum Nematoda; class Chromadorea; order Rhabditida; family Panagrolaimidae; genus Panagrellus; species Panagrellus sp. LJ2284. The sequence continues at coordinate 2,090,797 of JAMRYC010000009.1, forward strand.
GAAATTTTATTGACAGTCATTCGATTACGATCGTCAAGGGCGATAAAACGGTTCAAGTTTGAAACCCGAGGGTGGTCGTCACGCGGTTCTAAAGTTAAAGCGCGCCAAAAAAAGCGATAATAATCTCAAAGTAGAATTGATGTGAAAAAATATTTATTACTCAAACCAAAGTTTGCAACAGATTTAACGCTACAGTTCTTTCATATTGTTTAATGCTGTTTCGAAGAAATGCGTTGTAATCAACGTAGCCAGTGCAAAAAAAATTTTTTTAAATAAAATACACTGCGATTCATATCAGAATAGACATCAATCGAACAGCTTGACGTGTATTTTTCAGTAAAACATTGACTCTGGCGTAAAAAACTACACATCTTGTGAAATGTTTCCACATTCGCATTTTCCGGTTTCTTAACAACCAAAACAAGTTCGAAGCCGGAATTTTGGGCCTAAAACGGATAAGAATTAAGGTTATTTAAAATACGCAACAAAAGTAACTAACCTTCATAAAGTTAATGAGTTCCGTAACTTTCCAATCTCCTAAAGACTCAAAAGAATCGCATATTTTTAGGAACTTCAACTTTTGCTTCTGTGATTTTAGAATATCGGTCATCCAAGTTTTTGGAGGGACACCGTAAAAATAGAATTGTTCAAGCCGTGGAAAGTTATCAAACACTTTAGAAAAGTTTAAAGGGTTTGTTGAATGCGGCCCCACTTCTAAGAATTTTACATTATCCAATGGAGCTTTTAGTTTTAGAGTTTCCAAGAAGCCTGTTGAAAAAACCGCGCAGTTTGACAAATAAAGTATATTAAGGCGAAAAATAATGTGCTCGAACACATTGTCGACCAAATGCTCTAATCGGATATTCTCAAGCGTCAGGAATGAAGTTGTATACAGTATATCGTCTTCCTTATCGACAAGAGCATACTCTGGTCCATCTCTTGTATCAGACCGAACGACCAATTTGTCGTTTTTATGTGATACACAAAGACTACGAGCTTTACGGATAGTTTGCAGTTTTGGCGGGCAAATCGACCCGTTGCCAGCGGCTTCTTGGAGACAATAGCATTCAGCAGGAGTAGCGAGCTGCCTGAGGCGGTAGCGAAGGCCGTAGGGCAGCTTGGCAATGGGGTACGGCATTTTTTTTGAAACGTTTACGGTGATCGAATACTGCAAAAAACGAAAAGAACGGTAGATAGGGGCTTGAAAAAAGCACCAAACTTGAATACGGCTAACGATTGCGTGTGTTTGAGCAATGCTGGGTAGGGCCAACTCACCGATGGCTTTATCCCGGTCTTCCATAGGTAATGAACACACCATTCTTGTTCGTTTTCTACCAAAAGCGCGTCAAAAAAAAATGATCTCAACTAATCTAAACTACCGTTTTCGGGCATAAGTATAGCATATTTAAGACACATTGTTGCAGTTTATACATTTGCTTACAAAACTATTTTTAAAAATCAAAATTTATTAGCCAAAAGTTTACTTATGTAAATTTATGGGTTTACCAAAAAAAATGTAGTACTGCCAACTGAAACAGAAGGGTTTGAACAAGTTCTTTCCCTCGTAAATCTTGAACTTTGACTTAAAGCATTGCATAACTCAGGCAATTTTTCTATATTGTTATCTGGAGTTCTTTTAAATATTTGAATCATGATGTTATCGTCTTGAGCCTAAAAATTGATCGGATTAACAATTAAAAAACAAGCGTAAATATTACCGCTAAAAAGTTTACGAGCTCCGGAATTGACAAATCTTTGAACGAATCGAAGTACCCATAAAAGCGAAGCAATTTTAACTTTTGTTTTTGAGATCTTAGAATGTCAGCCATCCATGTCTTTGGAACGATACCACGGAAGACAAACTTTTTAAGCAGTGGAAAGTTGGAAAGATCGAATGAATTTAAAGTTTTCGATGACACAGTTAAGGATTCCACATCTGTGAACGGAACTTTCAACTGCAACGTTTTCAAAAAACCTGTTGAAAAATCAACGTGCCTTAACAATTTAAGCGCAAAAGGGCGAAAAACAATGTGATCAAAGCAGTCGTTCGACAAATGATTCAATGTGATGTTGTGGAACTCAACGTCTCTGCACAGTACTAAATCATCGAGAACAGGCTGGGCTTCATCCGGGTGAAAATGGCAGTCAACCTGTTTGTCGTTCTTAGGCGATAATATTAGTTCATTGAAAAAGATTGAGCGAAGCTTTTGTAGTTTTGGCGGGCAAATATCTTTGTTGCCAGCGGCTACTTGGAAACAGTACCGTTCAGCTGGAGTAACAAGTTCACTGAGACGGCAGCGAAGGCCATAGGGCAGCTTGGCGATAGGGTACGGCATATTTGGATGATTATTGAAACAGAATGAGGGAAAACGAATAAAACGATTTAGGCTTGTGAATGAAACAAACTAGCCAGCAACTAACGATTGCGCGCGATTAAGCAATGCAGAGTAAGTCTAACTCCACGATGGCCAAATCTTTTATATGTAACTAATGAACGCGCGCTTACACTATGGCATTGTCACATCTGTTTGCGTTGCGCAGAAAAACGCATCTTAATTTGCAAGAATCGATCGATATTCTCTGAAACAACCCAATCTATTCACGAAATACTACTTAACTACCGTAATCTGCAAATCGGCAATCTCATAGCGTTTACTGAAATCGGTAATAAAGTCGATTAAGTTATGATGACAAAGAACTGTAAAACTGCGCCTAAAGTTCACGGCAATGGGTTAAAAACCAATTTATTCAAAAATCTGCAATACATTCAATGGAACAATTTTTTTCATACTTATTTGTGCCAAATGGAAAATTTTTGTATTTTACATATTTACCATATAAAATACACGGCGATTCATATAAGAATGGACTTCAACCGAACAGTTTGATTTAATTCGTTTCTCAGTAAAACTTTGACTTTGGCGCAGAAAGTTACATATCTTTTGAAATGTTTCTACATCCGCATTTTGCGGTCCCTGAACATCAAAAACGAGTTCGAAGGCGGGATCTTGTGCCTAAAACAGATATGAATTAGGGTTATTTAAAATACGCATCAAAATAACTAACCTTCATAAAGTCAATGAGTTCCGTAATTTTCCAATCTCCTAAAGATTCAAAAGAATCGCATATTTTTAGGAACCTTAATTTTTGCTTCTGTGATCTCAGAATATCGGTCATCCATGTCTTTGGAGGGACACCGTAGAAATAGAATTGTACAAGCCGTGGAAAATTATCAAACACTTTAGAAAAATTCAAAGGGTTTGTTGAATGTGGTCCTACTTCTAAGATCTTTACATCATCGAATGGAACTTTTAATTTTAGAGTTTCCAAAAAGCCTGTTGAAAAAACCGCGCAGTTTAACAAATAAAGTATATTGAGGCGAAAAATAATGTGCTCGAACACATTGTCGACCAAATGCTCTAATTGAATATTTTCAAGTCTCGCGAGTTTACAGGTATACAATAAGTCGTCTTTTTTATCAGCAAGAGGATACTTCCATTGACTTTTTATATCAGATAAGCCAAGTTTGTTATTTTTACATGACACCCAGAGAGCAAGAGCATTATGAATATGTTGTAGCTTCGGCGGGCAAATGTTTTTGTTTCCAGCAGCTTCTTGAAGACGATACCGTTCAGCAGAAGTAGCGAGTTCACTGAGGCGGCAGCGAAGGCCATAGGGTAAGTTGGCGATCGCGTATGGCATATTTGGAAGATTACGGCGGTTGCAAGTTGGAAAATATATAACGCTAGGTTGACACTTACAAACTGGTCACCACCTTGAAAAACGGTTGCGCGCGTTTGAATAAAGCTGGACAGGTCTAAAAACTACATATGGCTTTATCCGGGTGTGTCATGGGTAACGTACGCACCCTTGGCAAGTCATTGTGCGCTTTCTACCAAACCCGCAAGCTGTTAGGCGTTCTACAGTGTAATACAAAAAAAAAACAGGTCATTTCTTGGTGTGTTTATAGAATGATTTTTGTTATTGATAGTCAAAAACGACATACAAAAGCGCTATCAAATATTTTATTTTCAAGGAAGTACATGCAAAATAATAACAATATGCAAAATAATGGAACTTCTATGTACATAACCTGATTTAACAGTAAAATTAACGTTATTTAATACTTAAAAGTTACACATCGTTGATAAGGATGGCGACTTCCTCAACCAGTTCGCAAATTTGACCATCTTTCGCCTTCCATTCCACCGCCGCTTGTTTCCATTCATCTTTTTTCAATCCGCAGGCACCAGCCCTCAATCTTTGACAAAGAATAGCTTCCCCCGTCACAGCCCAATCAGAAACTGATGCCATCAACCGCCTCGTTTCAATATCTAGCTTCTTGTCTTTGTAATATCCACGATCACGCATAAGTTTTCCAAGTTTCTGCATAACTGTTGCAATTTTAAAATCTTTTTGAGAAACTGGATCAATATTACATGCATGTCGCAAAAATCGATCGATATTTCTCTTTGAAATATCCCAAACTTTTTTCGATTTATCGAGAGAAGCGATTTGGCCGCCATTTTGTAGAGTTAGTAAGTTTCTGAAAGCAACATTGTCCACGAAAAACTGGTTTTCTGGCGTAATCTGCAAATCAGTAATGCCATGACGTTCGTTGAAGTTTGAAGCGAATTCCTTGAGCGTATGGCTCATCCGGCCATGCTTGAAATCCATCGGCTCAGAAAAAGTATAGACGAAACAGCAGTTCTTCAACGCTTTTCGGGGCAGCATCTGGAGCAGTAGTTGAAGATTGCTTTCAAAGGTTGTTCCAAGTTTGGATTCATCATTTTTGACGACGAAGAGCACGGCATGGACTTCCGGAAGCTCGGTCAAATGGTCCACAATTAATTGAACGTTAAGTTTGTCCTGATCAATCCCGCGGGTATCATTAGTGCCTGGTGTGTCGACATAATGAATCTTAAATCTACCGTAATCCACTATGTGGTCCATCGGCTTCTGCGTGCATGAATGACCGACAGTGTTGTCGTTTTCGTTTTTGCTGTACTTTTTTAAGTAAATCGCTTTATCACTTTCGTCCACTTCTACCGGCAACAATAAGTCTATCTTTGTCTTTACAGCTGCGTCAAACGTGGAACAATGCTGCATGTAATGGATGAAATTCAAAAGGGTCGATTTTCCGACGCCCGAGGCACCAATAACGAGAACGGTGAAAACTGGAGATACTTCGCTATTCTTCCGGAAGAATAGGCTCCGAAACCATTGAATCCACTCTCTCAACTTCATTTCTACAAAATAAACTGCTATTGACAATAAAATAAGTAAAACTTACCAAACATGTCAGAAAAATATTTCCAAATAAGAATCACCGCCACGACAGCAGTTACAAAAAGTAAAAGCATGAGAAGAGATAAAACTGGTCAAGTTTACTTCAGTGCGAAAAAACATGCTGTTGATCTGGCCATTTTGTAATAAAAATTCTAGCCAGACGTGTATTATTGGCAAAACGTCCCAAACAGCCGCACAGCTGAACACCCTTGGCAAAGTGCGCGCAAGCAACGCGACCTCCCGTGTTTTGAATTTTTGGACGTTTCCAGAACCGGCTGATGTGTCGGACTTTTCGATCGATTTCTGCTTTTCCTTATTAGTAATTTCCGTTTTTTCTTTTCCAAAAGGTTCTCCTTGCCACCCTTTATCAAAACTGACATTTATAGACGTTTTGAGGCGGTAGTTTTCTCGAATGTTGTAAAGAAAGAAACTGCTTTGTGTTTTTTCCCTGTGCGCGCTTTTTTGACCGACATTCCGAGTCGATTTCAATGTGAAATCTCTTTTCAGTGTCCGCGGATACATTTACCTAATAATTCATGGCCAATTCGATCCACCGCTAACAACATGGCAGACCCTGATACAATCGACTATGTATACTCTCCGCCGGTCGTGGCTGAGCCGCCGGAATTCCATGAAGACGTCTATCCCGACTTTGAGGACGCTGCTACACCAAATGTAGACCACACCGATGAGCGGCATTCTGATTCGGCGTCGGTAGAGCCGAGGGAAACGTAAGTTTTAGTGATTTTTATATATAAAAACTGAGCTTTCAATTGTCCTTTCTTTATATATATATATATAAAAATCAACCTAATCTCTGTTTTCCAGGTCCGTCGCCACCAGCGGAACCGCAACAGCCGACGAAAACACGTCCCAAGAAACTCCCTTCATGCCGCTTTTCAAATATTCAATGACGAAGGATGCCATTCGTCGACGAATCTATCGAGCCAAGCAGATTGCCAAACGCGAAGGCAAAACCGACGTCCCTGTCATTGATCCGGCGCTGCTGGCTATTCATCCAGATGCGGTAAATCCGGAGAGCGACTCAACTTCGATCCCGTCTGGCATTGACCCTGTAACTGGGAGGCCATGGAGCCCGGGGACAGTCCCGTATCGACGCAATTTCCAATACTCCATGAAGAAAGATGCCGTACGAAAGCGCCGGCGACGTGTTGAGCAGATAAGGCTGTGCCGTGAGCAGGGACTTCCGATTCCGAAGGCGAAAAAACCACCTGCGAGGTCGCGGTCGTCATCCATCGGTTCTGATATCATTTGTGAGGGTGTTTTCCCGGCTGGAACCACTACGCCGAAGAAGAAAAAGAAGAAATGTGGTCGAAAACAGCTGCCACCATCAAATATCGTCACCGAAGCGATGCAGATATTCGGCCCTTCAGCTGTTTTGGTCGTTCAGCCACCACCGGAGAGGCCAGTCAGCCCGGGAAGTATGCCATATCGGACGAATTTCAACTATTCGACTAACAAGGAATCGCTGAAGAAGAGAAGACAGAGGCTGCAGAAAATGGGCCACAAGTACAGTGAGGGGAAACTGATGTTGTCTATGACCAAGGATGCCATCAAGAAGCGACGACAAAGGGCGAGAAAGTTGGGGCTGTACAATGAAGACAACACCATCCCGCCGACCTCCTTCATATCCCGGGCCCATCCATCGAACCTCGCCGATCCCCTGCAGAACAACACCGTCGTTCCGATGGCCGACATCCAACCTCCACCAACCCAGACGCCCGTCTCCACCCAGCCTCGCGTCTACAAGCTCGTCAACTACTCCATGAAGAAGGATGCCATCCGGAAACGTCGACAACGCTTCGCCCAAAACGGCATGCTTCTCAACGAAGAACTCGCTCTACCCACCGAGTCCATCGTACTGATGCCGACCACGCCAGCTCCACCACCGCCGGCACCATCGTCATCGCGAGAAGCGTCTGTCGTCTTTGACGGCGCCAATCCGTCCAGCTCCACCGATCAAAGTCAAACTTTAGCTGGCCAACCTCAGCCCCAACCCATTCCAGCAGGCCTAATCCCCCAACCAAGACCCACGATAATGACCGCTCCGACCAAAGGCCTTCTTAACCCAGGCCAATGCGTATATCGGGCCGTGACGTATTCAACCCACAAGGAAGCCGTCCGAAAACGGAAACAACGACTTCGAAAAAGGGCGCTCAAGCTGGCGCAGGAGCAAGCTGGCGAGGTGGAAACGGTAACCATTGATGATGACGATTGATGGGGGCCGATTGCTGGTATTTATTGGGAAACCTTTTATTGTACAATCATCTGTTTTGACTTTTTTTGTAACTTAATTATTTCTTATAAACATAAACTGGATTTCGTCTTAATAGCTCTTTGAAACTGATGCTATTTTTATTGATGTATGAAGTTGGTCGGAAACGGTTTTTAATTGAAAAATATATATAAAATATATAAAAAAACAGCACAAAATCGTGATTTGAAAAGTCTCAAAAAGTGCCTCCAAAAACAAAAATTAGACGTTCCATTTGAAGTAGTCACAAACTCAAATGTCATATGTCATGATTACATAGCAACCACGAAGATTACAGCCTCCGGAAACAACTTTTTATATATAATTTTTAAGATAGAAAAAACTGAGTCATGTCGCCTGTAATCCAAGCTGCGTGCTTTTTAAAACTGTTCCAATTCCGCAGCAAAACGCTCTCCAAACTTGCTACAAACTGTGAAAGAAAGCCGCAGGGCAATGGCGACCTTCAAAACCGTGAAAAACTGAACTGAAAATCGATCAAATCACCGCCTTCTCTTCGAAGTTCTTTCCAAGCAAAAAACCAGGAAAGCTGCCAGCAACATGCACCCGGTCCAAAAGTTCGTTGTCAACGTTCTCGCGCTCTCGTTTCTCGCTCCGACGACCACGACTCACCGCCGACGGCACCCATTTCGCTTGCCTTGAGGCGTGTGACCCTGACAACTGATTACGACTGACTTGAGGCAGGTTGCTGTAGCTGATTTGAGTGAGATTGTTTCGAGAAAAGTGAGTTTTTTAAGGTTTTTTAAAGGGGGTTGATGGCTTTTGAAAAATGTGACTGTTGACAGCCTGTGGGGGCGAAACCATGCCAACGGGGTAGGCGGAGGTTGTTAAAGTTGTCTCTAGGGGGTTGAGATTAGTGGGAAAGGAGATTGGAGGGGTTTGAAAAGAAAATTGTGAAGTTTTTGAACCCCTTTTTCAGCGTCATCAAAAATGACCCCCAATCCGCATGCTGGCCTTCCCCTCGACACGGATCCCGCCGATCTGTCCTGGAATCAACGCCTTCGCCATGCCAGGTACTTCCGATTGGTCGTGAAGAAGTCCTTCGGCGACACCATGAACAACATGCAGATCGTGCAACTTCGCGATGGCGGCGGCCCGGTCTTATTCGGCGTGGGTGGCAGTGAGCCGCAGACAGTCATCTCGGCCCAGGTCCCAGATGCACTGCATTCCCGAGCTGAGGCCGGCATGGAGACGGATAACAGCGGCGATGAGCCGAGTGTCGTCCCTGAAGTCGGGCTGAAGCCGCTGTTTTCGATGAATCAGCAGGCTGATGACATGCACGCGGCGGCGCCATCCGCAGAAGTGCAACTCTTCTATGAACGGATGCGATGCCATGTTGTCAGCGGGATTACTGGGTTTTCGTGGCACTGTGATACGGGATCTTTGTTGTTGAGTAGTTTCAATCGGGTGGAGATTCTCAGGGTGGGTTTTTTGCGCTTTTTTGAAGGTTTTTAGACGTTTTTGTCTGTTTTGAAAAGGTTTTTATATATATTTTTGCCTTTCCAGAACGGCGAAATCCTCCCCGTCGCCGAATGGTTCTCCGGAGCCATCCTAAACGCTACCCTATGCCCATCGGACCCGGATTTTACGGCTTTTTGTTCCGCTGGACAGCTTTACGTCGACTGGTATGTCTTTAAATTCCAACTTTTATATATATATTTCATCATAATGACCGTTTCAGCAAAAACTCCCAATTCTACTCCACCCGCAGCATCGCCAATCACACCCACGGTGTCGCTAGCTTCGTGGCCCAAGAAGAACTCGAACGCTTCGAAGGTTTCTGGTGGAATCCGCGCTGTTCCGAAATCCTCTACGAAGAAGTCGACGAAAGCCCCGTCGCTCAGCTCAGTTTCGACATTCCTGGCCGTAGCTGTAGCGAACCCATGCGCTACCCACTAACCGGCTCCAGCAACCCTATTTCTCGCTTAAGACTGATTACTCTCGACAAGAAGTCCGCCAATGTCACCGAAAAGGCCCTCCCAGCAGGTTTGAAAGAGCTCTTCCCCTGGTATGAATACCTCTCCCGAGCTGGCTGGGTCGACGCAGACTTTTGCTACGTTGTCATTCTGAATCGGCGCCAAACTCGACAGGCTTTGGTTTTGATCAATAAGAAGGCCTTTGGCGATACTGACGCGTCTCCGGAAACGATCCGACGGGAGTATGTCTTTGTGGTGTATCAGGAGATGAATGAGGCCTGGATCAATGTGAGTCTATCTTAAAAGCAGTCTTAATAGAGCCAATCTAGCCCCCCAAGTTTCAGGTAAGTAACCTCCTCTACTTCCTGCCCCATGTCGGCCCCGATCTTCGATTCCTCTATGGATCCGAGAAAAACGGCCTCTGCCATCTCTATCTCCGAACCTGCCGACTAACAGCCCTCGGCCAGTCAGATTCGGATACAACTGAAGTCCAAGAAGCGGCAGTGACCTCCGGCAATTGGGCTGTCATCAAAGAAGCGCCACTAGCCATCGATAAGGGTCGGAGCCATGTGTATTTCCTCGCTAACTACCACAGCCCCATCGTTACAAGTCTATGTGTAGCTTCGTATCATCTGGCTAGTGGCACGAAATCACTAACACCGAGTGATTTGTGTTATCGGTAAGCCATTTTCTGAACTTTCAATAGTAAACCTTGTAGTCACAGGCAAGAACGCGGCCAATTCAACCTCAACATCAACCCCGAAGTCGGGTTCGTCGCGTGGGTGTCCTCCGCTGAACGCATGCCAGAATGCCGTTTCTATCGACTAATCCAGACTGGATCATCAGCACTACCGCAGTCCGTCTATCTGTGCCGTTTGAAAGTGCAACCGTCGATCATGCCATCGCCAGGAACGACGAAAGACATCCTCGAAGAGACTGAATACCTGAAATCGCCCTTAACTGATTTATTCACAGTCCAATTCATCGAATACACCTCCGACGAGTCCCTACAAACACATCATGCTGCGATCTTCCTGCCGAAAGACCCTCCACGCACTGCCACAGGGCTGTATCCAGTCGTTCATCACGTCTATGCTGGGCCGTGTGTACAGTTGGTTAAGAATAGCTGGACTACGTAGGTTTTTTACATTTCTCTACCGTAATGCATCCTTGAAATGACCTTCAGAGCCGCTCAATTCCTAAAATACGTCTCCCTCGGCTATGCCGTCGTCGTCATTGATGGTCGTGGATCCGCGAACCGTGGAATCGCCTTCGAAGCCCCTCTGAAGAACAATCTCGGCACAGTGGAAGTCCGCGATCAGATGGACGGCCTCATGGAATGCCTAACTCGCGAACCCCTGCTCGATCGCAACCGCATCGTCGTCACTGGCTGGTCCTATGGCGGATACATGTCGCTCCAGCTCCTCTGCAACTATCCCCACGTCTATCGGGCCGCGTGTGCCGGTGGTGCCGTTTCGGATTGGCACCTCTATGATACCTGCTACACGGAACGATACATGGACCTTCCGAAGGACAACCCTGTCGGGTACAAGGCTTCCAACATTTCTAAATTGGCACACAAGTTCCCCAATGAGTAAGTCCATTTCTCTGCCATCAAGTACGGTATTGCAGCATCCATTGCTTTCAGGGAAGGCCGCCTTCTGATCGTGCACGGCCTCATAGATGAAAACGTGCATTTCCATCACACGGAACAGCTGATGAATGCCCTCATCGCTGCGGGAAAACCCTTTGAACAACTCATTTTCCCGTCGGAGCGTCACGGAATCCGGCAAGGCACTGCCGTCGAATACTTCCACGCATCCATGTTGAGTTTCTTCGCCAGGGCCCTGAAATGATTGCATTCTTATGTTGATTGATACCTTCTATTGTAGAAACTTTAACATTTTGTGGTGATATCTTTTTATTGATCGGTTTTATACGTAACGAACTTGAAAGCAAAGCGAATAAATGAAGTTGGTGATGGTGAAAACAAGGCTTATTTACAAATAACTATAGACTTATATTGCGTACATATATTTTGTTTTTAATATGGATGACACATTTTTATATAATTGTTATGGAAAAGTTTGAAAGGCATTCAATTAAAACGGCACAAATTAATAAAAAATAAAAATTCGATGATTTGAATTGTACTCGACCGTTGACCGTACTTTCCGTGCGAGATCCACCAAGTGACTGTTTTTGGCCGTTCTTAAGCCATGGCGCGTTTGATTTGGCTGCAGTCCTCTCGCCCTTAAAGGTGAGATGTGCGCTGAAATGACTTTGATTTGGCTGCGAATCGTCTATTGACGTTTCATGTTGCCTGCAGTCCTCTTTTCCAGAAATTTCTTGCTTCAAAAAGTTTTTGTTTTTTGTTCGCTCTCGAGTTTCACTTGCTTCTGTCACATTTCTTGTTCCATCTGTTCAGAAAGCTTGATCACGTTTCAGCCATGGCCGCTCTGCCTCCGGATCCCGCCCGTTTGCCTTTTCGTGACAGAAATGAAAGAGAGCCTCGTCGCGAGCCTTGGCATCCGCCTCTTCGTCGACCACGCCGTCGATATCCGCCTTTGGACGATTTGGATGAGGATATCTCTTGTACGTTTACTGTTTTCATTGCATTATGCTATACTTTTATATATATAATCGATCCTTTTCAGTTACCTTTGAGTTCTGCTATAACCAGGCTTTGTCGGGTGTGTCGACTGTCTTGCTTTTTGTCGCTGTTTACAAGTGGTTGCTAATCGAAGCACCTGACGACAGTCTACTACCGCGAACCCGCCGTCCTCGCCGTCGGCGCGAAAACCGATCTCGATCTCGGAGCCCCATCAAAGCGAAACTCACCAATGCCGAAGTTCGTATGGAGCTTCGTCTAACCATCGATGACACTCAAAGGAACATTGGCATGACGCAAAGTCTTCTTCAAAAACAAGCTGAGTTGCTTCAACAGCGTGTGAAACGTCTGCAGTTGGAGCTGGAAGATCAGCAGACGAAAGCTGAGATCAATCATGAGCGAATCAATCGGCTGCAGTCGCAGATGAAAGTGCTTCAAGACGAAGCCGATGTCCTACCTATTCGTATCAATCACTTGCGGTCGGCGCAGGACCAACTTACTGACATTCTGAGTAGTCTTTGATGTTGATTTTGCTTTTAAACGTTGATTTTGTTTAGTGCTTTTGTTGTTGTTATTGGCTTTTGTATTAAAACTGCCCTTTTAATCTTTTAGTGTTGAATTACACATCTTTCGGCTTGTTCAAACATTTTGTAATTTCCAAAAATCCAGTTTATTTTTTCGTTATCTGTTTGAACAATACATAAAGACGACGTCAAAAAATGACGACTGACTGCCTGACCACACCTGTTTTGTACCCAGAGTCAAAGCAGTTTTTCAATGAGCAAAAAATTCATTGATAAACCAAGCCAAGTGTGTTTTCCATTGTTTACGCGGGAAAGACCACAAAAGTCGCGTTTTTTTACTTACAGTTTCCAATTTTAGTGACAATGCTTACGGACGATTCTCTATCTGTTGGTTTCTCAGAATTTTCCCAATCAACTGAAAATTCTGAGCCCTATGAAGCCGTTCCAACCTACACAGTTGCCGTGATCGGTGCATCTGGTGCCGGAAAGTCAACCCTTATCAACAATATCAACTGCATGTTCACCCACAGCGATATCAATGAAGCTGCCAAGAATTCATTGCCATTATTGCTGCCAGTCAATTTCTATTACAAAATTCCACATCAACGAAACTTGGTCGAAGTTGAAATCAAAGTGCCGGAAAATTGGAATGAACGCTTTCACGGAAGCAACCATTCCGTTACGTTTGAACCCATGGACTACATTGTCGATTTCAAAGACTACAAAATTCGATTCATCGATACCCCAGGGACTGATGACCCTCGGGGGAACGACCAGGACAAACTCAACGTCAACGCCATTGTTGAACATTTGATTTCGCTTTCCGAAGTTCATGGATTCCTATTTGTAATCAAAAACAACGCTGAAACCAATTCAATTTTCAACGCATTACGATTGCTGTTGGGAATTTTGCCGCCATCCGCCCTGAAAAACTGCTTTTTCGTCTATACTTTCACTGATATGACGCCATTTAAGCCTGGCAGTGCTCCCTTTGCTCTCGAGAAGTTTATTACAAAATTTCGCAGCGACCACAACACTGTCGACCTGCAGTTGACGGCTGATAATCAGTTTTATGTGAACAATTTTGCCTTTTTGGATCTGTGTGCACGTCAGGCTGGCTTTGGAGAAAGGTCGACAACGCTGCATCGGAATACGTGGGATACTTCGAGGGAGTATGTTTCAAAGTTTCTGGAAAGAGTTCAAGTTGTGGAGCCTGTAATGCGGATGGATATTGTAAAAACTAAAGAATTCATCAAGATTGGAGAATTGCTGCGGCTTCTGAAGCCTCCCAAAAGTGATGAATTGGACAGACTGATGGCAACAGTGGCAAATGGCACTTTGAATGGAACGGCTATCAGTTTCCGGAATAGGACAAAATATGTAAGGCCGCTTTGCAGTGATACTGATTGGGCAGAGGCGGAGGACTACTGGAGTGTACATGAATCACGGATTTTTGACGCTATTCGGAATCTGTATGGATTGCTAAACTTTAAATAATGATCACAGGCAACATGATTTGATCGCGTTTTGCAGTTTTGAGCATTTAGGGTAAATTCATTGCGCTAATGGATGTTTAGATTTGAGTGAGACCACTTTGAATAAATGTTTCTGAACGGCCAGAACACAAGGGAATTCAAAAATGCCACTTAAATTGTGATTGGATCGAAAGTTGGGAAGCTGTCAGCTGATAAGTGCCTTTTTTGGTCGTTTTTAAGTGTTTTTGGACCTGGAAAGTGCAAAAACTTCTGGATATATTAATTTGAATAAGTATTTTTACACTATTAAAATATGAGGAATTCAAAAATACCACGTGAACTGCATTGGGATCGTGATTTTGAACATCAGAAAAACTACCAGAACGATTTTAGGTTGACTTTTGTCAAAATTGTGTTCTGGTAGGTGCAAAAAGTTTGAGTAAGATCACTTTGAATGAGTGTTTTTGAACCGCCAGAAGACGGGGAGTTTAAAAATATAATTTAAATTCGGATAGGATTAACAGTTGAAAAGTTGCCAACTGATAAGCACGATTTTGGTCGGTTTTTAGTGTATTTGAACCTGGAAAGTGCAAGGACCTTTGGCCATATCACTTTAGATAGGTGATTTTACATTCCTAAAAACGGGGAATTTAAAATTGCCACTATAAATTACATTGAGATCGGTAGTTCAAAAGTTAGCAATAAAAAAATTGGGTTCTGGTAGGTGCAAAATTTTGAGCTAGATCACATTTGCTTCCGGTCGAACGCGGTCAAAACCTGGCTAAACATGATAAAATTATGTTGCTTGTAATAATGTTTAGTAAAAATAATTTGTAATTTGACATTCCTTTACTTTTTTGTTTTTTTGTCTGTCAATAAACGGAAAACTACACGTGAGATCTTTGGTTATTTTACCATTTTGTAATTCTCAGTCCCCACCGACTGCAGGGGACCACATTGATTGAAACAAGACCGACCTTTCTCGACGCTATCTATCTGCTAGCCAGCGTCGACAAAGTCATTACAAAATGGAAAAGTGGTCCGTTGAGCTTTTGTTACTCTTTTCAATAGGTAATATTCATCCGTCTTATATATTCTCTTATATTCAGGATCTCCAGTTTTAGTGCCATGCCAACCTACACTATTGCCATCCTCGAAAATCCAACAACACATCCATTTATTCAAATTCTACCCTCTTTGCACCAACACGCTGACTTGACCGATGCAATCATTGCAAACGGCGTTCCCAATGTATTGAGAAATGAAACTAATATCAATTTTGGTGCATTAGAAGTAAAATTCATCACAGTTTCTCCTAATGGTGATGGATTTCGTACAGCGTTGGCAAAACATCCCGAAATTCATTCAATTTTTATCGTGATGGAAACCAACAATGTCGACCTCAGGGCCACTGATGAGAAGAATCTACGCGACATGCTGGCCCAGATTCCAAAAGCCGCCTTTCCAAACTGTTGCATCGTGAATATGTTTGAGGAGTCGACAGTTTTCAAACCGCAGGATGCCGCGTATCAATGTACTGACTTTTTGAAAAGATATTGTGTCAATCATGGATTTGCGAGCCCTTGTAAACACATGATCGTCAGCAAAAAGATATGGCAGGCGATAGTGACACCGGCAAGTTGGATGTTAACTTCTGGGGCGCGGATTGATTTCATTCCGAAGGAATATTGCGAGCTTTATACTGATATGAAGAAGGGATTTATGGCAGTTGTGGATAATTTACGGAATGCTCAACCATTGACGGCCAAGAAATTGGAGATTTTGGCGTGTTGGATACGGTTAAGCGATTTGTTGGATCCAAGACGGACGGAAGAGACATCGAAACTAATGATGTCGTGTCTCAGCGAGAACGCGCTCACCGTATTAGCGGTGTATGCGAGAAAACGGAATCTTAAAGGTGGCAAACTTGAACTAGCCGACTATCAACGCGAAGTGGAACTTTGGGATGTCAAAGATGTCAAAATTGCCACTGAGCTTCGGATATTGTGCAAGCTTGAACTGAGGGTTGTGATTCCAAAAAAGACGCCTCCAAAGCCGACTGTAATTGCTGAAATTCACGCTCCATTGGTCAAAACACCCATAAAGCCGCCCAAAAAGACAATTCCAAATGGTTCAACACTAACTGTCTACATCACAGGTCCTTCTGATTCCGACAAAGTACTACTTCTGACCGCCATCAACCTCGCCCATTCGCATAAAACGTTCGACGACGCTCTTAAAAATGGCACAGAAGTCAAATTTGACAAATCCAATGAATACATTATCGATTACGGGACCCATAAAATCCGTTTCGTCTCCAAAGAATCCCTCACGAAGCTGACTGACCTCACCGACGACCAAGTTCATGGATTCATCGTTACCATTTCAAAACCAGATGACAATGAGCTCCGATCATCCCTAGAACGCCTGTATCGCAGCAAGTCCGAAAATGCTTGCATAGGATGCACGTTTGCAAGGACAGCGGACATCGAAATGAAACCCGTCAACGAAGCCATGAACACAACTGTGGCCGAGATTCAAGAGCAACACGCCCTACCAATAACACCGCTGCAGTTTTGCATCGACAAGAGTCTCGTTCAGCAGATATTGCAACACAAAGCTGATAAGAACAGCACGATGGAAGAGAAAACGTCGGCCTGGGAGACAATGAAAAACGGGATCAAAGCCTATATTGAATCTGTGAATCAGTTAGAACCTGTCACGCAAGCTGATCTACGCATTGCCGACAATTGGAGAGGCTTATGCGATGCATTCAGAAACCACGCTAGAAATCGGGACTTGGAAACCCGACGCTTGATGGCCACAATCGCTGAAAACTGTCTCACCGGTCTTGCTATCTATTGCCGCAAAAACAAAGGCGATGCACTGCAATTCAGCGATGACGAATGGCCAGCGGCTGTCGACCATTGGCAGACGAAAGACGCCAAGGTCGCGTCGGCATTGCAGACTATTTCCAGTAAGTAAAACAAACTTATTCGTTATCATTACTGAAACAGGTAAGGAAAGCATAATTGGCCGCCTTTTGATTTTTTGATTAGGATATAGAATTTACAGGCAATCTGAACAACTTGTTTCAGATCAGAAACTTGCGTCATGTTACCAACTAACTGATTTTCAATTTGATATCGGCTTTTTGATCATTGAGGCCTTTTTTGTTTCTCTTTTGTACCTCTTGTTGGAAAATATATAGCTTTGAATTTGAATCAATGACTAATAAAAAATGTTAAAAGTTTGAAACAGTAGTCTCTCATCTCCCTCCGAGGCGCCTCCGGAGTCGGAGGCGCGTTACACTGAACGCATGTAATTCTGATTTGCATCACAAAAATTGTATCCCCTCACGGGAGGCCGGCCCGTTGAAAAAAGCGACAATCACCTAGAGGAAAAAAGTCCGTCCGAAAAACGAAACTGGGGGCCCTTCGCTTTCAGTCGGCACGGCACCTAAAGCCTTGAATTTTTTATGACACATGCCTATAGGTACCTAGATGCACAATTCTGAAAATTAGACGAATTACGTGCCATTTGAATTTTTGGCACTCGAAAAACCTCAAAAAACATTCCAAAATGGTTCGTTTAAGGTGAAAAGTGCCGGGAATGCTTCGCTTGAAGCCGGCACGATATCTAGAGCCTTGATTTTTTCATGAGACATGCCCAGGGGTACCTAGATGCACAATTCTGAGATTTAGCCTGATTGTGCCACGATTGCCATTTTGCCATTAGAAAAAGTGAGTCAGTAAGCTGAAAAAAATCTGGGGGCCCTTCGCTTTTAGTCGGCACGGCACCTAGAGCCTTGATTTTTTCATGGAACCTGCCTATGGGTACCTAGATGCACAATTCTGAAAATTACATAAACGCCATGTCATTTGAACTTTTGGCATTCAAAAAACTTCAAAAAATGTCAAAAAATGGTACTTTTAAGGTGAAAAAGTGCCGGGAATGCTTCGCTTGAGACTGGCGCCGAACCAAAAGGCTTGATTTTTCTATGAGAGCTGCCTATTGGCATGTAGATGCACAATTTTAAGTTTCAACCGGATTCATTCACAATTAAAATTTTGCCATTCGAAAAACCGCTGTTTAAAATTCAAAAAAATTCAAAGAGGACACAACTTGATTCGAACCCGAGAGTGTGCATGCAAATTTCAAACGCGCCCATTTTTGGCGGTCGCGGCGACCCGTGCCCTGTTTCAAATGTAACGACTTTTTTCTCAGTTTAGCTGACTTTTTAGCTGATGCAACGACCTTACGCACACACGTGATCAATAATCAATTCAACCAAACACGCCCTGTTCAACCTATGAGGACTTTTCATTACAAAATGAAGCAATGTTTATCACTAACCACTCGAAAAGTCAAATACTGCGGACTTTTTAACCGCTCTTTCCAATGTTTCTGGTGTATATAACTTACTTTTGCGTCTCACAATGCTTAGTTTTTTTTAAAACTGCTAAATTTCCACTAATAAAATTTCCACGTACGGTTTCAGAAATGTTTTGGCGGTCTGCAGAAAGATGTCAAGAGATTTTTTTAACCTACAAGCCAGGAACAACTCGAAGTCAACTGCGCGAAGTTAAGAACAAAAAACTGTTGTGTGAAAGTTTGACATACGGCGACTTAAATGACTACTCCAAACTATACCAACTTCTGCACATTAAAAAACATGAGTTTGTAAGTTTCTGTTTTTTTTTCGCTTTCTTGCTTCAAAGTAAACTTTTCAGTACACTGTTTGCATCGACCCTGATAGTGCGGCTTTGAAATGCATTGACTTTTTAAAAGACTGCGCTGCAAAGGGATATGTTAACTTTATCAGCGTCGTGGAGTACGAACCACAACAACCAGGCGACCAAATGGTTTATGGAAATCATTATATTATTGTGTGTGACAAAAAGTGCGAGGTTTGTTGTTAAAAATCTTTTTTTATTATTTAAGCAAATTATAGGTCGAACGGCAGTTGAAAAGTCTCAGAGATAGGCGGCCTGTGTACTCAACAAAATCTTACCCATGTATTGTATTAAAAAATTACATGTATGAAACGCAGGACAAGCTGGAACGCGTTTTAAATAAACTTTCAATTGACAACTTACGCGATACAATTGAACTCGGGCGATTTGTACGTCCTTCTTCACGAAACGAAATATCCAATGAACAGTTCGACAAGATTGTCAACGTCGAAACTTATTTTTTAAATGACAGAAGAGATCAAGTCAACGCAGAAGCTACATTTACGTGGCAAATAAAAGGCCTGACAACAGACAAGTGAGAAAAAATAACAGTTTTCAAATGTTAAATGTTTAAATTGCAGACCAGTCAACTTTGCTGTGTGCAAGAACACCATTACGTTGATCAGACAACCACAAGAAGCAAAAGCTACAATGCAGTTGAAACAGTTAACATCTGACAAATGCGAAGCAACTGTAGTTGCTGTTTCTCAACAGCCACAAATCCCATGGTCTTCATGCTTAACCCTTCCTGCCAAACCTCAAATAACAATCATGGTTATTGGCAGATCGAACCAAAACAATTTCAACCTTATCAACAGTGTAACTTCTGGAAAAGCACACGATGGCATTGTCAACTACGGATCATATAACATGAAACTAGTAAGCGTCGTTCCAGATACAACACCCCTTGACTTGTCGCTGCATCAAACGATTCATGGTTTTATTTTTATGATGGAAAACAGAGTGTCACCGATACCATTTATCTCAGAAAAAGATTTGCGAAGCTTGTTGGAAATCGTCCCCCGAAGTGCGGCTAAAAACTGTTGTATTATCAACTGTTTCACACCTAACGCATCTTTAACATTAGCAGAAGCGTCAAACCAGCTTTCAAAGTTTATCGACGCCTTTTGCAAGGTCCACGAGTTAAAATGCCGCATAAGCCATTTCTGCATTGACAAAAGTGCCGTACTCAACCACCAAGAACATGCACTGCCCAATGATGCATCAAATCTTATCAAATCCAAAATCGAAGACTTTATTCTTCCAATTACACACTCACCGGTTTCCAGAAATGAGTTGAAGATTGTCGAATGCCTAAAAAAGTTGGGTGACATTTTGAATCGAAAACAGATTCAAAATGATGGAAACGTCGATCGATTGATGGCCTCCATTGCTGATAGAACCATGTCAGACACCGCTTTGTACTTCCGAAAACACCTGAAAACGGCTTTGCCATTGCCTGACAACGAATGGAAGACAGCGGTAAACTCTAAAATTGATGACGATTTGAAGGAAATTGTTCGAGAAATTGGCAGTTATCTGAAAGCCGAAGAATCATCAGCACTCGAAATACTGAAATCAAAGTCTATTTTTGATATGCTGGCTGATTCTGAAGAGCATATCACACAAGTGAATGCCAACTTCAGTGGTCACGATGGTGTCGTTGATGAACCCACCCCATCAACGAACCCTAAGCTTACCCAAGGCAACAAAAGTATTACCGAATTAAAAACAGAGACTTCAACGGCAGTGCCATCGAAGAACGTGCTGATCGTAGGTTCATCAGCACCAAAGAAACAGTTGTTGTTGAACTGTGTTAAATGCGTTCGGCAGCATGAAAACTTTGATGATGCTGTCAACAACGTCGCTTTGATGACGCTTCAAGATTCTAATGAGTATGTGGTGGATTACGGTACACATACTATCTGTTACATCAGTAGGGACGAACTTGGCATTGAAGAGTTTGACATTCACGGCTGCATCATTGTGGTCGAAAACAACACCATGGAATTGTCAAACGCGACGGATAATCACATACGCAACACATTCAGCCGACTTCCGAGACGCGCTGTGGAAAACTGCTGCATCGTGAACACGTTTACGCCGTCAGACACGTTTGGCATGAACGACGCCGAACAGCAGATGCATGAATTGGTGATCAAGTTTTGTGGACAACATGCGTTGGCGAATGAGCCGGCCTTTATTTGTATTGATGCTGTTGCAATGGAAGCCATTCTTGATCACAACGCTCCGTCAGATTCGAATGTGTACCGAAGTGCTTATGTTGCAAGTCAACGCGGATTCAAACAATTTCTACAGACCATTCAAACCGTAGAACCCATAACGCCGGCTGATCTTGAAATTTCTGCTAACTGGGCACGTCTCTGTGAAGCATTCCGAGCTCACATTAGAAATCGGGATGAAGAAACGCGACGCTTGATGGCTACTATCGCCGAAAACTGTCTTACCGGTCTCGCTATCTATTGCCGCAAAAACAATGGCGGAGCATTGCCACTGCGTGACGACGAATGGCCAACTGCTTTATGTTATTGGAATTCAAAAGATGACAAAGTTGATGCATTTCTTCAAAAGTTAAACAACCTTTGAAATAATTAGTACCCTACAAGTTTTGCCGTAGGCACTTTCCATTGTATGAATTGTTTGAATATATTTGTAATCCTTTTTTCCCAATAAACCATCTACCAAGATGAAAAAAACAATTACACATTGAACAAGTGCGAGAAAGCGATAGATGCTTCATCTCCAGTGACCTCCTTCATGAACAAAATCTGATCAGTTGTTTGTAAGTATTAACAAATGATATT
This sequence comes from Panagrellus sp. LJ2284, assembly GCA_024447225.1. Lineage (NCBI taxonomy): Eukaryota > Metazoa > Nematoda > Chromadorea > Rhabditida > Panagrolaimidae > Panagrellus > Panagrellus sp. LJ2284. Next base: position 2,112,466 of record JAMRYC010000009.1, read on the forward strand.
AACAACATACTCACAGGTCAGACGCTATCATCAAGCTACAAACTAACTAGATTTAAATTTGATATCGCTTTTCTGATCATTGAGGGTTTCTTCATTTGTGTTTTGTACGTCTTGCTGAAAGATATATAACTTTGAATGTGATGCGATGACTAATTTGGTTGTTACAAAATGTTAAAAAGTTAAAAACAAGCGTTGTTTGCACAAACTAAAAAAGCCACGCCCCGTCCAACCTGTGAATATGCGTAACAGCGGATTATCTTCTCTCTTCTGTTTACAGTATCGAGGAAAAAAGGCGGATAAAACTGTTAATCGCAGTTGGTACTTAGATGACTCAAGCACAGCCATGCTCAGTGCGAATTGAAACGATTTTATCCGACTATATCTACGTTTACTTCTGCGTGTTACAATGCTAAACTTGTTTTTTTTAAATTTGCATAACTTTTGCATATAAAAATGCCACGTATTTACGTTTCCAGATGTCTCGGTGGTTTGGAACTTCATGTCAACTGTCTTTAACCTATAAGACAGGTACAACTCGACCTCAACAGAGCGAAGAAAAAGTAATTAAAAAAGTGTTGGGGGAAACTATATCATATGGCAAGTTAAACGACTATTCCGAATTATGTAGGTTTCTGCATCTACAGAAACATGAGTTTGTGAGTTTCCTATAGTTTTTTATTCTCGTTTTGAAATCAATATTTCAGTACTCTGTTTGCGTTAACCCCGATAGTGCGGTTTTGAAATGCATTGACTTTTTAAAGGACAGAAGTATGAAAGGTTGTACCGACTTAATCAGCATCGTAGAGTATGAAGTACCACAACCAGGGGACCAGTTGGTTTATGGCAATCATTACATCATCGCGTGTGATCAATGTTCCATGGTTTGTTGTTAAATTAATTTTGTTATTGTTTTAAGCAAATTGTAGAGCGAATTGCCATTGCCTTTGCTCAGAGCAAGGTGGCCCATAAACGAACCGATAAGGTCCTACCCGTGTGTTGTATTGAAAAATTACGTCGATCAAACCGAGGACAAACTGGAATGCATTTTTCAAGAAGTTTCAAGCGACAATTTACGCGATACAATTGAACTCGGGCTGTTTGTACGTCCTGGTTTTCGAAACAAAGTGTCCGATGCCGAATTCAACAAACAAGTATTCAATCTACGCGTCGGTGATTTGGCAAAAGATTTGCTAAGATCAATAAGACAATTTTTTGGTTTACGTCTTGACTATGAAAAAGAATTCACAAATGAAGCTGACGTAAACAGTACGATCACACGCATTTTTCACCTTTCACGCAATCTCAAGGTCGTAACATCAGCGTCTTGTGTTAGGCGTATTATGCTGGATTTAAATGATACACTTATTGATTTTGTTAGTATCTATTACAACTATTTGCACGATGTTCATACCGGAAGCAAAAAAGTCATCAATCTGGACCGGGTTTATGCCGATTTGGAGGCAGTTAGCATTCGCGTGAAATTAGAACGAGAAAGATGCGCACACAACAAAGAGTAAGAACTTCCAGCAAACTTTATCTTATTAACATTTTATAAAAGTTTTTTTAAGAATAGCAGAAGAAATGCGTCTCACGCTACAATATCCATGGTTTTCTCGCTTAACTGTTCCTGCCAAACCTCGATTAACGATTTTAATCATCGGCAGATCGAACGAAAACAATTCCACCCTTATTGATAGTTTAACTTGTGATAAGACAACAGAAAGAACAAAAACCCGTGTCATCGTCGACTACGGATCGTATGACGTCGAACTAGCCAGCGTTGTTCCGGATACAACACCCCTCGACTTGAATTTATATCCAGTGGTTCATGGATTCTTTTTTGTGTTTGAAAACAACGTGTCACCGATACCATTTATCGCTGAAAACGACTTGCGAAACTTGTTGGAAATTGTTCCCCGAAGTGCGGCTAGAAACTGTTGTATTATCAACTGTTTCACACCAAACGCATCCTTAACGTTGTCAGAAGCATCAAATCAGCTTTCAAACTTTATCGACGCATTTTGCAAGGTCCACGAATTAAAAGACCGCATCAGTCATTTCTGCATCGACAAAAATGCCGTACTCGACCACCAAGAACATGCACTGCCTGATGATGCGTCAAATCTTATCAAATCCAAAATCGAGGACTTTATTCTTCCAGTCGCAAATTCACCTGTGACCAACAATGACTTGAAGATTGTCGAATGCCTCAACAGTATGATTGACACTTATAATGAAGAAAGTATTGAACTTGATAACATCATCGTTCGATTAAAGGCCTCTATTGCCGATAGAACCATGTCAGACACCGCGTTGTTATTCCGAAAATACCTGAAAACAGCTTTGCCATTGGCTGACAATGAATGGAAGACAGCAGTGAACTGCGAAATTGATGGCGATTTGTCTGACGTTTTTGTAAAAATTAGGGATTACATGAGAGGCAATGGAACAGTAGCAATTGAAAAACTAAAATCAACATCTATTTTTGATATGACGACTGGTTTCAACGAACAGACTGCACAATTGACTGGCAACATAACTGATTGCACTGATGAAATCTTGGAAGAATCAACACCATCGACAGCCTCTCAGTTTCCGAATTCCGTGTGTACTCAAACCAACAAAAGTGGCGAGCAGTCGACAACACGGACCTCAACGACACTGCCGAAGAACGTGCTGATTATAGGCACATCAGCACCAAACAAGCAGGTGTTGTTAAGTTATATCGCCGTTGGAATAACGTTTCAAGATTCTGATGAGTACGTAATGGATTACGGCACACATAATATTTGCTACATCAGTAGGGACGAACTTGGCACGGAAGAATTTGACATCCACGGCTGCATCATTGTGGTCGAAAACAACACCATGGAATTGTCAAATTCGACTGATAATCACATACGCAATACATTCAGCCGACTTCCGAGGCGCGCTGTGGATAACTGCTGCGTTGTCAACACATTTACGCCGTCAGAAACTTTTGGAATAAATGATGCCGAACAGCAAATGCGTGAATTGGTAACCAAGTTTTGTGATCAACATGCGTTGGCGAATGGGCCCGCCTTTATTTGTGTGGATACCACCTCGATTGAAGCCATACTCAACCATAACGTTCCGGCAGATCCTAGCGTGTATCAAAGCGCATATGCTGTCGGTAAACGCGGAATTGAACAGTTTCTAGTGACCATTCAAACCGCGCAACCGATCACCCCAGGTGATCTTGAAAATTCTGCTAACTGGGCACGTCTCTGTGACGCGTTTCGATCCCACCGTACATGTCGGGACCCAGAAGTCCTACGCTTGATGGCTACAATCGCTGAAAACTGTCTCACCGGTTTCGCTATCTATTGCCGCAAGAACAAAGGCGATGCATTGCCATTGCGCGGTGACGAATGGCCAGCGGCTCTGAGTTATTGGAGTCCGAAAGATGCGAATATTGCTGCTACATTACATACTCTAGAACAACCGTGAGGTAATCTATACTAGCATTTTTGTAAACTCATTTTTGTATTAACTTCGTGTATTCAGCATATAATAATCACTCAAAAATGCAGCCATACCGTAATATCAATGTATAAGTATAAATAAATCCATTGTACCTATCAAAATCGACGAAACGTCAAAAACTTTTAATCTCAAACGGTTTCAGTACATTACAAACTCAATGCACACGGTTTCAATCAGTGGATTATTTCTTCTTTTCATCCTTGCCACCAGCCTTCTTATCCTTGCCGAAAACATCCGCCTTGGCAACACCGGCCAAGGTTTGATAGTTGGGATCATATGTGTGGGCCTTCTTGTTCTGATCCTCTGGAGCCTTGGGCTTCTTTTCATCGTCCTTCTTGTCGTCCTTCTTGTCGTCCTTTTTGTCATCTTTCTTGTCATCCTTTTTCTCGTCCTTCTTATCTGTGGTTTTCTTATCCTTGCCGAAGACATCAGCCTTCGCAACGCCAGCCAGTGTCTGATAGTTAGGATCATAGGTGTGGGCCTTCTTATCCTTATCTTCAGGAGCTTTGGGCTTCTTCTCATCTTCTTTTGTGGCTTCTTTCTCCTTGGTTTCCTTGGTCTTTTCTTTGGCATCTTTGTCATCCTTTTTGTCGGTGGTTTTCTTATCTTTGCCGAAAACGTCAGCCTTTGCGACACCAGCCAAGGTTTGATAATTCGGATCGTAAGTATGAGCCTTCTTGTCCTTATCTTCAGGAGCCTTGGGCTTCTTTTCGTCGTCTTTGGTGGCTTCCTTGTCTTTGGTTTCCTTCGTTTTTTCCTTGGCGTCTTTGTCGTCTTTCTTGTCATCCTTTTTGTCATCTTTCTTGTCGCCCTTCTTCTTGTCTTCACCGAAACAGTCACCAGCAACACCGGCGAGGGTCTATAATGGTATTTAAAAGTGGTTATAGACATTCGTGGCGAGACCAACCTGATAATTAGGATCATGCGTGCCGGCCTTTTTGTCCTTTTCCTTGTCTTCAGGCGCTTTCGGGCCTTCCTTTTTCTCATCCTTTTTCTCATCCTTTTTGTCACCTTCCTTCTTCTTGTCATCACCAAAGACTTCCCCACCGATGCCAGCCAAGGTTTGATAGTTGGGATCATGCGCGCCGACGATGACGCCGCCCTTGGCCGGGGCTTTGGGCTTGCCTTCCTCTTCCTTCTTTTTGTTGTCCCCGAAGCAGTCATTGCCCATACCGGCCAGCGTCTAGAACCCCTTTTTAACAAATTAAACTTACTTCAAGCCAAACCTGATAATTAGGATCATGAGCCCCCACAATGACGCCACCTTTGGCCGGCGCCTTCGGTTTACCGTCCTCGCCAGTGGCCGCAGCCGGAGCCGCCGCAGCGCCGTCTTTCTTTTCGCCACCCTTGTCGAAGCAATCATTCATGCCGGCCAGGGTCTGATAGTTTGGATCGGCCATACCGGCCTTTTTGTCCTTGTCCTTGTCATCAGGCGCCTTGATGCCCTCCTTCTCCTCGCCTGGGCCCTTCTTTTCTTCCTTCTTCTCCTCCTTCTTTTCGCTCTTCTTGTCTGTCTTTTCTTCGTCCTTCTTTTCATCTTCCTTTTTGGCAGAACTTTCGGGCTTCTCTTCTTTTTTGGCTTCAGATTCGGGTTTAGCTTCAGAAGGTTTCTCGGCCGGAGTGTCAGTTGCCGGAGGAGCTGCAGCAGCTGCTGGAGCGGGCGCGACCGGTGGGGGTGGCGCTGGAGGGGGCGGGGTTTTCTTCTGAAAGCAATCAGAAGTTTGAAAAAAGTAAAAAAACTAGAAAAAAGATGGAAAAAGCGACTTTTTATAAGAAAATTGCGTGCAACGTGCGGGTATGCTGCACGCAACATGCAGTTGTGATGCGCGCAAGCTGCAGTTTTAGTGCGTGCAATGTGCAGTTTTCTTACGTCAAAATGGCATTTCATAACAAAATTTGCTGTTTTTAGCTTGTCAAGTTTTTTAAAAGTTACTAATTGTCAACAAAAAGTCAATAAAAACTCCCAACCTTGCAACAATTGACAAGAATCACGGCGGAAAGCCCAGCAGTCCCAGTCAGCATGGCCGTAGCGACATTCCACAATGTCGCGACATCGTTCGGATCCATCATAGCCAGGATGTGTCAGTCGGTAACACACCTTCTCGAGAGCGATAGGCCCGTCGAGTGCGCGGTCGAATGGGAGCCCTATTCCGGCATCTGATCAATGGCTCCATCGGCGACAAACTATGCAAAATTCCTCATTTTTCTTCAAAAAATAACTTCCAGAAAGAGTTTCCATCACCATGTACGCCCTCTTTCATGCTTTTATTGATGAATAATTTCACTAAATATCAAATTACAACATCATTCCCAAATTTGTCTGAATCACAATACCAAAATGACGCATTTTTCAACAGTTTAAAAGCAAATGTAAGCAATAATAAAGTTTCATTCCACCAAAATGAGAAGTTTTATTGTTGTCTGTGTTTTGTTTGCGTTTTTACAGTTGGCAAAGGCTACAAAACAGCCGGATGAAAGCGTCTGGGACGTCATCCAGGAACAGAGCGACGTTCCTGAGGCCATCCATCCATTGGGAACGTTTCCGACAAAGTCGCGCTACTTTGAAGGCGGCCACGATGGAGAATATGTGATTCAGAAATTGGCTTATAAGTAAGTTTTCGCAACTTTTACCATGTTAAGCAAACATTTTAGCGTTCATGAAAACCTCTTCGGCCCCGCATTCACCGATGGCAACGGTCAAATCGTTGGTATTTTTGATGGAAATAAGCAGTCTAGTCATTTTCGAGTGATGCGAGAGAGTGTTCTTCATGGTTATAAGTAGAGTCAAATTTAACAAATTTTGAAATTTAAAGCTGTTTTTTACAGTATCTCATGTATCCCTAACTATGAGCAAGCCTGGAGCGTCCCGCAAATTGTTTTCAACTATCTTGAAGTGTCCGCGGTTCTGGTCGAAGGCAAATACATCGGCAACTATGGTGAAATCTGCGATAATGGCGAACTGTGCGCCCGTGCTTATGACTTTGACGGGACGGCAATTATTTACAAAGGGAAGACGCTCCTTCGGGATAATGTTTGCTTCATTGTTGCGATGGGACGTAAGACTACGTGATAAGCTGTTTTCGATATCATTTTGATTTTTGACAATAAAAATGATTAATAATGCTTCAAAATTAAGAAAATACAAAAAATGCTAACCTTTGTTATAACATTCAAACCACAAACAAGTTTCAAAACATCAAAATAGACAGACAACTTCGACCTTGAAAAAACCATACAACAGAGAGAAGTTACTACAGTCAAACAAAGCAACAAAGCCCCCTAAAACGTGTAACCTTCCACCCCTCAAATCCGATTATCGCTCACCTCACTTTTTTCACTTTCTTTCAAATTGATGTTCCAAATTGAAATTCCATTTAAGCGATTCCCTCTTTCTATTTTTATCCATTTCGATTCTCACTAGTCTGTCTAAAATGTTCTCCCCATCTGCTTTCATCACCACATGTGTTCTTGTAGCCACAATTATCCCGGCCCTGGCTTACGCATATCCGTATGGTGAGTTTACATGCACTTTTTGACTTGCTTCAAGTTGAACAACTTTCAACTTTACGCATCTGGTGTCTTTGGATGCACTTTTTTGTTTATTTTGTTTTTCTGAAATTCGGAACAGACAAAATTTTTGAAAAAGATAATTTTAGTGTACAACTATCCATATCAAATGAATGGAAGAGAAGGTGGAGGATTGGTTATTGTACGGTATGCGAAGTTTAAAAAAGTGAAAAACTGGTTAAAATAAGCAAATTTAGCCGCTACATTCCTGCTTACGCCCAGACCCGACAACAATTCACACCACAAAGACAAATAATCAACAGTAATTATGCAGAATTTTGTGAAAATTTACCACTTTATCAAAGAGCCGCTGAATTTATCAGACTGGCTAACATTTCACCGGCAATTGTTAACAATGTGACGAGTTTAGCTCGGAATTGGGACATTGATGGCGTTAAGAATGCTATTTTTGTTATTGTTACTGAAAATTTTAACGGAAATGTAAGCTGTTTGTTGTTTTTTAGATGACTGAAGATAAACTTCATGTGATTTGCGTTTTTAAAGAACCGAAACGCCGTGATGCAACTGCTCGATGAGCTGAGCCCTCCCTTGAGCTTCACAGACGCCCTGGCTGTTTTCACCATTGAACAACGAGCTCAGGTCGTTGAGTTGTTCCGGAAGCGGCGATACCAAGAGATTGGCGTCATTGTCAACGGGTTGATCACGAGTTTACCCGATGTGGACCAGAAAAAGGTAAGCATTTGACTCCTTAAAAGAGAAAGTGGTGGGAGTGTTTCCGGAATGAAACGTGGAACATGTCCATGAATGGGGGAACTAAAACCGCAAAGATGGGACAGATCACGGTCATTTTTATGCGAGACAATAAACACCGTTATCTAAAAGCTAAAAGTGCGCCTGAACAGGGTTCATCTTTTTCAAAGCCGATAAAAATCGAACAATAAGACCGATTTCCACATGATTGTGAGCACTTTTGACACGCGCACTTACTCGAAAGCCATCAAAACCCCTCCAAAAAGAGGAAATGATAACAACCTGCTTAACTGTCGCGTGTACCGATTGAATATTTGGCTACAAAAGCGCAAACATAAAGTATGATTCGCCTCCGCGTGGCTAAATAGTGCACTAACTTTCTTAAAAATGTACTTTGGCGTCGAAAAATGATAAAAATTTTCAAATTACTCATCAAAATTCTTAAAAACAACACCCAATGTAATCAACGCAGTCCCAAAACATCTTACCTGCGTCAATAAAAACGTTAAACAAGATCGAATAATTTTATTACCCATAAGTGTTCGCCGATATCAATCAGATCACACTTTTCTGTCGTGCTAATGGTGGTGTCTTTCCGGTAGTACCGCCCTGTCCATGAGTTCATCCACGTTTTTTGTAACTTTGACGTTGGCAATATTGTTCTTGTGGGCGTTGAGACTGCTTATAAGCTGTTGAAGGTTTATTGTTGGTGATTATTACCAGTGATAACTGCCTCTGAGATTTAACTCCGATAGCTGACAGCACATCGTTTTCTTTAAAGTTGATAATTTTATATTTTTAACTTTAGCACGTTGACAATTCGCTCGTGGCTAACGTGAAAACCCTGTAGGCGTTATGATGGGATTGTTAAAACTTGAAGATTTATTGCTGGTGATTAGTGCCGGCGATAACTGTCTCTGAAGTTAATCTCCAATTGCTGGCACCACATTTTTTCTTTAAATTTGATAATTTCATCTTTTTAACTTTAGCACGTTTTTAAATTCACTCGTGGCTAATGTGAAAACCCTTTAAGCGTTATGATGTGACTGTTTAAAATTTGAAAATTTATTGCTAGTGATAAATGCCGGTGATAACCATAAAATTAAAATACGCTTCGCTCACGTATACAGAATGAGCTTAATATATCACTGTCTTGAAGTTAAAATAGTTTTTCATTCGTTTTATTAATACTCGTATCCCAAAATCTTGTCAATCTTCGTTTACACATAGTTCATTGACGCTAAACAAGCTACAAACACTATCTATCCTTCCGCGCATCTTTAAAAAGCCCATGTTTGTTTAACCCTTTTTTTCCACGCGCAAATCCGTCTAAAAATGCAAACTGCAAGTTTATTTGGGCGCACTTAAACTTGTTCAAGGGTCAAGTACACAAATGTTACGTCGTCGCAACTGTGACGCCGGAATTCATGAAAAAAATGAAAAAAAGGGAGTTCAGGAATTTCCGGAACTGGTTATAAGTCACTTTACATAGACCTAAGTTTCTCTAAATCGAGGTCGTTCGCGGTTAATAAACAGTTTTTGTTAAATCACAATGTCAAAACGAAACGAACTTTGAATCGGTTTTCGACGACTTTGAGCGCCATAGAAACTCAAAAAAATGGTTTTCGATTCTCGCAAAAATCAAATAGGTTTATCTCCTTTTCAATGCTGTTAAAACCTGATTGATGATCGCTTTCGTTTTGCTGCACGCATCCCCAGAGGTCGGCTGAGATCGGCTTTTCCTGGATAAGGTCCCGCATCCATATCCATGTCATAGATGGAAAAATTCTCACGTCAAAAAAGGACTGCCCATTGTCAGTGGCGCTCGGTTGATCGGTGGTTTATAAACTGAAAACGTCGCACCATTTTGTATGCGCTTACAAAAACAAAAGGAAAACCATTATCCTGATCTGTTCCCACTTTCTATGAGATATCCGTTCAAAAACCAAAAATTTATGGGATATAGTCAAAAAAGTGCTTGAAACAGATAACTATCTCATTCTCCATATGTATTTCAGGCGCGTCGCTTCATCGAAGCCGTCCGATACTTGTCGAATTGCTTTCCGCGGTTTTAGATAAGTCAAAGTCAACCTTTTCGTTGCGATTTTGATCTTTAAAAGTGTTACTTTTTGTTATACTTTTGCAAATACATACTCATAGTAGTCGTTGCATTTGTTAACTTTATTTTTTATGTCGAAACAATCCGCTTACGCCTTTTGTCTTTGGCCTTGAGGGCTTCTTTTTTCTGCGTCACCGACTGTGTTTGCTCATTACAATGCATAAAAGAAAAGTGTCGTGGTCCTTGGTGGCGTTTGTACATGCATTTACTTTTGTTGGTTGGCACTTGGCTGGGGTATTGTATTGTGCCAAGTTTAGCTGGGAAAAGTACAAAAAAACAGGTGCAGAGAACAGATTTGGGAGTTTTTTGGCGCCGTGATCTTTACAGTAGATTTTTAAAAAATAACTTGTACATGACAAAATAGTAACATCAATTTTTCTACAAACTTTTAAAGATTCTGATATTGCTAAATATAAAAAAGTTTTTTTTTTTAAAACTTTGAAAATTTTTTTTCTCAACTTGAAAATTTTGACTTTCACGCCTCTATCCACCCACCCTTTTGGCCAAAACCGCTTAGATGATACATCTGGCCCTGGCTTGACGCGTTCCGCCTGCCAGTATGCAAACATGCCGATTCTATGGTCCTTCTTTGCATGCTGAATACATGTAAATAGGGACCAGTCTGAGACGATTGAAATTGCCTAACGACAAACTTTTTTCTCTTTCTGTCACTGTCACTATCAAACATTGTAAAACTAAAACTCACCCATGTATCACTAGTAGGTGTGAAATTCGAATCAGGGCGGCCATAGATAGCAACCATTGCGACTTTCAATAACTATGGCGGGCCTTAAAGCTGAAAAGTTCTTTTTTTTACAAGTTATCAGCCCGAAACAGCGTGATAATCGTCGGCGGGAAGCTTCTGTCGGCAACTGCTTTGTTTTCCCTTGTCATTCAATACGGTTTGATTCGAATTCAATATTGACGCGCCCAATGGATTCCATAAACAATGTCCAACAAAAAAGTTTTTTGACAAAAAAGGTTGTCTGGAGGGGCTCGCCCACGTTTCGGATTGCAATGCAACTTTCGGTTCATAAATTTGACTGTGAATTGAAATCAGCTTAACTTTTAAAAAAAGCTTTAAAAATACGGTTTAACTTTATCGATTGATCTGATTAATGATCTATGTTTTGTGTATTGGCCCGATCCAACCACCGCCAACGCGAGGTCGTCCTCAAAGTTCACGGACGTTCCCGGCTTACTTACATTTCATTCAACTGACGTGAATACGCACATAGCTATGATAGTACTGATAAGTCGAGTCCCAGTAGTGTCCCCAAAGTGACGGAATTCATTCCACGCACCTTTCAAATCAGCTTAACACGCGAAATCAATGCAATTGTTCGTCGTTTGTCGCGTTTTCGGACCGCCGATTTCCATGAATTACCCTAATTGAAACCCGATCCCCATGCATTTTTAAACCATCCCCTCCCTATAATAACTTAAAACTTTTGTTTGGCCATAAGATAACGTCATCACCTCGCAAACTATATAAAGTATTAAAACTGGTTTATTTTGTTAAAATGCAATGTTTTTATTTGAATACAGGCGTGATTCAAATCTTTGATCGACGTTTTCCAGAAATTAGTCACTATTTTTAAATTATCATGTGTTTTGAGAATACCAACATTCTCCCTTAAAACTGTACATTTTTTAACATTTTAGCGCTTCATTTGCGTATGACTGTCTTCCATGGGCTTTTTTGTGTTCTGATACATGGGTTTTGATCAGTCATTGTTTTCACAGAAGGTGCAAACACATCAACGTGCCTTTCCTTCCACCCTCACTGATAAGCATGCACGTTTCTCTTGGGATGCTTTATAGTTCCGATTTGTGGGTCGATAGACTGGGCTACATAACTCCTAGCTACAATTTTATCACGGAATTTGCGTTCAAATCTGCGCTTCTTTCCGGCTAAAAACCATTATTTTGTCTAGTTTCGCGTCTATGATAATATTACATCATCAAAAATGCCATCATTGTCATCGATTCCAGGGTACCGGAGAAGCCTTTCATATTTTAGAATGTTTGTGCATAGGTAAGTCCACTATACACTTATTTCCAATGAGAATCATAAAATTAAACGACAAAATCTTCAGGCTACGTCGTTCGGGTGTAATAAACGTCGTTCTAGTCTGCCTGGTCATATTCGGCGTCGCACATATAAGTAATATTTTTGAAAATGTCACAAAAACGATTGTGTCCATCGAGGATCCGGCCATTTCGGTGCTAGATGGCGGCGTGGTGGCGTCAGAACAGACATCGACTGTCGATGGATCTAGTACTTTTATTGGGTCTGTGTTGGACGGTTTTCACGTTTTGTATTCAATTGCCGGTGATTTTTAGTAGCAACATTGAAAATGGGCACTGTATTCTGCCAAATGTGATAGAAAGGAGCATGTCCGCGAGTGATGTGGACAGGATTACGCTTAATTTGCACGTTTCGTATGATCGGATTGACAGTGGGCTGCTTAAACAGGTCTGTTGTGCAATTTTTTTGAAATTGTATGGTTAAATTGATGGTTTAGATCGACAATTGGGACGGTCCGATATCATTGGCCGTCGTTTTTCCGAGTAAAATCGAGCAAAGTTCCATGGAAGTCAAGTGTGTTGCAAAAACGGTAACTTTTTGCGTTAAAACTTAAAAATCAATAATAAAAATCGTAAAATTTCAGCTCAAAATCTTCCAAAACAACCACACCGGCACCAATTACAAGCTATCCGCCCACTTCCTTCTCCAAAAACACGCAGGCCAATGCACTGGTATCGACTTTCCCGAAGTCTTCGAGACCGATCTCGAAAAAGCTGTCTGCAAATTTCCGCGCCTTCCGAAGACTCCCAACCAAAAAGTCGAGCAAATGGCCGCCTATGCCGTTAATGATGCCCGAAATCTTGCAAGAAATGTAAGTTTGTACTTTTAAACAACTTTTTTACCGCTCAATGATCATGACGCACGCTACCATCACCACCTTCACCCCCATAAATCGTCTTTGGGTGCTTATCATACCCATTCTCTCTTGACATAAAGCATACCTAGAATGAAACAAGACCACATTACAGATGTCTTCCACGAATTACATCCTTATCGCCGACATGGACCACTTTTTCAGTAAAAATTTTGAGGCAAAAATGCTTGGGGCGGCAAAGAAACATTTGACGAAAGACCCGAAAATTGCGCTGGTTTATCGGATTTTTGAAGTCGCTGAGGATGTGCCTGCGTATGTTTACCAATTTATCGATTTTTCACCTCAAAAGGCAAATTTCAGCTTCCCAACAAACAAAAAAGAGCTCCAATCCCTAATCCGCGAAAACAAAGCCCAAGAATTCCACAAATTCTACGGCGCCCACAACATTCCCAAGCTGCAGGAATGGTTCAAGGCCCGCGATTACGGTAACGCTTCCACAGACATCCAATTCATTCGTCAATACAAATCGCTGCATTGGGAACCGCAGTTTGTCTCGGTTTCGACCATTCCGTACCATGACAACCACTTTTTGTACCCACTCCGGGATAACACTGTTCTCGTAAGTTTTTAGCATTTAGCACCCCAATTTCTTACTGTAACTTCATCATTTAACTTTAGCGCTGGGAAATGTGCCGCGCCGGCTACAAGTTCGCGATCATGCATGACGTGTTCATGTATCACCCCGGCATTAAGACCAAAGTCGAAAATAAGGCCATTGACAAAGTTCGTCAAAAGGTTTTCCGGGCCGGACACCGTGCCCTGAGGCAGTTTAATGAACGAATGACAAATGAATACCCAACAAGCGCAAAAGCGTGTCCAAGGTTCAATCACTTTTAAAGTGAAGTTTTGAAAAAGTTCCATTTCAATTGCGAGGTGTTAAAACGGTGCTTTGAGACGAAATGCGGCTCTATTCTGTTAAGCGTTACTGTAGCTTTCAATCTTTAAAATTTTTATGTGTATTTAAAAGTTGCGGGTACTCCAACCAACCTTACAGGCTTGGGTAGTCTGTTGTATCGGTGTTTTCTTCATAATCTTCAGATTTTGCATATCAGTTTATTTTTGGAGTGTAATGTTGATTATTGATTTTTACTTTTTGAAAATTTTTCATAAATTTTAACAAATATTGATTTTTTGATACAAATTTGATACAATTGTCAAAAACTTCTAGAAAATTTTACGCAAAATGATAAAGCCTTCAAAATTTGTTAGTCTGAACACTCAAAGAATGACTCTTGCTAATTCGAATTTTCATCCGATGCGATGAATAATCTCCTCGAAGACTGCCGACCGCCTCCGAACAGTGCTCCTTCAAAGTTTGTCTGATTCCAGTGTTCATGAAAACCATCAACCATGCGGGTAAGCACATGCATGCATCAATCAAGAAGTACAAAGCTGGTGAGCATGCCAAATCGAGGGCATTATCACTTACAGTAAACAGCCACACCTAAACCAAATTGAATTTGCTACAAACCAAATTCAATTATAAAGACTCACCGTAACGATCATAGTCGATGACTCAATCAAAAAAGTGACGAATGAAATTAGAAACTGTTTTGTGTCTACCAAACAGTTTGAAGAGTTTTTCGAGTTTTTCATGACCCTTTTGACAAGATAACTCAAAGTATACAAATTCCAGAAAATATTCCAAGCAGACAAGAGAGCCAGACAGATGAAACTGTAAAATTCCGTCGCTTCTGCGCTAATGATACCATCTTTACATCCAGTCCAGCTGTATCTGTTCATGTCGTGGTCGATAATGATGATAACGTCCTCAAACCAGGCATCCCAGAAAATCATGCACGGAATGACGATAGAAGAAACATAAACTACCCTCATTCCAATCTTCCAAAACTCGGCATGTCGAAAAGTAAGCAGAATCGTCGTGGCTCGATTAAAACTTAGAAAGCCTTCCGTCATGAACATCACCAATGCTGAGGAACAGCAAAGAAAGTAAATTATCGTCGGGAAGAAGCCTTCAGATGGCAAGGCTTTTAGAATACAAAAAGCCACCGGTGCCACGGGCAATCGGAAACATAGTTGAAATGTGACGATGCAAAGTACGCTTGCAAAGGCTTTAATTGCAAAGATCCGGTAAAATGAGGATGTGAATCTGTCACGTTGTTTTGGGTCAAAAATAAGATACAACAAGTAAATATAGAGAGCAATTGTCGGTATAATGTACAAAAATGGGCCAAAAACAATGAAATTAGGATTTACCATGGAAGTGATTTGCATCATTTGGGGGTGATGTGTGAAATTGGTTACATTATCCATGTTGTTTTTAAGTTGAGGTAAGTTGAAGTTACAGTAACGCACACGTATCCAAACTAAACTCTATCCAAGAGCTTTAGACTGCGCTCTCAGTCTTTCCTCTGAATGAGTTACTTCAAACGAACACCTGAGGGTTTTATACTCTTTCCAGCCGTCATGCGGCACATATGCCACATGATTAAGTTAAGTGTCAACCATATTAAACGAAATTAGGGTTTGGCAAATCATAAAAACCCAAAACGGGAAAGAAAACAGTAACCAAACACCTCCAAAAAGGCGGTAACTGCAACTTCAGGTGCAAAATGGCGTTAGTTTCTCGCTGAAATAGGAAATAAAATTATTAAATTACATATTTAATATCACAAGTTAGTCTCAAGTCAGCTGGTACCGATACTTGCCTGCGCCTACATATACGTTAAGCAAAGTTAATAAGATAAAAAAGGTTCAAAAGAGCATAAAGTTAGGTGAGTTAGGCTATATTTGTCACCAAATGATGGTTATAAGCATGGTCCATGGTTATGCTTTGTAGGCACAGTAATTGTTTGGTGTTTTGGACTTGTGAGTACCAAACAGATCGGGTTCAGAAAAACAAGACTGTTAGTTGAAGGGTGTTTTGTCTGTTTTTGCGTTGACTGGAAGTATCGAAGTCCAAGTCGACAAGTTTTTGGTGCAGACAGTTTCTGTAAAAGTATGCATACAAAATTGCAATGCCTTTTGGGCCGAAGAAAGTGAAGAAAACTTCCTAAAAGTTTCCGCAAAGCCTCTTTGACGTTTCCTTAGGGGTCACAACTATGGACCCTATGGATGGACAACATTTTGCACGCACACAGCATCGTCATTACATAAAATATGACTAACGCGCAAGAAAAAGCTTGTCTATCCGTGATTTTGGCGGATAACCTGCGCGGGAAACAACACCGTCGTTCCTGCATAAAAGCTTTGATTCGCTTTTTGTATTACTATTCACCTTCTTTCCTACCTATTACTCATTCTTTTACATCTTTGGTAATTGTATTTGCTCAATTCAAACCTCTCTATTTTCATCATGGTCCGATTCTGTGGCGCTTTTCAACTCCTCCGCTTCACCTGCCGTCGCTACCGTAAGATCAACGCCACCACATTATTCAAGCAGAACTACGACCTATCGTCCAAATCTAAACTCCTCGGAAGAGGCAAGTTTGCTAACGTCTACTTGTCCCAAAACCGAAAAAGTGGACGAGAAGTCGCTGTAAAGTTGATGCTTGACGATGGTTCCGAAAGCGCACAACGTAATCGCGAAAGGTTTCGGTTCGAATTGTACCTTTTGCGAAACTGCGACCATCCTGGTGTCATCAAACATATTTTTGCATTTGCAACAAATAAATTTATGATTGTCGTTATGAACCGGATGTCTGGCGACTTATTCGACTACATGACGAATGGAGACGATCAACATCTATCAGAGCGGACAACTAAGTTCATTGCGAGACAGCTGTTTTCGGCATTGGACTATCTGCATGATCGGGATATCGTCCATTGCGATGTGAAGCCTGAAAATGTGCTTTTGGACGATTTGAAATTGGAACTTCCGCAGGCAAAATTATGCGATTTTGGTTTATCAAAGCGGATTCCAGATGTGGAATATGCCAAGACAACAGTTGGGACGTGCACTTATCTGGCCCCTGAAGTTCTTACTAATAAAGGTTGGTAATCTTCCACAGAACTAAAAAATCATTGCTAATTTCGTCATTTTTAGAATACACAAAAGCCGTCGACATCTGGGCCATGGGCGTTATCATCTATGTAGCCCTCACCGGCCGTTTTCCTTTCGAAGAGCCGGCGAAAAAGGCAAAACACATTTTCAAAGGACTTGCTAAAAAGGGTTTTCTATATCCGAGAAACCTCTTTTACAACGTCTCCCGACATGCTAAAAAGTTCCTCATGAAAATCTTCAATGCCATCAATACAGAAAGACCAACAGCAGATGAGTGCATTGATGACGAATGGTTGGATGATGCCATAGTTTATGCGGATGTCCGACAACTGGAGCTACGGTTGAACATTGGTCGATACCTGACATCGGTGGAAGAAGATGTACGCTTTGAAAAGTTCCTTAAAACCAGAAGAATTCCACCTTGTCTGCCTTTTTGAACGCTTTGTCTGTTGCTTGTAAAATTTTGTCAATTGTAGTATAGCTTAAATCTAGTCAATAAATACGGGTTGTTTTTACTCTGGCTTTGATTACTCGATACAAAAAATTACCAAAAATGGACGGACGACTTTGATCGTAAAAGAGGTGAGTCTTTCTGAACTCGCGCAATTCACCATTATTGATCAGTGCCTTGGCTTGTTTGCGCATTGTGACCCCAAACTGTCCTCCTCCGCCAACGCATATTCCAAATCTTGTTCCATATTCACCGTTTGATTATCTTTAATATGCCATTCCCCCTCCCTGCCCTGCCCTATGGACTCCTCTGCCGTTTACGTGAACTTTCAAACCCCCAGGAAGCCTATCAATTGCAAATAGCTACCGGTAACAAGTACAGTACAGCACTTCGTCCAATCCAGCCTATAATTGAAAGTCGACTTAAACTGGAACATTTCATTATAAAAACAGAAGATGATGAACCAACGTTAACACTGAATCCGCTTTACCATCCGAATGACTATAGTCCCTTGGAAAAGTATAAAAACACTCCAGTGGTCTTTAATCTCCATCATCTTGAGCTGATAAATCTACCTCATAATCTATTTGATTTTGAAAAGTTACGAAATTTCTACGTTAATGAAATAAGATTTCTACACATTAAACAAACTACCGTAACCTTACAGTACCTTCAGAGCGTGGCTTTTAGGATGTGGAATGTAGAGCACTTATTTATCGATACCGATTATTGCGATCTAAACGTAGCGCAAGTCTACAACTTGTTTCCAAAAGTGAAAGGGTTTATCGTTTCATTTGTTAACAATGGTTGGGCTAGAGACTTAGTGAAACTAAACGTGTCTAATTTGTCAATTAATATCAAATTAGTGCACAGTCGATACTTGGACAATCTGTACAGTTTCAAAGCTGATGATTTGGTGAAGCTTATTGAGGTTTAATTAATCAATCGGTTCAAATTTAATTTCATAACGTTTTAGAACGGTTGTTCCATTCACATATCATATCGGCCTCATGACGATAACGACATCCACATCGGTGCTGCCCGGAAAATGTTTGTAAAGCGAATGAAATCGCACTTTCATCAATTTGATTACATTGGTAAACTTCGCCATTTAAATCATGAAACTGTTTTTATTATAACACCAAAAGAAGAAATGTTTTTCGAGTTAATTGTGTAACATAGTTTTTGATATTGCATTGTGTACCATAAAATTATGACCATCACGTTTAAATACACTGCTTAGCAACAATAGAACAATGCCATCAATTACATCCATTAATTCCGCCTGTTTTGTCCAAACCGAACGACCGTTCTTTGTGCTGTGAGTTCTTCCCCGACACAAACCTCACAAAAGTACCTAGCGCCAAGTCCGTCTCGCAACCTTGAACCATTCAAGCTTTATGTTGGTTCTGGACTAACAAGCGGCCAAAAACCCCTACTTTGCATTGATCCGAGGAAAACAACAGCTGCATCTGCTGACTTAATTGGCGCACTTTCTCCGCCCAGAAATTGCAGGCCTTCCACAAACATCAACAGCTTTAGCCCATCGCCATTGCCTGTGTCAGTGTCCGAGCTTCGACCATGGCAAGGATGTTTGGGATTCCGGTGTTTTTATTTATAGTTTGTTATGTATCGACGATCAATGGCGAGGAAAAGGTTCATAACTTGGCCAATCTTCAACAATTGACTTTTTATGAAAGCTTCGAAATGCCTATCGCTTTCAAATGGGGGTAAGTAAACGAAATGATTTGAAATTGTTTAACGTTTGTGTTTTAGAGCCAATGATAAGAACATTTTTTATCAGTATCACAATCAAATCTACACGGTTTCGACGAAAGAAGCCTTCCCTCGCCCGCGACGAGTTTCAACTGGCCTCGGAAGCAATCAATTGGTCGGACTCAAACAAAATGGAGATATTTTGTATTTGACTGATGCTTTCCGTTATGATAACCTCACAGCGGCGTTTCAACGTACTTTGAGAGATACGGTTGAAAACGCGAAACTGCCATACGACCTGATCACTGCTAATTCCCTCGGAAACTTGAAACACAAAGCAAACCTGACCATCACCAAAACAGCTTTCACCGACCCCACCGGCAAATACCTTATCTACGAAAGCGACACTTATTTCCATCTGATCAACACCCTCGATGACAGCGAACAGATCATCGCAAACCGGTCCGGAAGCGATCTCAAACTTATCAGTGGCGCCTTTTCGCGGAAACTTAATCGAGTTGCGTTTTCTGTCGAAGTTGGTGGCGTCGTTCAAGTTTATTCCTTCACATTTAACTACAACAGTGGCAAACTTGACAATGGCACGATCTTGCAAGAGTCAAAAACGCAATACTTCTGGGTTAATGACTTTACTCCCTGTGGCAAAAAGATTGTTCTGACGACAGGGCCGGATAGGTTCAACGCAACTTATCTCAAAGTGTATTCGGCGACGGATGATAAGGATAACGGCACTGATATCGGCAGTCAAGGACGTGTATTTAGTGCAGTTTTTGGTGCGAGCTTCAGTAATGACGGAAAGAAGCTAGCTTTTGCGAAATTGGCGGGCGAATTCAGCAATGCCGTGATTGCGGATTGGAATTGCGATGATAAGGAGCAGAATGTCACTCCAAAGAGGGGTATTCAGACTCCGGAGAGGAGACATGTTTCGAGGAAGGCCAATGCTAGGCATTCGAAATATGCTGACATGGTCAAACGAGGAAGTAATGGATTTGAAGGCAGTGAGAAGCATTTGAAAAATGTTCGGCAGCTGACTTTTGGTGGTCAGAATGCAGAGGGATATTTTGCGTAAGTGGAGTAACTTTGTCAATGTCAACATTTTTGCGTTTTATTTACAGGTTCAAAACAGATTCTTTCGTTTTTCAAGCCGCTGGTTTAGAAGAATACGGTACTGCTTGTGACCAGGTAAGCCATTTTCCGCATTTTGGACATCCTATCAGTCACCTCTTCCAGATCTACCGCCAAGACTTCGACAGAACCTCCCAAACCACCGTCAAATCCCCTCCCCAGCGCCTTTCCACTGGCCTTGGCTCCTGTACTTGCAGCTACCTCTTCCCAGA
Source organism: Panagrellus sp. LJ2284 (assembly GCA_024447225.1). Classification (NCBI taxonomy): domain Eukaryota; kingdom Metazoa; phylum Nematoda; class Chromadorea; order Rhabditida; family Panagrolaimidae; genus Panagrellus; species Panagrellus sp. LJ2284. Next base: position 2,132,822 of record JAMRYC010000009.1, read on the forward strand.
TGACACCCATGCCATTTATGCGTCCACATTTTTGACCATTGATCCGGCTAAGATTAATGATCCTAAGATTGGGACGTGTGATCCGAAAAAGTGTCAATCGCAACAGGCTAAAACTGATCCTATCTTGAAATCGCTTTGTAAGTATCGTCTCACTGTATTTCACAACCTTAAAAATGTCATTTCAGGCAACACATCATACACATGGGACCTCCACCCGGGATACGACATCTTCCACGTTGACGGCGAAGGCAATTTCATTGAAAGACTGACCGACACTCCCGGCTATGACGCTGAAGGCGCAATTTCGCCCGATGGCAGGCTTATGGTTTTCACTTCAGTCCGAACTGGTGACCCTGAACTGTGGCTTTACAACTTCGAAACAAAGGCTTTCAAACAATTGACAAATGCACTCGGTTACGATGGTGGACCATTCTTCAGCCCCGATGGCACTAAAATCGGGTTCCGTGCCAGTCGGCCGAAGACGGATGCCGATGTGGCGAAGTATAAGAAACTTTTAAGGTAAGTTTTATCATAATTTACACCATTTTCAACCAAAATTTTGCAGCTACGACCTCGTTGAGCCCCTAGCCATGGAGCTGTACACCATCAACGTCGATGGCACTGGCATCCGTCAAATCGCCAAACTTGGAAACTCAAATTGGGCCCCCTTCTATCTCATTGATAACCAGCGCATCATCTTCAGCAGCAACTACAATGCGACCAGTTTCGGCGGTTTCGATCTCTATGTTATCAATGATGATGGCACTGGGCTGGAGCAAGTCACATTTTCCAAGGGTTTTGACGCTTTTCCGATGATGAGCCGTGATGGTCGGCTTCTGATCTGGGGCAGCTCGAGAAATGGCAAGTCTCGCACTGAACTGAACTTGTTTTTAGCTGATTGGGTTGATTAACGGGGTTGTGTATGCGATTGTTTTCTAAATGGGCGTAATGAATTTGTATAGTGATTTATTTTTTTAACAAACAGGGGTGACAAAAAAGATCAGTTCAAAACGTAAAATTGCAAAGCGGAAGAACAAGTCAGTACGGATCAGCCGATCCGGCAGCTGTTTTCGAGTCGTTGCAAAGTCAGTTGCAAAAAGTGGTTGTTTGGACGTTGAAGAGCAACATTAATCAGGTGGTTTCGGCCATTGTTGAGCAGGTGGACAGGGCTATTTATAATGGGCGAGCATTTTGGAGGATAGGTGTCTGAAACTCAAAGAACTATCGCAACTGGTAAAAACGGCGATTACTTGACCTTTTCGAATGTCCCAAGTTTTGTCGACATTTCGGCATGTATGACGTTGCGATTCGCTATATCACTTTAGTTTCGGCTTTCTAGTCGATGTTTATTCACAGGTGAGGTGTCCATGAGACGCCATTTTGGATAGGATTTCACGATTGTTACAATTTTATTCGGGGGGTGTCCGCAGACACGATTCACGAACATCAAAAAAACACGATTTCACGAGGTCTTTCGACCGTTTTTGTGGTGTGGTGGGAGAACCTAAGGTTCTCAACAAGTAATGAGTTTGCCGGCATTAGGAATGCTGCAAGAAAGACAAAGACAAAGAAAAGGTTTGATCTCGCAGGCACCAGAGATGCTGCTGAAGATTGTTGGGGGAGAACTCGAAATTCTCAACCCTAACACTATCTTGAAACCGCCATTCGGCACAACGCCAAATTACGGTTATGATTTTGAACTGGTTGGCACCAGAGGTGCCATCCAATTCAGAGAGAGAGAGACATAGACAAAGAAATTACTGACTGATTTTCATCGGCAAAGCTTATGTACGCGTTGCCATCGTTCCAGAATCTTCGAAAGGGGAGGCGCTGCGAAGCGCCAGTTCAACCGTCGAGGGCAAAGACATGGGAAAATAGAGTTTACGAGCGGTCAAACTAACAATAACAACATTAAGGAATCGCAATTTACATCTTACAATGGTGCAGACGATCATCACGGCGCCGCGCTATCGCCGCTCACCATCAAGGCAGCCGAGCAGCAATTTTTAGCCGTGGCGCCACATTTCAGCCTCCGATTGGCATTTGAAAAACACCCCAAAACTTCTTGTGGTGAAGTTAGACATCAACTAACCGACGAAAGTCTTCGGAGTCGACGCTGAGGCATCCCCGATTCGTGTTACATCAAAAAACCTTTGTTTGAAAAAGAACATTACAATCGGCCATTATATGATTTCGGCGACTGGCAGACTGCCACTGCACAGCGCCCACAAAGTGTGACTTGGTGGAACGGTCGGACCACCCGCGACTTTGGGTCGTTCCGACGTCACTTTTTTTGCATCCCGTTGATTCTTGACAGCTGATTGGCACCGGGCTTGTTTCGGCACTTTTTCTTTTCCCACATGGAAACAGAGTATCTATGAACAAATTGGCAAAAGCGTTTTACAATTTGAACAAAAATGGATGAGAAATTTGTATTTAAAAAAGGTGCTATTTTCGCATTTTTTAAATTTTACATTTTTGCAAACCATTCTTTAAAATCTCCAAAAAATAATTCTGGAAAAAATACGGAGCTGTAAAGCACAATGTCATCACTCATTTGCCTCAAAGAATTATTTTTCCCGACTCGTTGAAGGATTTTATGGCATGTAAAGTAGTTGATAACGCCCGATTTTTTCCTAAATCATCACATTTTTCGGCTAGTTGGAAGCACTCATCGTGCCATAAAATCCTTCAACGAGTCGGGAAAAATAATTCTTTGAGGCAAATGAGTGATGACATTGTGCTTTACAGCTCCGTATTTTTTCCAGAATTATTTTTTGGAGATTTTAAAGAATGGTTTGCAAAAATGTAAAATTTAAAAAATGCGAAAATAGCACCTTTTTTAAATACAAATTTCTCATCCATTTTTGTTCAAATTGTAAAACGCTTTTGCCAATTTGTTCATAGATACTCTGTTTCCATGTGGGAAAAGAAAAAGTGCCGAAACAAGCCCGGTGCCAATCAGCTGTCAAGAATCAACGGGATGCAAAAAAAGTGACGTCGGAACGACCCAAAGTCGCGGGTGGTCCGACTGTTCCACCAAGTCACAAAACAAGGGGAGCTGTGTGCATAGTGCCACTGGTTATTTATAAACAAGGTCGTTTCAAAACTGCAAGAAACTTTCAATCTCATGTTTTTTCCATCAACAAACAGTCTTTTTGTTTGATGTCGCACGTAAACAACCATTACCAAAGCTGTTGCGATTGTGATTTCGGGGCTGATAACGATGATAGCCAGAAATTGAAAAGCTAGAACTTTGTCGTCTATCTGGCATTTTTTTAATAGTCTATGTGTGTTACGGTATACGAATACGGGAAGGACAGAAAACGCACACCTTCATGCCCCTGGAGCAATAGGGCGACATAAAAGGAACGTGTTGGGTTAGGTAAACCCAGTGCTTGCTTAAACGCGCGCATTTGTTAGCCATATTCGAGTTGTGGTCTGCTGGTGCCTCTCACAATCTTCTTTTTTATATTTATATATTATTTAATTGATCGTCGAAAAATGCCGTACCCCATCGCCAAGCTGCCCTATGGTCTCCGCTGCAGGCTCAATGAACTCGTCACTCCAGCTGAACGATACCGTTTTCAAGAAGCTGCTGGCCAAAAAGACATTTGTCCGCCGAAGTTACAAGCTATTCGTGTAATGAATAAGGTCTCCTTATTTTATAAAGATTACAAAATTTTTGTGGCGCATTCTTATCTTCATGATCTTCCTGTAATTACCAATAAGACCAACGATGTAGTACTTTGCACACACCTTGAACTCAACAATATCCGGGTTCAGGACTTACCAGACATCATGCTTGGACGTATTATTTTTCACGAGCTGCACTTTTGCAATTACGATGATATTCGATCTATTTTTTTCAAATCTTTACAATCAAAAATTTCGCTTTCAGAAGTGACTACTCTTACAGTGAGTAATCTAACTTCAAAACTTGATCTTTACAGTCTGTTCAAACACTTTCCTCGACTCGAAACATTTTCCTTTAACGGTGTCGTTTCATATAAATGGATGTCTGTTATTTTAAGATCACAGAAAGCAAAGTTGAAACATCTCCAGTTGCACATTTCTTTTGATGCATTTGAAAAATTAAATAGTAAGGAGCTAATTAATTTTATGAAGGTATTTTTTTGTCAGCAATTTTCAAAATGATGCATAATAATAACGTTTACAGGCTCAAACGGAAGACATCAATGTTGATATCATTGTTAAAGTGTCTTATAACAAGAGGTCAATGCTCTGTTGGTGGTCCTTTTTACGCCGAAAGATGGACCCTTTTTTGTCTACGCCCCAAACTTTGGATTATCCAACGCGTACCGTGACAATCTATTTAAATTCGTATCCCTATTTGTTTTATTTCCCTGAGTTTGCATAAGTCGACTTGATAAGGGGCTGTCCAGAAATTACGTCATCGCAAAATCCGTGATCGTGGAGCCCCCTCCCCCTGTCGTCATCGCATTTTAAGGTAAAACGTCATTGAAAATTGGCATTTTCTGATACCCTCTCCCCCCATCCGGCAATGACGTAATTTCTGGACAACCCCTAAGCTGGAACTTTGTAAAAGCAAACTGCGTTGTATTTAACAGTTGTTTGAAAATTTATGTTTGCCATGCTTTTGCTTATGACTCCAGGGTAAACCAGATTTATCCAACTGACTGTCTAATAAAACCAATCCCAAACGGTATCTGAACTGCGTTGATAAAGCTTCCATAACTTGGAAGGTGAGAAACAGTGTGTTTATAAAGTTAAAAGCATAATCTATGTGAACGGCTGAACACCGCGTTGCTGTAGATACGGCGCGTAGAGTTGATCTTGTTCCAAACTTGTGAGATATCTGCTCGTTTGGAGCCGCAACTCGAGTTGACGCAGATCCACATAGACATGTGGATCTTGAAGCCATGTGTGGGTGATGCACTCATCAATGGTGAGCCGTTCTTCAATGTTGAGGCGTAGTAGTCGTTGAATGAGATCGATCGCCTCCCTTGAAATGCCCTTCCAGCCTTCAGGCGGGAACATAAAAGCAGCGTTTTGGATTTGCTCGGATATTTCTTCGCCGTCGTTGAAGGGGAATGTGCCGGATAAGGAAACATAGATGATGACGCCCATTGCCCAGACATCGAGGGATTTATTGTAGCCTAGAAAATATGTCAGTTTTTTGAACTTAAAATGGATTTATTACCTTTTTTCTGCAAAACTTCTGGAGCCAAATAAGCCGGCGTGCCAACAATCGTTTTCCTGAACTGTGCATCACCAATAAATCTCGCATATCCAAAATCGCACAATTTCGTCTGCGGAAATTGGGCTTCCAAGCTGCTGAGCAATACATTCTCAGGCTTCAGATCACAATGTGCAATACCACGCGAATGTAAATATTTCAAAGCTGCCAAAATCTGTAGAATTAGGAATTTTGTTGATCGTTCATCCAATCTCCCCGTCGCTTGGCTGAGAATCATCTCCAACATGTCGCCATTCATCTTTTCCATGACAACAAAGATCTTATCCTTCGTTTCGAACATTGATTCAAGTTTGATGATGCCGCAATGGTCAATGTTCTGGAGAATCGCGACTTCTGACTTCAATGTCTCGACGCCGGCGCTGGACTTCTTCGAGAAACGGTCCTTCGCTATCACTTTAACTGCGACTTCGCGGCCACTTTGACGATGTACTGACGAATAGACAGTTCCGAATTGGCCGGAACCGAGGACCTTGTCCCGTAAAATCTGATAGAGCTGTGAAAATTGCAAGGCTGGCTCCGCATTAGCCGCGTCTGTCCGCAAAGCTGGTGGCTGGAGCGCTTGTTGCAGGACGCTGAACCATGCAGCCACATTCGCCGTAGCTTGAGAGCTTCCATGTCTAGGCAATTTCGTCGGTGGCGGTGATGCAAATGCGTCCAGATTTTCGCCGACACAGAAAGTGATTCCAGAAGTCGTCCGAATCTCGAAACAATGCGGCGGGAACCGGTCATTGACCGCAGGGCCATCATACGGCACTAATGCCAATATGGTGGACAATGGTATACTTCTGAAGCATCGATTCGGATTCACGGACCCCGCATCACTGCACTCATTGTACATGGAAATGGCGCCATCTGAGAGAATCCAGTAATGCCGAAGACGACGCGCCGGTTCTGTCAATACGAAGTGGATCATCCAGCCTTCAGCCGTGGGACCACTGGATCGAGCGGCACGGGTCGAGGCCTGCCCCGGAAGACGACCAAGTGGGATCATGGATTCAGATTCGACAGAGGGTGCTTGTCCGAGGACAGCTTCATTGTCACCGGTGGCTGAGATGAGCGATTGGACGTCGGCCATGCTCATTCTGTCAAAATTGGGCGTGATAGCATTGTCACGCATCTGGCAGTTCATTGGCAGTTGGCTGGCGCACTTTTTGTGGACGTTTACCTGGAAACGATTGACTTACGTTAAAAAATTGCTTTTGAATGACGTTTTAAAAAAACGTAACGCATTTTGGAAAACGTAACACTTGCAGCAAAAACGCTACACTTTTTATTAAAGTTACATTTTTCGAAAGAGGACAGTTTTTTGATAAATGTAACTTTTTTGCAAAGTGTGACAGTTCTCAAAAATGTAACGTTTTTCAAAAAAACTTAACGTAAAACAGTGTTTCACAAATCAAACTTACTTCACAATCTCGACACCTCAAACCCTGCCGAAACAGCCCCATTAGCAGCTTATCACAAACTTTACAAACAGTCGGCGTCGTATAGCTGTGAACACTCAATGTGTGTGGCAATGCAAATTGTGGCATATCAGTAGTCGATGTCTTTGGACTTCCCGAGATACTGGAATCATCTTCTGCAAAAAAGCCAGCCCCAGCCAGAAAAGTGTTCGGTGCCCCTTCATTCTTGGCACAATTATTCCGTGGAGCGAAGGCACATCGTTTGTGAAAGTTGCACTTGCAGAGTGAGCATTGGAGGCCCTGTTTGAAGAGGCCGACGAGAATCTCGCTACAATAGTCACAAAAGGTGGGGGTCCGGTAATTTGTGACTTTGAGGACGTGGGGCCGGGTTGGCCGTTCATCGCGGTCGATTCGGATGACTTCCACGACGGCGCCGTTGTCTAATTGGGCGAGGGTTGTCAGAGGCTGGAGTAGGGTGGGGGAGTGATAATCGTGGGCGAAGAGCTGAATCTCGGCAGATGACGGGGTCGTTAGGGAGGTGTTGGGTGGGGGTGAAGCGGCGTGCTCGAGGAATTGGCGTTCGGCGAGTTGGCGGGCTTTTTGGACGAAAATGGCATAGGCCTAGAAAATTTAGCTTTAAAAGTCAAAATTTAAGTTGTAAAAAGCTTACATTAGGATCATTAGTCCTCTCAAGCGCCACAATCTCCTTCAAAGACCCATATTGAAGCGTAATTCGAATCAACGCCGCCGGATTGTGCGCAAAACCATCAATAACGCCGCCAGTCTGAGAAGTCGGAGATGATGGCCCCGGCAAATCGAAGCTACCGCCCGTGGGTATCATCTGCAAAACAATAACAATGAACTTTTTCTTATCAGTTATCAGTCAGCCGCAATGTCCTTGCACTAACAACGCGTCGCCGGAAACAACAATCAGTCTAATCGCGTCAGCAGAAGGCGGCGATACCCTGATAAGCCACCGCAAAAGCCCCATCTACAAAAAGACACTACTAAATTGGGGATTGTCGTCACCCGTTTTTTGTTTCCCATGTGATTCTACGCTACTATTATCTTCGAAAGCATAAATGGGAATCGCGTCAGAAGGTTGTCGAAAGCCGGAGGCAATCAACTTCCGAACGGCTAAACTAAAACCAGCTTTATCGGGTCTGGTCAATTAGGAGTTTTACGATCAATTGACCGAAGGATGCATGAGTCATGTGAATCTGTTTGCGTCAAAGCGTCAGATGGACTGGTTTATCGGGTCCAATGACCAGCGTTCCTTTTTGGGAGCTTCAAAGCGGTAAAGTGGCCGACATTGCACCGGAAGGCATTCAAGGACAACTAAAGATAGAAACAGATAGATAGGTAAGGCAGAAATCTGTTGGCCAAAGTGGGCGGAGTTAGCAAGAGGCCAAGTTCACAACACGTCCACCAACACCTGAATGGAGGGTGTTGGGTGAGTCATCGGACGAAAAACGGAACAATAATCAGTTTTAACATTGTATAAACACTGGGGGCTGTGACTGTTTTCAATGGACGAGAAATTTGTGCAAAAAATGCGCGGTCAAAAAATTCGACGTCACCACGAAGGCGAATTGAAAAAAGGATTGATAAATTTGTCAAATAGTAAAAATACGCCCCCCAAAAACGGTTTTCCATGATACATTTTCATGTTTCTATTGATTCAAACTCAAACCCAAACTGGTGGTCGATGTTCAAGAACAAACTGAAATGAGCGAAAACCCCGAGAGCCAGAGGGCGAACAGTTCACTCGTCTTCTTCCCTTTCCAGATGCGACAAACTGCGCCCCTGTCCCGTATTGGAATTGAATTCATTCCCCTGTCGCTCGACGCTCTCCGTTGTTATTGTCGTCGTCATTGTCGGTGGCGTCGCATGCAGCCCCAGGCAGCCAGCCTACCTGCCTGCAGGGCAAAGGGGGGCGACATCGACAGTCCAGTGGTTGGGTAACTACCAGCCCAGCCCCAGCCTCGAGATCGATCGCTGTGCTCGCCTCCGTCGGGATGGATGGATGGATTGGAGAGATTGAATTGGGAAGGAAGAGGCGCGCAGCCAGCATACTTCAGCAAAGTCGTCGTCGTCCGTCGGCTGGCTAGAACCAGCCAGCCAGTGGCGCGTCCGATGAAACGGGGCCTCTCGCGCAGGACGCGACAAGTGTTGCTCAAACAGTTCAGCCCTGCCCCTCCTCTTCAACAAAAACAATCAAACAACACAAAAAACCACAAATTGCATCTTCTTTAGTCTGACAACCATCAAAAATAGTCAACATTCAAGTGTATTTACAAAAAAGGTAAAGCTACTGGTCAAAACTGATCCACAAGAGAGAGCACATGCCATCAACGGCATTACCCATTGTATTCAACATCGAGATCGATTCAAAACTGATAAAAATGCTAACATCGGAAAGATATTGCCATCAAAGTGCCTCAGGGGGCGGCCCTGACTTTGAATTGATAGGCCTCGTCGGCGAATTCACAGTAATCTCAGCGGCACTCGTCGAAACGGACGTCTTTTCGGACTTGCGGCAATGGACAAGGTTGCACCATGGTGCCAGGAAGAAGGAAACATAAGAATCAGGCTTCTTGAAGTCGATTATGCTCAGAGTCAGAGCGACGGAGATGGCAAAGATGAAGGCTTGGCCGCCGAGGACGTACCAGTGATAGCCGCCGGGGCTGAGGAGGCTCTGAAAATCCAAATTTAGTCCTTATCTCAGCCAAAATTAAGTCAAAACTTACGACAGCCGTATTGGCAAAGTGCGAAACAATGCCAAAGACCATGCCGAGCCACCACAAACTCGGAACTTCCGTCGGCGGGGTCGCTTTGGCCGTCGAAAAGTACTTGTGAAGGCTATCCCATTGCAGGACTGTCCAACAGACATTCAAAAACAGGAGCAAACTCGATGCATTCGCGTAGGCATACGGTACATCGACGTCATGATACGTTCGGCCAGTAGGGTAAGTGCCATTTTCGAGGGATGCCGGCAGCCCCGGGACGCCTTCCATCGTCAAATCCGCGACGACATTGGCCACGGCAAAGAAGCACGTGATCGTGCCGAAGCCGAGACCACACACAAAGGCAAATGTGTGCCGCGAATCGGCGCCCAGAAGCCTGATTTCGGGGATGATGATGCGATTCGATGTGCCGAGCTTGATCAGGCTGCTGAAAACGGCCAATTGCTTCAATCAAAACTTCTAAAAAGGTGCCAAAACCCACTCGTAAGCACTCTGCGAGAACAAGAAAAACAGAAATCTCGCAATTTCCTGATTCACAACAAAGATAAAGACTGATATGAGGGTCGGAGCATCGTAGAAGGTTCCAATCAGGCGCCAAATGGTCGAAGTCAGCAACAGTGAGCATAGCCAGAAGAAGGCGCCCAGCATGAACAGGATAATGCGCATCGGCTCTTTCGCCACGAACCTACAGAACACGATCACGGCTGGCGCGAACGCGTACGCAGCGCAGATGCATGCGTCGGTTTTGCCCATTGATGGTGGTCCTGCAACGAAATCCTATCGTAACCTTCTTCTCGCCGCGTTCAACAATTTACTGTAGTGAAATAGTGTAAATAAAAGTTCGGAATTTAACCAAAATACTTTCCATAATTAAATTAATCAATAAAATAACATTTATACCACACATTTATACACCAAATATCAATTCCATGCCAGACAAAAGTTACAAAAATGCAAATTAATAAATTACCAAACACTTTTTTTGCAAAATAGACATGTAAAGGTTATGATATCAGACAAGAATTAACCAGAATTCAAGCATACACGGGAAGAAGGAAGGAGAAAAAAGAAATTTGGCGACGGCTACCCGGCGGCGCTTTCGTTGGATTCACGACATAAAGCTCGAAAGAAGGGAGAAAAGCAAAGCTGAGACGCGCTTCAATTGACTTTGGCATAGGACGGGGGCGAAAACCTTCTCCTCAGTAGCTTGAACAAGTACAGGGGTAAGCAGGAGATGACCGTGATGACGGTGGTTTTGGTCAGGAATGTCCAGGACATGACGAATTGTCGGTCGAAATACTTGTCCAGGATGAGGAGAGAGGCAGCGTAGAGGCCGAGCGATAGGCCCTGAAAGGTTTCGTCGATGAATTAAGGCCGAAATTCGATAAAGGAAAGCTTACCTGCGCGACTAGCATAGCCCAATGCCAAGTATGGACCGTCATCGCGACCATGATGAGCTCCGTCACGATGAGGGCCGAAAAACTGATCGAAACGACGTGGATGAAGTCATTGTCAAAGGCAACGAGTGCGCCATACATGATGATAGCGCCCTGGTAGACGGAGACGAGGACCCAGATGCAGAAGGTCTTGAAGGACAGGGATCGGCCCTTGCAGAGGTCTTTGTAGAGCTCCGGATAGGTTATAGCGTTATCAGCCGTGACATCGCGATCGACGACCAGGGAAAAGACTGGTAGCATGGTGTAGGCCGTCGAATAGGCCACCATCAACACGCCTTGATACAGGGAAATGGAGGCAAAGTAGAAGACGCACGAGAAGATGGCTTGCATGATGGAAATGATGAGGCCACGATGCATGACGAACTGGCTCAACGCGCAGGAGCGCTTGTAGCAGAAGCGACCATGGACGAGGAGCAGGCGACAGACGTGATGGAACTGGGTGATGGAGAAGTCGGCCGCGAGGGAGGCTTGCTTTCCTTCATGGGCATCGATGCCGATTCCGGCATGCGCGGCTTGGATCATCGAAACATCATTGCCTCCATCGCCGATGGCCGCGACACGGGCCGGCTTACGGTAGCGCTTCAACAGGTTGACGATCTGGGCCTTCTGCTCGGGCGAGCACCGACAACAGACGACAGCGGTGCAGGAGCAGACGAGTTCGGCGACTTCAGCCTCGTAATATTGGAGACACACGTTCAAGGCGCTGCCTGTCATGACCAAAGCGACGTCGTTCTTCTTCCGCAGATTGTTCAACTCATTATGGGCCTCGGTACGGGATTGGACTTGTCCAAAGACATGGATATTGTCAGTCTTCGAGAACAAGCCAGACGATTTCGCGATACAGATGGCAGTTTCCAGCTTGTCACCAGTGAGCATCCAGACCTTGATGCCAGCATTTCGGAGCAGCTCCAAGGAGGTTGTAACCTGGTCCTGGAGGCGATCCTCGACACCAGTGAGGCAAAGCAGCTGCAAATCGGTCTCCAATCGACGGAGAACGGCAGCCATGTGCTCGGATCGATCGGTGACGGTCATCTTGGCGGCGTGATACTGCTTCTCGAAATCGGCCAACTGCTCTGGGGATAAGACCTTCTTGGCGACGACCAGGGTCCTCAAGCCTTCACGAGCCATGTTGCTGCATTCTTCCTCGAGCCAATCGTTGTATTGGACCATCGGGGCCATGACGGTGTCGGCGCCTTTCATCAGGAGGGAGACTTCGTCGGTGGATTCGTCCTGGAAATCAAAATTGGCATCAGAAACTGTCAAAAAGACAGAAAGTTGAAAAACAAACCTTAACAATAATGCCCATCCTCTTCGTCTCCGAAGTAAACGGAAAAACGTGCAGGATCAAAAACCGCTTCCGCATGCCATTGGCCAAATTGAGCTCCATCGATGACAAATCCCTCGCAGCCAGCCTGATTCCGACCAGCTCCGACCATTCAACGAGCGCAACCTCATCCGGACTCGCAGCCTGATAAGCGACTGTGCCGTTTTCCTCGATCGGGGTGACGTTGTGGCACAATGCGATGGCCTCGACGGCTGTCTGCAACTTCATCGAAAAGGAATGCCGTGCCAGTTTTCCAGAGTACGCATTCTCAATGTGCATTGCGACGTCAGCGAACTCGCCGCCGAATGAAACACTGCCCAGATGGATCTTCTTGAACTTCATCTCATTCTTAGTCAGCGTGCCAGTCTTATCCGAAAGCAGGAACGAAATCCGTCCAAGCTCTTCCGGAATCGTCGACGACCGTACCACCGTGTCCGGAATGTGCCGATCACGACCAATCTGCCAAGAATAGAACAGCTTCGCCATGTCAATGTTGACCCGAAGCGAGATCGGAATGATGTAGGAGAAGAGCAGGACGAATCGCATGAGATAGCGGTACCAATTCGCGTCAAGACCCTTCATAATCACCATGACACTGCTCAAAATGACGACAAACATGAACAGAATCTTGGTCAGATTGTTGACTTCCATGTCGATGAGGCCGACTTTGCTGGAGGGAAGGGTCGTGTTCATGACAGATCGAGTTTCACGGCCCGTATAGACGACAAGACCTATGGCCGTGCCGCTAGCGAGGACAGTGTTGGCCCAGAGGACGTTTTCGACGCTGAGACCGCCTTCATGGATGCCGTCATCGGTGTTGATCTGTAACAACTTTCTGGTTTTGATCATTGTCACCGTTTAAATGGAAAAACATACCCGATAAGTGCCAACAAAAGCATGAATATCCTTCTGAGGCTTTTCCGCGTAGACTTCACAGTTCAAATCAAGAACATCAATATCGTCGACCATGTTCTGCGTGAAAGGGACCGCAATTCGGAGCTTCCAATCAGTTTCACCGTCAAGTTGATCCGTTCGAATAAAACAGGCTCCGGATTTCTCGGTCGTTCGAAGCAGGACCACATCGGCCGGGATTCGCTTGTCTTTGTGGATGACGATGAGGTCGCCGACTTGGATGTTGCTGAAAATTGAGCCATAAAGACGCCATTGAACAGTGAAAAAGGCCAAACTTACGCGCTCTCAATCTCGACAAAACCTTCTCGACAAAGTTTTTCATACTTTTCACCGTTTAGGTCCCGATCGCGCCAATATCGGACAATGTCGTCGACGGCTTCTCGGATGAGGGTTATGGTGAGAACGAAGCCCTGAAAAGACATACATTTTATCGATCAAACTTCAAAAAACGTCATTTTAAACACTTCAAAAGCGATTAAGAATTAAAAAAAACTCACAAGTGGCCCCCAATAAGTAATAGGCGCGCCAATCTGAATCGCCGGAATGAACTGACTGCATGCCATTAACAGGAAATACAAATTAAGGAAGAATTTAAACTGCTGGAACAGGACCAACGGCACAAATGTGAACATGTTGTACTTCTGATTGCAGACGACATTCCTGGGGAAGTTGCCATGGCCATGACAGACCGGGCCATGGCCCACGCGGATCGTTCGGGAATGCAGGGTTCTCCGGCGTTGGAAAATGTTGCGACAGCAACTGAAAAGGACATGAATTCACAAAACTGCAAAAAGCAACCTCAAAGTAGTCGGAAATCAGAAAAGACAGTCAAAAAGTAAAGATTTTAAAGAAAAACAGCATGATCAGACCCAAGTTGAGTCAAAAACGATAAACAAAACTCGTCGTTTGACCATTTTGAATAAACAAAACACAATTTCGATCAATTTTGTCACAAATGTACTCATCAAAGACCAAAGATGACCCCAGTAGCCAGCAGAAGCGGAAATTTATATATAAAACGGTAAAAACAAACGTGGAAAAGTTGCGCTTCTCGCCGTTGACATAGTAAGTTTGAGCGCTCCGTTTCGACATGCCATCCGTCGTTACACTGTTGCGTCCGAAACTGCGAAGACTGCTCGTCGTCGTGGACGACGACGACAATGGAGGGCGCGACGGTGCCATGAGGCCAATTCAATGGAATTCAAAGGGCCAAAGGTGCCTTTTGTGATTGGAAAAGAGGCAAATAGCGACCGAACCGTATCACTGAATCACGGCCGTCGTTTTTGTTCGACCATTCGTCACTCAAATGGAGGACAGGAGGCGCCAGGAGGATCCACAACCATCACCGTGAGAGTGATAAGCCGATTGTAAGCGATGACCGAATTTCAGTGGGTGTGTATTATGCAAAGTAGACGGATAGCATTGCGGCTTTGGGTTTAGTTTGGTTTGGAAAAGCAGGCTAAAGGTTGTTTTCGAAAGGAAAAACTTTTTCCCGCAAAGGTGACGCACTGGCGCAAAAACGTGATCAAAAAACGTGGCAGGTGGAAACCCAACTCGAAAAAGGATATATGTAAAAACAGATTTACACGACCGACCAAAGCGGGGGGCAAAAAAGAGATGAGTTTGCGCAAAACTAAAGCGCGAAAAGCGATCAATACCGGTCGTCGCGTTCGATGCAGACAGGCGGGTCAGCTATTTTGGGGGTCATAAAGGGAGATTTATATATATAAATTTTGACAGAAAGGCGGAAATGATCAGGAAATTCAAAGAAAGGCAGTCTCAGCGGTTCAAATGAAAGGAAAACAAATTTCAAAAGGGCATGACTCACCGCCACATGGTCGTGCACACGCTGGACGTGCTACTGACGGAATACGTGGAGGGCACCGTGGTGGAATGGCCGTAGTTGCGCGGACTGTTCGACGTGCTCGTCGGAATCAGGTAAGCGTCGTCTTCGATCGTGCTTCCAGGGTCTCCCATGAGCGGCGTCGATTCGGTTGGCTCCCTGGAACGGTTTTTATATATATAAACTCGCCCTGAGGCAGTGATTTAAGTGCAATGAGCATACATGGATCCAAAGACGGAAGAAGCTTCGTAGAAGAATGCTATTCAAAAGTCAAAAAGGCGTGAAGTGAATCCCTGCCGTGTGGGGGTTAAAAGCGCTTTAAAATTGGTCAAATTTGTTAAAAAATATATATAAAATATCAGTGGGAGTGAAGACAGAAGACAGGCAAGTGGTGTTCGAATCGCAATTAAAAACGGTGTTTACAAGCCGCAAACCTTGTTTGTTTCGCCCTGTGGCGCAGCGGACGCGGACCAAGGCTGTGTTGCTGCTTATCAATGTGACGAGTCGTCGTCGCTGTTCGTCGTCGGACAGGTGTATTTCATGTTCATTCGCCTGGTTCCTGCAGGGGGACGCGTAGGGGCCGAATACCCTCTCTCTCTCGATGGACGATTGCTCTTCTTCTGGAAACGACAGGCCCCGCGGGGGCTCCCTTTTTTGTCGGAAGATGATGAAAACCGATGGCGTTGATGGAAGACGACGACGGAAAGGACGCACAGGCCTCGAGGCTATGCATTGCGGAAAAAACGCAGCGAACACGCTGGCCGAGAGGTGAGTGGTGGGAGTGGTTTTGGGGCGGGAAAGTGTTTGCGTGTAAATTCGAAATGGCCAAATTTTTTACTTTTATCAATAATCACGTTTTTCTTTCACACTTTGCAAGTTTATTCAACACAGATTGAAACAACAAAACTAATCTTTATCAAACTCGAGTAATTGACACTCAAAAGATTGAGAACCACCACCGTAATTGTGTTGCAAAGAATTTTCCCACCAATGAACACTAACTTGTCGTCCATCAAATGGCTAAAAAACTAATTATTAAATGCATGCATTTAGCTAAAATTACCCACCTTTTCTAATTTCCAATAGTTTTCGTCAAATAATTTCTTCAACCTTTGTGCCACCTCAGAACTGTCAGTATTACTTTTCAGATTAATTTTTAACGAGAAGTTCTTCCTTTGCCCCTAAAGTCTTTTTTTTATAAAGATCCTTCAACCGAAAACCTTACTTTAACAAACTCTCGCAATGCTGACTCTTTGATGTCTAAAAATTGAACATCGACAGCTCGAAACTCAAGGTGAGTCAAATCTGGACACGGGTTTTCTATCAGAACATTCATCCAATCGTTATCCACGGGGAAACCGTTAAACACAACTGTTATCAAATGCTTGAACGTTGAAAAAATAAACTTCAAATTGATGCCATCGGAAAATAAGCATCTTCGTAGTTCAAGATAACCGACTTTTCCGACTTTTGCAGATATATTTTCAAGAAACTTTGGTGTTAGCTCACAAACTGCAAAACTAAAGTTGCAATTTACGTCTAAATGATCAAAAAGCTGCGCCATGTGGACAGACGTGATATCTCGAAGGCGCAAAATACCAGTACATCTGTAGAGTTGGGTACTTTTGACGTCGAGTTTACCATGCTTACTCATATGGATCTCGTTGTTTTTATAAAAAATAAACATTCGTCTGTCCTCAATAACTTTTTGTAGCGGCTGTAATCCGTCGAAATTAGGTGCAGCAACTTGGAGGTTATAAGCTTCGCATGGGGATACTAGTTCACGGAGCCGACGCCGGGAGCCATAATCGAGAGCGTTGAGAGGAAACGGCATCACACAAGGCTTTTGAAACGTTCGCCGGTTTCAAAATGAAGAATACAAGCAAAACAATGCTA
This sequence comes from Panagrellus sp. LJ2284, assembly GCA_024447225.1. Lineage (NCBI taxonomy): Eukaryota > Metazoa > Nematoda > Chromadorea > Rhabditida > Panagrolaimidae > Panagrellus > Panagrellus sp. LJ2284. Next base: position 2,149,646 of record JAMRYC010000009.1, read on the forward strand.
AGATAATGTATGATAGTGAGGTAGTGTCCTGCTTTTAAGCAGAAAAAGCAACTGCATTGGGTGATAAGGGACACCCTTTTTCTTAATACATACTTAGTTCCGTATGACCTTGTGATTGGAAAACAATCAATAAACATTATTTGTCCTTTTGATAAAGGCACCGAAACCGCTTATCTTCGCAGCACATAGTACCGGTATCCTCGAAATGATTCAATATAAACACGTCTTCCGATACGAATCTTAAAAAAAGTAGCTTTAAATGCAATTGGCCGCTATCACCTATAGGTGTACCCTTTCTTTTCTCCAAAAAGCTTTGTCAAACAATTCATCCAACATTTTTGACACATTGGGAGATCTTGTATTATGAATACAGCGTAAAATACAGTTCGATGGGGTTCTATAGAAATTTAAAAATATGCCTAACTGAAATTCACAGTTTTGTGCCTAAAACTTGAAGAAATTTGTAAAACTTTGTATACAATCAAAACATTTACTCTTATAAACTCTTGCAACGATGATTCCGTGATGTCCAAAATGGTAATATCAACGCTGCGAAACGTAATTGCAGTCATATTTGCGCACCTGTTAGAAATCAGGACATTTATCCAATTATCTTTTAACGGACAATTGTCAAGCCAAATAGAGTTCAATTGTTTAAAGATTGGAAAAATAAGTTCTGAAGTCTTCTCATAGATAAATCTGCATTCAGTGAACGACAATCGTTTAAGGTCGCTTCCTACTTTTGCAAATATGTCATTAAGAAACTTTGGGGTTAGCTCACAACTGCGAAAACTTAGGTTTGGGCAATTGACATCTAGGCGATCCAAAATCATCTGTGCATTGTGAGCAGAGGTGAATTTATCAATAGGCAAGTAATCAGTACATTTGTAGAAATCAGTACTATTGCCATCCATATTAGTGCCGTCTGGATAAGTTATACTGAACGCGTTTTTTCTATTTATATAAACTCGTATGTAGCTGATCAGATTAACTTTTTGTAGCGGCATCAATCCGTCGAAATAGGGTGCAGCAATTTGTAGACGGTAAGCTTCGCCAGGCGTTGCGAGCTCACGGAGTCGACGGCGACAAATGTAATCTAGGACGGGCAGGGGGAACGGCATTGCTAAATCTATCTAGAAACGTATTGAAAGTAACGGTTTTCTGACTACCAAACGTCAGCAAAGTTAAAACTGATAAAGACGTTTGATTGTGAGCTACTTGACATTTTAACAGCATAGAGTGGCTGCCTTTCGGAGTGATAAGAAGAGTTCACCTTTCTGTTTGTCACTTCAGCAACGTATGTAATCAATTTATTGTTCTCAACCATCAAAAAATAGCAATAAACACTGTTATGATTTACAAAGTTTTTATTTTTGCGGATATTCTAGTTATAAAAACAAAGTTTTTTTCTTTAAAGTATAATAACAGCTCTGTTCATGAAATTGGATGTTCATATCAAACGGTTCACTAATGACTAGATTAAAATATTGACTAACAATTTGTAGCAACTCTGGGATGGAATTATCTGGAAGAGCACAAACCAGCTTCATTTGAAATCCTGCTGTTCGGTTCTGCAATTGTTGATGTAATATATTTATAACTAAATATTGAACACAACTTACCTTAAAAAGTGCCGTAAAATTCAAACCTTTAACGGCGTCCATGCTGGCCACATAAATTGTAAGCTTTTGCAACTTTTTAATGCTCTGCGAATTGAAAATCGGCATCCACGAAGTTGGCACTACGTAAGCTAACTCTAATTCCATAATATCCGGAAAATTTTGAACCACCGTCGATAGACAGATTGAAGTAGGAACCGCCGGATCGTCATTCGATTCAATGATAAGGTGTTCCACGTTTCCTTGAGTTACAGAAGCCGCTTTCTGGATAAACGCAGGCGTCGGGTTGCTAATAATATGCAAAATTATTGGCTCTAATAAAACGAGTTCCATTGTCAAGTCTGTTTCTGTGAGCGATTCAAGTTGCAGATACAGGCATTGAAAGAGCTTATGGTTATCAAATGGCTCTGTTACACCGTCGAAATTAGTTGTGACGTCATAATCTTCCATACGATAGAACACTAAGAAATCCACGACTTTAACCGTTTGAAGCTTCGGAGGGCAAATGGCTGTGCAGCCAGCAGCAAATTGCAGGTTGTATCGTTCCAAGGAAGTCGCAAGTTTGGCGAGACGGTGGCGAAGACCATAAGGAAGCTTGGCAATAGGGTATGGCATGTTTGAATACAAAAAATACACGGACGATAAAAAAACAGATGGTGTGCACAATTAAAATACAGAGCGCAAAACAGAGTGAGTAGGTAAACCGATGACGAACAGCAACAAGCAAACCATAGGCTGCTTTAGCGCTTTTGCATTCGCGCAATCAATAAAGTAGGCGGGAAGGGGTGTTCATCTGTTGGCCGCTTCGGTAGGTCGCGAAGCATGTGGATATATATCTCCGAAGCAAGTTCGAGTTTCAGAGAAAGAAAGCTTAAACACGTAACGCCAAACGTTTATCCACACGAAACTTCAGTGTCGATCCACCTTACTGTTTGTCATTTGAGCAACATGTAAAAAACGAACAACATTTGCAATCTTAAAAAGCAGCATTAGACAATACTTAAATAAAAAAAAAGGCAGTGCCCCCTTCTATCATCTCACTGTTGTTTTTGTCCCAACACAGTGCTTCAATGTGAGTTGCATTTCCCAGATATCAAAAAGTCAATAATTGTTTCATCTTTGCAGCCCCCAAAAGAGAATCAGGTCTGTTTCCCACAAACAGAAGCGCCCGGACACGAGGTTGACATTTTCGTGGTATTCAATGGCACTGATATAATTAAAAGGTTTAGTTTTGACCCAGTTCTGTGAACAGTTTCGTGATGATGTGAAGTAATAAAGGTTAAACAGACAAAAAGATAGACTTTTACAACCTTTTCATAATTTTATGCAAAACAAATTTTCAAAAAACCGTCAATGACTGTTTAAAGATTGTTACGGGATCTGGTTAAAAGTTTCTACACCTTTCTAAATTCTAATGGCACCACCAAACACGTATGCGAATCCGCATGACCCCCAAAAGTGGATGCAAATTATCATCGATCACGAGAAGCTCGCCGATGACTTGATTATCGAAGTTCAGCAACGAGCAAAAAGTCAGTTTGGATTCTTCATACATCTTTTCTCTCCTCAAAAACAACGTTCCAGGCGGCTTTACCCCTAAAACGCTATCGAATGTCCACGAAAACTGCCTCAAGTTCTTGGAAGAAGTCACCCGTCTCGAGGCAATTCTCCAAGACCGCGTCCGCCTGAAGAGGCAGCTTTCTTCGAACAAACTCGAAGCCAAAATCATTTTGAACGACTTCAAAAAAGGCCTACGTAAGTTTAGCGATCACGTTTTTTTGACTTATGTCGGTTTTAAGACAACATAGAATCGGTTAAAAAGAAGGCCTTGGAAGCGGTTGGCATCGTCGAAGTCGCCGTGAAGGAAGCCAAGGACATGGAGGCTTCTAAAAGGGCCAAAGAGGACGAGATCGAAACGCTGAAGATGAACTTGGACGCAATGAAGGCCGTTCGAGCCATGCGTGAACGTCATCTCCGACGGCAAATGTATATGGCCGGGTGTATGGAACGGGAGAAGGTAACATGCTTATTATTAACCGTGTCAGATTACAACTTTGACCTGTCCAGGAATACTGGCGCGAATCGTTGAGGAAGCTCGATGCCAAACTGACGAGGGTCCACGCCGAACGGGCGGAAATGCAAAAGAAGATTGAACATCTGCATGCCCAGAAGGCTTCCAAAGCAAAGAAATGAGGTTTCGGGGTTTTGATTGTCTTGAATTTTACATTTAGTAAAGTTTTGATTTGCAAATATGAAAACCAGTTTCAAACAAACACTGATAATACTTTATTTAAAACAACTCTAAAAATCAAATTAATCCCAACTGGAACAAGGCGTCCTTGGGCTATTTAAATATGACTTGGAAACAAGGTCCTTTTCGTCCATCGGCAAATAAAGATACTTGTTTGGATTTAGCCAACCTAGGGCGACGAAGTGCTCAGACGGATACTTTAACTTATTTTTTGGCAAAAACCTGTGACGAATGCGCCGAAACAGTTGTTTTTTCAATTGTTCAGAAAAATCATCGACTTTAAAATAAACACCAAAGGATTCGTCTTGTGCCTAAAAGAAAATGTAATTTACATATAAACGCAATGAAAACAAACTACCTTTATAAAATTGACAAGATTGTCAACTGTCCAATCACCGATTGATTCATTACACAAATTTACCCTCAAATACTTAAACTTTTGTCTTTGTGATCTTAAAATAGTAAAGTTTTGTTTTGCAAATATAAAAAATTATTTATGACGGTGTCGCTTTTAAGCAACTTTTATTAAACATAAATAATAACTTTGTAAACCGAAATCTACGTTGTTTGTGCTGTCTTGAAAACAGGGTACATTCCCTCCTTCGGCAAATAATAGTTGCAACCATAACCTGTCGAAACGCTGCAGTTAGACGGATACATTAGCTCATTGGGGTAGTAAAAGTGTTGACGCAAGCGCTGCTCCAGTTTGTTTTTTAATAACGTTTTGTTGTCAGGCGTCATGTGGAAACGGAGATGAAACTTATCGTGTTGGGCCTAAAAGAAACTAATTGTTTCTTTTGCGTGCAAAAAAACAACTCACCTTTACAAAACTAACAAGCTCATCAGTCGTCCAATCGCCGAGTGTTTCAAAACAAACATTTATATAAAGAAATTCTAGCTTTTGTTTTTGTGAATTTAAAATGTCGGTCATCCATGTCTTAGGAGCGGGGTTAAACAATATGACCCAATCAAGCCGGGGAAACTGTTCTAACACGAAAGGAATATCGAAGGGCTTTAAATTTTGTGTCGACAGAGTTAAAGATGTGACATTTGTTAATGAAATTTTCGACCGTAAAGCTCTGAAAAAGCTTTCTGAAAATTCACAGTATTCTTCTAACCTAAGATCTTCAACGCGAAGAACAAGTTGATCAAGCAAATCGTCCGTTTCATCTTTGAATTGAATGTTTTCAAGTGCAAGTATTGTACAGTATACTAAATCATCGGCCTGACCCGTGAACACAGGACTGTTATGCAAGCGACTGTCGGACACAAAAAGCTCATCGTTTTCGTAAAAAATATAAACAATGTCGTCTGCTTCACGAATCGGTTGCAGTTTTGGCGGACAAATGTCTTTGTTTCCAGCGGCTTCTTGAAGGCAATACCGTTCAGATGGAGTGGCGAGTTCGGCGAGACGGCAGCGGAGGCCATAAGCCAACTTGGTTATTGGGTATGGCATTTTTATAAAATTAAGATGACCAAATGTTGGAAAACGAATAGAACAATGAACACAAGTTTGTAAACGACCAACAAGCCACCAAGTTGAATGTAGCTAACAACTGCGCGCGTTTGGAAATGGTTAAGTTGTATGTACCTGATGGATGCGGGGACACACATCTATCATAAGCTGTTGCACTGGTAAGCAAATCAATGTTTGGCGTAACGCAAAAGCGGAAAAAGTTCGATGCTTAGAATGCAGACAGGGCAAAGAAATGATTGACCATTGTAAATAACGTATATATATGTTGCAAACAAATACTGATAACACTTTATTTAAACCAACTGCAAAAATCAAACTAAAGCAAATGGGAATAAGGCTTTGTTGGTCTATTTAGTTACGATTTGAAAACAGGGGTCATTCCGTCCTTTGGCAAATAAAGACATTGAACAGGACTTAGCCAACTTAGTGCAACGTAGTGCTCAGACGGATACTTTAGCGCATCTTTAGGATAAAACGTGTGAAGAATTCGCAGCAACAGTTCATTTCGCAATTGTTCTGATAAATTATAAACTTGAAAACAAACACCAAATGATTCGTGTTGTGCCTAAAAAGAATATATATTTCTTATAAATGCGACAAAAGCAACTTACCTTTATAAAATTGACAAGGTCGTCACTTGTCCAATTTTTTATTGATTCATCACAAATTTTTACCGTGATATGTTTTAATTTTCGTTTTTGTGATCTTAAGATGTCGGTCATCCATGTTTTACGAAGAACATCATTGAAATAGACACTTTCGAGCCGTGGAAAGTTTTCAAACACGTTGCAAAGATTAATAGGGGTTGCTGAATAACGTTGAATGTCTAATGTATTTACATCGACAAGACAAATTTTTTGCTTCAAACCATTAAAGAAGCCTGTTGAAAAGTCGCTGTATAAAGCAAATTTCAGTGTTTTAGGGCGAAAAACAATGTGACTAAGGACATCATCCGATAAATCGTCTAAAAGGGCGGTTGACAGTTTAAGAACTGTGCAGTAAACTAAATCGTCAACCTTGTCCGTGAAAACTGGTCTGTTAAATACATAGTAGTCCAACACAAAGGGTTTGCCGTTTTCGTTATGTATTTCAAGATTACAACTTTCACGAATGAGCTGCAGTTTCGGCGGGCAAATGTCTTTGTTGCCAGCGGCTTCTTGAAGGCAATACCGTTCAGCTGGAGTGACGAGTTCATTGAGACGACAGCGGAGGCCATAGGGCAGTTTTTCGAGCGGGTAGGGCATTTTTAATAAAGTTTTGACGATTAAATGTTACAAAATAAATAGAACAATAAATAAGAGTTTTGTAAGGGTTACCAATAGACCAACAACTCAAATCTGACCAACAATCGCGCGCATTCGATCTGATGTGACGGACATACATTCTCCGTGGGGTAATAAGACAAACAAACCAATGTCTGGTACAACACAAAAGTAAGATCTGACAAATATTGTTGCTTTCGCATAACCGCCTATTACTCACAATACCCACTTCAGCAAAAATTTTTATGGATCCATTTTTATTTAACACACATGAAACAAAAAGAAAAGTATATCGGCTTTACAATTTGGAAACCAAGTCCTCACAAACTTTGCATTTTTAAATACGCTTGTAAAGCAAACACTCAATAATAGGGATTAAATTCACCTTTGTCTTTCTGCAAGAAAAATTTATAGGACGTCCGATTGCAAATGATATTAACGAAGCGGTTTGATTTATGATAACCAACTGCGATTAAAGGACGCAACTTTTGGCGTAAATAGGACCCCCAATCTTGAAGTGACCGATTACTTTCAGGGCACTGGAGATTAATGGTGACTGTGAAGATTTCCGATTGGGCCTAAAAACAATTTAAAATAAACAAGAAAAAAACCGACAACTTTTACCTCCATTAAATTAATCAGTTCTCCAATGTTCATTTCTTCAAACGTTTCAATACACATGCGTAAGCGGATGTTACTTAACTTTGCGTTTTGTGATTTTAAAATGTCGGACATCCATGTCTTTGAAACGGTACCATCAAAGGCGAATGATTCAAGCCGAGGAAAATGTTTAAATAACTTGTAAAGATCAAGATAATGTGAAGCCAGTCTACTCACTGTTAGCGTAATTACTTTTGTAAACGAAATTTTTGACTGCAGAGCATCGAAAAAAGATGCTGGAAGATTGTCGTAATCGAAAAAATGGAGATATTCGGGTCGAAAGACAATTCGACTGATCACGTCATCCGTCAAATCCGCCATTCGGATGTTGTGGAGTGCAACCTGCGGACAAGAAACTAAATCGTTGACGTCATCAGTGTTACCATTATGATGAACCGAAAACCATGAGACCGCACAAAGTTTGCCGTCTTTGTAAAATAAGCGAATCCATTGTTTTGCATGAACTTTTTGAAGTTTTGGCGGACAAATGTCTTGGTTGCCAGCGGCTTCTTGAAGGCAGTACCGCTCAGCTGGAGTGACGAGTTCATTGAGACGACAGCGAAGGCCATAAGCGAGCTTGGCAATGGGGTACGGCATTTTTGGAGGGTTACGACAAATGTCGGAAAATGAATGAAACCATGAAAACAGACTAGTAAGAGGAACGAACAGACCCCTAGCTTGAATACGGTTAACCACTGCGCGCGCTCAGCCGTGGTATACCTGATGTGTAGCGTCCCCGGACAAGCAGTCACTGTAAGGTAATAAGACAACCGAATCAATAATAAATATAGGGTTATACTCATGCGATACTTTGTTCTGTATCGCATTTTTTGGCTTCTTTGCCGCCAATTACGACCTTGAGGTTGTGTATTAAAAACATTATTTAGTGCCAAAATTTTATTGACCACTTTCAACTGTGTTGCAAATATACAATGGCAATATTTTATATAAAACAAGCATAAACACTTTGTTAAATCAAGGAAAATAGAAGTATTGTTATTGTCGTAATTGCGATTTAAAAACGGGAAACATTCCGTCCTTCGGCAAAAATAAATATTCAACTTTTTTTAGCCAAATTACTGCAACGAAATGGTCTGATGGATACATTAAATCGCGTTTAGGATAAAACTTTTGACTCAAACGCTTCAAAAAGTCGTTGCCTAAGTTTTCTTGTTCTGGTGAAAAATTTAGTTTGAAGGCGACACTGAATGACTCTTGTTGTGTCTAAAAAAAATTATTATCCTTACATACATCCACCGAAAACAAATTACCTTCATAAACAAAATAAGATCGTCAATTGTCCAATCTCTGATTGATTCAGAGCAAAGATGAACTTTGATGAACCTCAATTTTTGCTTTGGTGATCTCAAAATGTCGGTCATCCATGTTTTTGGAAGAACACCGTCGAAATAGAATCTTTCGAGCCGGGGGAAGTTATCAAGCACGATGGAAAAATCAGAGGGGTTTGAAGAGTGTTTTGACACTTCTAAGACGTCCACATCGCTAAATGAAATCTTTGACTGTAATTGTTCTAACAAGTTCGTTGAAAGTCCAGAATAACCTTCCAATCTAAAATCTTGGGGACGAAGAACAAGGTGATCAAGCACGTCACCCGTTAAATCTTCCAATCGAATGTTTTCAAGTTTAATAAGAGTACATTTCACTAAATCGTCAGCCTGGTCTGTGAAAACAGCTTTGATGGGGTTAAAATAATTAAACACATTAAGTTTGCCGTTTTTGTGAGAAAAGGTAACACTGTTTTCACGAACTTTTTGAAGTTTTGATGGACAAATGGACAAATTGCCTGCGGCTTCTTGAAGACAATACCGTTCAGCTGGAGTGGCAAGTTCATCGAGACGACAACGAAGGCCATAGGCTAGCTTTGCTATGGGGTAGGGCATTTTTGAAAGACTTAGACTATCGATTGGTGGCAAACAAACAGAACAAATAACACAGGTTTGTGAATGCAATACACAAGACGCGAACTCGAATATCGCTAACAATTGCGCGCGCGTTCGTGCGAGGAGACCTGATGCGAAGCTTTCTTGAACACACTCACCGTGAGGTAATCAATAAGTCAATATTTATTAAGCAAGTAGAACAAAAGTTAAAGGCTGAATGAACCACGACAGCCGCAGGAAGCAATTTGATGCACAAGTGAAGTCACGGCAAATTTTATTTATTTTTTCGCAATGTTCGCAAAACATTTAAAAAACAAAACAATTCTTATTAGCGATCAGCGACCAAGGTGCCCCAATTTCTGGAAATACGGGCGAACAGGCGGCTTGTTTTTGGCAAATGCCTATCCTTGTTGGTGCATTTTATTCAAACACGCTTGGCAAGTAAAACCAAATGGGGTCTTCAACATTAAAATGTATATTAACGCGACGTTTTGACATCTGCCAAGTTTCAGTTATAGGCAAAAAAGGATACAGTTTTAGGTTCACAAAGGAGGTCCAACTGCGAAGTGACTCGTTACTTTGAGGTACTTCTAATTGGAAGTTAAGATTGAAGTTTTTCTTTTGGGCCTACAAATATAAATATTACGTAAAATCATAAAAATGCAAATAATTTAATTACCTTCACAAAATTAATCACCTCCTCCATCTTCAATTCTACAAAAAATTCAATTGTAATGTACGTGAAGATAAATTGAAGCTTTGTTTTTTGTGACTTTAAAATGTCAGACATCCATGTCTTTGAAAGGCTACCATTAAAGGTAAAATTTTGAAGCCGAGGACAATGTTCAAACAAGTTGCAAAAATCAAGCTGATTTGAAAGTCTTCTAGGCAATGCTAACGTTGTCACTTCTGTGAGTGGAATTTTAGAATGCAAAGTTTCAAAGAAGTTTGCTGGAATATTATTATATTGGTGCAAACGAATATAGTTCGGCCGAAGGACATAATAGGCAAGCCAATCATCTGTCAAGTCCTCTAATCGAATTTTTTCAAGTTCTACGAATGTACAAAACACTAAACTGTCGGGGGGTTTGTTATTTCTGTAAGTTAAGTATACGCGTTCCACCACACTGATGGTTTGTAGTTTTGGCGGACAAATGTTTTGGTTTCCAGCAGCAAGTTGAAGTTGATATCGATCAGCAGGAGCAGCGAGTTCACTAAGGCGGCACCGGAGGCCGTACGGAAGTTTGGCAATGGGGTAGGGCATTGTTGAAGATAAAAAGCGAACAAATGTTGTAAAAATTAGTAGACCGCTGAATATATGCTTGTAAGGAGAATAGGCAAGGTTCTAGCAACAGACAAGTCTCAGAATGCGGGCTTGTATTCGTGGTGGGTAGGCGGATAAGGTTTTCGGTTTGGCGCGCTTTTAAAAAGCCCGCGAAACGGGTACTCAGTTCCGCTGGGAACTCTTTACCCTCAACTGATGGAGGATCGTAGTAACAGTGATAAAAAAATACATGTTGTAGCGACGATAATCCCAATCGGGGACTTTCACATTGACGATACCGAGTTTAGAAAAGGCAGGCAATGGCGTAAAATGTCCACTTTCACTAAAGTCAAGTTCGGTCTTGGATCCCGGGTTGACTTTATCGTTGGCGGGTGCACCGAAGACGTGGACTGCGATTAAAGCCGGCGTTGCATCATCGGATGCGCCATCGCAAAAACAATAAAACAATATTTTTAAGCCTAAATGTACTTTAAACGCTTTAATTATCATAACGTTTTTTAAATTACAAAAAATGTAAAAACAGTACAAAGTTCAGTTTGAATCGTTTTATTAAAAAAATGCTTTTGGCTGATTTTGTAACAAATATTGTGATTTACCGTATTGTTTTTGGCTATGAAAATCTGGCAAAATTTGCATAAGCATGCTTCTACAAAAACGTTTCATTTGCCAAAATTCTCTAATTTCATGCGTTCTCTGGCCCCAATTCTGGACCAGTTTTACTCATGTCCATACGATGCTTTTTTCTATGTCTTATTTTCATCCTATTTGCCGCCAATCACGGTTTGGAACTTGTATTGGAGGATGAATACTTTGCTGCTGCTCAAGTTTGCACCTCCGAAGAGGTTCCGCTTATGTTTTCACCATTTTTTACACTCGTTGGAGATGATCTTATTCTCAAAACGACCGACACCACGCTTACCTTCAACATTGTTTTGGCATCAGATTTTACTGTAGAGTTTGTTTTTCCATTGCCAGAGCAACTTCTACCGCAGTGCGAACAAATATCCTCGTAAGTCAGGTTTGCCGTAAATGCTTTTGAAAATATACTTTTAGGCACAAACTAGAGCTGATTTCTAATGAGGGCAATGTGATCACGCTGGTTGCATTTAATCATTTTTACGATGCTGCGGAAAGGAAACACATGATTGAATACGATGGCTTGAGGTAAGGGTTTACGATCATTATCATTTACCGTTGTTTTTATTTTTTTTAGTAAACCCAAACCGGTAAAAAATAGGTTCAAGTGCATTATCAAAACAGGTACACGTTTTGTCGTTTGCAAAGATCCAAACGTTTTTACTTACCGATTCGATTTTACTGGGGATTTTGTTCGACATGAGGAAGGCAAGAGTAAGCCGCAAGTATTGTTGAAGCATTCTTCGACAGTTTGCCCCTTGCCTATAAAATTTCCAAGCGCAAGGCTTGTTGATAGGTGGAATACGATGCAATCGTAAGTTTTTAAATGCCTAATTAGACCATTGTGTGTTGCGGTTTAGTAAACCACCTCCCCCGCCACCGACGACGACAACTACGACAACTTCAACAATGAAAACTGTCCCCACAACTGAAACTACAACCTCAACGACCGAAGAAACCACCACAGAAGTCGCTTCAGAAGTCAAAACGGCTTCATCTACCAACAACATCGTCATCATCATTTTCAGTGTCATTGGAGTTATACTTTTATGGATGGCCGCCGGCGTCGCTGTGTACTTCATCTATAAGCGCTGTAAAAAGGAAAAGCATTCCGCACCCCAGCTTTCGACTTCGCAGTCCATGCCGGTTTCACTGTTGAAAATGCCAGTCCTTCAAAACGTCGAGCCGGCGCTCACGACGCCTGAAATGGTAATGGACCCGAAACAGGAGGACAAAACGCAATCCTTGTCAAAGCATTCAACAACCCAAGAAACTGGAATCGACCCTGCAATTAAAACTGAAGTCGTACAATCGAGCGCGCCCGTTCCCGCTGAGCCCACGCTGCCGTCGCCAGTTACGGTCGATCAAACGAAATCCCTCGCTCCAGTCGAGACAGCCACGCCAAAAGTTGAGAAGGAAGAATCGAAGCACGTTGATCTGCCACCGCTTGTCATCGAAAAGTCGGACAATTACACAAAGATCAAGAAAAGCGAGTTCGACCGCGGCCAGGAAGACAGTATGGCCTCCGAAGACGGATGCGGTAACAACATTCTGAAACTTGAACCTCTCGTTATGAACCCATTGGCAGTGACAGATGGGTTAGATTCGTATCCCGCGGATCACGTCGAGAAAATGGCGCTGCGGAAAGCGACCATCGCTGATAGGGCCGCGATGCATTTGCAGGCTGTGTAAGTGAACTACTTTTATATCTGAAAACTGAACTATTGAACAACGTCTTAGGATCGTTGCCAGCAATGCCCTCCTGAAAAAAGGTTTCAAGAACAACGGAAACACGCTAACAGGCTCCGACGCGTTGATGGATTGGCTCAAGTCTATGAACGGGTCGCCGTTCCTTCAATTCGTTGCCGAATGCGTCGAAGTGCGCCCCGACGTAAGCTCGCCCGAATTCAACGCCTCCAAGATTCAGTGGCGACGATACCTGAAGAAGATCGATCTGGTGGAAACTTTTCGACAGTCGTGTTGGCTCGGACAAACCCAAGAACGGCGAGAGTTCTTTTTGCTCGCGACTTTGTAAGCCTTTTTTGGTTTTAAACTGACTTTAATGTTCCGAAGTTTTTTTAAAAGATTTATTTTAGCTTCAAGTTAGAGCAACTCGCCCAGACATATAGCAGCGACGACTTGAAGATGTACCCTTTCCCAGTGCCGTATTTGCTCGAAATCCGTACAGAAGCTCCGCACTTTTTCAAAATTGATGATTCCCCGATCCAGAAAAAGAACAACACTTTGAATTAAACTGTTTAACATTTTTTTTTAATTATTGTAATTAAAAATCGATAAATTTATTGTAATTATCAATCGATATAGCTACAAATTTTGCATAAAAATTTTAGACAACAGTGTTGGCACCTAATTAAAACTTATTGGCACAATGCTTCGGTTTCCATTTTGGACGGTACTGTTATCAACGTGTCTTTATCAATGCTGCTCATTGGAAGTCACAAACCTTTATCCAAGTTTTGTTAATAACGGAACTCTGCATGATAAACTGTACGATACTACAGTAAGGTAACGGTTTTTTTTAAATGAATGATGTAGTCATGAAAGCATTTCAGCGAAGAAACTGTGATATTTTTGAACGAGTATCAAAATGTTCAAACGGAGACCTATTTACTTTGTGAGTTTAAAGTTAAACTGTAATTGAGAAATGTCCTTGTTTTTAGTTTTTGAATTTATAAACAACTCAACGTCAACCTGCAAGGCTTCCATGACGTTTTGTTTTTTCACGCGGAATCCGGCATTTCCTGCTCCAAGTTTGCTTTTCTGTTTGTTTAAACTGAACGTTGTTACGGAAGTTAGCTTTCAGATTGCGGAAAAAGCTTCACAGAGATCAAAGTCACATATGAAAACAGCCGATTCACCATGTCTGGTTGTAACCAGACACGTTTTATGACTGGTAATGGAAAGGACGCCAGAATTGGTGTTGATCACAGGGACCTTGGACAATCAAATTACTTGATTATGTATGTCGGTGATGAGGATTATTCGGAGCTGTGGTATTGCCAACGAATCGGTCTGGTTGATTATTTGGACAAACGCAATGCGCAGACTGTTGTCAAATTTTTGAAAGATCCGCAATGTGACATTTTTGATGTCAAATTCAACTCGGAATTGGTTAAAGTAAGGGGTATAAACTGGCTAATATAATATATTGGTAATTTTAGGACTACGGGACTCTAGTGAAAAGGCTAACGACAACCACAGAGCCACCAACAACCCCTGAAATGACCACTGGACCGCCACTGCCCTTGGAACCGTTGCCGATGGTTGTTTATCTTACTGTTGGGTGTTTTTGTGCGACGTGTATTATGTGAGTTTTGAGAAAAGTTAGTTTTACACTTTTTAAAAACTGCTCCTAGTGCTTCGATCATAATTTGCGGCATTTCTTCCATTCTCCGAAACCGTCGATACAGAAAGCAAGAAGAACTGTTCTTCACTGTCCTACGACGACATTACGCAGAGCAGAAGAAACTCAACGCATCAGCCGGAAAAGGCAAGACAGTTGGCATGCTGACCGAGGAAGCCTTCATGGCAAACGTCAAAAAAGTCATGGAAGAAGACAAAATCAAGGAAGAGATCTCCGCCGTGGGCGATGAAGCTGCAACGCCGGAAACATTCGTCAAGTTCATGTCGTTGGAGCCGTTGTATCGCCGAAGCCAAACTCGGGAACTCATCGAAAACTCGAGTGTTACCTGTGCCGATTCAGTGACAACAACGACGCAAACGCCATCGCGAAAGAAGCCAAAGGAAACGAAATCGAAAATGCGGACAGCGGACATGATCCAACCACCTTCGAGCGACAATGAATGGCTTCAGTTGTCGAATAAGTCGATGACTCCGTGGGTTTTACGATTTTGTATTGGCAGAAAACTGTGAACTCTTTCTTTAGTGACATTTTATCGAACGAAGCAGAAGAAAAAGACATCGACGAATACAATGCCTTATCCCAATCGACCTGGGAAGAGCGTGTTGGTGAATTGGACTCTCTGATGTAAGCTATTTTTCAAAAACTGTCATGTATGTATGTTTTTCAACTTCAGAAAGATCATCAAAGCCGACCTCAAAGCCCACGGCATCAAGTTAAACGCCTCGGCACAGACCACGCCCACTTCCGATGTCCAATCGTGGCTGCAATCGACGACTTCGCTCCATCGCTTCATCGCAGACTGCTCAGTTGTTTTGTCGCCCACGGTCTTCAAACTGCGCTACAAAGAGCAGATGAACTTTCTTGAAGAGCAGAAGCTGGCGGCATTGTATCGATCGGCGCTTTTGTCCGTCGAAAAACAGCACCGAATTGCGTTTTTGCAGATGGTTTTGTAAGTAAACTGCGTCACGCTTTCGATTCTGAAGAATGAAGTTCATCTTTTCAGCCACAAATTCGCCCTCCTGCAGAAAACAACAAAACAAGCACCCTCAACAATCAAAAGGAGCCACCCCTATCCATTGCTGGATCGCCTGAGGCATCACTTTCCGGAATACTTTGCCGTTTTTGCCAAGAGCAATGAAAAGTAACTTTTTCATTAATATTTTTATTAGTATTGGTTTGAGTTTAATTGAAGTTACATGAAAACTGTCGTCAATCCAAACGTTATCATCCCAAACACAATTCACAACCCACAAAACCCTCAAACCCAATCCTTTCCCTTGAAAGTTTCTGTCACATTGACTTTCTTCACAGTGTCGCCGTCGATGCAGTACACCACAATGGCAGTCCGTGCCGGTACAATTCGCTGTTTGTAGAAGCTTTGGACGCCACAGGTCTTGCAGAACATGTGCTTCGCCGTCTTCGTGTTGAACTCATACGTCGTAAGGTTGTCGGCGCCCTGAAGCAGCTCAAAGTCGTTTGAGTTTTCGACGGCATAGCACAAGTTGTTCTTTTTCGTGCAGATGGAACAATTACACGTCAAAGCATTCAGGACAGTCGGTCCACGGAAGCGCCATTTGACGGCGCCACAATGGCAAGAGCCGTAATGATCCACGATTTCAACGGGTTCGGCGGTTGTGGATGCCATAGCGTAATAATAATGACAGAAACAAGTAAACTGCAACGTAATGCGTGAGAGAAATGAAAGGGAAAGTCGACTAGGGGCACATTTTATATGTCCGCGAATCAATTTTCTAGTTTGTGTCGCAAAAGACCAAACTACAAAGGTCTGTAAAACTGCATGAAAACAGGGAATTTCGGAGAAAAGTGAATAAAAATTGTCATCAAAATAGGTAAGTCCAAGTTCATAAAAGAAAAAAAGTATCGCTCTCGGGTGGGCTCGAACCACCAACCTCCTGATTAACAGTCAGACGCGCTAGCCGATTGCGCCACGAAAGCACTGAAGGGAAGCGGTCAAAATGTGGTGTGGACACGGTTAGAAAAGAAGGGTCATAAACTGCTTTGCCTTGTAAACTGTATTCATTATGACCAGAAAGATTAAAACTGTATTTCTCTAATCAATAATTTTTAAATGCAACATTTATTATTACAAACCATATCCAAAATACCCGTAAAACATGCCCTGACTATACCTCAACTCAAAGAGTATCACTTTTCACCCGCTTAATTTTACGAAAACAAATACATGGCTATCAAGATCCCTATCAGCCTCCATGATGGCACTATTCTAGTCATGCATGATGGTTTTACACAATCAAAAGTAACTAGAGATGTTTCCAGCCTACTTTTTCGCAAGATTGCACTGGTTGTACTGACATGCGCCGAATGTGCGACGTCTAATTGGGTTTTGTAGGCCATATGAGCCACACATGGATCTCCCAAGATGTGATCGAATAAGCAAAAGGCTTTGAAATCGCCCACAGTACCGATTTTCTTGCATTGATCGGATGCTTGGTCGATAGTTGCTAATGGGTAATCAAGGGCAGTGCATTGATCGACATAGTTTGAAGGATCTGCGAGAATTGCCGGCAGTGGCAGACTGGTGTTTGTAGGGCAGCCGTTTTGGCAGAGGTGAGGATTTTCGGAAGAGAGCTTAAAATTTGAATGTTTTTGGATTTTAAACTGTTGTCTTTCATTGCTTCAATTTTAAGATGCAAAAAAGGCAAAAAAAACCTACCCGATGCAACTGCAACGGCATCCTAACCGTAACCCCAATAAACTTCCCAGCCTTTCGAAAATAGACCGTACTATTGAGGTAGTGTAAATGAATATCGACATGATTCTCGGAATGTACTGTAATACCGACTTTGGTGTCATTATCCGTGCCATCTGTGAAGCTTATTGGTAAACTGATGGTCTCCCGAGTTACTTCATAGTAGCGTTGACCTTCTATGCATCCATCGAGGTTTTTTACGAGTAGGACTATCTAAAATTTTGAAAACTGTTACCTTTGAATTTGTTGCAAATTCTTTAAACCCCCATTTATCAAACTTTTGCGGTCAATCTAAGCCCCCTCCCGATAAATTTCATCCAACAGACGCAGTGGCGGCGACATCGAAGCTCTCCCAGACACACCGGCGGCGACGCTCTCGCCTCTGCGCTCGAGAATGCTGATTGTGGGGCAAAAAACGCGGAAACTGCGCGAAACAAATTGAATGACGTCGAAAAAGTTAATTTTTGCGTTGATCTCGGGAACCCGCGTTCCTCGTAGTCTCGCAGCAGGTTGGAAGCAAAATTTGCAGTTGCAGTTGAAATGAAAATCGCATTTCGGTGTCATAAAAAAACTGGCGACACCAAAGTCCGCAAAAATAGTTATTTCTTTTGCATTACAGTAACCCCGATGTCATGGAAGACCAGTTTTTTGCCCTGCTACCGTAAGCCTGCCATAAAGTAACTGCATAACCTTGAGATTTATCGCTGCATCTGCTCGAAAACGCATAAAATCTCAACCCGGAAATTGGCTCCCAGGCACCGGCTTACTGTAATGCACTTTTTTCAATCGAAACTGCAACGAACCTTTGTAACAGCAGGCATTTGGAGCCCCCTTTCAATGGTTACCATGGCCGTCGTGACTTGAATGATGAAAAACGGATTCTCAACCAGGGTATTGGCACCAATCTTCGTGCATGTTTCGAATTGACCGCCAAAAGTCCTCAAATGCTCGAATCCAAAGAACGAACAAACCCGGATCTGATGACCAGCCCGATGGTCCGGCCATGATGGACAGCTAAAAATAAAGCAAAAGTCAAAATAAACTGCTTAAAGACGTCGACCAATCAATACTGTCAAGCTTCTCTTCCCGGATGAGCCCCCTTATCACATCGGCCTCGGACCCGCCACACTGTTTGCTTAAAGCTGTGGCGCGTATTGTCAGACCGAAGTAGTTGAAAATTGATTTTTTAACGTCATACCTTGCACAGTCTGACTAATACTTTTGGAAGAGGGGGTGAAGAAAAAAAGGAAGATTGCTGACTGTTCGTCTTTGTCTTTGTGGTTGGTGCAAGTGCAATAAAAAGTGCGCGAATCTTCATCACAAGTACTTAATTTGAAACGGGATGAGATAATTTATGGGATCTTTTGGAAGTGGGAAAGATCGGTGCTCTTTTGGGGGGACAAATGGCTAGATGGATGTTAAACTGGATCAAAACGTTGGACATAATCGGTGGATTGGAAAAGTTAGGTGTGGTTTATGATAAGGAAAAGCCCAGAATGATGTTCGAATAGCTGCTTACACGGCAAAAAACGCTTATCGGGATGGAATGCGTGTATTGTAGTTTTGGTGTGGTAAAAAAAACTGCCCAGATTTTCTGTGCGCATAACGAATTGAACAAAAAAAACTCACGTAGAACGTCGATGATACGGCGAAATCTTATATTTAGCACAATTATTAGTCTCATTTTCACGGCTAAATCCAGTCAGCTGCGATTTTACATTGATATTTGTCGGACAGTGTCGGACAAGGCGTTTCACGCATTCCAGCATTTCGACAACTAACTAAATTAACACGCTTTTTAATTGGGTTAGAACACTTTTAATGCGATTTTAAGGCAAAATAGGTCTAATACAAGTCAGAAATTCGACAAACCTGACAGTAAGCATAACTATCCCCCGGTATCAATCCATTTTTCATTGCTTTGGTATATTCCCGACTACAGTAATCAATTGGACAATGTGGAGCTTTCGTAGTGCCACGGCCATAGTAGCTACGAGCCTCGGCGAAGTGAATCCAAAGAGCGAGGGCCATGCCGAGGCGGAGGTGAGGCAAACAGACGGCCCAAAATCTCATGGATGGCAGCGAGGTATCGGTGGGGGCTGCGCATTCACTTTATGACCATAGTCAGAAGAGATTGTGATTAGCAAAATAAACTGCACACAAGATATGACATGGAAAATAGTTCAAAAAATACAGTATTAGGTGTCAATGGCAAGTTTTGTAGGGTCTAAAACTGTCACTGTTTACAATCGAACTCAAGAATCAAAGCCACTTCTTAAAACCTATATTCGTACTGATTTCAATGTACAGCCCCAGGGGCAAGTCGGAAAGGTATGGGGCGAGCGGTAAAAAGACACAAATGAGCCCCCTGGGTGCATGGAGAAAAAACACCGGAGAGGAACGAAAAGGGCGGAGGCCCAGCCGCCAGTCGTCGGGTATTCTCGGGCGGGTACTACGGAGACGCAAAGGCGAACGTGAACCGCAATACGGACGACAACGACATTCGACGATAGCGGGTTAACGTCGTGGGGGCTACCCCCGGGGTGCTTGATCACAGGAAGATGCAGACTACGACCCAGAGGGGTTGCGAACCGCGATGCAAAGGTGGACTGGACACACTTAATGAGAAGGAGGACTATTTTGTGTTTAATTAACCGTCTTTTTCTTGAAATCCGATCTATTGGATGGGGTTGTCGGCAAAAAGGTGGGGGTGGGAGAGGTCAGAAGTGTGGGGGTGTGGCGGAGGGAAAGTACCAGAACAGTATTTGGTCGGTTTTGACAGTTTTGGGTTCTGGTACAAAATCAAAAACTTTAGAAACAATCATATAATCATACAAAACTGTAGTATAATCCTATGTTGACACTTCTAAGCACTTAACCGTAAAAGAAAAACATTAAATAAAAAAATTCCAAAAGTATCAGAACAACGTTTGGTCGATTTTGGCAGTTTTTGGTTCTGGTACAAAAACGTAATTTTCAGAACAACCGTTACAACCATAATAAACTGCTTGTTTCGTACAGTTCTATACTTCTAAGAACTCTCTACTGAATGTAAAGCCTCTAAAACACAATATTTTAAACTGAGCTGTTGATTACATGCCGCTTTAATAGAAAATCCTCCAAGCGATAACACAGTATTTTGTATCGAAAAACTGCCACGACTTCTACGTTGTTGATTGACACCCTCTACAAACTTGTCTAAAAAACCCACAGTTTCTTATTAAAAGTACCCAGTCTTTCATGACAGCTTCAACATCGCCCAGTTATCAATACCAGATTGACTGTTCGATTGACAGCTGTCCGTCAAAACTGTTTTCAACCACTCCAAAAATAGGTAATTATCAGAAGCAACGATTCTGCCATGAAATAATTGAAAAGACATTTTGTTTTCGTACACTTTCCATTTTCTGACATTTCGATTCAATGGCAAAAACCTGGTTGTACGACGTCGAGGCAAACTCCGACTTCCTGGCGCCACCAGCGACGATGGTTCCACGACAATGGCTACCGTAACCCGAGGGGGCAGTTTCATTGTCGCAGTGACTGCCCCTAACAAGTTAAAAAAAGGGCTGGAGGGGAGCCATTAGAATCACGGAGGACAAAGGCTGCCTGTGGCAACATGGCTGCGCGAGGAGGGCGGTTTCGTGTTTCAAAAAACGCCTACCATCCACCCAGATCAAAATATGATGGATACAAGTGCTCAAAAAACGTAAAACGCTGTTTTTGACGGCAGTGCCGAAGCAATTAAAGGCAGCGGTAGATGTGCCAGGCATATAACCCACCTGACAGACGGAAGGAAGAGGGCATTCATCATAATGGCACTTTGTCCGGGAAAGGGGGCGGCGGGCTTCAAAGGGCAGGGTGCCTTCCGATTCGATAGATATGCCGATGGCAGTCAGTCGAGTGTGACGACGACGTTTCATACATGCTCATCTCTTTCATTGGGTCGTTTTTGAGTAATCGCGTAGATTTGGGTGTAAATGACAAACGACGGAAGGAAGGAGGTGACACTGTCGGCGAGTTTTTTGATGAACAAGTGTTTTTTGGGTTGGTTGAGTGGGGTGAATAAGTGCGTGGGTGGGGGGAGGGGGAGGAAAACTGCGCTCTGTAAGATATTTCATGTTTTAAAGGGCTTCATTGATAGCAAAAATGTCATATTAAACCATATTTCATTCTCGATATTATTTTTTACTATAGTTTGTGTTTAAAAAACTGTCCGAATATGTTGATTTCAAAGCTTCATTCATCCCCAAACAGCATGTTTAGCAACATTATTCAACTTCATCACGATATCAGAAAACGAAGGCCGTGCCAATCTGTCTCTATTGGCACACCGTAATCCAATCTCCAACACCGCCTCAAATTCGGCATCTGTGTATTCTAAAACTGGTTTTTATACCCCCGCCTGTAAAACTCCCCACAAACCTCTCGGTTCCATCTTCTTATCCGCCAGCGCCTCCAGAATCGTCGTCCCATCCTTGGCCGTGGCATGGACCAGCTTCCGGACATAATCCACCAAAGCATGCGGTTCCCGACTATCTGAATACGCTCTCAACCCAGAGAATATCTCCAACATCATGATTCCAAAACTGTACACATCTAATTTTGTTGTCAAAATCTTTGACGAAATGAATTCGGGCGGCAAGTAAGCCAGAGTGCCCTTTATGTGGGACGCGATCAATGGGCTCTTTTCATCGATGCCAAATTCTTGTTGACCATCGCGACAGAGGCCGAAATCGCCTAATTTTGGTTCCATGTGTTTGTCCAGGAGGATGTTGGCGGATTTAACATCGCCATGGATAAGTGGGGCCGTGTTTATGGAATGGAGGAAGTGCAAACCGCACGAAACGCCTTGAGCGATCCGGAAACGGGTCAGCCAGGTTAGGGGTGGGGTTGATTTCTGGAATTTAGGGGTTTAAACTGTCGGTTTCCAAAATATTAGGTGAATGCAAAAGTTCGTGCGCCGATTTGGAAAATTGTCAATCTTCCAAAATTTTTTTGGGCTGTCCAATTATTACTGCTCGTGTACTAAAGGTGTTAGTAATAGCTTATCTCGTGATCCTCAACAATTCAGCGCTGGCCATCCAGAGGGAAACGAATGGCGATGCTGGAAATAAGATGACCAAATTTTTGGGGTGTAGATTTCGCCAGAGCATTTTTTCTTGTTAAAGCAAGCCGGAGGTCAGGTCTGTTGACAGTTTACAGCAGCAAGGGTTTAGGTACCGTCGGAGCCCAAACGCATCCCTCTGACTTCAGTTCTTCAGAAATGGCGACTTCATTTCTGAAGAGTTGGCATCCGAGCGATCAGGACCACCCACGACGACCCGCTCCTACTTTCAGCAATTTTACCAATTTCGTAGCATTAATAAGCCCCCTTCAAATACAGTTTCAAGTACAAGTTGGCTATGACCAACTCAATGTATTCCAGAAGTTTCCAGAATCTGCCGCGTTCCAAAGCCAGCGACCTGGGCGGTCCACGACTAATCGTTATGTTTTGGAAGCCGACGGTTACGCGCATCGCTGAATTCAGTAGCCCCGTAATGTAATGAAGGCTAGCACCCTTTTGGAGAACTTTTACTCAAAAACAGACCTTTTAACAATTTCTAGCGAAAATACGGAACTGACAGAAACGACCCGTTTCACACTACCCTGTAGTGTGCGTTCGATTTCTTTCGTATGGAGGTTCGCGCAGCCCCAGTTTTTTGTAAATTAAATGTTTAAAAGATGTTCTACAACATACTTTGAACCCGACTGTAACTGCTTAAAATTAACAGATTTACGGTCCGGACAAAATCGGCGCACGAACTTATGCATTCACCTAATATTTTCAAAATGGCAGTCAAAAATACTAAAAATTCCACGCACCCGACACAGCAATCGATCCTCCAGAGACCCATTAGCCATAAATTGGTAAATCAAACATGGCTCTGGTCCATCTAGACTGTATCCATACAATGATAGAATGTTATCATGTCTGAACTTGGCCAATGTTCGTAATTCTTGCAAACTTTGACGAAGACGCTCTTTTTCGTGCTACAACTTCACAGTTCCAGTATCCTACAGTAACTTTCAAAGATCCCCCTCAACTCACAGCCGATCCAGCATCCTTTTTCGCCTGAATCCGCTTGACAGCCACCATCATGTGCTTCCATTCACCCTTGTAAACGACGCCATAGCCGCCTTTTCCGAGGATAAATTTGTCGGAGAAGTTGTCCGTCGCCACGAGGACCTCCTCATAACGGACTGAAAGGGTGTTCTGAAGCCCTGTGGATACACTCGATGATTGGGAGGAGGATTCTCTAAACTTTCAATGTCAAATAATTTCAAAAAACTGATGGTAATTGTCATCGTACGAGTCAACAGCAGCAAGACTAGCCCAACTTGTATCCGACTTCTTCGAATAAACAGAATTCACAGACGGCGGTTGGGTATGGTGTTCTGTGGGTTGCCGATGAATGCTATTAGATTCGGATAAAGTGCTTCGAGGGACATCGGGCAGGGTTAGACAGTCTGTTTCAAGGCGGTGGAGAGGGGTTGAGACTAGAATTGTTGGTTTTGCAAAACTGGCCAAACAACATAAGAATGTTATATATCAAAACTGCTTCTAAGGTGTTTTTCTTATGACAATGACTAGTTCTATCATAATTAGCCAAGAAAAGCCGACTAGCGGTGTAAAATATATATAAAACTGTAACTTGTCGACTGGTTATGAAACGCACCATATTTCCTTATTATTTGCATGCAAATAACCATCTTCAACCTCGCAAACACTTTATACAAATCAGAGATAGTGTAGCCTTTGCTGCCCCAAATACGGAGCAACGATGCCATCGGGGATGTGTCACGTGAGCGTCGACAAGCATCGATATCAATGTCAGCAATGCCCGGCATTGCCAGCGCTATAAAATCGAGTTTTAATCTTGAAAACTGCTGAATGTTGTAGCTTAAGCTTACCGACATCTTGCCAAGTTCCTCCACTATCCAAAATACCGGACAAATCATAAATTTCCTTCGCAGGAAGCTCAAAAATATATGTGAATGATGCTTTAGTCATTTTTGACACTATTTGGCTATTTTTGGATTCAAAACTGTACGATTTTCTTTCAAAATAAATAGGGCTTCCTCTTGAAAAGGACGAGGGACCTTTTGAATTAATAAAAATCGTTTACAAAGAGCATTCAGCGGAGAAATATATATTAACTGTGTGGCTGCTGGTGACGGCTGCAAATAGGAAAAAGTTCGAAGAAAGGAGGACAGTTGTTGGGTGCAGCTTGCACGCACATGTTTCGACAAAACGCTCGAGGCGATTAAAAAGTGTGAAAAAAACCGGAATTGACACCCTTTCTTGTTTGTTCTTCCACGTTTTTCTTCTTCCTTTACGAAGTACAATGTTAATAAATTGGATTATGCTTATTTGGACGACAATCTTACGTAAAATTTGACTATTATTTTGGTTTTTCTCATAAAGACCATCTGTTGCATCGCCGCTGGCTATTCCCCTCATTGCCCCCATTTTTCACACCCGGCCCTTCCTTCCCGATGTTACAATGTTTATAAACAGTGGCCCCGAGGTCGGGTGGCTTGCCCGATTGGGCGTCTGGTCGTGTTTCGTATCGATTTCCGCGCCGACTGGGCAATTGTTTTCTTCCGACTTTCGATTTGATTGTCTATTATATATATCTCGCCCATTTCAGCAATCCAGCCGTTGCCCCGTGATTCTGGCGACGGCGGGAGCCCCAGGCTTGAGTAACTCTATTGTCAAATGACTCGGATACGCTTTTCACCGAAGTCGGCCATCATCTGTTTGATCATTACGGGTGTTGTGCTGTTGTTCCTCCAAAACTCGAGAACTGTCTACATTCACGACACATACGAAGAAGTTACCTATGGTTTGCATGTGCCAAAGCTGAAAAAGGCTGATAGCAATGGAATCACGAGTACGGGACGACTACCAGGAGACGAAGGGGTGCCGATCGTCGAAACTACGGAAAAGCAGGCTTCAAGTTCTGAAAAAAGTGTTTTTTTAACAACCGCAAATCCGCCAAAGATAACCATCTTGAACAGTGATCCACGTAAGCCGAGTGTGAAGTCTGATTTGAACGCGAAAAGTGATGGCGCTAAGGTGAGTTTTTTGTTTTTGACGATTTTTATATATAAAAGTTATTTTTATATATATTTTTCAGACCTGTAACATCCCAAAGCTCCCAGTCAACTCTCCCGAGATTGAAGCCTCCTACAAGAAGCCTATTGACTTTGGTTGTGAGAAATACGCAGAAAATTGGCTCTATCTTGACGGTGAAAAGACGGTTCAATACACTGAATTCGCAAAAACGTAATTTTTATATATATTTTTCCACAAATTACTGTAAAAACCCTTTCCAGAAGTCTCAACACATCTTCCATCCTCTGCCAAGCAAAATACTTCACCCGCTCCACCGATTCCACCGTTTCATGGACCCCCATCCCGGAAGTTATCATCGGCAAGACGCAGTTCAATCAAGGCGATTTTGTCAACGTCAGATGTACCGCCGAAAAGGCCAAGAAGTGGAAGTACTTGTTCATGACCATGGTACCGATCCAGAGCGTCATCGAAAAGGCAAAAACTGCGAAAAAGCCTGAAAGATGGTCGGGACTGTCAGTGTATTGGTTCTCCTTTGATTCCATGTCTCACCAGGCCTTCCGGCGAATGCTGCCAAAAAGTGTGGCCTATTTGGAAGATGTCATGGGTACGGTGGTCCTGAATGGGTACAACATTGTCGGCGACGGCACACCTCAGGCTTTTATTCCCATTTTGACGGGTAAAACCGAGCTCGAATTGCCATTGACCCGGAAACGGTACCCCGATGCCCAGTATGTCGATGTTTATCCGTTTATTTGGAAGAATTTCTCTGAAGCTGGGTATGCTACGATGTATGGTGAAGATGCGGCTGCTATTGGGACCTTTACGTATCGGTTGGTTTTCGTTTTTTGCTTAAATTTGATGTTTTTCATACTGTAGCTTGGTTACGGTAGATCTGAAAACCCGCCTATTATCAAAATTTCAGTCTCAAAGGCTTCAAAGACCAGCCAACCGACCACTACCCTCGAACCTTCTTCCTGCTCAGCGAAAAGTTCTTCCCGTCCAGGCACTGTTTCGGCAATCAGAAGCAATTCGACGTCTGGGTCAAATACGGCACCGATTTCATGAAGCAGTACCCGCCCGATGTCCCGAAATTCAGCGTTCTTCACCATTCCGACTTGTCCCATGACTTCGCGACGCAGGTTTCCACCGCGGATGAAGCCCTTCTGACCCATTTGAAGGACCTCTACGAAGGCGGTTTCTTCGATAATGCCGTTGTTTTCGTCGGCGCCGATCATGGCCACCGTTTTACTGCCATTCGGGCGACCCAGCAGGGCCAATTGGAAGAACGATTGCCTTTTATGGGTATTTTTGTGCCAAAGGCGTTCCGGGAAAGCGAAAAGGGTAAGACGGTCTACGAGAACCTGAAGGCAAACAAGGACAGATTGACCAGTCCATTCGACATTCACGCGACATTGGAGGACATACTCAGCCTTCCCGAAGACCTGACGACCCCTCAAGATGCAGCTAATTCCCGTTCATTGTCGCTATTTCGACCAATTCCGGCAGATCGAAGCTGCCCACAGGCCGATATCGAGCCACATTGGTGCACGTGCCTGAGTTGGCAAGCTGCCAGTGCTGCTGATAGCGCCTTATTGGCACAGTCAGTCGTCCAAACCATCAACGCCTACACAGAGGAATCCCGAGATCTCTGTTCTCCATTAAGATTAGACACGATCGTCGAAGCGAAACGACTCATTCCCGACGAAAAGGTCCTCAAATACGGCGGCGTGAAAGACGCCGATGGCTTCGTGCCCGATTTCAAGGGCAAAGCGACGGCTCACGCGGCTACGTACATGTTGACTTTTACGACACTGCCAGGAAATGCCAGATATGAGGTCTGTTTTGACCTACATTTTCACTTTTTTAGCTAAAAATTCGACAATTTCCAGGCAACAGTCCTCTACGACTCGAAAAAGAATGAACTCGTCATCGACATGCTTGCCATCTCCCACGTCAACAAGTACGGCGACGCTCCTCACTGTATCATTGACAAAAACTACTTCCTCGCCTCATATTGCGTGTGCTATGATAAGGTTACGGCCAACTAATTACGGTACTTTCTACTCAAATTTAAATTCATTTTGGTGCTTTTGAGATCGCATTTAACGGTGTCCCAGACAATACGTTAAGCAATGAAACTTGTAAATATTAATGTTATTTGGTGCTTTTTTAAAATGATAAAGACTTAAATTTATGTCAAAACTGTATCGAATAGACTGTTAGCTTCAGATTTGCTATTTTACCACTTTTTTTGTGTTTAAGTTTTAGTTTTGATGTTCCAGATGGCCTTCGAGATCACCCGAATCGACAGAAACCTCATATTAGCCGCGTCAGAATCCACGGCTTCCGACAGAAGGTGCGAAACCTGTGGAAAGACCTTTGCCAATGCGGGTGCCAAGTGGATGCATGTCGTCAAATCCCACAAGCAGGTCGCATCCGACGTTGATGAAAGGATGTTCAACAAACACAAGATTGTCCATCGAAAAGCTAATTCCGTCAAATTTCAATGCCCAGATTGTCCAAAGTGCTTCAAATCGCAGAAGCTCGTCAAACAACACTTTCAAAAGGTCCATCAAGCGAGGAGTTTTGTTTGTCGTGGCTGTTCGAAGTCGTTTTCGCTTCAACGAGATCTTCGCTACCATGAAAGCAAGCAATGCAAAAAGATTGTCATTGATGAATCCGTTGCTGAGAAGGCCACCATGACGATGATGTCCTTCAGCACCCAGAAAAATGTCGAAACGCAGACGGAGATATACCCAGTGGCTGTGACCAATGCCGGAGCACAGGTCTACTCGGAGGAGGTAAAATCCACTTTTTGAAGAACTACAGTAATCTACAGTAACCCCCTTCCAGGTATATTACCCCCAACCCGCGCCTCCAACCTACAATCAGCACCAGAACAATCACGTCGTGATGCACCATCAACAAACGCAGGCCTTTTATCACCCCGTCGATGTGGCTACCTACACGGATCCACATGACTGGGTTCAGTGCGCGGAGACACAGACCCATCCGAGGACGTCGACGACGGGGACCATCACGCCGATGTGGGCAACGGATCCACGGAACGGATATGTCGTTGAAAATGGGACCCAAACTTGGTTCAATACGGCAGCCACGGAGGATGTTTCATACGGGAATGATCGGGTCATGATGACAGACAGCTACAGTATGACTGAGGATGCTAATTGGGGGTAGTGATTGGCGTTTTGATGGGTAGTTGGGTTGTTTTGCAATTTGGAACAGTTTTAAAAGTTGCTAACTTCACGTGGTAAAAGTTTTAACGAAATTTTAATGCAAAAAATGGAATTTTGAAACTAGTCATTTTTGTAAAATCAAAAAAGTTTTCTCAGATTGTCATTTACTCAATAACAATTAAAATCTGTCACAGTTATTTCAATTTTGTTACCGAAAATAAAGTTTTGTCAATGTCAGATGTCAACAAAAAACGCCTTTTCACACGTTCAATCAATAAAAAAGTCAACAGCTGAACCCACAAGTCAATCAGTTTTCTTATTTTTGACAGTTATTAGTTATCAACGCAGTTTCCGATCTAAAAATGTGACTAATGAACATGCTCAACAAAAAGTTAAAACGGTCATGCCCATTTTATCACTTTCCGGTGCAGCCTTACTTAGACCATTTCAATGTCGAACCATCAGTTTTTGAACGTTTGATTCCCTGGTACTGGTCCATCTTGCACAACAAACCAGGAACTAATGGCTTTGTAAACACTGATTTACAACACCTTTCATGCCGTTTATTGCCGGTTCCGCCTGATTGGATCGGCTTTGGTCTAGACGGCCATCTTTGCCGATGACTGGTGCCTGCCTTTAGTCATCTGGGTCGAAGGTTCTTTGTTTTTACCTATTATTTACTTATCAGATGCTGGCTTGAACGTCGCAACATCATTCCTCCGATCATAAAGCAAGGTATGATTACCCACTTTGCACAACATTGATTGCGTGGTGCTGCGCAAGTCTGGTTCATGGTTAACGACTTGGGGGTCTGTCGTATGTAGGCAGGGCAGGGCAGGGGCCCAGAGGGGGCAGATAGTCAGCTTTGGAGGGTTCATTCGGGCTGTGATTTATGAGATTGGTGTTCTTCGCAGGTTTTGATAGGCGCCCAGTGCCAATTCGAAATCTGCGAGTTGATTCGAGGGTTTACTTTTGTTGCGATTAACTACCACGGATGATCTAATCCTATTTGGGTTTGTAAACTTTGATTCGGAAATGCGATTTTGACGCGCGCGAAGTGCTTTGTGTTTGACTTTGATTTTTGTGTAATCGGGGATGTTTTTTATTCTTTGGCGGGGTTTCTGAATGAACTTTTTTTGAATTCTGTTCTTTAGGGTTATAAACGCGGTGAGGGCTGACATTTTTAACATTATTTCGCTTTGAAACTTCCTATTTCTAAGTTTTGCCCATTTCTGATGCCGAATCTGACCCCCTGCGATGAATAACATAACCCCCAGCACTTCAACAGTGCGCTTTTCCATCAGTGAGACCCCTCAGGAAGAAGTCGACAACCTCCATGGTCGACATAAGATATCCGCGCCCGCAGGCCCTCAGGGCATGGTCGGCGTTGAAATTCCGCCAGAATATGAAGAGGAAGAAGTTCCACGGCAGAGTGAGACTTTGACTAGATTTAGAAGTTTGCCAGTCATCGTTGAAGATCAGGTTGAATCTGAATACGAATCAATGCGAAGAAATGTAGGTTTTCCCTCAAAATTACCGTATTCTTTCCCGTTTTTTTGCCGCCAAACATCATTTTTATTGAAATTACCACTTTTACACTCTATTTTGCCACCATAAAACTTTGTTTTCTGGCCCCTTTATCACCTCAGACAATGATCCTATGACCATTGACGCACATCCCCACATTTAATACCCCCATAAAACCCCACCAATCCGCCTAACTGATCACCTTGAACCCACTCATTACTCCTTTTAATCACCCCAAACACTACGAAATCATCCCCTTTCCAGTCAAAACGCGTGAGCATCTTTTCCGATCGCAACTCCTTCGAAGTCCTGCCATCTGATCTGGACTATTTAACCCTCGATAAACCTCCGAATATCGATTACTATCGATTGACAATCCAAAATGCAAGACCTTCAATGCCTGAACTTATGCATGGCATTGCAAGTCGACGGAATGCAAGTGAAACTTCGAGGCACCCATCGACGGATTCTCGTGATCCAAAGTCTGGAAAAGACCTAGAAGCACATGTAGAGGAATATCTACCGGATAAAAGCAAAATTCCGGAGGCGAAAAAGTATCTCAGCTGGTTTAGCGGTGTCTATGTGGCTGCTTTTACGAATATTGTTGGCACTTTGCTGTATCAACGAATGGGCTATGTCGCAGGACAGGCTGGCATTAGTGAGTTTTTGGTTTTTTCAAGGGTCCCAATGATACAACGAGTCCTTGAATCATTGAATTCAACGAAATCGAGTGTTCTTATAAAAACATTTATTTAAAAGGTCGGCGGTGGCCCTTCTTGAAAACGAGTTTTTGATCAATGCACCGTGTAATTGGACGTGACAGTTCGAAGAACAAATAGACAAAAGTTTGTTGCATGTGTTTGGACAAAGACAGACATGCGTAAAATTGGTTGTCTTTGGTTTTGCAGAGAAAAAACTATCACAATGACTTCAAATTTGTACAAATTACAACATTACAAAAGGTTTTTCAGTCCAGGGAATCTTAATTGTACTATTCTCATCCCTGGTAATCAGCATCACAGCGCTATCGCTAACTGGCATCTGCAGCAATGGCGTCCAAAAACGAGGAGGCCTCTATTACGTCGTATCCCGAGCGCTGGGGCCACAGCTAGGTGGCAGCATTGGGGTCATTTTTTCTATAGCTAATGTCGGCATGGCCGCGCAATATATTATCGGTATAGCTGAGTTCTTGTCGGATTTGTTAAGGGAAGCTGGATTTGATTATATTACTTTTGATAGGGTTCATGATAATCGTGTTTTTTCTATTGGTAAGTTTTTTCTGCACTCTTATTTTCGATTACAATCGAATATTTGTGACTTTTTTTGGTATCAATTTTGTTTTAAAAGACCGAAATCGGCTTTTACAGTGTCTTTTTTTAGCAATCTGCACAATCCTAATGCTGATTGCCTTCGCCGGACCTGGTCTAGCCTCAAATTTAACCATGTTTTTCTTTTCAACCTACTTCGTATCATATTTCAATTGGATTATTGGCACTTTTATGCCAATTTCGACAAAACAGGCAATCCGCGGCCTTACTGGCTATTCTTGGAAGACGACAGAAGCCAATTTATGGTCAGCTTATCGTGGCAATGAAGATGTAACGACTGTATTTGCGGTGTTCTTCCCCGGATTTACAGGGATGTTAGCCTGTATGATGGGCGTTGACAACCTCAAAAACCCAGGACAAGACGTCTGGAAGGGCCTTTCAACGTGTATTTTGACGACGACTATTATGTACATTATCGGTGTAATCGTTGCCGGAGCAACTGTGATCCGCGATGCCAATGGCATGGATTTTCCGACCATTGATCCGAACACTACTTTCTGGGCGGAGCCTGACTGCGTGAAGGATTTTAGCTGTAAATATGGGTTGATGAACTATTATCAGGTCGGTTTGTGCGTACAAAAAAGACATTTAATCCAAACTTCTAAAAGTTGTTTGTTTTGATCCCCTTTTGTAACGAAAAAAGCATGCCTGGACAATCGCTCATCAATCAACGCAACATTTTGCATCTTCAAAAAAATGCAACTCTTTTTTAAAATAACAAAAACAATCCCCACCTGTAACCGTCGACAGCTGGGTCTTTCCTGGCAGGCTCTTTGAATTGGGCAGTTTCTTGAAAGGAACGACGTTAATAGAAATACTTTTTTTTACGTGGGCTCGTACTGCGCAGCGGACGGACCGGCTCAGGAGCACCAAGAGAGAGACCGAAAGAGTCCGAAAAGTGAGCCGCCGGTGCAGTCGCTGACTTGCTTGCTTTTATACAACCGGACAAACAGAGTGTCAGTTGTTGCGTGCGAGAGCCGGCGACGACAGAGAAGCGAGAGAAATCGTGTCTCGCTAGGGGAAATAGCTACTTTTTGCAATTCTTGGCGTTTCGATGGTTACTTTTTGTGTTTCAGATCGCTGACTTGCAATCGGCATGGCGGCCATTGCTCATTTTGGGCATGTTAGGTATGGAATTTCGAAAATTGGTAAAATTAGTGTTCAAAATCGGTTTTTTAAGGAATGACAATATCTTCCACAATGACAAATCTTGACCAAGGCCCTCTCACCTTCCAAGCCGCCTGTAAAGATGCTCTTTTTCCGTATATGAAGTACTTTGCCAAGGAATATGGGCCAAACAAAGAGCCACGACGAGCCTATGTATTCTTTGCCATTCTTACAATGGGATTGTGTCTCGTCGGTGATCTCAATGCTGTCAACGAGATTGTTACTAATCTTTTCATGGTTACCTATGCCTTGGTAAGCACTTTACGCCATCGAAAATTTCGAAAAACTGCCAAATTCCAGGTAAATTACGCCTGTTTCGACGCCTCTCTCGTCAAAACCCCTGGCTGGCGTCCAGCTTTCAAATACTACAATATGTACGTATCTCTAGCTGGTGCCATTCTCTGCGTCGTCATTATGTTTGTCATCTCCCTCGCTCACAGCATCTTCATCTGTGTCATCTTCGCTTTAACGCTGGCCTATTTCCATTACCACCACCCGGATGTCAATTGGGGCGACACTGGCCAGGCCCATACATACCGTAATGCGCTTCACAGTCTTCAGAAATTGACAAATACTGAAATTCATGTTAAAAATTACCGCCCTCAAATATTGTTAATGATCGGTAACCCTGCGAGTAGGGTGCCATTGCTCGATTTTGCTAACAACATTACGAAAGGCGACAGTTTACTGATAGCGGCTCACGTCCTTCACGTAAGTTTACTCCACCCTTAAGATATGATAAACTAAAATTTTGTAATTCAATATAAAAATTCCATTGCAGCACCCAGCCAATGAACACTTTCTGGCCATGAAAAGCCGCATGACGACGTGTCTCGAGCATTGGCTGAAAATGAATAAGCTCAAAGCATTCTACAGTAGTGTGGCTTCTGAAAGTTTACGCAGCGGGGCACTCAGTTTCCTGCAAACAGCTGGGATTGGTAGAATCAGGCCAAATTTGCTCTTAATCGGCTTCAAACGTGATTGGAAGACCTTGCCGAAAGACAAGCATTCTGAAATCGAGGAATACGTCGGAATTTTGCGTGACGCATTTGAAAGCAATTACGGTGTCGGGGTTTTGAGAAACTCCGACGATGGCTTCGATCACAGTGAAGAGTTACTCGATTTGAAAGAACACGATTTGGATGTCTTGAAAAGGGCAGATGTGTCGCATGATCCCGACGAGTCGAAACTGTTCAGAGCGCTGATGCAGGTTCGAAGGGATGGGGGTGATAAGTCGTTGGGGCCGTTGAAACGTGAGTTTGGAAGTGTAAAAAGTTAGACAGGATGGTAATTTTAATGCTTTAGAACACAAATTTTATTCCGATCGCTGGATGTTCACAGAAGCGCCGCCAAAAATCAAGAATCCGTTAAACTCGTCAATTCGACGGAAAGCTAGCAGTCTATTAACGCGGAGTTTCAACTCCCGAACCAGTTCAACAGCTAAAATCGTTCCAAAAAAAGCTTCACTAGCACCGACGAAGAGTAATGAGCCTGATAGGGCGGAGCTTTCGTTGGCAGATGATAATATGAATGAGGACAGGTTGATTTTGAGACTGATTGAAACGTTTTCGTATAAATTTAAAAACAATTTCTGAAAAAGACGTAACTTACCGTTGCCTTTTTCCAATAAAAGAAAGTTCCAAACTTTTTAACTATCTTTTTTAATATTTTGCTACCCATTAAAAGCGAACTACCGTAACCCTCACACTTCCAGAGAGCTAAAACTCCTCAACATCCAACACAACCTTGCCTTCGAGCTGAACCGTTTCCATCGCCCGCTCCGTCAAGCCAGAATCGACGTCTGGTGGCTCTACGATGACGGCGGTCTCACGCTTCTGATTCCCCACCTTCTTCGCCTCCCGAAATCTTATCTTGAAGGCGCAGATCTCCGAATCTTTACTTTAGCCAGTTCCCAGGCTATGGTGGAAGCCGATGAGGCCAACATGATTGCAATGTTGCAAAAGTTCCGAATTGCCTTTAAAAATGTCCAAGTTATCAGAGACATGTCGACCAAACCTATGAATGCCACGTAGGTTATCTTTTTTGATTGGCTTTTCAAAGAGTTGTGTTTCAGTATAACAAATTTCGAAAAGATGATAGCCCCCTGGAAAGCCAAACCGGGTGAACCCGCCCACGGCTTGATCACGGAGAACGATTTGCATGCCCAGCGTCAACGGACGATGCGCCAGCTCCGAACCCATGAGCTGCTTCGACTGCATTCAAAGAGCAGTCAGCTCATCGTAATGTGAGTTTTAATCTCGATACACCCACACAGTTAACAAATAAGCGTTTGTCACTTGATTTCAGAACCTTACCAATCCCGCGCGAAGGGATGAACGCCTGTTTATACATGGCATGGATCGACTTCACGACAGCCTCTCTTCCGCCCACACTGCTCATTCGTGGAAATCAGACGAGTGTGCTCAGCTTTTATGCATAAAACCGTGATAATTTGTTTTGCCTTATAAAGATTTGCGCTTTTCATTGTTGGGGTACTGTAGAGATACGGTAGCCGTTGCATGGTTTAGGGTTTTTCGTAAAAGCTATAGCATTCCAAACATCCAGAGACCTCCCAGAAAGTCAGTTTGGCTTTCTGAAAAGATATCAACTTCCCTAGCAACAAACGGCATGCAACAAACGAGCTACCGTAACCCTCAAGTGGGGTGCAAGTGTGCGGACAACCTTTTTCTTTCGTTTTTTGTGAGTCTTCGCGAAAAAGGACTCCCCAGAAAA
Organism: Panagrellus sp. LJ2284; assembly: GCA_024447225.1. Taxonomy (NCBI): domain Eukaryota; kingdom Metazoa; phylum Nematoda; class Chromadorea; order Rhabditida; family Panagrolaimidae; genus Panagrellus; species Panagrellus sp. LJ2284. The sequence goes on from JAMRYC010000009.1 coordinate 2,184,927, forward strand.
CTCGCGTGTGTAGATTGACCTGTGTCAATAAGCATCGACAACGATAAAGACCCCCCAGCTGCATGGGGTGTGGTATGTGATCGGCGTGAACGCAATGGGAGGATCAAAATGGGGTGCTAAGTCGATTTTAATGAGCAAATATGTAAATGGATACATTACCTTTGGGATTATTGTATCGTTAAATGCTAACATCAAGGTAAAATGAAACTTTCCCACCCTCTACAGTGTTCCTCCACTTTCAAAAGGTACATAGTTTGGGTCAACCCGAAAATTGGCCCTCGAGGCTCCGACCTCAATTTGCGTACGTGACAATCGCAAACGACACAAAGTACACGTACGTAGAATAGGTAGAGATGGTTACAGAAGAGCGGAAAAGAGCAAATTCGACAAAGTTTGACCAAATCGGATGGTCACAACATTTCGGAGTCGCTCGCAGCCAAAAGGTGCACTTGTATTCGCGCAGGCATAACTATGTTCCGCCGAGTTGAGCATACAGAAGATATATGACGATTTGCACGTAGGCAGAAATTTGAACTTTTGAAAATCTGGGCTCCCCCGAAGGACTGAAGACTGAATGAAGAAAATGGTAGTTATTTACAGATCATAGCGCACGGAACAAATAAAGACTCGCTTCTTCCAAAAGCGGGCCCCGTGTGCACCACGGTTAGCATGTCACCGAGTGACCGTCAAAGTGTGCGCGTGTCTTCGGCGCGGGCTTCAGGTCGCATCGTCGGGGCTAATGTTGTTGTTTCTCGACCAAACTAGAGACAGCTTTCGACCAATTCCAATTCGCAACGACCTGGCCGACGGCTGCGCTCAAAGCAAGTCAGTCACTTGCTTTCTGACTTCGTCCTCGTTTTCTGCTCTCGGAGTGATGCAAAGTCAACACCCGATGGCTGCTTCTTCCGTGGCACTCGATACCTGCATTATTGTTGTGTGAAATTTGGTCTTTTCCGTGTTTAAGTGTTGCTCTCGCGCGAGTAGCTGGAGTTTTTCAGTTTGATTTGATCGGTCAAATTGGCTGAATACTTCTAGCTGTCTAAACTACACACATAATATCCCCAATCTTGAAGCCAAATGGTTTCCTTTCCCAATTTTTGCAAACGATCAAGTGTTTTTACACTTTCGATACTTTTGATACTATTTTAAAACCCATCAAACAGTTTATTGTTTGCTCTCAACTCTAGTCCGGGGTTGTGTGTCACTGAGCTTACAGTTTCGATGATACGACCGTACTTTGGGCGGTTTGTGGTTTTTTCTTGGACGGATTTGCACGGATGAAAAAACAAAACGACCCCGGCAACGTGAAGGACATCGGACTTTCTCTCTCTACTTTGGACAACTGTTCAAACTACCTTTCATTGTGCGATGTCTTTTTGAAATTGCGCGATGGTAGAGCGTTTTTGACGAACTAAAGCAAATATGGTCTTTTAGGAAGGTTTTTTTTTGCGAAAATTGATACAGTTTTTTGGACTTTGTTTTGATTTATGACTTTTTAGGCAAAATTTTGTTAAAGTTATTAAATTTACGACTGTTAATGGCGTGGGGAACAACTGAAAATTCTTTTTTGTGTTATAATTTAAGCTCAAAATTGCTGGAACAGTTAAAATTTGAACTAAAACTTAAAATTTTAAAAGTCATTAGCCAAATCCAATTCCCCAAATTAGCCAACGAGGTCAAGTCAATGTAGTTTGCTCGCGCCCTCCTCCATCCGAGTACCGTGTCAACATGTTTACAGTCATTGTTTATTCCATCTACACCTTACAATGTAATCTGGTACGCTTTTTCGCTGCAGGGGGTCCTTTCCGTACCGTATTACACGGGCCCACCACCACCGACTTCGGCTACAAACCACCTCTTGCGCCCATGGCTCCGCCCATTTCTTGGATGGTCGATCCGGAGTGCACTACTATGTGAAGGGAAAAGAAACAAATATGTAATTTGCATCGTACTGACAGCCGGTTGTCATTTTTCTGCGACTTATTTCTTATTTCGGTGACGGTGTACTTCGACTACCTCATTGGTGCCGGGGGGACTGTAAGAGGTCTTCCTTCCTTATTTGGAAGTGTTTTTCCGGTGATAAATTCCTGCAAAGGGGGAGAGTTTTGGCTACTTGGTCATTTCCGGCACCACCTACCTCATTTTGATCAGTCATTTTGGGTGTTATTGTCGGCAAGCCTTGAGTTGTAGGCGGTCCGGAACTCCCACGGGCTCAATCCGCCTACTTGTTGATTCGAGGAAGACGTCTATACCTGGAAGTATTGTGTCCTTTGTCCTGTTCAAAACTGGCTAACCAGTGATAACAGTCCCCTTGGCTCGGTACCTGACTGCAACCGATTTGCAACAACGCCCAACCAGCTTCAAGTGGCTTATTTGAACTGTTTCCACGCACCCAGCTCAAAATTGGAACTTCGATCCATCCCGATCAACCCATATCTATGCATACTGTACTCATGGATATCAAGATCCAATGTGCCGTGTGCCAAGACAAGGTGGTTAGTCTTTTATCACTTTTGTCCAAATGACCACCCATGCTCTGCAGCCAGTCCAAATGTTGCCAAAAAGTGTTTCCCCATCAGCACAATGCCTAAATAACGTTTCAATTTTCAGGCAACCGGGCGTCATTACGGTGTATTTTCGTGAGTTTCATCTTAAGTTTCTTTTTTTGCATGCATGCATCGAATTTCTGCCCTTTCGGCCCGGCCGTTGCCATCACGTAAACAACGTGTTGATGGTTCCTTTTTTTCTTCTCCTTCGTCCGCGCTGAAAGACACTCCGAAGTCGGTGCCTCACTTCACTCTTCAACACAAGCGCATTGTAAAACCTTGCCATTAAATCAAGACAAGATCAGCACTGTCGGTCTTTCCGTCAGCCTTTTTCGTGAAATAACTTCAAAAACTTGTTGCGTCGTCTATAGCGAAATCGAGTGATAAGCGAATGTACTGTACGTTTTGCCAGCCAGCCCGTTGTTGTGCGTCAAGAGCAAAAATTTTGAACAGGGCAGAAAGAGCAAGGAAAAACGTGCAAATAGAATGATAAGGCGAGGGAAAAGCACAGATTTTGATGCAATGAGCAGACTTTCTGTAACCTCAAAGCTTAGAAACAGGACAAAAGTTCAAAATTACTAACAAAAATGGTATTTTAATCGATAAATTTCAGCTGCTTTGGCTGCAAATCGTTCTGGCGCCGATCGATATGGCATAATCGACGGTACAAATGCAAATTTGGAGGCAATTGTCCCATGCGCCGCATTTGTAGGAACATTTGCCGTGCTTGTCGGCTGCAACGATGCTACAATGTTGGCATGCTTCCGTGTGGTAAGTTTTTCCTTGAAAAGTGACCCTGAACAATGGCCACATTCGCGCCTTCCTTGAAAAAGTGCCAACAGTTGTTATACTGTGTTTCATTGCCGTGACAATGAAATGCTTGTTGGCCTTTTGGCAAGAGCGAAAGTCGTGCCAAAATAAGCAAGCTTTTGTTTGTATTTCTTCCCCCTTGCCAATGCCAGAAAAGTATGCTCATTTTTCAGCGGTGAAAGCGGAACGTCGAAGTTTGAATAAAAAATTGAGCAAACTAAACATAACAAGCACAAATAGCGTGAAAGAACGCTCACCGAGCATTGTTTCTGCCAAAACGGAAACATCATCCACCGATGTGAGCCCGGATGTGTTGACACCCGTTTATCCGAAGCAGTTTTTGACGGAGAGAGAGGGATGGTATTCGCTGATTAATGAAGGGTTGTTGAGGTTGGTTGGAAGGGTTAAGAGAGCGTTTTTGTGTCGATTTGGGATTAAGGTGGGGGCATCCGTCCCCGATTTTTACACTCCAAAATGTTTTAAGCCAAAAATGTTAGTGACCCTAGGTAGGGTCTGGATCCGGAGTTTTTTGATTTTTAGGCTACGGATTCTGGAGATATGGCTTCTGGAAGATTTTGGAGGGGGTTCCAGAACAGGCGTCCCAGGCACGATAGAGGTCTGATTTTTTGGTTACAGGGACATTTTGGGGCGGGGAGAACAGTGACGTGCTCAGAATTTTAAAAAAGTTGTAATAAGTATTGATTTTTTTCAAATAAAATGTTTGAGGCCGATTTTCGACCTTTTAGCGAAACGTCGGAAGAAATCCGAGACTGCCATCTTGTAGCCCGTCTTCTTCTGCGTCGAAATCGGCCTAGTCCGGAAAAAAACCGCTTGCCCTAAATTGATTCATTTTGAATTAAACGCAAAACACAAAGTCTGCGCTGGTGGAAATGTCATGCGTGCGAGGTGTGGACTGGCTGCGCGCTGACTACAAAAATTGGAGGGGCGACTGGCGCATGCGCATTTGCTGACCCGCACTCCTTTTCTTCAAGCGCATGGTCCGCTTTTTGCGTTTAATTCAAAATGAATCAATTTAGGGCAAGCGGTTTTTTTTCGGACTAGGCCGATTTCGACGCAGAAGAAGACGGGCTACAAGATGGCAGTCTCGGATTTCTTCCGACGTTTCGCTAAAAAGTCGAAAATCGGACTCAAACATTTTATTTGAAAAAAATCAATACTTATTACAACTTTTTTAAAATTCTGAGCACGTCACTGTTCTCCCCGCCCCAAAATGTCCCTGTAACCAAAAAATCAGACCTCTATCGTGCCTGGGACGCCTGTTCTGGAACCCCTTCCAAAATCTTCCAGAAGCCATATCTCCAGAATCCGTAGCCTAAAAATCAAAAAACTCCGGATCCAGACCCTACCTAGGGTCACTAACATTTTTGGCTTAAAACATTTTGAAGTGTAAAAATCGGGGACGGATCCATCCTCGACCGACACAAAAACGCTCTCTTAAAACACGCAAACTGGGCAATTGGTACTTTAACAATGGTGGAACGGCGTCAATAAGAGGTGAAACGGTGCAAAATGAAAGGTTTCCCTGATTTTCCACAGCCCAAAGCAAGCATATGGCAGTCAGATTTTGATAAGGGTCCCGGAACATAAACATTTTTCCAATAAAACAGTCAGATCAGTTTTTTTTGTTGGTGATTCACCGTCATATCTGCAATTTGCAAGCATAAAAACATCTATCACCGTCATATTTTCCAAAAAATGACAGCTCTTTCTCTCCGATAAGACCTAAAAAATATCCAGTCATTATCAGAATGCACGTAAACATTGCTAAAATCACTCTATACACAACTTCCAACTCATCAATAACATCCAATTTGCCCAATTTCAGTGAGTCAGAAAGCCTGGCAACCCTCTTCCAAGACGTTTGCAACCGCGTCGATACTCAGCCTACAGTAATATCCCACTCTCGACAAAATACCAGTGTTATCAGCTCTTCTGAGGATGCGGTGCCACCATCGCTCTACAAAGTGGTCCCCTTTTCGGATGCTTTTTATCATCCTGAGTTGGTCGGACGTCGATCAAAAGTAAGTTTAGCATTAAATGACGCCCTACAGTATGCCCTTATAAACTTGTTTATGTTAATTTGTTTAAAGTACATAAAATACTCAGAACGTGCAACTGTGATTTGTGCGTGGCTAGCTCGAAGCTCTTCACATGAACTTGTTACATTTCGTGGGATCTTTTGTCGAGATGGCAGTGTTCCAAAATGTCTTTTTTTCATTGTGTCTTAAAAGCAAGTTTGTCTTTTCTCAAATTTCACCACTTTTTTCACCACGCCGGCAATAGTTGAACCAAACAGGAAAAAAGTGGTCTGATGGACGACTGCCAAGTAGTCGGGGGACCAATGGGGACATGGGAATATATTTTATATCCAAAATTGCCTGAGGCATTTTGAGGTACTGTAGTCTTAAATAGTGTCCATTTTTCAGCTCGAGTTATCCGGATCGAGAACAGCGTCAGTTCAAGATGCTGACGACTGTTTGATGCGCTGCTTTTTGCTCTACGCCGATTGGCTAAACCAACTACCCGAGTTTTTGCAACTTTCGCGCGAGGACCAGGTACAGTACATTTCAAATACACCAAAAAAAGTAAAAATTAACAATAACTTTCAGCTAACATTAGCTCGCCAACGGTTCTATGTTTTCTACTGGTGGATCACAGCAATTTGGACTATCCGCGCGAAGTGTAACGGTATTTGCTACAGTAATGGGTCGTTTTTGAAAAATAAACACTCAACTAACGAAACAAAGTAATACATAAACACACTTTATAAACTTAAAACCATTTTGTTGTTTAGAAACGCAGCATATCTCCATTTTAATCGCTTCATCCAACCATTAGCGCAGTTACAGTGTTCAAAGTTTGAGCTGTGCGCGGTCTTTTTGATGGCATTTCTTAATCAAAGTAAGTTCATTCACTTTTAACAGTACTCTAAATATCACATTTCAGCAAATGTATTAAACGTATCTCCCGAAACGGATAAACTATGCACCGCTACGTGTGATAAATTACGCAAAGCCGTGTTTGTTCATGCCTATTCTAACAGTATTAAAAACATCTCATCACCGCTATTCGGCGGCGAGCAGGAAATCTTTCATGATCTCTTTCTCAAAGCCATGGTGAGAAGTTGCAAGTTGTCGCAAATTGCGGCGGTTTTATTGGTTAGTTTTTTTACAAACTTTGAAACATTCGGATTACGGTATTTCTTTTTTCAGGAACTAGTCGAATACGCCTTCGGGAATTCAGGTCTTTGTGAAATCTATGTAGTCAACTGGGAACGCTTTAACCAATAATAATATTTGGTAGTTTAGTTTTATATTGAAAAGTGTCCTGTCTTTCGAGTAATTAATTCAGTATTTAACCGAGTGTGTTCAAAAAATTGGCCTTGATACTCAACCTCCATGTAAGTTACATCAGGTTTAGCTCTTTGTATGAGTTGTACGGTATTAAAAGTAGATGAAATTCTGAAAGTTGTGATTTTCTGGTGAATAAAAATGGAAACAATAAATACGGTACTGAAGGGAGGGGCGAAAGAATGCAATGGAGATGAAAGGGAAACGCGAAACAAAAAAATGATGAGAAAGCAATTGACAATGTAGTCATAGAGATAGCTGATGGGATCGGATTGCTAGATGTTCCATTGAAACAAATAAAAAAGTTGTAGTTTACCGGAATATAAAATGAAGCAACTAATTTAAAAATAAGGTTCTTGGAAAAAACCTTTCAGGAAAAATACGAGAAAACTTTGATTGCATCAAAAAACTACAAAAATACATGTCATAAGCATAAGCCACAGTGATGTAAAGATCTCAATATAACTAAACAAAATCTAACAAAAAATCCGAAAGCAACCGCTCCATCCAATTTAAGAGGCACTGATTGTCGCTTGCCGAAAGCTATAAACTGTAAAGCTCACATTTGCGGTAATTCACCTCCCACGATGTTGACACTCCTTCATTTGCTGACGCTGAAGCCCACCCACACTATAACAGTCAAGATGGTCGACGATGCATGGGGCTTGGTCTGACTTCGTCTCTAGTTTGCTCGAGCAGCGCAGTTGGAGATGTTTCCGACCATCTCTAACTATATACAGCTAGTTGGTCATTGCGGCACAATGGCCTGTCCACTTCGGTCATCACAGTGCAAATATCTGCTTCAAGTCGAGTCAAACTACAAACAAATGACCAACGACTTTCATTCCGGAACTTGGAAGCCTTCCAATTTCAAATTAGTTTAGTTTTTTGACCATTTGAACTTATAAGTACCTTATTTTCCATCGAACCGTTGTCATCATTTGTTTGACGAAACAATAATCACGATTTTATGTATCCTTGCACTCCTCCTCCTCCGCTACTTCGCCAGCATTAGCGCAGTACTGCTTTGAAAATAGTGTACGTGACTTTTTCAAAACAAACTCATTGAATGCGCGATTTCCTTTGTTATAGGATGTAACAACCTATGCGCCCGAATGCGGACATCAAATCGCATTGTTTTCAAAGGTGTCGACGTAGTTCTTTGTATGTCTTTCGGACTTATTTTTATCCCCCAGTTTTACAGTACACATGTCCTTTGCTGAGTTGAGAGTGCCGGCCACTCGGTTAAAAGTAAACAATTGAAATTGAAATCAAAGCAAAAAAGGGTATCAAGTTCAAAAAAAGTGGATGCAGAATGTGGGTCATTTGTGTAATTGTGTTTTGTGTGTTGCGGTTGACCCATAGCACAATGACCACAAGGTGGTCTATGAACGTCATTACAGTATGGGTGACAGTTTTTTTGCGCGAAGTCGTGGATTTCACGTGAAGAATCACGACAATTTTCGGTAATTATTAAAGCTGTCAATAAAAAAATTTGAAATGTGCACACTAGAAAACTTTAAAAAAGATGAAGCTGGCGAAAGTCAATATAATTTATAAAAAGTCGATAACACTTGTCAACATGAAAAACAATGAGATTTTGTTTGTCAAAACTGCAATACTATAACTTATTGACGCACTTGCATATTTTGTTCTACAACACATTTTCCTGACGACAACACAAATTTTCTTTTTGTCTCTTTTGCTATTTCCTTCATTCATTGTGAGTACACAACACATTCTAGAAAAAAAACCTTAGCATTTTCGTCGTCTTACCGTAATTTCCGAAACAAACGATAGACTACATAAAACTCTCGACTACAACCCCTCGATGTACCTTCGATCAAGTTTCAAATGTACTTTTATTCACAAAAAAGTCGAAAAAACCAAAACTTGTAATTCAATATGATCCTCAGTTCGGCTCACTGTATAAAGTGATAAACGTAAATTGTCAATTACATTGCCAGTTCTCGTTTACTGTATTCACGCCAAATGTAATCAATCAGTTATTAAACTTTGATATACAGATTATTTGGTTTTAAAAAATGGCCAATGTGCCGTTAGTAACGATTGTGTGCTTTGTATTGCTTTGATCGATGAAGACATCAAACTTTTTACAACGGCTTGTTACAGTAATCAGGTGTGTAGTTTGAAAACACTAACGTAATCTTGAACATACACACGTTTTAGAGCATCAACTTCAGTATGTAGCAAAAGTCTTCGAAAAGAGTTAGACCCAAACAAACAATCCTCATCTTAACGGTGTCACTATAGTTACTGATAAGCAACAACCTTTGAACGCAGGTTGCCCTGCAAAACACAGAATTACAACAAAGTACAGAGTAGTACTTTTTTGCACAGCTTTTTATCGACTGACTTTGATTGGGTTTCGTACAAATGTGGATCTAATCCCTGAATACTGTATTACTTCAAATCAGTTTAGTTTGACGTAAAGCCGGCGGCACGTCATGGCACGATGACGGATGCTGATAACTGCTGGAAACGTTGCTTCATTCTGTATTCCGATTGGCTGAGTCAGCTATTCTTCTTTCAACACATTTCCCATGATGACCGAGTTACCGTATCACAGATTATCTGATTGCATCATGGGGAGGCTACAGACAAAGTGATTCAAACAAGCAGTCAACAACTTTTCAGATTGCTTTAGCAGAACGTCGGTTTCATATTGCAGCAACATCGTGATCTGTAAATCCTTTTACGATGATGAAATTTGCAAGGTAATATATGAATCGACCCCCCAAAAAATACTGAATCTTTCCCCAATAAAGTGGTTCCCCAATAAACTTATGAATTTTGTCCCCAATAAAACTCGTCCCCAATAAATTACTGAAATCTTTCCCCAATAAATCCATCCCCCAATAAATTAATGAAATGTTTCCCCAATAAAAGCATTCCCCAATATTTTAATGAATTCTTTCCCCAATAAAAGGTGTCCCCAATAAGTTGATGAACTTGTTCCCCAATACGAAACTTCCCCAATAAACTCATGAATCCGTTCCCCAATAACATTTTTCCCCAACCCCGGAATTTGATACCCAAATTGGTCAGATTTTGATAGTTAACCTTCCCCACGCCCAAATTGAACTTATTGGGGGGTGTGGGGGGCGAAGCCCCCCACTTATTTCTCAGACTTAGACTTAGTCTCAGACTTAGACTCAGTTTGGGCTTTGAATTCGACTGATTTGGAGGGCCAAGTTCGGGGTTGGGGAAAAATGTTATTGGGGAACGGATTCATGAATTTATTGGGGAATTTCCGTATTGGGGAACAAGTTCATCAACTTATTGGGGACACCTTTTATTGGGGAAAGAATTCATTAAAATATTGGGGAATGCTTTTATTGGGGAAACATTTCATTAATTTATTGGGGGACGGATTTATTGGGGAAAGATTTCAGTACTTTTTGGGGGACGAGTTTTATTGGGGACAAAATTCATAAGTTTATTGGGGAACCACTTTATTGGGGAAAGATTCAGTATTTTTTGGGGGGTCGAGTCATAGGAGTTCAATTTGCAACAATACTGGATATGGTTTAACTATCAACTATCAATTAAAATCAACAATGTCTTGGAAGAATTGTCCGTCATCTATTCGGATCAATAAAATAAGATATTAGAACTGCACTAAACTATGAATTGTTTGGATAAAAAAAATAAAAACACCGTGAGCTAGTTCCCAATGTATCCTTTGAGCAAACTTCCTTATTCTACGGTTGCAATAGAACCAAATACTATTCAAAATTTGAAAACATAGGATACATCGAACTACTACAAGTTGGTCTTTGCAGAAAATAAGGATAACATTTTGCAAATAAAGAAAAGGTCGTAGCCTAGTTCTAAAAAATTACAAAGTTATATGTACAATAAAAATTACAAAAAACAAGAAACATGCAGCTTTTTCGAAGAAGACCTGGAACATCCAGGAAACATGTACAACAGTAATGTGGAGCATGCTCAGCGTCACAAAAAGTGTCCAAAGCATTCTCTTGTAGAAGTGATTGAACAACATCGTAAGGAGGTGATCGACTTTGTCTCTAGTTTGCTCGGGCTATATAATTGGAACTGAAGACACAAGCAACAAATTTTTTGCAATTTCATTCATGATCGTTGATGATAGAGTTGATTGTTGTCAGACAGGAGTATTCTGGAAAGGTATGTTGGCTAACACTGTATTGAAAATACCAATATTATGGTCAGTTTTTACTTTTCAATTTGTCTTTTGAAAGGAATTCTTTGCCATCATGCCGTAAAGTTATATTCGCCAAACCATCTCGCCATATTTACAACTCTGAGCGCACTTTGTCGTCTGAAAAGTTAAAAAGAGCGTACTTTACCATAGATGTAAATGTGACATGCCCCAGTTCTTATTACACTCCCAGTAGCTCACATAACAGCCTGAAAGTTGATAATCTCTGGCCATCCAGGCTTCTTGATGTCGATTCGAAATAGCCATGTCAAGTTGCTTTATTTTTAGTTTGCCCACGTTTTCGCCCTCGTTTGTTATTCATTTGATGTTACAATCAGCCTTCCATCCAAACCCAAATTGGCTCCTGTCCAGTCATCTTTGCTTCGAAATTCGAACTTTCGAGACCCATAGTGACGAATCTGGCCCCCTTCGGTCAAGCATCGCATAAAAAGTTCAAAAACCTCATCCACATGCTTGCTCCCGTCTGCAGTACCCTCACTAAGTATGAAAATTCATTGTGAAGGCTTAAAAAAGGCGTGCAAAGTTGTATCTCACCCCCTCCTGGCCAAGGAAGAAGCCCGGCCAAGGAGAACACTTGAACATGCAGGGCCATGTCAAGCCCGGACGCCCCTCACTTGCTTCAAGTCTAAACTTTTTTCAACGTTGCTCCTCTACTTGTGCCGTATTTGAAGGGTTTTTCCAGCAACTCTTCGAAGGTTGTGTTTATTGGGAGAGCAAAAAAAAACGTGAATCGAGCAAACTTAAGAAAAAAAGTAGGCAGATAATGCCCCTCGAAGCAAGCGGAGTCGCGTGGGAATGGCAAAGGCCACGGCGGATTGGCAGGGATAAGCAATGGTGATGGTTGCGACTGTTAGGGGTTCTGGGAAGTCGGGAGCGGAGCAGAGAAGGATTGGCGACAAGTGGCAAATCGTTGAATTGAAAGGCAGTGACGGTTTTGACGAATGGAGGCTGTCAGATGGGCATTGATTTTGGCTTTGTTTTGATTTTGCATCATGTTTCTGTTTCTAAATGTTGTTACAGTAATTATTAATCGGTACTGTAGCGTTAAAATTTTAAAATTTCAGTTACAAAAAAGCTCGATTTTGGTCAAAAAAAGTGAAAAAAGCCAAAAAACAGATCATTGACGCGTATTCACCCCCCTTATCAAACCTCCTCAACCGTAACAAGCCCCACTAATACTCACCAATGCTCATTTCCGCCGTATCCCCTGAGGCGCAATAGCTTTTGCCACAACAACACCATTTTGTGTTGGTTGTAAACTGATGTTTTCCATCCATTTTGTTAGTTCGCGCAATGTTCTGTCAACCCAGCTTTGTCAGAATGCTTCAACGGCACAGAAGTTACTGCTCTTTGACCAGTTAGACGTCACATTGGATAATTTGATTGTCTTTTGCTTTTTTGGGCTGTGTTCGGCATGCTTGTTATGCTTATCTTACCTGAGGGAACTATGTTTACTTTTCAATATATCGGATTCACAGCTTCCAAATGCCAAGTTCGGGAGCCCATGTGGTCGCATCTCGGTGCACATGTTCTCAAAAGACGCTAAAAGATGGCCTTAGCGATGGCACTTAGTCACGGAAGTGCAGCATTTTCTGTCAAACTTTCAATAGGTGTGATGCTGTTTGTTTTTTGATGCTTTTGCTTTCGAATTTCCGTCAATTTGTGAAGTTGGCAGCGTAAAAAAGGCAAGTGTCACAAAAATGGATAAAGAAATTCAATTTTATCCACCTCAATGGCCAAATTCTGCCAAATGCACATTTCTCCGTTTCCAGAAGTGTGCCAAAACTGTTCCTTCCGGTCCTGATTCCCGCCCGGCACCTCCAAACCCCACATTTGCATTGTTGCAGCCATTTTTTTGTTCAAACTTCCAAAAAATCTCACTATTACACCCATACCGCCTCAGGGCCTCCAACTCTTGGACACTGATGTGATGCTTGTGAGTTGTAAGCAAAAAAAAGCCAAGCTTTGCGCGCGCTTAAGCAAATTCCACCATGGGCCAATTAAAAACGGGTGGCAAAAATCTCCGTGTTTGTGTGCGCATATCTAAATGTCCGACGAGGAGCGAGCCGCTTACCATTGTGGCACAAGTTTTACACGGGGGAAGGCGTGTCAACGTCGTCCGAAGGCAGAAGTAGCCTTCCTTCCGAATGACGTCCACTTTTGACAAGGGAGACGCGCCAATCTTTGGAGTCGCGCCCGTCTTCCCAGGGACTTGTGAAGCGCCCACCGAAACCCGAGCCCTCCTCCCAGCGCCACAGAAACCCGTGCATAATTAAAGCCGACGTAAGGAGAGCACCCATAAACCACGGCACAGTGCCCATCCATGTTTGGCATGCCCCTTGAAAAAGGCATGAATCGCCTTATGCCTTTTTTATCATCAAAGCGACAAATCGTGTTGTCTGTTGCTTATGAATTCGGACGCGATGGCCCGGAAAACATTTTATTTGTGTCGTAATTTATGGGTTTAACCCAAATACGTGCCATTTTGAACCATTCAAAATCTAAAAGGTTTGCCAATCTTTTCAAATATGCAGATCACATCACTTCCGGATAGAATTTCCAACCTTTCCCATCTCACATCTTGTAAAAACCTAAAAACTACACAAACCCACATTTTTAATAAAGCTCACATTGATTAATTATGCGTTAATCCCGCCTTGAAAAAATGAAATGAACACCCTTACCCAAAAAAAGCCCAAAAAAACTCACCAATTCGTATCGTAATCCAACAAAATTTTGATCTCCCTTTTTTCCGACAAATAAGCCGTATATAGTGCTAATTCCTAATAACATGTGCCAAAACTCGAACTGGAACGGAAAACACAAACAAATACGACGCATCAGAAGCGGGCGGTGAAGCGACGCATGACAAGCTCATGGGCTGTCCGTTGTTCTTCCTCAGCTTTGCGTGGAGCCTTTTTATATAAACCTTTCATGCTTTCTCGCAAAAAGGCATAATTAAATTTTGGACACGGCTCTCTTTGCTGCTTTGAAGATGGGCGTTGAGGCGGGAAAGTGTTGCGCGGGTGTTTTTATTATAGTTTTTTGAATGTGGATTTGTTGCTTTTTTTGGTCTGTCAAGTTCCGACTTTCTTAAAGATCGATAAATAATGTTTTGAACGTTTATTAATGCAAGTTTGAAACGTGTTTTTGCGTGTAATGAAAAAAAGTTGCGTAAATTGATCAAATCCGACAAATTTTCAATCCTCAAGTCTTCGTTACCCCGGATTTTGCTTTTTGCTCCTCTTGAAATCAAGCAGCCTACTGATAGCATCCTAACCCACCGCTTTGCCTACCATCATTATTTGTCTTTTGTCCGACAACCAAGTTATCTACCTGCCAGCCAGTGCGCAGCCCACCCACACGCGCGTGTCTTCTTCCTTCTAGTCACTTAACATTAGCCTCGCGAAACGAAAGAAACATTGTTGTCAAACAAATCCAATCCATCCATCATCCACCTAATCCCGTCACTATAGAGATATTCAGCTCACTTTTTTGCAGACAGCCTTTTGGAGAACGCCTTTGGCAATGCCCAAAGCTGCTCGTCCTCGACGGGCACACCTTCGATCAACATTTTCGTGCCAAAACAGTGCGTGATCGCGCCTTCTAATCAATAATGGCGACCCTTGTCGCTGTTTCTGTATTATTGTTTCTCATCACGGCAGCCCTGTCCCGAAGTAATGGGCTCCGGGTGAATGAATCGTTTGCTCAAGTGTATCCCGATGCTCAGGACCAAGTTATCTTACAAGAATTGCTCAGAACCTATGATCAGCGTGTCAGGCCCCCGCCAACTCATCCAGAAAGTGCGTAGATTTTAACTGGACCTTGTTGATTTAAATTTCTTAAATTTTTGTTTCAATTACGTTTTTAACTTTTTTTTGTGTTGAAAATCGTTGTTTTAGATGGCACCGGCCCAGTTTTAGTCAAAGTAAACATCCTTGTTCGTATGATCAGTAAAATTGATGTTGTCAACATGGTAAAGAGTCTCTTTTTTGCGTTTTTATTGCTAATTTTATGAACTTTTAGGAATACAGTATGCAAATAACCTTCCGTGAACAATGGAAAGACGATCGATTAGCTTTCCGAAACCTGTCTTTCCCGACCTACCCCAAATTTCTGACAGTGCCTCATGTTAAGAATAACGTCTGGACACCGGATTCGTTCTTTCCCGTATGCCATTTTAAAGTTTTTAACTTAAACTAACAAAATATCTTTGATTTAGACCGAAAAAAGTGCCCATCGCCACATGATAGACACTGAAAACATGTTCCTTCGGATCTACGCCGACGGCACGGTGCTCTATTCAGTAAGACTGTCACTAACTTTGTCATGTCCGATGCATCTGCAACTGTATCCGCTGGACATTCAGCGATGTGATTTTGATTTGATCAGCTATGCTCACACGACGAAAGACATTGTCTATGAATGGGACACTGCCGGGGATCCGGTCCAGTTAAAAGCTGGCGTCGGAAGTGATTTGCCGAACTTTCACTTGGAGAAAATTGATACGGGTCATGAGTGCACGAGTCACACTAATACAGGTTGGCTTTTGGGTGTTTTGAAGGGCTTTTTGATGAAATTGGTGGTTTCAGGCTCATACGGGTGTCTACGAATGCGATTGAAATTGTCGAGATTGTTTAGTTATTATGTTATTCAGTTGTATATACCGACTTCTATGGTGGGTTTTGGCATCTATGTTGAGATTTTTTGCTTTCAAAACTTTAAAACAGCAATTTGAACTAGTATTGGAAACTGTTTCAGATCGTCGTCGTCTCCTGGGTGTCCTTCTGGATCGACCAGCGCTCCACCGCAGGTCGTGTCGCTCTCGGCACCCTAACAATGACGACAATGACCACAGTGCAGTCCAGTATCAACGGCAAACTACCTCCAGTCAGCTACATCAAGCTCGTCGACATCTGGCTCCACACTTGTCAAGCCTTCGTTTTCGGTGCCCTCCTCGAATATGCCGTCGTCGCCTACATTGATAGCAATTACAAACCGTCTACGGCGACAACCCGTAAACAGTTGAGAAAGTCTCAAAAGAGGGAACAGATGCTCGAAGAAACCGAATTCTATCAACCACCCTGCACTTGTGGCATTGGTGGCGAACTTCCATTGTGGAAGTCGTTCCAGGCACGGAACTGGGCCCCGGATCCAGATGTCATGCCGCTTCGGCCACAGAAATCACTGAGACAACGGCTACGTGGGTATTTCGTCAAACCCGACTATTTACCTGCTAAAATTGACTACTACGCTCGACTTTGCACACCGCTCATGTTCGTTGTTTTTAATTTTGTTTATTGGTCTTCGTGCGCTTATTTGACGTCGAAAAAGTGGCACGAAGATTAGTCAATCAATCATATTATTTTATTAGATCAACGGGATTTGCTGTTAATATTTTTGAAATTGGATTTGGATCAATAAAGTTGAGTTTGTATGGACACAAACAGTGGTAAAACAAAATTTCTAATGTATAGCAAAGAAAAAGCTAGTGATTAAATGAAAAAAAATTGACATTCACACGCTTCACGACGGGATTGCATAGGGGGTTTTAGTCAGTACACGGCGCACGCTCTTTCCAGCTGGGTCATGCAAATCTACGCTTTTTTTGCACTGGGTGCATGCACCTGTGCGTATGCAGCAGCGAGAAAGGAGAGAAAAGGGAGAGAAAAGACTGTGAATCCTGGAGTTTTTTTACTTGAAACGCTACAGACTTTGATCCAGGATTTCAAATCAAATTTTCTCAGGTGAAGTCGTAGCCATGAATCTGCTCTACCGTTTGGTTCCAACCGCGTTAGAATTGGTGCTCTTATCACCGAGTTGTACTATTGCAAATGCTCGTGATTGCCGATTTTTACACCAAAAAACCACATAATGCCACATTTTTCGGCGATGAAAATAGATATCGAAAATTTCTCAGGGGAAGTTGTTTGCCAGTTCATTGCGGTCATTTTGACGCAAACGGCGAGTAATTTGGTTCAACCTGTGCCCAGATCTGCTATTGACAAAAAACAGTGGTTGACACTTCCAAATTCACACAATGCCACTTTTTTCGATGATGCCGAAAGATACCAAAAAAATCCCAGACAGATTTGTTCCCTATGTTATTGCGGTCAGTTTGACACAAACGGCGAGTGATTTGGTCCACTCTGTGCCGAGATTCGCTATTGTAAGCATCCGCGATTGCTGACGCGCGATCCCGAAAGTCGACGTTTCGGCACGCTTCTCAATGCGCCCAACAGATATCGCAAATCGAACAGGTGAATTTGTTTGCTAGGCTGTTGCGATCAATTTGACGTCAACGGCGAGTGATTTGGTCACTTCTGTGCCGAAATCCGCTATTGAGTGCAAAATTATAGGACCACCAAAATGTCAAAAAATGCTCTGACCCTCTCCTTTTTTCGACCTTTTTTTGCGTGTCGCATGCAGGCGGGCGAGCGACCGAGCGCGTTTTCTTGAACTGTCCCCAAAATCCCGTCGTGCGTGGTGTATGTTTCAAAATTTTGATCTTATAAACCAACGAGTAATTTTTTTGCAGTCAATTCGACGGCCGTACATGAAGCAATACAATATTACGAGACTCACACTTGTCTCCGTTTTAAATTTACAGAAGAAGGATGGTCTAACATGGCAAGCATTCGCTTTGATGACAACAATGGTTGTTACAGTATCGTTGGCCATCGAGCTGGTATAACAGAAGTTAATGTTGGCAATGCTTGTAACGATGTACGACAAAGAACTTATTTGTTTTTATAAAAGTAATATAAAAAAACTTCAGTATCCAACCGTTCTGCACGAAATGGGCCACGCTCTCGGTTTTGAACACATTGAACGTCGTTACGATCGCGATCAATACGTGAAAGTTCATTATGAAAGAATTCCAGAAAAATATCACGAGAATTATGATAAGCTTTCTGAAGCGCAAAACGAGAACTTTGGATTGCCATATGATTACATGAGCATCATGCATTTTAAACAAAGTTAGTTTCAGTTTGAAAAAAACGTATTTTGTACTAAAATGTTTTTAGATAACTTCTGGTTTGGTAATCCAATAGAAGCGTTGAATCCAATTTTTAAAAATTTGATGGGCACAAACTTTGAACTTACTTTCATCGATCGCAAATTGTTAAATTTGTTTTACAACTGTCCTGGTACGTTATGAGTACTGTTTTTTTACTAACTGTATCAGTTTTACAGAATCCTGTGACAAGCCTCTTCACTGCGAAAACGGCGGTTATCAAGACAGCAACAATTGTGAACAATGTGCGTGTCCGACGGGTTTCGGCGGTTCAACCTGTGCCATTCGAGCCAATTCTGACACTCCGACCGACTGTGGTGCTACCCTTGAAGCAACTTCCGAATGGCAATCCTTCATTGGAAACGTCACAAAAACATGCACTTGGTGGATTCTGGCCGAAAATGACGAACACGTCGAAATTGTGTTTGACTCCATCTTGCTTGAATCTGTGAACTGTCGTTGGGGCGGTCTCAAAGTCAAACTTGATGATCCGCTGCTTACGGGATTCAGGTTTGACTGACTTTAATGAATTAGTTTAAATAATGATGGTTTAGGGTTTGCGATGCTTGGACTATCCCTAAAGTGCCCAACTTCGTTAGCAAAGACAATCGTGCGATTCTGCATGGCTACGTTAACGCTCCTAACAATCCGCAACGTTTCACAATCAAATATCGCCAAGGTAAGGAAGCAACATGAACTGCTAAAGTTTACTGATTGTATTAATGCCGTTTTAGTTTGACAAAAATTGACGCTAGTGTAATCGTTCACGGTGATTAAGTTTGCGCTCACATTGTGAAAGGTTATAAACAAAACAATAAATCAAGTTTAAAACAACAGCACTAAAATCGGGCTTCAAGCTTGATAGTAACAGATTCTGGGTTTAGCACGGATCGTCCGACCATCTTCAACTTTTCTTCTGTTTTATCCGTAGCCACGATTTTGAACTTGCGCAACATGGTGGCGAGCATGAGTTTCTCTTCAATGTAAGCCAATCGCATTCCGATACACGTCCTAGGACCACTGCCAAAAGGCACCCACGCGTTTTGCATACGTGGCGCGAAGTTAAAGAAGCGATCGGGATTGAATTCATCCGCGTCGTCGCCCCATACGGATTTGTCTTTGTGAAGGGTCAACACGTCGGTCATGATGAAAGTGCCCTTTTCGATGAGGATGTTGCCGAGCGTCGTGGATTTCATGCATTCGCGAGAGGCCGCGCTGAAATAAGTACATTTTGCAAAGTTTTACATACGGTTTAGTACTCACAATGGCGCGATTGGATGGATCCTAAGAGTCTCTTTCATGACACATTCAGTGTATTTGAGTTTGCCTAGTTGATCGTAGGTGATGGGCTGAGAAGCATCGCCACAAACATCGTCAACTTCTTCAATCAGACGTTCCTGGACTTCCGGATGTTTCGCCAAAAACCAGCAAGTTAAAGCCAAAGTATTGGCAGTAGTGTCAAAACCGGCGAGAAGGAAGACCAAACATTGGCTCACGATTTCGTCTTCAGTTAATCGCTTGATTACTTTTTCACCCGATTTCTTGTAGGCGCCATCGTTGATTGAATCATCGACAGTGTCAATGTACATGTCGATAAAATCATTGGGTTCGCCGACAGGGGCACCTCGACCTTGTTCTTTTATTTCGATTCGTTCTCGAATTATTTTAGCCAATTGGTTCATCATTCTAAGAAATGGGGCCGCAGTTAGCGCTAGATAGATCATGAACACATGGCGCAGATACTCCGACAATGATGGCACCAAGTACATGTATTGTTCCAAATTTGAAGACATAAATTTACGAAACACATTTTTCACGAGTTCAACATCGGGATTCTTGAACTGAAGTGTGCCTTTTTGCCCCATGGCAACCCGACAGATGACGTCCATTGTGAGTTCATGGAAATACGGAAGAATGTTGAAGGCCTCATTTTTGGCGTAGGCTTTGTCCAAAAAGCTCGTCGTGACATTGCAGGCGTCTTCGACGATGGGATAGATCCGACGGAGACTAGAAACCGAAAAACTCGGATTTGTAATTGTTCGAAGGCGCTTCCATCGGGCTCCACGAGCTAAAAACACGTGAACGCGCGGGTTTTTGTCGACATCACCGAATGAAATTGCATTCATTCGGCCGTGAAATTGTTCAAACTTCTTGATAAACATCTCGTGAACCATTTCTGGATCGGAAATTACTAGGACTTTCCGTTGACCTTCATAGACGCCATAGATTTTTCCATATTGGTCAGTCCATTCGCGAAGCGTGTAACAACTAGGTTTGTCATAAGATCGGAGCTGTTCTAACTGGTTGAACAATGGTCGAGTTGGCGGGGGACCATAGATTCCGCGCTCTTTCCAGTAATTGACGGTGTTTTTAGCTGAGCTAAAACTATTCAATATTAACAACACTTTCTAAACATGTGTAGCAACTTACAAGTAACATTTTATGAGCACGGTGACGGCGGTGATAAACAATAACAGAAAAATCATCGCTTTTTCTCATCAAAAAGCGAAAGTGATTGCCTTTGTCTAAATTGTTCAATTTAATATACCTATCACGTTTTTTGTCAACGCCGCCTTTTGTAACCTTTGGTGGCAAAGGCTACATTGCCCTAACTATACAATGGTCACCCCCTGACTAGTGACAAATTGCGAGGGTCTGCGAGGGGTTCGCAGGGGTGTTTTCGTAGTGAGAGTGCACTCGGGCCAAGCGCGCGCATGCTGAGTGAGTTGCAACCGGCCGGCCGGTCGTTCGGCCGTGTATGTACAAACCATGTGTGTGCGCGACCCCTGTCAAACCCTCGCAATCCCTCGCAATTTGTCACTAGTTAGCGGGCGACCATTGTACAATGGACTACCCTCATCTAGAATCAAATTGGCCAGCGCACCCAAGTGCACGCCAGGCCAGTGTCGTGCTGAAAGTTACAATGGGCTGGTTGTTTACACCGGTGTACGCGCGCGTTTTTTGAACGCATCCACGCTCGAGTCGGGTCGTGGGTCCATTTCAAAACGCGCGCGCGTACACGGGTGTAAACACGCAGCCCCAGTGTAACTTTCAGCACGACACTGGCCTGGCGTGCACTTGAGTGCGCTGGCCAATTTGATTCTAGATGAGGGTAGTCCATTGTAGTCTATTGACGAAAATGGACAAAACTAGAGCAGGGATGCGCATTCGCCGGCGACGGGACTCCTTTCGCCGGCGCGCGTTGTTCCCGTCTTGAACCTGTGCACAGCCAAAAAAAACCAAATCGTCATTTTTCGTCATTTTTTGCAGATCTTTTTTGATTGTATCGAATCCTTCGGGCTTGAGGGTCATTTTAAAAACAACAAAAGTAATAATTTAGTGGTAAAAACACGTCGAAAAGTCGGTTTTCATTTTCGTGCAAAGTGCTTTCACCACGAAAAGACGGTGTGTGCGCAAACCCCTCGCCAGCCGTCGCCGGCGAACACTGGGCGAATGCGCATCCCTGAACTAGAGTCTATTTTCCATTTTTCTGTTTGCACGCACCCTTTCTGTCTTTCAAGATAATGATGGTTATGAAAAAAAGTGATCTTTTGCTCTTATGAACGTTGCAAACACTGCTTATGTTAGCAGGATGAATGCAAACCAAAAAATAGGAATAAATTGGAAAACTTATCAACTAATATGTCTTTGTTTTTATTGCTCTTACAAAACTATCAGTTAATTTTAAAGCGTAACACAGATACTTTGCATGTTGTAGCCGGCCAAAGGAGTGATTGTTTATTATGGGCTGGCGCGGCCTTTTATAGGCTCGCGCCGCCGTACAACGGGAGTGACAACTGACAATGCAAATTACAGAAGATACATAGGATCTGGCGGTATCACGCCCGCGCAAGTTGGAACTCCGTGATCATCTTCGTAGTAGACGGTTGCTTAGTTCTTCACGAGTTTGTCGCCGCTTCAGCGAATTTTTTGGGTCCTCGACGGGATTTGCGGTAGGTAGGCCGGAATGGAGCGACGTGATGAACCAGCTCGCTTGTTTCCGTGTTCGAGGGACACGGTGGCGGGTACTTGGCCCTTCTGGCGCGTATGATGGGCTTCTGGCGCGTACGATGGGCTTTGGCTCGGACATGGCACTGGCTCGAAAATGGCTCTGGCTCGATCATGGCTCTGGCGCGTACGAAAGGCACTGGCGCGTACGAATGGCTCTGGCCCGTACGAATGGCTCTGGCCCGTACGAATGGCACTGGCGCGTACATGGCTCTGGCCCGTACGAATGGCACTGGCGCGTATATGGCTCTGGCCCGTACGAATGGCACTGGCGCGTACATGGCTCTGGCGCGTACGAAAGAAGCACAGGCAGTACGAAGGCTCTGGACGCGTACGAAGGGCACTGGCGGTACGAAGGCTCTGGCGCGTACATGGCACAGGCGCGTACATGGCTCTGGCGGTACGAAGGCTCTGGCGCGTACGAAAACACTGGCGGTAGATGGTTCGGTCCTGGACGGCGCTCGACTTGACACGGCGCTCGATTTGACCTGGCGCTTGTTTTGACTTGGCGCTCAGTTCGACGGCGCTCGGGACGATGGCGCCGGGTTCGATGATTGGCGATCGAACGTCTGACTGGCGCTCGACGGCTCTGAATGGCGCTCGACGGCTTTGAATGGCGTTTGGTTTGACACGACGCTCGACTTGACTCTGCGCTTGATTTGACCTGGCGCTTCGTGTCGACAGCGCTTGAAGAGTGGCGCTCGAAGGACGATGCGCGGAGGACAGCGCGGAGCTCGGTTCGACGGCGCTTGGTTGAACGTCGCAGATGGCTTCCGGGGAGGGCCGTTGGGTGAAGCGGACAGAGGTCAACGCTCTGCCGAAGACCGGCTGGTCGGAGGCGTGGGGTTGAATCCCCACGCTCGTCACCACTGTAGCCGGCCAAAGGAGTGATTGTTTATTATGGGCTGGCGCGGCCTTTTAAAGGCTCGCGCCGCCGTACAACGGGAGTGACAACTGACAATGCAAATTACAGAAGATACATAGGATCTGGCGGTATCACATGTTTAACCTTTATTACATAACAGGAAACTCTTCACAACACTTCGGTAAAACTGATAGATTTTACTGTATCAGTTCCATTGAAATAAACAAGCATGTTTACTTCGTGTTCGCATCCTCTTGTTCTAGGGAAGCAAACCTGATTCTCCTTCGGAGGCTAAAACGATATAAAAACACTTATTGATTCCAGCATTTTAGTTATACAGACCTTTAAGCATATCGTTGGAACGAAAACAACACTGATGAAATAATAGTGGTAACCATTATTTTTTACAGCATATGTAACTTCTTTTGGAGCTTGAATGTAAGGGTCCTCGCTTTGCTTGTTGTATACAACGGGATTTTGGGGACCCTACAAGAAAGCGCGCGCACACACCTTCCTTGAAGCAATTGCGTCAAAAGGCTCGGGGTCAAAATGAGCGATAAGCCGTTTAAAGCAGAATTGTGCCAATTTTCATAATTTCATTTAAATTTTGCAGTTTGATGTTGCTTACTTAATTGTAACATCCTAGAAACATAAACTTCTCGCTATGGCATCATAAAGGTGCCAAAACGAAAACGTTTTTGTCCGGGCGCTTTCCAATCGAGCAACTTGGCACAAACTGAACCGATTTACACGCGGTTGGTCGCAAACGGACCGCAATTACAAAACAAACAATCGCTGAGCCGATCAGGTTGATACGTTGATGTTCAAGTATTAAAAATATATAAAAAGTTTCAAAAACGTCCAAAATGTCGTTTTTGACTGCTAACAGCACTCGAAGTCTCACCCCTTTCCAATCGAGCAATTTTGCCAAATCTTAACCAATTCAGGCCTAGTTGAGCGCAATCGATAGAGAACATTAAGACAAACAATTTCCTTGCCGGAAAACGGCATGGCACTTTTTGTTATGATTATGGATATATAAAAACTAAAAATTACAAAAAAATTGAAATTTGTTTGAATCAGAGAATTTTTGCGAAACGGTTATAACTGGATGCCATTTTTATTTTACGGATAGGTATAAACCTAAGCAACAATATGTGGTATAGTAAAGGGCAGAAAGATGCGTTTTGGCATCGGATTCTTTAAAAGTTGGCAAAACCTGTTTTTTTAAACGATTCGAAAAAAGGCATCAATCATGTAGAAACATATATCCGGCATTATTTTGTTGTTTTTGGCATGCTTTATAAAGTTTCGGATCGGTTTTATCCAATAATGCATTTTTTATTCGATGAAAATGTGCTACGCGCGCGTGGTCCTTGTAGGGTCCTCTTTCCCCTTTGGAATCCCGTCGTGTGTATTCAAGTGTTGCGTATGAGACAATTGCCTTTAAACGATATAAAATCTAAGTAGTCAACTTAAAGACTCACTTGCACATCTGATCGGTTTAGCGGCACGCGAACCGACTCAAACTTATTAGTAGTAGTAGAAGTAGTAGTAGTAGTGGCATCGGCTACTAGTAGTTTCTCAGACTCAGTGGCACAGCTCAAATGCGCACAACCTAACACTACCAAAATCAAGACGAGAAGCTTGCTCATGACGATGACACCAACTTTACAGCTTTTGGAAAAGGTTGGATGTCTATGCACCGGTGAACGCGCTATTTATACCCCTTTTTTGGCCAAATTTGTATCAAAAAATCACGTAATTAATTTTTTCAACAGTCGCCAAGTCTAGAAAAACATAATCATAATCTATTTTTATGAAATTGTGTAATAAAATTAATGTGTTTGAGTCATCAATTCCAGGAACGGGGGAAAAACAACATTAAATTTAACACCTTTTTCTTCTATAGAACTTGGAAGCACTGATGAAGTTAACTTTTTGTGGTTTCAAACAATAGATTTTGCATTGTTATGTTAATCCAGACAAACGACAAATCACAAGCCATCGTCTATTTTTGCAATAAATTTTTTTGAGAGTGCCGTAATTGTTTGAAATGTTTTTAGCCTAATTTTTAAAAAAGTTGAATATGTTCTACGACCAAGTATGGAAGAAGTTATATGAAAGGAAATTGATGTATTTGTTTTACTACCTTCAGTAGGTGTATGTCGATCAATCCATCGGATTTGGGGCCCACCTCTTCCCGAAACGCGCGCAATCGTTAGCCATATTCGAGTTGCTGTTCTGTTGGTTGCTTTCACTATTCAGTTATCCATTTATTTTTACTTTTTAATCACCTCAATTTTCCAAAAATGCCGTACCCCATTACCAAACTGCCCTATGGCCTCCGCTGCCGCCTTAGTGAACTCGCCACTGCACCTGAACGGTATTACCTTCAAACAGCCGCCGGCAACAAAGACATTTGTCCACCAAAAGTTCAAGTTGTGCGTTACAAATACCGTGTTCGAATGTTCTGCAAACTCGAAAAACTTGTTGTTACTGACTGCGGTTTTACAAACAGACCTATCTTTAATCAGGCGGATGATTTGATATATTCTGTACGTGTTTACTTAAAAAATGTCCCTGTAGAGGATTTATCGGATGTGCTCGATCGTGTCATTCTTCGCCCTCAAGAACTTGAACTAGAAGGATACCATGAGCTTTCAAAAAGCTACTTCGAAGCTTTAAAGTTAAAAATTCCGTTCACGGATGTGAATGCTTTAACGATGTCAAGAGATAGTTCGAACCCTTTTGATCTCTGTTACGTGTTTGACAACTTTCCCCAGCTTGAAAGATTTCACGCTTACACTCCCGTTTCAAAGACATGGATGACTGATATTTTGAAGTTACAAAAACGGCCGTTGCGACAATTGACCATTAAACTTCATCCTGAATGGATCAGCGATTGGACAGTGGATGATATTGTGAACTTTATAGAGGTAAATTATCTTTGTTGCACCTTTGACTTATTAGTTGTAATTATTTTATAGGCTCAAAATGTCAACTTACGCATCAGGGTTTATGTTATCAAGCCGGAATGTACACGTTTAGAAAAGATGTGGTTTAACTTACGTGGCCATTTAGAACGCAGGCTATGTACACACAAGAAATATGCAAAATGTGATGTCAAAGTTACACTTACAGTTACACATTTTTCATTTGCATTATATTTGCGAATTAAAGAGAAACCTAGTGACCTTTTTCATTTGCGATTTTGGTAAAACATTAAGTACCTACATTGTTAAAATTGTTGTAATGTATTAGTTTTGCGAATTTATTATTGACGGCAAGCAAGTCGGCGCCATCGATATGGGCGCCGATACAATAACAAAGGGTTAGTATAGAAATACGGGGAACTTGTTAACATCGCGGTTGCGACAGGATGTTTTAAAAAATAAATTGTTATTGTATTAATTTGCGTAAAATGCGTGATTGAGGCACGATTGCTTGCGACCGTAGTATATATAGATGTGTAATATGTATAGATTGTAGGCGATGAGGTCCCGGGTACCATGAGGTCCCGAGCCATGGATTTACGCACACTGTATACACTTGCTTGTGCGCCTGTGTGTCCGACTCACGGACAGACAAGCAAGCGCATGCGGTGTGCGTAAATCCATGGCTCGGGACCTCATGGTACCCGGGACCTTATCGCCTACAATCATATGTATAGGATACATACATACAATATGTGTACGCATGCGCATGTACGTCCGGCACTCCAATATGCACCCCTGCGCGTGTTTGTCCGGGCGTCCGGACAAGGCTTGTTGATGGACGTCATCCGATCATTCAGTGCTGCCTTAATCCCTCACAATCGTTAGCTCAATTCAAGTTTGTGCTCTGTTTGTTGCTTTCATAGGCTTGTATTTCTTCTACCTTAATATATCAACAACTGATCCCCATATTTATCCTAAAATGCCATACCCCCTCGCCAAGTTACCCTATGGCCTCCGTTGCCGCCTCAATGAACTCGCCACACCATCTGAGCGGTATTGCCTTCAAGAAGCTGCTGGAAACAAAAACATCTGCCCGCCAAAACTACAACCTATTCGTCAAAAAGATCAGATCCTTATAATCTACAGAAACGACAAACCATTTGTTTCTTACAACTATAACGTCCACAGTTCTGTGTTCACGGGTCAGCCCGATGATTTAGTATACAGTACATCTCTGGAACTTCACAAAATTCGATTGGAAGATTTGACGGATGATGTGCTGGATCATCTCGTTCTACGCCTTGAATGTCTTAGATTAGAAAGATACTACAAATTTTCAGATAGCTTTTTTAAAACATTACGGTCAAAAATTTCAATTACAAATGTCATATCTTTATGTCTGGCGACACGAACTTCAAAGCCTATTGATATTCCTATCGTGTTTAAACACTTTCCACAGCTCGAATATATTACATTCGATGGTGCCCTTCCCAAGACATGGATGACCGATATTTTGGGTTCACAGAAACAAAAGTTAAAACATTTGAGTTTAACCGATTGTTCTGAAATACTCAGGGGTTGGTCAAATGATAAGCTTGTTAATTTTGTAAAGGTGAGTCGTTTTTTTGCATGCAAGAGATAACAGTGAATTTCTTTTAGTCTCAACACGAATACTTTAATTTCCGTTTACACGTGATGCATGCCAACGAAACATTAGAAAACAATATGGAGCAGTGCTTGCGTCAAAAGTTTTACTTGCGGAACGAGTTAATGCATCCGTCTAACTGCTGTGTTACGTTACTTATTGGATATTGTTGCAACCTTTATTTGCCAAAGGAGGGTATGTACCCTGTTTTCAAGACAACATCGACAACGTTGTAACTTTCCGTTTACAAAGTTATTATGTATGTTTATTAAAAGTTGCCTAAAAGCGACACCGTCATAAACTAATTTTCATATTTGCAAATCAAACCTTTACTTTATATAAAAAATAAAGCAGTCAGAACCACAAAACATCACTTCTTTGCCTTGGCAGCCTTCTGGGCATGCAGATGTTCAATCTTTTTCTGCATTTCCGCCCGTTCGGCGTGGACCCTCGTAAGTTTGGCGTCGAGCTTCCTCAACGATTCGCGCCAGTATTCCTGGACAGGTCAAATTTGTAATCTGGCATGCATCATGATAAGCCTGTTACCTTTTCCCGCTCCATACACCCGGCCATATACATTTGTCGTCGGAGATGGCGTTCACGCATGGCTCGGACGGCCTTCATCGCGTCCAGGTTCATCTTCAGCGTTTCGATCTTGTCTTCTTTCGCCCTTTTAGCAGCCGCCACGTCCTTGGCCTCCTTGACGGCGACTTCGACGATGCCAACCGCTTCCAGGGCTTTCTTTTTGACCGATTCTATGTTGTCTTAAAACTGGCATAAGTCAAGAAACGTTGACGTCAAACTTACGTAGACCTTTTTTGAAGTCGTTCAGAATGATCTTGGCTTCGAGTTTGTTCGAAGAAAGCTGTCTTTTCAGACGGACGCGGTCTTGCAGGATTGCCTCGAGACGGGTGACTTCTTCCAAGAACTTGAGGCAGTTTTCGTGTACATTCGATAGCGTTTTCGGGGTAAAGCCGCCTGGAACGTTGCTTTTGAGGACAGAAAGGTTGAATGGAGGATCCAAACTGACTTTTTGCTCGTTGCTGAACTTCGATAATCAAGTCATCGGCGAGCTTCTCGTGATCGATGATGATTTGCATCCACTTTTGGGGGTCATGCGGATTCGCATACGTGTTTGGTGGTGCCATTTGAATTTAGAAACGTGTGGAAACTATTAACCAGATCCCGTAACCATCTTTGGACAGTCTTTGAGAGTTTTTTTAAAATTTATTTTGCATAAAATCAAAAAATACAGACGATCTCTTTTATTGTCAATACCTGGAAAATCCTGGGCACGACAAAGCAACATGAAGTATCACTTTAAACACAACAATTCAAAACAACAATAACAACGAAACAGTCATGTGAAGTCAAAGCTAAATTATTTATGATCGCCGGAATCTCTCTGCTGGTTCTCCTTATCCTCGGCGGCACGGGCAGCATTCAACGTGGCAAGGAGGCTGGCGGAGCTGTTTCCGGCCGATGGGAGGAAGTGGAAGTTGGAGCCGCTGGGCGTTTCGACGCCTCGGAAGATCTCGACAGGCGACGGCATGCGAGTGCCATCGAGGTAGCCTTTGAGTTGACCACTGGCAGCAAGGACGAGACCCAAGAAGGGCGGGGATGGCGCGAGCGGGTGGCTGGTGTATTCGGGATGGTATTGGACGCCGACGAAGTAAGGGTGGTCCTTGAGTTCGATCATCTCCATGCGGACGGCTGTGTTGACTTTGAGGGCGCAGAGTTCGTCGACTTTTTCGAGATAGGACTTTTCGCCCTCGAAATTCTGGCGTCGAGCGACACGGAGCAGGTTTCGCGTCTTGTCTGAGGCTGCCGTGACTCCCTGGACGGTCACATTCTCATCGATGCCCATTCCAACGAATTGAAGGCCGCTCTGGGTGAGTCGTGGCACCAAGGCCGGGTTGATTTCGTAGCGGTGACGATGACGCTCTTCAATGGCATCCTGCTTGCCGTAGAGCTCGAACAGCTTGCAATCACGACGCAAGAAGATGGTCGGACGACGGCCCAGACGCATCGTGCCACCCATATCACCGCCACTGTGCTCCAGCATCTTGATGACGACCTCCTGCTCAGAAGTGAGGGGTCCAAGGCCACGCTCCGCCGGGGTAGCGGCTTCAGTTCCGTCTTGGGGCTCCAGCTTGTCAATGGCTTGGATCTCGTTGAATTCGGTCGATGAAGCGCCTTCGATGCCGAGGACATTGCGAGCGTATTCAATGGCGGCGCATTGCATGCCGAGACAGACGCCCAGGAAGGGGATGCCGTTTTCACGTGCATATTGGCAGGCCTTCATCTTGCCTTCGACGCCACGGGTGCCGAAGCCGCCGGGAACGAGGACACCTTGGGCTTCTTTGAGGAGGGCCCAGGCGTGGGCTTGCTTATCGGCTGGGGCGTCGGATTCGAGGTGTTCGGAGACGACAAACTGGAAGAGATTTGATCAAAATAGGTTTCAAAACGTTGAAAAAAGGTTCAAAACTCACAGAAATCTCAAGTTTCCGCTCGGAATGCGTCGCCGAATGCTTCAAAGCCTTAATGACAGAGCTATAGGCATCTGTGAACACTTTGTGCTTGGTTTCGTCAGTGGTGTGATCCAGATGGAAGTACTTGCCGACCAGGGCGATCTTGACGACATCGGTGAACTTGTCGGTCCTAAAATGGGTTACTGTAACCCCAAAGGCCCTTAAAAAGTTGAAAAAGACTCACAAATCAGCCAATTGCGTCCACTGCATAATGTTAGGACAATTCTCCAACGCCACAGCCGGCTCCACACGCCTCAAGTTGAACCTCTCTTCAATCTGCTCCAAAACGCCCTGATTCATCAGCAACAACGGCACTCGATAGATGTTCGACACATTGTGGACGCCGATGACTTGCCCCAGTCGTACACGGCACGCATCAGCAATCTTCGTCTTCACAGCGTCCGTAATCGGGCGATCGCTTCGGCAAACAATCAAATCCGGAAGTAGGCCATGTTTCGCAGCTGTTTGGACACTGTGTTGAACGGGCTTTGTCTTCGTTTCACCGGTGGATTCCAAGTCGATCAGCATGGACACATGGACGTGCATGAAACGGTGTCGGGTTTCTGGACGGGTCAAATCGGCCAAGGCATGCATGAAGGCCATCAATTCGATATCGCCGACGGCACCGCCGAGTTCGACAATGCAAACATGGGGACGGAGACCGGTGTTATCAACTGGACGAGCCGCAACGTCTTCAATCCACTTCTTGATGGCACCAGTGACGTGAGGCACGACTTGGACGGTCTTTCCGAGGTATTTGCCGGCACGCTCGGCACGGATGACTTTATCATATATCTTGCCGGTCGTGATGTTGTTGTCACGGGTCAGACAGACGTTGAGGAAGCGTTCATAGTTGCCGAGATCGAGATCGACTTCGCCGCCGTCGTCGAGGACGAAGACTTCGCCTGAAACAATCTAAATTGTTCAAAAACTTTGAAAAAAAAACTACTTTTTATATAAAATTTTCAAAAAACAGTCAACTTTTATATATATTTTTCAATTTCAAAACACTCACCATGTTCCCACGGACTAAAAGTACCAGCATCAACATTCAAATAGGGATCAATCTTGATCGCCGTGACCCGATAGCCATTGGCCTTCATCAAAACGCCAATACTCGACGAAACGATGCCCTTTCCGACGCCACTGATGACCCCACCAGTCACCAAAATGATCTTCACGGGTTCTAGCTCGGCAGACATGATAGCTCAAGCTTTGTGTGAATTCTTCCAAGTGATACCTAAGAAATATATATATGAAAACCGTTCAGAATTGTGGCAAAACAGCTTTTCATAGGATAACGCGACTTCCCGCCAGTTTTTTACACGTCCTAGGAGTGTTCTCGCAGTGCTGCCCCTAAGGGTTAACGATAGCGAGGGGTAGGGAACGATTTTTAGGGCTGATAAGATAGGAAAACGTGAAACGGGGTGACATTTACAAGTGCATGTAGACAGCCCGGAAAAACACGTTGAAAAGGAGGCGAAACAGCTGATATTATCGAATGGGGACAACCTGGCTGGTGGGTCCAAACTGTTTCAGACTTTGACCAATGATTGGAAATCGTAGGCTTGGGTTATCAGTCTATCGGGGAGGGCAATCAGTAGCGAAGTCGATTATCAGATAGACGTAATTGGCGACTGCCGTAAAAGTGCGCGCGCGCGTTTTTTTTTTCAGGATCCTGTCTGCACAATATGGGCGAAACAGGCAGTCTGGGGCTGTGCCGGGTTTGAAGTTAAAATTGCAAATTAATCGGATTTTTGTTTAAAAATTCAAATTCTATAGAATGGAATCTGATCCGCAGTCTTTAAATCAAAAAAGTTATAAGAGGAAAAATCGGTATCGTCATCAGAAAAAGAATTTTGAGCAATTTATACAAAATCCACGAAAAGACACCAAATTCCTGCGCGCTCCATTTTGAGACAAAATCCAACCTTTTCACATCAAAACCCAGCAAAAAAATGCTTATCATCTGAGTAATATAATCACGATTGCTAAAAATCATAAAGTTCTATAGACAGAACGTATTTTTAAAAGGAAATTGCATAAAGTGCGATAATAGAACAGGTGTATAAGAAAAAGTGCGCAAAACGCCGAGGACGCGTTATTCCTAGGAAGCAGCTGACAGCCAGCCTAAATTTGTTGATTGAAAAGCTTTGTCGAAATACTACGTCGACATTTGCTTTCAGGGTTAGTTAGACTGGCTCGGTTCCTGCCCTTCCGCAAGTCTGCGATGATGATCCCATGGGCCTAACTGACTAGACTAGTCAAAAACAGGAGCTACGAATGAAAATCAGTTTGAAGGGGAACTATTTATGTGCCTTTGTTTGTGGCTGGCGGCGAAATTCTATCTTCAGTTTTTTTTATGTCGGGGGCGTGCGCGAATGTTTATCGTTTTTTGCGGGCGATACATATGTTCTATCAAAGTGCAAAGGTCTGATAAGCTTCTGTAAGCTATTGGCCGTCGGCGGCAAAGATATTGAAACTTTCTCTCCGGAGAAACTGATTTGCCGGGCCAATGTTGCACTTTCTCTCCGGTGAAAGCCGATTGCCGACACAGTTTGGCCGAAAACACGGGAGCGAAGACCAAAAAGATAAGGGCTTTGAGATAGGATGCGTCAATTCCGACAAATTGGATAAGCCAAAACCATTAATTATCCAATTTGTCAAAGTTCCAGCCCACTGAGGCGCCCAAATTTTAATCAGACACGTCAACTTCAGTTAAAAGTTGGCTAAAAGTGCTTTCAAAGCAAAAAACACGACCATCCTCGTCCCAGTTTTCGAGGGCCTCCGATAAAATCTTCCGATCATTCAGTTTTGATGCACTTTCTACAAAACATCTGCCATCTATCCTGTCTACCATCCAAATTCGCCCAAAGGCCACTTTTTCCACCCCAGACAAACCATTTTTGCCCACCCAACAGTTTTCTGAGAGTCTGCAGACTCTTCCCCTATTTCAACGAAATCTCAACCCATCATCATCTTTCAAACTTTATCGCATAAACATGATCAAACTTTTTCAACATGTAAAAAAAGCCAAATAGCTGCGTTACTTTCTTTGGGAAACATACATAGACTCTGTAAGTGAACAAGGCACGACTAACTAAACCCAGGGATATAAAATAATCATTGCATAAATAAATAAATAAAATTTGACAAGTTTAAAACAGAAAGACAAACACCAGTATTCTAACAAAGATTTCGTCGTTGATAAAAATAAATAATAAGTGAAATGTGAGCGTTAAGGTTGGAGGCTATTTGACCTGACGGAAGTCAAGCAAATCATCTTCAGAATCGTCGCCGCCGTAGTCGAATTCGCTGAGAGGTACGCGTTCGAAGCCTTCACGCTTGGCGGCCCAGTCGAATCCGCCGATGGCACGTTTTAGCGTGTAGAACACGATGGCGAGAAGGACAACGGCCACGATGATGGCGACGAAGGTTCGGCCTCCTGACAGCTGGAAGGGTTTGTGGAGGACGAATTCTTGGATGGTGGAGCCGACGGGGGCGACGGTGATTTCAATGTGTTGAGATTGGAATTTCTCAGCAGCGACTTCGAGCTTGTATCGACCAGATGGTAGGGCGATGTGGACGAAGCCCCTGGGGCCAGTTTTGAGCAATTTCGCCGGATACCGCGTCGCTGCGACGCCAGTGATGGTGATATTGGCGTCGGGAATCAGTTGAACATCGCTCGAAACGACTGTGATGCTAAGACCGCGAAGTCGCTGCTCCAGAACTGTCAATAACGGCTTCCGATTCTCGTCGAAGATACTTCCAGTTCCGCGCGGCTCGTAGCAACAGGCCGTCTGGATGAGTAGAGCATCTGGCGCTGACCATGTATGCGGGGACCATTGAAGTGCGCCGAGGACTGGCTTCGGTTGATGGTCATTGGCGCAGACGTCAAGTGGATTCTGCTTCATGTGAGCATGGGTGTTGATGTACGTTTCGGCGAGCTGCATGATCGGCGGCTTCTTCCCGGACGCCGCCGCAGACGCTAAAGCTGCCACCATCGAATTGTCGTCTTGATTGTTGGGTCCCATGCCGCCCATATTCGCGAATCCGCTACCAAGCGACTTCGATCCAGAAGCTAGCGGCAATTTGAGCTCCTTGTCGATGAATCTGACCTTAATCCCGCCAGCAGCGATGAAAACAACGAAATCAATCTCCGGGACGACATTCAAAACCTGGGTCACGAGCGGGATGAACGGCGAAATCGTGCCATAGTCGTGGCAATTCAGCTGGCTGTGGGGAATCTCGGGCAACAGGTAGACACTGGAGCCGCCAAGGATCTTTCTAATCTGGATGTGGTCTTCATTTGGGATCGAAACAGAAGATTCGTCGCAGAGGTAGGAGCCGAGTTGGTAGACAAAGGCTTCAGTTTTCTGAAAAAATGCCCAATTCTTTCAAAAAACATCAAAATGACCAAATCTTACAGCTTCAACCGCCATGATAAGCGTCTTCGGCCCTGTATCCGCGCCCAGTTTATACAGTTTCATCGCTCCAACCATTTCCACCTTCGGTCGACACGCTGCCGATTCCGGAAGTCGATCCAGACCCGCACTAGTCGACATGATCACCTGTTCTGGCGTGAAATGGTCCGTCGGATTTGCGGATGGGATCACCGAGAACTCGTGGACGACGTCCTTGTGAACCACATTGAGCATGCTCTGAAAAACCATTCTTCAAAACAGCCCAAAAACACCACCAACACCGATTAGCAAACATCATTTATGTTAAGTGCGACAAGCCAAAGCACCATTATCCGTGTCAATGCAAAGCCAAAACTAACTATTGTAACATGTAAGTGAAACGTGCCATCTAACATAAATCTGGGTAAATGTGAATGTGTTTTCTGGGATTATTAAAGCACCGGTACAACAACCTGACAATAACCGAGTTAAATCAAAGTGAGCAAAACAAAAAGTTAAGCGTAAGCAAGTCCTAATGACAGCACCTCAAGAATGCCGATGACGGCAGCATCCGCGTGAAGGGTATCATTGTCGGGGGCACAGCCGATGGCGACGCCGAGCTGGAAGGTCGTGTTGCCGCCGCCAATGTTCTGGACCATCTCGGCTGTGGGCTGGGATTCGAGCAGGCTGGGGCAGCTGGTGGAGTTGCCGCCGGAGAAGGCAAATGCTCTAAAACGGGGCATAACCACGACGACGATTACAAAGGCATAAGAATACGGCCATCGCTTTTTGGCGATAGGTTTCACACGGGGACGCAAATTCGCATATGGCGATGACAGTGGATCTGATCTGCCTTGGAAATGGTTCTTCTAATGACTTCGACATCAGAAAAACCATTTTCAAAGAAATCAGAACCACTGTAACCACCATACGAGAATTTGCATCTTCGCATGCGCAAAACATACATGTACTTCAAAACATACTTCCTTATGCTTTCCTCGAAAGCGGCCTGGCTGTACAACTGGGGCGTTGCTTGCCCCGCATTGTAAACGATGGCATGCGGAGCCCCAGAAGTGAACAGAATCAGAGCATCGACGGAGAATGCCCTCAAGAGAGGAGTGTGATCAGCGGGGTCGAACTTGGGGAAGATGGCCAATTGCGTGTATGTCATAAGCAAGACGACATTGGAATCACCTGACCGGCACGTGTTATTCCCCAATCGACGAAGCAGTGTCTCCGCGGCTGAATCCAATCCAATCAAGCCCAATTTGAGTGGTCCCTTTCCACGAAGCTGCATTGCTGGGGTGTCCTTCAGATCGCATGGAATGGCCTCCATCGTGATGTTTTTGACGATGGCATCCCCGACATCGACAGTCACATTGAATCTGGCCGGTTTGTGATTATCATGGACGACCTCCAACTCGTAGTTACCAGGGGTTAGGATCCTCCAATACTCGCCCGTGGTCGTCGTTGTGATGTTTTTCCCCGTCGTTTCGCCGCGAACAATACGAATCGTCGCATTGCTGACCGGATTGCCATCACCATCGGAGATGATTCCCTTCACGCCGCGATGTACCATGTCCATATAGGCTATCAATGCATACTTATGCTCATCCCACAATGTTGGCAACATCGACGGAAGCGGGAACTTGAAGCAGCCCATTTCAATCGTAATTTCCATCGAATTCGAATGCAAGTATTGCCAATCCTGCATGCCACCCGCCAAGTGATACCAACCCGCTCCATTCGTGATGCCATGATAGAAGCTGTCTCCATCGGCATTCAATCCACACCGTCGACCGGTCTTCCACATGTTGGTGTGGGCTCGGGCGTACTGATAAGCTAGCTCAACAAACAGTTTGTCATCGGAGGACGGCGTATAGATCCCATCAGCACCGGTATCAGAATCGTCGTAGGGATAGTTAGCGACGAGGGATCCACCATGAAGATTGGCACTCAAAACGAAGGGATAGGAAAGCAGCCATTGCATAACGGCCAGGGTTTCTGGTTGGGTGACGAAGCCGCCTGTGGCTTCTTTATGAGCCGGGTATCTCGCCGGGAAATTCCTATTCAAATCGATTCCAGCGGCGTTTGATCTTCCTGCATATCCGACACGGTCACCAGCTTGGCCCATCTCATAGCCATCGGGGTTCATCGAGACGAGCATGTGGATCCTTGTGTTGTCGACCAAGTTTGTGATGAACTTGTTTTTACCGTAGTTTTGGACGAGAACATCGATCAAATACAACAGCGTTTCACGTCCGACGACTTCATTACCGTGCATGTTGCCGACGTACTTGAATTCTGGCTCGAGAAGTTCGTGTTCCATCGGATTGTCGGAGATGATCAGGACCCAGAGCTCTCTGCCTTGAAGGGACTTCCCTGCACTGTAGAGATGGGTGATGTTGGGGTAGGTTTCGGCGGTGTGTTTGAGCCAATGGGTCATTTCTTTGTAGTTGTGGTTTTTGATTCTGAAATCCTCAACCTTACAAATGAAAAAAGGGTCAAATAAAACTCACTTGTCCTTGGAAACATCCTCAAACTGCCCAACAATCCCCTCCATCACCTCCCTAGTCTTAAAGAGCGTCGCATTATCAATGCCCTGGCCAAAGTACTTCGCCAACGCATCACTGTTCGCTCCAGCAAGCTCGATCGGACTGGCGATGATGTCACTGTTCCAGTCGATGCCATTAACACCGGCAATGAAGGCGATTGTTATTAGGATGCATGGAAAGACGACATCGCGCATGATCTGCCCTCAACGACGCGATTCAGGGACCCCTGGAAACACACTTCCTTGTTCAAAAAAGTCAAATTATAAAGGCGAGAGCCACCTGGCTAATTGACAGCCGCGCGACCGACCTTCGACTGTCAATTCGAACCGGAAAACAAAGCCAAATCGCACCACCACCACCTGACAGATATACATGACGTCACTCGAACTGGCTACGAGCTTTCCAAATGAACTTGAAACTGGCCTTCAAACAAGATAACAATTTTTATTTGATCCAAAATTGGACTTTTCAGACGGAAACTGGAAGCAATCTGTCTAGATATTGGGCAAAAACAAGGTAAAAATCAACAAAAAAGGAGCTTATTTGATGGGTCGTCCCTTGACCATGGTCTTGGCAGCCTGGTTGTTCATGGCACGCTCGGCTTCGCTGAAAGCCAACTTATTGGCCTTCTTTTCGACACGGCGATCACGCTTGGCTTCTTTGACGGCGGATTTACGGGCGCGACGTTCCTCGGCGGTTTCACCCTTGGGACGGTAGGTCGAGACGGATGTGGCACTGATCATGGAGACTTTGTCGATTTCCATGCTCTGAAATTGATCAAAAGTTGATATTTTGTTGAAAAAAAGCAAAGATAACCCACATTAAGCGCATTCAAATCCTTCTTCGTCAATCCAAACTTCTTCTTCGACGGCTCTTTGATCAATGTTGGATGATTGTACGCGGTGCTGTATGTCGAGAGAATAGATTCAGCATCCCAGTGATTGCGCTTCCGACCAGATGGCTCAAGGGTGACCTTTTCCATCTTTTCCGGCTTGTCGACCGACGCGGCGAGAAGCGTCTTACGCTTGATTTCATCGTCAGGGAGTTCGAGCTCGTCGAAACGGATTTTGGCAGTGCCGCGTAGTTCCTCGAGTTTCGCCTTCCAATCGGCTTGGCTGAGCTCGTTCATGTCGACGGCTTCCTCCTCGTCGGATTCATCGTCTTCATCACCTTCGCCGTAGCCAATGTGTTCGTCGCCGTATTCCTCGGCGATCTGCTCGAAGTGGTCGTCGACAATGCGCTTGCCTTCGTTGCGAGGCATGCAGGAACTGGAGATGGAGCCGCAGGTCAGGAGATCGGTGATGCGGTTGCGGTTGCCGGGGCGTCTGGGCTCATCTTCCTCATCTGAAGGACAATTTCGATAAAAAAAACCTCAAAAAGTGAAACAAAACCAACCAAAATCATCACCGGACTCGAAATCACTGCCTTCGTCGCTGAATTGCTCCCGAATCAGACCCATTCGCGCCATCATGCTAGCCTTGCCACTCTTTTCGTCCATCAGAGGGTTGAACTTCTCGACTTCCATGTCCTCATCGTCAAAATCACCGTCGCCCTTGGCCAATTCCATAAAGTCATCGTCGAGTTCGCCATCGACATCGGCATCATCATCCAATGCTTCAAGGACCTCGAGAACATCGGGATCAACGCCACAGGGAAGAGCAGCCGACGGGGCAGCCTTGTTGAGAAGGCCGACTTTGAGCTGGACGCCTTTAGTTTCGAACAGTGTGCTGGGAAGTTGGATGGCGCCCTCTGGGACTTTGATGACGGTTCGGTCTTCGATGTCGCCGGCGATCTGGAGACAAACCTCGTTAAAATCATTCAACAATCAAAAGAATGTTCAAGCAAACCTCATTTGTGTCCTTCAAGTGCTGCAGATAGTCGTAATCATCATCGAGATAGATGCCATACTTGAGTTGTTCCGCGTGGCGCTGGAATTATATATAATT
The DNA here is from genome assembly GCA_024447225.1 of Panagrellus sp. LJ2284. Classification (NCBI taxonomy): domain Eukaryota; kingdom Metazoa; phylum Nematoda; class Chromadorea; order Rhabditida; family Panagrolaimidae; genus Panagrellus; species Panagrellus sp. LJ2284. The sequence goes on from JAMRYC010000009.1 coordinate 2,223,789, forward strand.
ATTACCAAAAACTTCATAAAACATCCAACAAACCCCATGATTCTTATTCCGCTGCACCGGGGCAAGAACACGGTCCGACGCTTCATGATTGGCGACCAAAGGATCTTTCTGCGAGCGATGAAGCAAATTGAACTTGACGCCCTCGTTCCTTCCGATGAAAACCTTCTTCTTTCCCTAAAAGCAAAGCGGTAACATCAAACAATTTAAATTTATGTAATGGCTTACCATTGTGAATGAAGCTTTGATGTAACCCACGGGTTTGGTCGGCGATTGTTGGCCTAAAAATCGAGAAATAGAAAATATAAAAAAATGAACGCTTTGAAAATGACGCGAAAAGGGAAGATTTCACGTAATAGAACGCGAACAAAAGGTATAGGTGGACGGGTACACGGGCGCGTCATCGGTTCCGATCGATTTCACGGGAAATTGAAGGGTGGAAAGAGGTTCGGCGGAAGCAGGGAAGTACGACAGCCGGCGGCGGTGCGCTCGAGTTGCTTTGCTTTGCACGGGGGAATGTTTTCGTGGTGGGAGGATGTTGTGGGGCTGGTGGGAAAATGACGTCCGATTGATGAGAAGTTTTAAACGTAAATAAATCAATGTCGTGGTCGTCTCGATGTGTAACTTTTTGATATTGTATTACAAAAGGGTTGAAAAACAGATTTTACCACTTTTTACACAAAAAATGGTAGCAGTTTTGCACGAAAAGTGCGCTTTTTTAAGATCAACGCCGTGTTTCCATGTCAGCAAAAAGACGCACCCAACCCAACCCCTTCCCACCCCCACTTCCGGAAATCCAAAACCGCCTCCGGCACTGCTCCTGCCCTAACGACGCCATGCCAGTCTTTGTCCTGCCCCAAGTCAATCAACTCGACGGCCCCCAGCGAGTGTGACGCCGAACACTAGTCCCGAGGAGCAAGAAGTGTAGTATTAGCCGTGCAGCCGTCGGCGGCGTCGACGCGCAATTTCGCATCCGGCACTTTGCCACTGGCCAATTTTTTATTCGTCTTTCCTAGAATAAGTTTTTCCCAAAACTTTTCCTCGCCTACTACTCTAGCCATACAATGGATGTCGTCTACGCTTTCGTCGAAGGTAAACCCCTGCCCTACCATAAAACCATCTAATTGGCCCAATTACTGTAGGTATCCACCTCTTCGTCCCAGTCATTGCCGTCATTTTCCTCCTCATAATCGTCTATCTATCCAGATCGACTGAAGTAAACCCACAAATCATAGATGAGTACGAAGAATACTCAGATTCAGGTAGGCCAATTAAAACTATTCAGAATTTATTACTTTTCAAAGTTATTTGTTAATTAACAAAAATCAAAATCATTGTCCAATCGAAAACTGAAAACAGGGTTAAAAACGTAAATACAATGCTCTAAACGGGCGGATATGAGTTTGTAACGGACGTAATATAATATCAAAAACAGATAGATTGCTATAGTTTAAAGGAAAAACTTTAAAGAAACTTTTAAAACTGTACTGTGCAAAATTAAAGACTAGAAAAAACTCCAAACGCGATTGCCGTTTCGTTTTCAGCGTACCAAGACTCAGACGAAAAGAAAGATGAGTGATTGAATCGAAAGAAGATTGCCGGATCAGTACCGTAGTCATGCATGGTCGATTGACGTGGATTATTTGCTTTCGGATTGTTGTTGTCGCCTGAAATTGGTGCAATATGATGTCAGTATGTATATTTTGAGAAATTGAAAGGTTTTAAGCTTTAATAAATTGAAATTTTGGAAAGTTTTGTTAAACTTACAAATCAATAACAGATTGGACCCAAGTCGCAAAGTCGGCAGTGTCATCAAGGGCTTCGTATTTGATGTAGAAGGGCTCCAGCGCTAAGGACTTCAAATCAGCTCGTTCTGCGACGTTTTTCCGTAGACATTTGTAGACGAAATCGCAGAGGTCGTCGGAAAAGATGCCGCGGGGGAGGAGAGGTGGTTGCTGAAACTCATCAAATTTGAACTTGAAACTTCAAAAAAAGCGTTCCTACCTGACAAACGATGTAGTCCAACAGCTCAAAGATAGCCATCGTCCTCGGCGAAGTGTCTTCCCCCTCCGGTTCCGGGGTATCATCAGAAAATTCGATCACATCCGGGTTCACCTTGAAGATTTCGGCGTATTCCCGTCGAGATGGAGGTGGAATCGGGTATCTGCCAATGCTCAACTCGACCAGCGACAACCCGAGGCTCCAAACATCGGATTGTACAGTGTAGCCATCACCACGGAGCCGCTCTGGAGCCATGTAGGACCGAGTGCCGACGAAACTGTTCGCCATGGAATCGATCAGCTTTCCGGAAACACCGAAATCGCAGAGTTTGATCTCGCCTTTGCTGTTGACGAGGACATTGGAGGGCTTTACATCTACAAAACCTTATTTTAACCACATCTAATTTCAAATCCAAGTCAAACCTCGATGAAGAATGTGGCATTCCTGCTTCAAATACGTCAATCCCTTGATAATCGCAACCGTTAGCCGGCCCACGACGGGTTCCCTGATGACTCCAACGGTTTGCAATACAATGTCGAGGGAAAGGCCGTCCATGAACTCCATGCAGATGGAGATTTCGTTGTTTTCGTGGAAAGCGCCATAGAAACCTGGAAAGTTGGCATTCTTTGATGAAATTCAATCAAAATAGAAGCAAAAAGTACTCACCAACAATATAAGGGCTATTACACTTGTGCAAGATCTCCAACTCTTTCAAAATCTGCGTCCGAACCGAAGCCTTGACCTCGAGATGGACCAACTTCCGGGCCATGATCAAATTGCTCTTTCGATGCCGCATTTTGTGCACGACGCCGCCATTGCCATGGCCAAGTTCGCAGATGCGGTCGAGTTCTTCTTCGCAGAGCTCACCGAGTTGGGATATCTGAAAATTTTGGGGGTTGGCGGCGAAAATATATATAAAAATGTTAAAAAAAACGAAAAAAGTTTCAAAAGTAAAATTTCGGTTGAGCGTTTTGAATCCAACAACGAACCTGCTGTTTCTGCGTCAAAAAGTTCTGCAACGATTCGGCTTGATTCCCAGAGAGATGCAGAGATCGCAGACTGTCTTCAATGACCTTTTCACCCGGGACAGCCTCGACGGCGCTGTCGCGTCCGCCCTCCTCGACGACCGTCGGCGGCAATGACAAGCCGAGGGGATTCCGCTTCTTGCCGCTAGACATCTGGAATCAAACTCAATTCAGGTTACGTGGATTACGTGAGTTTCGGAAAGGTTATGAACACGCGAAACGAGGGTAAGAATGAGGCTTTTGCGGTTGGCTAAACTGTCTTTAACCAAATGCAAATGCCACAATTACACGACACTCAAGTGCGACCTAGCTAAATCTATATATCTCAAAGTCTCACGCAAGGCGGTGGGACTCTCGCAGACGACTGGGCCGACATACAGAGACTGCCGCTGGCTATGAAAAAAGGAAAGTAAAAAATGGCCGGAAAGTTGTGTGACACACACTTTTGGATTATGTGGGGGACAGGAGTGGGGAAAGGGCGTCTTTTGGGGAGTGGGTTTCCGGTAGGGCTTTTGATGTTTATTGTTTAAAATTTCGATTTCTGAAAAAGCGATCAATGTGGTTATTGTTTGTCGTATATTTGCAATTAAAAAATCTATCAACTGGCACAAATCAGCAAAGTATTAGCACGAAAACAAAAGCACAGTCAATTACATCCAACACCACCTCACGACGCCTTTCCCCGCACACAGTCACACTGCTTCCCTTTTTCGTTACAGGACCTCCCCATCCCCGCATCGCCTCGCGCGGCAAATAAAAATTTCAATCCTCAAGCTTGCGAATCAGCTGGATCCGCGCTTTTCCCGCATCGAAATCCACTTCATCCAAACCCCTCATCATGGCTAACCTCGTTGATACCGGAGACGCTTTCAAGTACTTCTTGTTCGAAGCGCGACGCGCCACGTTTAAGACGTGGATTTTCGACAAGAAAGCCGGCGCCAATTGCAGTTCTGACAATGTGAGTTTCATCTGACTTTTCTTCTGTTTTTACTGTTATTTTTATATAATTATTACAGCTAGCCAAAGCTGGATTCATCAAAACGGATAAGGATGCGACTTGCTGCGTGTTCTGCGACAAGGAGCTCGTTTGGGACGATCCGGCTGATGATCCACTGTGAGTTGGTTTTTATATATATTTTTCAAATTCGAAAGGTTAATTGAGGCTGTTTCAGCAAAGAACACGAAGATCACAGCGCTGGATGTCCGTTTTTGCCGATTATGAGGGTCCCGGAGCAGGAATGGAAGGCCGACGATGAAGCCGTGGCGGATGTGTTGGCCACCCTCGCGGCTATGGCTCATGTGAGTTTTTTCTTTGTATATTTTAGTCAAAAGGATTAACTTTTTGTTTTTAAACATAAGAACAAAAATATTGTTTTACTTTTTTTCAACAAAATTTTAATTTGGAAATTGATAGCCATTTTGTAGATCAAAACCCTGCGCACGTACCAAGGCGAGTGCGACATTGCCTACAAGAAGGCCGAGAGCAAGCTAACCCCGTATCTGCCGTCTGAATAACGAGTTGCTGATCGATGGTTTTGCTTAACTTACCTTTTTTGTATTTACATTCCGTTTGCGATCGATTGATTGTTGTTCTTTTGCACGACCTGAACCTTGACTTGAACTCATTTCATTTTCTTTCCTAATCCATAAAGTCTGTCATTATTTACATTGAGATTGTTTTTGTTTATTCATGAATGAGACTGTACCATAAGCTGGGCGGGTGGCCTTTTCGGCGCGGGGATACAGACACAGTTCATGAATATGCGATTTTAGTGAGGGGGTTTGGATCGAGTGGCCGGATTGAGTGATGTGAAAGGGCAGACAGAGCCGCTGGCGGTGGAGGGGAATCAAGAAGCTCAGTGCCCTTGGCGCTCCCGGGAGGCCGCCCGCCCGGCGAGCCGCCGGCGATGATGATTGATAGGCCCAAACGGGAGTGTGTGCGAGCGCGCGCGCGTCCACCGCGCATGACGGCAGCGATGGTCTCTTACTCCGGAAATCGATACCCGTGTCCGACTTCATGGGCGGCAGCGAGCCCAACTCGAACTCCCACTGTCCAACAACCGACCCAGCCATCCCAAGCCAGCCAACGATCGAAAGCAAGACACAACGCACTGCATTGGGTCTCTGCTGGCGGCACACTCCGCCCCCCTATCTCGCTCCGTGTCGCGTCCGCGCCTCGCCGGCCCAAGGAGAAGCGACAGTTTCCCGAGGTCGTCCGCGGCAAAGGGTGTTTTATTGCGCTCGTTAATGGCCTGCTCGAAATGCAATAAAAATAATTTATAATCATGGTAACAATGATGATGTCCCCTGCCTCCGGAATGGGTTCCACTTCCTCCAAAAAGTCAACTTCGACCAGCAAGGTGCCCCTGATCGCCTCCGGCAATGTCAGACCGTCGAATTGCGCCCTGATTGTGCTTCTGTTGATGATCTCATGGAGCGGTAGCGGCGTAGCAGCAGCCCGGCAGCAAGCCGAGCCAGTCAATGTGATCAGTGACGATTATCAGGTTGGTTCAGGCTTTCTTTATCAGTTTATCATGTCTTTTTGGTTCTTTTTTACCATTTGGGTGCGTTTGTAACTTTCATCTTATTCAAAGAATTTCGTATTTTTCTTAATAGGCCCCCCAATTAGGACCTACAGTAACCCAAATCCTCTATCTTATCCTTTTCTGCCGCTTTTTCGAGTCAATGTAGTTCTTTTCGCCAGTTAAATTCATTCTTTTCGACTTTCCTTCAAAACCCAATCCATTTTGCCGCATCCCATTAACCCGCGCAATTTTTCAAACGCACAACGGGTGCGCTGTCGTTTTCGCCCCATTCCCCGGGCCCATCAATCACACCCCAACGATGCCATGGATCAAAACCGCTAACAAGCATCGCCAAGCATTTCAAAGGCCGAAATGTTGCGATTTGAAGGCGAAAAAACACTTCCGCGACCGATTCAACCAATCTGTTGTCCGATTTTTATGCACAAAATAAATGCAAATGCACACTTGTATCGTTCATTTCTTTGCATTTGTGATGCCCATTCAATCGCCACAACATCATCATCATTCGCGGGGCAATGGTGATGATGATGATGATTCGACTTCGGCGCCACTTGCGATTGCGATCGACGGTCTCAAAACATGCGTAGTTAGTGTTAGCTTGGCTGGTGTAGGTTGGCATGTTATGTTGATGGGAATTGGCTGCCTTGTTTAAGGGGGTGTTTTTGGATTACGATAGACTCATAGCGTCGGCGTTGTTACACTTGCGCGCTGCCGCCGATGGCAATGGCGCCGATGTTTCCGGACACATTGCGAAACCCAAACCACATTAGACGCCGTTTTTTCAACGCAACAGAGACCTAAAAAATGCGTTCAAGCAAGGATGTGCCTTCGGGGGTCAGACAATTGACCGCAGGCAGGCCGAATGTGGAAATTTGTCTTCGTTTTTCGGTTTTTCGAAAGGGCAAGCACATCTCAACTGCAAAAACATTGTCCGTTATTCAAAACGAGGCATGTCACTTTACATTTTCTCCATCTCGGAAGGCCAGGACTAGAGTGACTGACAAATTTAAGAATAGATGGCCCGTAGGGTTAAGCTTCTCGAGTGGCATAAATGTTGTGGGGGAAAGAAAAATGGGGGCAAGGCTATGCTTTTGTGACATGAATAAGTGGTTGCGTCGGGGGAGAAACTGTTTCGGCTGTTTTGAGATGGGCGATTTTGGCACTTTTCGGGCTTACTTAAGCCGGGATTGACCTTCTTGGATCGAAGACTCGCTAATTAGAGCTCTTCGATGGCTGTTGTGACTACCTTGCACAAATAGCAACACCCAATCAATCACTTCGGGGCCCCAACAGACGTTTTTACATTCATTGGCACGTTCGAAACAGCCGCAGTGGCATCAATCAGGGGTCCAAGTAGCGTCGCGTCGCATTGGATCTATCTACCAAGCGCAGAGCGTGGTCGCTGACTGATTGATTATGCATCATCGGGAAAAAGGGGCCAGCGAAGAGAAACAAACTCGAAAAGCACGCATTCACAGTGGCAGATTTACGACCCCTTCTTTCTCCCCTTCGCATCAGTCACTGATAAGAACTGTCTTTGTTCATTCATTCAACTCACATCAGCCTTTTCGAGGGTGCATCACATACATACATCAATTGACATCCAAAACACGGGAAAAACCAAATTATCTTTCAGCCCCATCATGCCAATGACAAATGCGAACGCATCACCATGAAAATGTGTGCCGACATACCGTATAACAGCACCTTCTATCCGAACAGCCTGAAGCATCAATCCCAAAAGGAAGCCGAACAAGATCTCGGCCAGTTTGAGATGCTCGTCAATGTCAAGTGCAGCGTCGATGTCAAGTTCTTCCTGTGCACCCTCTACGCTCCAGTCTGTACCCAGATGGACTTTGCGTTGCCACCGTGCCGGCACCTGTGTCTCAGCGCGAAAAACGGTTGTGAAGGTTTGATGCAGAAGTTTGGATTCAAGTGGCCTGAGATGTTTGACTGTGGCCAGTTCCCGGAAAGTGGCATGTGTGTCGGCGAGAATCGGACTTCTACAGCTTCAGGCGCTCCAGCTAAGCGAAAGGGTTCGTCGAAATCAAAGGAACCTAGGCTTCCGGAACTCGAATGCCCTCACGTTATGAAGATTCTGTCCCCTTCGAGATACTCCCTTCGCGTTGCCAACCGCACCATCGAACAGTGCTCCCTTCCATGCACCGATGAAGGCCTCGTGCCAGTCTTCCTGGGCGAAAAACAACGAAATCAACTCAAATTCTTGACGAGCGTTTTCGCAACGCTCAGCTGTTTCGCATCACTTGTGACCGTGCTGATATTCAGCGTCAATTTGGGGCGCTTCGAATACCCGGAACGATCTATCTTCTTCCTCAGCATCTGCACATTGGCAATTTCCGGCGTTTACGTGTACGGTACATTCCATGATGACTACGCCTGTGGATCCAAATCCATCGAACGGGTCCCCCTCGTCACCCAGGGCGTGGAGAACTGGACCTGCACAGTCGTGGCCGTGATTCACTACTACGCCTCGACGGCAATGTATCTGTGGTGGCTGAATCTGTGCTTCAGTTGGTTCCTTGTCACAACGATGCGATGGGGCGAGGCGCCGGTTGGACGCGTCTTTTCATCGTATTTCCATGTCTTCGCTTGGGGGGCGCCAAGTCTTATGGTCATTGCCGTTTTGGTCATGAACGGTGTCGATGGTGATATGTTTTCATCGATTTGCAGTGTTGGAAACCTACAGCCGAATATTTTGTTTAATTTTGTCGTTTTGCCCCAAGCGGCCGCATTAGGTGAGTTGGTTTACCGGGGACGGCCCGGGGATGACATGTTAAATTTTTTTTATTCTTGATTATCGATTGACATTTTGTTGATATTGATTTTTGGTTTTTCCAAACTTTAGTTTATGACTTTAGCAAACTTATTGGAAAACAAAATTTATTTTAATTATTTACAAAATTAGAAATTTGTAATTAAACACAATTAAAAATGTCCAATTTTTATTAGTTGGGTCCTACCCGGGAAAAACGCGTCCTAACTCTTTTTTTTCAGCAATCGGCTTCATCCTCTTCTTCATCGGCCTCATCTCGATCATCCGCATCCGCTCCTACATCAAGGGCCAACCCAAGTTCCCAGCCACTGAAGAAGCCTCCCAAAAGCTGTCCCGCCTCATGGTCCGCATGACCCTCTTCGTGCTCCTGTTCGTCGTCTCCGCCCTCATCTCCATCCTGGCCTCCTTCTACCAGGCCATGAATCTCGATGACTGGCTGACTTCCTGGTACTCCACCCGCTGTCTCCATGCCCATCGTGCCCGATTCGGCTTCACACAACCCCGAGAACAGTGTCCTCTCGTCGCGGCGCCGGATGCAGTCGTCGGCGCCCTGGCGGCATCGGAACCGCATGCTGCCCTCTTCTTCGCGAAACATCTGCCCTTCTTTGTCGTCGGATTGGCGTTTGCCGTCTGGACACTGAATAGCAAGACGTATTCGAGCTTCAAAGACTGCTGGAACCGCCAATGCCATAAGGGTCGATCTCGGGTGCCTACAGTCGACCATTGAAACCGCAGCGGATTCGGGCAATCCATTGTTGAATGAACTCGAGCAGTATCTCCGAAAAGTATTCACCGTCTAACTTGTGGATACTTTCTTTTTGTTATTTCGGGTTTTGTTGTTGTTTTTGTGCTCTCTATTTTAACTCTTACCGATCACAGTATTTTGGTATTATTCACCACTTTTGACAATCTTATACGGAGCTCCTTTTTGTACATAGAGTGATATGATGTGCCAAATAAAGATATATTTTGAAGTTTATTAATCTTATAACAGCGGTAAACAGGTTATAAAAATTTGAGTAAAATATTATAATTATTTTTTTTTAGATTGTTCTACAATCTGGTAGACGTGTTTTCTGTTTGTTGTCCTGGATTAACGCTCGGATTGATGAGGTTATTGATTTCGCAAACAAATGGAAGCACTTTCTTGTCCAAATTCCAGGTGGTAGCAGCAGCTTTCCAGTCTTCATCAGACATTACCACGCCAACATTATTTCCATACACCCGAAGAAGTCGAGCAATATTTGACATTGTTTTGTCCATCACCGACGCGATCAATCGCTTCTCGTCTGCTGTGCAAGTTATTTTTTTGTACAGAGCGTTTCCTAAATGTGCCATACATTCTGTCAGTTTCAGTTGATGATTCGATACAGGAGATTCCGCAACAGTGAAAATAAACTCTTCAATATTAGCCTTAACGGTGTTTAGCAATTCGATGTAGTTGTCATTGCTAATCGAGCGGCTATCATCACAGAAATGTCTGATGTTGTCTGCCAATAAATGCGATTTGCAGAAGTTGGTTAAGTACGCAGAAAGGAGATTCAACGAATCCTCCTTTGACAATTTTACAGTTATGTTGTTGACGATGCAACAATTGTTGACTGCGCTTCGGGGAACCATGCCCAGTAAATTTCGTAAGTCCGTCTCAGTCTTATGTGATAAATAATACTTAGAGTCATCCTGGATAACAAAAATGAAACCATGAACCTCAGGATACGCATTCCAGTCGATGGGTGACGTATCATAAACCAGGCTTATAAAATGGACTTCATAAGAGCCGTAGTAAATAACGCAACCAGATTCCATCGTTTTTCCTGGTTCGGCCACTGATGCGCCGTTTTCCGCTTCTTGTTCAAGTTCTTTCTGTTTTCCAAGATAAATATTGTTAATTAACGTCATGTTGTCATTTGCCGACTTGCCAATCACCAGAATTGTTAGCAGCGGTGTGATCTGACTTGGCGGAGCCGGAAACTGGAGTGTAGGTTCGAATGATAAGAGCTGCGTTTCCGGTGCATTGGCATTGTCTACATGCTCAAAGTCGTCGGTATGAATGGCGTCTTCAGACACATGTTCGAATTCATCCACGATGGACCCACGGGCGTTGAAATCTTCAGGATCTAGAAAGATTCCATAGTCTGTGCATGCGATCGCTGAATCCGATAATTCCATCTGTGAATCAACTTCTTGATAAGATGGAATGCCGCGGTCACTCGTGACGTCGCTTTCACCAATAGCACTGGTTGCTGTCATAGGCGCACAAAAAACCCTTTGTGAACGCATTTCTAGTTGGAATTGGTTATCATTGTCATCAATTACCTTATTGGAGCCAAAAGCTGAATCAGCTGCAGCGGCAGCGTTGTCTCTGTAAAAATTATTTAAGAATAAACTTTTACAAAATGTTATTCCAACCTTCGTTTCGTTTTCAGCTCTTTGATAACGGCATCAATTTCCCCTGCTGTATTTGCAATAGCTTCATTCACATCCTTCCAAGTTTCTTGCACATCCTTCCATTCTCCATCTTCGACTGGTGCTTCGCCTTCGCTCTTGTTGCGGCAATAGATGGCAATTCCGTGCAAGGATCCGTTAGCCACAGATGCCATGAGGCGTTTTGCATCGGATGTCAGGACCCCTTTACCATAGGGCCGCAAAGCGTCGCCCAATTTCTTCATTTTTGCCGCCAATTTAAAGTCTTCACGTAAAACCGGATTGACTTTCCTCACATCGTCAAACATTCTTAAAATGCTGTTCTCGTTGGCCTTCCAATACTCTGCATACGCCGTAACAGCGAATTTGTCACCACTCTTTTGGCAATGAAGTAGTTGACGCAAAATGCCATTGTCGACACAGTATTCGTTGCTGATGTCCAGACTTAATTCGACGTTATGTTGTTTGCTGAACTTTGCCAATAAAGCCGTCAAAGGCGTTCTCGCTGCTCCTGGTTGGAAATCAGGTGCGGCAAACGTGTACACGAAAAAGCAGTTTCGGATTGCTGTACGTGGTAGGATGCCAAACAAGGCCAGCATCGTATTTTCAAACTCGGCCGACAGCTTAACCTCGCTGTTTTTGATGACGAACATCACCGCATGAACTTCTTTGAGTTCCAACAAGTGTTCCTGGATGTACTTAATGTTGTCTGCGTCCTGCTCAAAGCCTCTTGTATCAGTAATTCCGGGAGTATCCACGAAACGAATTTTGAATGTTCCATAATCGAGAACGTAGTCCCTCGGATGTTGCGTCACAGATTGACCGACGCCAGCATAGTGTTCGTTGACGTTGTTTTCATGAATTCCATCAAACGCTTCACCAGTTTCCTCGAGGGTGACCGGTAAAAGACATTGAATCTTACTTTCAACTGCCTCTTCGAGCGTTTTGTGCTGTTGCATAGAATAAATGCTGTTCAAAAGCGTTGATTTGCCTGCACCCGAGCTTCCAATTACAAGCACAGTGTATGTGCGCGGTCTCGGCACAAATCTAAAAGTTAGACAGATTACTTTTTTGAAAAAAAACACCTTACAAATTAGTTTTCCCAAACTGTGACAATTTTTGCACTGTTTCCGCATGAAATGAATCTTCTTTTTTCGTCAAAAGATGCGTCACGGTTACATTACAGACCGAGAATGAGGCGCTTACAGGTCTGCAATGAGTAATTTGTTATAGGTTTTGTACAAGTTAGTCATTTTTAAAAAGCGAACTTACTCAGCTGTTGCGTTTCGTACCTGCAAAGTAAAAGAAACGTCTGCGTCAACTGTTCTGTCAAAAGCAAACTCTGCTTCAATCAGTACGCCAGTTTCAACAGGATTACCAGCATTGGCAAGTGGCACTTCATATATTCTAAAACAAATGAATAGACTTATTTTAACTTATTGTTTATGTTGTTCATCATCAAATAGTCGTAAATGCGACTTACCCTTTCTTTAACACGCATTGAAAACATTCGGGGTTTACGGTGACTGGCTCTGTTACAACTCCACAAGCGCAACATATTTTTGCTTGTTGATTAACTTTTACCAAAGACTGACATTCACTGCAAACCCAGTAATATTCGCCGGCATGCCCATTAACACATGAAGTTTTAAATAACACCGAATTTGTTTCGTTGTTTGACGGGCTCTTTGAAACGTTGAACCGCGTGAAGCTAACTAATCTTTTTTTATTTTTTATTACGGCATACCAGTTGTCATCATCACCTTCATGTGCACCTTTATAGAATTTGAGAGTTGTAAAACCCTTCGGTTTAAAAATATTGAGCAATTTGTTAAAGTTGCTATTAGTGACAAAAATAGGTGTTTCACATGTAACAGGATTGTTGTCTAAAACCATTAATAATGCTTGACGCGATGTTTTCAAACAAACATTTCTCACCGTACACGACACAAAAAACATCATTGACGCAGCGGTAACTTTGATCTTTAACACAATTGTGTAGTTGATGTATTATTTTAAAAATGTTTTCGTGATTGTAGATTTTTGGTTTTCCATTCCGTAGGTTGCGTAGATAGTCGTAATAGTTGCTAACAAACTTAATAAGGTTATCATTCAGATTTTCCATCATTTCCTTGATTTTCAGCGGTTCCGTTGCAGTTTGAAGCGCCGGTAAAATATCTGAGATGATCGTAAATGCGTAATTAACAGCTTCACTTGGATTAGCGTTAGGAGTCGTTTCGTACTCAGAAGGTAGGTTTAGACGCAATCTAACATTGTGCAGCAACCATTTAGCTGTGCTAGCGGCCAGTAGATTGTTTAATTGCTTGTTGAACTCAAAATCGTGTATGGATTGACTTGATTTCTTTACCATCTTGCCAAGTATGATGGGATCGCAAAAGTCTGGCCGCTGAATAGATGGAAATATTAATTCCAGTTTGTCATGCTTTTCAGCCACATAATTTTTTAACATGACACAAGGGTAGGATTTCAAACAAAATATAGTCTGTTTATCTGTAAGCTTCCTCGTTTGCGATTTGGCCTAAATAGTAATGATCCTTATATAAGTATGCATTTAAAGAAGCAACAAACCTTATCATTTTCCACGCATGCAATTATGTAATGATTTCCAAAAGCCAGCTGTTTTTGGTTGAATACATCATACTCTACAATGCACATAAAGCTTTTGTATCCTTTTGATTTGTAACGTCTTATGAAAGCAATACAAGCCTCGAGGTTACTGTTGAGGTTTAAATACGTGGCGTACTGAAAATGTGTATTTGTAATTATATCATCAAAAACATTAGTTTGGCAAAAGACTTACAAATTCATCTCTCTGAAGATGCAGAAAAGAACAGAGTTTATAATAGTCGTCCACATCATCATTTGATAAATACTCACATAGTACAGTTTTTTGTTTTGCAAATTGTTGAAACTGCACCAAATCATGGACGTAACTTAATGAAAGTTGGGTAGGTGTTGAGCCAAAAAACGATAACATCTGAAAGGCTGCTATATTATTGGGCTAACTTACTTAGCATCGCGGTTAGAAGAATTACAATTACACAATAACTGCACGGTTGAAAGTTTTCAGAGTTAAAAGCGGGGCAAAAACAATTAAACTTAGCCTAGATAGGTTACACCAACACATGAACTGAAAAAGACAAGAAATACAAATCACTAAAGTTGTCCAAAAAGCAATATTGCCTGATCTATCTGGAAAATAAACTCGTCAAATGCAAGAAATCACTGGTTATATGAGCGAAGAGCAAAAAAGTCAATGCATTTTGTAATGGAAAGTCTTTCGAGGGGTGTGTTCGGGTCCTCGTTCGACGTGATACACGTATGTATTTGTGTGTGCAAGGTTGATGCTCGCTTTAATTTAGAGTAAGCGCAGCTCAACTGATAAGGTACATATAGGAGTGAAAAACATTTAAACAATAAAAACCTCTTCACAGGTAACTTAACTAGTACATTAATAAAACTTTTAACCAAAAATAATAACGTAAAGTCATTTTACGAAAACATAAACCCATCAAATTCGGTGTTTGCAATATCAATCGAATCTTTTTTCAACACAAATATAACAAAACTAATTTACTCTGAACATTGAAAATTCTTTGACGCGTTTTGCGAGTTTTTTGTAATACCCCGGAAAAAGTTCCGTTCTTTCTCGTGCTAACCCAAACAAAACGTTGCAGTGGAGAATCAAAGAACAGTTTTGCACTGCCTGCAGGCTGCCGCGAGCATGTGTGTGCGAAAACTTTGATTGTAGAAAGAGAAGACAGATAAAAAGTCATGAAGTTTTACCATTAGCATAGCGTCTTCGCTGTTCAAAGTTTTGTAAAACTTGTTGATAATTATGTTTAGGGATCCGATTTTGGAACAAAGTTTTTTTTTTTTGAATACGCAGTTATAACAAATTATCTGGTAAAAAAATGTTTACTTCGGTTCTATCTGGAGTTCTTGCAATGCGCTAGCAACGTCTACATCTTTTGAATTCCAATAGCTTACTGCATCTGGGCGACTATTTTCGCATAATGGCAATGCATCACCTTTGTTGGATCGGCAATAGATAGCAAGACCTGTGAGGGTGTTTTCAGCGATAGTTGCCATCAGATGTAGTGAATCTGGACCCCGATCTTTATAGTGAGGTCGGAAAGCATCACACAAGCGTTTCCATTTATCCATAACTTTAAAATCGACGTGCGTGATAGGTGGTACCGTTTGCACGGTTTCAACGAACTTTTCAATGCCAGGTTTGCTGGTTTTCATTGTTTTGGCATCGACACAAATAAAGCTAGGTGAATTCATTAAAGCATGTTGATCACAAAACGTGGTGATCAATTCATGCATTTGTTGTTGAGCTTCGTTCAAACCAAATGTATCAGTTTGCGTGAACGCGTTTACGATACAGCAATTCTTTACAGCGTGTCTTGGAAGTCGGCTAAATGTATCCCGTATCTGATTATCGGCAGCGTTTGACAACTCCAAGGTGTTGTTTTCAATCACAATCATGAAGCCATGAACATCGAACTCTTCTAAGCATAACTCTTCCTTGCTGATGTAGCGGATACTGCACGTGCTGTAATCAACGACCAAATTATCTGCGCCATGAAAAGCAGCGTTGGTGGCAGTATTATCACGTTGCATCAAACCAACGCTGTTTAGAAGCGAAGATTTTACCGCATGGAAACTTCCGGCCACGAGAACATTGAAAGTGCGCGGGTTTGATACGAGCTCAAACGGAGTTGTAGTGTTTTCATAATCAATACTTGGCGTCAACGCCCTAAAAATGAAATTCATATAACACTTTTTCCCAAAAAATGTACCTTTTTAAGCTATGATTTATAAAGACTAACTGACCTCTTAGTAGTGGCGCATTTAAAACATTCAGGATTGGCAGATGGAAACGCTCCGATGCCACAATCACAGACAAGTCTTGCTTGTGATGTCACTTTGATCAGTTTTTCACAATTCATGCAAATCCAATGGTAGTCACCAGAATGTTCATGAACACATGGGGCGACATAAAGCAGCGTGTTACCGTAATCTTTTTGACCAGACTCTGCTATGGAAAACTGGAAGAAACTGACTTCTTTTCTTGATTTGTCCTTTTCAATTTCGATGAGCCAATCATCGTTTTCATCCAACTGACTTAATTTTCGAAACCTTAAAGTCGTAAATCCTTTTGCTGTGAATGCTGCCAGTAATGGACTGAAGTTGGTCTCGTTCACATAAATGACAGGTGTCGTATAATGTTTGTCTTTGTCATCTGAAATTAAAGTTTTTTGATGCTGTTTAGAAGTTTTAAACATAAACTTACGATACACAACACAGAAAACGTTGTCGACGGTTTCGTAGCTTTGACTTTTAACGAGGTATTGAATGCCTTCCAAAATATATAAAATTTTGTCATGCTTTCTAATTTCAGCACCTCCATCATAAACAGCTTGCAAGTAGTAGTAAAAATTATTAACAAATATTAGTTGATCGTTTATATTTTGCATGGTATTTTTGATCTCCAATGGCGATGTTGCATCGTGAAGTAATAACCAGCATGATAAAAGCATTGTAAATGCTCCACCAACAGCTCCAAAAGCTTGGTTATCAGTACCTCTTGGATATTCAGTTGGCAGATTCAAACGCCGTCTTACGCTTCGCAACAAATCTTTCGCGGTTTCGGCTGCACGCAGATTTGACGTTTCCATATCAAATTTTACGACACACATACTTTCCTGTGGTTTTGCCACCATTTTTCCAAGCATTATTGGTTCGTGTAATTCATCAGTACAAATAATGGCTGATATGTCGTTCAAGTTGGTTGTTTCTTCAGTGTAGTTTTTCAAGACGACACATTCGTCAGCTTCTGTGATGTTTACCGCTTTCCTTTCTCGAAAATTTTTCATTACTAGCCAAGCCTGTAATTTTTATGCGTCATTATGAATTAAACAAGTTAAAACATACATTAACGTCTTCACCGAAGGCAATTATATAATGATTTCCATACACATTGTCCATTTCATGTCGGTATATCTCATATTCAACGACGCTGACAAACCTTTTATATCCTTTTGATCTGCACTTTTTTAAAAATGTCAGACATTTGGTGGCCACGCTATTGAATTTTATAAACGTAGTATACTGAAAAATTAAAATAAATATTAAACCAATTGTTTCGTAAATGCAAAATAAAAAACACTTACAAATTTGTGTTGTTCAATGTTAAGAAAATCATATAATTTGTAGAAGTCATCAATTCTGATATCCAGCATGTATTTACAACATATTTTCTTTGATTTGGCCGTGTAGGTTTTTAGTTTAACAGGATCACGATGGTAATTCAGTGACAATTGTACTTGGGGGTTCCCAAAGAGGAATTGTAGCATGTTTGCTGAAATTGGTTATTAGTAAAAACTTTTTTGTCTTTAGAGCATACAAAACTAGTTAACGGGTTTTAGAAATTGAGTTTATTGATAATAAGACGGAGCTATGACAACTGACAAAAACAACTACATTTTGATACTGGTCAGTTGATGCATTTTGTAATGGTGTTTTTGACAGGCACATAATTCGCAACATGAACAAGGCACGTGAACTGAAAGAATCACCTAGTTTGTTCGTTCGTTACAAAATTGCTGCGGACGGGGTAGAATCTGTTTTGCCCCTGCTGATCAGATCATAACATAAACCCCGGGCAGTTGTTCAGTTCACGCTGCACTCTGTTTCTTTTGTTTCACCGAATTCACAGGTGTTTATTTATGTGAATTTTTGTCGTGACAATGTGCTAGTTTATCATTTTACACTCAAATACTACAAACAGCAAAAAAATCATAAATTCAAATTATTAGTAGTCAAAATGTCTGTGAAGTACCAGACTAATGCCTTTTACTTCACTGCTGCAAATCCCGCAACGTCGCTGCCACCTTTTCATCCTTAAAACTCCAATGGTTGACTGCCCCAGGCCATTCGTTATCGCGCAGTGGCAAACTTTTTCGGCAATAAATTGCAACACCGGTGAGACAGTTCTCCGCAATAGTAGCCATCAGACGTAGGGTTTCGGGGTCCCGATTTCCGACGTGGGGTCGGAACGCAACACATAAAGACTTCCAGTTGTCAGCAGCTTTGAGATCTGTCGGCGTAACAGGTTGAACGGTTTGAATGGTTTCCAAAAACTGTTTGATTCCACGTTTGCTAGATTCGAAACTTTCATGGCACACGTTTGAATTGTCCGTAGCATGGTTAATAATGACCACAGTATCCACGCAAACGAAGCTAGGTACATTCGGCAATGCATGTTGATCGCGAAATGTGGCCACAAACTCACGCATCTGTTGTTGAGCGTCGATCAGGGCAAAGGTTTCAGTAGGCTTGAACACGTTTACGATGCAGCAATTTTTTATAGCGCATCTTGGAAGTCGGCTGAATGTATCCCGTATTTGATTATCGGCCGAGTTTGACAATTCCAAGGTGTTGTTTTCAATCACAATCATTATGCCATGAACATCAAACTCTTCAACGCCGAGTTCATTCTTGTAGATGTAACGGATAGCATGTGTGCCGTAATCAACTACACAGTCATTAGAATCACAATCACAGCTTTTGTCAACATCGTTAACAATAGTGTTGTTTTGTTGCATGCGAAAAATATTTTTCAGAATCATTGATTTGGCAACAGTTGAGCTTCTGACCACAATGACTTTGTAAGTGCGTGGTTTTCGGATGTTTCTAGAATCTTTTATGTTTACTTGTTTGCATATAAATAACTTACAAATGCACTGTATCAACACTTTTTATCACAGTTTCTGTTTGAACTGATTCGTGTTTCTTAATCAGAAGTTGCGTCACAGTTAGATTACGGATAGAGAATGAAGCGCTGACCGGTCTGTAAAAGGTTCCGTGTTTTTCTTTACCATTTTTTTGATAATGTGTTTTTGTAGGTCTAACTTACTCTGATGTTCTTGTTAATATAACACAAGAAGCTGCTGCGTTAATTTCATCTTCGGTTTTGTTGCATACAAGTGTGTCTTGGTCATATGAAGTCACATCTACTTTGCCACTCGGCAGTTTCAATCTTCTGAAACAAGTACATACAATGCACCTTTTAAAAATAAAAACTGATTGCGTACCGATTGTTTGAGACACATTTGAAACATTCGGGAGCGGTAGATGGACTTGGCACAGTTCCACAGGCGCAAACAAGCTTTAATTGTGCTGTCACTTTAAACAACTCTTCACAATTCATGCAAATCCAATGGTAATTTCCGGCATGCTGATTCACACAAGGTGCAGAATAAATTATTGTATTACCGTAATCTTTGGGTTGAGGATCGGCAATGGGGAACATACAAAAATTGACTTCTTGTCGTAAATTGTTCTTTCCGACTTCAATCAGCCAGTCGTCGTTTTTTTCTAGTTGATTCATCTTTTTAAACTTTAAAGTTGTAAATCCTTTTGCTTTGAACAATGACAACAATGGGGTGAAGTTGGTATCGGTGACATAGATGACGGGAGGTGTGTAATGCTCGCCTTCTAAAACTTATAATTTTTTGACAAAATTATTGAAAAAGTGTTAGTTAAAACTTACTGTAAACTACACAAAAAACGTCGTCGATTGTTTGATAGCCTTGGCGTTTAATCCAGCTGTGAAATAGGTGTAAAACACCATAAATTTTGTTATGGTATGTGATTTCGGCACCCCCATCATGAACTGATTGCAAGTAGTAATAGTAGTTGCTTACAAAGATAATGAGTTGGTTGTTGGCATTTAGCATAATGTTTTTGATCTCAGATAGCGGTTTCGTAGTGTGAAATGTATCTAAGCAATGAAAAATCATTATGAATGCATCACTAACAGCTCTAAACGCATGACCATCAATAGCAGTTTGATATTCAACTGGCAGGTTTAAGCGGCGTCTGATGCTTCTCAACAAATCTTTTGCCGTGCTGGCCGTACGCAGATCCTCGATATGTTTGGCGAAGTTTTTATCATGATCGCTGGTTTTCTTGACTAGTTTTCCGAGCATGATTGGTTCATGAAATAAGTTATTTATTGTATCGGGAAAGAGTCTGTCCAGTCTAGTTTCCGATTCTTCTGTATAGTTTTTTAATACAACGACTGGCTGCTCTCTGATGGTATACAAAGGAAGCTTTTTTGTGAGCTTATCCATGATTGCATCAACCTACAAGTATTGCACATTTATAGATTAGCAAAATATATAAACTACCTCGATGTCTTCCATGCAGGCGATAATGTAATGATTTCCATATACTATGTCTGGCATCATTACATCGTATTCTACAACGCTTAAAAAATTTGCGTATCCTCTTGATTTACACTCTTTTATAAAATCCAAACATGTTTTAGCCGCCTTCTGAGAACTAATAATCATTTGATACTGAAAGAAGAAAGCGATAAACACAAAATGTGGTATTACACAACTTACGAATTCATGTTGTTGAAGGAACAAAAACTTGCACTGTTCGTAGTAGTCATGTATTTCAGTTCGATGCAAACGCTCACAACAAACTTTCTTTAAACTAGCCGTATGCGTGTCGCTTTTGACAGGAATACGATTGTAGCTCAATGACAACGTATCGTTGCCGACGAAGAAGAACTTATACATGGTTGCTGAAATCGTCAATAAAATGTTTTTACAAAGTCATCATTAGCACGTTTACAATGTGTATACTGGTAAAAACAGATGAAACAGGACAAACCAAGTAGTTATGTCAAGTGAAAGCAACGTTTATACAGCTTCTAAATGATGCATTTTGTAATGATATTTTGGAGGGTGCGTACTTCGCAACAGGAGCAGAGTATAGCACGTGCACGATTGCAGGTGATAAGTGACTACTCCACTGATGAACAAACGCTGTAGTATAAGATCGCTCGTCCGATGCACTGACAAACGAGTCGAAAGTTGCTTCATTGATTAAACAGCTATCCAATAGTTAAAAATTTCAAACACAAACGGTTAAATTTAAACTGATTTTTATGCAATTAACTTTCATAGGTGTTCTAGACTGTTTGCAACCATTCCAGTTCTTTAATGACAAGAACACAGGAAGTATCTGTTGATCGATCATACATATGTAGCTAAATGGTAGACAGGTCAAATGTATAGGGTTTGATATAATTTTAGCATGTTTTTTGAGTGAAACTTGACTTACAATCAAGTTATTTTGTCAACTTTTTATCAGCCTTGAAAGTTCAAAACGACAAATATGATAATATAGGTTATAATTTAACATTTTTGGATATATTTTTAGGTAATTTGTTGCAGCTGTTGATAATCCCACCAATCTTTTACAGTTCCAAACGACGCAATGCTGCTGCCACTTTTTCATCTTTTAGATTCCAATGGTCGACTGCCGCGGGCCATTCGTTATTGCGTAGTGGTAAATTTTTGCGGCAATAAATCGCAACACCAGTTAGACAGTTTTCAGCGATAGTAGCCATCAGACGTAGAGTTTCGGGGTCTTGATGTTGACGAAGGGGTCGGAATGCTTCGCACAGACGCTTCCAGGTTTCAGCAGTCTTGAGATCTGTCGGTGTGACAGGCTGTACGATTTGAACGGTTTCCAGGAACTTTTCGATGTCACGGTTGCTAGCTTCAAAAAGCTCTTGACACACGTTCGAACTGTCTGTTGTATTGCAATCCAGAACGACCTGCATCGCCTCGATATCCACGCAAACAAAGCTCGGACCATCCATCAATTCATGTTGATTACGAAACGTAGTCACAAAAGCACGCATCTGTTGTTCCGCGTCATTGAAGCCAAAGGTTGTTGTCGACTTAAACATGTTCACAATGCAACAATTTTTTACAGCCCGCCTCGGAAGTTGGCTGAATGTATCCCGAATGTGATTATCGGCCGTGAGGGACCATTCTGAGGTGTTGTTTTCAATTACAATCATAATGCCATGAATTTCAGACTCTTCAATGGCGAGTTTGTTTTTGTAGATGTAACGGATGCTGTGGGTATCGTAATCAACTACACAGTCATTAGAATCATGAATCTTGATCTCATCGAGATTGTGACAATCGGCGCGGTGGTGTTGCATGTGATTGATGCATTTACGAAAATTTGATTTCCCGGCATCCGAGCTTCCAACCACGAGAAGTGTGAATGTAGGCGGTTTTGACCCAATACTAAAAGTTGAAATATAAAATTGTCAAAACAAAATAAACTTACAAATGTGCAACTAATGCGCACTGCTGCGGTGGTGATAGAAATTTTGTTACTCCAGTTATTTCTTCTTTTTTGTTAATATTCACAGTCCTATTGCATACAGTATAACTTGTTAGGCTGAAACTAACAAAATTATTAATCTGTCGAAATTAAAGTTTTGTCTTGTTAAGTTGTTAATTGAACTTACTCAGTGCTCATTTCATTGACTTCGAATAAAACTGTTTTCAAATAGGTTCCGCAGTTCCACACTTGTTTCGGCAAAAGAGGGCACTTCCGGAAAAGCAAGTATTGGCAACGGTTGCCATGAGTTGTTGAATGTGTTCGTCAACTTTTTGGGTCCGAAGTTTATGACGTAAGCTGACACCAAGCTCGTTTAAAAGTTTCACAGATTTGAACTCATTTTTGGTCACTGGATCGACCGATTTGACGTGCTCCAGTAGTCTATCTACATTTTTAGACGTCTTTTCCCAGCTACTGCGATACTGTTGGTCGTCAATCAAGCCGCCGCCTTGAAGCTTAATCACAATGTATCTGAAGGCTTCATTGTCGACGCAGTACTGGTTTCTGTCGGTTAACTGCAGCTGGGGCAGTCGATGCTTTCCACAGAAATCGGTGAAAAAGGCTTGAACAGCTTGTCGGGCAGGTCCTGGTGTGAAATGTGAGGTTATGGCCGAGAAGGTGTACACGAAGCAGCAGTTGTTCAACGCCTTCCGGGGCAACAGTTCCAGAAGCATGTTCAGTGTTCGTCGGAAGTCGGGCGACAACTTGGAATCGTCCGTTTTGATCACAAACAAGATGCCGTGGACCTCATCAAGGCTTGTCAGATGGTCCTGGATAAACTTGACGTTGGTTCTGTCCTGCTCATCTCCACGAGTGTCATTTGTTCCAGGCGTATCGACGAAGCGGACTTTGTAGGTACCATAGTCGACAATGTAATCTTTCGGACGTTGGGTCGTAGATTTTCCAATGGAGAATGCCTCATTTTCGTGATTCCCATACTGAATATCTTGTAACTCATTGTCAATGCATTCCTCGATTCTGATAGGCAACAAAAAGTTTGGCTCCATGTTTTCGAGGGCCTTGTCAAACGTGCCATTTTGTTGCATGCACCAAATGTTGTTCAGCAAAGTTGACTTGCCTGCGCCTTTGGACCCTGCTACTAAAATAGTATAAATGGGTACTTCAGGCACATCCGAATGGTCTAATAAATTCCATGTACTGATTTCATCGCTATGCCGATGTTCTGAAGCATCATATTGGTGTGTTTCCCGTTCACCATGATCGTTTTCAGCATTGGCGTCGTCGCCATGATATGAAGATATAACAGGCCTGAAAAGTGGCATTTTTTAACACTTGTCAGTGTAAGATATACTCACGTAGCACAGTTTTCTGAACATTTGATTTCACTGCGATTATAAACAGTACATAAACATCGTACATCTCCGCGTGCTGTCACAAACAAAACCATTTGACAGTTTTTGCAAAGGCGTGCTGGCTTTTCTTTAGCATTACAAAGACAGGAGCCAGAATATGGAACTGTGAAGGTTGCATTTTCAAAATGTTCTGTCGGTGCTGTGTTGTGCACAAACTTTAACACAAGTTTCTTTTCTTCCGGCTTCCGGAGATCGAGCATGTAATCAGATTCGTTTTCTGCATCCGGAACAATGATGATTGGAAAAAGACCAGCCTTTTGTTCACCAATAGCCGCTTTGAAGTCTTCCACTTTTGAACGGCGCACACGAATAATGGGAGAATCGATTTTGACTTCTTTTGTACCTTCTAAAATCGATTCTTAGATTAAATGTCTAAAAATAAGTTTATCAAACCATTAGAAATGCACCATAAATCGGAATCCATCTTGAAATTAAGCTCTTCCACTTTTGACAAAATACCTGCCAAAACATTTTTCAAAATGTCTGGCTCTTTGGAGAAATAGCAGTAATGCATCACAATTGTCAACAGCTTGGCGACTGATGTTTCGATTTCCTTGATTTTTAACGGATTTGTGGTTTCCGCCAGCTCTTTCAGGAGTGGCGGTAACTTTTCGACGACTCCGTTCACAGTCACAAATCCTTTGCACGCAGCACTTAAGGTTGTCACCTCGCCGAACGACTTTCCGACTATTACAAATTCGATGTCATCGATCTGATTTTCCAGTTCTGTTGTTTTAAAACCAGTTTTAAGACGTTTAGTTAGAATTGCTAGCAACTGCCTTCCAACTAAGAAGCATTCGACTTTACAAGGGAAGTGTCTGAACGGGTTGAAACGGATTTGGATGGGACAAGAAACTTAGATAGTACTCCCATATCTAAGACTTTTCCCAAAATATTAGCTGCTGACGGGCCCTTAGGGCCGAGAAATGTGCCGTCAAAGTTCGAAAATTTGCGTTTTTGGAGGGCCATAACTTTTTTTTAAACAGGCCAATTGTCACGCCGTTTGGAGGCAAGTTAGACCCTACTAGGGTCTACAAATGCTGAAAAATTCAAATTGATCAAGACATACAGTTCTGAGTTATAAGACTTTAAAATTCATGAATTTTTGAACGATCATAACTCAGAATTGTATGTCTTGATCAATTTGAATTTTTCAGCATTTGTAGACCCTAGTAGGGTCTAACTTGCCTCCAAACGGCGTGACAATTGGCCCGTTTAAAAAAAAGTTATGGCCCTCCAAAAACGCAAATTTTTGAACTTTGACGGCACATTTCTCGGCCCTAAGGGCCCGTCAGCAGCTAATATTTTGGGAAAAGTCTTAGATATGGGAGTACTATCTAAGTTTCTTGTCCCATCCAAATCCGTTTCAACCCGTTCAGACACTTCCCTTGTTAGAGGAATCCAGCGTTGGGTTGGACGGAATTTTAGTTTTTACACTTTCGCCGAGCAGTAAATGGTGTTGGCTAGTGAACTGTCGGGCCTTGAAAAAGTACTCAACAAACTTCGGATAGGGAGATTCCAAAACGCCATTGAAGTTTGGGAACGTTCTTAGGGTGCCTTTAGTTGGCAACTCATAACGGGGTTCGACTTCCGTTTTGTGTTTTTCAATAATTTCTAGGAATATATCTTTTTGGTCGGGTTTCAGGGCGATGAAGACCTGCGACCCACAAATCTGGTCATCTTCTGTTATTTTTCCGCAGAAAACGACACAGTTGACCAACATTTTGTAACCGAGCGAACGACTTTCTTCCATAAACTTCATGCAGTTGTCCATTTCGCAGTTGTCGGGGAACATAAAACTATGAAGCTACAATTAACCAATTATCAATCAAAAAGTTAACTAATACAAACAACGTACCAAAAACTCAGGCGCGACGTTAAAGAACTGAGCCAGCTTTACTCCGTCGTGCAGATCATCAGCAGCAATAACGTTGTAATGAGGCACAGGATCATACATTTCGTCAATTGTACACGAGTGGGTCTTTATTAAATAATAAGGTTTCAAATTATCCATTTTGAAGCTGAAATCAAAGTTATAAATGAGCAAAAATTAAAAACAATGTAGAACGCTGCAAAGCGTTCATTACAAAATGCGTTGTTCAATCAAACATCCCACCAACGTAAACGAAACCTATCATTGGGACACTTGATCAATTGTTGTGTATTGCTCATTTCAGTTTCATTACAAAATAAATGTTCTGAGGTCCAGGCTGTCACAAAAAACAAACACGTAAAAATTTCAAAACTTTATTTCATCTACCAATATAACGTCAACGGTTCACAAGATTTTTTTATAAAAAAAGTATTTACAATGTCAGTTTACAACAAAGTTTGTCTCAAGTTTTGCAACAGTTCAAACACAACGGGATCATTAGACCAATTTTCTATCGCTCCATTCATCATAGCTTCAGTTGTTATGCTTTCGGTAGTTTCATTTTTCTGTCGGCAAAAGATGGCGCTTCCTGATAGACAATTGTTGGCAACGGTCGCCATAACGTGCTTCGTCTGATCAGTGACTGGCTGTGTTTTCACTTTTTGACGCATGATAGTTCCAAGCTCGTTCAACAGTTTCACAGATTTGAACTCATTTTGGGTTATTGGATCGACCGATTTGACGTGCTCCAGTAGTCTATCTACATTTTTAGACGTATTTTCCCAGCTACTGCGGTACTGTTGACCGTTATTCAAGCCGCCGCCTTGGTGATGGACCACGATGTACCGGAAGGCTTCGTTGTCGACACAGTACTGGTTTCTGTCGGTCAACTGCAGCTGGGGCAGTTGATGTTTCCCACAGAATTCGTTGAAAAAAGTCTGAACAGCTTGTCGGGCTGGACCTGGAGTGAAGTGTGAGGTTATGGCCGAGAAGGTGTACACGAAGCAGCAGTTGTTCAACGCCTTCCGGGGCAACAGTTCCAGAAGCATGTTCAGTGTTCGTCGGAAGTCGGGCGACAACTTGGAATCGTCCGTTTTGATCACAAACAAGATGCCGTGGACCTCATCAAGGCTTGTCAGATGGTCCTGGATAAACTTGACGTTGGTTCTGTCTTGCTCATCTCCTCGAGTGTCATTTGTTCCGGGTGTGTCGACGAAACGCACTTTGAAGTCACCATAGTCGACAATGTAATCTTTCGGACGTTGGGTCGTGAATTGTCCGACAGAAAATGCCTCATATTCGTGATTTCCGTACTCAATAACTTGTAATTCACCGTCAATGCCTTCCTCAATTCTGACAGGCAACAAAAAGTTTGACTCCATGTTTTCGAGGGCCTTGTCAAACGTGCCATTTTGTTGCATGCACCAAATATTGTTAAGCAGCGTTGACTTGCCTGCGCCTGTTGCTCCGGCTACAACCACTGTGTAAACTGGAACGTCGGTTGTGACATTTTTGTTTAGTTTTCGAACAGTAGCATGGTTTAACTCGAAACAATCTGATGTTTGTGGCAACTCACTATCATTGGATTCGTTATCCATCGATTTCTGCGAAGTCGAGTTCACATGATAAATCGTTTCAAACATTTTGATGGGAGTGATTTTGTCATCATTGAGCTGTTTGTTATCCATCTTAATGTCACCGTTGTTGAAATTTTGATTAAATGTAGTAAGATTGGTGTCTGCGTCTGGTTGCGTCTCTTTCTTCTCTCTACAGACTGTGAAATATGTTGAAACTTCTGCCAAAGTGTTTTCGGGTAGTGTGATGTCGGCCGTCTCCGCTTCGTTAAAGTGTAAAGCTAATTTTGATGACATACTGTCAGTGTCGGCAACATTTGTTCCATTGTCAAAACCGGAATCTGAATCTGTCGTAGGCGCATATTGTAAAACACTGTGTCGATTGTGGCGTTTGTTAATTTCTAATTCGATTTCAACAGTAGTTTCTTTCAAAAGCACTGCTGGAAACGGCACTTTTGGGGCATAATCAACATTCGAAGCTTCGGTTTCAAGGTTATTAACGTTCCGATTGGACAAGTTTGCTAAATCCTGACTGAAATGCAAACAACCTCTTAACATTCATTAAAATGACAAGAACTTACTAATTTTCACCACAAGTTTCAATACACACCATCAATGTTGGTGGTACACGCGTTCCACATTTACAAGCAATCCTAGCATTTTGCAAGACTTGTACAAACACTTTGCAATGCGTACAAATCCAAGCGCATAACTTGTCAGGATCACATGAACAAGCCGCAACATAATAATGTGACAGTTCTGAACTACTTTCCAATCCAGTTTCAAGCGCTTGTGGTTCTGTAAAGTTTACAGGATAACGCTTATCTGTGCTCAGGTATACAAAGATGTCATCTGCATCGTTGGTTGCTGGCCATATTATAATTTTATGTTTGTTCTTTTCATCTAGCTTCAATGCGTTCTTCAATTTTTTGTAGTTCGTTTTTGATGCACATATTCTGTTTGCCGGGTATCGGATGGCTTTGTCTAAAAACACTGATTGATAATAGAAGTAATGTATAAAACAGAATTTACAGTCAACAATGCACCAAACGCCATCGTAGAAACGATAGGCAAGTGTGTCCATCTTCCGACAAATTTCAATCAAAATCGTGTTCCATTCTTCGAATATACACAGTGCGTCATCATTAAAGTCTTTGCCAGCTTGTTTGAATTCATTGAAGTAACCAATAAGATTCTTAACAAATTGAGTGTGTTGAATCAGAATACTTTTTTCGGCTGCAAAGATGTCATCTGGGCTATCACCAATGGATTTAATCACGTCTTGTATCAGTTCCATTGATAGTTTCAGAAAGTTGCCCTTCTGTTTTGTCAATGTTTCTTGAATCTCCGACGTATCATTAAGCCTCGATTTCAAGTTGTGCAGCAGCCGTAAAGCGGTCAAAACTAAAACAATCTTGCTTTTGACACGTCGTTCTTGTCGTTTTTTGATCCAAATTCGTTTAACATCACATTCAGCTATCCATATCAAGCTAGATTGGAACGGCATTTGATTGTTGTTTACGCCAAATAAGCTATGCAACGAGGTTTCGAACTTTTTTTGACCAAATCCAGCAAGCGCAATGCAACTTGTATCATTGAAAGGAAGGGCATTACGCACTTTCTTCTTTGATTTGTCAATGTAGTTTTCGATCTGAAAGGAATCATTAAATACAAATTCTCACTAAAAATGTCATACCTTTGTCGCATCATTGCCGTCATAAGCCAAAACACAATGCCATCCAAACACTTGTGGGCCCTCTCTGTAACTCTCGATAATGACGTTGCACATTGTTTTTCCTCTGTTTTCAAATATAAAATTTAGTACTGGCAGCAAATTTTTCCATTTTTCTAACAGTACTGCAAGCTAAAACAAAAATAAGATTCATGCAGTTTAAAAATAATTAACTTACAAAGGAGTTCAAATCGAGAAACAAGAAGTCAGCGAGTTTATCGACATTGTCAAAGTCTCCAATTGTGAGTACCCGGAAATAAACATTAAACGATTTATGGTTATACAAGTTGCCAGTTTTAACAAATTGGAACGACGGTCTCATCCTTTTTGACTGGTCACAAAACCTAAATATCGGTATTGAACTGTGACAGTTACCCATTTTCTGGAAAAAAAAACACATTAGTCAAAGGGTATTGTCGATAGGTTTTTATGTGCGTGGCGTGCACTCCGTGAATGCGGTGTTTCGATATTGGACTATGGAACTTGTCCTGGTCAGTTCATCGAGGCTACAAATGATATTGATGCAATTTTAAGAATACCTCAGGAATTGTAGCGGGTAAGATAAGAATAGCTGGCTGTTAGCAAAACAGCATTCGATACAAAAGTGAACTGAAAATACCAAAAAGAGGCAACACCGATTGCCTGCGAACAGATCAATGTGACTCTCTAAAAAGAGGAAAACAGTTCTATTACAAAATAATAAAAACACAGTTCTGCAGAATTTGACAAAATGTAATAAACCGTTGAATCATGTTTTGGTTTTTTACAACGGACGTTTTCACATTTTCAAGTTACAGCAAAGGTGTTAGTTGCAAAATTGGTCAAAGTAAGTGTTAAAGATGCAAAATTTATGAGTTCATTTAACACCTTTTGAGAAACCTAATTTATAAGAGCATTTGTATGAAATTATATACAAGAGTCATAACGAAAAACTAATTCTTTGTCAAAAAGTTGCCAATATCATTCATAACCGCCGCAATATCAGGAAATGTATCTTCAAAATGTTTAGCCGCCGACTTCCATTCGTATTTTTTAAGTGAAATTGCGTCGCCTTTTTTCTTGGCACAATAGATCGCAACTCCATTCATGGGTCCTTCATTGACAGATGCCATCAGGCGACGTACTTCTAAACTTGTATCACGGATGACATGGGTTCGAAGATGTTTGCCAAGAGTGCGCAGCTTTGCGGTCAGTGCCAACTCATAGTTTGATATCGGTTTTGACGTTTTAACGTGTGCCAAAAACTGTTTAATGCTCTTCTTTGATCCATCCCAGCTACGCCTATACTGTGACAACGCAGAAGCTTGACAAAAACCGCTTCTGTAGACAAATAGCTCTCGGACGGCATCGTTGTCGACGCAGAATTGGTTGTCATCCAAAAGGAGTTCCGACACGTTGTGCTTCTTGTTAAAGTTGTTCACATAAACGGAGAGAGGTGTGTGAACACTGCCTGGCACAAAGTTGTTGGCCGATGTAAACGTGTACATGAAGCTGCAATTCTTCAAAGCAGCTTTTGGCAACAGTCCGAAAAGTGCATCCAACGCATTCTCAAACTCCATCGATAGCTTTGTTTCGGTGTTTTTGACGACGAACATGAATCCATGAATGTCTGGAAGCGTCAACAGATGATCCTGGATGTATTCAATGTTGTGTTCATCTTGCGTGAATCCGCGTGTGTCGCCAAGTCCAGGGGTGTCGACAAAACGGACTTTGAAGTCACCGTAATCAATGACGTAATCCATCGGACGTTGTGTCACAGATTGACCAACGTCGACCAGATTCTCGTTTTTGTTGTCAGTCTCACCAAATTTAATAGTAATGGGTTCGCCATTTCTGATAATGTCAATACTTCCGGGAAGCAAGCATTTGAAGTCAGGCTCTAGCCATACTTTTTTGGCTATATCAAAGTCCTGGGCTTGCTGTATGCCGTAGAATGAGTTTAGAAGGCTTGATTTGCCGGCTCCAGATGCGCCTACAACGACGACATTGTAGGTTTTCACAACTCTTGGTTTGGGTGGTGATTTAAGAAGTGATGGCTCAGAAAGTGGCTTCTGGGTTGGTGGATTGTGGGTCACTTGAGTTTGTGGTTTCTGTTGTTGTTTAATGGTGGATTGTGCACGGTGGGGCAGCATAGAAGATGTTTTCGGTGGTGGCGTTGTTGAATAAAGAAGCGTTGAAGGCTGTATCCGTTTTTCTTTATGATTTTGACGAACTTGTAGACCATCCAATTTTTGATTTAGATTTTCAATGGGTTTCGACGCTGTTGTAGTTGGTGCTGTTTGCGTATCAAGGTTAGTTGCTGAAGGTGGATTGACGTGATAGATTGTTTCAAACATTTTAAGTGGAGTGATTTTGTCAGCATTTGGTAAACCATTGCTTATTTTGTTGCCGTCACCATCGGCCTTGAATAACTTTTGATTTGAAGGTTTGACAGTGCGTTCATCATTCAATGTTGCCGTTTTTCTTGGTTCATGTACTGTCACGTTTTGAAAGCCATTTGGAACATTGGTCGTTTGTATGCTGTTATTTTGAATGGATGGCTGAACTTGCTTCTTTGAAGTTGAAGGACGATCAGCTGCCAACACTGCTGGGACCTGGTTTGCAACGATCAATGGCGGTGATTCGTAGTTGTTTAGAAAGCTGTATCCCTTGACTGTTCTTGAATCCGTTTTCACGTTACATAAGTCGTTGTTTAAATTGTTTGACGGCGCGTTTTGAACATTGACGATTATTGGTTTAGAATGCTTTGGATCCTGTGTAAAATTTAATGTAGCAGGAACCGTTTTCACAAGCTTGACATTTTCAATGACCGGACTAACAAGTGGCCTGTTGTCCAACAGAATCTCGTCGCGAGTTCGGTGTTCTGACCGATCAAATGGGACCACTGTCGCATTTTGTTGTGGTTTTTCTTTAGTTTTTGTTAGTTGACGGCTACCAGATGCTGTACTTTGCAAGTTCGTTGTTCTCACAGGAGCAGTTTGAACTAACTTTACGGTTTCAATATTAGGGCCCGCGTATGGAGTACCAATAACTAGATTTCCATCAGCATAATGTTGCGTTGATCCAGCAATCGGCTCAAAATTAACAAATGTACCACTGTGTCGTTGATGTATTGGTGTTTCTAATGATCTGTTCGCGCCAAAGGTTGTAGTGACAGCAGTAGGACCAACAGGTTGTGATAAATACGGTTTGGTTTGAGTAGTTATATATTCATGATTAGATGTAGTTATATCATGTTTTGACTGCGCAGAACTCCTGTACATTACTTGGGAATCAGGTTGACCAGCATAATATGACGTTGAGGGTGTTTCAGTTGGAAAAAGATGCCTAGAACCATTGGGAGTGTCGTGTAAATTGAAATCAGTCGAACTGCTGGGAACATTCGAAACTGTCGCAAAACTACGTTCAGGTGCCGAAGTGTATCTGACGTCATAACTTCCAGTTCCATGTGTCGCACCACGAATCTGTCCAGAACCGCTCTGTCCTCCATAATACACAGCGCCGTCATCCAAGTTTGGCAATAACTCCGACAATCTGACAGAATTCAGTTTTTTTGCAAGCAAAATAGTGTTGTCTTCCGGCCGTTTACAATAATGATAAAACTGCTTAATCGTACAAGTAACAACTCTTGAATAGTTGATCAACACGATACAGTTTCTGTTTGAGCTTTTCCTTTTTATCTGCAACAAAATCCATATATTTTTTGCAACAAAAACAGCGACAAACCTTGTCAAATCGCCCGTCATACCCAACAATATAATGCGCACCATAAGTGTCGCCCCCATCGAAATAACTGACAGCAACTATGCTGCTGAAGAACGGATAAGGCTGGTTGTCGATGAAGCTGACAATCTTGCTAACAGCACTGTTAAAGTTATATCGTGAATTTGTCTGCAAAGGGAAATGTCAATAATTGACATATAAAAACCGACTTACAAATACCGTCGGATCAAGCAACAGAAAGTCTGCCATGTGTTGAACATGGTTTTTATCCGCTTTGGCTAAGAACTTATATACTCTTTTGAACTTTTTCTTCTTCATGTGTTTACCAAATTGTGGATTTTGGTAAAACACAAATAAGTCGTGTGTTAAGTTGGGTTTCTTCATGTAGGTAACGGTTACTGAAATTTTACATTTATCACTTGCACTTCAGATGGGACAGTTGAACGACACGCATAATATAAGTTCTGGTCCAATCAATTGACAAAGAGAGAAGAGAAAAGTGCAAACGCGAATGCACAACTTTCATTACAAAATGGACCTTTTCTCTTGCACACCCCTCACGACGGGACGATAAGGAGAAAAAGGTACCCCAAGTCGTGGGTGGGCGCAAGCCACCGCGCGCTGCGCTCTCTCGGTTGGCAGCATGCAGCGTGTGTCTTTTCTAGTCGAGTTAGACCTCAGCGATCCGATGTTTTGGCAAAATTTGACGCATTTTGATCAAAATTGACTCATTTTGACCCGTTCATTTCAGTTTTTTTACTTATAATGGGTAGTTCAACTTGTTTTCTACTTCCCAGCCAATTTTCAAGAGACGTGAGTCACATCTAAGCACAAAAAAAACTAGTCGTCACAAAGACATACGTTTTGTGCAGTTCTACTATTTTTTGTTATAAATACAATGCATCGCTAAAAAACGAAAAACGACAACTTAAACCTTGTTCGCATACATATGGTCTTTCATTTGACTATACTAAAGGTATAGTTTTGAGTGCCCTCGGGCGAGAAATTTCGATAAAACTAATCAGGTTTGCAACAAAATGTGGTTCGATCTGCCGTTTTTTGCTTCCTACAATTTTTTAAAACTACGTTTGGGTTTTTGAGAACTTGAACACGATGCACCACATCCTAGAGGTCATTTTGAACTTTGAAGCGATAGGATTCATGAAGAAATGGCTAAGAAATCTTGATTTAAAAAAGTGCATTTCGACGTGCGATACCTGCTTTTTTTGGCTTGAAAACGCGCCCGGTAGCTAGCGCGCTGATCGAGAGAGGCGGCGCGCGTGCATGTCGGTTTGTCCACGACTTCGGTTCAAGTCATCCCGTCGTGCCCTCGGCTTTGGACGAACCTTTTCTTTCTGGTTGTTTGATCAATGCTCGTTTTGCGGTTTCATTACAAAATGGTTGTTCATGCGGAAGTTGTAAAGCTAAGTTTTAACGTCACATCCATTTCAAAAGTGCTTAAAAAAGAGCTCACAATGTTGTACAAGCGGATTCAACATTAAAACGTAAGTTGCAAAAAAATGCAAAAGTTAGCTGCACAATCTGGCTGAAAGGCGATGTATAATACTTCAGTTTATACTTTGTACGTTATAATCCGTAATAACATGTTGAATACTATACAAGTGTATGTTCAGATACATGTTTGTAATACATCGTCGTATTTAAAATCACTATTACGCATCGTCGTCGTCGTGTTTAAACAAAGTCTGTTTTAACATTTGCAATACTTCAAGCACCACCACATCATCAGCAGAATCCTTGATTGCCACATCGAGCATGTCTTTAGTTGAAACAGGTTCTGCACCATCACTTTTCTGTCGGCAAAAGATGGCGCTTCCAGATAAACAAATGTTGGCAATAGTCGCCATAATGTGCTTCGTTTGATCAGTGGCTGGTTGTGTTTTCAGTTTTTGGCGCATGATTAGACCAAGCTCGTTCAATAATTTCACCGATTTGAACTCGTTTTGTGTCACTGGATCGACCGTTTTGATGTGTTCTAATAGTCGGTTGACATTGTGAGCCGTCTTGTCCCAGCTAGTGCGATATTTTTCAATATCGTGCAAAGCGCCGCCTTGAAGCTTAATCACAATGTATCTGAAGGCTTCATTGTCGACGCAGTACTGGTTTCTGTCGGTCAACTGCAGCTCGGGCAGTCCGTGTTTCTCACAGAATTCGTTGAAAAAGGCTTGAACAGCTTGTCGAGCGGGTCCCGGAGTGAAATGTGAGGTTATGGCCGAAAAGGTGTACACGAAGCAGCAGTTGTTTAACGCCTTCCGAGGCAACAGTTCCAGAAGCATGTTCAGTGTTCGCCGGAATTCGGGCGACAGCTTTGAATCATCCGTTTTGATCACAAATAAGATACCGTGGACCTCATTCAAGCTCGTCAGATGGTCCTGGATGAACTTGACGTTGGTTCTGTCCTGTTCATCTCCACGCGTATCATTCGTTCCTGGCGTATCGACGAAGCGAACTTTGAAGTCACCATAATCGACAATGTAATCTTTCGGACGTTGAGTCGTAGATTTACCAATGGAGAACTCCTCGTTTGCGTTATCACGCATTCCATATTCAAAAATGTGTAATTTGTTGTTGACGCCTTCTTCAACCCGGACTGGTAATAGAAGATTATTTTCTTTGTTTTCCAGGGCATTGTCAAAAGTGCCATTTTGTTGCATACAGTAAATGTTGTTCAGCAACGTCGACTTTCCACCACCTGTTGATCCGGCCACGACAATGGTATAAACAGGTACTTCACATGGCTTATCGTTTACATTATCGATTTGTGTGGTTAGCGCCTTCAATCCGCCCAAAAATTCAGCGTCAGTTACGTCTCCATTTAAAACAGTCGGAAGTGTTCTGAAAGTAAATATAAATGTTTGAACTGTAAAGTAAAAAGCTTACTTTTCATCCAAATTTGTATTTGCTGGTGGTGGTTTATAGTTGTTCAAAAAGCTGTATCCGTTGATCGCCATTGATTCTGTTTTTTCTTTATCAAAATCGCGGTTTGAGCGGTTTGACAGCGGCTGTTGAATCGTAGTGCTTT
Organism: Panagrellus sp. LJ2284; assembly: GCA_024447225.1. Classification (NCBI taxonomy): domain Eukaryota; kingdom Metazoa; phylum Nematoda; class Chromadorea; order Rhabditida; family Panagrolaimidae; genus Panagrellus; species Panagrellus sp. LJ2284. Next base: position 2,259,147 of record JAMRYC010000009.1, read on the forward strand.
CAAGTTTAGATTGCAATTGATTTGGTTTGACATCAACATCTGTAGGCGTTATTTGAACCGGTGCAGTTAGAGGATCCATACGGTCGGTCGCGGCAAAATGTCGCGGCGTTTCATAAGCATTTGTTTCAACCGCTACAGGTTGAATCGGCACATCTTGCTTCACTGTTGCAATAGCCGAAATGTCCTGTGGTTCGTTGTTCAACCGATAAAAAAGCGGATTTTCTCGTGTTGTTCCATTTGTATCCGGCTTATCATCAATGACTGCAGCAAATTGTCGTGGTTTTTCATAACCATCATTTGGTTGACGGGCATCAAAGGTGGTACTGACCGGTGCAGATCTTGTTTTCGACGTGGTTCCGTTGTACCGTTGAGGCACAGAGGTTAGCTGGTCATCATGCTGGTTGTTAAAAAATGCCGTTCTTGGTGTTTCATATGAATATTCTTGTCTAGCGTTATTATTTTGACCATATTTGTCGTTAATTGTCGAAGTTGGAAACTTTGGAGCAAAATTTTGGGGAACCAACGCTTTTCGTGCACCGTCGGGTTTATTATTATAACGGCCAACTGACTCTTGAGCAGGTTGACGCATTCGCACTTGAACCTCATTATCATGCGTCGAAACTCGTGGGATCTCACTTTCATCCAAATACGCCTTCAAGCCGCCCAAATTCTGAGGATCCAGTTTTTTTGCGATTAGTACTGTATCCTGCGGTTTTTTACAGTATTGATGAAACCTTCTTATCGTCCAACTGGCTTTTTCTTCGCTGTTAATTAATACGACACAGCTTTTCTTTGACCTTTTATGATTTATCTAAAATAAATAACAGTAAAACTGCATGATCAGAAAAACACTAACCTGCTTAAGATGTCCATTGTACCCCACAACATAATGCGCACCATAGATATCGCCATTTTCGATATAGCTGACAGCTATGACGCTGCTGAAAAACAAAAATGGATGGTTTTTCACGAATTTGACAATCTTGTGGACTGGACTGTTCGGGTTATCTCGTAGTTTTTTCTGCAAAAAAAAACAATTTACAAAAAAGGTGTAAGTTTAACTCACAAATCTATCAACATCAAGCCTGAGAAACTCGGCCACATGATTATCGCTGTCTTTTTCAGTGTCAGACAAATATTTATATATGCGTTTGAACTTTTTCTTGTTACTGATTCTACCATGTGGGGGGTTTTGGCTGTAGAGAAGTAAGTCGTGTTTTAAGTTTGGTTCTTTCATGGTGAATTTCATGATGATGGTTGCTGAAACTTAACTTTGTAAAACTTTCTTTAAACAGTTTGAGACGCGATTTGACAAAGTAAAGATAAACACGACTGGACAAATTAGGTGTAAATTCAGTCAACGAACATCAGTACAGATGCAAACGCAACTGCACAATTTTCATTACAAAATGGGTTGTTTCTTTTGCACACCCCCTCGATGAGGTGAACAAAACATTTTTTTGCGTCGTCGACGTGTGTACGTTGGACAATTCCATTACAAAATGGTTGTTTGTTAACAGAAATAGTCGTGAGTAAGTTTAACGTTCCATCAATACCAACGGAATGTAACCAGTGAAATTTGATTCGACTTGCACATACAAAAATCATGAAGTTGTGTTAAGAAGATAGAAAAATATGCATCTATTGTATTAGCAGTAAACTTTTATTTTACACATTTATTGACGATTTGTGATTATTCTCATGTCATAATAATGTCTAATAAGTTATTGCAATGAGTCATTTTCAAAAAATACTGGTTTCAACTCCATTAATGTCGACACGATGGTATCAACACTCCAATATTTTATCGCTTTATCCAACATGTCTTTTGTTGAAATAGGTTCTGCAGTGCCGCACTTATGTCGGCAAAAGAGGGCACTTCCGGACAAGCAAGTATTGGCAACAGTCGCCATAAGCTGTTGATATTGTTCGTTAACTTTCTGGGTCCGCAGTTTATGACGTAGGCTAACACCAAGCCCGTTCAACAACTTTGCTGTTATGAACTCGTTTTGCGTCACCGGTTTGATTGTTTTGACGTGTTCCAATAGTCTGCTAACATTGTTACCCGTCTTTTCCCAGCTACTGCGATACTGTTGGCCGTCATTCAAGCCGCCGCCTTGGTGATGGACCACGATGTACCGGAAGGCTTCATTGTCGACACAGTACTGGTTTCTGTCGGTCAGTTGCAGTTCGGGCAGTCGATGTTTCTCACAGAAATCGTCGAAAAAGGCCTGAACAGCTTGTCGGGCGGGTCCTGGAGTGAAGTGTGAGGTTATGGCCGAGAAGGTGTACACGAAGCAGCAGTTGTTCAACGCCTTCCGGGGCAACAGTTCCAGAAGCATGTTCAGTGTGCGCCGGAAGTCAGGCGACAGCTTTGAATCGTCCGTTTTAATCACAAATAGGATGCCATGAACCTCATCCAGTTCTGTCAGGTGGTCCTGAATTAACTCGACGTTGGCTTTGTCCTGCTTATCTCCACGAGTGTCATTCGTTCCAGGCGTATCGACGAAGCGCACTTTGAAGTCACCATAGTCGACAATGTAATCCTGGGGGCGTTGAGTTGTAGAATGTCCGACAGAGAATTCCTCGTTTGTATTTTCAAGCACGCCGTACTCAAACACACGAAGTTCGCCGTTGATAGTTTCTTGAATTTTGACCGGTAACAGAAACTTTTGCTCTTGTTGATTTACAGCGTTGTCGAAAGTGCCGTTTTGTTGCATGCAGTAAATACTGTTCAGCAAAGTTGACTTTCCCGCACCTGTTGATCCGGTTACAATAATTGTATAAACGGGCTTTTCAGATAAGTTATCGGTTTCTTCATCGTTCGGTTTCGGTGAATGATCAACCATTACATAATCATCTTCTGCTAATTCATGATGAGTATTGGCAGTTTCGACGGAAGTTGAGAGGGGCCTAAATTTCATGATTTACAATTGAACTTGATATTTACTGTTAAACTTACTTTTCGCAAGCTTCTGAACATTTGATTTCGTTGCGATCATAAACAGTACACAAACATCGTATGTCACCATGTACGGTCAAAAACAATACCATTTGACAATTTTTGCAAATGCGTGAAGGTCTTTCCTGTGAATTACAATGACAGGTGCCGCAATATGGAAAAGTAAACTTCACATTTTCCATCTGTACTGCCGGCGCTGTGTTGTGCACAAACTTTATAACGTACTTGTTTTCTTCTGGCTTACGGAGATCGAGCATGTAGTCAGCATCGTTTTCTGCATCCGGAACAATGACGATGGGAAAAAGCCCAGCCTTTTGTTCGCCAATAATCGCTTTGAAGTTTTCAACTTTTGAACGGCGCACACGAATGATGGGAGAATTGATTTTGACTTCTTTTTCACCTGAAATGGTTATTGTTTCTTTTCATATCGCTAAAAAAACAAGTATGTCAAACCGTTAACAATGCACCATAAATCAGAATCCATCTTGAAATCCAGCTCTTCCACTTTTGACAAAATACCTGCCAAAACTTTTCTCAACACTTCGGGTTCTTCGGAGAAATAACAATAATTCATCAGAATGGTCAGCAGCTTGGCGACAGATGTTTCAATTTCTTTGATTTCTAACGGATTTGTGGTTTCCGTCAGCTCTTTCAGAAGTGGCGGTAGTTTTTCGACGACTCTGTTCACAACCATAGATCCTTTGCGTGCAGCACCGAAGGAGCCCGTTATTACAAATTCGATGCCATCGATCTGTTTTTCCACTTCTGTTGTTTCAAAAACAGTATTGAGGCGTTCAGTTAGAAAAGCTAGCAACTGCCTTCCAACTAAGAAGCATCCGGCTTTACAGGAATCCAGCGTTGGGTTGATCGGAATTTCAATTGTTCCGCTTTTGCCAAGCAGTAAATGATGTTGGCTAGTGAATTGTCGAGCCTTGAAAAAGTACTCCACAAACTTCGGATATGGAGATTCCAAAACGCCTTTGAAGTTTGGGAACGTTCTCAGGGTGTCTTCAGCTGGCAACTCATAACAGGGTTCAACTTCCGTTTTGTGTTTTTCAAGAATTTGCAGGAAGTCCTCTTCTTGGTCGGCTTTTAGGGCAATGAAGACCTGCGACCCGCAAAGTTGACCTTCGTCCGCTGTTTTCCCGCAGAAAACGACACAGTTGACAATTGTTTCGTAACCGAGCGAACGACTTTCTTCCATAAACTTCATGCAGTTGTCAATTTCGCTGTTTTCTGGGAACATCAAATTTTGAAGCTGCAATTAACTAGTTCAATCAAAAGGTGACTTGATACAAACAAATTACCAAAAACTCATGGGTGACGTTAAAGAACTGAGCCAGCTTTACTGCATCGTGCAGGTCATCCGCAGCAATAACTTTGTAATGAGGCACGGGATCATACAGCTCATCAATGAGACACGAACGAGATTTTTTCGAATAATGTGGTGTTAAATTATCCATTTTGAAGCTGAAATTATTGAAACTTTAATATTGGGAAGAGCTGTATTGAAAAAATAACTAAAGAATGCGAGTACAACTGACAATTTAAACATTGAGTGGTCCTTTATTTTGTAATGGAAAGTGTTTGCGTCCCTGTTGCATGATAAGAAGCTTTTTTGCACGTGATTTTTTCAGTTAAATATACTAACAAATTGTCTTTTGTAAAAAGACAGCGATGCATAAATTTGTAAAGCATCAAAATGTTGGGAAAGAAAAAATTATCAGTAAAAAACCGCTTCACTTTTACAATTTGAATTTGGTTTTAAAATACTTACATACTACATTCAGCAGAACAATACAAAGTTCCGGCAGCGTACTTTCTACAGCTGCAACTCACAGTACCGTTTATCGATGTCGACAGTATGAGAGAACGGCAGCCTGGGCAAAGCCAAGAAACTTTACTATCTTTTGAACAGAGACATGATTGCAAGTACGGAGAACTTTTAGTAGTAACAAAGCTCAAATATTTTTTTGTTGTTGTTGCATCTTTTATTTTTGGAATGTCGACTAATATCGGCATAATATTTGTGATCAAATCGTAAATCCATCCAGTAATATAGTTAAAAGTTGCACCCGCATTGATAGTCTGCGAAGGCGATGATTTAGATTTAGTGTTTGACATCAGAATTTTTACATCATATTTCATATTTTCAATTTCAAGCTGCGGTTCGGCGTTTTCCAGTGTTAAAGTTGACTTCTCATCACCTTAAATAAAAGTAATTTATTAGCCTCAACCTCATAATCTTCGAACCTTCTATGTAACCGTGCATTTTATCCGCTGATTTGTGGTTATGTTTCTTGATATGATTTTCCACAAACTTTAGAAACATCTCTGATTCAGATTGTAGTTGCGCTGCGTGACGTACTTCCAACAAATAACGATAGAGAAAGTAGTCAAGCCATATTAACTTTTGAGTCAATGTTTCTTTAGTGGCATCCGTCAACTTGATTTTCGGTATTTCCTTCTTCAAGTTGTCAATTGCTAGCAGAACATTTTTATGTTTCTGAGCACCGTGTTCGGAATAGTCAGCATTGAATGCTATCCTTTGCACATCCAAATACTGTACCATCCACGATGAGTAATGTGCCACCATGGAAATGGCCATGGTGAACATTTGTTGATCAGACTTTGCCGGTTTTATATTAACCTGCTTCCGTCCTAAGTATATATGACTTCCATAGCCTTTGAGCGCAACTTTTAACATTTCAAAATCCCAATTTTTAATCTTGTTCGTATTCATATTTGCCATTACGCGATAGTTGTCCGGACTCTGCAACTAAAAGTGTTAAAATGTGCATAATTTTCTTATAATTTACCTTTAAAGCAATAAGAAAGTGACTTCCAAAAACGTCGTCTTCAATCTCGTGGCATATTTTATATATATTTCGAAACGCATTAAACCCCTCTGCTTTTGCTTCATATAAAAAATCTACACATGCACTCAATGTCGAATCGGGATTCAACAATTGACACATCTGTAACAATGCGTTTTATAATTGAACGAAAACTGCATGTAAAAAACTCACAAAAGTTTGATCCGTCATACCAAAAAAGGCAGCAAGCTTAGATCCATCTTCAACGTCATCGCCTGTCAGCTCTTGGGTGATTTCAGAAACCTCTGTAGACGAACACTCCAATCCCTGGTTCTTGATGAAGTCAAAAGAAATAGATTTAACTGGTTCATCCATGGCAATTTACCTGAAACAAAACGACAACCGCTTGAAAATAAGTATTGAAAACACTCAGTTGACCTTATTCGACTATTTTGTCCAAAGCATTCGATGACAATTACAAAATGCACTCATCTAACCACCTGACGATTACTCACTTTGGAAATTTTTTTGTTATTGAACTTTTTTACGCTTTGTTTTTCCGATGTCTTGATGTTTCAATGTCCTTCATTCAAAAAAACCACTTTATAAAAGTGTCATAACAAGACAAACAATCAACGTAACACCGACGCCTTAAAAGTGCTCGTTGAAGCTTGTCTAAAACTCAAAAGCGGCTTAACCCGAACAACTTTCATCCGATTGAATGTCACCAAATCTATGAACCGTTGTCGGTATTCCACATTTAACGTCAAATACACGAAAAACTGGATAGCACCATTAGCACAAGCCAAAATAGGCGCAGGCGTCATCAATAGGCTTGAAACTGTTGTAAACACGTTCAAAATAGAGAAAAGGTTTGGAACTGAGACCAATAAAGTTGATAAAAAGGAAATAACCGTGTAACATTTGAGTTTTGTCAAGTTCAATGCACTTTGTTTGGTGTGTTTTATGCTGGTTGCGTTGAACATGGCAATTAGGTTGAACGTGAAAGCCAGTGAAAAGCCAATGACATTATAGGAGTAATCGACGAGGCCAAAGTTCGACCCGTAGGCAGCCTTGCGGCCACAACTCCAACGCACATTGTCCGTCGGGTAGATGATAGTGATGGCCGTGGGGGTTATCACAAACAATGCTGCGACCAGGGAGACGAGGAGAATGATCTTTATGTTGTTTGGGACGAAAATGCGTCGAAAAAAGTGGGGGAATGTGACTGCACACATGCGTTCAAGGCCCATCAGAAATTCGAGGGACGGGCACCAGAAATCGCCTGGAAGGAACTTCTCAAAAATGGCTAAAATTGCAAAATTTAAAGTTTACCAATAGTCTGACTCAAAACCCATGGTTGTAGGCACTGTCTAGAACTCATCTTTTCCGCTCTTTTTGCAGCAATGGCATCGAGGAAAAGTGGTCGGCGGGTTGTAGCTTCAAGGATGATGCCTAATTCGGCAAACATTTCAGCTACGCACAAGACTATGACGACCTTAAACCAAAATTTCGCTTAATTTTCATCAAACATTGAAACTTTATTACTCAAAATCCAAAAAACTAACAGAATATTGTTGCCGAAACTTCTTCGAACTTATCAAAACCACGAAATTCAACACAACAGGAATTATGCAAGCAATACCAACATAGACGTTAATCCCAAACAAGTCAATCGTTGGCCAAAGTAAAGCAATTTGAGCATCCGGAACGACGCAATGCGGTAATTCTGTCGTCGTCGTTGCCATTGACGTTGACGCCATTTTTAACAAAGTGACAAACTGGAACACGTTTTACTCCAAACCGAACACAAAATACTATAACCGTTAACGATTTACGTAGTTATAATAAGCGCAATCTTGTTATTTTTACGAGTTTTGTTAACAACTGTCTGGCGCAAAATGATGTAATTACTTCCATGAAAGTAGCGAAACTGTACTTTCTTTCTTCGCACTTCTGTTTTGATGGTTTTTGTTAGCTTATAGTATGCAAGAAACCTAAAATTATATATGCAAAGATGGGAAAAAAGTTATATTAACGAAAATTTACTTTTATTATGACATGGAAACAGCGCGAGATAATATTGCTACATACAACTATGGCTAATAGGTATAGCCAGTTTGTCTAAACTAATGCTAGGGTAAGTGACAACGTTGTGTAAAGTTGAAAGTACCCTTTTTAATATGGAGTCCGGGAGAGCCGCCCTCGCGTTTTTCGAAGGTGGTTACGATAGCGAGTCAGAAAGCGAGGGCTTTTTCCAAAGTTTTTTGACGCATTCTCTTTCGGCTCCACTGTGATGATGTTGCCGAGGAAGGTTGACTTGTTGAACTTCAGCGCTGTTTCGAAGCCTTCCCTGTCGATGAATTTTATATATGCGAAGCCATCGATTTCGCCGGTAAGGGAATTAGTGACCAGATTGATCTTCTCAATGGGGCCACAGGGCTCGAAGAAGGCACTGAGATCGTCTGAAGTCGTGGCATCTGGCAAGTTGTTGATGTAAACCGTCCGGCCAATCTGCTCCCTCTTATCGGCTACGCTTAACTTTTCAGTCGATTTGATCGGCGACAAACTGCCAATCAAGTCATCCAATTCATGCCGTTTTTCTGTGTCCTTTTCCAATTCGACAAAGCGGGGGTCCAAGTTGAAGTCAGTCAGAAACAAAACTCATATAAACAAAAATCAAAAACAAAAAATATATAAAAACAACTCACTTCATTTTCTTTTCTGTCACTGTTGCCCGAAGACGACGCAGGCATTTCCAAATTACATGTGGTCATCTTCTCACGAAGAGCAGTCAACGCATTTTCAAAGGCATTTTCACTTCCAAGAGTTGAAGAGGTAGCAAATGAAGCCATAATTACAGGTTAACTAAAAAAAGGGTAAGTGAATGCATTTTGCACACTGAGCTGTGAAAAGAGGCGCGAGAACGAGGTGAGAGTTGCGTTCACAGCAGAGGAGAAAAAACGCGCGCAAAAAGCATGTGTTCAAATGCGCTATGGGGTAATCGGAAGACTCCAGAAAATGCAAATTGCCTGAATATGCGCGAGAGTGTGGTCGATCAAATCAATACGAGTTCAAAGTCAATGGAAAAAGAATTAAAAAATTTGCATAATAGTTACGGTAACTCGCAATTTCTGGCCTTACGATTATAGGATCTTGGCCAAATCACAATATCTTCAAAGATGGCCCCAAAAGTGGACACGAAGCCGATGATAGAAACGTCGGACATGCCGAAGCACATGCGCGATCACGCAATGCGGGTACGTCTTTTCCATCCTTGACTCGGCCCAAGTCGGAAGCGATGCGCTTTTCATGTATGTCATTGAACTACGCAAAGGTTTCCAGTTCGTGGAGCCCCTGATTCTGCAGCAAATGAGCGATGACGAATTGGCCAATCAGTTGCGCGAGGCCTTCGACAAAGCCTACGGGCGTGGCTGGAACTGTTTGGTCGGACGTGACTTCGGCGCCTACGTTCAGCACGAACCTCGAACCCTCGCCTTCTTCTACGTCGATCGCACGGCTGTCATGATCTTCAAGGCCAAATGAGTGGATATTTACAGAATCAACACGTTTGAGGGGATGATTTTATGACGAACTTTTTGAGAAAATCACGGACCCTCACCGGGGTCAAGACCCCTTAATTTTACGTTTTTTGATATATGATAGGGACCCATAAGACTGCGTTAAATCCCAAATATGAGGGTCTGGGGCGGCCTTCTAAGGGAGTTATGATTTTTCAAAAAATGGCTTCTGGAACCACTTTTCACATCGCAAGTCGGTCAGTTTTACAGATATACGCATGAAAATTTTTTTCTAGCGTCAACTTTTGATGCTGAATCTTATGGTAACAACCAAATTCTGTTATTGTTGATAAAATTTATCGATTAATTTTTTTTTTAAAATCGATTTTTTTCTTTTGATAGGGCGGGACCGTTTGACTGCAGAATATGAATCTACGTTCAAAGTTGACAGAAAAAAAATTTTTTGCCTCATGGCAAAGGGGGCTGGAACGTCACCGTTATGGCCGCCGAAAGTGATGCAAAGAAAAAAAGTTGCTCGGATCCGGAAACAGATCACATTTTCGGAATCAGCGCAAAAAATCATGTCGAAACGAATGTCAAAAAATTTGATGGGAGTATATGCTAATTTAGTCATTTTTTGCTTAAAAAAAGAAAAAACACACAACGGGATCGAACCTGTCGCGCGCGGTGGCGGGCGATCGGAACCCCTGCGCCGCGCGTGTGGGTTCGACCCCCGGTCGCACTTTTTTCTTTTTTATGATAAAAACCACAAAATTCAAACTATTGGATTTCAGTAATCTTAATACTTAGTCCGGATTCATTTTTTGCGCTGATTTCGAAAATGTAATCTGTTTCCGGATCCGAGCAACTTTTTTTCTTTGCATCACTTTCGGCGGCCATAACGGTGACGTTCCAGCCCCCTTTGCCCTGAGGCAAAAAAATTTTTTCATGTCAACTTTGAACGTAGATTCATATTCTGCAGTCAAACGGTCCCGCCCTATCAAAAGAAAAAAATCAATTTTTTGAAAAAAATTAATCGATAAATTTTATCAACAATAACAGAATTTGGTTGTTACCATAAGATTCAGCATCAAAAGTTGACGCTAGAAAAAAATTTTCATGCGGATATCTGTAAAACTGACCGACTAGCGATTTGAAAAGTGATTCCAGAAGCCATTTTTTGAAAAATCATAACTCCACAGTGCGACGTTTGGGCTTGCTGTGTCTCATAGGCGATCTGTGCGTCGCACAGCGAAAACGCGAAATGTGCACTCGAATGCATGTTGCCAGAATGGCATTTTTTACCAGTTTTTTGAACTTTCCTACAACTTTTTTGTTTCAAACATGTTTATAAGAATCATGTTGACAAAAAATGACCGACCAATCGATATGTAGGCCACTCACTGGGGCGTACGCGCCCGTTTTCAAAAATGCGCATTTGACCTGTGGTCATTCAAAACGTTTGAAATCACACTTTTTCAACACCGATTTGACTCTACCAGGGCTTAAACTGATCCTAGGATTCTTGGCTACAAATCTATGGCATGAAATCAAAATCGATGGTTTTTTATTCGAGAACGAGCCAAAAAAGTGTCGATGTATGAAAAATATCGCATTTTTTAAGTTAAATAACCGCTATTTTGGTGTAATTAAACTGATATTTAGATTATTTTGTTGAAAATATGTTTTTGAAGGTTTTTGCAGTGCTGTTGATCGATCCGGGACAGTAAACCCGCTTCAAACGGCCGGCCGAAGCCAGAGGTAAGGGCATCGTGGGTGGTCCACAACCAAAATAACGATTTCATAACTTTTATCTATTTTTTGTTTAGAAAAAATGTTTACAGCATTAATTAAGTGTCTTTACACATTTTGCTACCTGAAACTGGCTTGATAGGGGCTACAAATGACTTACTCCGATCTCAGGGTGGTAATTAAGCAAAATTGCAGTGATTTGGCAGTTAAATTAAGATTTGCATCGTTAAATTGTTGGAAAAAACTATTTAGAACATTTCAATGTTGAAAATACACATAATTTCAATTAATGGATTAGGACCACCCACGACGGTCATACCCCTGGCTTCGGCTGGCCGTTTGAAGCGGGTTTACTGTACCAAAGCGTCCGACGGCGCTGCATAGACTTTCAAAAACATATTTTTAACATAATAATGTAAATTTCAAATTAATTACACAACAATAGCGTGCAATAATCTTAAAAAATGCGACATTTTTCATACATCGACACTTTTTTGGCTCGTTCTCGAATAAAAAACCATCGACTTTGATTTCATGCCATAGATTTGTAGCCAAGAATCCTAGGATCAGTTTAAGCCCGGGTAGAGTCAAATCGGTGTTAAAAAAGTGTGGTTTCAAACGTTTTGAATGACCCCATGTCAAATGCGCATTTTTGAAAACAGGCGCGTACGCCCCAGTGAGTGGCCCACATATCGATTGGTCGGTCATTTTTTGTCAACATGATTCTTATAAACATGTTTGAAACAAAAAAATTGTAGGAAAGTTCAAAAAATTGGTAAAAAATGCCATTCTGGCAACATGCATTCGAGTGCACATTTCGCGTTTTCGCTGTGCGACGCACAGATCGCCTATGAGACTGAGTGTCGCACTGTGATAACTCCCTTAGAAGGCCGCCCCAGACCCTCATATTTGGGATTTAACGCAGTCTCATGGGTCCCTATCATATATCAAAAAACGTAAAATTAAGGGGTCTTGACCCTGATATTTTCTCAAATAGTCCGTCTTATTTATTTTTGAAAATAAACAACATAATAAAACATACGAAAGTCAAAACTACTAGTAGATGATGCTCAAAACCGCTAAAACTTGCACAAACGGCGAAAAAAAGAGAAACAATTCGTTGGTTCATGATTACAGTAGCTTGATCGGTATTTTTGCAAAGAAACTGAAAGTTTTTTTTTTCAGACGAAGCACGGCCGGATCCACGCGGTCATACGGGTTGCACCTTGCACATGCACCCAAAAAGCCATTTTTTGAACAAAATTTTTAATTACAAATAAAATAGTCGGAAGTTGCGAAACCACAATTTCGTTTTGCCATTTCACTTTTATTGGCATTTGCTATCAACTTTTAAAAAATATACTGAATTCAAGCTTAACTGCGTGAGCTGTTAACAAATAGTCCATTTTTTATTCTGAATAGAACAAAATCCTTCAAAAATGAGCAATTCCATCGCCGTTGGCGTCAAAACGTTAGAAATACTCTAAGGAACAACTTCCGGGTCACAGAAGTGCAACTTTGGGTCGGGTTTTGCCGTAGGATAAGATATTCCATAAGTTGAGGTTTAAAAAATTTGAAAGTCGATTGATTCCAGATAGAACAAAATCTTTCAAAATAGAGCAATCAATACGGGGTTTGGCTTAAATTGAAGCCAACAACCTAGAGAACAACTTCCGGGTCACAGAAGTGTGACTTTGGTTCTAGTTTAGGAGATTTGTGCCAAAAACCGCATTTTACAATAAAATAAGGTCAAACTTTGCCCGAGAAATTTTTTTTGTTATTGAACCAGCCCTACGGGCTGGCAGCTCCGCTGGGGGCGCTTCGCGCCTACGCCCAAAAGTTGCCGGCCTTCGGCCGGCAACTTTTGGGCTCCGGCGCTCGCGCGACTCCTGCATATAAGTTTCCCAGCATGGTAAGTCACAAAGGAATAAAAAGTTACAGGAGGAAAGGTTTGGGGAGAGAAGAATCAGGGCCGCCTTCGGCGGCCCCAATCCTTCTCTCCTTTCAGCGATATGGGCATTTGAAAAACCAAATTTAACGCTACGATGTTTACATGGCGATTTTTGAACTCGCCGTGAAATTCTAACCACTTTAGAATTTTGTAAAATTTTTGGTGCGTGTACACTTTGCCGAAAGTGAAATTTCACCATGGTGTTTTCTGCAAAATCACACTTTGCCGAAAAAAAAAAATTTTTTTTTGGTTTTTACGTTTAAATCGTAGTACAAGCAGTTCTGTGACTTAATAAACCTCTTCCTAATCGTTTTTTCATTATTTTGACAATTTTGACAAATTTAGTTTGATCATTGACGATATTGTATGGTGGCAGCGTGGTGAAAGTTGTCATCTAAACTGTGGCAAGCGACAGACAGTTGAAAAGCTTTGGAAATGGGCCAACTAAAGGGCCGTATTCAGAAGGTGTATGTGGCTCCGATAAACAGGGAAAATCAACGATGGATTGCGCGGTGGCAACACCACAGGCAGCTTCATCAAAAGGACAAGTCGGTGTTAAAGGATGGGACCGACAAACCAGCCAGCTGGCGAACACGCCGACAAACGAACCAACGTTCCCTTTCGACGAACATTGAAACATCAAAAGTATTTTTATTAAACAAGTGCTGATTAACAACGATAACGCACGTTAAAAAGAAGCGTTGCATACAAAATACAACAAGAAAAGGGCAAAAAGTTACGTTAATTACAAAAAGAAAACTGCTGAGATCACGTAATGCTTGCCGGATCAAGCTAATTTGTAACAAAATTCAATTTACAAACAACGGCGGCACGGCTAGTTAAAGCGAACCCGTTTCTTGCGATCGGATACGACCGCAGAGCCACGTTTGGGTAAAACTTTCAATATTTTGGGGGGCTTTGGAGGTGGTAGAGGCGTACTGTTGCCGGATTCGGCAGCGACGGTGTCTTCATCATCGTCGGAATCGAGGGCGTTTTCATCGCGGAGTCGGCTTCGGAGGCGGGGACGACCTGGAAGAAGTTTTTGATTGATAGTTTTCAAAAAACGGAAAAAGCAAACCTCAACAGCGCGTAATCTCTCCTCAATCTCGGCAATATGCTCATTTCGATACAACAGGAAGGAATAACGCTCGACCGGGTTCAGTTCATTGAGCAGCTCTTCGAGGAAGCCATCGGTCGTCTGTTTCTTCTCCTCACCGAGCTCTTTGCGGAGTTCTTCGGCGGCTTTGATGTCGTCTTGGTCTTCGGCTCGGAACATTGCCTGGAAAAACACCAATTAGGAAGCTGAAACTGAAGAGAGCGCTTACCTTTTCCAAATCACTCCCGCCAGCATCCAACTTCGCATCGACAAGGACGTCTTCAAGCGCTTCCTCGCCTTGGAACAGTTCTCGCATGTTTTCGGTAGCCGCTTTCGGCGTGAATTCACCTTCATCTAACGTCATTTCACCGAGTCGACGCTTGTACATAGCCTTTTTGAGGATGTTTTCCTCGATGGTGTGACTGCTTTAGTCGATAGATCAAGACATTCCTCGTTTGCCCGATTCGATGGCATCGATCTTGCGCCTGCGCATCCATGGTCGGATTCCAATCAGAATCGTAGAAAACGACCGTATCAGCGCCCGTCAAGTTCATGCCCACGCCACCACTTCGGGTCGACAGGATGAAGGCAAAGATGCGTGGATCCGTGTTGAATCGATCCATGAGGATTTGGCGCTGCTGAATCGGCGTGGATCCGTCCAATCGGAAGTAGGCGTACTTGTAATGGCTCAGGAAGACCTCCAGAATGTCGAGCATGCGAGACATTTGCGTGAAAATGAGGCAACGATGACCGCCAGCGTTCAGTTCACGAAGGAGCTTGGCCAGCATTCGAAGTTTGCCGCAATCGAGTTCGACCAGCTTCGGATCAGGGTACTGGATGGGGGTTGCGTAATGGACATGGGAGACGAGCTCATCTTCGGATTCGAGCATGCGATCACAGGCGAGTTCCTCGATCGGAGTGATGGCAGAGACAGTGGTGGATGTCGGGAAGGGCACGAAGACGGGCGAGGTTGGGAATGAGAACCTAAAATCGGCCAATTCTAACTTCAAATTAAAAAAAAGATGGAAAAGACATACATTCGAACAAGCTTCCTCTGCAGAATCCTCACTTTCAAGGCCAATGGCTCATAGATATGGCCCTGGACCATGAAATGCGGATTCTCCAACTCATCACGAATCGGCTTCGTGACTCGCCAAAGCCATTGCATTTTCGGAGACACAACTTCGGGCACAGATTCATGGATGATGCACAGCCTGGTGAACACTTTTCGATGCACGATTTGAAGGGGTTGAGGCGCTGTCTTGCAGACGTAGTGGCAATTGATGGAGGTGGTGAGGAATCGGCTATTCGGGGGCAGACTGACCAGGTTTTCAGTCTCATCGATGAGGCCGCTCTTCAACATGGCGAAGGAGGGCTCAATCGGGGCGGAGTCGACTTCTTGGATGGTGCCAGGATAGCTCAATCTCAAACCAGGTATGCCGTCGGCGCAGAACAGCCAATCGGGTAGAAGAGATTAGGGTGATTGCAGCACTTTCGGAGCTGCATGATAATGTTCATGACGGAGACGGCTGATCCGCCGCGGATGCTGTCGATCGTTCTGAAAACAGCAAAAGTGATAACTTTCAAAGCTCGAAAAAAGTAGAAACTTACGATTTCTGCCGAATGAACTCATTGTACATGTTCAGCTGAACCCGCACCAATGGACAATGAATAACTCGCTCCAGCTTCAGCGTTTGGCTTCTTCCAGCCTTTTCGCTTCTCGGAGCGTTCCTTCATGGAGCCGAAATAGGTCAAAACCTTTAATGAAGGGCAGAATCGCTTGAATTCACGCTCCCAGTTGAGCAGGACCGATGTGGGGACTACGATGAGATGCGGGCCCCAGATGTTCTTGTTTTCGGCCAGATGGGCAAGGAAAGCGATCGTTTGGACGGTTTTTCCGAGACCCGTTTCATCGGCAAGGATGCCATTGAGCCTGTTTTCCAAGAGGGACGACAGCCAATCGAGACGGATGTGCTGATATTCGCGGAGTTTGGCATCGAGGAGGGTGGGGACGGCGGTTCGGACCTGGAAATGGATCATTAAGTTTAAAAAGGTGAAAGATGGATAAACGTACCTTGGCAGTGTCATAGGTGTTTCCAGTCGGCATGAAACTATCAGGATTTCTCGCGAGATCGTTCATTTCTTCATCAAGCATGGCTACAGATGCTTCGGGGGGCTTTTCATTCTTGATTACCGTAACCGTTGAAGATGAAGTTGCCACAAGGGTTTCAGGAATAGATCTTGGTGAAGACGCTCTTCCGCTGTCGTCAGTCATCTCGGTTTCCGGGCAGCCGTTTGTTGACACCGTCTGAGCGAAGGCTTCTTCGAATTTGGCCAATTTTGAAGGTATGGGCGCGGTTTCTGGACTGGAATGGGGTCGTTTTGAAGGCTTTGCTTCCTCTCTGAGACGCCGTTGCCATTAACATTGACGGTTTGATGGGGGATGTGATGCCGATTGAGGCGAGATATTCGGCTGGCAACTACAAAACTATGTTCAAATTTGGCCTTAAAACAGGTTTAAAGACTCACCGAAGCCAAAAAGTCATCAATATCTGATGTTGTTCGTGGCACCTCGCTTGGCCTGTGACTCGGTGGCATCGACTTCCGGCTTGATAGCATCGTTGACCCATGTTGCGGGGCCGAATGGCCGCCGCCGCTGGGGTTGCATTTGTGTTGTTCTTGTTTCGGTTACGCAGCATCATTTTGGCGAAAGAGGGCTTCTGTAAATTGGGTACGGACAGGCACGAGCAGAGGAGGAAGTGCTTCTGGAAGTGTTTAGGCAGAGGGAGATATCTGAAAAGCTAAATTGTGTATAAGGATCGGGGAAATTATGAATTAGGACAAAATGCACGCGAAAACTGGTTCACGAAGGATGAGGTTCAGGGGTCGAAAAATCCGATGGAAAGGTTAGAAATGAGGAAGAAAAAAACTGAGAGGCGGTGGCAGGCTGGATGAAATGGCTCAAATGAGCGCGTGCGCATTTTAGCGTCTAATAACGAATTCGTTTACGCGGGTTACTCTGAAAGTAGGGACACTTCGAGTTCCGTAATCTCAACAACAATGAAGCCTATCATTGATTGGATAAATCCGGACGTGTTACGGGAGTTGGATGCCTATCTCGATTATGAACATCTTCCAAAAAGCCGCAAACCTCCAAACATTCCACGTACAGCTGAGGAGTTGCGAGCCAAGCTTTCGGCAATCACGAACAAAACCATAAATCGCGGATCCATCAACAAACAAATTGTAAAACGCCGAATTGAACGAGCTCAAATCCAAAACCCAACGAAATCTGTAAACGTATGTAAACATTATGCCTTTTTAAACTTAAAAGTTACATGATTTACAATTTTACATTTTTAGGTTCTGAAGGGGCTTCAAAAACGCAAACGCATCGTCGAGGATGAGAATGGTGGAGTTTTGAAAACAAAACGGGTAAGGACTTTACAAATTCATTTAAAAAACTTACATTTTCTTTAAGTTTCATCCTGAACTGCCCACTGGCGTTAACGAGAAAGTGCCGTCTGGTGTCGACGACAAATTCGAACAGCCTTCTGACGACAACCACCTCATCGAAGAGGCATCTGATGACAACCACCTCATTGAACAGCCATCTGAAGATCAACTCATCGACCAGCCATCTGAAGATCAACTCATCGACCAGCCATCTGAAGATTGCCTCATCGAACAGCCATCTGAAGATCAACTCATCGACCAGCCATCTGAAGATCAACTCATCGACCAGCCATCTGAAGATCAACTCATCGACCAGCCATCTGAAGATTGCCTCATCGAACAGCCATCTGAAGACCAACTCATCGACCAGCCATCTGACACAGCGATGCAGATTGATGTAGCTGACGAATGTATTTCCGGCGACGTTGAAACTGACGTCCATCTCGACTATCTGTCTGTATCGAAGCACAGAGATTCATCGTCGAAGACTGCAGATGCTACTGAACACTCGGACAAAGGGCGACTCGAATCTGAAAGCCCAAAGTTGGTTAAAAGCGGTGGAAAGGGCAATAAGCAAAAAGAACAAAAGCAAAAAAGGAAGGCAAAAACTGAAGTGGTAAGACAACTAATTCACAATGACTTTTAAAGTAACTTAACTGTACTATTTCAGCAATATTACCGCTCGCTGAACTCACGCCTAAAGGCCAATTTGATTGTTGTCCCTGAAAGTGAAGGCTTTGTGAGACTATTCACCATTCGTGACACAAAGAAGGGATCAGCTTATGCACGCTGTGTCAGCTGTCACTCGACGGGGATTCTGAAGGAAGCAACAGGCAAATTCTGCATCGATGAGCATTCCGAAAGTTGCAATCCAACTTCATTGGCTGAGTTTAACGGTCAGAAATGTACCCGAGAAGCGCGGAACAAAGCTCTCCATGGCGAGCGAATTGGCGATGCCCATTGGAAAGGTAAAAATTTGAGTACATTAAACATCTAACCAACCTGTTATTGTTAAAGGGTTTACGGAAGCGAACAATCAAGATGCGGCCTTGTACTATCCAGAATACTTCGAGCAAAAGACGCAGCTGGCAAGATGGAGCAAAAAGTGCTATGCCCAGGAAGACTTTTCAAATCTTCAAAACGGCCAAGCTTGGAAACGTTCATCGTCGGCCAATACAGAAGTCTACATGACAGACACGGCCGCCAAGGCACTAGCTTCATGTGAGATCGCAGTCGCCGACGCAACATTCGAAATTTGCCCTCAGGGCTTCAGCCAAGTAAGACATATACCTGAAAACAAGTCAGTTAAACATGATCTTTTAGGTTTTCACGATTCATGGACTGATCAAAAGTGCAGATGGGCTTGAGGAATACAACAACCTTATGTTCGCACTGATGAAAGGCAAGTCCGAAGCAGCTTATCGTGAAGTCGCCGACACAATTAACGGTATTTTCGATTCGTTGAACCTGGAATGTCAAATTAACCGGCTTCATACGGACTTCGAAATGGTAAGCAATAAAACTTTAAAAAACGTTGATAAATTGATAAATTTACCTTTTTTAGGCTGAACAAAATGCCATGGCAGAAATCGTCGGCGAGGATCATGTATACGGCTGTCTCTTCCATTTCACGAAGGCTGTTCTGCAAAAAATTGGAGAATTAAAACTTTATCCATATTACCGTTTAAAGGTGAATGGAAAGTATGCCCCGGAGTACATGCCTATTCGCATTTGGGTGCGTTGCTTGTTGGCACTTCCATGCCTTCCCAAGGCCGATGCTCAACGTCTTTGGAGAATCTTGAAAACTCCACCTCCACCTCCAAATGGCGACATCGTTTGGCCAACGAAGCAGCTGAAACGTCTTGTACGCTACTACAGACGTACCTGGATCAACCGAAAAGGCAACACCTGGACATTCTGGAAACTGGGACGTGTCCGCAACACCAACGCGGCCGAGTCTTTCCATTCTGCTCAGTCGAAGACGTCCTGTACGAAGCCGAGTTTAAACGCCTTCCTGAGCCAAAGACGAACGCTAGCAACAGCTGTCGACATCCGCTTGGTGAAGCTGCAAAAGCCAAAAGTACGTGTCAAGCCGCAAAACTTACGTTACAAGCGAATCCAGAAAGCCGTTGAAGCCCTGGAATTGGAGTACGAACACGCTCGACAAGAGTGTCTTGATGATCGTCAATTAGCCATTCTTATGATTCGGTTCACGCGGCGAATCTCGTACACTTTACACGACATCACCAACAAGTCTGGCAAGACAGTAAAGGACTCCAGGAAGAAGAAGGACCTCGCTGCAGCCTTTGAAACCTCATCAGTGTGGAAGAACGTCGCCGGTATCGATAACGATTTGTCGGTATTCATGGACGAAACTCTGCAACAGGAAGAGATGAACGATTACTCACTTATGGATGATGGCGATTCGGACATCTACGACCACATGATGGACGAACATGTGAATGATGATGCTGTTGCGCAGCCTGCACCGATGCCGAAATCTGAGGATTCAATTGATGAGGTGAAGACATCTGAAGATTCCGTCAAGTCGACTTCGGCACCTTCCTCGTCACATGCTTTCGAACTTCAAGATTCTGATGATTCTGACGGCTCTGATGATTCTGACGGCTTTGATGATTCTGACGGCTCTGATGATTCTGACGGCTCTGAAGATTCTGACGGCTCTGAAGATTCTGACGGCTCTGAAGATTCTGTCGACTTTTCGATTCCGGCGACTTCCTCATCCCCTCCACTTGAACTTCAACTTGTGAATGATCCCGGCGAATATGCGATTCCGGCGACCTCTTCATCTCATTCACTTCAACTTCCCGACGCTTCTTCAGACGAGCCTTCGAAAGTCCCGACGGATAAATCGATCAAGGAAACCAATGATGAGATTGTCTGCATTTCACCATCCACAATCCGATTGATCGAGCTCGCCGAAAAGTATAAGTGGAAGTTCGAAGACAATCCAAACATATGGATGCTCGAGGACAACCAAAACCGATGGACGGTCAAAGATTTGCAGCCGCTCAAGCCAGTAAAGACACGGGATGTGAAGCCGGATGGCAATTGTGGCTTTCGAGCTTTGAGTTTTGTTCTGACAGGCAGTGAGGACAACCATAAAAAGTTGCGGAAGGATGTTACCACTGCAATTTTGAACGATAAGCTCGACTCTGCATACTACCGATGTTTTGGTCGGAAGAAAATTCAAGCAATTGCCGCCATCAAACAATATCCAGCAAAATCGGCTGACGACATTCCCCGCTGGATGACGACTGAAGAGCTTGTAGCCGCTGGAATCTTGTTTAACTTGAACATCATTGTTTACACTGGTAACAGCTGGCAGCCGAACAACCTGAACTTCTGTTTGAGCGGGAAACTATTCAAACTAGTTGACGCGCCGACTGTATTCTTGGACAATTCGAGCCGAAGTCATTTCCAAGTGGTACTTGCTGTTGAATAATATCTTTCAATTGATACTTTTGTGGTACTTTTATCGTTTGTCGCTTGTTTTTTGGTCTTCTTAATGTGGAGCCGGATGAATTTCTTTGTATCTGAAAATTGCTTTGATTACTTTTTTGAAACTTTGTAGTATCTGTTGATTAAAAACTTATCTTTATATTGTTCACTTGAAAGCCGCGTTCGTTTGAGGAAAAAATCTGCAAAGTTGCAATTAGTGATAAAGAAAGCAAGAAACATCTGAACAAATATCATAAAAGCGGAAGAAAGAAGACTGTTTGATTAACAGAAGTAACTTAAAAAAGCTGGTTTCTAGGTTCCGACGCATGTCAAGGAAAAGGAAAGGGGAACACGGGTCTTTGGTTGTCGTAGAAGAACAGAATAAACTCTCGATTGGGAAAACAACAACAAAAATTTGAATAGGTAAACAAAGAAAGTTTCTAATCAATAAACGTCAGTCGCACACACCCACCCGGCCTGCGCTAAATGAAATCAGTGTAGGGGATATCGAAACGAAAATGCTTTGTGCGCATCATATCATACGGTACGTACTTTTTAGTTTTTAAAAATTTGCAAAGAAATTGAAAGACATGCGCACGTAACATTATTGGTCCGACGCGTTTTACAATTTGTTCAGCAAAAGTTTAATTGGAATTCGATCCCGCAAATAATGGGTCGGAGTTGTTGGAGGACGAAGTGGTCGAAGAATGGTTCATTTCATCTTCGGAAGGGCATCAATATTGACATTAGCGATTCGAATCTGCTCCAAGTGCTTTGTCCCCGTGTTCAGTCAGTCTCAAAAGAATCAAAATTCAAACTTTGCGCGCGTTTTTCTCAAAAGCTGACTGTTTAATCTAGATAAGCTTCTGTTTATTTCGTAGCCACGGCGATGGCAAATTTTTTGAAACCAACCGGAGCAAAAACCGACGCCTTTAACGGGAGATCGATGCCTTTGAACGAAAAACCCCCAGTTCCACTTTGATCAGGCCGTGACTTTTATCAGTTGAAACGACCATTTGAAAAATCAAAAAAAAGGTAAACAAACCCAACCCTCCGGCACAACCTCATCCTGCAACTTCCACCCCTGCCTCAAAGAAGCATGCGCCGTCACAAAAGCCAACTCAACCGCCGGCTGCATCGTCCTCAGAGGCGGTGGGGCTTCCATGCCAAAGTACCGCTTCCCCACATGCTCCCGGCCTTCGTGATCATGCACATTTAATAACACATAGTCCTTCAAACATTGCTCCGACTTGAAATACTTGTCCTCCAGCTCAAAGTCCGCAGAAGTCAGCTGGACCGTAAATCCGGGGCCTGCCGTCAGATTATAAACACATCTCATGTTGCCACCGTTACCCATCGGATACCCAGGCGATAAAACAAATCCAACCTGACCGCCACCTTTTCTGTCTATTACCACAATATCAGACTGAAGGCTGGTCGTCGCTTCGTCGTGACAAGCAGGGTCATCCACATCCTGATAGCAACTTTATTAACTTAACCAAAAACAACGATAACAAATTAACCTCAAATGAAAACAAATGAAACATCAACAGAAGGGCATAAAAGAGAAGATTTAGTTCCGTTGGTAGAGCTTGATCACGAAAGCAACTTGGGTCGGCGTGAGAATCGGCTGCGAGTCGCACACGAACACGTGGTTTTTGCCAAACGGCGATTCCGAATCCAAACCATGGACCTTGTTGTTCTCTTTCGGCGGCGTGGCCCATTGAGGTGCGAGGCGCGAGGTTGGCGCGAATCGCTTCAGACAGGACATCTCGGATGCGCCCTGTTGTTGGACGACGCCAGAGGCCGCAAAGACACTGCCGACATATTTGACAATTTGTTCCTCTGCAAAACATGGACAACGTCATAAGTGAGTTTTATAAGTAGTTATGGGGCGAATGGAAGAAGTCCATAAAAAGAGATGCGCCAAAAACGAGTTCCGGAAAAAGGCGTCGCCGCCTGGGCATGCAGGACGGCACTGGACTTTGGGGAATATAGGCGGACGCCTAATTTAGACAAGAAATTGGTCAAAAATAGAGCTTTACGGGGAATTGGTGTGAAGAACCGTTTCAAAAAATGGACTTACGATGAAATCGAACTCGATGACAGCGACATCGTTGCGATTGCTGACCACGATGAGCTTGTTGTCGACGAAATCACTGATATCGACGGGGTAGCGGAAGTCAGTCGTGAAGATGGCAATGCGTTTCTCGGTGTTGTTTCTGAGGTTCAGGATCACGAGCGGCTTCTTGGGCTCAGTCGTCAGAAGGACGACGCGATCGGCATCGACGGAACGGATGTCGACAACGAGCTCACGAAGCGTCGTAACCAAAACAGCGCCGTTTTCATCGTCGGTCATGGGCTCATCCTCGTCATCGACAGCTTGAAGGCGCTCGAGATTAAAGCGGAAAAGCGTGTTTCGATTGGTTAGAACGACGAGATGTTTGCCGTCGGCGGAAAATAGCAACTTCCGCACAGACGATTTGACCTCTGAAAAACGGTTTTCAAATGACGCAAGTTCAAAGAAGTGTGGATTAAATTATGGAAGGAAATGATGTGAATGACGTGGACTAAGTAAGAAAGAAGGAAGTTTAAGTAAGAAAGAACTAAGTAAGAAAGAAGGAAGTTTGTTTGTCAAATCACTCACCACTGACGTATAGAGTTGTATCGGTCTTTGAAGCGTAGTTGTAGCGATGGAGCTCGAAATCGCCGACGGCAAAGTAGACACAATCCTCGGCGGCAGCAATGGCCGTGACACTTCCGGGGGACGAGATTTGACCGATTTTGGCGACGCGTTTCGGGCCACCGTCGGCGTCTTTCATGGCGTAGACCTTTAGGGTCTTGCTCGTGGATGCGACAATGTGACGACCGGTCGGAGACATGGATGAATGCTCGAAGGGGAAGGTCTTGCTGGAGATACACATGAGCTTGGCAGGCTGAACTTCACCGGCGGGGGTGCGGATGCGTTCGACGATGGTCAGGTTGAAGAGAGATGGGAGAAGTTGGTATTCGACGCCGATGGACGCCGTCCAATTGAGCTAAAATTCAAAATTATGGAATTGTAAGAGTGGAAAATGACTTACAGTTCGAATTGGAACCCATGGATGCTTGACCTGATGGATCGAAATCAAGAAATCGTGCTCAGCGCCGCCGGACAGCAAGTACTTATCCACAAAAGCCAGAGCAGAGACATCATTCTCGTGGATCATACGCTGCCCGATAGCCTGTCAATCCGACCGATCTCCGACGGCATTCTGGCGCATTACTTGGATACGGTGTTCGACGCCGGAAGCGAAGACGCAATCGCCCTGGGTTGCCAGAGCTAAAACAGGCGCTTGATGGGTCTTCATGTTTTTGATGAGGGCACCGTTCTTGGCATTGTAGATGCTGACATGGCCACGAGAGTCGCCGATGAAGAGGCTCTGGTTACTAAAAGCCAAGTTCATGATTGATGGTCAAACAAAAGCGGTAAAAAACCTACAAAAACAACAACGAAAAAGCAATCGTAGCTCGATGCCCTTCACGTTGAAGCTGAATAAAAGTCGGCTTGACGGTGGCACCCGAAACATCCAAGATGAAGACACGATCCAAACAACCGACAGCAACGGTCTTCAGCGCTTCCGATGCGGCAATGGCCATAGGGCGTTCATCGCTGCCGACGTTGAATCGACGCGAGATGTACAATTCACCGGATTCGGCTTCCTCGCCATCGACGGGCTCCTTCTGCTTGATGAAGAACACATTACCGGAATCAGTACCGGCAACGACTTCGGTCGCGGAGTACAGGGTGCCGCACCAGAATGGGGTTGGCGAGACTTGGTAGCGCTGAAATTCGTAAATTGTTTTAAAAAGAAAAGAAGACGACGATAAAAACGTTTAACAAACCTTTTTGAGGGTCGAAAAGGGCGAAAGCGCAACAACGCTGCCATCGATGCAAACACAGGCAAGGGTCGACGTTCCAATCCATGCAACCGCTTCCACCAGGGTCGACTGTATGTAGACAAACTACTCCAGATAGATCCGGGGCATATCCACTGTGGTGTAGAACTCGATCTTGGACAAGCCTATGGTTTGAGGGGCGCTGAAGGATGAATTTTATATATCCGAACAGTTGATAATTTAAAAGTTACCTTTTTCTGTCATGTCGCCGTAACACCGCAACTTTACCAATCTTATTGTTGACAGCAAAGCCCTTGACAGTGAATCCATCCTCTTAGAGTAGGAAAGACTGTTCAACACTGAGATCGTGGGTTGGCGTGTTTTCTTCGGGCATGATTACCTGCAATTTGACGGATGAAAATATATCAAAAATGTGGGAGATAGGCTTCAAAAGGTGGCGGTAACCACGAGGCACGTTAGGAAAACAAAAGAAACCGGAAATAGCGGGTAATAAGAGGGCGACGGCGGCAAAACGATCAAAATCTGTGCAAAAAGTCGGATACAATTTTTCGCAAGTTCAAGTCCAAATGCGCGGAGTGCGTTCGACACACAACGCCAAGCCCCCGTTTTGCTGGGTGTGGGTGGCGATCGACGACGCGGCGAACTGTCATCAAAGCGCGCAATCATGGCCATCAACCTGAAGCCCAAACTTATGATCGAGCTCTGGGCGAAGCTGCTGGTGCCCGCAGAAGGCGAACACTACGCAAAGGTCCTGCTGCTGCCCCTGGTGCAGTCATCGCCGGCGCATGAGGCCTGTTTCGCCGAATTCCTGCGTCGAACTTCGTGCGTCCATTTCGGCACCGATTTTATCATCCTCGTCTCCGACAAGCCCTACATGGTTCGTTTTCTCCTTTATTCAACTTTTCTTATCACCACTTTCCAGGGCATCAAAGAAACGACCATCCTGCTGCGCTACCGTAACCCATCCGAGCCCACAGAAATGTACGATCTCGTCACCAAATACGCGTCCAAAGTCGTCCCCGATTACTAGTCCTGCCTACGTGTTACCTGTATATTGATCGCCTGAGCTTCTGACCGAATTACAATGAATTTATATCTCATACCTTTTACAAATAAATTAAAATACCACAAAAGATTGCGTGGCCAAACCAAAACCAACAATATCGAAATACTGAACGTTAAACAAGTTAAAATTAGTCATCATCTATCGTATGCACATTCTCAAAACAATATTACCCATCTCATAGCCCAGAAGAAAGGAGCTGTTTGATTGAATTTGTTAATCCGAGTCGGATTCATCGGAATCGGAGCCTTCGGTGTATTCGGAGAGGTCATCGTCATCCTGGGCGTCGTCGTCGGCCTCATCTTCGACGTACTTGGGTGGAATGAATTCAGGCGCGGGGCGGACTTCAAGCTTGACATCTGTCGCGACGTCAATGTCGAAGTAGGAATCGGATCGGACGTGGAGGGTGTAGGCGTAGACGCCGGGCTTCTGGGGCGCGGGGAAACGGAGTTCGACCTGGAATTTGGGTGATTGTGGTTACGGTAGGTCAAATTGGTCAATGACTTACAACTTTCTCATCTTTCAACGTTTTGACGTGGGGATAGACGACCTGGGTGTTGCCCTTGGTTCCCATGGTGCCGGATTCGAGGAGCGGCAGGCGGTAGTAGACGCCACGACGATCAATGTAGCGACGAGCATCGAGGTTGTCAAGGACGTTGGTGACGGCGTCAAAGTCCTCGAAGAACTCATCATTGAAGACAGCTTCCGTATCCTCGGCAACGCGGTCCGACAAGACGGTAATGTTCAAGTCAGCGTTGAACTTCTTGACAACCTTGGCAGCACATTCCGACTTCTTGCCACCGACATCATTGCGACGGAAGAGGAATTGACGGTCCAAGTTGGACACCTCGATCTGATCCATGTCAGTGATGTTGATTTGAGCCGACGGATCCGTCGCAACACCCATCATAGCGTAGTTCTTCAGGAGTTCACAAGGGCGAGAACTTCTTGGTCTTTTCAACGAAATCCCATCCGGAAACAGCGGCTTGGGCGTCACAGCGAGTGTTCGAAGTTTTCATGATTGACGCCATCGAGGTTCTTCTTGATCATGGCCGGGAGCGCTACAATGTTGTCAATGCAGAGGAAGCCGTTTTGCGGGGTCGTGTAATGCGTGATGGCCTTCATGGCTTCCTGGGCCGCGATGCAAATTCACGGACGCAACGGGTTGAAGATTGCCGGCGGCGGTGTAGGCGAAGATCTTGGCGCTATCGGCGGCGAATTCGGGTTCCTTGGGGAGCAGGGCAGCAAGGACGGAAGCATCGGCAGCGGTATAGGGAGCGGGACGGGCCCCTTTCTACAATTTGTAGAAAAAAGTAAAGAAAACCGTCGAAAAAGCAAAAACAAACCTCAGCAGTAAACTTGTACAGCGCTTGGAACAACTGATGAAGCTCAGTAGAAGCATTGAACTTCAAAAAGTCCCAATCAAGGAACTTCGGATCGGCAAGACTCTCTTCCAAGGACTTGAAGCTGACTTCGAAGGGGACATTGACCTGCTTGACGCGACCGCCTTCGATGTAGGGCTCGAAATTCTTCGCGACATCGCCAATGTTGAAAACGCACTTGTCTGAAACCAACCTTTAGTAAAAGCCGTCAGAAAAGTGGAGCAAAAACCTACTTTTAACAGTAATCTTAATCGTTGCATGTCGAATCAACTCCTTGCAACCCTTCAACTCCGAAAATGACACGTAATCTCCGTCTTGGAAGCCGTGAAGCTGACTATCCAACGTCGTAACATCACCCTCATCAACATTGATATTCTCCAAATGAACCTCCCAACACGCTTCCCTATCGTTGTCATCGATACGGAAGGCTTTGGCCAAATCCGTGAAGATGTAACCGAAAAGGCCTGCGAGATTGGTGGAGATGTAGAGTGTGTTCGAGGCTCGAGCCAAGTTGTTTAGCTTGACCTGCTGATCGAAGGGGGCATCCGTAACGATTAGGAGCTGAAAGGGAACATGTTAAATCAGAAAAAGTGAGAAAATATATATAAAAACCAACGTCGTAGTGGGCAACATTCTCGACAGTCAAGGCATCAGTTAAAAGAGTACACGTCACGCAGTCATTGAGCTCCTCGACCTTCTGGAAGCACGCCGCAGCACGGTTCTTGCCCAGGTCGGTTTCAGTCAGATAGTATTGGGCGCTCAGATCGGTGTAGGTCACGTTAGCTGTGTCTCGGAGGGTGACCTTTCGGACACCACCGAGAACTAGGTTCAAAAAAACGCATTTATCAACCGCAAAATGCAACTTTTCGCATATTTAAGACGTGGTAATGAATTCTACGTAAAAAACTAGTCCGGAAACTCTATTTGCGCATCGTTCAAGCAGTTTTTGAGCATGGTGAAAAACATGGTGAAAAACATGGTGAAAAACATGGTGAAAAACATGGTGAAAAACATGGTGAAAAACATGGTGAAATTTTTTTTCGGCAAAGTGTGACCACCCCAAATTTTTCTAGCGTTATTTTGAAGTTTCGGGAATTTTTGGACGAATTTGCATACCTAAATTTGCATATTAGGCTCCGCCCTTTTTTGAAATTGCCATGGCATAAATTGACAAATCCGACGAAAGACTTTTGACAACTTGGGGATTCGAACCTGAGGCTATTGTCGTGATAACATGACGTGCTATCAACTGAACCACGGATGCTGTTGGCTGATAAGATCAGGCGGGGACACTGTAGCGGTGACGTCAAAGCACGTCGGCTTGATCCCGCCTTCAAGTGGCGATACCTCGAGAGCAAATCCATGTCGTGCCGTCTGGAACCCGGGCACACATTCCCCCGTCATCCGGGCCCTTGCACGACACTTTTGCACCTGCGCGAAATCCGCGGGCAACTCGATGTCGTGGCATTCGAGACGTGGATTCGATTTCCTGCTTGAACCGGGCCCATCGACGACACTTTTAATTGAGCACCGAGAACGGCAAAACCCTCAGGGCAAAAACATGTCGCCCAGTCTGGAGACATGGACATGCTTTCCCCCTCCATCCGGGCCCACGCACGACACATTTATGCGAGCTCCAAATCCCGATGGCAAATGCATGCCGGGACGTCGGGAGACGTGGGTTCAATTTCCTGCTTGCTCCGGACCCGGCGCCGACACTTTTGATCAGTCCCCAAAAAAGGCAAAACCCCGATGGCAAATTGATGTCGTGCCATCCGCAGACAGGGGCACGCTTTCCCCCTCCATCCGGGCTCACGCACGACATATTTGAGCGAGCGCAAAAAATCCCAAGGGGTCCCCCTTACGATTTGCAATTTTAAAGAATTTGTGCAAAATTCGCGTTCAGTTACGCCTTGTGCGAATGCATCTAACCCTATTCAGGGCCCCCCAAGTCTCGATCGGAGGCCTCGACCGAGCCCTCGGCCACCTCCTCTCACTCTCACTGTCTGGCGTCCCCCAAGCTGAGCCACACGGTCTCTGCGAGGGACCCCACTGCCTCGTCGTGCGCGCAGTGAGCTGCGGGGGTCCCGCTCGCCCCCTTGCTGTCTAACGTCAGCACGCTCTCCTCTCTCTCCACTCTCTGCGAAAAGAGCGAAATGCGCTCGCGATATAGGACCCCCCAAAGCGAATTTTTGCCAACTTTGAAAATTCATAACTCGGCACGCACCCAATGAATCCGGACAAAATTGTCTTACGACTTATGGGACCGTATACTGCATCTTTTAAAAATAAATTGAGTCAAATTGACCCCTTTCTAAAGGGTGAAAAACTGTCCAATAAATTTGGCACAGAATTTTCACACCTTTACCGTAATCCTGGCGCCTCGCGCCCGGAGAGACTTTTTCCGGAAATTGAATTTTGCTTCGGATGCACCTTTTGCGATGAAGCTGGGTTTGCTCCGGGCGCAACGCGCTTTTACGTTTGGGAGCCGCGCCGCACCAAGACGCGCGCCAAAAACTTTAAACACTGCGGCAAAGTGCATGGAAAATGTGGCTCTTTCAAAAGTCTTGCGGGCACAACCTTGAAAAACGACGGCTTGTGGCACTTTGACCGTTTTGATTCAATTTTTTTATATAGTAGGGTGGACCAGCCCTACGGGCTGGCAGCTCCGCTGGGGGCGCTTCGCGCCTACGCCCGAAAGTTGCCGGCCTTCGGCCGGCAACTTTCGGGCTCCGGCGCTCGCGCGACTCCTGCATATAAGTTTCCCAGCATGGTAAGTCACAAAGGAATAAAAAGTCACAGGAGGAAAGGTTTTGGGAGAGAAGAATCAGGGCCGCCTTCGGCGGCCCCAATCCGTCTCTCCTTTCAGAGATTTGAGCATTTGAAAAAACAAAATTAACGTTACGACGATGACATGGCGATTTTTGAACTCGCCGTAAAATTCTGACCACCCAAGAATAAAAAAAAAAATTTTTTGCGTTGTTTTAAAATTTAAAAGGTGCTTAGCTCAATTATGCTATTATAAATTAGCATAACAGACTCCTCCCCTAAAAGTCATGCCATGGCATGACTTGATAAATCCGATGAAAGACTTTTTACACCTTTGGGTTTCGAACCCGCCGCTGTGTGCGTGGTAACAGGACGCGCTACCAACTGAGCCACATTCGCTGTTGAGTGCTTGGTGCTGAGGTGGAGTGTGTTTCAAGGTTGTTTTTGAGTGACTTGAACCTGGCAGCCGTGGATGGCCCGGTACGTTGTTTGTGGTGTGATAAGTACGGCACGATGGTGCTAAGTGCAGTGGCTATTAGGATGTGCGGTGTAAACATAAAGCTATTCATAACACATTTAAAAACAGACAGTGGAGGGACAATGAAAATCATGGAATCGTGACGAAGAGCTGCTGCATGTTAGTTTGGACCGCTTGAATGACCTGGCGATAGACGACATTTTGGGTGATTGCGATCCGTTTGCGACCTTCTCGGATGAAATCACGCTCAGGAACGAAAACGCGAACATCGGCACTGCATCTGGCACGACTGAGAGCCACGTACAACTGCCCGTGGGCGAAACAGGGTGAGTCAAGCATTATAGCCACTCGGCTAAGTGTTTGCCCCTGGGCTTTGTTGATGGATACCGCAAAAGCCGGTCGCAACGGAAACTGGAGGCGCACAAAGGGCGGGAAAGTGTCGTCTTTCGCATCGTCATGAACATGCTCGACTTTAGGCACCGCAAAAACATTGCCAGACATTGGACCGGTGATAACTCGACACACGATGATATGGTCCTTCATATCCATGACGATCATTCGCGTCCCATTACAGAGGCCGCTCCGCACACACAGGTTTCTTGTAAGCATGACTACGCTTCGGACCTGAATATCAGTGTACTGTATCAACATTAAACAACTGTCTTTGGTGACTCACCTTCAACAGAAGATTCTGAGGAGCAAAACCGTTCTCCTCAAACACTTCAATTACCTCACTGGGCATCACATGACGAAATTCGTCTTCTTCGGTTTGAGCCGTTTTGTAGAGCCAATTGGTAGCTTGGTATCGACGGACTTTGCTGGGTAGCTTACTGACAATCAGCGCATTGTAAGTGTCGACCAAAGCGTTTGTCGGGGTCACGATGGCACACTTTTCGACGCACTGTTGATAATCTTCGATCGACATGGTTGAATCAAAGACCGACGGAGGATAAACAAAGTCCATCGCTTCGCGCTTGCTTCTTGAGACAATCGACTCTGGAAGGGTCAATACGACTTGACCGGCTTTGCCAGGGCGAGTGTCAAAGGTACGGTCTTCACCACACCCAACTTTGTAGAGCCAGGATGCGAAGTCGGGATCTTGTTGCGCCCTGACGTTGTGTGTGAGCGTGAAGACGGCAAAATTGTTGACAAAAGTCTCGCAACTCAACAAACTTGCTTCATACGAGTCGTGTACTTTGCCGCCGGGAATTACGGGAAGCACTTGCTTAAAATCCCCGCCGAGTATGACGACTTTGCCACCAAAGGGCCTAAAATAGTGGGGTTTCGGGGTTTTTTTGAAGCAGTTTTACAAAACTTACCGTAGTTTATTGCCGGTCCAGTCTCGCAACATATTATCGACAGTACGCATAATCAGGTGGTTCTGCATCGGAGCTTCATCCCATATGAGCACGTCGATTCTAGTTGCAATGGTCGCTCTGACGTCTTGAGCCGACAGTGATCGCAATTCGTCAAAATCGATGGGCAAGCGGAATGCGGAGTGCACCGTCTGGCCGCCATGTAACATGATTGCCGCGACGCCGGTTGAAGCCACCGCTAGCACCCGCCGACCTTGATGCCGAAGACGTCTGATGAGAGTGTTGTAGACATAGGTTTTACCTGTTCCTCCGCTTCCCTGTAGAAAGAAAAGACGATGGGCATCTGGGTTTTCAACGGCTTCAAAGACGCGATCGACAAAACGACGTTGATCATCATTAAGCTTCCCATACGCAACATTTCCATCGACATCGGCATGGTACTCTTCGTCGTCGTAATCGTCAGCAATAGCATGTTGAAGTTCGTCGTCTGTGACTGGTGGCAAATCAACATCTGTCATGACAATGCCATGATGATGAAGTATTGAAGCAATGTGAGCAAGGGCGCGGCGTTCGCGTTCGGCAATGGGCATGGCTGCAGGGCGTTTGTTGATCAATTCGGGGAGAAACTTCTGTAACATTGCCGCCGGGTTTTCGGGTTTGCTGAAGACAATGAGCAACGCAAACGTAAGTCGACATTTGTTCGGCATCAGTACAGAAATGGCTTCTCTCATCGTGCTCTCAAAGTGTCGATCATCCAGAAACAACCCCAGAGCGTAGGCGGCCTTCTCAAAAGTATCGTAGATTTGTCCGTTTACTGTGCGAAGATCGTCAAAACTTTTTACTCCGGCTCGATTACTCAGCAGTTCGCGGAGACTGTACCGCTCCCTGTTCGACGGATACACAGTGACAACGCGGCCAATCACTTTTCGATTCACAACTCGACGCTTCCATCCTT
The DNA here is from genome assembly GCA_024447225.1 of Panagrellus sp. LJ2284. Classification (NCBI taxonomy): domain Eukaryota; kingdom Metazoa; phylum Nematoda; class Chromadorea; order Rhabditida; family Panagrolaimidae; genus Panagrellus; species Panagrellus sp. LJ2284. The sequence continues at coordinate 2,292,026 of JAMRYC010000009.1, forward strand.
GCTTGTTGTTCCACGTGTACTGCTCGGGCATTCGGATGTACTTCAGATTGCAGGCTCTGGATGGATCACTTCGGTAGGCGGCGACTTTGCATTCCTCTCTGACGGTGGCGAAGTAGGCCGTTAGTTGGCTTACCGGTTCAGAATCCTCGGCTACCCCGTCGTTCTCGGTCAATTTCTCAAGTTGAGCTTCGCTGCAACCGTCATGGAAGGTTACAGTGTGTTGGGCCGGAAGGTGGATAGGTAACACTTCTACTGCATGGCTACACTTTGTTATCGGCAGTCCGGTGCGTAATCGCATATCGGCTTCTGCTGCGCCGAGAACTCTTGAACTTCTGTATAAGGCGATTTCATTGTAATCGATCGTGTCGGGGTCGATGCCTTTTCCGAAAGCTTTGACAGCCTTGACGAAACCGCGATCATGGCCTTTGAATGAGTACTTGTAGATGTACTTTATTGAACGGATATTGTGCACGCATTCGACGTTTACGTGGCATCCATACTTGAGGGCCAAGTACCTGGAAGAAATAAGATTACGGTATATAGTGAGTGAGTTTGAAATCAGATAAACGTACCGATTATGAGGTACTACATACTGGTTCGTTAGCGGCAATGGTTTGCCTTTCAGTTTTGACGGCACGTGTCTTCCGTTGTCGGGTCTTTTCAGTTCAGCGTAGCCGGTGGCATTTGCGACTGTTGTTTCCGCGAAGGGCTTGGGGTAACCCTTATTACACAAATGAGGTTGTTTCTTCCTCATCCCACAAAACTCCGCACAACGCCCGGGGTGATGTATGTACATCTTTTCGACGAGTTCACGGTAAGCTCGGAGTCGTCTCACCCGTTCAGAGCCATCATCTTCCGGGTATTCGGGGAATTCGGCGCTGATAAGGTCATCTAAGCCTTTTGCTTTTCGGAGGCGTTTTCGATCCTTCTTGCTCAACACGATGAGTAAATGGATGTGAGGCATGCCCCTTTTCTGGTGCTCGACGGAGTAATTGTAGGCTATGACCTTGCCGAGAACGCCGACGACGAGAACATCATGTAGGAATTCTTTGGCGTACAGAAGAAAGACACGATTGACAAGGTCAGGCCGATCAGTCCACTTTTCCGGGGGATCGTAGTGCTTGCGAAGGTTGTCTTGAATCTCGGGCCATTGCGGATTCCCCGTGAACGTCACAAACAGGTCTGACTTTCCTCTGCCGACGCGGGTATTGATTGCGACGCCGTTTTGATATCGGTTTCTCATGTCGGCTGGTCCACCGCGAAGTCGTCGACTGAGTTTGATGATTTTTCCAATTTTCTTATCCTTGAGCTTGGGGTCCTGGTCCTTGAGGCGAGTTAGATGGTTTCGGAGGGGTTGGTAGCGATCCGAACGTCGTTCCAGGTTTTCCTGCACCGCTTCAAGCTTGTCAAGCTTTTGGCGTTCGCAACGCAGAAATACGTCAGTTATGTAGACGCTCGTAAGCTTCCGGCAGCCTGTCACAGGATGAAAGACGAGTTTTTCACGGTCAGTTCGATCATACATTCTGGCCATATGAAATCCTCGCATCGAAACATAAGGATTTGTCCGGGGAGACTCATCCATATCATCATCTGCATCCGAGGTGATAGGCGATGTTAACGGCATATCAGAAGGCTAAAAGATTGTTTGTTTAGTGTTTAGAATGGTTTTGATTTGTTATGTTCTTATCAAAAAGTGCTTACCGGCACAGGATCACGTTCTTTTGTTGATGTATTCGGGGCTGTGGAAGGGGTCGATAAAGGCATTGTCGAAGATTGAGCCTAAAAAGATGTGTTTAAACTACCGTAAATACCTTTTTCTTCTCATGGTACTCACCGTTAGAGTAGCTTTTTTGGCTTTTGCCTTCTGTTTAGAAACAGCAGGAAGAGAAGCTGGAACCGAGACTTTCGACTGTCTTGTGACACGCTGTGAAACCTCATCTTTGAGAAGACGTCGATCCCGCGCATAATTTTTAGTATACCCGTCATCTTCTTCTCCCTTCCTTGACTTTTTAGACGATTTTCGAGTTTGTTTGGCGTGTTGAGCTTTGTGTTTCGCTGGAGCAGATGTTGATGACGTGGTCTTTTCATTGGGAGTTCGCTTCGGCATTTCAGTTTGCCATCCTTGTTCTCCATAAATAAACATTAGAGGGTAGGCCGCAGGATCAATCTGAGAACTGTAGTATGGTATCTCGCGCTTTTGCCCGTTTTTATCGACGGCTATCATTAGAGATTTCTGAGGAACATCGTTTCCATCGGACTTCCACAGACGAAAAACTGTATTCTGAGCAGCCGGTTTGCAGTATTGACCAATGTGATGACCATCGGTGGGTAGGCATTCCTGATCAGTCGGCGTACGAGGCTGCCAGACGAGATAGTAGCGTTCAGCTTCTCTCCCTTCTGATAGAGCTACTTCGACTTGCTTCCGATACAGTTCAGCCGCATAAACGTATTCACCGGCCAAGGGATGGTGTCGTCGGAGGACCTTTTCGAGTCGTTCCACTATGTTCTTATCGCAATACTTGACCGGATCAATGCCAAATCGAGCGGCATCGCTCAGACGATTCTCAACAGCAGTATCAGTGTCATAGATGTAGTTTTGTTCGTAGCGAGGTACTGTATCCTTTGCGGGTAAGATGTCGCCGACATTATATTTGAACTCTCCGCAAATCAAGAAAACATCCATCTGGCGTTGTATATTGCTGCTGACAATAATCATGGCCATCATCGTGTTGAAGGCGCGAATATGCTGGAGAAATTCGGGATCCTTGAAGACCTTCTCCATTTCCTTGGGGTATTCTTGAAAGGGCTCAACGGGTATAGTTCCAAAGCCGCAGCATCGATTCGATGCTTCTCGTTCCCAAAGAAACGCGCCGCAGTCGAAGCAACGCTTATCCATGCCACCAAAATGACATGCCGCAGGGAGGACGTTCGCCGAGAGTCGTCCTTTGGCAATGTCATTCTTCTTGGCGGTCCTTGCTTGTCGTTCCTGTTCGCGGTCATAGATGAGCTGATCGACTTCTCGAGTAAGTTGTTGTGTAGTCAATCGGGAAGATCTGCGAACGTTAGCCTTTGTCGGAATCGTCGGGGCATCAGACTTGATTGTATTGGGTAGGCTTGGATCTTGGATGGCAGCGGATTCGGGTTTTGATCGCTTTTTCTTCTGCAAATTGAGTTTACATCTTTGGTTTAGTTATGTGTGATTCAAATTTGCTTACTTTTGACTTTTTAACAGGTTCCGTCGGAGGCAAGGTTTTGGTCGGCACAGCGTTTTCAACAGGAAGTGGGAATGCAATGCTTTGCAAGGTAGGAGGCCATGTTCGCAAACAGCCATCATCGCGATAAATTTCGACACAGGTCTGTAGCATGCGGGCACACTCTTCACGTATGTGGAACGGGTGAAGTGCTGTCGTGAAACCGGTGAAGGCAATGGATTCGGCGATCCTGGCTACATGGACCCCGCAATTGGTACCGTCTACTTGTTTGTTGTACGAGTTCGGAGCAAATTTGACGTAAGTTGGCATCATATCAAGATACTTTGCTTCGAATAGATACTCGCCAATGTCATGACATCTGGCCCGATAGGTCGCATCAACATCGGCGTTTGCATCCATCGGGTTGACGAGGGAATCGTAGATGGTGACTTCATTTGTCTTGACAAAGAAGACCATTAGGTACCAATGACCGACGCGCCTCCTGGCTTCTTGCAGAGTTTTCGCCATGGGTGAAGAAAAGCACGGGTGGAAGATGATATCAGGATGTTCATTGTAGCCCCGCATGTAGTTTTTAGCCGGATGTGCTCGAAATCCAGTAACGCTGGCGATCATGCTGTCGAGAATGCCGATGCCACGCCAAAGTTGAGCAGATTTGACAGCAAACATAGCCATTGTGGTTAGAAAAGCCATCAATTCAATGTCACTACGGTACACAGGATCGGGAAACAACAGTGCTCGATCCTTGCAAGCTGGGCCGTGCTCAAATTGAAGTTCTTCGGATTCGATTTCATAGTTCGCGTCGGGATCATGATAATACGCAGGATTTGGATCGTAGTCAACACCGAGATCAGTGGCTTCCTCCGTTTCATCAGGAGTAAGGCCTTTTTGAAGTTTGACTTCAAAATCAAGACTCATGCCAATATCTTGGTCATCACATGACGCAACAGATTCTTTCTCCAAGGCATCCTGTAAATAGTAGTTTTTGATACTTGTCTAAAGGAAAATAGAACAACGTACACTACTACTGTCGGACCCATAAATATCGTCGTCACTCAATGTCGACGATGAGTCCCTGTCAAGCTCGTCGTTAGGGTTATTTGGCATAGCGTGAACGGTGCTCGGAATTGCTGGCTGAACATTTCTAGTTGTAAGAGAGGTAAAAAGAAGAATGAAAAAAAACTGAACTCACCTCAACAGTAGTCATTACTTCTGCGTTGCACAAAGGATTAGGCTTATTGTCAACAGAATCTGTTTGAGCAGAATGGAGCCCTTCAGACTTCTGAAAAAACAAAATTTACTATTGTTTTAGTTTTGTTACTGTATTTGGTTCCTTACATTTGTATGTTTAATGCTTTCATTGGCACAAAATAAGTCATGTTCGATGGTGTTGCGCTTCTTTGGTACAGGTGAAGGAGTGGCAATGATTGGGGGCTGAAGAAAGTCAAAGATTTAACGCCATAAATTGTGTATCAATGTGCAAACCTTTCGTTTTTGTACGCTTCGGCTTTGTTGTTGGCCAGGGTCATCTTGGGGGTTGTCTTTGCCTTCGACACAAACCGTCAAAGAAGTGTATACGGTAGGATCCGAGTTCCCGGCAGCACTTTCCACCTAAAGAGACAATTTTGTGAACGTTCAAAGACATCAAGCATTACTGACCGTATTTGGCTTGTTGTTCGTTTCGGTGGATTGCATGCGGGATTCCACATTACTGCTAACAGCAAGTGCTTCCATTTCGACATTCAGAGAGAACCCGTCGTCGACTGAATCGACTTCCATATCCTCGACTTGATCGTTCATGGCTACCAAATGATCTTCCATAGCAGTGGCGTTACGTGTCTGTAACCAATTAATTCCATTGTGCGGAAACAACCTTTGAAACCTTTCGTGAAAACCGATAACTCACCTGAGCCTTTTCACGCTTTAGTCGTGCAACAGTCGCTTGGGAGCATTTCCGGGCGCCTTTCACCTTCGGTGGACGGCCACCCTTCTTTGGCGTAGGTGGGGCCGAATCTGGTGGCGGCTGGGTATCAGCCATAACAAATAATTGTAACTTTACAGTAGCTAATCACTTTGGTATTGTTATTAGAACAACCAAATGCAACTCTAGTGAACAGCAAATAAGGTTTTGAATGGTGGCAATTGTATGCAAATTACTGAATGACTTATCTATGCTTATGTGTTTCATGTTATGCAAATTTGTTTCTTTTTCCCTTGCACGTCAACAACGCTGCTTGGAATTCCCAGTGTTTCAGAATCAATAAACAAATGTCAATTTAAAGCATGCATTTCCCCTCCGGAACTGTCCAACACAATCGCATTCGCAACCTTGGAGCCAATGTGTGGTAAATCCCGAAAGCCCGATATCCACGCCCTGGCCAATCAGTGCATGAAGGAGGCCAATCCGTCGACGTCCATGTTTGACGACTGTCGCCACTGTTTGCCCAAATCCCGTTCCAGAACGTCAACTTTGACGAACTCCGCGAAACAGCCCGTCGCAAACTGGCGTCGATCTCCAACACGGCCTAAACCAACCACAGTTTTGCCTCATCCAAGGGCAGCCTCTACGACGGCGACGGCAACCACGGTCGGCGAGAATTCACTGCAACCACCGGCATTTTCGGCACCCGTCCTAATCCGAATACAACACCGTTCCAAAGTACATGTCGCGTCCACTGCCATTGTCCGACTTTCACATCATGATCGGTGTTTTGGAAACGGCCCTCAAGAAACAGCAGAAGGTGGTCGACGTCAAGTTCAACGTGCTTCCGGAACACAAAAAGGACGTCGTCATCCGCCTCCGCGACGAAGCCCGAGACCTTAACGTGTCATTGACGTCGCCGTTCTTGGGTGTGGGAAGTAAGACGAATGCATAAGAAAACTGAAAAATGTGCAATTACCACCAATTTATATATAATTGTCTTCGGCAAATGTTAAACTAACTTTGATCCACGCTCCACAACATTGGATAGCGAAAAAACAATGTCGCCCCATCGTGTCACGCGGTCGGCACACCATGTCGAGAAATCAGGCAGACCTTCATTGTCGCCCGGGGGAACAAAATGCCGAAACTCCAACGGCAAAGGAAAGCCCAATCGACCGAAAAGTCAAAGCACTACTAACATCACCCTATAAACCCTCACCGACCCAGATAAGATAATTTCCACCGCATATTTGCCGAAAAAGTGTAAATTGCCGATCCGGAGAGAATTGCTGCATTTCAGCCTTGAAATGCAGTCTCAGCCGACCCTTTTATACCCCCATCCCCCTGCGCGAGTCGAACTTGTTTACGTGTTGACATGACGACTTTCGCAATCGCCACTCGATAACCCAAACAATGGCCTTTGCCTTGCAGGCATGGGTCCAGTTTCTACCTTCACGCGCGCATCGGTGCGACACATTTTAGAAACGCTGAAAAACGCGCAAAGGGGGCCCCCTTACGATTACAAATTTTGCTCGCACTGTGTGTTTTTCGCATGCGGATGCAACCCGTGCGAATGAACAGTGCACCTCACAGCAGCCCCAAAAGTAAGATTGGGTGGCGATCTTGGTCGGTCGGCGCTTGCCAGCCGCCCTTCCCTCTCGTCGTCCTGCTCAATGTTTGCAGGCGATCGGCGGTCTCTGCGACAGCACACACTCTCTAGCAAGAGAAGCCAGCCGGCCGCTTCGCGGCCGGCTGGCTTCCCTTGCTGTCTTACGTCGGCGCGCTCTCCACGCTCTCCACTCTCTCTCCAAAGAGCGAAAATGAGCTGCCTGGGGGTCGCCCCGGGGCGACATTTGGCCAAACTTTGCCCTGGCACAACTCGGCGCAACCTCAATGAATCTGGCTGAATCGACCCCACTCAATGGTTTACTGATTAAGGAGCAAGCCCTCAAAAGTTGGGCCAAATCGGCCCACTTTCAACCGAAAAATAAACTGCTAAAAAGTTGGCACACATGTTGGCGTGCCATTCTACTCACTTTGCCGTGCTCGGATCAAAACGGGCCCAGAGACAAATGTTTCGGATTTGAAATTTTGAACCTAACACATGCGACGCGATGCCGCCAGCGTTTCTCACAGGATCCGGCCAAGTCGAGAAATGCCACGGCACACCCCAAAGACGGCACCAAAACAAAAAACAAAGACCGGAAAAAGTAAAATCTCAAAAATTCAACCCTACATGGTAAAGGTCCCAAAAAAAATGCTCCACGGGAACATTGGATTCTAAAAAAAATTTGATGGTTTTTTGTATTAGGGTGGGGACCGTTTTGGCCCACTATTTTGCATTTTCTTATAAGTATCTATACATACTTCATGAAAATGTTAAAAAAAGTGGGGTCAAAGGCACAAATTTTGGCACAATCTGCAAAAAACGTTATTTTTGGCAATTTTTGTAGGATGCAAGCGCTCGCACTCGCCCGAGAACCATGTCTTTCTTTTTCAGCGTTGTGCTATCGGTGGGCAAGTGCTAGGTGCCGTTTTTCATGCTGATCACGAATTTACTCTTGAAAATGGCTTGAAATTTTGTTAAATGTGTCAAAAGTTGCTTTTAACGCGCATTTTTTCTTTCGGCTTACTCGCTCATCACACAACTGTGGAGACTCAGTAATTTGCATGCGACCCGGAACGCGAGAAAGGGACAATTCTCTGTTTTTTGCGCGATGCAATAAAAATACACCGGTGGTCCGGCCGTGACGAAGTTGAAGACAACAGTATGCAAATGTATTGTAGTTTTGTTTGTTTATTCAAAATTTAAGTATCAAAAACCACGAAATACAAATAACTTATCTACAAAAACCGCGCAGAGTTTGAAACATAACAGTATTATGTCGACGTTTTTATTATATTTAAATGCTGATTCAAGCAAGTGTGAACGTACCTGCAAGCCATTTACGGTAGGTATTTTTCGCGCACAACGGATGTGTGTGTGTACGGCACGCTACTTCGACAAACTTGAGGGGCCGTTTTTACTTTTTATTTAGAAACAACCATAACAAAAACAAACAGAAACAAATATTATTTGACAAAAATTATTTTTCATCTTTACACAAAAGCGAAAACCATTCCTCATCCAAACTATGGGTGACTTGTATTTTTACGGGATCTGAAATCAATATTGTTATAATTTGATAATGGCTTAAAACATCTAACCAGTGGGTAGTTTGTCAGCTATAAACAACTCATATCCGATGCGTTCTTTTGTTTGGATGTCATGTAAAATTATTAGCTTAAAAAATAGGTTTGATTGCGCGTTCTATAGTAAAATGCACTTACGATTGCAAAGTACAGCGAAAGAGTTCTTATTTGAACGATTATGTGAGGCGTCTTCAATGTAATGTCTTCTCTTGGTTTTGAACCGGGCATCTGAAAAATTACAGATGCAAACACGTTAGCAAATCATCTCAAAACTTACTGTATATGGGTTCATTTTAAGTGTAATCGAATCAGTAGGGAAAAACCAAACAGAGCACACACTCTCTGCTAGAAATTTGTGCGACACGGTCATCCAAGTTTCTTTGAATGTAGAATCAGGGTTAAAATAGTCTTTGATATCATCCGAATAAGATATAGAATTTTTGACATTAAAGAAGAAGCCTTTAATAAAGACCCTCATCAAAGCGTGGCTGTCATCAGATTCAATTTTGAAGTGGGTTAGCGGATGTTTGACGCTGACGGCGTTCTGAAAGGGCATACTCGTTGATTGATACAAACGTTGTCGTGAGGGCTTTTCAATGGTTAAAAAGGCTTAAATACAAACCTTGGAGCACATCCTTCCCAAAAAGCAAATGTAGAACCTCATAACTTTGCTTTCCATCCACGCGTAGTTGAATTCTGGCTAAAACAAACGTAAGTTTAACAACGAGACTTATAAAAAGTGGTTCAACCTACTATTTCAGGATTGTAGGGCTCCTGGTCATCGCGCAAATACGCCCCATTACGGAAAATTTCAAACTTGACTTTGTAGTCTCGCTGCTCGGAACATGTCAGACTGAGCGTGACGGACTTATTGCCAACGGCTTCGGGATTGTAGAAAATGGTCAGCTCGGTGATCATGTTCATGTCGGCATCGTGGTCTGGAAAGTGGCTTTTCTCAAGTTGTATCAGCAGAGATAACTTACATGGGTTAGATTGACCATTTCTAAAAGCCACGATATAGTCGCGAGGATCGAGCGACAAGGCTAAATGGTCGACGTCTTCGTAAAACGCTTCACGTAAGACGGGTTCTATTGCGTCACCAGATACAGCGACAAAAACGGCGGACAGGAGGAGGATTTTGATGTTCATAGTCACAGTTGCCTGATTGGCTTTTCTTGGATGAAAAATTGAGTAGAAATGGAAAAGAAAATAACTTTGTCATGGTTTGTAAGTATGCAAATTTCATAATTTATGTTGTCAACTTGTAATTCGAGAGTTTTGTTATTCAGTTACTTTGAAATACCCTCCTGTGCAAGAACTTTGAAATTTCTCACCACAAGTCACCGCAAATCACCGATCAACTTTTTCGATATCGATAGAGACCAGAAACGCCGAGATTGAAATCAAAACGGCCAAGAAAATTCTATCCGATGTAAGCGACCAAAAACTAGCTGCGCGCGAGTTTCAAATTGACCACCCAATTCACACTCGCCCTCAAAATGTTATTATCAAAGGTCCTCTTATCACAGGCATAGGTTTCTTATTGTAAGAGCAACCGAGGAAAGGCAGGAAAAGCCAAGATAGAAACAATAAAGGTGCCAAACATGACGCTCGGATTTGAGTTTGTCCACCGCAGTGGTCCACGTGGGTGGTCTGCGCCCAGATTGTCAAAATCCTCCTTAATTTGCCCTTTTACTGCCGTTTTCTCATTTCTATCATGATTCTTGACTGATTAGGCAACTATTTAAATGAAATGCAGGATAAAAAAAAGCGGTTTTTTGAAATTCAGGCGCGGTCTTCAGATTCATTTTTGAAGTTAATAAACTTATCCCAAAAATGTTTTAAAAAAGATTTTGACAGTACATTCTGAACTGCCAAATCACGTAAAATTCAATGAAGGGTATAATTATTGTGATTGGATCAAACTGTTGAAAGTGGATACCGAACACCATTTTTTGCTCGTTTTTTTTAGTTTTGTCAAGAAATGTGCTGTGATCACTTTGATAAAGTGTTTCTGAACCGCCAAAACACGAGGAATTAAAAAATGTTGCTAAAATTGTTACTGGATCAACAGTTTGCGAGTTGCTGGCTGATAAGTGCGATTTTTGGCCAATTTTTAATGTTTTTGGAAGTGGAGAGTGCAAAGATCTTAGGCTAAATCACTTTGCATATGTGTTTTCACACTTTTAGAACACGTGAAATTCTAAAATACCACGTGAATTGCGATGGGATCAATGTTTCTCAAACCAGAAAAGCTACCAGAACAACTTTAGGTTGACTTTTGTCAAAATCGAGTTCTGGTAGGTGCAAAAATTTTGAGCTAGCCCACTTTGATTAAGTGTTTCTAAACCGCCCAAACACGGGGAATTCAGAAATGTAATTTAAATTGTGATTAGACCAATATTACAGAAGTTGTTACCCGATATCGTTGATTTTTGGTCGTTTTTTGGCCATTTTGAATGAAGGGAAAATGGAAACGTTAAGCTATTTATAAGTGTTGTATTGCAGTTTTGTTTAATTATTGAAAAGTATCAAAAACAACGAAATGCGAAAATCTTTTCTACAAAAACCGCGAAAAATTTAAACCGTAACAGTAAAATGTTGGCGTTTTCATTGAATTTACAAGCTGATTCAAATGCCTATGCTGCATTCAATCAGTTGTTTTTTTAGTTGTTGATTTCAAGTTTCAAATAGGCATGTCTGTCCTGTGTATCAAACGATTTTGTGCGTCTCATTCAGATTGTTGCATAATTGGCATGCTTGCAAGGCAAGTATCGGTAGCAGTTTATCGATACGGTGTGCGTCGGTTCGTCTTTTTCCATGACGCCAAAGAAGCTAAGCAAGTGCGTCTCTTGTTTTCCCAAGCTAACGATCCAGAAGCCCACTTAGCAAGTGTGAACGTACCTGCAAGTCATTTACGGTGGGTATGGTTTTGCGCGCAACGGAAGCATGTCCGGCACGCTTTCGCGACCCTTGGGCCTATAAATAGCTGAAGAACGCGGTAAGTTAGTCATTCTTACTTACTGAATCGTCTCTGGATAGCTGCTTTGGCCCAACAATGGACTTCGCTGCTCTTTTGAACGCTTATCTGAACACTGTTTTGAGGCAGAATTCTGCTGCGATACCGACGTTTAAACAACCGACGACGTCTGCCACTCTTGTCGACAATCTTCCTTCCGCCGTTCCAATGCCACAGGTCAAGCCCAGCATTATGATTATGCCGTCTAGGAAAAGATTGTCATTTAGCATTGACAGTATTTTGAGCGCGCCATCACCACCATCGTCGATTCCAACTCCGTCATCTTCGCCCCTTCCGATGCCGTCAGCCCAGCCATCGTCACCACCGCCCACAATCAAAACCCGAGTGGCCTTCACTCCGGCGATCACGAAGATTCTTCGCGACTGGTTCGACGCACACCTCGACTCCCCCTACCTCGACGAAGATGCCACGCTCATGCTAATGAAACAGACGCACCTTTCGAAGACACAACTGATGAATTGGTTCACAAACCGCAGAAGGAGCTACGAACAGCAGCACGGCCACGTCAAGTGGGTCAAGAAAGCCGCCCCAGCCTGTGCCGGAATGAAGCGGTCCGCCGCCCAACGAGACCCCGCAGAACCCGCCAAGAAGATGGCCCGGGTTTCGACTGACTGATAAATTTTATTTAATTACTGAACTTGCTTTCTTTGCCACATCGGGTGTTCTTATAATTGTTATCTTAATTGTATCTCAATTGATGATTTGTTTTTCTTTTCAATTTATTTAATAAAAATGTTCTTTTTTAATTTGCGTATTACAATGAGCAGATCAAACTACAATTATTGAATTCTAGTCATGTACAACATTAAGTAAAACTAAGATTTGTGGGATTGACTGACTTCGAAATCTTCAATTGATTTTCAAGCTAAATAAGTGGATGTATGCAGAATCAACAAGTTTATATGGACGTTTTCTTTTATTCAGAAACAACCATAACAAAAACAAACAAAAACAAATACTGTTTGGCAGAAACTACATTGTATCCATACACATGAGCGAAAATATATTCAAATTATTGGTGACTTGTATTTTTAACGGATCTGAAATCATTATTGTTAAAATTTTACAATAGCTCAAAACGTCTAACCTGTGGGTAGTTTGTCAGCTATATACAACTCAGATCCGATGCGTTCTTTTGTTTGGATGTCATGTAGAACCATAATCTTAAAAAATAAATTGTTCTGCTTGTTTAAAACTAAAATGTACTTACAATTGCAAAGTACAGCGAAATAATTCTTATTTGAACGACTCTGTGAGGCGCCTTCAATGTAATGTCTTCTCTTGGTTTTGAACCGGGCATCTGAAAAATTACAGATGCAAACACGGTAGCAAATCATCTCAAAACTTACTGTAAACTCTTTCATTTTAAGTTTAATCGGGTTTAAAGAGAAAAACCAAACAGAGCACACAGTCTCTGCTAGGACTTTATCCGGCACTGTAATCCAGGTTTTTTTGGATTTAGAATCAGTGTTAAAATGGTCTGTGGTATCATCGGTAAAAAATAGGGTATCTTTTACGTCAAAGTAGAAGCCTTTAATAAAGACCCTCATCAAAGCGTGACTGTCTTCAGATTCAATTTTGAAGTGGGTCAGCGGATATTTGATGCTCACGGCGTTCTGAAAGTGCATACTGTTAATCGTTGATTGATACAAAAGTTGTCAAGCGGCATGTCAATGGTTAAAAATGAGCAAAGACAAACCTTGGAGCACATCCTTCCCAAAAAGCAAATGTAGAACCTCATAACTTTGCTTTCCATCCACGCGTAGTTGAATTCTGGCTGAAACAAAACACCAGTTTAGCAACAAGACTTAAAAAGTGGTTCAACTTACTACTTCAGGATTGTCCGGCTCCTGGTCATCGCGCAAATACGCCCCATTACGGAAGATTGCAAACTTGAGTTCGTAGTCTCGCTGCTCGGAACATGTCAGACTGAGCGTGACGGATTTACCGTCAACGGCTTCGGGGTTGTAGAAAACGGTCAGCTCGGTGATCATGTTCATGTCGGCATCATGGTCTGGAAAGTGGCTTTTCTCAAGTTGTACCAGCAGAGATAACCTACATGGGTTAGATTGACCATTTCTGAAAGCCACGATGTAGTCACGAGGATCGAGCGACAAGGCTAAATGGTCGACTTCTTCGTAAAACGCTTCACGTAAGACAGGTTCTATATCGCTACCAGATACAGCGAAAAATACGGCGGACAGGAGGGCGATATGGATGTTCATGGTCACAGTTGCCTGATTGGCTTTTCTTGGATGAGAAATTGAGTATAAATGGAAAAGAAAACAAGTTTGTCAGGATTTGTATGTAAGTATGCAAATTTCAAAATTTATGTCAATTGCAATTGTAATTCAAGAGTTTTGTGATTCAGTTATTTTGAAATAAACCATTTTGTAACGGAATCAATCTCCTGACAGCTGGCTTTATCACCCAAAAACCAAAAACACATTTTGTAATAAAAGAGTCAAAAACCTACGTCAGCAAAACTCCTGCTGGATCTTTCTTCTATGCGGGTATTATCATTATTGATAGTCTTTGGACAGCCGACCATGAAAAGCTGTCTTTTCATTTTGTAACTGCACCATTTCGCGTTTTACGTTTTCATTTTTTACCATTCTTTTGTTTTAGAAATGACAGAAACTTTGCCAACCCCCGTCAAACCAGTTCCCACACCAGAAGATCGCCGCAAAACCTACAATGTCGTCGTCATCAGTGCGTCTGCATCGACCTGGACCGCACTCTCTGATTGTGTAACCTTTTTGAAACAACAAATTGGCGCTCGTGTAACATTGACCCATGAAACCGACGATTTAACTTCAAGCCACTACATCGCAAACTTTGAGAATTTCTACATCCGCTTTATCGTCCTGATAATTGACCCCTCCAAAAAAGCTGTAGCAAAAACCGACCTTGATGAGATCATCTCCAAACATTCTCCTAATGGCTACATTTTCTTGTTTGAAATCAACAAAGACTTACCCAAAATTAAACAGAACGTCCAAAAAATGGCCCTCTACAACCTGCTTCCGGATAATGCCGTTCAATACACATGGTCAGTCAACATTGTGGCCTGTGAAAGTGCTGCCGAACCGACTGATATCCACTTTCGAGGTTTTTGCGCATCAAAAAATGCGGGAAACCCGGACAACTATTTCTACATTGCTCGTGAAACTTTGGAAGCTAAAAAGTGCCAGAGCGCGGCGACCGTGCCAACAGATGTGGCTGAGATTGGTAAACTGTGGAAGCCGACGGAAGACAAATTGCTTCAGTTTGTGCAAATGTTGAAAGTGAAAGCAATTACTAGGGCTGGATCAGTAAAAATGGAGAAACCGCCAGTCGTCCCGAGGAGGAATGTTCGATATGGCATGGAAAATGGGGCCGATGGTGGACTTGTGAGTGATGAAGTTCCAGAACGACCAGTTAGAAGGACTGTGGGTAACAGTGGCGGTGGTCAACCTGCCATCGATGCTCCAAACACACCAGAAGCGTCTTCCAACTTTGCGGAATCGATTAAACCCGCAAATCTAGAATCCGAAATCCAACCTCTTCTAATCGCACCCCCACAGGAAACCATTACAACTCAACATACTATCGAAATGATCGCTTCATTCACGTCTCCGTGTCCAAATCTCCCTGAACTCGAAAAAGAACAATTCCAACTTTTGTCAACTTCCCCAATCTACACTATCCTCGTCATTGGATCGTCCGAAGTCGACAAAGCCATGCTTTTGAATAATCTGAACTGTCTTCGAACCCCTATCTTTGATACTCTTGTCAAGGAGGATATCACCTGCGCCGTTCCAGTCACAATCACAAATTCAGAAGTAACCGTCGTCAAATCGGCAACACCAAACCGTCCCGATGATTACATTATCCATTTCGGCAAGTTTAAGGTTTGGTTTGTCAACACCCCGACCATTCACGATGAACCTTACGGCAACGACACCGAGAACAACGATGACATTATTCTGGAATACATGATCAAGCTTCCGGAATTGCATGCCATTGTTTTCACTATCAACAATGACTGTAAACACTTATCTGTCAACATGAAAAATCTGATGCTGACGATCTATGAAATACTTCCGGAAAGTGCGCTTCAGAATTGCTGTTTCATGTATACATCCGCGGAAGGAAATGAGTTCCAGCCTGGAAGAGCGGCGTCGACATTGTTGGCACTTGAACGGAAATCACAGAAGACAGTATTATCGATGAAAAATCAGTTTTGCGTGGACACGACGGCCTTGGAAAAAGTGTTGGTGTATCAAGCTGGAGAGACTGGAGGCTCGTTGGAGCAGTTTCGGCATTGTTGGGATGAAACGGCTAAAAACTTGGAAAAATTTTTGAACTATGTTGACGGAATAGAGCCAACCTGCCCAAGTCAATGGAACTTGGACGATGAAGGTTTTGACCCAGTTAAAAGTGTTAATTTTACGGCACCGTTGCACGATTCTAAAAACTGGATGCTCAAATCGCTGCCAACATCGAAAGAGCAGCGAACACAAGAAATTGATTTGGTTTTTGAATTTGAAGACCTCTCAGAGTCCGAAGACTATACTCAAATGGATCAATCTGGAGAAACCGACAAACCAGGTAAGTCAAACAATCCCTTCAATCGGATTTACTGAAACTATTATAGAAAAACTTGTGAAAATCATTGATTCTGAAATCTTTGACACACTCGCCGTACTTGAAACTATTAAAATTGGCAATGAACTTATCAGTGAAGTTGTCAACCCAGTTGAAATTGGTACGGCACCAATGCACGATTCTAAAAATTCGCTGCTCAACTCGCTACCACCGTCTGAAGAGTTGCGAGAACTGACATTTGATAAGGTTTCTGAATCTGAAGACTTCTCTGAAAAAGACACTATTCAACTAAATCAAGCAGGAGAAACTGGCAAACCTGGTAAGTCAAAACAGTCCTCTATCTATGATGATGATGATTTACAAAATTTTTTTAGACAAACTTGCAAAAATTATCGATTTGGAACTCACACTCGCACTATCGGAAACCGCCAAGACTGCAAACGAACAGATTGATGTTTCTGAAAAAGCCACGAAGACTACTCATGCTCCAGTGTACGAGCGTGTTACTGACGCCTTCAACTGTCTTCAAACGGTTTTAAACCGTCAAACGTATATTGTAGTCGTTTTCGGAGCATTGGAATCCGGGAAATCTACTCTTATCAATGCCATTTCCTGCATGCAACACTATCAAAAGTTTGAGGATGCAGCGGAAGCCGTCCTTGATACCATGTCATCTGTAAGGTTTCCTGATGCTAATGATGATTTTGTCATGATCGAGTCGCATGACTTTGAGAACCCAAGTTTGATGAGTAATATTTTACCATCAGCACAATATGATAATGAGTTTGTTGTCGACTTTGACAACTACAGCGTCAAATTTGTCGAAATGCCGGGCATCAATGTGAAAGGCGGTTTGGAGCATCACGATGTTGTCTGTCATCAAATTAAGACGCTTTTATGCAGTTTAAAGGAAGTCCATTCTTTTATTTTCACGATCAAAGAAGGTGATGATGAGAAGTCACTTCAAAACATGCTCCAATCAATGTTCAAACTACTCCCACGCAACGCCTCGAGCAATTGCAGCTTCATGTACACATTTTCAAATCCCAACAGCCCCCCGACATGTTCAAAAAAGACGCTGCAAACCTTCTTGTCCCGATTCTGTTCTGTTGACGGTTTACCATTTCTGCAACTCACTCCAAACAATCAGTTTTACATTGACAACGACCCCATGCAGTTTTTAATGGCAAAGAAACTTCCAAAAGGCGAAATTCTGGCAGCCTGTGAAACATGCTGGAGTTTGACAAAATGCAATGTTGAAAAGTTCGTGAGCTTGCTGCCAAATGCAATCCCTATTCAACGAAATGAGATTTTACATGTTTCAAAGATGGAACAACTTGGTGATTCTTTGTTAAAGTACTCAATTTCAAATGCTGTTATTCGTCGGCTAATGGCGTCGGTAGCAGAATTCGGTCTTTCTGGAACATCGATTAAATGCAAAGATAATTGTGGCAATGCGGTTCCGCTCAATAGTGATCAATGGCTACCTGTCGCGGCCGAATTCAAGGGTCAGAACGAGAAATTGGCAAAGTTGCTGGAAGAAATTGATGTTCTGTTTCACTAGTCAACGATCATAATGCATGTTTATATAAACACAATAAATAACTTGAGAAACGTTAGCATTTTGAGCTTGCAATAAAAGCTGACCAGCAGCACTTGTAGGCTCTTGAAGCGATTGCACAATGTAAAACGCTTGGATTGTGCGCGCATACGCTGTTTTGTCTGTTGCTTTTACGAGTCTATATTCATCTTTTTATTTGTTTTCTTTTTCGATTGCCAAAGTTATCCAAAAATGCCGTACCCCCTTGCCAAGCTGTCCTATGGCCTTCGCTGCCGTCTCGGTGACCTCGCAACTCCGGCGGAACGGTATTGCCTCCAAGCAGCCGCTGGAAACAAAGACATTTGTCCGCCGAAGTTACAACATGTTCGTGTACAGAACGAGGTCATTTTATATTTCAAAAATGACAAAGTTTTTGTGGATCCTTCTTATCTTTATGGTCTCCCTGTTGTTACCGATGAAGCCCATCTAATATTTTGTGAACTCGTCAATCTTACCACTTATCAAGCTCAGGACTTGGCTAATGTTTTCCTTGACCGCATTGTCTTTCGATTAGAAAATCTGCACATCCACGATCACTATAACATTCCAGCGAATTTTTTTGAAATCCTACAGTCTAAACTTCCGTTGACAGCCGTGACTAAACTAGCAGTGCAAGGACAAGGTTTAGCCCATTTTGATATTCAATCTTTAATTAAATACTTTCCTCGGCTCGAAAGATTTGCCTTTGAAGGTGTAGCTCCAAAGACATGGATGTCCGACATTTTAAATTCACAGAAAGTCCAAATGAAACATCTCAAGTTGCGCACTTCTTTTAAGGCTTTCGGAGAATGGAAGGGTTTCGACCTAATTAATTTCATGAAGGTAATTTTTGTGTTTGCATTTTTTAAAGTACTTTACACTAAACATTTATAGGCCCAAACAACAAACTTTCATTTTGTCCTTGATATTGACGCACCTCAAAGTATTGAAAAACAACTTCATGGTTGTTATGACTATTTACGTCAAAAGTTGTATCCTCTTTTGCCCCTGATCGGAACTAAGCATCAATCAGATCGCACCATTACAATACGTTTGAGCTATGGTCGGGTCTTGTCTCTGAAGTTTTACTTACCACGTCAGTTGTACTAAATTGCACATTCAAATATAAACACATTCAACTGAATCCAAATTTCAATAAATAGTTTTATTGATATCGATGTTAAAATGCCTCAATTCAGAGCAAAAAGTCAACAGTTGGTAATCCTTTTTACGCCAAAAGTTGATAATCAACTGATGTTCAATATTTACATAACAGTTAAATAAACTTATTGCCAATTAAACATTTTGAGTTTGCAATTTATAAAAACTGATCTGTTTGTTACGTATTTTGAGCACATCTGGTCAACCCCTTCGGAGAGGACGCGCGGGAACCACTCTGTCTTGACTAAGTGTTCCTTCCCAAAAAGCAACTCCCATTGCGAAACCGAATACGACCAAACCTCGTCGAGTCCAAATATGCGGTCCTCGACAACATTAACCCATGATAAGCTTGACTCCGAAGCGTTCAAGAGTCTCTTTTCAGATGCGTTGACAAATTTGTCAAACCTTTTTAACAATGCTGGCTATGAATTGAGGTTTGTATTGCCTTTTTGAATATTGAACAACAAAGAATATATAAATTCCAGGATGGCCGGCGGCGTTGTGCGTGATCTTTTGATGGGTATCTATCCCCATGACATTGATTTCGCTTCAACAGCAACGCCATCCCAAATGAAAGAGTTGTTCGAACGGCACAACGTGAGGATTCTCCACAAACGAGGCGAAGAACATGGCACGATCACAGTTCGGATGAATGATACGACAAATTTTGAGGTTACGACGCTTCGGTGAGTTGTTTTTGTTTACCTCTTTGATGTTTGGTGTTCATTTTTGTGTTTTAGTATCGATTCGGACTGCGATGGCCGTCGCGCTAAAGTTGAGTACACCACTGATTGGCAGAAAGACGCCTTCCGCCGCGATCTCACTATCAATTCGCTGTTCCTGGGTCTTGATGGCACCATATACGACTACACTGGTGGCGTTGACGACATCCAGAATCGCCGTATTCGGTTTGTTGGCAAACCTGAAGATCGCATCAGGGAGGATTATCTCCGTATTTTACGGTACTTCCGTTTCTTTGGTCGCATCGGCGAAACTGCAAAAGGCCACGATGCCGCTACACTGGCTGCCATTGTTGCCAATCGAGAAGGCATGGACACTCTTTCTGGTGAGCGGATCTGGGCCGAGCTGAAGCGAATCGTGGGCGGTCGTTATGGGGCATCCGTCTTGAAGACAATGCTGGTTGAATGTGGACTTGGCAAGCATATTGGGCTTCCTACCGTGACTGAAGTTGCGTTGAATGAGTTCTCTCGCGTGTTTGAAGCCTCTGTCGACGATTGTAAAACGAGCCGTGCTGATTCGATGACGCTTTTGTCGACGCTCTTCAAGACAGAATCCAACTTGTCAGAATTCCATCGACGGAACAAGATTAGCAACAGTGAGAAGGCGCTAGCGCAATTCATTATGCGATACCGAGAAACCGCTGCCGACGAGAAAAATAAGGCCGATAAGCGGTTTTTCTTCAAACTAATCACTGATCAATGGCACTTGAATGGATGTAAGTTTACATTTTTCTTAATTTCACTTCTTTTTTTATCAAACTTTTCAGCGCCTGACGCGGAAGTCAACCGAATTCGTGTCATAGAACTTATAAAGTACGTCAACTCTTACAACCTTATCGATGACGTGAAAAAATGGACCGTACCTAAGCTTCCTATCAATGGCGTCAACCTCATGGAGGCTGGCGTCGAACGCGGTGTGAAGCTCAAGTACATGATTCAACATTTATACCTTCTGTGGCGCGATGTGAGTTATCTTTTTGAATCTGAATTTTAAATGTATCAAACCTCATTTCAGAGCGACTACAGCCTCACCTTTGACGAGTTGCTTACCCACATTAACGACGATATTGTTATTCATGACTGACGATGATCCCCGCCAAACTCGGAGCGCCGTTACTTTGACTGGACCACATTGATTTTGTTAACATGTTTTACTTTGTTCATTTTAGCGTTTCTTACTGTTTTTAATGCTTAATAAACTTATCCTAAAATTTTTCGAGAGCGATTTCGAATAACTGCCATACGATTTATGACGAGTTTTGGCAAAATCATGTTCTGATAAGAGCAAAAATATTAAGTTAGATATTTGATAATTCATTCTAAACTGTTCAAATACGGGAAATTCAATGAAGATCATTATTATGATAGGATCAAAGTTTCGCGAGTAGTTACAGACAATATCTTTTTTTGTTCGTTGTTTAATTGTTTTAGTCGAGAAGTGTGCTATGATGATTTTAATTAAGTTTTTTTAACCACCAGAACACGAGGAATTCAAAAATGTTACTATAATTGTAACTGGATCAATAGTGGGCAAGTAGCCAGCTGATTAGTGTGACTTGTGATCAATTTTTAATGTTTTTGGAAGTGGAGAGTGCAAAGATCTTAGGCTAAAACGCTTTGAGTATGTGTTTATGGACTTTCAGAATACGTAGAATTCAAAAATACCACATGAAATGTAATGCGATCGATAATTTTTAAATTCGAAAAACTACCAGAACGATTTTAGGTTGACTATTGTCAAAATTGAGTTCTGGTAGATGCAAAAATTTTGAGCTAGACCACTCTGAGTAAAAGTTTCTGAACTGTCCAAACACGGGGAATTCAGAAATGTAACTTAAATTGTGATTAGACTAACATTGCGGAGGCTGTTACCCAATATCAGTGATTTTTTGTCGGTTTTTGGCCATTTTTGTCGATTTTAAGTGTCAAATAGGCATGTCTGTCCTTTGTAACAAACGATTTTGTGCGTTTCATTCAGATTGTTGCATAATTGACATCCTTGCAAGGCAAGTATCGGTAGCAGTTTATCGATACGGTGTGCGTCGGCTTGTCATTTTCCACGACGCCAAAAGAGCTAAGCAAGTGCGTCTCTCGTTTTCCCAAGCCAACAATTCGGAAGCCCACTTAGCAAGTGTGAACGTACCTGCAAGTCATTTACGGCGGGGGTATTTTTGCGCGCAACGGAAGCATGTCTGGCACGCGTTCGCGACCTTTTCGGCATATAAATAGCTGAAAAATGCGGTAAACTAGTCACTCTTTCCTGCTGAATCGTCTCCGGATAACCACAACAATGGACTCCTCTGCTCTTTTGAGCGCTTATTTATATACTGTTTTGAGGCAGAATGCTGTTCCAATGCCGATGTTTGGACAACCCATGCCTTCCAATCTCGTGGATCTCTCGACCTACGGTTCCTCCGTTCCAACGCCTCAGGTCAAGCCAAACGTCCAGCCGCTACCGAAAAAGAAGTCGTTTACTATCAACAGTATTTTGGACCAGGGAATGCTCGACGCCCCATCACCACCGTCATCAGCTCTTTCAACGCCGTCGACCCTGCCTTCTTCACCGAGTCCAGCCTCGCCCACTGTCAAGACCCGAGTGGCTTTCACTCCGGCGATCACGAAGATCCTTTGTGATTGGTTCGACGCCCACCTCGACTCGCCTTACCTTGACGACGATGCCACGCTCATGCTGATAGAGACGACACATCTTTCGAAGACACAACTAAAGAATTGGTTCACCAACCGCCGAAGGAGTTATGAGCAGCAGCACGGCCACGTCAAATGGGTCAAGAAGGCCGCTCCTGCTTGCGCTAGAATGAAGCGGCCCGCCCAACAAGATGCCGCAGAACCCGCCAAGAAGATGGCCCGGGTTTCAACTAACTAATGTTTTATTTTATTTGATTATTGCACTTTCCTTTGTCGCGTCATCGGTTGTTTTTGTTTGATGTTTCGATTAATAGATATAGTTTTATTTTTTTTCAATTTATTCAATAAAAACGTCCTCTTGGAATTTGCGTGGGTGTCGCACGTTTCTTCTACCCGAAAAATCGAACAAACTTTTTGAGTTTTTTCAACATTTTAGTGCGGTTTTAGGTCATAATTTGGTATTTTTGGTTCGGGAAGATGCAAAGATCTTAAGCTAAAACACTTTGAGTATGCGTTTTTACACTTTCAGAATGCGTGGAACTCAAAAATACCACATGAAATGTAATGCGATCGATAATTTTGAAATCAGAAAAAACTACCAGAACGATTTTAGGTTGACTTTTGTCAAAATCGAGTTCTGGTAGGTGCAAAAATTTTGAGCTAGACCACTTTGAAGATGACTTAAATTGTGATTAGATCAATATTGCAAAAGTTCTTACTTGATATTAGTGATTTTTGGTAGTTTTTTGGCCATTTTAGGTCCGGGAAGGTGCAAACGTCAAGCTGTTTCACGGTTAGTTGGTGTTTTCAAACTTTGAGAACACGTGAAAAGTTGAAATACTTTTCAAATTGCACTGCAATCGAGAGCTTAATGATTAGCAGTTTATTAAGAACGCAGATTTGCGAATCAAAGCAAGGTCGGGCGTCGACTTCTTTTCTCGTAGCACACCGCAAGGACCGAAAGCGCATCTTTTGATACCCAAGCGATTGTATGACTAAAACAGCACGGACTGTAGGGTTGTATCTACACAGTGCTAGCTCAAACGCGCGCATTCGTTAGCCAAATTTAAGTTGGTGCTCTTTTAGTGCTTCCAAAAATCCTGTCGTTTTCTTCTTTTATTTATATATATTATTCTTTGTCCAAAAATGCCATACCTCATTGCCAAGCTGCCATATGGTCTTCGCTGTCGTCTCGGTGACCTCGCCACTCCAGCGGAACGGTATTACCTCCAAGAAGCTGCTGGAAACAAGGACATTTGTCCGCCGCAGTTACAACATATTCGTGTGCAGAACGAGGTTTGCCTAATTTATAAAAATGATAAAGTTTTTGCGGCACCCTCTGATGATGAGCTTCCTGTTATTACAGTTCAAGACGACGATTTAGTGTTTTGTCAACGCGTCGAATTTTACAATATCCGAATTCACGACTTGACAGATGATTTGCTTGCTAATTTTGTCTTTCGACCTCAAGAGCTGCAGTTTCGCGACTACAATCATATTCCAACAACTTTTTTTGAAACTTTACAGTCGAAAATGTCATTAACGGAAGTGACTGTGTTAATAGTGAAAGACCTAGCGTCAAACCATCCTGATATTTGCTACATTTTAAAACACTTTCCTCAGCTCGAAACATTTGCCTTTACCAGTTTCGATACTGTCGCTTCAGAGACATGGATGTCCGACATTTTAAAATCACAGAAAACAAAATTGAAATGTCTCGAGTTGCCCATTTCTTTTGAATCGTTTGAAGAATTAAAAACTGAAGAGTTGTTACATTTTATAGAGGTAGATTTTTGTTTTTATTTTTTATAATGATGCATAATCATAACGTTTCTAGGCCCAAGTGGAAGGCTTTAAGGTTCATATCCATGTTGAATTGCCGGAAAGTAAAAAGTCAGCTCTTAGTCAGTACTGGTGGCCTATTTTACGCCAAAAGTTGCACCTTTTTTCACCTATGACTGAAACTTTGCATCCTTCAGAACGCTCCGTTACAATACTTTTGGATTGGTATCCTTATTATTTCTACTTGCCTAACCCGAAAAAACCCGTTGTGAAAAGTTTACGTCAACACAAAAGAAAGCGTAACCCATAGGAACATTACGCTTCTCTTAATCTTTTACCAAGTAATCTTAAGATGCGAACGACGATACGTTTTGTGCGTTTTCGTAATCACCAATTTTTGTTTACAAATTTTTTTATGTGGGGAAGTCGTTTTTAATAAATCTCACATTTCCTTATACAACTTTATACTTGTTCAACTGAATCCGGATTACAATATCCCGACAATCATTGAAAACCCGTCGAATATTCTCAGTTTCTACGGCACATGTAAAATGCGGGTAACATTGACGTTCACCGTCACCGACGGCAATCTGTAGAAACTTTTCCCGAATGAAATACTTGGCTCGAACAACCTCCAAATCGTCGTAACTGTCGTAATTTGCGTAGGCTGGAAGTGGAAATTGGTCAAATTCAGGGAAATAGGTTTCCAATCGATGCCGACCGGCTCTGATCTTCTCGGCAAGAAGGTCCTGTTTGTTTAGAAACAGAATGACGGACTTATTACAGAGAAATCTGTTGGTCCAGACGCTTTGGAAAAGGGCTAGGGATTCTTTGAGACGGTTTTCTGATGGATTCTCGGCGAGTGCAAGGTTATAGGAAGATGATGAACAGACAAAAACAATGGCAGTGACGTCGTTGAAGCATTGAATCCACATTTTTCGTTCGCTCCGTTGACCGCCGACGTCGACCATTTGAAAATGGACTTTGTCGATTTCAAATTTTGCTTCTTTGATCCCGGTTGTCATGGCACGGCACCGTAGAATGTCCTGTTCGGATGGGAGGTAATTGTCTTGTCGAATGATCTCAATTTTAGATATAAAATACTCGGCACTGTCGAATAACTGGTATTCATTGCTCCGTTCAAAAGCTGCTTGAACACCCTTATCAGCCCAGCAGGTAATTACATATTCGTACAATTCTTGAGGGAAAATAGTTTCCTTAAACATGCAAAACGATGTCACATAGTCGAAAGCCGCCTGATTCGACACATCTCCCAGCTCCACTGGCGGATTCAACTCCGCCATCGAATTCAAAATGGTCTGAATGCCATCAATCAAGTTTTCTCTTATATGCCGCACCTTCTCACGTCGCTCGGCTTCAGTAAATCCATTTATGTGAAGAATGTGCATCTGTTTGACGATAGTCGATTTGCCGGATTCGCCGGCGCCCAGCAGCAATAAGCGGTGCGTGGCTTTGAAAATGTGTTTTTCTCTTTGAATTTCTTCCTCGATTTTGCGATTTACTTCAAATTGGTCGGGGTCTTCGTCGCTGAAGGCTCGGGAAGTGCATGGAAAGCATGATAGTGAAGGTAATTTCATTTTTGTTGGCGGTTGGAG
Organism: Panagrellus sp. LJ2284; assembly: GCA_024447225.1. Lineage (NCBI taxonomy): Eukaryota > Metazoa > Nematoda > Chromadorea > Rhabditida > Panagrolaimidae > Panagrellus > Panagrellus sp. LJ2284. Next base: position 2,317,505 of record JAMRYC010000009.1, read on the forward strand.
GCGGATAAAGCTGAAAACAGATGATGGTTAGTGGAAACGAAAAGACAGCGATTGACCAACGCGATTGAAGTGATAAGAAAGAACAATCAATGAGACGAAAAGCATGAAAACGGACTTGACGCGATACCCACGCTGTTGACTGCACCAAAATACACACGTAGGTCGATGACAGGTGATAAAAATGAAGACCACCAAGTTTTAACAAAACTACAACGTTAGTCATTGATTGAAAAACACGAATGGTTAAACTTTATGCAAATATGCAAAATTATTTATTTATTTAGTTATGCATACCCGTAGTATGCAAATTCTAGACAAACGGCATCGATAGAACTTATTATCAAAAGTCTTTCCACATTGCCCCGTTCTTCGCCAAACTGTCCAACTCCGATGTAAATGATGATTTTTTCTAATTTTTTTTTGTTCACCAATGTTTTTGAAAGTAAGTTCCGTCATTTATTTTCTGTTTCTTTTAACATTTTGATTTTCCAGATTGATAAGCTTCAACCTCGGACGCTAAACGTCTAATGCCAAAAAAAGAAAGGGATCTTCTAGCTCTTTTAGCAGGTTTAACCGAGTTTTCTTGTGCCATACGCATAATGGAAAAGCGTTTTTGTTCTATTTGAGTGTCGCTGTATCAAATATACGTTGTGTGGAATAAACCTGGCTTATACATCGTTCTTCTGATCACATAACTTGATTTTGAGCGTTTGTGATTTTGATTTTTTTCAAAACAGATATAATAGTTCAAGTCCGATTACCTCCAGAATCCAATATCAAAACACTTTTGCAATTAGACCCACACTTTTCTGACATAGCGTACGCAATTGTATTCGAATGACAACATCGTGGCTTCCCAAGTTACGCGCACTTTCAATTACAAAATACAAGTGCAGTGGGGGCCCCTGTGGGGCCCCTCATGACCATCACCACATAAAACGTAGCAGACTTTGTCATATAAGATAATCAACACAAATTATAACAGTGTTCACCATTTCCACGCGCGTTTTTGATGTCGCATTCCCAATCTGAGTCTAAGTCTGAGTTTAAAACTAAAACTAAAATTGAGACTAAGTTAAGTTTACAGTGCCGCAAATTTCAGTACATCAAAAACAATCATTTAAAGTACGCTGGTCATTTCTATTTCTATTTGCCATGCACACCTCCAATCGCACTTTTATAAACAACCTATCCTCAAACATTGGGGGCCCTGCGGGCCCCTAAGGGAATATCTGATTCATTGAATATATGATTTTTATCATTCCAAAAATTGTTCATCGATATTGCAAAAAGTTGTCTCAAAAAGTGGACGAATAAACATCGAGTCACATATCATTCGAATCGCCATCTTCCAAAACTTTCAAATTCATTAAATTCAGACGTGCATCTACTACAGTTCACGTTTTCAATTTACACCTAACCGATTTTGCAATCCACACACGCGCGACCACCCCGCACTCACTGCGCGCGACCAAAAAATAGGCGATTTTATGCGATTTCGCACAACTTTGAACGGCAAAAAGTCAATGTTCCGGCATGTTCCGGATTGAATTTTTATGATTTTCGGCATCAGCACATCACGCCCATTCGATTGCACCCCCCTTTAGTTACGTTTAAATGATAAGCACCCGATGATGAAATTACCTCAAATAATAGAGGGAGACAACCATTATAGTTAAAATTCACCCAGCACGTGCAAAGCTATGCGTGGCTGACCCAACCTGCGGCTGGACAATCAATGCGTTTCGTCAACGCTGTTTTTCATTACAAAATGGTGCATACACTTGCATTTTTCACTTCTCTACTTTTTCATAACGCATTTGATTTGTTTTGCAATGGATTCTATTCAATTTGATATTCTTTGATTTCAGAATGTCTCAAACCAACATTTTATTTACTTTCAATCCAGATCAACCCGATCTTGATTGTTCCGGAGGCTATGAAACGATTCTGCACCACTCGCTGGCCGCAAAAGACGTCGATAGCAACGGTGCAAGGGTTGCTCACTTTTTGGGTCTGAACAAAGAGACATTTGTATGTTTTTTTGTTGTTTTAACGAATGCAATTTTGGTTTTTTTAGTTGAATTACAGCATCAATCGAAGCCCTGCCCTTGAGGCTTGTCTCGATTTTATTGATGAATCAGTTTCACGTGAATTTCAAGCATTTGTAAATGTGACCACTGTTTGTCATGTCAAGAATACTACAGTTTATGGAAATAATTACATAATTGCTTGTAAAACGCATGATTCAAAGGTCTGTTTTTTTTATTTACAACGCTTTATCAGACATCAAATCATTCATATTTTAGTTGACACAAGAACTAAGTTCAAAAACCCCAAAACAGCACTATACCTCCACAGAATTCTCCGGCGCATGCCGCGTATTGATGAACTTCAAATCTGTGATTGCCTGCGAAACATACGATTTTTTGACATACCTATTCCAACACAACGGCAGTCACTCTGGCCGCAAACACATTGAACTCGGCGGATTCGATGAAAACTGGCAAAATGAAACGCCAAGCAACAGCCATGAAATGAAAAGTTTGACTGTACTTCGAGAAGCTCACCGGATATTGAAAGCTCTTTGTGCACGGCTTGGTAGCGATAACTTTGAGCCAAACGTTTATGAAGGAACGTCAAACACGATTGAGTTAATTTTTCGTGATATTAACACAACGGTGCGGAAACTGAGCATTGAAAGCAATCCAGTTATCATCAGAACCCTGCTAGTCGACATTGCTAAAGATGTGACAACATTAATTCAACGGTTTTGCTATGAAATCTGGGAATTGCACTGTAAAAAGCAGTATTATCAAAAAAACTTCCAATTAAGTTATTCATTGGCACAAGTTAAAAATCAAGTGGAGCGTATTCGATATAAAAATTATAATGGACTTTGGTGTATACATCAGCGTGACTCAAAAAGTAAGTGACAATTTTATGTAAATTGCCATTTAAAAACACTTTTAGGCAAAAAACCAGCTCTGTGCATTCAAGTGCCGAAAACTGTGATGCCACGCTTTTACGAAGCAATCAAGCCGCAAAGAAGTGCACTCCCACCCGTTGTTGTTAATGAAGAATGTAAAAACAGCGAAATAACCTACCACAACGCTAAAGTCACTAAATACATCAGTGTGACTCGCTTCGAACTACTTGCCGACCCCTTCGTCAAAAGCATTGAAGTAAAGGATTCACAAACTTTCCAACATCCATGTTATTGTTCGAAATTGTCGAAAGTGTGGCTTTGCTCACGTTGCCAAGAGTTTCTAAAAGTATCCAACAGTGGCTATATTGTTTGTCGGTGTGGTAAGGGTGATCGGAATTCGATGACATTGGCATGTTTGAAGGAAAAGTGTAATGTCGACAATTTGTGAGTTTTTTTTGTTTTTCAGCTTCATAAAATACAATGTTGAGTTTCAGGTTGTTCCATCCAGTTTCAACCGTTTACGATAAACACGCAAAGTGAGTCAAAGATTGAAAATAGCATTGTCGATTTCATGAAGTTTTCAGAAGAATCGCCGACGAAAACGTTCACCTCGCACAATTGACTACTGAACTATCAGCGACTTCAATTTCAAAAAAGTAACAAAGGTGTAAAAAATACAACATTTGTAAAAACTAATTTTCAGCAAAGCCACATCCTACATTCCTACACGCATCGGAGAACGCGCTAAAGTCATCTACGAAACTCCGCCCCCTCAAAAACCCCAAGAAGTTCCGCCCGGCATTCAAGTTTATACCGTAGTCGTCGTCGGTGCATCTGGAGCCGGCAAATCGACATTATTAAACAGCATCCACGCCATGCAGAAGCATCCCGATTTCAAATCGGCGTCGACTGACAAGTCATCGCTTTTGCAACACGACGCTAACGAAGCTCCACCCGGTGTTGGCCAATCAGTCACCCAGCAACCGAAAGACCATCTAATCCATTTCGAAAACTGTGTGGTCCGCTTTGTGGATACTCCTGGAACGAATGACACACGCGGAATTGAAAAAGACGCCGATAACGTTAAGCAAATTAGAGAATTTTTGATGCAGCTTCCGGAAATTCATGCGATCATGTTTGTCGTCAAAAACGATGAATGCAAACTGTCTCCAGAGTTTGAGAACACTTTGAGAAGCTTGCTTGGGCTCTTTCCACGGCACGCATTGAAGAACTGCTGTTTCATAAACACCTTTTCGGCACAGGCAAACTTCCAGCCTGGCGCGGTCCAATTGGCACTCCAAGCATTCATGAAAAGGTTTAATAATCAACATAGTTTGGATTCTGAGAACTGCCTTAATTTCGATAACCAATTCTGCGTCGACAACGCTGCCACTGCCGCGATTTTGGACGAAAAAGAGCGATACTTCCCTCTAGGAACGTATGAACCCGTCTGGAACACGACGAGAAACATCATCAACAAGTTTTTCGAGCGACTTGAAACGTTCCGACCTGTAACTAACAAAGAATTCAAACTGGCTTCAAAGATGGAACAACTTGGGTACAAGCTACTACCCCATGTTAGAAGCAGCATGTCCACCGTAGCAAAACGAATAATGGCATCAATTGCTAAAGTTTCCGTGACTGGAGTGGCTATTTACTGCCGAAATCGCATAGATGGGGCGGCACCGTTGGAGAATCGTGAATGGCTTGAAGCCGCTGAACAGTGGGATTTGAGCGACGTTGAAGTTGGGAAGATTTTGAGGGAGATTGATGAGTGTGTCATGAATCAGGGATGAATAGGTTTTTAAGAACAAAATGTAAATTGTAAAGGTTATTTGGAGTTATTATTAACAAAATTGTAATCGAACTGTGAATAGAAGTCGAGAAAAGCAAGAAAGTCAAGCAAAAAGTGGGTTTATTGTCGTCGGCAATGCACAGCCAAAAGGCAACTGTTTGTTTGCAAGACTTTGTCTATGTTTTCGAATTCAAAAAGGTGCACGTTTCCTTTTGTTTTGGCAGTTAATATAGCGTATTAGAATTACATGAGAATAAACTTTTTTTCAATTTTCTTGTTTGTTCCTTCTAAATTTTTTTCAGCTATTTGAATCCAACTTTTACATTAGCACTTCCATGTTGCAGAAAAACCCCCTCAAAACAGTCATTAACCAACCACAAACCTAACTTATCCTGAGGGCATCTACCCATTCCCTAATTGCAGTCGGTTCCAAGTGCAACCACGACGGACTTTTCTTCAATTCTCGCCGTGTCCCGCCAAAACGTCGCTTCCCGCCCCGAAAGACCACACCGAGTTGAACGCTCGACGACTCGCGATCGCGCGGGTACCCCTTTTGCCTATTATCCCGCGCTTTTCGCAACACGCTCTGTTTTGTCGTTTTTGCTACAACTTGACTAATTTTTGGAAGCTAGTAGCCTTATTATCTTATCAATTCATAGATTTACTTGGCTACTAACTCTATTTAAGCTGGCAGTGACTTTTCGTTGCATTTTTGGGCGCTTTTTAGGTTTCAAATTGATATCATCGTGACGTTTCGCGTGATTTTCCCATCATTTCATTAAATTAACCCAGTTTTGTACTGTTTTTGCACCTTTCTTCAATTGATGATTGTTGTGATTACGTTTGAGCAGCTTTTTGATCGTTTTACGCGTAAAAAGTGTGCCTTTCATCCGAATTTTGCCGAAATTTATATATAATTTTGCTTTCTTTTCAGTTGCGCAGGATGCGGACACCAGCTCAACTCAATTGGTCCCGCCCTGGCCTTCCAGATGACCCCCAAAACAACGAGTATGCTGCCCAGAAGCAATCCTATCACGACCAATCAGTGTGTGCCAGCGGCGATAGGGCTGAAGATGACGACATGTTGGATGTAAAGCCGGACATACGGAAGTTGAAGGAGTTGCTGCAGCTTCACACTTCTCGAGGTCAGGTTGAGAAGGCCGTTCCAGCGTCAGTTAGCGGTCTCAGAAGGATTGAGGTTCCGAAACCGGCACAGAAGACGACAGTTTCGCCGCCAGTGATCCGGTTCCTGAAGCCACGGCGGGGGTCACCGATTCGGCGAAGGCGGTCCGATGAGGAGAATGTGGGTGAGGCTGCATTGCGATGTGGTGAGAAGCTGTTTCAACAGCGGAAGAGTGGCCATGAGAAGGATACAAGGCCTTTGAAGATGCCTACGGTAAAGGTTGAGCCGATGGAGGAAGATGAAGCGCCGCCAGTGTTGTCGAAGATGGTCCAGAATCCGGTCAATGTAAAGGCTGAAGTCTTCGATAAAGCGTATGGTGATGCGGGACAGAGCTATCGGCAGTCGGAACCTCGACCTCTGACAGCCCGCCCACTTCAACGCCAGCCACACCCCTACCATCGAGCCATCTACCAGCCAAGGCTCCCCACCGTCATACGCCCCATCCCGACCCCACCACGTGAGCCCCTCCGCTTCCCAGTCATCCACAGTAGCAGCCATCTTCTACCCCCGCCCAAGACTGGCTTCGTATTCTCTATCAAATCCGCTCCACCACGCCAGCCGACTCCGCCCCCGCCACCCAAGCCGAAACCGCCCCCAAAGACCCTCATCAAGCACATCATCCTCAAGAAGCCCAAGCCGCCTCCAAAACCTCCAAAGCCCATAGTCCTCGGGCCCGACGGTGAACCCCGAAAACGCGGCCGTCCCCGAATACATCCCGTCAAGCCCAAATCCGACCCTCCTCGGAAGCGCGGCCGTCCACGCAAGTACCCGCCTGGCTCGAAGCGCCCACGCCCTCGCCAACCGCCCGTCCGTAAAGCCCGACCCATAAAAGCCCTCCGATTCAACTCCCAAGTCCGAGATCGATCCATCGATTGGAGCAACTACGACGAAAGCAAGGCCTTCATCGACAAGGAAGTCCACGTTCTCGGCGAACAGCGCACCTTCAAGCTGTGTTCATCCTGCCTGGAGGCACTCTACGAAGAAAACATCAACAAACACACGCTTCGGAGCCACTTTTCGCGATGCCGAGGCGAATTGAGAGAAGTTTAAAATTTTGATTTGACTTATTTATAGCTTTATTTATTCCGGGTTTCTGTATTTGCAATGTTTTGGTTTGTTTGTTTTTGCAATTTGATTAAATTATTGTGTTTAACACAAATAAATGATTATATTGTTTGTCAAAGATGTCAAAAAACCAAAGTTTGGAAAGTTCCAATTTTATTACATAAATTCAAAAATAAATCCAAATCAATCAATATGTCGTCATTCAATCAATATCACAATTACAAAAACACACGAGGAGGTTAGTATATCAAATTCAATTTCATCAATCAATGAAAATGCGGGCAATCTTCTTGGCGGGTTCTTCTGCGTCTCGTTGAGCGGGTCGTTTTCTTCTGGCATAGGCTGGAGCGGGCTTTTTGATCCATTTGACGTGGCCGTGCTGCTGCTCGTAGCTCCGGCGGTGGTTGATGAACCAATTCTTTAGTTGTGTCCTCGAAAGGCATGTCTTCTCCATCAGTAGTTTCTTGGCATGATCGTCGGGATAGGGGTCGTCGAGGTGGGCGTCGAACCAATCACGAAGGATCTTCGTGATCCCCGGAGTGATGGCTACTCGCGTCTTGACTGTGGGCGGGGCTGGACTCGGTGAAGGCTTGATTGACGTCGTCGGATGAGCTGATGGCACCGACATCGGACGAGAAGAGGGCGTGGACATCATGGCCGACGGCGTTGAAGTGGTTGATGATGGTGATGGCGCGTCGGTCATCCTTTGCTCCAAAATACTGTTAATGTTGAACGGTAATTTTTCCGGAAGCGGCTTGAGGGTCGGCTGGGTTGCAGCTGCTGGAACGGCGGCATCATAAGCCGAGCAATCGCCGACGACATTGGCCGGCATCATGGGTAGACCAACCATCGGCATCGGATCATAGGTCTGCTTCAAAACAGTATACAGATAAGCGTGCAAAAGAGCAGAGGAGTCCATTGTTGTGGCAGAGCAGCTATCCAGAGACGATCCAGCGGGTTAGAATGGCTGTTTTACCGCGTGTGGCAGCAGTTTATATGGAGAGGGCACGCGAACGCGTGACGGACATGTTTTTTATCGCGGCAGGTACGTTTCTACGTGAGCCTGCGCATTGTTTGTTCGAGAAAACAAGAGCCGCACTATCCCAGCTCCTTTGGTGGTCATGGCAAAAGACGAGTCGCCGCACACCGTGTCGATGAACTGCTACCGATATTGGTCTTGCAAGCATGTCAGTTATGCGTTCATACTTACATAATGAGACACACGGAATGATTGCCTGACAAAACACCACAGCGGTCAGTATACCACAGTGATTGTCACCCAATCGACGGCATGTACACCGACAAACAGTGCTATCACGTTCACGTGTGGTATAATGACCGCTGTGGTATTTTGACACCCAACCCACGGAATTGATGCCTCTTTTATCAATGATGCTATCAGATTAGGAAACATACAAAATATTTACCAATCGATACACTTCGTAATGGTCGTGCATGCCCATATCTGTAACCCAAAAGCAACTTCTGGAACATTTGATAAACGCTTCTAATTTTGATTGCTTATTTTAATTTTTGAGTACGCAAAAATCACAATAAATTTGCGTAATTTTGTCATCAATTGTGCCTGTCATACTCCAGTTTTATTCGAAAAACGTCATTTTAATGATCGCAACAATGTACAACCAAATCGTTTCCTTCCTAGCCGTCCTGTTTGTTGCCTTCTGCGATGCCACTTCCGATACTGCCGAACGAGATGCCTTCTACAAACAGGTTTCAACCGTATCACGGTCTCTCGATCCTCGCGACTACATTGTGGGTTCAGAACTCAACCAGTCTTACAGTTGTAAGTTTTACCATTTGTTAAAACTAAAGTTTTGTATTTGAATACTGTTCGATTCCAGACAACAATGCCCACATGGACATGATCGGCGAGATGACCATCTTCTACTATGCCGAAGCCGTCGCGAATAAGACCGTCACGCTCAGTTTTACGTCAGCCGATGAACGAGACTACAATGTCATGTTTGAAATTCGTGAAGAAGGGGCGTATTTGATAGAAGGCAATGTAGTCATGGTTGGTTTGAATGTGTTTGTGTTACTGTAGGACCAAAAAAGTGTTAATTTTAGGAGGACATCAACTATGCACGAGTAGATGGCAATATGATGCGATTCTACGTTTGCTTTCTCGGAAAACTGTGCCCAATGGTTAGTTTTCCTCACAGTTCCATATTGGAAACCCAACAAATGAATTTTTTTGACGTTTCAATACAGTATACCTTTTCAGAACGCCGTCAATATCAAACATCCACTGACCCATTTCAAACTCGAATCCGATGACATCAACGCGTTAATGCGAATCTTCATCAAAGGCTTCTTTTTGGACTGGGCTACGGACACAACTGCTCCAACACGTCTTATAAGCCTAAGTAGAGCGACAATAACGGTCAATCACCATGTTTCACGGGTGCATGTATGCGTATTCCATATTCAAAATCAACTCATATTTGGTTTTCGTGATTACTATGCAAGTTTTTGTGTCCTTACTGTTGGAATTTTACAAACATCATTAATTTCAGATAATGGGAGCATACGACCGTGAAATGATATTTTATGGGCCTAGGCAAATGGAAGTACGATTTCTTTCGTTGCGCTTTGCTATTGTAAGTTGTTTGTCTGTCATTACAGTTCTTGTCGACTTCTTTTTAGATGATGCGCATATCCGATATTGGCACTGACAAACGTCCGAAAGTACGTATTTTAATGCCGTGGAGGTTACCTACAGGTAAGCCTTTTTTAATTTTAATGTTTTTAACAGTGTAATTTTCAGCAACAGTGGTTTTCAGCGCTTCTGATATTGCTGTTAATATTGATCATCGGTGTAAAGCTATATAATGGTGTATTACAAATTGTTGTTTCAATATGTTGTTTCCAAATAAAAAATTAAAACGTGCCATCAAGCTTGTATTGGTGTTGTGTATGACTAAAAAACAGTATGTGAGAATAAAATCTGATCATTATAACGCGCAAATTCAGTAAAATTTTTTGTTAAATAAAAGAAAAAAATTTTGCATTTCGTAGTTTTGCCTAAATAAATAAATTTTAGAATAATCGATAAAAACACTGAAATTAGCATAATTTTTATTTCGAATGAACATCCGCAGTTTCACCTAAAAGAAGCCAATCAAGCTACTGTGACCGACAATGTACATCCAAGTCTATTCCCTCCTGGCCGTTTTCGTTGTTGCCACTATTTGTGATGCCACTTCCGATACTGCCCAACGAGACGCTTTCTACAAACATATAGGAAAAGTTTCACGGTCCCTGGATCCTCGCGACTACATCGTGGATCCCGAAGTTTCTCAATCTTACAAATGTATGTTTTAACAATGGTTTTGTCACAGTTAGCAAAAAGAATACTTCTCTTCCAGACAACAATGCCCACATGGACATGATCGGTGAAATGACCATCTTCTACTATGCCGAAGCCGTCGCGAATAAGACCGTCACGCTCAGTCTGACATGTTCCGAGCAGCGAGACTACAAAGCCAAGTTTGAATTTTGTGAAAAAGGTGTGTACATGATTGAAGGTCATAAAGCTTATGTTAGTTTTTGCTGTTTTTGTTATTATAAATCACATAGTAGTCATACATTTAGAAAAACGTAAATTACGCCCGGGTAGACGGTGAAATGATGCGATTTTACGTTTGCTTTCTCGGAAAACTGTGCCCTAAGGTAAGTTGAGTCTTCAACTTCTCTAACAGTCCAAATATACTAAACTTTTCAGAACGCTGTCAACGTCAAACATCCGCTGACCCACTTCAAACTCGAATCCAATGACATCAACGCGTTAATGCGAATCTTCATCAAAGGCTTGATGTTCGGCATGCATGAACACGTTGACAACCCTTCGCTGAGTCATGAGGAATATTTATATAACTCAGGCTATATAAACTTCCCCCATTATGGTCCTGAAGAGTTTGTGTGCTATTTTCGGGTTTATAGAGGAGCAGGATTTGTCATTAAATTAAAAACTTTTATCGTAAGTTTAAATTACAAAAATTAATAACTTTATAAGTTTGATTACATTTTAGATGTCTGGTCCAGTTAAGTTAAAATCCTATTCTGTGCCAATTCAAATAAGATTTCTTGCGCTGCGGTTTGCTTTAGTACGTTTTTTTACTTGAAATAATTTATATCAAAACGGCTTTCAGCTGATGATCATAACCAACGATATCACAAAAGAACGCGTGGCACATCAGTTGTTGACGGCAGAAGAACTACCTACACGTATGTTTTTAAATACTCTTCTAAAGTAACACCGATTTTTCTTTAGATACGGTTTCATTTACATTACGTGGCGATGGATTTGTACATGTCTGTCAAAAGGTCTATCATTAGTGGTTTTTTGCTCGTTTTTTTAATTTTGTTTTCAAATAAAAAGTCAAAACACCTTAACAACATTGTTAAATTAAAAATCTAAAACTGCAAAAACACCCGATGTGGCAAGGAAACTTAATAATCAAATAAATCAAAGCATTATTCACCCGAAACACGGGCCTTCTTCTCAGGGCCGCTATTTAATCAATCCCCAAAAAAAACTGAATTTGTCCCCAATCGGTTTCTTCCCCAATCCACTTACTGAATTTTTCCCCAAAAAGTTTCTTCCCCAATCGCGATTAATTAATTTTTTCCCAAATCATTTTATCCCCAATCCAAAAACTGAAATCATCCCCAAAAACTTTCTTCCCCAATTGACTACTGAATTCATTCCCAAAAAGTCAAGTTTCAAAAAACCAAAGAATGCGTCTGTTTTGCTTTCAAAATTCAAAGTTGCAACTTCAAGGCCCAAATTTCAAAGTTTTCGGACTTTACAAAATTTCCGAATTTAATTTTGTGCAAACACTGACTACGATATGAGCTTGGATGTTCTGAAACTGAGCTGAGCTGAGCTAAGTCTAAGTCTAAGTCTTAGAAATAAGAGGGGGGCTGCGCCCCCCGCACCCCCTGCTAAGTTCAGAAATTTTGGGGACTGAAATTATTGGGGAAGAATTCAGTAGTCGGATTGGGGAAAAAAGTTTTTGGGGATGATTTCAGTTTTCGGATTGGGGAAAAAATGATTTGGGGAAAAATTAATTAATCGCGATTGGGGAAGAAACTTTTTGGGGAAGAAACTTTTTGGGAAAAAGTTCAGTAAGTGGATTGGGGAAGAAACCGATTGGGGAAAAATTCAGTTTTTTTTGGGGACGAATTCCTATATTGCCTCTTCTCAGCGGGTTCTGCGGCGTCTCGTTGAGCGGCGGGTCGCTTCATTCATACCCATTTGACGTGGTCATGCTGCTGTTCGTAGCATCGTATCCGGAGGTTTCAAACAGAAATATTCCGGTTCTGAACTATGCTCTAGTATTCTAACATATTTGGCACAAAACAAAAAATCGAGGGGTCGACCCCTCGAAATCGACAGGCAGACGGCCTCTTAAAGCCGTAGATGACGAATTTAAGCATAAAAACCAATTCTGAAGTTTTTAGAATCCTGTAGGCTCCAGAATCTGAGTCGGGGTATCTGACGCCGAAGTTGTTTAAAACGTCTTTTTTGATGCTAAATCCCGTTGCATACATTGTTTTCATTGTTTACGATGGCAATTAGATCATAATGAGAGAAGTTATTCAGTCACACGGGCGGCCGGCCCCTTGTAAAAAGCGACAAAATTTGCGTTCGAACCGGGTGGAAAAAAGTCCGTCCACACATTTTTGGGAGGGTTCGCTTTCAGCCGGCACGGCACTTAGAGCCTTGATATTTTTATGAGGCATGACTATAGGTACCTAGATGCACAATTCTGAAAATTACGTGAATTTCGTGCCATTTGAAGTTATGGCACTCCAAAAACTGATTTCATAAGGTGGAGAAATCACGGGGAGGGTTCGCTTTCAGCCGGCACGGCACCTAGAGGCTTGAAAATTTTTTTCTAAATAAGGGCATGTAGATGTACAATTCTGAGAATTATGAAGATTCCATGTCTTTTCGATTTTTGGCACCCGAAAAGCAGAAATCATAAGGTGGGCGAGGCACGGGGAGGGTTCGTTTTCGGCTGGCACGGCACGTAAGCACTCGCCAATTTTTTTGCAGGTGGTCATAGGCATCTAGACGTACAATTCTGATATTTAGAAAAATTCAGTGCCATCTGACCTTTTGGCACCCAAAAAAACTGATTTCATAAGGTGAAAACATGCTGGGGAGGGTTCGCTTTCAGCCGGCACGGCACGTAGGGTCTTGATTTTGTTTTTACAGGAGGTCTATGGTACAAAGATGTACAATTCTGAGATTTAGCTGGATTCAGTCACATTGGCAAGGTGAAAACGAAATGGGGAGGGTTCGCTTTCGGCCGGCACGGCACCTAGAGTCTTAATTTTTTGGTGAGGCATGCCTAAGGGTACGTAGACGTACAATTCTGAAATTCATCATGATTGCTTTACTCTTGAGTTTGCTACGTGCTTAAAACCACTGCTTTTTGTCGAAAAAAAACCCCAAATGGACGCGACTCGCTTCGAACCAACGAGGGTCTTACGCAAATTACGGACAAACCAAATTTTGGCGGGTCGCGGCCGCCCGTGGTCATAAAGTAGAAAAACAAGGAGGAAAACTTTGGACGGCAATAAGTCGCTTCCCGCCGCCTTTCGGAACCTGACATTTGGCACCGAAAAGGTCCATAGGTAGGACTAGTGTGTGCCAAAGTTTGATGCCATGAAGAGTAGACAATCTTGAGAAATGCCGGTTTGAAATTCTCGAGGGCACCCACTTTGGCACTGATTTGGGGGATGCCAAAATTTTTTCTGGGGTCGGGGTTGGTTTCATTGTGTTTGCAAACACTTCAATTATGGTAAAAATGAAAAAAAAGTAAATTTTAAAAATGTTAATTCGTAGTTTTGCCTAAATGAATGAACTTTTGAATAATATAAACCCTAAAATTTGCATATTTTTTTATCTCCAATTTCGAATGAACATCCCCAGTTTCACCTGAAAAAAGCCAATCAAGCTACTGTGACCGACAATGTACATCCAAGCCTATTTCCTCCTGGCCGTCTTCGTTGTTGCGACCATTTGTGATGCCACTTCCAATACTGCCCAACGAGACGCTTTCTACAAACAAATAGGAAAAGTTTCACGGTCCCTGGATCCTCGCGACTACATTGTGGTTCCCGAAGTTTCTCAATCTTACAAATGTATGTTTTAACAATGGTTTTGTCACAGTTAGCAAAAAGAATACTTCTCTTCCAGACAACAATGCCCACATGGACATGATCGGTGAAATGACCATCTTCTACTATGCCGAAGCCGTCGCGAATAAGACCGTCACGCTCAGTCTGACATGTTCCGAGCAGCGAGACTACAAAGTCAAGTTTGAATTTCGTGAAAAAGGCGTGTACATGATCGAAGGCCATAAAGCTTATGTTAGTTTTGCTGTTTTCGTTATTATAAATCACATAGTAGTCATACATTTAGAAAAACGTAAATTACGCCTGGCAAGACGGCGAAATGATGCGATTTTACGTTTGCTTTCTCGGAAAACTATGCCCAAAGGTTAGTTGAGTCTTCAACTTCTCTAACAGTCCAAATTTTTCAGAACGCGGTCAACGTCAAACATCCGCTGACCCATTTCAAACTCGAATCCAACGACATTTACACACTGATGCGAATCTTCATCAAAGGCTTGTTGTTCGGCATCGATGAACACATCAACAGTCCTCCGCTGGATGATCCGGAACATGCTGCCGGGTTTACCTATATACCCATCCGTTATGATGTTTCTGAAGAGCTTGTGTGCGCTGTTCGAGTTGATGATGGAGAATATGCTCAATTATATTTTAATACTTATACCGTAAGTTTAAATTTTTCAAAAAAAGTTCATAAATTTGATCACATTTTAGATGTCTGGCCCAGTTAAGATAAAATCCTATATTATGCCATTCTCTGTAATTCAAATGAGATTTTTTTCGTTGCGGTTTGCTTTAGTAAGTTTTTTTTATTTAACATAATTTTTATCAAAATGGTTTTCAGCTGATGATCATAACCAATGATATCACAAAAGAACGCGTGGCATATCAGTTATTGACGGCGAAAGAAACACCTACACGTAGTATGTTTTTAAATCCATACTTTTTTAAAATAATAACGATGGTTCTTTAGGTGAGGGTATACTTCGCCTATATGGCGATGAATTTGTATATGACTGTCAAAAGGTCTATCATTTTTAGTTTTCTGCGTAGTACTTTTTATACCAGTAAATAGTTTTTGTTCTTTTTTCATTGTTGTTTTCAAATAAAAAGTCAAAACACCTCGACAACAATGTTAAGTTTGTTACTTGTCGATCTGTAACTAGACTTTTTATGATTTTTTATATTTAAATTTATGAATAAATGTGTGAGACAACAAAGAATTTGCATGTTTTATTGTCTTCGACTTCGTCTGAACACCTCCAGTTTTATTACAACGAAACCATTCAAGCTACTGTGACCATGAACCGACAAATTGTTTTCCTTCTATCTACCGTTTTTGTTATCACTGTTTGTGATGGTACCAAACCAAAAGTTATCGACCTTGACGCATTTTACTCAAATGTCAAAAACTTGGCCTTGTCGCTGGATCCCCGCGAATACATTGTGGATCCTAAAACTATTCAATCTAACAAATGTATGTTTAATAATGGTTTGTTACCATTCACAAAGAGTATATATTTCTGTTTCAGACAACAATGCACACATGGACATGATCGGCGAGGTGACAATCTTCTACTATTCCGAAGCCGTTTTCGATACGAAAGTCACGCTCAGTTTTACGTCTTCCGAGCAACGAGACTATGAAGTCAAGTTCGAAATTTGTGAAGAAGGAGCGTATTTGATTGAAAACGACAAAGCAAATGTTAGTTTCAACCTATTTGTTTCATTAGTAAAATGGTTATACATTTAGGAAAACGTAAACTATGCCCGGGCAGACGGTGAAATGCTGCGGTTCTACATTTGCTTTCTCGGAAAACTATGCCCGAAGGTTAGTTTTGCTTGTTTCGATTCAATAAGGATCATTCACGGCAGCGTTTTCTTTTGATGTCCCATTAAATTTTGTCTTTTCAGAACACCGTCAATGTCAAATATCCGCTGACCCACTTTAAACTTGAATCCGATGACCACCACGCTTTGATGCGAATTTTTATCAAAGGCTTCTTTTTTGGTTTAAAAGAAAACGTTGAAATTCCTTTAATTTACGATGTTGATTGGCTGTGGTGGACAATGGCGCATCGAATCACAGTCTAGTTTTTAACGTTGTTATACACAATTTTCGTATGTTTTATTATGTTTTCTTCAAGTAAAAAGTCAAAACGTGCTATCAATCTTGTTAAAATTGGAATTATTCATTCATTATGCTCTGAAGATCATGATGACCGTGCGATCAACGTTCTAGCGTTAGTCCACCACACAAACCTAAGTTTCACCTATTGTCATCTTTGACAAGCATTAATCAAAGTTGGGATCTGCTCATTGTACCACGCAAATTCAAAGCAAACATTTTTATTAAATAAATTAAAAAACTAAAACCAGATCATCAATTGAGGTACAATCAAAATCAGAAATACAAAAACACCCGATGTGGCAAGGAAACTCAATAATCATACAAATCAAAGCCCTAATCAGTCGAAACACGGGCCTTCTTCTTAGCGGGTTCTACGGCATCTCGTTGGGCGGCAGATCGCTTTGTTTTGGCACACGCTGGAGCGGCCATCTTGATCCATTTGACGTGACCGTTCTGCTGCTCATAGCTCCTTCGGCGGTTGGTGAACCAATTGTTCACTTGTGTCCTTGTGAGGCACGTTTTCGCCATCAGCAATTTCTTGGTAGCGTCGTCGGGGTAGGGGTAGTCGACATGGGCTTCGAACCAGTCACGGAGGATCTTCGTGATCTCCGGAGTGACGGCCACTCGCGTCTTGATTGAGGGCGGAGCTGGACTCGGTAAAGAAGGCTGGGCCGACGGCGTGTGATAGGCTGATGATCTTTCCGGAAGCGGCTGGACGATCGGCTGGGCTGTCGCTGCTGGAAGGGCGACGTCATGGGCAGAGCAACTGCCGATACCATTGGTCGGCATCACGTGTTGCCCAAGCATCGGCATCGAGAGGTACGGCATCGAAGCATAGTTCTGCTTCAAAACAGTGTACAAATAAGCGTTCAAAAGAGCAGAAGGGTTCATGGTTGTGGCAGAGCAGCTATCCGGAGACGATTCAAGAGGTAAGAATGACTAATTTACCGCATTGTTCAGCTATTTATATGCCCAAGGGTCGCGAAAGCGTGCCGGACGTGCTTCTGTTGCGCGCGAAAATATACCCACCGTAAATGGCTTACAGGTACGTTCACAATTGCTAAGCGGGGTTGCGAATCGTTAGCTTGGGAAAACGAGAGACGCTCTTTCTTAGCTTCTTCGGCGTCATGGCAAAAGACGAGCCGACGCACACCGTATCGATAAACTGCTACCGATATTTGCCTTCCAAGCATGCCAATTATGCAACAATCTGAATGAGACGCACCAAATCGATTGAAACACAAAATAGGCATGCTTGTTTTTGAAACTTGAAGTGAACAATTCATGAAAACATCTCATTCTTTCGGTTTTGGTATTGTGTGTCATACAGTGGATCATTCAAAGATGTACGCCGGCAAGTTTTAGCGGTTTTAAGCATCGTTGATTAGTAATTATCACTTTCGTATGGTTTATTGTGTTTATTATTTACAAATAAAAGTAAAAACGTCCCCTCAAACTTGTCGATTCTGTAAATATCTACTCATTTAGCCTTGAATATCATAACAGCCGTGCGATCGACGTAGAAGAAAGCGAGGGTTCGAGGTTCGTGCTGAACGTAGGCGCCGAAGTCACGTCCGACCAAACAGTTCCAGCCACGCCCGTAGGCTTTGTCGAAGGCCTCGCGCAACTGATTGGCCAATTCGTCATCGCTCATTTGCTGCAGAATCAGGGGCTCCACGAACTGGAAACCTTTGCGTAATTTAATGACATGCATGAAAAGCGCATCGCCATCGCTTCCGACTTGGGCCGAGCTAAGGATGGAAAAGACGTACCCGCATTGCGTGGTCGCGCATGTGCTTCGGCATGTCCGAGGTTTCAATCATCGGCTTCGTATCCACTTTTGGGGCCATCTTTGGAGATATTGCTTGTAATTTGATTCAGATCCTGATGGCATTTTACGGTTAAAAAAGCTGTATTATGCAAAATTTGTGCCATTTTAGCTGTTTCAAAACGTTTTTCAGTTAAGTTTTGACAAATTTCAACTTTGTAGCCAAGTTTGACAAATCTCTTATCAAATTCTAGTCGGCTAATCCTTTGAACATGAAATGATAGCCTCCGAAAATAGCGAACATCTCTTTTATTCGCCTTCTCAAAGCCCTGAAATGTCACCATCCCCGAGACATTGTCATGTCGCCAAGCCTTGAAAGTATATATCGGAAACACTTCAGCACCCCATGGGGAAGATCCGTTCTCGTCCCCGGCATGACGCGACTATCCCCTCCGGGCATACGCGCGAATGCCACTGACCAAGTGCGGCACAAGTTGCGCTTGTCATAGGCACACTTTTTTGGTGTCTTGTGCCCACGTCTTTGCCTGAGGCGTCTCCAGAGGCTTAAGCTGAAACAATTGCCCCGAAGGGTTGAACGATGCCGTCAAGTCAAGCGTCGGGAAGAGTATCGCTGTTGTCTGTTTGTTGCCAGTCGGGTGATACACGCGCTGGCCACTTTCCAAGGGCTAGCCTAGCCTGGGGTCGCGTCGCGTTGTCTTTTTGCCGCGCTGCGTTTCGGAGCGGCCATTTATCAGTCTCGCTGGCCGATGAGGCGGACCCTCAGGGCAGCCTTGGCTTTTTTATTGGGTTTTGTTCGTGGTAGGCTGCCTTGGTGCCCGCGGAAATTGGAACAGCAAAGAACGCCACAGGGCAAGAGAGCAACGTCAAAGCATTACGCCTGTTCGGTCAGTTTAACTGCCCATTTCTTATCAAATAGCGGCCATCTAATCAGTTTACACCTAATTCCATCAACATTGACTTTCCTTAATTTCGTTTTAAGACCGTTCCAACCCTAAAATCCGCCCAATTTGCACGCCTTATCCTCCAAATTCGCCAAAGTTGACACAATAAATCCGCGCGGGTGTCCCTTTCACCCCCCATTTGAATGTTTGAACATCATTTACACAACTTTTAACTGACCAGTGGCGCCAGTCAACACCCGTCGCCGACAAAAGCCAGCTTTATCCTCGTTAGTCAATGGTCGTATCCGTCAATTCTGGAGCCACTGACCAATTTCAAACCACCGAACAGAGCCCCATTCAAGGCAGGGGGGAACAATGTTCGTTTGAGCGTAACTGTCCGTTCACTGGATCGAATTTCACTTTTCGATTCCAATGCGATAACAATGGCGTCGGAACAGCATAAAGGAAAGTGAGAATAAGTTTGGTTTGCGCGCAGTTTCGGTGGGAGTGCGTTTTGGGGGTAGATTGGATTAAAATTTTGGCGTTTTATACAAGTTTCGCTCAATTTTGACGGTTAGCTTTCAAACGCCAAACAATTTTTTTGCTAAAATATGTTCTTACAGTAATATTTTGCATTTTTAACTTAAAAAGTTTATTAATTTTGTTAAAAAACTGATCCGTTGACGCTTGGAAATGTAAAATTTGACAAACAATGCCACTTTGAATGTGTAACAGACACTTATTTGCTATTCCTTATGTTTTCCACGATGTCTCACTTCCGATTTCTTCCCACTCAAGTGAGTGTTCATCGTCGAAGTGCTTGTTCGACGACGCTGCGCCATCGGCGATCGCGCGAACGGCTGCCGTTGCGCAACTGTTATCGATGCTTTGGCTTCCTTCCTGCTTTCCTTCTCGCTTTACTATACCAATTCGCGTTGCTGGCTTCGATTGCGACGGCGCCCACCAAACTATCGCAAGTCTGTGTCCTCGGCGGCATCAAGGCGCAAGGCGATGATGGTCCCCGCGAAAAACAAAGTCCCCGATGACACTGGCCACCACCTCTATGTAAAAACGAGCCAACACATCGTTACCAAAGCATGGCCTGTGAACGTATGGGCTTTTTTCACATTGCGATCAATGGCCATCAAGCGTTTTTGACACTTTTTCACGTTCTTTTTCTGTGGTGGCTAACACCTTTTCACATGGCTAGCCTTATCAGGCTACCAAAACAGTCTTATCATATACTTTTAAGGGGTGTTTAGTCCTCTGCAAACCATTTCGCGTTAATATTGTTGCAAAAACGTTCATTCCATTGCAATCCTTGCCGCCAATTGTTATCTTAACCACCCAAAAAACAGCCAATGAAGCCATCAATCCAAGCACCCTTTGTCTAAACGCCGCCATTTCCAATCATAGCACCTTTTCCACCTTCTCAACCAATACAATGGCAGTCCAAAATCGACCCTCACCGCTTCCTTTCTTCCTCGACTATCGATTCTGATTGTTTCCATTGATCTTCCCACTTTCCCAACCCTCACCGTTAAGGTCGTTCAGTGTGTTTTATTCGTTTTTGCACATAAGTTTCAACCTTAAAACCTTTCCCTTAACCTTTTTTTGCTTAAAAACTGCTGCGAACTTCAAATGATGCGCAAGTTTATTTGTTTTTCAATCCTAAAAAACCAACAATGCTTATCCTCTATGTTGAATCGCTGCATTTTTGCGTTCATTGGGTTGTGAATGAATGTATTAGTTTGACCTTTCAAAAATGGCTAAATAATTGCATTGATTGCAGGGTGCAGGGTTGGTAGAGGCGTTTTTGTTTATGTTATATTGGCCTTGCCTTTTTGAGGGTCTTATTATGTCGACGTTTTGGAGGGTTCCGTGTCTTTTTTCACTGTTTACACGTCAAAAAGGGACGGAATTTGTCATTTTTTGGCAGGATGCCCATGTTCATGCTTGCATCAGTCAATCCTAATAGGCTGCTTTGTTTGAGGGTAACATCTTTTCCGGAGCTTGAAGGCGACTGCCTAGGCTGGCGTCTGTTTCTGTGGGCCATATTTGGCTGGACGTGTGAGGCCTGAGCTTTAAAGCGGATTACCGAGGTTTGGCGCGAATAGAATAGGTTGACTCTGAATGAATAGCTGGGCTTTAACCCCGATTGACCGCCGAAATGCCCTTCTAAGCCAGTAGTGCCAGTACTCATTGCGAGTGACAGTCCTTACACCCCAAAACAAAGCTAAGAACCCCTCTATTTGGTCATGTTGGGGGTGGATGTTCGTCATTTTCATGAATGAAGTGCCAGTGCCAATCCTCTTGCTGGAAGCCGTTAGCCATTGCCTTTTCTTCTTTCCACCCATCCAGACACACTGGGCATCAATTAAGTCAAGCCACTATGTCCAAAACCGACCATGTTTCCGAGCGCTTCCATCCATTGCGCATATGACCTCGTTTTTTTTCTCGCGCAGCTTACAAGGGCTTCCGCCGTTCTGTTTTCTGTTCATCGGCGTCCATTTGGTCACTCACAACAACCCTGGCCCTCCACAATCGATTACCGTCGTGTATGTTAGTAAACATTTTTAGACTTTTTTTGGGTCTTCTAACATTTTACACAAAAAACTGTAAACATTTTTTGGACCCTTTTTGGGTCTTTTAACAATTTACACAAAAACTGGTTGTCTCAAACAATTGAGCTAATTTATATCAATTTTACTCATATCAAGCTAATTCCAAACCCTCCAAAAAGCCACATGATACCCTCTCGACATTCCTAGCCCATCAATCCTCTCAAATCCCCCTTTTTTCGAGGGCTTTTATCCGACCCGCGCGACTTTTGTTTGATTCTATCACAGCTTTTTTGAATTTTTTTTGGAAAGAGCGTCAAGGAGATCTTTATCGCGTCCTTTCGAGATTTGCTTTAGGGCTTAAAACTGTCTATTCTTTCCTTACAACGCGAATTTGTTTTTTTCGCGCAGTTTTTTGATTTTTTAAACTGTCGTCTTTGCGTTCCAGATGACCGAAACCTGTGCCCTGCCACATCAACAACCTTCAGTTAGCGGCTCTACTGCCTCAAATTCTAATTCTGTAGCTAGCCCTGTTTCGGTTTCAACGCCCCCGCCGCCGGCATCGGTTTTGAAGCCGCCAGTAACTCCAAACAACAAAACTGGATCGTTCCCAACTTCAGATCGATATGAGGATGAAACTCGGTCAAATAATGGACATCCAGGGCCGCCATTGTCCGCTAAATCTAGCCTGTCTGTGAATGGCACTTCACCGGCGGCACTGTCGACGAAATCGGCACAGGTGTTCGAGTATCCGCCATATCCGCACCCTCCACCGAGGAGATCGTCGGCAAATGGCTCTATAAATGGGAATGGATTCACAAGTAATGGAATTATCAGCAATGGAGTGAATCCGTATTCAACGATGGCACGAAGGGGCCAGAATCAGTATGGATATGGGAATGGTGGCGGTAGTGGACCGCCATCGGCGTCGCTTTATCGACGGGAGATGGTTCAGCCTGGGGTTGAGGAACCGGTAAGTTTTTATTTTAAAACTGATGTTTATTTGAAAATTATGATATTCGTGGTAGGACCAACTTTTGCTAAAATGATATTTTTTGGTTTTGTTTTGCATTTTGGCATCAACGTGGATCCATGGGAGCTAAATGCTGCCAAAATTAGCGTTTTTATTGAAAATCTGGGAATTCGTGGTGGGACCAATATTGGCTAAAATGGCCTCATTTGGATCTAAATTAACTTTCTGTTGTTTCTGGTTGCTATTAAAAACTGGTTGTTGTGAAATTTGGCACTTTATTGAAAATCAGGCAATTCGTTGCGGGACCAAATTTTGTTTAAAATCGTTTAAAACGCCCAAATTTCACCCCAGTTTAACATTTTGTCCCTACATCTGACCGATGTCACTCCAACAAACCCCAAATTCGCCCCCAAATGATTAGTCACATCCGCATTTTTGATTGAACACCTCTAACAAAATATACGACCTCCCGCGGACGCGTTCGCCGCTTCCTACCTTTAATCTGCTTTCACAAGTCCGAGCTATCCCTGCCTTACCGCCCGAAGCTAATATACGGCACTTTTTCAGATCGACTCAAGCGGCGTCAGTTGGCAAATGTTCTCGGTGACACTGCACAGGGTGAGTGACTTCTTTTCTATTCAGTTTTCGTGGCTGCCCACAGGCCACGAAACGACAAGTCGACCTGGATGGACAGGAAACAGGGGGGATTACACTCTCGGGTCCTCGTCCCTGACAGGCGACATCCTAGGGCACTCTCGGGGCTTAGATAGATCTCCCTCTTGGCTGGGGCAGCCGAGGAGAGGGCTAATGTTAGCTTGGCTGCGACGGATTTTGGGGTGAGGGCGCTTTTTTGTTCGCTTTTTTGTTTTTCTTACATTAGGGTTGGAGGGTATCCGTGTTGCTGGCACGCGTCAGCAACTAAGTGAGATCAGAGAGAGGATGCTTTGTCGGAAGGGGGTTCGTCTATTTACACGGATTTTGAGTAGATTAATGAGTTCTAAACTGATTTGTGATGTATTTTAATGGCTTATTTTATAGTTTGTGATCCATTTTTTGCGATAAAATCGATTTAGATGTGTTTTCATATCAATTTTTGTCTGATTAATGCATTCTTTATGAGTCACTGTAATGACATACTTATTTTTGTGCGTCAGTTTGATCAATTAGACACCCATTTTTGCGTTCAGTTCCTATTTTTATCTCAACTTTTCACCACAAAAACCCGAAAAGTGCGTTTTTCCGGCTGTAATACCCGTTCACTTTCGAAAAAAAGTAGTTTAACCCAGAGTCATAACTTTTTTTACCCCCTTCCGAACACAACTGTCTCCCCCTCTTGTCTGCCAGCAACCACTAACTTGACCATCATCATCATCGGTTGCTTCAAACTCATTTCCGCAAGCGCTCTTGGCCGGCATAGCCAAGCCTGCCATTGTCTGTGGCTATTGGCCCACATTTGAATAACAAGAGCCCCTCTGGCATCTTTTTTAATCAATCCCACCCAAAAATTTTCGTTACATTATCCAAATCGCAAAAATAGCAAAAAAAAAGCCCGTAACCACAGCACCGATCAGCGGCTGTTTTTGATTTGTTTGTCTTCTCTCTGCCTTCTCCCAATAGCCACAATAGATGCCCTGAGGCGTTGTCCAACTTCCAATCCAATGGCCGGCCATTAGCGACCGCCTTGAATGATGATCGGACCCTTTCGTTTTTTATCGAGCCACACTATCGTGGCGAGGGCCTCGTACTTCCGGATGTTTTGATCATCGCTTTCACGCGTTTCGAAGTGCCATTTGGAAGTTTGCCGGACTTGAATTTCCAAGTCTTGGCTGGCTTTGGAAGACAGCCGTTTTTTAGTAGTTCTCTCAGCTGTAAAAAAGCTCGCCCTCAACGGGTGGACAAAGTTAGTACTTTTCAATGGGAATGGGAATTCCGACGACCGCCGTTCTTGCAAAAAAGTGGCCACCAACACGCTCCACACCATCATCATCGTCAGTATTGATGGCTCCAAAGCGGCGCGGCGTGTTTGAATCGTGTCGTTTCAAGTTTGTTTTACGATGCGCAATCAAAAGTTGTTTAGCCAGAGGGGGTTGGTCGTGGGAATTGATGGGCATTTTATTGACTGTTGTTCGCTAAAACGTTCAAATCAGCGTTAAAACTGCATTTTGGGTCTTGACGCGAAAATTGTGAACAACTGAAAGTAATTTGCCTTTATTTTTAGTCCAATACAGTCGGCTTTGGCATCGCCATATCCTTCGGCCTCGACAATCCACACTTTATTTCCGGTGATCCTGTCATTTACATCAGTGAGGTCGTACCCTCAGGGCCTGCTGCCGGGCTTGTTCAGTGAGTTGAAAACTTAAAATTAAAAATGTAGATTAATTTGCTGTTTTCAAGGCTCAACGACCGCATCGTCGCTGCCAACGGAATCAAACTCGAACACGCGGATTATGCGACAGCTGTTGCCATCATGCAGAATTCGAATCAATTGAACATGGTTTGTTATTTTTTTTGTTTTAAACTGCCAGAGGTTTTTTCATTGTTTTTAACAAAACGTATTTTTAATTAGTTTATGTTTTTATCAAAAAACTGTAAAGCGACCGGTTTCAGATCGTAAAACGCCGAGTCCCCGTGCCCTTCATCGAATTCGAGCAACGAACCCTCAAATTTACCTTATCAAAATCCAGAAAGAAGGACGATTTCGGCATTGTTCTCGGCTGCAAGTACTACATCAAGGAAATCACCAACCCTAAACTCGCTGAAAAGGACCCCGGCCTCAAGGAAGGCGACGTCGTCCTCCGAGTTAATGGCCAATCACTCGATAATGTCACCCTTGAGGAGGCTACGAGGCTGCTTCAACGCTCTAGAGAAAAACTGAGTTTAGTAGTTCAGCGAGATGTTCGACGTGGAGCCCCTGGTTCTCGATGGTCATCGCAGAACACTGTTTATGAACGCCTCGGAAGTGTATCTGCCACTCCAAGGCATTCACCAACGCCAATGCATTACACCCAGTCAGCGAATCCAGACATGTTGCAATCGGCTAGAAAGATCAGCGCGGAATTTGGTTCGAAACGACTTTCGGACCCGAATTTCGCCCTTCAACAACAGCAGCAACAACAAAATGCCATCTATGGCCAGCAATTCCCGGTCCATCCACAAGATCAGAGACATCAATCGATGCCAAGATCCCCCGGACCTGGACAGCAGTATTTCCAACCAAATGGAAACCCATATTGTGAATCCCCTAGGCCATTGCATCAGTCAGTTACTGTAGCCGCGCCGTCACAGACAAATTCCATCTGCTCATCGCCAAGATTATACCAACAAAATCAGCCCAATGGACGGACTTCGAGCGATTTCCGGATAATTTCCTTCAAAAAACCGCCAGGATCCTCCCTCGGAATCAGAGTCATTGGCGGAAATCACGTCGGAATCTTTGTTTCGGCTGTTCAGGATGACAGCCCTGCTGCGCAGCATGGAATTAGGATTGGTGATAAACTGTTAGCTGTGAACAATTATTCAATGGACAGAGTGACTCGAGAACAGGCAGTTGAATATTTGCTCAACATGGGCGAAGACGTCACTCTCCGAGTTGATTCTGCCTTTGAGGAGTTTCTGAATGTTAGAAATCAACAAATTGGCGATAATTTCTTCATTCGAACCCATTTCAACTATACCCCGCCAACTCCACGTCGTGGAGCGTTGGCTAATCAATTGAGAGAGCTCAGTTTCGTCGAGGGTGACATTCTACGGGTTCTGGACACCCTCTTCGGTGGAAGCGTCGGTCAGTGGAAGGTCCAGAAACTGTTTTCTGCAAATGGGTCTGAAATCAAGGCAAATGAGGAAATCGGTGTCATTCCGAATGGAAAAGCCGCTGATAACCTAGCGAAGACGCATCGATTGGAGTCATCTGGGTTTGGACGGTCGCTGTTCAGGAAAAAGACTGCCAACAAACCAAAATCCGAGGAAGACATGTTTGATATCCCGTTCCCGGCCTATGAACGTGTCGCTTTGAAACAGCCAACTTTTGCTCGACCAGTGGTACTCTATGGCCCATTAGCTGATGTTGCTAAACAGCTACTTTTGTCGAATTTCGCGCTGAAATTTGCTGGCGTCGGCGAAGACACCGGCCCGACCGGTAAAGCCGTCGCATTGGCTCAAGTTGATAATGTCATGGCGGCCGGGAAGCATGCTGTGATGACGCTGACCCCAGGGTCTGTGGAACGGCTTCATCTTGCTCAATATGCGCCAATTGTTATCCTTTTGGAATCAGAATCGCGCTCGAAAGTGAGAGATCTCCGTGCCAAAGCTGGCGCATCCACTCAATCAGCTCGTAAACTCATCGAACAGGCCGCCAAACTGAAGAAACATCATGCCAATCTCCTCACAGCGACTCTAGACGTCTCCAAAGAGGAGCAATGGTTCGACACCTTAAAGCACACCATCTTCACCCTCCAAGACCGACGAGTCTGGATGCCAGAAGTCCCGCCAGAGCGCCCTCTTCATGAAATGGTCCTCTTCCCACTGCCTGCCGTCGACGCGAGCGATTCCGATGTCCCGGCCAAATCTGACTATGCCACTGGTCAATTTGAAATGCGAAATGCCCTCTACCCAGCGACTGACACTGCTATCAATCGATTCCCGGAAGAGCTTTCGAATCTAACCATGAATGGTGGCAATAATCAGAAGCCAGGCTACTATGCTGCCTATGGAAGTCGAGGATCCGGTTCACAGAACTACAGCCCGTACAATCGTTATGGAACCGGTGTGGCAACGTCATCGAATCCGATTGATCCGTTTATTCGACCGAATCACGACAATTTGAATAATAATTTCAATACTGGAAATAGTAGTAACAAAAACTTCTATGACACCGCGACAGGAACGACGGCATCAAATCCGACATATGACGATGTTAGGTCGAGATTAAGTGCGTCACCGTATCAGACGCCGATTCGACAGCAGAATGAAACAGCACGGAATCTGTTTTTCGAGAGTAACGGAAAACAGAACTATGGCGGAGCAAGGGATTCAAGGACGCCGGAATCGACGGCCGATTATCGGGTTGCCGGGTTGTCAGCGTGAGTTTTTTAATCTTTAAACTGACTTTCCAGTAGCTACCGTACTTTTTCAACATTTTTGTTTTTCTGAGGTTGGGTTACCGGAACTACCCTAATTTAAACATAAAACTGGCAATTTTTGACCCTTCTTACAATTTTGAGTCGGATTACTGTAGCTATCGTACTTCAATGACCTTAATCTAATCATAAACCCATTCCAGCGACGACAAATCCTCCTACGACCCTCCCTTCATAGACGAACTCCCCTCCAGAAGCCTGCATCTCGACACCGAAGTCGCCGATCCCACCCCGCAACACCATCAAAACCAAGTCAAAGAACACGTCTCCGGCGTCGTCGATTGGACTGGTGGCACTCTTACCTGCCCAGAATCTGGCGTTGAGCTCCGCGTCCCTGAAAATGCCATCCCCTACGGCACGGAGCAGCATATGTATGTTGAAGTTTGTGATGAAAGTCCGCATAATCCGCCCCTCGGCAATAAAGAAGCTCTGGCGAGCCCGTTAGTTGTTTGTGGCCCTCAGGGTCTCAAGTTCGACATCCCAGTCGAGCTGCGTCTGCCCCATAAGTTCACCGACGGTGATCCGACGGCAGCAAATGTCGTCCTGAAAGCCGGACAGGGCAATCACTGGACGAATATTGAGCTTGCTTCTTCGCCGAAAAGTGACTCCGGCTCAAAGTTTGTGTCTGTACTAGTTAATCATTTTTGAGAAATGTTCCTTTTTTAAAGCAAAAGATGAAAATAACCAATGAAAGGTGCCTGAAAGTATTTAGATATAGAGATTGTTTACATGATTGCCAATTTTGCAAAGAAATTAATAAATTTATACAGTTATTTACATGGATTGCGTTGGAAAAACAAAGGAAAACAAACAGAAAAACAAACAAAAACAACAAATCACTTATAATTTCGCAACTTCTTTTGATATTGCTTCTTCGACTGGTAGTTGATTTCGTTGCTGTAAGCCCCAAAGTGCTTCAATTGCAGGTCACTGTCAGCTTCATTCGGAACGAAAATCTTGATCCCCTGGAAGAAAGTTATATAATTTTCGAAGAAAAAAAACTGTGAGAAACAAACCGATCGTTTGAAACCGCGATAGAATCCAGCAAAATGTGGATCGTCAATGACGGCATCCATAGCGAGTTGGCGGACCTTGCTGACAAAATCAACATGCATGATCGTCATGTTGATGACACCTTTGTAACGACGGTCCTCGAGGCATGGCTGAAATCCCTTTCGAAACAGTCCGATTACCGCTTTTCCGAGGTTGTCAATGTCCTCAACGGTCGGGTTGGCCTTGATGAAAGTCGTGAGATCGGCCCAACTCCGACGTCCCGTATTGTCGCGTTCGAACTTGTAGAGGTTGAACCCGATGAAAGTGTCCATTTCGATGAGAATCGGGTATCTGTAATGATGTCAAGTTAGAAATTAAAAACGCAAGACAGATGGAGAGAAAAAAAATGTAATGGAAAATAAAACTGTGGACAGTAAATTCAGAGTCAAACTTTGAAGAAGGATGTCAAACGTGATTTCATAACAAGTGTTTTGAAATCAAAGTTGGTGGTTGTGGCAAATGGAACACATTGCCAAGGTTGTCGGCACTGTTTTTACTTGTGAAAGCACTGACATTTTAATGCGTGTTTTTTTGTAAACTGGATGGTTTAAAATTTGCTTATTATAATGTATACAAGATTACCAGTAATAAAGTTTTATTAAACGAATAGGCATTAGCGTGCGCGTATTACCGTGCAACCTCCGATGTTTCTGGTTTTTTGAAACACGATAGCGCTGTATGTGTTTAATCGAATGATATCATTCAACAAGACTTAAAGTTGCAAGTTAAAAGTCAAGTCACATCATTAACAATAGGAATAATCAATATAAACTGGTATAATGATTATTATAAAAGTCTCAAATCATTTGTAATGTTTCAGCTTCCAATATTTGGATTTTGGCTGATAATTAATGTCCGAGCCGTATGTTTCGAAGTGTTTGATTAGACAGTTTTCATCTGCGAAGTTTGGCACGTAGACCTTGATGCCCTGCAAATTTACAATATCTGAATTATAAAAATTCTGGAATGTACTTACTGTCAGTTTAAATCCGCGATAGAATCCAACAAAGTATGGTGCTTGCGCAATTGGATCTACAGCAAGTTCCCGAATCTTACGAGCAAACTCGTGTTGCATCAGTTCAATATTGATTATTCCTTTGTAACGTGGATCTTCGAAGAAAAATGGAAAACCTTTACGAAACAGTCCGATGGATGCCGTTCCAAGGTTGACGATTTCCTCCACAGTCGGATCGGATTTGACGAATTTCGCGAGATCGGCAAAACTGCGACGTCCCGTGTTGTCGCGATCAAACGTGTATAGGTCGAAGCCAACAAAGGCAGACATCTTACGTTAATAGTTGGTATACAGAGAACCTCAAAATGCATAATGGCATTTTACAAACACTTTTTATAACCTGCCAGAGCCAGCTTCGAGATTACCGGCGAAGCACGCCCTAACACAGAAAAAAGCGTTAACTAACGTGGCATAGCTGTTTTCATAACACCAATAGCAGTCCAGTCTTTTTGGTGTTATGAAAACAGCTATGCCACGTTAGTTAACGCTTTTTTCTGTGTTAGGGCGTGCTTCGCCGGTAATCTCGAAGCTGGCTCTGGCAGTTCCGCAAAATTGCGGCGTTTTGATCCGTCAAACTCGAACTTGTAGAGGTCGAAACCGATGAAAGACATGTTTCAACCTATAAGAAACTGACTGCTTACTGTGAAGGTTATCACGCTGAGTATTTATAAGGAAGAAACTGTTATCACGCTCTGAAACACTGCAATAAAAATTGAGTTAAGAAGCTTTATGGGTTCTACTTTTAACATTAGTGTCAGCTTTGCTGATGACTGTGCTGATAAACAGTAGATAACACAGGTAAGTCAACCTTGACTTGTTCGACAACATTCTTGGTTTCATCATGTTGAAAGCATCACAGAACAAAATCTTCTGACTGTATTTCTTGAAACATTTAATTTTTTTTACTCAAAATGCATTTTCTTCTAATTTTTATGGCTTGTATGCAATATTTTCACACACGGCGGTAAAGGTCAATGCAACAACGCGATTCAAACGACAAACAATGATTTCTGCAATTCTGACGACATTGAAATGATGTCTATGTTGCATGCACTCAAAAAAAAGAGCCGACAAAGTTCAAATCGCCTATTTCAAATCGACAAATTTAACCTGTTTTTGCATTGCCACGCATTTGCTCGCTTCAGTGCGTTCATTCAGTCGGTGCGTCCCCTCTTATTGATTCAAGTTGAGCAACCCATGAGCACTACTACGTTGCCTGCACACATCGACTTGTTTGCAACTTCCCTTCTTGTCGCTACTTGTGTTTATATATGTTTTTTGACAAATTTTACTTCATATTATCCCAACAATGCCGTTCCCTATTGCCAATCTACCTTATGGCCTTCGCTGCCGTCTAAGTGAACTCTCAAACATGGCTGAACGCTATCAACTGCAAATTGCCGCTGGCGACATATCAATCTGCCCACCAAAACTACAGCCCCTTACTAATTGCCATTATGTTACGATGTGCAGTGTCAATGATCAATTAGTTATATCCCGAAAGGACAACAATTGGGAACCCTTCAAATCTGCCGATGAGGACAAAATGCTTTTCAATCCCTACCAAGTTCGCATTATCCAATCAAATTTTCTACCACAAGAAACCGTAGATAACTTCATTCTGCAACCGATTTCGTTGGATATTCAAAGACGCGACTTTTCGACGGGCTTCTTCAAAGAAATGAAATCCAAAATCATCACTCATAATGTGCGCCGTGCAAAACTAACCGGAGAAGGTAGGGAAGATGTAAATCTCACAATTAGCGAATTGTGCGATGCGCTTCCAAATGTTATTAAGTTCGAATTGATTGATGTCCGATTAACCAGTTGGAAATGTCAGAAAAATAGCAATCTGCAAATTCTTCTTGTAGAAGATTCTGTTCAACCGGTTCAACAGTGGAACATCGATGAGTTTGTTACATTTTTAAAGGTAAGTGTTTTTTCAATCGCCAAATAATTTAAGTTGTATATTTTAGAAACAACATCCCCGATTTCGAGCTCATATCGGTATCGGAGACGGCACTATCCAACATCAACATGCAATGACGGACTTTTTCGCACAAAGAATGAACGTATATCTCCAAAGTACTCCGCAAGGCCCAGATTGCCGTCATATTGTTCTTAAAAATATAAGACACTTCCACATATGCGTGCTACCCGAAGATGATAATAATGGTTGAGTATCGGATTGTTGTACAAAAACTGCAGTTTAGTTAGATATCTGGTTGTTTTTTTTGTAAAAATGAATAAAAAACTGAATATTTTTTGTGGATTTCCGATGATGATTGCGATACATACTTTACAAATGCTTATTTGTTCATTAAAATTGGTTATTGTTTTCAAATTAATTGCCGGAGATTCATGATTGAGGCACAACGGGGTAGTCACATTTGCCCGGGTTAATGTGTCTAAGCAATCGGTGCGTCCCTATCCATTGATCCAAATTGAGCTTGCAATTAGCTCTTCCATGGTGTCCGCGCACATCGACCTGTCTACCGCTTCCTTTTTTGTCGCCATTTCTCTTTTTATATATTCTCCAACATTTTCAGCTAATCCCGACCATGTCATACCCCATCACCAAGTTAGCCTATGGCCTTCGTTGCCTTCTAAGCGATCTCTCAACCATGGCTGAACGGTATCAACTACAAGTTGCCGCTGGCGACATGTCAATCTGCCCTCCAAAACTGCAGCCTCTCACTAATTGCGGGCTTGTCAAAATGCACAGTCTCAACGATCAATTGGCTATTTGCCGAGAAGACAATGATTGGGAGCCTTTTAAATCCGCTGATGCGAGCAAAATGCTTTTCAAACCATGTCAAATTAGTATTTATCAGTCGTTACATCTCCCTTTGGACACCGTGGATAACTTCATTCTGCAACCAATTTCGTTAGAAGTCAAAAGACACGTGTTTTCGACGGGTTTCTTAAGAGAATTGAAATCGAAAGTGGATATTAGTAATGTGCGACAAGCACTACTATCCGGAGAAGGTAGGCAAGAAGTAAATGTCAGCGAGTGGTGTGATGCGTTTCCAAATCTTGTTGAAATGAACTTATACTATGTAGTTCTCACAAACAATTGGATTACTGGTAATATAAAGTGTCAGAAGAATAGCAATCTGCAACGGCTTACGGTAGAAGGTTGTGTTCAGCCGGTTGAACAGTGGAACATCGATGAGTTTGTTACATTCTTTAAGGTAAGGATTTGTTTTAAAACTGTTATAATTAATAAAATAACACACTTTTATAGAAACAGCACCATTTATTCAAAGTCAACTTTATGGTTGGAATGGACGATTTTTCACATTTACAAAGATTGAAAAACTTTTTTGCTCAACGATTTCGCGTTTCGCAACTTAAAACAAAGCTACGAAATAACGGCCGCTTTGTTTTTTTGATACTTAAACCAGAAATTTATAAATGTGTGCTACCGGAAGACGATCTTGATAATTGAGGACCAATTTGTCGTATGAAAACTGCAGTATATGTACTTATGTTTCTGTTAATTTTTTGTTCTTATAGTAACAATAAATGAATAAAAAACTGTCTTGCGTATAATGAAATACCAATATTTTTTAGTCGATTTAAAACAGGACTTGAGGAGATAAAGCCGATCCCAGGTTCGGGCGTGGTTGCTAGCAATACACAATGTCCTCATAAGTTTTTAGCCTGAGGCACAACTAGCCGTTTGGTCATGAGTACCAAGAACTGAACTAGTTTCAGTAATCGATTGCCATTTTGAGTTCATCATTTTCGTGACTTGCATGACAACAAATAATGGTCAATAATGATTTGTTTACGATGTCATCATTCTTCTCGAAAAGTATTTTGACCGTTGTTACTCAACAGATGCACAAAATGCCCTTCGGGAGTGTTCGTCATCGCTTAGCGATGACAAAATCTTATCCAGCAACGCCCCATATCCGTGATTTTACGGACCCTCTGGCCGCGCACACGGTCTGCCCGGCCATTTTCGTTCTCTGAAGGCATGGCGCAATCGATCTAGGTGCGAACAAGCATGAACTTTGGATCGACACGGTTCGTATCTGCGCACTTAGCTGTGATCCACAAATCTGCGCAAGACGATTGCGCGGGTGGCCAGCCTTATAAAGGTAACCGTGACGGAAAAAGTCCATTGATAGGCGTTCATTCGAACCGTTTTTTGTCGGCGCTGCTTTTTGTTCTTCAGTTTTCAACCATGGACGCCCGTGAATTCAAGCGCGAGCAGGACAAGCAGCGTCGTGCCCGAATGGCCAAAGCCTTCGACAACATCCGTCAGATCTGCTTCAAATGGGACCCGAGCTTCAGCAATTCGAAGATGGAGCAGTGCGACATCCTGGAGAAGATCATCGCCCTCTGCCGCCAACGCCACCAATCAGATGCCCAGCTCTACCGCACGCTTATCCAACTCGATCCATCGTTGCCCCTGACTCCGGCAACCATCACTGCGACGGCGGCCGTGGTCATTTCGAGGCTCCAGGGAAGGCGCGTCAAAGCTGATGCCAGAAAAGTCAACACTTCATCGGGTTCGTCGACGGCAAGCAAGTCTCGGAATGTTTCATCGATGACAGCCACCACCAGCGATCTTTTAGCGGCTTCAACGACGTCTAGCAGCATTTTATCGGCATCGACCTCCTCCAGCAACACTTCGGCGGCTTCGACTTCCTCCAGTGGCCCTTCTGAAGCTTCAAACTCCTCCAGCGAAACCTCCTCAACATCAGCCATCTCGAACGACGACACTACTAGCTCCCAGGAGCAGACCCCGCCTCGAGCAGTGAAGCGGCGTGCCAGTGACGCAGAAACTAACCAAAATGTGAAGAAACCTTGCCCTTCCGTCTTTCGTAGCATTACTAACCTTCTTTAAAGTTGTTTTTGAATTCAGTTGTTATGTGAAGTACCTGTGTACCCTCTATTTGGTCTGGTGATCTATTGTGATCGATATTTATATCACTCTTTATTTTTACTTTTTGGAAATTTGAAATTTATTTGTTGAAAACATAAAAAAACTATAAAAAAAGAGAGTTTTCATCCAAAAACTAACAAATGTAAAACACGCAAGAAAGTAGCAGACTTCGCAGACTATCCAATTGTTTGGAATGAGATGAGTCGTCAACGACATCGTTTTTGACACCCTTGTTCGCATGTTGCCGGTCAGTCCAATCCCACCCACGCAGATTGGTTGCTCGTATTGATTAGATTTGGCCCAGCCACCTTTCACTGTTCGTTTGACCAGTTTGTCACTCGATCACTCGCCGATCCAACATGGACCATTACAACCACCTCCGCGGATTGTTGCTTCATGCCCTCGCAATCCACGGCATATATGCTGACCACATTCAAGCCATGGTCGATAGCGGTTAGTATTTTGAGTTTTGCTTTTTTCTGTTTGTAAACTGTATGATTGTACCGATATTGCAGTGAATCTCGACATCACGGAAAGCTTCGCCACAATCAAGTCTTCTAAGAACTATGACAAGATCGAGGAAGTCATCAAAGCGGTCCGTGCCAAGTTCGCCGACGTCCGCGCTGGCCTCGACGAGATCGAGGAATTTCGTCACGTAATCAGAGCAGGTATCGCGTCACTTCACGCCCAGTTGGACAACATCCTTCACGAGCTGCATGCCATGGAAACATCTTCCGATCAAGTTGTGCCAGTTGGATGCCTTCACCTTTACTCGGACCCTTCATTGGACTTGCCCTCGATGGCGGAAGAGCCGAATTTGGATTTTCATCATTGAATGGCTGTCATTTTTGATTGTGATTATTTAACCAAACTGTTGTACTTGTGTTTTGATATATGAATAATTAACTTTGATATGAATTGATAAAACTTGTGAAAACTTAAAGCGAGCGTGATTTTATTTATTAAATTTTTCAATTAAAATTTGTTGTTTGGGACACATTGCCAAAATTAGAAATGTTGCACAATGACGACATTTTGTTTTCTGCATTATTTATAAAGGAAACCTTCGTATTGAAAGTTATAATTGCAATGTTAAAGAAAACTGGAACACAATACTTGTAGATCTTTTTGTCAACAGGAAATATTGATAACGTTTGCTTAAACAGATTCGTTTGTAATTGACTATGTGAAAAAAAATAAAGTGACGCCGCTGTTCCACCCCACACACTTCCCGCTCATTTTCCGTTTCAAAAAACTAGTGGTCCTTCGCTAGTATCGTTTCAACTTTCATCCAACTTTCGCCCTTTCCAACCCTTCCAAAATGTCTTCCTCCAATCTCGCTGCCCTTGTCGAAGCTTTTGACGACATTGATGATGAAGACATTGAAAATACGAGTATCGATGCGACGTTTGAAACCGCTCCGGCTGATAGTAAGTTTTTCGCATCTTCCAGGCTGTTTTTATATATATTTTTCTGCAGAAACGTCAAACCAAACCTTCACAAGTTGCACTGAAGGCAATTCAACCGTGGACCCGTCATATCATTCTGCGCCGGAGGACTTTGACGAGGATGCCTTTGCGTTGGACGACTTTGACGACGATTTCGATGCTACTTTCACCGAAGAAAAGCCCGGTCCGTCTACGCCTCCGAAATCGATGGCAGATCGTCTGAGGGCGTTGGTAGCCGAAAATCGGCAAGCACGGAAAGAGTCCAGCCAGGAAGCTGCCAAGAAGTCGGCGAAACAGTTTCCGTTTTCAACCAACTCCACAAACTCGGCGAGTGCACCATCGCCGGCGGCAACGAGCTTGGCCGATAAGAAGGCAGCTATTTCAAAGGCTTTTGGAGCTGCTTCGGGACCGAAGGATGGAATTCCGGTTTTTGATCCGGCTTTTGGGATCAGAGTGAAGTGAGTTTTTGTGGCAGGGTTGAAGTTACAGTAAGAATGGTGCTATTTGCTTTCAGAAACCCCAAAATCACCTCCACAACACTGTCAACCTACCTATCCGACCACAAGAAGTTCCGTCCATCCCATTTACGTCCGAATAACCTGCCGAAGGGCGACTGGTTCACCATGGGGGTCATTGTTGAGAAGTCCGAATACAAAAAGTCGGCCAACAAGAACGAGTATATGATTTGGAAGATTTCGGATCTTACTGTAAGTTTAAACTGCCAAATCTTAAGTATGCTTCTCATTTCAGAACTTCCAAGACACCCCAGTCAAAGTGCTCCTCTTCGGCGAATGCGTCAAAGTGCATTGGAAGCTCCAAGTCAGCAGTGTCGTAGCCCTTACGAAGCCGCAGTTCGGTGAATCTGACGACAAAAGTACGCTTTTTTTTAATGTTTTAATTATTTTCAATTCAAGTTGTGTTTCAGCGGTGACCCTGAAGCTGTCCAAATCGGCCCAAGTCATCGACGTCGGCTTCTGCCCCGATTTCGGCACCTGTAAAGGCAACCGTAACGACGGCCAGAAGTGTTCTCAATACATCAACACCAATTCGACAGAATTCTGTGTCTACCACATCCAGAAGGCTGCCAAATCGACTACAATGATTCGGGCTGGGCTGGGATCGCAGTACAATTCGCCGATTGGATGCCGGGTCACGAAGCCGACTATCGGCCGAGGCGGCGGTGTTGCTAACAAGGTTTTCATGCGGCCGTGTATGACGAAATCTGAGGAAACTGACAAGAAGCCGACGAAAGTTGCCTTGAAAACGATTTCAAAAGATGAGGCTAAAGCGCTCCGGGATTGTGAGAACGAGAAATTACAGGCTGCGATCAAAGCTAATGTGGGTTTACTGTACTTTTAAAAGCTGGTTTAATGAAAGTTGTTTCAGTCGATGACCAACTTTGGCGCCCGGAACCTCATAAAGCATAAAACTGAGAAAACGACAGATCCAGTGAAGGCATCCGCGACAAAGCCCACCAAAACTGAAAGCCCGATAGACTTCAAGGCATTCATCCGCGATCAAAAGGAAATGCTGGCTCCGAAAAGGCCGGTTTTGAGTTCGAGACCGACTTTGGCTGGGAATTCCGGGAATTTTGTCGATTTGGACATTGTTGGAGGGCCGAAAACGCCGGATCGGAAGTTGGCCGAAGCGCAGATGAATCGGGTTGGTTTTGTGCAAAAAAAACTGTTGATTTTTAAGATTCCATTGCTTTTAGGCCCGTATCGCAGCCAAAATCCGTGAAAATGGAGGCCTTGCCAAGGTAGACGCCAATGCTACTCGTAAACGTCCAGCGCCGTCGGCAACAGGTACTGTAGAACATCTTAAACTTAAAACTGTTCCATATTACATGTTTTTCTTCCAGGCCCCTCCACCGAAACCTCCAAGCGCTCCAAACTCAACCCCGAAGACACGCCCACCTCCTCCGGCATCGACATTGCCGCCCTGCTTGGCCGCAAATCCACCTTTGAATCCGCCATCGACGAAGCCGATCGCGCCAAGGAGGACGCCTATTTTGCCAGTGCCGAGATCAAGGAGAAGATCGAATCCCGTCTGACGGAGCTGAACGAGTTGAAGGATGTCAAAGTCGTGACCTGTGCCAAGTGCAAGTACACGGCCGAATCCCAAAGCAGCCTTTGCATGATCCAGGGCCATGTCATCCAGCGGCACACGGCCACGAAGCGCTTCTTCAAGTGCAAGAGTTGCAAGCAACGGACGGCCGCCTTCGCCCGAATCCCGACAAAGCCCTGTGATGGTTGTGGAAGCAAGTCATTCGATCGGGTCGGCATGCGGGATGAACGCAAAGTCGGTGAGGACAACAAATTGGTCATTCGGGGCGAAGAGCGGAAGTTTGTTAACCGCTAAACATGGTTTTATTTCAACATTTGTGATACTAACGTTAGTTTTTACTGTTGATGTTGCGATTTGGACACTAGCATATTTGCAATAAAATGGTTTTGATTGAGTTGGCTGGTAATATCACTTGTCTCTCGAAACGACTATCCGCTCTGCGCACATTTAGCCAAACTTTTCATTTTTTAAGTTTAAACTGCCACTTAATGCCATCACTTCTCATTTCACTATTGTAAGTTTTTGCACGAATAATCTTTGACTTTTTGACAGTTTTTTTATATAAAAAATTTCAAATATCCAAAAAGTAAAAATAAAGAGTGATATAAATATCGATCACAACAGATCACCAGACCAAATAGAGGGTACACAGGTACTTCACATAACAACTGAATTCAAAAACAACTTTAAAGAAGGTTAGTAATGCTACGAAAGACGGAAGGGCAAGGTTTCTTCACATTTTGGTTAGTTTCTGCGTCACTGGCACGCCGTTTCACAGCTCGGGGCGGAGTCTGCTCTTGGGAGCTCGCGGTGTCGTCGTTGGAGATGGCCGATGTCGGGGAGGTTTCGTTGCAGGAGGTTGAAGCCGCTGAAGTGCCGTTTGAGGAAGTTGGCAGCAAGGAAGTGCCACTGGAGGAGGTTGAAGCCGCCGAAGTGTTGCTGGAGGAGGTCGATGCCGATAAAATGCTGCTAGACGTCGTTGAAGCCGATGAAAGATCGTTGGTGGAAGCTGTCATCGATGAAACATTACAAGATTTTCTTGCTGTTGACGAACTGCTCGAACCCGATGAAGTGCTGACGATTATGGCATCAGCTTTGACTCGCCTTTCCTGGAGCCTTGAAATCACCATGGCCGCCGTCGCAGTGATAGTTGCCGGAGTCAGGGGCAACGATGGATCGAGTTGAACAAGCGTGTGGTAGAGCAGGGCATCGGATTGGTGGCGTTGACGGCAGAGGGCGATGATCTTCTCGAGGATGTCGCATTGCTCCATTTTCGAATTGCTGAAGCTCGGGTCCCATTTGAAGCAGATCTGACGGATGTTGTCGAAGGCTTTGGCCATTCGGGCACGACGCTGCTTGTCCTGTTCGCGCTTGAATTCACGGGCGTCCATGGTTGAAAACTGAAGAAACTAAAGAACAAAAAGCAGCGCCGGCAAAAAACGGATCGAATGAACACCTATCAATGAACCTTTTCCGTCACGGTTACCTTTATATGGCTGGCCAACCGCGCAATCGCCTTGCGCAGGTTTGTGGATCACAGCTAAGTGCGCCGATACGGTTCGAGTCGAGCCAAAGTTCATGCTTGTTCGCACCTGGATCGATTG
Organism: Panagrellus sp. LJ2284; assembly: GCA_024447225.1. Taxonomy (NCBI): domain Eukaryota; kingdom Metazoa; phylum Nematoda; class Chromadorea; order Rhabditida; family Panagrolaimidae; genus Panagrellus; species Panagrellus sp. LJ2284. The sequence goes on from JAMRYC010000009.1 coordinate 2,357,204, forward strand.
CGCCATGCCTTTAGGGACGGAGATAGCCGGGCAGACCGTGTGCGCGGCCAGAAGGCCCATGAAATCACAGATATGGGGCGTTGCTGAATGAGATTTTGTCATCGCTAAGCGATGACAACCTTCTGGAGGGCATTTTGTGCATCTGTTGAATGGCAACGGTCAAATGACTCTTCCAGGAAAATAATGACATCGTAAACACCTTGTTATTGACCATCATCGATTTAGAATTTGGCGTTTTTTGAATTTTCGCACAACTTTTTAAAACTGATTTTGTTTCGTAGTTTGTTTCCGCCCATCTGCCTTCATCTCCCTTCCAGAAACCATCCACCCATGGCCCCGTCCCGGTTCCCCGGCACAGAAAGCCGTCCGCTGCAGATTCGGACGAATCTGTGCCGCTTCAGATCAGCTATGGGCTGTAATGTTAACGTTGTTTTTTACTGTTGATGTTGCGATTTGGAAACTAACGCATTTGCAATAAAGTGGTTTCGATTGAATTGGCTGGTTTTTAGCGGTTGTCTGGTAGCAAGTCGTTCTATACACCAACTGGCTATGTTTTTTGTTGTGTTTTTTTGCAGCGGCCGACTTGCGATTGATTTTTTGCTGTGGTCAGCTCCGTTTTCTATAAGAGATTTTACGAGAACGGCTAAAAATTCATTACAAAGTCGTGTTCATCGAGGCAAATGTTCAAATAACATTCATACCGTTTGAGCTTCAGCCTGGAGTTGTTTAATTTTACATTTTTCCTTAAAGGTTTAAAGAAAACTATTATTGGAGTTCCACATTTAAGAAATTTTTGCATGATTTTTTAAAACTGAGCTTATTTTCATATCGCTCGTCTCTCGAAACGACTATACACTCGAGACACTTTGCCATACTCTGCATTTACGCGCGTAATTTCTTCTTTTACCTGCCTTTCAATTTCCTATCCGCCAGTTTCCACCCATCTGTCTTCAGCCTCCGCCCAGACGCCATCCATTCATGGCCCCGTCCCGCTTTCCTGGCACGGAAGGCCGTCCGCTGCAGATTCGGACGAATCTGTACCCGCTTCGGATCAGCAATGCCCTGCTTGTCGGCATCTACGAAATCAAAGGCCGGTTCATTCCGAGTGAAAACACGAATCCCGATGCCGATCTTGTCGTTTCTCGGTGAGTTTTGGCTTATTTTTAAACTGAGCGGCATGTGATACTTTATTTTAGCGGCGATATTCCATGGTTCGAATTGTTCGCCTTATTCGCCAAGTGCTACAGCGACGAATTTGAGAATTCGGACGTCCGTCGTTGCATCATTCGAGGACCAGTGACTGCCAATGGATTGAAGGTCTATGTCCTTCCTGCGATGTCGAGCCGTGTTATCCAGATCGGCGAGAAGCAGTCCTTCAGTATGGTGGGCTTTTTTGGAAGATCTTGATTGATATAAACTGTAGGTATTGTTTTGTAATTCTAGCCTGCCTATGACCGTGGTGAAGTGATCGGCACCCATCAGTTGTTCGTCAACTGCCTCCAGACCGTCAACATCCATGATCAGAATGTCTGTGCCGACTTCAAGGACCTCATGCAGGACAATGTGACCGAGCTGCTCAAACGGTTGGTCTTTTTTTGGGATTTTTATATAAAATTTTGATAAACTGCACAAATGATGTGGTGATGTGTATAACGATAAGACAAAAACTTTGTTAAAAAAATCAACTTTAGGCTCTATTTTGATCGCGGATACAAGCTCATGCACAAAGACCTCTACACCAAAGAAGACAAGCAAGTCGTCTGTGGCGTGATCGATGTTTTGAAGGGCATGCGAGTTCGCGTCCACACGGAAGTCAAGGGTCATCCCATGTTGAGCATTAACAGTAAGCTTTTGCTTTTACCCTTCATATTTTGTCATTTAAAAACTGGCGGATTTCATCGACAATCTTTCAGTGGCCTTTCTGTCCTGCTTCCGGGTCAACATTCAACTGATCCAAGTCTACGCGGCCCTGTTCCTGGATTGGCCCCTCGAACAGCTTGATTTCCACGCTGAGATGTTGAAGGGCGTTACGATTGAGGGTTCTGACTTGCGATTCTTCCGCGAGCTCGTCAAAGGTAAACTGTTTTGGCTTTTTTTACTGAATTCATTAAACTGAACTTGTTTTAGGATTCAAAATCAAAGTCACCCAGCTGCCCCATGACACCTTCCGCGTTCTCGACATCACTCAAGAGCCGGCCTCCAAAGTCTATGTCGGCCCCACCAAACTGACCGATCACTACTCCGATGAAGGGTACCCCGTTCTTCTGCCGCTGATGAATGCCGTTGTCGTCAAGCGTGGGAGTCATGAGATGTCCGTCCCCATGGAGTTTTGCATGCTTTCGGAGTCGCTTCAGAAGTTGAAGTACGTCATGGAGCATGTCAGGGAGCAGATTAGCGATGTATGTTTTTGACTTTTTTAAACTGGTATGAGATGTAGCACTCTTGCAGATTGTCGCCGTCGCTCCTCGACCCCGATTCGACTTCATCGATGCCGTCGGCGAAAAGCTCACAGCCGCCTTAGAAGTCCCAAAACGCGAACTCACCCTTCTGACCGGGCTTCAAGTCGGCCTAGGCCCTCCGATTTCGCTGGAAGCTCGCGTTCTCGACAATCCTGAGACGACTTTTGCCATGGAGCCGCCTTTCATGGCTGTGCCGTTCAAAACTAAGAGCGTGAAGTACGTCTTTTTCGATCTATCCACGCCGGAGCCGGGGATTTCCTCGAGTGAAATCATGGCGAAGTTCATCAACTACCTCCACGACCAAGACATCAACATCACTCCCGCCGACCTCCTCCATGAAAAGCGCTTCCAAGACAGTGCCATATCCCCGCTTCCACTGACCTACTTGGCTTCCGATTTCCGTCAGGACATTCTCGATGTCTTCAAAAAACTGAACGATGGCACCTTCACCTATGATAAAAACTGTCATCAACTCATCTTCTTTGTCCTTTTCCCGGCGCCCAAGCTTTATCCCGTCGATGGCCTCAAAGTTCTCCGCGAAACCGGCAAGAATCTCTTCACCCCCGCCGGCTACGTCTCCCAATTCATGAAGCCCCGAACCTTCGGCCGTCTCGACGAACTCAAGATCGCCTTCAACCTGGCCATGCAGATCAATGCCAAACTCGGCGGCACCAACAACACCCCCACCGATGCCAATACACGTTGGCAGGACTTTGTCGCCGTTTCGACCATGTTCGTCGGCATCGACACCCGGAACTTCAATGACCGTCAAGCTAATGGCGTTGTCACGATTGCGACTAGCTATGACCAAACTGGCATGAAGTATCGCTTCTACCGACGCCGCATCAATGGCAGTTCGCGGATCACGATCAAATGGGATGCTATCATCGGCGACGCTTTGGCCAAGTTTGAAGGCCCCTTTCCGAAGCGGATTTTGATCTTTCGCGCCGGGATGGACGAGAACCAGCTCGTCAACTTTGAATCCCGTCAAGAAGTCTCTCAGATTGAAGCCGTCATTAAGAATTGGTGCTGGACTCGGAATTATGCCGTCCCAAAAGTGACGTTCATCGGCTACAGTCGCAGTCACAATGTCAGATTCATGCGTACTGACGACATGAGGGAGGTCGAAGTCGATCCGGCCTACGAAGGCGAAATGGCGTACAATGTGCCGCGCGGAACTGTCGTCGATCACACGATTACCAGCGTAGAAACGTTCTATTTGGTCTCCCATATTGCTACGAAGGTGAGCTATTACTTTTTGGGGTGAAGTTAAGACGAACTCCATGAGAAGTTAACGAGGGTGCGGTCACTCAAAAAATTTTTTTTGCAGAATTCGATAGGCATACCTGAGTCAGCCCCAGATCCAAAATATTAAGACCTGAGGGCATCTGGGGGCGGAGTTATGATTTTTCAAAGTCGGCTTCCAAAAATTAAAAAAAAATTTACAAGTCAAAAAGTTTTGCCTCGAAAAATCTGAATATCTTTTTCCAGATGTAACTTTTGATGCTGAGTCCAATGGTAATAACGAAAAGTTCTTATCGGTGTAAAAATTTTACAGTATTATTTTTACTCTAACATCGAAATTTTTCATTTTATGTTCTGGGTGGATTTGATTGGCGAAAATGATCACTTATGACCTTCCAATGAAGAAAAAAGTTAATTGGCGGAATTAAACCTTGTTTTCGGTGACCCTTTTACCAAAAAAATTCAAAACTTGAAAAAAAATTTGAAGCTACCACAAAACCAATACCATATTTGGATTCAGCATCAAAAATAAGACCTGATTGCCTAGTATATTTTGTCGATTATTGATTGATTTGGGGTTTCTTGATATCTGAGACGCGTCCTGTACAAACCTTATCACTTTCTAACCGTTGTTGCCAGAGGTCAGTAAGGTAATGCGGGCGTGTCTGAAGGACGCGCACCGGGTTCGATTTTTTGATTTTGTTTTTGTTTTTTCAAGTTCGAAACATGAAAGTAATGCGCTGGGAAAGCTTTTTACTTATTTTTTATATAATTATTGCCTAATTGCAGCACATCAAAACCAAACACTCCTAAGATTTCGTCAATTTTATAAGCCATGGGAACTTTTGTAAGAAATAGCATCTGCATTTAAAAAATAAGACTTTTGACACTCTTATACTACGATAACAACATGTTCTTTCATGTTTCGAACTTGAAAAAACAAAAACAAAATCAAAAAAATCGAACCCGGTGCGCGTCCTTGAGACACGCCCGCCTTACCTTACTGACCTCTGGCAACAATGGTTAGAAAGTGATAAGGTTTGTACAGGACGCGTCTCAGATATCAGTAAACCCCAAATCAATCAATAACCGACAATATATACCATGCAATCAGATCTTATTTTTGATGCTGAATCCAAATATGGTATTGGTTTTGTGGTAGCTTCAAATTTTTTTTCAAGTTTTGAATTTTTTTGGTAAAAGGGTCACCGAAAACAAGGTTTAATTCCGCCAATTAACTTTTTTCTTCATTGGAAGGTCATAAGTGATCATTTTCGCCAATCAAATCCACACAGAACATAAAATGAAAAATTTCGATGTTAGAGTAAAAATAATACTGTAAAATTTTTACACTGATAAGAACTTTTCGTTATTACCATTGGACTCAGCATCAAAAGTTACATCTGGAAAAAGATATTCAGATTTTTCGAGGCAAAACTTTTTGACTTGTAAATTTTTTTTTAATTTTTGGAAGCCGACTTTGAAAAATCATAACTCCGCCCCCAGATGCCCTCAGGTCTTAATATTTTGGATCTGGGGCTGACTCAGGTATGCCTATCGAATTCTGCAAAAAAAATTTTTTGAGTGACCGCACCCCTGTGAAGTTTCGTTTTTTTCTCCCAGAGTTCGTCTTAAGGATTGACGTTTCAGGGCACCGCCAATCCGTCAAAGTACTTCATCATCGAGGACAAGAACAACATTCCCGCCAATGATTTGTTGTTTTTGCTGCACACGATGTCCAATCTGACCCCGCGAAGCTGCGTCCCGGGCAGACGCCCCTTGCCGATTGCTTATTGCAAGCTTCTGCTGAACTACACCTTCAAATCGATGGCCGAGTTCGACGGCACGGCTATTGGCGACATTCCGGAGAGCCTTCGCACCACGCCTTTCTTTATTTAAACTGTAAACAATATGGTTTTGAGTTGATTTTGTAGTTGTTATCATTAATTTTGTTACGTATTGATTGATTTGTATATAAAAATTTGTTCGATTTTAATGAAAAAAGTTATCAAAAGTATAAACTGGGGTTACGTCGTCTGCCACGATATCGATACCTCATCTCCACCTAAACCCTCCTTTTTCAACCCTCTTTCAGCCTCTCAACATGCCCGCCGACGAGATCCAGCCCGTCAGCGTCACGGTTCAATGGCAACAAGACATCGAGGTCGCCATCGACATTGAGGAGCACTTCTTCGACCCCAAGGCATTCAAAACCTACAAGGACTTTATCAACACCGTCCGACACTCTGTCAAGCAGAATTACCAGCCGATTGAAAGCATCCATGTGACTCGACTTGATGGAAGTGGCTATCGTATGAATGAGCACAAGTTCTCCCTCGACAAGGACTGCCGCTACTACGTCAAGATCGCCAATTGCACGAAAGTAAGTTTCAGAGTTCCATTTTTGAAAGGGGATGGATCGAAATCCTTGTTTTCAGGAGATCAAGAAGATTCGTGCAAAGTTCGAGGGGATGGAACAACGTTACTCGGACTTCTTAGCCAAACGTGGACAATGACGAAGTTGGGTGTTTTTTATACTGGTGGACGTTCTTAATGTTTATTGAATAAAACTGTTTTGAATTTTCGATTCTACGTTGATAAGACAACATGTGGGCGATGGAAAAGTGCGTACACATGACAGGATTGTCGAAAAATATATATAAACTGAGCAGCTAACAACCATAGCCCTCGGTTGAAACCATCAAAACAGCGACTATTCATCGTCGCTAAGTATTTATCGGCTAATTTTAGTAATGTATTATGTGGTGAGACTGACATAAAACTGATTTTTCACCACATATTACAAATCGATAAGCACCTCCCACATGGCGCCGAAAATTCAGTAACCTGCCGGGTTTTCTTCTTAAACTATACTCCAACACCCTTGGGCAACATGTTTAAGCATAAATACACAAATAAAATACAAGTATTCAATCGGGAAGATCGATTTTATCCCGGCTAAAGAGCCGGGATCAAAGCTAAAAAAGATAAGTAGCGAAGCGCACGTAGCGATAAGGAAAGTTTTCGTTATGGGAGTACCATAGTGCGCACAAAGTGTAATAATGCATTAGCTGACAAAACGGAAACTTATTGTTTGTTTCCGGCTCATATTATGATTTCAGTCGCTTCAAATAAAGCCAACAGAAAGAACAACGGCAAATGAAGTCAAATTGTAACACTATCGTTGAGTTAAAACAGCATTCAGAGAAACGTCGAAAAACCTTTACCAAAGTCAAAAAAAGTTCTTTGCTCCGTTCTGGCAGCGATCCAAAAATGAAGTTTGCTGTTTGTTTTATGGTTTTTCCAAAAGGAGTTGAAAAAAGCATCTTTATCAGTCCTTGTTGTTGTTTGTATTGTCCAAAGGCAAACAATAGCATGCTTGTTTGGCTGAAAAGTGATGGACTGAAACCAGGCTGCATCCATCTTTGCAAGTTCCAACAGTTTCTGTTGCAAAACCGTTCATAAATTCGTCATCCTTCTCTGGATCGGTATAAAAACCGTCTTAGTTTTCAATAAATGTATTCATTTTTTGAGGCGATCTGTATCCTTGCTGACACCAATAGGCTGGTTTTTCATTCACAACTTTGTTGTTATGCGTAAATCTGACGATGCACTTACCGTAATTAGATACAATTATGGCGATGGAGATATTGAATTTTTCATCAAAAAAGATCCGGCATGCTTTGACGTGAACCAAGATGAAGACAATAATAATAAGTAGGTGTGATCATTTTGCCTAGCTAATAAAACTTTACAAAACTGTATTGTAGTCAAATCCAATGTAAACTATACACGTTTATTATTATGGGAACGTCTGACTTTGCGAGAACTCTTCTGTTCGATGCCATTTGCTTGATAGATGAAAGCGAAACCTCTATTCCGGTCACTGAAAAGTCAACCCAAACAGTTTTATCAACATTTAAACCAATAGAACGAGTAATCGTTTACGGCACAAGTCAGATTCGTCTTGTCAATTTTCCATTGACTGATGCTGATCTCCGAATTTCAACAAACGTCATGTCTCGACTGTCAACATACCCTGAAATTCATGGCATTATCATGGTGATTCAGAATGACAACCCTAAATTGCCAGTCATACAGCAGACAGAGCTATTTTTCATGTACAGCATGATTCTGCGAAAAGCATTCAACAACTGCTTTATCGTCAATGTGTTTGAGCCGACTGATTCTTTTGATTCTAATGCCGCTTCAGCTCAACTATCAGTATTTTTAGAACAGTTTACTGAAAAACATTGTCTAACACCGTTGTCAGTAAACTCGTTCTGCTTCAACATTGGAAACCTTAAGAAAAGTATTATCAATGAAGACCCTCTAGAAGTCAACACTAAACTGTTTCGCGGCGTAATCAACAGTTCACACATTGCCTTTTTAACCTTCTTTAATACAGTCAAAAGCCTTTCACCAATCACTCCGTCTGATTTGACGCTGGTTGCCAAGATCAAACGACTTGAAACTATGCTGAGCCGTCGCATCGACAACCCCTCTGGTCATGTTCGCAGACTTATGACTATCGTCCAACAACACTCGTTAACTGACTTCGCAGTTTATTGCCGAAACAACGCGAACAACGTGGCTCCATTAGATAAACATGAATGGAAGAAGGCGACTGATTATTGGGGGAAGGTCAATGTTCGCATTACTGCCATTTTGACGTACATTGAATACCTTTTGCATGTTTGATTGGTTCGGTTTTATGTGATATGTTAATTTGCGTATTTTGAGGAAACTGACTTCTGCATGGTAACTTGCATATTTGTAATGAATGTGAACGACCTTTTGAATCCTTCAGTGCTTTGAGTTTTTGGCGCCAAACACATTTTATTATAACACAAATAATTCAGAAATAAAGCGCCGATACTATACAAGCAACAAAGCATTGATCTCAAAAAACCATTAACGTTACTTTTAAGTAGCCGCCGAAAACATTTTTAAATGACGCCGCAAACTGCGATTTTATCTTACAGCTGTGGCATCGGAAATTAAAAACACTCTTCGGCAGCCATAGAATAGATTGTAAACTGTATCACCTATAAAAACAATGTTCCTACCATATTTTTGAATGAACAGTGATAACATACGAGCGCTGCATTTTTAGATTAAAGGTGATAACCATGATATCAACCAGCAACGCAGCTACCCCTGGCCAAGGCACAATGATAAATCCAACATCAATCATTGGTGCATCGGTCGGGAGGGCAGTTGCGTTACTGACTGTTCATCGACAGCAGGTGAAGCAAGAAGCCGCTCCTCGCCAACATTATGAAGCACTAAACTGACGACGGGCAGTTACGGAGACGGTTTTTGAAAGAACCGAGCGTTGCTTTGCCCCTCCTTTCGGTGGTAGACGCTGTTAATGGCACATGATTCATCTGATGTGAGCCGCCTTTTACTGAAAGCGCATTCAAAAAAAGCGCCAACAAAACACCACTAACAATGTTTTCCAGCTAATGGCGGTTAAAGAACAAATCGTTTTCCGCAGTGTTTTGATACGAAGCCTAACAGCGGTTTTCAAACGATTTTGACGGCTGAACAGACCAAAATTGTGTGCAAAAGTCAGTCGAAAACAGGGTTTTGACTCTTAATAGACAAGTAAAACGATATCCAAGTAACGAGTACATTTATTTAATAGAAAACAAAAAAAAGGATCAAAACAAAACAGAGTCACCAATGACAAAATATACACTCGAAACAATCAAATCGAAGTGTAGGGAAACTTCTTCTGACGTACCGTGAAGACTCTGTTCTGGCGATCAAGTTCACTGAAAGCCTGCTTCAAATGCCTCGGTTTCAGCGGAGAATCGACGGCGTTGTGCGTGTCTTTGATGTCCAAGGCCTTCTCCACTAAGTCACAGACGAACATCTTGGCGATACCGCTGATGGCAATGGCAACCTTGACGGAAGGGACGTCGCCACAGGCGTCTTTAACGATACGTCGGACATCCTTCCGTTTGAACGTGGCACGACGGACCATTTCGAAGCGTTTCAGTTGTTCGCTGCTCATGTTTGCGATGATGATGCTGAAAGTGTCTATCATCAACACGAAATGAGCAAAGCACAGCCAGCTTACCGTAATTTGGCCTTCTCAAACTCCTCCTCTTCGGCAAACTTCTTCTCAAGCTCTTCGGAGGTAATCTTCTTGTCGATCAGTTCCAAAATGGCCGTTTCCTCGTCCTCATCGTCATCTTCATACTCTTCAACGCTTTCGTCATCGTCAGATTCATCGTCAGGGCCGTCGGTGATATCCTCCATATCGTTATCAGTGTCCCTTTTCGATTTGGATGACATGCAGATGCCCATTTCGGCATCGCCAGTGCCTCGAGGAGCGCCGATGCCATTGAAGTGTTTGAGCTGAAAAACCTTGACTGAAATTAAGTTGAAAACAGTTAAAACAAACCCGACTAGGTGTGATCTTCATCAAATTGCCGCGTGAAACCCTCGACGAGGTTCTGTTTTTGCGTTTCATCACCGGAGGCGCTGAAGCAAACGGCCTGACCAAAGGCTTGCTCGGCTTTGGGGTCACCATGTAATCATTGTCATCACCGAGTTGGGAAAGAGCTAACGCGAAGGGGCTGATTGTGGCGTTGGACATGTTTGAGGACATTCAAACTGAAAATGGAGGTTGAAAAAATGACGTCGGATATAAAAAGTCAACGGGAAACCGAACTGCGCGTAGTCACCGCTTAAGAAATTGTGAATAATGGAAAACTGTTGAATAAGATGAAGAAAATGATTTGCATGAATAAAAGTCAGTGACCACGAAATCGCTTTTTGTGAATAAAAATGTAACCTTTTTGATTGTGCAAAATTTGCATGCTTTGGCTTACGTATTGTTTCGTCGCCATTTGAAATTGAAATGAATACGTACTTTGTGATAAATTTTTTAACTTTAAAATGTTTTATCAACTTGGCTTGTCTGTTTTTAACTTTTTATCGAGTTGTATTTGTGTTCAGTTTAAAAAACCAACTATATTACTGTTTTCCTTTGCAAAAGCCAGCAATCCATCCCAAAAAGCCAAAAGTTGAAAGACCACAGCAACAAACAGCCAGCTCTGGTTACGCCATTGTTTCAAACGGCCGGCAATTGCGTGGGTGTTCATTCATCTGGTGCAAACCGAGCACAAAGCCCCGCTGCGCCGATGGCATCGAATGCCAAAGGCGCGCAAAGGCACTCGACTCCCGTGTGTTTGGTCCTTCTGGCCGTGTAAGCCGATGCCCTCTGGAAGTATTTCCGGATGCTTATGTTGCCATTCCGACGAGAATAAACCTTTTGTGTGTTGCTTTCCTTTTCGCGCTCTTCGTGACACTATTTGCAACAACCATTTTCCGTTTAACAATCTTATTCAACTTCCAATTTCAATTTCAAACTTCAACAACTTCATTCATCAAAAAACGGTATAACATTCTTTAAAACTCAATCAATTTGCCTGGGACATTTCTCCGAGTGTAAGTAATTTTGTTAGTTTCGTTAAATTTAAGTTTAAAGCAAACTTTCAATCAATATAAATGGTAACTATGAAGATCTCTGAGAGTAATTCGAATTCAATGTAGTTGTCGAATTGCGTTTGGATCGGTTCATCCGCTTCAGGAGGGGCGTGAAACTGAACGATGAAGTCGACTGTTTGGCGGCTTTTTCGAGCTTCTTGTTCTCTTCATGGCGTGCCTTCTGCTGGACTGCGGCAATTCGCTTTTCGTGCCAGTATTTGATGAGGTTTTCGATGTGTTTCACCTGGAAGACGACATAATTAGATTGATTTACAACTTTGATGGTAGCTTTTGCCATGTATACCCTTTTGGGGTGCACTTTTTGCGAGGATGGCACAATTTTACGGCTGTTAGCGCAATGGTGACAGTAAAAACTTATACAACCATCGAAAAAAAAGAGTGAGATGGCACCTGCTTTGGGATGGATCGTAAATCATACGGTTTTTTGGGCGATTGGGGTCAAAGTGGATAGATAGCAAGATGAAACAACACTAGCCGATGCCATCCTCAAGCAAAATAGGATTCCTTAAGGTCAAAAGCATGCGCAAAGTCACCAAATGTTTACATAACGCCCTTTGGCATTGGTTTTGTCGGCCTTTAAGAGTGCCATATGAGCTTTCAGTGCCCTCAGATCGGATCAATCCTTTTAAAAGTAACAAAAACATTGTAAAAATCCATCTTTCCAGCGAATTTCCGACAATTTTTTCCAAAATATCCAAAATTAGCCCCACTTTGTCATCTCCAAATGCCGATACAAGACACCCACTTGAGCCCCCGATCCCTCCTCCTTGTGTCCCTCCTCCCTTGGCAGATTAGCCCGGATTTGTGCGGGCTTTCGTCACAGTCGACCGGTCAGGCGACGAACTGTCCATTTGTCACGGACAAGTTTGCCTTTCGCCTTTCCTTTTCCGCCTGACCAGACGCGCCTGGAGGTGTCGCCGATGGCACCTTTTCTCTTTTTTACATTTTTTTAAAGTTATTTTAAATTTGACAGATTTTACTAACCTGAGGTGTGCTAATAGTAAAAACAAAAGCGCCCTTCCGAATATTGAAGTTAATCGCCGTCTGAGTGACCTGCGGCACTTCATCCAGTTCATCATGCTTGATCACATCGACCAACTTATGGGTATCCATGTTGATTACGTTGAGCCCATAGTCGTTGATGCCAACACAGACCGGAACGCTGCCAAAACGTGGCTGAAAAGTTGATTTTTGATTAGATTACGGTAATTTTATAAAGTTTATGACCCAATTTGTGTCAACTTTGAAAAGGCAAGTGTTTCATGTTTTCCCAACCCATGTAAAACAATAAAAAGCTGTCTTTACAGTCATTGTAGAGCCAATTCAGAAACAAAGGGCTGTCCCGGACGTGCCACCGGTCAACCCGCTGCCTGCGCAACCCGGCAATTTATGCCAGTATTGCCTGTCTGTTTTGCGATCGCCAGTGGTCAGGACCAAGTAAAGTATAAGTGAAAAGGCGAGTTGCATCCAGGTGAATGACCCTTGTCGCTCTCGCGCACCCACCCATCTAGCTGCGCGGTGACATTTCATATCCGGATGGATAGCCCCATCCTCTAGCCTGTTTTCAACCCCGGACTACCAATCATCCCTCACCTGTCCGTATGGTATATCGATGACCAGTGCCGAGGGAGGGCCATTAGCTAATTAAGTCACTGTGTTTAATGAAATAGTGAAAATGTCTCCAAAACAAGCCACAAACATGAAAATGGTCCTTCCGGAAACGGCTTATTTCTTCATATTTCGCGCTTTTTATGTTTTAACAACCTCAAACTTTGCGTTAATCGTTTCCGTGGTTAAGTTAATAACTACTAAACATTTGTACCTAACCTAATCCGTAATTAAATCACATTTTTTTATCAAAAAGCTTACCCACTTTGCCCCATATAAGTCCATAAATGTACACTATATTTTAAACATGTAAGCCAAAAAACTCAAAAAAGCTGTTACCTACAAATTTTTGCCAAAACTAAGCCAGACAAATGACTTCCCACCAATCGCAGCCCCTAATCCACCATGTTTCTGCCTGTTTCTGTCACAGATTGCGCGAACCTCATTACTCAAAACAACTTTTTTCAACTATCCGTTAACCACAAACACATTTCTACCATGTAAATCCATCTGTTTTGACTTCATGTAAAAACTGAACACCAAAAAATGTAGAAAATCCATCCCATTTTTACCCCTTTTTCAATTGAAATTCCATGACATGCCAAGGCAAGTATAATGGATAGCCTCTTTGTTCCGAACGCTTTTCAATGCATCTGCATCTTTGTACATCTGCAATGGCAAAAATGACAAACAACCCTTTTTTTAAACAGGGTGAATTTGTGAACAATTTTGTCACTTGTCTATTTTAAAAACCATTGCCATGGACAATCTTCGGACTGACTGACTGGTTGGTCAATTAATCAAACATGCCAATTTCAAACCCACTTTATTTTGAACAACAACGATGGCGGCGTTGACGTTCCCACGAACCCACTTCCCAGATTTCATCAAACAGTTCACTTCGTGTGACTGCTGGAGCTTTTTGCTCCAGATTAAAAGCGCAGTTCGCTTTTCGCGCCTTTGGAAATGGCGGAATTCTCACGCCGACAAAGTGGCAGGGATCCAATTCTAACGGTTTGAACTTTCGTTATAAAGTAGTCACCGTTGATGACATATTGATTGGGATCGTGTTCAAATTAAGTGTTTCGGTTTTGAAAAAGAGGGCGGAGTCGGTTTAGGATTACGGATTGGGGAAAGTGAAAGTGCGCGAAAGTTGCGGGGATTTGGCGTTTTGGTTAGGATGGTTTTGTTAAAGGCTTTGTTTGAACTGGTCTTTCTGTCACACACAGGAACAAAAAAATCTTTTTTTTGTCACAAATAACAGTTTCAAAATTTGAATTTTACACATTTCTGCATTTTCCGAAAAAATCCCTTCGCGCACACTCACATTACTTCATAGGTGTCAATTACGATATCTTGCAACGTCGCCAAAAACGCTAACATGAAAACCACAAACCCTAATAATACCCTTGCTTTGACCATCTTTGCACAAACCCAAATTTAGCCTTTTCAAAGTAACAATTTTCAAAATCCTCAAATAGAATCTCCAACCAACCTGACTCATGTGCATGGTCGCCTTGAAGTACGTGCATCCATACCATCGCATGACCCAGCATCGCTCCATAAAGTGCTTCTGAAGGGTGAAGGTGTTCCCAATAGGCGTAGCTTTGATGGCATCGTTGATCTTTTTCATGAGAACATGTTTGTGTTTCCTGGCCGAGGGGATTACGTGGAGTGGCAGGATTTGGGGCAGCATGTTTTCTCTGAAAGTTATACATTTTGCTTAATTTCAACTTTTTCTATTGTTTTGGGTTATGTTTGAACATTTTGGAGAAGCGTGGGCAATCATGAACCAGAATAGATTACTTTTGGGGTGTGCGTTTTTCAATTTCCGGATAGGCTGACCCACCCATGGCCAGAGGCTGCCAATAGCGCGAAGGTCACTCAATTACGAACTCAAGAATTATGAAGAGGGTCGTGGACAGGCCGACAGTGTTGCTTGCAAGCTTGCGCATGCCATATGTCTTCGAAAATGTGTTTGGTGCCCGGTTTGAAAGTGGTTTCGCGCACTTGGCACACTTGCTTCCCAAGTTGAACCCGTAATTGGCATCCTTTCAATGGTCATGGAATGGCATCTGGCCCCCGATCCTTGATTGAGTCCCCATTGTTTTCGACTATATCCGTTTTGTGCCCTCCAGACAGTTGCGCCAACCTTTCGCGCCTCCAAACTTCCGATTTGATGTAGATTAATGAAAGCTAACATTAATCTCGCCCCCAAAACGTCACAATATTGTCCGCCCCGCACAAAAGAGCCTCTCAACACCTGTGCCTATCTATCTGTTTAGCCTTAGCCTTCACTCAGCCCTAGGTAGTTGAGATCGAGTAAAGGGGATACGGTTGCCGACAGCCGACGATATTTGCCAACGCCGATGTCGCATCAATCACAGTCGGATGCTAATTTGGATTTCTGCGCCACTCAGGTGCCATCAAAGCGACCTCCGCCCTCCCCCTCTATGAATGAAGACAACCGTCACATCGACAGGACAGTGAGCGCGCAGTCAGGCAACGTTCCGGAAGTGAGGCGAGAGAGGGACAGCGCCTCCGGCCAAAGCTGTCCAAACAAAAGCTTGGCGGTTCACACCTCCAATTTTAGTTTTAGGCTCAAAAGGGGCATAGTCCATTGAGTATGGGGGTCCACCATCATGTAAGCTGTGCAATTTGCGGGCTTTTAAAGGCGGCAACGGAAGACAAATCTCTGTAAAGATTGCGGACAGCTTCGAGGGTTCATTTTGTGACCTTTTAAAAGGGGGGTTGCGCGCAGGTAAGGAAGTGCGTCAGATGCGCGGGGTTTATTTTCTTTTCAAATACAAATTCGTTGCCCATCATTAGATGTAAACAAATTTCTTTTTGCGAAAACAACTAAAATATTATCCCACAACATTTAAGAAATTTAAAATAATTGTAAACCAAAAATCGTCAAAAAAGTCAAAATTCAAAAACCCCCCAAAATGTCGCCCCCATTCAACCCCCATTTAAAACCCCAATAAAACCGTTAAAATTCAATATGTTGTTCCTCCCCATACGCTTCACTTCCATCGGCCTCACTCTCACACACTTTTTTCGCGCCTTTATGATGAGTTTTTCGGCCATCATTACAGCGCTTGCCCTCTGCGCCGCAATGGCACCACCCCCATTCGAAACCGAAAAGCAAAAAAATCCAATTAAGTCCCGTCGGCAAGCGCTTTTTTTTCGCGCGTCCATACGGAACCAATGTCCGGCTCGGATCGGATAAATGAGATCGGCGCCCGGCGGCTCAGTCAAACCCCTTTTTGCGTGTTTATTATTAGAGCTGGCTGGGGCAGTCGTCATCGGACAACGGCGAATGATGAAAATATTGCATGGTGGAGTCCCTCTTTCTCACATGTGTCATGTCAGGATGTGAGAGACAGCCTTCAGAAGTCGATGGATGGTGATTTCGGAACGTTGGGTCGGTTACAGCGAGTCGAACGGGGCTGTATTTGGCGACCTTCGGGGTTTTCGATGCCAATTATCCCTTCAAAGTTGTTGTTTCCGCTGAGGTGAACCCTTAAAACTTCCAAAGGCTCTGCGATACGATACATTTCACCTCTTAATGGATCCAAATTGCTTCCAATCAGCTGAAATTCCTCCAATCTGGCCCCAAAACGGCGCATTTTTCTAATTTTCCATACCCATTTTGCCTGATAATCGAAAAAATATGTCATTATTGGCCCATCCTGCTTCCCCCTGGCGAAGGCATTCCAATTTTTTCTTAATTTTCGCCAGCTAAGTGGGGCCACAGGGCATTGTTTGGAGGCCTGTCTTCCGCCAACCCCTATGTGACTTCTTTTTTCGCACTTTTCTTACCCCCCAAAAACCGCTACACTGCCCCAGGGCATTTAAAAGTGCTTTAAAATTAAAAACGTGTGCCATTTTTGGAATTTTTTGCAGCAGTCATACATAATTTGAATTCGTAACAACCGTCACTTTTGCCAACAAACAACACTATTTATGCCTGATGTCAATCGGCTCGTTTCCGACAATTTCAGCCCCAAAACAACGGTTTCACGGTTTGGTTTCGGTTGCCAGGATGTTGGATGTCGAGTTTGACGACAGTGGTCCAAAAAAGTGTCTATGGTCACCCCGTAAGTGTGGCCTTTGGCCTTCCTTTTCACCCTCAGGGCCTACAGATGCGTTGACTAAGCGCTCTCATCCTATCTGAGGTTTTCAATTTCTGGGGCAGGGTGACTGGCACACACGTATGTACGTGAGAGGTGAGAGGAAAGTCAGGAGGCTTAATTTTTTTAGATGGATGTTTGGGTTTTTATGTTGGATAAAAGCCAAACATGGAAAGCGACATGGGTTGGGTCGGGCTTCTATTGTTTGAATTGAAAGGGTTTTTGTTTTAGCCGGGTTTTTGGGATTCTGGGTTTAAAAAATGATGTATAAAACGTTAGTAACATAGTGTGAAAGTCATTTTTTTGATAACAAAAAGCATATCAAAATTAGTTAAAATTATAAAGTTCCAAAAAATGTCGCTCCCGGCCACCCTTGGTCCCGCCACGAAAATCCCAAAATCGTACTTTTTTTTTTAACGCCTAATCCACAATCCAATGCATCATCCACCCCCTTCCCGATAAGTCTCGACCGCTTTGTTCCGTCTAAATTACAAAGATGTTACGCGATAGGCCACCCACCCTCAACTATGCCTTCAGGGCAAGCATCGGCATATTTTTTACCGACTTAACTCGTCCTCGGCAACGAGTAACACCCTCGCCTCGGCCGTCGCCGTTTTTCTAATCGTTCCATGTGCCGGCTTCTCAGCCCTCCAGCCAAGTACCCTCCCTCTGCGCATGGAACGAAGGGCCATTACACTCAATTTATACCGACCCAAAACTGTCTTCATGTTTTCGTTTTCACACTTTTCACACCCCACCCCAACTCAATGATAATGGCACTTTTATTGCGTTTTTGGGGTGGTCGGATTCTTGAAGTTTTTTCGAAGAGGCCGATGGAAAAGTGGTCAGTTGGAGCGGGGCCATCTTGACCGCGGATGGAGGATGGCATGAAGTGAGTGGGTCTGTATTACTCAAAATTGCGTGGGCGTACTTATTTTTGCGCGAGGGAGGGTGCGAGGTTGTGAGAATTTTATGGATGGTGGCACGCAATATGGAAGATAGACTTTGGCGGATTGGAACGTCTTGGATTTTGACCACATTTCCTCCGTGTTTAAACTTTCTTGCCACTTTTGGTTCAAAAAAGTTTGTTTTACTTAACTAAACTTAACGTTATGACTAAAAATGTTAATCAACGACCGTAAGTTTGTCTTTAAACTTTCATCTCCCCCAAATATCCACCCCCTTGCGCAGACCAGCCCCTCTTGACACTCACTCCACCTTCCCATCCACCCAGATCCCATCCCAGATCCCCCTCCGGAAGCGTCTCATTTAGCTCGCTCGCATGTCTCCAAACAAACAAACAAAAAAGATAAGAAAAGGCTTAAAGAATGAAAAAAAGTGACTTACTCAAGTGTGCAGCCGCTACCGAAACGTTGCATGGCGATTAGGGCCGAGAAGAAGACGTAATCGTCCTCCTTTACCGGACAGAAGCCATCCAAGAAGTTGGACATGACCTCAGCAAAGAGGTATTCAATGACATTGGGGCATTTGCTGACCTGTAAATGGGTTCAATTAGGATTAGCTGTGGGATTAGGGTTCTACTTTTAGACTTTTTAGATTTTCAGTTATCTACCTTTTGTCCATTGTGACTTTTATCGAATAGAAGTCAGAAATTTATGCGTTCCGTGTTACACTTAACCCATAAATTTTGTAAATTTTATCATCATGTGTGGTTTTTATCATTAACTATTCACGAAAACCGTGTTGTATGTTTGTTTAAGCCCCCAAATTGCGTGACTGATTTCGTTTAGTTTTTTTAAGTCTGCGAGTTTGAGACTTTTGCCTAATTTTGCAACTTTTTTGCAGTTTGTAGCCGTCCGAATGAAAAAAGTGCCGATATCGCGATGAAATTGTTTGTTGTGGATTTGCCGGGACTGGCAGTCCTTCTGGTATTGCTAAACTTGCTCAAATCAGTATCTTCCCTCCACTGCATCCAATGCGACCGTCAAGGATCCTGGTACTCCCAAGCGGAGAATGAACGCCATATTCAAAAGTGCCAAAAGGGCGAGTTCGAGCCGACCAAGTGCGCGAACGCTTCCCACACTCATTGCATCTATAGTTATTATCGGCAGGGTGGTGGCGATGGTCAGTTGCTTTCTTTTAAGTCTAAATAGCCTCAGGGCTTTGTGTCCTTACAATTAACCAAATTGGAAGGTCAGAAACAAATTCCCTAAGGCTATGTAGCACAACAAGACCTTCGAACTTCGAACACTTGTTAACAAACCCCTAATTAGTCAAAATGCCAATTAAAACTTCCAGAAATCACAATAACAGAGCGCCGCTGCGGCGTCGAAGACGATCTCATCGGCTGCACGCTGTACAAAGCCAGTCGCAGAAAAGTCCGGCACCTCCTCGGCGGGGCCAAATCCGATCAACCCATCGTATCCCATCGTCGACGCGAAACAACCCTATTCGTTGAAGTCTGCACAGACGGCTGCGTCGGCGACGGATGCATCAATGCTGCCATCACTCCGAGTGTGATCTTTGCCGTCATTGCCAGTGTTACCTCATTACTATTGTCCAGGATGTTTTAAGTTGTAAATTTCTAATTTTAACTAGTGTAAGTAAGTAATCTGTACATATTTGAGTTGTTCTAAACATAGAGTATTGCTTTTTTACAAAAGTTGTCAAAATAAAGTGCTTTAACTTCAACTTTTTTGGAATTTTGATAGAAAAAATGAAACTTACGACAGATTTTTCTTCCTTAACAGTAGCCTTGGCACACCTCTTAAAGTGAACTGTGGCCGGAGCATTGTAATCGATGGCCGGATCGTGGGAAAAAATGGGTTCGCCCCAGAGGTCGAGGTATTGGGGGTATTTTTCGAGTTGGGTGAGGACTGTTTGGGAGCCTTTTAGTTGAAGGCCTGAAAAATTCTTAACTTAAGCCATCTAAAATCGATAATGAGGTAAACTTACGCAATCGCGGCCCAACCAGCCAAATCGCAAACAAATTGATGCAATCTTTGCTCAAACCAAGCTCGCCAAACGCCTTTTCACGCAATTCATCGGCAGTTGTTTTCATGCCGCAATACATGTGCAAGCTAGCCTTCTCGCCGAAGTACAGTTCCATATTTTTAGGATTGTACATCCCCAGCAACATGGCACAGTCATCCCAGTGAGCTCGAGGGTTATCCCGGCAGAGATCGAGCGCTGTGAGACCGCGATCGTTTTTCATATCCTGTAAAATTCCACTTTTTGATGGCCTTTAAATATCGATCGACTCACAATATCGATTTTCGCATTGCTCAAGACCAACTCCACGAAATGATGATGTCCCGACATCGCCGCAAAGTGCAATGCCGTCTCTCCTTTCTTATTTTGCATATTCACGTCCGTCGTGGCATGATTCATCAGAACTTGTGCCGGTCTCAGCAGCCCATAAAGCGCCGCATAGTGCAACGGTGTCCATGTGTCGTTATCGAGAACATTTGGGTTGTGGCCCTGGTCCAGAAGAAGCCTACAAACATACAAATTGTGATTACATAATCCGTCAAGCTACTAGGTGTGTTCAGAGAACCCGCAAGATTCACTCGAAATGGAATTTGGGCGTTTCCGCCTACCCCCTTTATCATGGGTATCATTCTCCTTTCTCTTTACTCCCACAATCTCCTTCCAAAAAAGTATCGTAATCCCTTCCTGGCCAAAGTCAAGGCAAAGTCACAAAAGATCACTTACTGTATGCGGACAGGGTCATCATCATAAGCTGCTTTGTGTAGGGGAAACTGTTGTTCCCACACTTCCGTGGGCGACTTCTGGTCTTCCAGCTTCAGGAATCTCTGGAATCCGAGACCCTGGGCAAAGTAAGACGTAAACTTGGAACCACTCTTCGGTTTGACACCAATACAGAATGTTGCATTCATGAGGTATTTGTCAATTTTGTCGAGTTGCATCATTTTGACACGGGTTTGATTGGACTTTTGGACGACTTGATCAAGATCTGTATTGACGTAAAGTCGCTTTTTCGGGGTGAGGGTTGGTGTGGAATTTGTGCTCTGGGAACTGAAATGGCGAAAATGGCATTTTTGGACAGTGCGAACATTGGAGACACTTTGCCAAACATGCTTGGCAAAGTGTGTCGAACATCAAAATTGCCAAAACTTACAAATTAGCTTGCAAACAATGCTTAACATAATTAGGATTGGCAGCAGGATTATGCACACACGTACGGAATCGAGATTTAACAGATTTCAGGGTAAATAAGCGTTCCAAAAAGTCGATGGATCGCAGTTGTTGACTTCCGAGCCAGCTAAAATTAAATCCGCGGATAAGCAGCATTCCTTAAAAAGTGCAAAACAATTATTTACCTATCAATGCGTTCAATAAAATGTCTCGTTTCGACGTCGAGATCAGCGCTGGAATTCAATGCTTCATTAAGTAATTCACCCAAATTCCGGAGGCAATGCGTCTTCTGGAATTTGACTTTGATTGGCTCGGTTTCAATGACGGGAACGAGATATAATGTGGAGAATGCAACACTGGAGGTTTTTGATGATGTGCTTGGGGAATCGAAGCCGGAGGATTGAAGGTGGATCGGGATTGGGATTGCCCGGCGACCTGTGTCTGACCTGGAAAGTTCACGTAAACACGTGGAGGCGAAGGCCAAAAAAACTAACCCAGTGATGTCATTCAACAAGCTCAAAGCAGTCGGCGTAATGTCACGTTGACTTTTCACACGCTTTCGAGGAAGTGATTTGACGTTAGCTGCGTCATTGTTGACGAGGAGCACGTTGAACTTATCAGGAGGGCAAAACTTCGACAAAGCGAAGGTATTTCGTAAGGACACGACGGCAACGGATATTTCCATGCCGATATTTTTCCTTAACAATGTTCAAATTAAACTTAATTGAATAAAAACACGATTAAAATACAATTAGGCACGATTGCAATCGATATTCTCGCCACGGCCAAAGACTCAAGAAAAAGAACAACGTTCAAAACCTCAAGGGACAGTCGTCATCGTTAACTCGCCCGTCAATGACATGACAATCAACGCGCCTTCAGAAGTGGTATTCAAAATGTCCAGGACGACCGACGTTCGGTAGAATCGAAACCGACAGACGGACGACGAGTTCTCTGCGCAAAGGGCGTTGCCGCCCCAGGCGAAAAACGCCCGAGGTTCGGTTTTTTATGGAGCAATGTTTAAAAAAAAGAGCGAACACGCGACCGGAAACAGGGAAGGAAAATTGATTTTTTGTTTCTCTAAAATCGGGCAAGGAAAAACAAAACCAGATCAGTGGTGTTCTTTATCTGTAGGCGTGGTAGTAGGGAGTGTTCAAATGCTTGTTTGATGGATTTTATGTGAATGGGAAGAGGAGATAATGTGGGTTTTGCGTGGAAAAAGATTAAACGTAAAAAGTTACAATTCAACGGAAAACTACTATTCGCACACACTTTTTGCACGAACGCGATGCACACATTTGCAACATTTATTGAACACGGAGTCATGATTCGCACAAATATAAACAACAAACGCGTTGAGTACATTTGCAACATTACACAAACACGCAACCTACATTCGCACAAGACAAAAACAACCATTTCAAAACAAAAACTCAAAAATCACCACGTCACTCCAAAATTACCACGCCAAAAGGTCCAATTGTCCAAAGTGCATCCAACCTTAACAACAAAACAAATCAAAAACCTCCAACTTAAGCCACCATAACAACCTAACTTTCAATGTTCATCAACGAAACCGCTTTGTTTCCACCTTTTACCCAACTCCCTAAACATTGATACCGTAACCGAGACGCAGCTCCTCCACCAAAAAACCGACTCATTTGCAGCGTGAAAGCCCTTTTTATAGTCGGGATACGCCCAATTCGGGTTGACAGTTAGTATTTTGCTACGCTGGGAATGTGATGTGTTCCGTGAGGTCATGTATCAAGAGTCTGGCATTTCAGATGAGAATAAGTACGGTAATCAACAAATTATAGTGCACAGAGATAGAAAAAAGTTTGTAAAAATGAAACTGTCATAAATCACCAAACAACGAGCGAGAGTTGACACAATCACAAGTTTTTGTCGGGAAAACAACATAAAAAATGTCACAAGATGGTTGGGGACGAGTGTAATCTGGGTACAAAGTGGTCTTTGTAATAATGGAATTGTTCAAAAGTGGTCAACGCCTTTTTCGGGGATCATGGAAGGTGTCATTTTGAACGAAAACAAGTGATATCACATGTTTTTATACTTTGGGTTCGTCTGTGGTCATAAATAGGTACGGATTACGGTAGTTTGTGGGTGCACCGGAAAGATTAGATCGACTTTGGGGGTCGAGTGGTGGAAAAAAGTTGCAAGAAGGCAGGAAGATGGAAAAACACAACAATAGGGAGGGGAATAAGGAAGGTCGTACTGACCTTCGGCTCCTAACACCCATAAGATTCTTCTCCTTCCCTGTCCGGGCCCTTTTTTGTGCTGTGGTACCCTGATAGAGGAGAGATAAAAGGCGGTAAAATGTGGGAATAGTCAGCACACTAAATCTGTCGAAAAAATGGGCGTTGCCCCTCAGGGCTGTGACGCCGACAGAAATCACTCTCGACCGACGACGCCGACGGACACCAACATCGATGACCGTGCAATCTCTTTTGGTGGGTTTTCTTTAATCAGAGATTTGAGTTTCGTTTTTTGTCGTCCGTTCGTTTATAAAACTGCCCATTGGGAAATGCGTTAGTTAATTTCTGTGCATTGGTGAGTACGTAAATCGCAATGTTAGGTTAGGGAATCGCGGTTTTGACGTGCATCTTTACTCATTGGAAAATGATTTATCGGCATAAGTTTTGATTTTGACAAATTCAGCGGTGCAATCAATCATCGGGTTGGGTTGATTACTCGTGATTTGTATGTGGTCATGATGAAAGTATTAGATTTTGGTAATAAAAATGACTCATTACTGTGGAAGTTTAAAACTACAAAAATTGTTACAAAATTTGAAACAGACATTAATTTTGTATAAAAAATTAACACTAATACATCACAGCATCATAATACATTTTTAAAACAGGTTCAAACGATCCAAAAAGCCACGTCCACCTCATCAACACCAACTCTGATGACTCACAAACATCATACACACTTCCTGCCTTCAACCTAATCGATAATTTCACTTTACTAACATCCTTGTTAAAGAAAATTGCTTATCACCCACCAAATTCAACCAAAGAACGCATACTTTCTCTTCTATGGTTTGGTTTCGCAACATTTTGCTCCATGAATGAACAAGTTTATAACCCTATTACACTTGGAGTCACGGTGAAACTGCACGTAGTACTCACGTTAAAAAACGAAACCAGACACGACAAATGGGCGTATTCGGCGTAAGTGAGAGGGTCTAGGACAAAGAAGTTCACAATTCAGTTTCGGTTTGGTCAAAAGGTCAGGCGAGGCACTCCCAATTGGCCATTAAATGAGATAGGTTACTTGTAAAAGTGCACGTAGATATGCACCTGATCAAAAATTGAAAATATATCAAAACAATAAGTTTCAAGTCGTAAAAGTGTAATACGTACAATCGATAGGGCACTAAACAACTGATTGGAAATGGAACTGCGGTGTGCAGACATTCTTTCCACCGTCCTGTACGGGATGTTGTGATAACTGATAAGAGTTCTGCTTTGGACTGTAAAATCTACGTCATACCGTAGTCGGGCCAAGATGCCTTTTAGTTTTTCATATTGCCATTTAAAAAAGGCACTCAAAAATTTGTGATCTTACTTTTCGCTTCCACTCAGCCGACGCAACCCCCTTAGGTCAAAGTCCGAAGACTCTAACCAGCGGTCATCAACGCTCCCTCCTCCTAGCGGAAGAAGTCGCGATTTTCACGCTCCGGGAGCCGCGCTACAGCTCGATCATCGCGGAATCTGCTAGTCACAGATTTACGAAAAGCGACACGAAAACATACTACAGAAAAGACCCTGTGAAGTATGCTCTCGGAGAAGAAGAGTACGCAGCTCGCGAGTCACTTGTTTCAGTGTGTGTCGTCATGCGAGTGATTGCGGTGCTGCCAGACGACGAGAGAGAGCGTGTCTTGCTGCAGGAAATGGGGCGTTCACGCAAAATTGCACTTTCTTCGTATTTTCAAGGGAACGATGTGATGTGGAAGTTATTCGGCGCTTCCGGAATGGCATTTCTTTTTGAAAACAGTTGGTTAAGCCAAATTGGGACCACATTTTTGCCACATTTCACAAAGTTCCGAAAATGCAAGCGGATAAAGCTCGCCGCCGTAAAATTCTATGGAAATGTGCTCTGCAAAACACTATTTTAGACGTTCTAAATGCTCGTCCTGGGTTTGTTCAATCAACGTAAGCTTGCTTTCCTTAATCTTCAAAAATAAGTCACATTTTCAGCTCCGATGACTGGCAGTTCTTCTGGGTCTCTCGAGAATGGATGACAACCCAATTCGATCGCCACCGGTTCAAAGATGGTCAACTGGTGTGCCATTTTCGGAATGATTTCGAGCTAACTCGTAAAGATTGTCTCATCAAAAACCACAAGAAAGCCAAAAAGTTTGCTGGAGCCAATAGTCCGCACATGGATTACCTTCCGGCCAGCTATGTCTTACCAGTAAGCTGTTTTCAGTCGATAACATCTTTAAAATATATAAAAAAATTTCTAAAATTTTAGATGGAATACCACCTATTCGTGGAAGAATTTCGAAAGTACAATTCTGATACGATGTGGATCATGAAGCCAGTCTCTGGTGCTCAAGGACGCGGAATTTTCTTGTTTAAAAAGCTTAAAGACATCCAAGAGTGGAAAAAGGTTTGAATTACGCTTCAGATTACGACCAATAATAAAAAATTTCAGAAAGGTCGTTCAACTGATAGCGTCACCCAGCCTTATGTCGTCCAAACTTATGTCTGCAATCCGTATCTAATTGGTGGAAAAAAGTTCGATATGAGATTATACGTTCTTGTTACAAGTGTAAGGTTACCTGGCTTCTTTAAATTTTTACCATAAACTTTGAAAAACGCCAGTTTCAGTTCCGCCCGCTAAATGCCTGGATCCATCGTGAGGGTTTTGCACGTTTTTCCCATTCTCGGTACTCTATGGACTCGTGTGAAGATGCCTGTAAGGACATTTCTCTGCATTTTTATTAACTATGCCTACTGTATATCATGATTTTCAGTCGTCCATCTGACAAATGTCGCCATCGCAAAGGCGGCGACGGACTACGACCCTGAACGCGGTCTCAAATGGTCCCTGGACCGTCTGACACGCTACATTGCCGCTCGCCATGGACATGCCACGGTCCGGCGCATGTTGGACAACATTGCTAACATCATAATTCAGAGCCTTCGTTCCGTCCAAAACCAAATCATGCAAGATAATCACTGTTTTGAACTGTACGGTTATGATATCATGTTGGATGAACATTTGAAGCCGTGGTTGTTGGAGGTTAGCTATTTTTGACTTTCCTTATATAAAAAAATAGCTAAATGGGGATTGTTTATAGGTGAATGCAAGTCCATCACTAACACCAAGCAGCAAAGATGATTATGAGTTGAAATATCGCGTATTGACACACATGTTGGATGTTTTGGACTTGGAAAAAATGTAACTTTGCATCACAGTTTTTATGATTGAAGTTCACAAAATGGGTTTCAGTCGAAGTGGAAATGAAATCGACATTGGCGGATTCGATCTTCTTTTACGAAACAACGAAGTAGTGATGTCAGTTGGAAGTCCGGCAAACAATGTGGTCGCTTCCATCAATGCTGACATCTTTGAAGCTTCGATTAACTGTCGTATTGGTTAGTTTTATCAATTAATAATTTGAACATAACAAAGTATTTGTTTTAGGAAACTTTGTGGAGGCTGTTGCAATGCCGTAATCAAGCAAATAAAACAATCAATGTAAAAAATATATTTTATAAACTGAAATTAGCAATTCACCATAAATTTTTGTCC
Organism: Panagrellus sp. LJ2284; assembly: GCA_024447225.1. Classification (NCBI taxonomy): domain Eukaryota; kingdom Metazoa; phylum Nematoda; class Chromadorea; order Rhabditida; family Panagrolaimidae; genus Panagrellus; species Panagrellus sp. LJ2284. The sequence continues at coordinate 2,384,085 of JAMRYC010000009.1, forward strand.
AGTAAACAATGTTTTGGTTTTATTTTTAGTAAAATATGTGTTTAAAACTTTAATAAAATTGTGCTAATCAATTGTAGTAATACAAAGCTTAATAATTTGAAAACGTTTGAAATTACGACATCTTTTTTCAAGTTGTCCGAAGCTCAACTTCCAACCCTTCTCCCGGTCTTTTTTCAGCGTCTCAAGGCCATTCATCCATCCGATCCACCCCAGCCCCGTGGGCAGTGGCGTCAGTGTCGCGGGCCGTCACCTTCCACCTTGCAAACAGGCTGTTTTGAGGCTACCGGCCGCCTTTCCGCTTCCGCAAAATTTAACACCGGTCATGAAAACGCCTGCTGCCCGCTCCGGTTTCGCCCGCGCATCTGAAAGTTACGGAAAGAAGGCAATGACTATGGTCGGCTTCGATTGGCGGGAAGTCAAGGCAGTTGTTTTGAGTTCTCCAACCTGACATTGCCTAAAACTTGTATCACCATTTTCATGCCTCAGAATCTTCTCGGTTTTCATGTTCACGTGCTTCATAGCTTCAAAGCTTACACATGCTGTACAGAAGCGCATCGAATCGTGCTACCATCTGGAAGCGCGACATTGAACACATTATGATTCATTGATTACAGTGATTTATGACTTGCTAATACTGACTGCGAGATAAAAAGTTTCGTGAAACCGGCTAGGAATGGTGAAGGTGGGGAAACAGACAGTCTGCCATTAGGCAGGCGTCTGAGCGCATTTGAATTTGCTTCGCAAGCTTTTCGAAATGTATGAACACCATCGGACATTTGTACGAATGGTTTGGCCTGACTAAAGTGACTAATGGGATTTTGTTTTTGCCTAGATTTTTGCATTTTTAATGTGCCGTTTACAACTTTTCAAAAAACTATACCTTGTGCGAATAGCCATGTCCCTATTCGCAAAAACTATTGAACAGGCATACCCCATTCGCACACTGTTTATTGTCAACGCTCAAATTACACAAAACCCAAAACAAGTCATTTCCATCAATTATAATTGTTTTTGACAACTAAATAAAATTATGATCGCTTTCACTCATTTATCTATGTCATCGGCACCCAATCCAACTCCCACAAATCAACTCTCGCGTGCGCTCATGCGTGCCCATAAGCGATATTTCATCCAAAATTCATTCGTTTTGCATGTTTTCCGATTCAACTGCGATTTTTTCGAAATCAACCCTTTATCTTTTCAACTAGAACCACTTCGACTTTCTTTGATATGTGTTTGTTTCTAAAAGTCGCGACAGCATCCCCGAAGTGAAAGTAAGTGTCTTCATGTCGGGATTATAATCCTTCACGCGAGAGGGGGGCTCAGCTGAGCGAGCGAGCACCGGATCCGAGATATGATATCCGTTGCTCCAAAGCGACGAAAAAAAGCTTGTTATTTCCTTCCGAGCGGGCGGCATTCGGCGGCAATTTACCATTGCGTTTTCGGCGCTACTAAGCAAATTCCAATTCTTAAAGTCAATGCAATCAAGATTAACTGGTTTCAACAGGTTGTTCCGACGCGGGATTTACGTTACATTAGCCGTGTTGGCGAAGGACTGCATTCTTAAAATTGTTGCTATTTTCGTCAAAATTTCAACAACTTTGATGTTGTTTTTCGCTTTAAGGGTGTTGCAAATCTCAAATTAATCATATTCATGTCCAAAGTGGCAATATTATGCAAATTAGACCCCCCTCGTGCGTGGCTCCGATTTCGAATGAAGTGCCATTGCGTTATTACCGTCTTCGCGCACTGAAAAGCCGGCTCAATGCCAATTTGAAGCGTTCTTCATTAACCCAAAAGCCAAGAAAACCAAATTCGCGCCTTTATTATGCAACTTTACCAATATTACACCACTTAAAAATGCATAATAACATCATTGTAATTACTTTTTTTGACAGTTTCATTCAGGCCAGCTGACTTAGCTTTCCACCCTTTTTTGGCGGCTTACAACTCCGCGCTTCCGCTAAGCCTTCTAAATACACATTTTCCCGCTTCCCGTGAGCCATTTATAGAATCAAAGTACTCATAGTTTCTAAAAAGTACTCATTCAAGTCGTTTTTTACTGCGCGGATTGCATGTTCATCGTCGGACAGGTCCATGCTTGTTAGCACTGTGTATGCTTCATCGTTCAAAAGTGGGATGAACGATGGAGCCAGAAGGTCAAAAACAAAAGTCATAGACTGTTTGCTGGGATTGGAACATGTAAAAAGGGGGTTTTTGTCTTTCCGGTTTGGTCCAGAACACGATAAAATGCTTTTAGCTGGTTCGATCGGTCGCGAGCTGTTGGCTGTTTGGAGTGCGCTCGGCTCGGATCAGCGGAAGTCCGCCTGTGGCCAGGGGGAGGGGTTGCTGTTAATGGATGGTTTTCATGCTTAACAAGGGTTGTGGATGGTAGTTTGGATGGGGTTTTGTAATCATTGGCAGTGGGGACTGTGTTTTGAGTTGAGGTGGCTCAAGTGTGTAGAAGTTTGTCATTTTTCGCTCACCAATCAACTTTTTAATTACAAATATTTTGATCATTTCTACATTTATTGTAATTTTGCTTTTAATTCATGTAGATGAAGCGTGTTTGAAAACTTTTTTATTCTGTAATGTAAGACCAACATATTTAAAGCAAAATATTTTAAAATAATTTTCCTGACCAAATGTCGCCCCCGGTCAACCCCTCTATTTCTCCTTCAAGACAGCCGCTATTGGCAAAAGTGCTTTTTTTACATCAAAAAACTAAGTATTCGCCGAGTCCACTCTTACTTTTTCCCTAAGAACGTCATTAAAGCTATTTTTTATCCGAGCAAATGCCCAGCACCGATCCCCCTCACTAATTTGCAACATAAAAAACTATGGCACCTCTTTGCAAAGGCCAACTCGCCGCGGGTCGTCATCGGTTTTTTGCACTGATTTATGACGGCTTCATCACTTTGTGAACTGACAGCCTTTAACCTTGGCCAAACTGCCTCGATCCGACCTCTAATGAATGCTCCGTGGTCACTTGACACTCAAACCGTCCAAATTTAGCCCCAGGGCATCATTACCAGCCTAAATAGGGTGGATTTGACAACCATTTAAGGCAAATCTGGTGGTCAATACTATTCCTGAAAATGGTCCTTAGTTCCTAAGGCCCTCATTAAGCGGCAGGAAATCAGGCAGCCCACTCTTGACTGCCTTTAAGCATTACAGTCGCCTATGGCCAGAAAGGGAAATCAGTTTCGCGCTTCGCGCAGGCTGGCGTGGTTGGACGGGATTAGCGCTTCTGGCCGGTGGTGGTTGTTGGGGTTTCCGGCGACGAGTAGGGGGGCTTTTTGGCACGGCACTTCATTCCATTCTAACGGTGGGAGGGAGTCATCTCAATGTTTATGCATAAACAAATTTCGGGCTTTCTGAAGAAGCTGAAAGGTCGTTTTGCCGTATAGCATCTTGGCTGGCAATAACGCGCATTGAATTCATCGCGCAACAGAAGCATCCAAAGCGTTAGTTGCGCGATATCTCTTCATTTTTTACCGACTTATGCCCCCTTGCGCATCTTCCAGGCTTCTTGCAGGGCTTTATTACGTCGTTAATTACCTCTTCATCTGGCCAGCCTCCTCCGACAGTCGGCTTCCTCCAACATCTCCACCCGAAGCGCGCCTGTTTCAGGACTACGACTTGTTTCCTCCCCCCTCATTCTGTTGACGGTCAGTTGACTCTAGTGACACATTTTTTACAGAAGTAAGTGAGGACATTGCGCATCCCATGTACCCATCCATACATCCACTTTCACGTAAATAGTTACGTGCATAGCCTGGAGCAAAGTTGTCACTGCCAATTGAAACAAGGTTGTCCACACCTGCCAGTTGCGCGAAAAAATGAGTTGTTGTAAGTTTTGCCCAGACACTGAGCGCTTCAGGGTATGTTCAAACTGTGAACACAGATGATCGCGACAATCATCGGTGAACATAAGCATACAGGCAGGCAGTCCTGGGAGGACGATTGTATGCACTTGTTTGGAGAGCTTGGGGCTATGAGTGCGGTGCAAAATGGGTAAGTTGTTAGGGCCTGAAGTGTGGCTTAGGGAAGTTTTGGAAGGGTTTTGGGATATTGATGGAAGATATTATTGAATTTAAATTTCTCGACGTTTCATTTTTTACAATAAAAACTAGCTTTTGTTCAAAATTTCTTGTTTCAAATTTTAGTTTTTTTTAAGTTTAGGACGCATTTTTGGTCAACTTTACACCCTTAATGATGATCCTTGTTTACGTTAACTTCTATTTATGTGTCTTAATGTATGATCGTTCACTTTGAAAACTATGCACTTTCACAAAAAACAACCAGGGAAACCATGCCTTGCCAACAGCGTCACTTTTTTGTTGCTTTTGATATTTTCAATTTCAACTATTTTCCATTATTTTGACTAAAAATGTTTAAAAATTTTTGTTTTGTATACAAATCAGATGTTTAGTGTTATTTAAAAAGGAAATCTAAGTCCGAGTTAAACGACGAAAATTATTTCTAATCAAAACATAGCCCCCAAATGTCGCCCCCATGCAACCCCCCGCGATCGCTCAAATTACCGCCTCCTTTCCGCCTACAGGCACTTCCCCTTCCTTGGATTATGTCATCAACCACGCGATACATTGTTATTGTCAATATCCAGTCATTTCTTGTACTTGTTTTTGTATGTTTGTATCATCTGGCTCACGACCAGTCATCCTGTTAGTGTTTCCAGAATCATATGTTCTTGTCAATTGGCCTATCCTATGAAGACGCTTATCAGTCTATTCCGATTCCCACTACAACTTGATTCCATTCCCGAAACCCGTATCAAACCCGCTTCCTCTTCAAAACCGCTTTACAATTGCTCAATTGACATTCATGTCATCGTGCCCCCTCTCCAGACAACAGTTAAATTGCTTCTGGCAATTCGACGCCGCCGAGATCGACCGCAAAACCGGCTTGATCCATGGATGCGCCCACCACCCTCTCATTCATCCTTCGAAACAAACACGTCCATATAACATAATATGACAACTTTGAAAAGTGACACAATAGTCGTAGCTAGCAACTTTTTTGGAGGGAGTTTGTGGACTTGCAAGTCCCGTGGTTAAAAAACTCCGCCCTACTGTATATATGAAGTTGGAATAAGCGCGTTTGTGGGCAAAGTCGAAGATGCGGGGAATCGTAAAGCTAATAATTTTGATTTCAGTCGATCTGGCTGACTCTGGAGTTGTTTAGTCGGCGGTGCGCGGGAGAGAGAAGCTGTGATGGCATTCGTCCAGCTGCACAGGTTTACATACTGGTTTCATTGGTCGGAGAGGGGCGGATTTCCGAGACGGGAGGATTGAAATCTGGATGGATGGATGGAAGTTGGCGCCACTCGGGATATGGAGATGATAAACGGTTTATGTATCGGCTCGTCATAACCTTTTTAAGGGTGCCTGGGGCGGTTTGCTAAGACTAGTTGGGATGCTTATTTTTATTTTGTTGTAGCCCGACTGATCATAAAACTTTTTTCTACCTTTTTTGTTTCAAAAATGCTTGAAATCTTATATAGCTTGCTTTATTTGTCAATCTGTCATAACTTTGCCAATTTCGTTAAGTTTTACGTCCAAAACAGCTCAAAAACCCTCCAATCCCGATTCCGCGCACCGACTTCCACAAAAGCCTTCTCACTTCTCACCTCACGCATTGTTCTCACGTCGACTTTTCCAGTCACGTATGCATGTCCACGGCAGCCGCGACAGGCCATTATGACATACATTCCCCCCTTTTTTACATGCATAATATGACCATCTCGCTTGACCTTCCACTTTTTTGCTGTCGCCGTCCATCCATCGCTCACGGGATCGAAGATTTCTTGATTCATCCTTCATTCCTTCGCAGTGGCGTTGAAAGGAACAACAAAGCCAAAAGCGCGTTTTTTGTTTTTGGCTTTCTTTCGTAACTTTGTACTTAGTTTTGTAACTGTTGATTACACTTTCCCAGGCTTTTTTTGCGTATTTGAAACTGTTTGGTTTTTTGGTTTCAAAATCTCCCATTTGATCGCACTTCCGGAAGTAACATCTAAACAGATCGACATCACAAAGTCTGAGTCACCCATCGGCAAACTAGGACCAGTCACTTGGCAAAGCAAAGCCCACCAAACCTGATCGGACTAATTCCACCCTCACAGGATCAGGTCAGCCTCGCCTCGGCGGTGGGCCATAAGCTGGTTCAAGCGTCTTCCCTTTTTTATGACTCACTTTCTGGCTTGCCTAGTGGTATGGGCTGTCTGGAATTGGCACTTACTCACATTTTTAACTGCTTCTACTCGCTAACTGCCATCAGAACCGGCAAAGATGACACTACTTTTGCTTTTAGTTTACAGCTTTCAGAAAACATCAAAAAATGAGTAATGCTCCTTCTAGGTGGTAACATAACCCCTATAACTGCCACCAAATACCTATATAAGAACCCCGTGAACATGTTTATGCCCAATCTATGGGTGTTCAAAGGTCTACAGTACCCCCTGATCATAACCAACTTTTTTTGTAACGCCATCTGTTCACTGATTTAGCGATTCTCAAATTGGGCGTTTACCTTGTTCTGGTAAGTAATTCGTTTGACACCCTGCTTTCCATGTACCTATAAATTTCTTAATCGTGTTACATTAGTTAGTTAGGCGGGTGCAATTTAGCTTCTATTTGAAGAAATTAGGCTTCATGCATCGGTGCGCAACTTTTTGTGAGTCATTTTGCAAGGCTTTTCCAAAGGCGTTTTTATTTTGATCAAAATGGTCCTAAATCACATCAAAAGCAGCCCTTGATCAAAATTAGTCATGTCAACAAAGTCCAAAAGCATCTACTTGTCCCCAAAGGCATTACATCACCGCCGCGATCAGCCTTTGTCTGCCCTCCCACCGTAACAGTCATTTTTTTGCGCAATCCATCCTTCAAACACGTCTCAATTGTCGTCGTCGTCGTCGTCCGTCAGCGGTCAATGCCGTGTTACATTTTCGCTGGGCTGCTACCAGCCTTCCGTATTATCGCGTACTTGCAGGATAGGGCCTTCGTGGAATTTAACTAACGCGATTCCATGTCGCAATCGTGTTTGCATTTCAAATTACCCATATTTGGCAGGTATCTATCTCATTGCGTGAACACGTGAACTGACCGCCAGCTATCCATTCCGAAGAAAACGTCGCTTTTTGCGCACTCCAGACATACTACCTATGAATTGCAGTTAGATTCCGTTGTTAGGTAATACCAATTGCACCACAGCCGACCGCAATGTACCCAGGTACGTGTCTGTCGTCTTCTGCGCGGAAATGGCTCCATTTTTTGTCGACAGTTCATCAATTTCGGGGGAAAGGCGGACTGTTAACATGAAGAAAATCTATCTCGCACAAACATTGTCACGCGCAACCGACTGTATCAAAGTGATAGAACTTTGTCATTTTTCAACCTACCCACAGGGCGTTTTGGAAAGTTATCCGCAATTCCCGGTGGCAATGACTGATGACCCATCCGATTTCATTCGGAAGGAAGTTGGCCTTGGAAGGCGATCGAAATTCTTCCATGTTAGGAATCATGAATGGATGCAGTGGCGATTTGATGAACGGTTGCAAATGGACCATTCAATCATTTTAGGGTGTTGGAATGGCTAAAAACAGCAAAATTGGATTGAAAAGTTTGTTTTAACTTATCTTTGATCTTTTCAATGCCAATTTTTCATGATTTTAGTGGCTAGAGGGCGAGGGTTTGTAAATTTTTGCACAAAATTCCCAAATTCTTCGATTTCAAAGCCATCTCTACCCAAATTTCACACATCCAAGCGCATCCCAGCGTAAAAAACAACGATAACCATCTAAAAACATCCTTGGATTCCTGCATTCTTCCCTTTTTTGCGCTTCTTTAAGAAAACAAGAGGTGTATTTAATTGTCGGAAGTGTTAAATGCGTAAAAAGTCGCTCAATTTCGACAAGCGCATCCCTCAAATCGTGGCAGCGTGGCGATTCCGGCGCGAGATAATCAGCCTTGTTAACTATGCTGCTACCTTGCGTCAAAAATCGAAGTTTGAAATCCGAAAAGATGCAAAAAACTTTGGAATGCGTGTGGATGGATGGTGATGGGATCTTTGTCTTGACACCTCTTTGGAAAAAGAGTGATTTTGAGTCTATTACGTGGATTTGGTTGGAACTGGGTGGCTTTAATGTTGTTTTACAGTTTTGAGTTGAAAACTGTGCGGTGGAGGTTGATTTGCGTGGGCGGAGGGTGCCAATCGATGAGAAAGGGCTTGTGCGTGGGCGGTCAGTCACGTCGTTTTGAGCCATTCTTTGCCCCGTTTTCATTGTCCCAGCCCGGTTTGCTCGCGCCAGTCACTCCCATTTATCACCATCGCCAGTCCGAACTTGACTCACAATCAATCCGTTTCGAAAGCCGGCATCGATTTCGACTTCCTCAAACCCCCATCATCCACGCGCTTCTATCCATCTCTATGATCTCACGCCCTTCTCCATCCATCCACTTCGATGTCATGTCATCTGCTCACGCTTCTAACGTCCCCCTTCAACCATTGTTTCACCCCCATGTTGTTCAATTGCAATTGCAATGTAATCCAATCCAATCACGTCGTCATTGACACTGCCACCGGCACTCTCCATCCATCCATCTTCTCCTTCTCGCCCTTTTTTTGACCGATGACCGTCACGAACTTTTTTTACCCCCTCAAACTTTGACGAGATCCATGCACTTCGCGAAAGCGCCGATACCTTTTTTTTGCTCTGCCACTGTTCCTTCGCCCATCCCTTTTGGCAGTCATCCGAGCGACACCCATCTTGTCTTTACTTTTTCGTGTACCCGAGGCATCGTTAAACGGATGACCATGTCATTCATTGCGCGGTTTGACAATCACCGTTCAAAAATAGCCCGCAATTTTTGTTATTTAATTTGTTTGGTTTTTCAGGGTTTTTGAGAAAAAACACGAAAAGAATACCTTCAAACATGAGGTGGCCAATTACGATAGCGCTTTTGGCGCTTGTTTGTGTTGCTCGTGAGTTTTCTTGTTTTGTTTCTTCAAGTTTTATCATTTTTACAAATAATAAAACTTATTTTGTGGTTACGAACGCTAAAGATATGCATTTTTTCAACTGAAAATTGCAAAATGAAATTTTTGAAATTTGTTTTTTTGAACTTTTGATGGCCCAAAAATTGTAAGACAGTACACAAGTGGGACAAATCTGAACTTTATGAACCTTCTTTTTCCAAAAAACAAATTTCCCTTCAAATTCGCACGTATTTCCACCCTTCTGACTTCATTTTTTGTATCAATATACATTTGTCATAGCCCAAGAAGGGCGGTGACCAAACATACGGTCGCGGCCGGAAAGGTGCATCCATCCTTTTTTTGTCTGAATTTCGCTGCCCGACACCGAAACTCCGAGCGCAGCCACCGAATGAAGGCCATCAGGTCAGATTCTCGACCCATATTGGTTGGGATACGAGGGCATCGAAAGCAAACACGAGAGTCTGACATCTGCCAAGGTCATTGACAAAAAACGCTAAAAAAAGTTTACAGAATTAGAACTGATTTAGACAAAAGACTAACGCTTTGATGATGTAATCAACTTATACAATTCGCCTTTCAGGGATCAGCGCCCAAGAGGAAGTCGCCGCCACCGAAGCGCCCGCTAGCTCCCAGGAAGCCGATTTCGCCTCGATCACCGATGATAGCGCCGTTGGAGTCGATGTGACGGAGGCTGTGCCGACCAAGGATGAGAATTTGGGATCTGAACTGCCGGAAGTCGTCGAGGAACAACGCGATGCCGCCCCTGAGAACGTCAATGTCGAGGAAAACGTCGAGACTGAAGCGCCTGTGGCTGCCTCGGAAGACGAAGCCGAACCGACTGAGAACGCTTCTGAGGCTGTTGCTGAAGAGGCTCCTGAAGCCACCGAGGCTCCTGCCGAGGCTGAAACTGAGCCTGAAGTTACCATCGCCCCCGAAGAAGAGGAAGAAACCTTCCCGCCAGAGGTCACCGAAGTCGATCCCTTCGCCACCACTGCCGCGCCCCAGTTGACCACCCCGGCTGAATCCATCAAGGCTGATGTTGTCGTCGATCGCCCGATTGAGGCTTCTTCGGAGACTGAAACGGAAGCCCAGAACGAAACCGAGCCTGAAACCGAATCCGAAGCCGCTCCCGCCTCCACCGAAGCCACTGACATCTCTGGCTCCGACTCCCCGCCCGTCAGCCCCGTCGTCATCGAAACCCAGTCCGAAGGCGAAGCCGCTGTCACTGAAGAGCCCACCCCCGGCACCGAAGCCCCGTCTTCGCCCGAACAGCCGCTCCATCTGACCGAAGCCGACGTTCTCCGTCTCGGTCTTGCCGAAACGCCCGAAACCTTCAAATCGGTTGAACACTCCGCTGAAGAAACCGAGGAAGCCACTTCCGCCGCCCCGGTTGCCGGTGAGGAAGACGTCTTCGCCGGAGACAAGTCCCTCTTCCAGCAAGAATCCACCATCAAGGCCTTGACTGAGGAGTTCGCCACCGTCGCCGGCATCGATGTCGAAGCCACGACCATTGCTGCGGCCACTGAGGAAGAAGCTGAGCCATCTGAGGCTGTTGTCGAGCCTGTCAACGCTGACGTCGATACCGCCGCTGAGGCTACCACTGAGGCCGCCGCCCCTGTCGCTGAAGAAGGTTCCGAGCCTACTGAAGCTAGCGAGGAGAAGCCGTTCGAGCATGTGACCGCCTTTGAGAACAATGCTGCCCCGAGCGAGGCTGCTGAGACCACCGAGGCCCCTGCTGAGACCACTGAGGAAGGATCTGAACCTCTGCCAGCGCTCCCCAAGGCTGTCGTCGGTGAAGAAGAGCCCACTGCCGAGCCGGAACCGACTGCCGAGCCCGAACCAGCTGCTGAACCGGAACCCACCGCTGAGCCCAAGGCCGAGCCTGAACCCGAGCCGACTGCCGAGCCTGAGCCCGAACCTACCACTGATGAGTCCGTCGCTGTCGCTGAAGTCCGCGCTGAGCCTGAACCCGCCGCCGAACCTGAACCGACGGCTGAGCCTACCGCTGAACCCGAGCCGGAGCCCAAGGCTGAACCTGAACCCGCTGCCGAGCCTACCGCCGAGCCGGAGCCCGAACCCAAGGCTGAGCCCGAGCCAGAACCCACCTCCGAGCCCGAACCTGCCCCTGAACCGACTGCCGAGCCCGAGCCCGAACCCACTCATGAACACATCCATGAGCACCACCACGCCCCGATCACTGGCACTTCTGGAGGTACGCTTTTGCCCAACTTCTTTCATTCAAATCACTAAAACAACCCTTTCAGACGCCCCTAAGCTGCCCTTCTCCCTCCGCTTCCCCGACATTGAATTCAACGAAGACTTCGCCTCGCCCGCCGGTGGCTCTTTCAAGAAGCTCAAGGATCAGATCACCCATGACGTAAGCATCCACCATGCCTTCTTCTTGTCTTATTTTGCCATTTCAGTTCTCGAAAGTCCTTACCAAGGTCCTCGGCGCCAACTTTGTCGACTTCGAAATCACCGAAATGCGCTCCGGCTCCGTCATTGTCGATGGCAAGATCGTCACCAAGCAAGACATCCTCGATGTTGAAGGCGTCGCCGAGCAAGTCGAACAGGTCATCGAAGCCAATGGAGGCAGTTTGGGCGGAAACAAGGTCGATTCCAAGTCGATTGCCGTCGGCGGTTTCGTCGCCAAGGGCAATGTTGAGCTCATCAGCGACCCGAATGCTTCCAAGACTGGCTACATCGTGTTCGGTGTGATTGCTATTGGTATTCTGATCATTGCTACGGCTATTGTGGCTATCGTTATCTTTGGGGTGAGTCGTTTTAAGATGATTTGACACGCTTTTGCTACCGTAACCTGCTTATGCTTTGCTTTAACTCACGCTTTTGCTTTGGTTTAGATCCGCCAACAACGGAGACTCGCTTATTCACAGGTAAAATAGCTTTTTCTCACTCGCTTTGCACATTACCAAAGTCAGAGGTGTGAACTTTTGTAATTAAAACCCTTCCAGGTCGCAAGCCGACGCTCCAACGGCAGCATGAAGCTCAAAGAAGGCCAAAACAACGACATCAGCCTTGTCGAAAACGGCCGAAGCCCCTATCAATCCGCCAATGTCAACTTGTAAGGATTAACCCTAACTCCAAAATCAATCAATAACCAATCAATTTCCAGGACAAACTACAAAAACGGAGCCAACACGTCGACTTCGACCAATCCAAAATGGTAATGAACTCGTCCCAGTTTTCCAGTCCCCCAGCCCTTCAAACGTCCACATAGTTCCAATATCTCGAAATTCTAACCCATCCCCGGTCATCTTTCAGGTGACGACCCTCAATCTTGACGCCTGAAAACTGTCAAATAGCTTCTAACAAAAAACCGAATCGCCTCCACTCCGGGAAGCAGAAATAAGGGTTATGTCTCTCTCTCTCTCGCCGCTAATGTAACTTCGAAGTGCCAAATTGTCTCTCGCATTTCATAGAGTTTTATCATTTTGATATATTTGTTCAATTTTGTATACATCTTTCTCACTCAGTATGCTTCGGTCTTTTCTTCTGTGTGTCCAGTCATGATACCTTTTTTGTTGTTTGTTTCCAGTTTTTCATTTTGTAACGCAAGTCTGTCCGTGCACGTCCGTGACCGTTAAAAAGTTTAAAATTGTCTATATTTTGTAATTAATTGTTCTTTGGTCTATTTATCCTAAGAATGCGCGTGTTTTTCTTAATACATGCCACCAAATGTTGCCATCTCTGGAGGGTCCGTTATCAATGAGCTCCGTTTTATCTTGTCTTTTTAATTAGTTGACATTTATTTTGTTTCTTTGATTAAAAATAAATCAATAAACAGTTTTATTTGTTTACATTTGCCGCGAAACTTTAAAGTTTTTCGATCTGCATAAAATTGACAAATTTGCATATTCACAATTGACTAAGCCTGTTTGAGAAACGACACCAATCCAGAACCCACTTTGGTCCACGAAATACCCAAAAGAATATCACCCGCCAGCTCTGAAATCCAAATTACAGTCTATTGGAATTCAAAAGATAGACAGGTTAGTGCTTTTCTGCAGCAAGTTTTGTAATAAGCATTATGCAACTCGCTGATCTTCTTTTTTAAATAAATAACACAAAACGAGGTGTCTTTCGGTCGAAAAATAAACATTTTCTGAAACGTGCTGTCGTTTGGTTAATTTTAAGTGCTCACGTCTTATTCGTAATTTGTAATCGATGACGTTTTAGGCATGGCTAATCCAACCCCGCCGAACGATGTTCCGTCCGACCCCGATCTGCTTCCATCCGATGATAGTGTAAATGAAAAACACATGAAAATGGTCAATTATATGAAGCTCTTGGCAGATCAGTTACGAGCTTACGGATCAAAAGCGCAAGTTCCGCGCCTTTGGGCTACAATCTATAAATACACGAAGGACAAAGATGCTGAGAATAATAAGCTAAATGCAGAACCGCTAAGCGATAATGAGTGGCAAGCTGCAGCAGTTCAATGGGGAAGGAGGAACCGTGGCATTGAAAACACTCTTTGTGAAATCGACCGTTTGATTAGAAATGACACCAACCCAGAATCCTCTTTGGTCCACGAAATACCCAATAGAATCTCACCCGCCTGCTCCGAAACCCAAATTTCATCAGCATCCGTAGGATGTGCTATGCAGTAGCTATAACAATTAACTTTGTTTTCAGTTTTTCATTTTAGAATACTAACTGTATGACATTTATTTTGAAATTATTTTTTTAAATAAATAAACAAAGTTAAATAACTAACAAAAAAACAAACGCTTAAAATTCTGCAACTTTCATAATTAACGAAGGCCGTTCTGTTAACGTTCTGATGGCTGTAAAATGCAAAAATATCACATTTTGTAATTCCGTTTTGCAACGCGTTGGGGTTAACAATCAATGCATCCAGCCTTATCGCTGCTTTTTCCGTCCAGTGGTAGGGCGAAACGTAGCAACATACCTTTTTCCATTACAAAATGCAAGCAAATAAAGTCGGTGTTCCATCAATTCGCAGTCGCTTGACAATTTTTTAAAGAAGATAGTCGCGATTTTATGAATTAAGCTTATTTCTAGCAGTACTTTTCAACTTAAATTTCAGTGTGATTATCGCGTATTTGTTTAAAATTAACATAGAACGTTACCATTGACATTTTAAGCATGGCGCCACCCGTTTATCTCTACCCTTTGGATGAACCTTACCCAAAGAAGTACAAATGGGAGAAACTTGAGTGGAGGATGCTAAGTGCAAACGACATCGACGATTTTGATAAAGTATCCGATTTTTTCGGTCACAAAATTGAAACATTTGTAAGTTATTTTTAATTTTTAATTATAAAATAAGCTAACTTGTACTTCCAGTACGCGTTATACACTGCTGAATCTTTTGCCGAAAAATGCGTCGACTTTATAGACGTGTGTAAAGCAGATTATACTACGTTTATCAGTATTGCCACATATTGGATATCCACTTATCGTCGACACACTCACGGAACCCATTTCATTGTTGCATGTAAAGAAAATGATCAAATTAAGGTTGGTGACAGTTATATCGATTTCGAAAAACTAAAAGATACCTTGTAGTTGTCGCAATGGTTAGAAGATCTGAGTAAGAGAAAGCTCTGGTTGAACAACGTGGAACAATCAGAATGTTACTTCATGATAAACTACAGAACCAATATAAGTTCTGATCTGCGGAGCTTCTTTGGAGAACTTCAAGAAGATAATAACCAAAGAATGGAAGTACCTTTACATGGATGTCTACCTACATTATCACGCTTGTCCGTAAGAGCCATAAAACACAACCTTTCCGTCGGCCGAAAAGCAAAACGCCTCGAAGTATTCATCGCTTCACGATTGCGCGAACCGCTAAACCGACCTTATCAACGTTATGATTATTCAATAGTTGGAGAGACACTCAACGTATTGAGAACAAAGTTGACATACCTAATTAACGCAACAACACCGCATGAAGTTATGGAAGCTCAACAAGCCATGAACATCCAATTGAGCTTGTTTAACGATATTTTTTGTTCTTTTTTATACTTCAGATACTCCAAGGAAATGGTGGAGGAATTGGACAATGTCCTGACATACGTGAACTATGTAGTCAAAACTTTAGACTACGGTATGAAAGATGGAATATGGTGCAGTCTAAGTAGTGGTGGGTCGTTTTGTTTGTCTAAAGATCAATAATGTCATCGGTAATTTCAGCTACAACAACTGGCAATAACAACGTACGGACACTGTACATACCTCACGACCGATACAACGTTTTCGCTGACATGTTTCCGAAAAATAGTTACTTCGCATACAATATTAAAGTAGTGGAGGATACAAACCAAAACCACGATTTTCTTATAGAATTCTCTAAAGACAATGTCTTTCCGGTGAGCTTTACCCATGTTGTTGCGCCACCTGCTCAGTTAATCGCTCCTGGTGAGCTAGAAAAAGGCACATTTTACTTCACAGCACCATGCTCATGCGAGTCTAACAAAAAGTATCACTGGATTTGCACATCGTGCCAAGCAATTGTTCGAGAAACATCTGACGGTGAAGTATTGTGCTGCTGTGGCGTTTTGAAAGCTGACTCTTTCAAACGCGAATGTCCGGCTTGCTACGTCGTGTTGAGGTAGGTAAACTGTACAATCACAATGATAACATTTGTACTATTTTTACAGTACCACCACGGAATTGAAACGGTTGGATCAATCGATGAGTGCAAACATAACATGGAAAGGAAACACAGAAGCAAAAGTAGTTTCACAAACATTGTAAGTTTGTTTACTTTTACAGCATACGTGACTTACGACTTCTTCAGCCGAGCGAAACGCCAATTGTTCAACATTCTTGTCGTCGGAGCATCTGGAGCTGGCAAATCGACGCTTCTTAACAGCATCAACTGTATGGAACGTTTTAAAAGTTTTGATGACGCTGCCAAAAACCCTATACCGTATCTGCTGCCACCTGAACAAAACAACTCTGGCTTTGATTCAAGTCACATGCATGCGGAAAACACAAATGAAAGTTATGCCAGACCCGGGCAGTCAGTTACTCAACGCCCGAAAGACTACCTCGTCAAATTCCGTGATTACAAGGTCAACTTTATCGACACTCCAGGCGTAGCTGATACACGGGGATTAGAACAAGATGCGTTGAATCTAGAGTACATCCGGGACCATATTGTTGAACTTCCGTATCTCAATGGCATCATGTTCGTGATCAAAAACACAGAAACCAAGCTGTCTCCCGAGTTTGAAAATGTCATTCGTTCGCTGTATGGACTGTTACCTCGAAGCGCGGTGCAGAATTGCTGTTTTGTGTACACGTTTTCATCCGCCGAGGGCTTCAATCCCGGTTCGGCACAAAAACCGTTGACTACTTTGTTGAACAAGTTCGAAGAACAACACAATGTTTCTGATGTGCTGACCGTTGACAACCAATTCTGCGTCGATAACGCTGCGTGGCGACATCTGACAAAGACGGGTGATCAATACATTGAATCGCTACAAGACTGCTGGAATGCAAGCAAGGGAGCCATCAACGAGCTGTTAGACTATGTCGATGAAGTAGCGCCAGTAAAGCAGAAAGATTTACAGATTGTGGCCAATCTAAGCCGTTTGGATGACATTTTGGTCGGTGATTTCAGACGTGATCGACAGTCACTGCAAACACGTCAAATCATGGCATCTATTGCTGAACGGTGCATGACAGGAAAAGCTATCTACTTTCGGAACAACAAAGGTGACGCAACACCGCTGCAGGAGGACCAGTGGAATACTGTAACCGAAAGTTGGAAAAGTAAACATCCAGAGCTTGTACATGTTGTTCGCAGGCTTCAAGCTTTGCTGAACGACACTCCGTATGATGGTAACGAATTCAATGATTATGTGCAGCCGTCAAACACAACACCGTTACCTAACGTATTGCCTCGTGAGCAGCCTAAAATGACCATGCTGGATAGCGTATTACATGACTTTAACAAAGGAAGTAATTACCCTTCAGAAAATAGTTCTCAATATGAAACGCAGCAACAGATCAAACTAACATCAGCACATCAATCGACAGGTAGTGTACATTTACGTATACAAACCGCAACAAAACCCCCTGCGGCACCGAGAGTGTCTTCAACGGTTAGTTTCATTGATGTTTGTACAAAGAATTCTACCAATACAGACTATTTTAAGGTTCACTCGCCGACTTCCCCTACTCATAAGACGCGAAATCTAAACGATGGTGTAGTTCGACGACAACAAACTCCACTGAGTCAGTATGTCAAACAAAACTATGGAGTAGAAGACAGGCACAAACCTGACAATACACCGGCGACGCAACAAAATCCCGTCAAACCAGAAAAAAACGTTTACAACGTTTTGGTCCTCGGCGCTTCACAAGAAACATTGACCGCTCTGTATGAAAACCTCAAGCTGATTCACGAACCGCACTCAAATGATCATGTTCAAGTCACTGATGAACGACCAAACGGGATTGGATTCAGCTACATCGTTGGATTTGGCGGCTTCAGCATTCGTTTCATCAATGAAGTAGTAGACCAAATTCAGGAAGCTCAATTAGAACTGGCAGAGTTAGTCAAAAACTACTACGGTGTTCATGGTTTTGTTGTGTTAACCAAAGGAAGCGAAAGCTCTCGTAATCTTATTGAAGTACTTACTACTACGTTGCCTACACGCGCACGGAAACAAAACGTCTACTTCGTCAACGTTTTTGCTTTTCGTCAAAATGAAGCCAGCGAAGAACCCCCAAAGGTAAAAACTATCTTCAACATCTTCGATGAAGCTTCGTGGAAAGCTCTCCGGCATCAAGCAGATTCTGACCGGTATGCACAACATGTTTCATCGATGGAAGCTAGCATTCATCAATTCACAGAAGTCATCAAAGCGGTTCAGCCTGTCACGTTCAACGACATGAAATTCGTAATTTATTTGAAGCGTTTAGCAGCTGAATTAAGCTCATATGCATCGACACCATTGATCCAGCGCTTATGGGCGACAATCGATGCGCATACGGTGAATGACGATGCAAAAAGTAAAAAGGCGAATGCGAATTCGCTGGACGATAATGAATTGCTGAATGAAGCAGAATATTGGCGAGGCCCAAATGAAACGATGTATAATCTGCTTCGTAAAATTCACGCAGTCAAGCAGAATCCCGAAAGCGAAAGCAACAACGAATACAAAAGTAATAATGCTAAAACAGGTGCAACATCATCCAAAACTGCAGCAAAGGTTCGACAACGTAATGGCCAACAACAAGTTATTAAACAGCGCTCACAAAGCCAGAAAAGACATGGCAATTCGTAGATGGCGACTCTTTCTCTCTGTATTATCACTTTACTACACACTTTTTCAGTGCAGTTGCCACATAACCTAACCCGTAATATTACAATATACCAATTCAGTAAGTATCACATTCAAAATAAAGTTGACAAAAACAAAAACGTAAAAAAAAGTCGGATAACAATGCGCCTAAACAAGCGCAAACCAACTCTTGGTTAACATAAGTAGTGTTTCCAACATGGCAAAACGGCTTTGAACAAAAAAAACGTTCTTAAGTTTGGGTCACTGCTTTTGACATCTTACTTATCCGCAGAAATACGATTAAAACAACTTGGAAAATCGTACTTTTCAAGCGATAACAAAAAACACTGTCATTTATCACATTGTTTGTAGAAAAAAACATTAATTTAGTTAGTTTTAAGTTTTATAATAAATAAACTCAGTGTCAAAATCTGGCATTAAAATTGATAAAAAAAATTATATTTACAAAACCATCACGTGGCAGCAGGTGGATCAACAGGTTTTAAAAGTTTGTTGAAACTTTTCAGCTGTGAGCTCAGGGCAGCACATAGGGTTTGATTGGGCTTAAAACACAAAGCTTTATGCAATGTGAAGCAAAAATCATGTCAAAAAACTTACAAGAGGGGCTTCACTCGTTGTCCTTCTATCCATCCGGCCATTGTAGATGACTGTTCGGGGTGCCATGGGCTCAAACTGGATACGGTATTGGCCGTATGGACAGATGTGACACATGTCGGTTACGGTGGTGCCTTCGGCGATGACGGAAAACGAGCCGAAGATGTTGTTGTTGCCGATTTGACGGGCCGAAATGTGGCATCGGGCTTGGAAGGTGTTGTCGTTGCCGATTTCGAGGGTGGTGCTTTCGGGGCCGCTGGAAGGGGGTGGGTGGTACGGTAATTGGGGAAGGTTGGACTTACTTATTTTCGATAACCACAAACTCCTCGACAATGTTGAACTTTCCAATCACAATAGAACAGCCTTTCGCGGCACGGATCGTCGCGAATTGATGGACCACTGTCCCGGAGCCGATTGTGACATCGCCTTCTATGATGGCGCCTTGGATGACGACGGCATCAGGGGCGAAGCGCATGTTTATCTGAAAAACGGCATTGAAAACGCATCAAATTGATCAAAAGATATCAAAAATCGGTCAAAACCGCTAATCCACAACCACAAAACTGATTAAATAAGTTTATGATTCCCTCAAAATCCAAACACACATTACAGATCAGTTATACAATGAAATTACAACGGTATAAATTAGCCAGTTCCCATCAGACGATCATCTCCAACTGCTTGGCATAGTAGATGGCTTGTTTCGCGATACGGGTCGTGTCGAGATGCGCCTTCGGAGGGCCACTCGCCGACGTGTTGAGGTTGTCAAAGTTGAACATGTCCTTCTCGCGCTTCCAGCCACGAGCATCAGCAAACGCCAGGGCAGCGGCTTCATTGTCGTAGAGGAGCATCTGGATGGCGTCCTTGATGAGGATGCGCTTGTACGACTTTTCAATGCAAGCAGCAATCTCGCCCCGGACAGTGTCGGTCAAGATGCGGATGAACATGGCATAGTACGGGCTGGGCAGGGTCTTTTCGTTGAGAACGACCTTGTTGTAAGCGCCTTCCATGAGGTACTGCTCGAACTTGACGGGCGCCACGATGTAGGGGTTGGATTGTTGGATGGATTGCGGGATTTGTTCGATGAGCTAAAGACATACAAATTAAAGCGTTTTGAGAAGGAATGGTGAAAGAAATATATATAAAAATAACTAACCATGTGGAACTCATTCAACCGCCCCTTAACCAGCAAAAACATCAACCTCAGCCCGGTCATGAGGTCCTTGTTGGTTGAATCGGCCTTCTCATGGAGGTAGAAGCTCTGGACATCGATAATGGCCTTCTCGAAGCTTTCAATGTCCTTCTTGAGGATGGAGAAGAGCGCGGAGATCTCGAAGAAATCGCCTGCAAGAAATTTCTTTCAAAATATATAAAAACCGTGGATAAAACTCACGATGGATAGCCGACAATGCCGCAGGTGATAGCTGGCTCGCAGCGGGTTCGCTCAGGGCATTCTGAAAGGAGATTTAGAGCGTTTTGGAAGCGTTTAAGGGGTGTTTGAAACGAACCTTAACAGCAGTGAGAGCCTTCTCGATTTCGGCGAGATTTTTGGGTTCCTTATTGAACTCAGTGAGCAGGGCCTTGTGGGACTTCTCGGCGGACGACATCTGGAAGAAGTTTAGAGGTAAATTGGATCAGATTCGGGGGTGGAAGGGGGTGAAAAGCGCGGCGAAAGAAAGTGATGACAATTTGAGCCAGCAGCGCTAGACACAGGGAACACTGTGTGCGTACAGAGTGTTCCCCAGAACGCGCGTTGTCATTTTTCGCTGACGGCGATTCCGTGATTCTGTGTTGGCTTTTTCGTGATTTTTGACCTTTTTGCGTTTATTTTTCCGTCTTTCTTCCCTTCCATCTTGCTCCCGACACCCCTCTGGGTATTTTAGATAGCAATTTGTAACTTTTCATAATGCCATCCTCGCGCCAGTCCCCCTAATTTGTCACATGATAACCAAGCCCACGTTTTATCACCACTTTCCAGCCCCGAAACAGCTTCCCCCGTCTTCCTCGACCCCTCAGCCTCGATCTCCTTCCCTCCAGGCATCATCTACCCCAACGGCCGAAGCGCCTGAGCCTCGTGGAATCACAGCATGCGCATGGTCGCGCCCATCACCAGTCTCACCATTCATCCTTCCTCGGGTCCTGTGCAGTGGTCGTCGGTGGTGGTGACCCTGCTTCAGCCAGCTTCGTGACTGTTGTTCTGACGGCATGGCGAGTTCAAACTCGGAAAACAGCCTGCCTGCCTCGGGCGATGCCGGCAATGGCAATGGACCGCTGAAAGTGGCCATCAAGAAGGCGCAGGCCCAAAAGGTAATTTTCAAACGGGTTTTATATGTCCATTTTGTAATATAACCAACTTCCAGGGTCCTCGCTTCAACAAAACCGCTAACCGAAGCAAAGGCATCGAGGATCTCATTTCCATGATCGCATCCGATGAACACATTGAAGTCAGTTTTGCCTTTTTCTTTCAAAACCTTTCATTTTCTCATATAAAAACCCTCCAGGAGCTCCGAAACGACTACTCCAACATCTTCGGCGAACTCTGCAACCTGTACAAACTCTCTAAGGAACATACTGAAGCAGTTATTGTTCAACTTTCGCTGAATCGCAAACTTGAATTTTCTCAGTAAGCCATTTTTTTAACTTTTTATATAAAAATATCCCTCAAAATTGTCATTTCCAGTTTCATAAACGCCGTATCCGAACGCCTAGCCGTCCGCCGTAACCCCCAAGAACGCACTTTCATCCTCCGATGCCTCGAAGCAGCTTTGGCGTCGAATCTGAAGCACATGCGCGTCCTGATGAACGACGCAACTTCGCTAATGACGGTGGTCACGAACACTTTGTCGGTCTCCGAGGAGCCTGGCGAGGTTGTGCACCTCTTTTCATTGGTTATTACGATTGCTGGGACGTTTCCGCAGATTTTTCCGGCTTTTTTGACGGTAGTTTTGACCTTTTTTTAATTCTAAATTTGACAAAATGGCTTCAGGAAGTCGTTGACTACGCTCTCGGCTGGCTCCTCGACCCCTCTGATCTCCGTGGCAAGAGCACCATCCTCAAGAAGTGCTTTGAAACCATCACCGCCATCAGTCCATTCCTATCTGTCGACGTCGAAAAGGCTGGATTCTACCTGAAAAACCTCGCCAACGACGCTTCAGATGCCCTGAAACCCCATTTTGATCGTCTTAACGACACCACTACGCCATGGGCAGATGCACCTTCGAAGAAAGACCCCGAACCAACCCTCATAGACGATATTTACCGATTCAACGCAATTGTAAAGGCATTTGTAGCCTTTTTGGACGCCAGTGTCAATGATCGGAATCGGCACAAGTACAGTGAGCTCATCAAAGACCCTCAGAGCACCTTCAATGGAATTGTTGGCAATTTGGTGAAGTTACGGTCGACCCGGATGTACAACACGCTGAAACCCGTTAGTAAGGCGCTGGTTACGATGGTCCAGATCAATGGCGATGAAATGAGCATTGCAAAGGTGCTGGAAGTGGCGCTGGCGGCGATTACGCATTCCCAAAGTATGCCGAATAATGCTGTGGAGCAGTTTGGACGAATCAAAAGCGTGGGTTTTGTTCATTTTTGGAAGTTTTGAAGTCGAAAATGGTGTTTCAGTTCATTTCAAGCAACACCTTAGCCAAGGAAATCTTCACCACGACCGTCTTCAATCCCTATTTCCTTGTCAATGTCGACGTTGAAAACAAGGACGTCGCTGCTGCCTTGGCTGATGTCATTTCGGTGGTTTTGAATCCGACTGATTTCACGAGGCTTCCGAAAGCTTATTCGACTTTTGTGGGCGTTTTGAAAGGTTTGCCTTTGCACCACTTTTCTACCGTAATCTTGACTTACCGTAACCCAATCTCATGTTTCAGCCCTCCGCTCAGACCTCTCAGCCCCCCGATCCAGTGCCCTCTTCGCGACCCTCTTGGCCTCCCTCCAGACCCTTCTCCGAGCCAAAAACTCCCTGATAGTCATGAATGGCATATCCCCGCCTCTGCATACCCTCATTTTCGAGGAATTGGCCCCCGTCGATCCGACTTTCATCACAAGCTACCCCCTAGCTCATATGGCGCTCCTACATGCCACGAAATACTTTGCCGATGGTCATGACCTCTTTGTTGCTGAGGGGATCCGATTGGCAGCGAATCAGATCAAACAAGAACCCGGATTCTACAGCATGACGACAGATCTCCGCAATGGGAAGTGCTTCTGGACAATGATCGACCTGTTGACGACGCTGATGGCACAGGCGCAAAGGTTGACCAATGATACGCTTCGATTGGTGCTAATATGGATGAATGACGTTCTTTCCAAGTTTGTGAGCCCGACGGATATGAAGATCTTTTTGATGGCGGACGCGACGCTGATTTTGAGGCAGCATGTGGTGATTTTGGGCTTTAATGTGGTTGAACGGTGTTCGCGTGAGTTTTCAGAAAGTAAAATAGGATTTTGGAAAGGTTGGTGTTGTTTCAGAATCCCAGCGTCAATACCAACGAATCAACCGTATCCTCGATGTCACAAATGCCCTACCATTGCCTGGAACGATATCAGCTACCGTGTTTTGGAAGCGATTTGCGAATGGATTCAATGGGTTGTCAGAAGCGAAGCACAAGAGATTCATGTCGTTCTTCAGGGGTGCTGGGTTGATCACGTAAGTTTTTAGAATCTTCAAAGTCAAAGTCTACTGTAAGTTTTCAGCCCAATCCTAAACAACGCTCTCGGCAATGCCCTCGAAGAACGCCAAGGCTCCATCCATCTCGGCCCCCTCAGCGTTCGGGATTTCGTCTTCCTGACGTCATTTCTGATGCAACAAGAACCTCCAATCATGGGAAAAGCCTCCGACTCCGCCTTCATCGCCGCTGGCATCCTTCTCCGGAGCCTGTCCGGCTCAGCTAAGGGTCGCCTACCCGTGCCGGTTCTCGCTTCGCAATGGCGCACAGCCGTCGACAATTTAGCCCTCTTCTGCGTCGAAAATCGGATGAAAACGCCCTTCGGAAAGACAAACGAAACCTTCACCAGCATAAACGCCGCTGTTAGTGCCCTAATCATCCGTCATAACGATATATCGTCATCCGCGGCACCGGTCAGTGAACGTCTTCAATACTCCCTCGTCCCGGCCGATTCCCGGCACGCCAATCTCCCGAAACCGCAAGCTCCATCCCCGACCGAAGGCGTCAGTTCCATCGAATGGACGAGGAACCGCCTCCGGCCAGTAGAAGAGCTACTTCGCGTCCATTCACTCCTCTCCTTCGTCTCGGCTTTGGATAAACTGATGGCATTCGCCGAGCGTGGCTCCATCCGCCCCTTTGTCGACATCTCGCCCGGCGCCCGCCAATTCTTCGTCAACAACGTTGAACCCTGTCAAGCCTGGGTGACGACCCGAGTCACCATGGCGATGCTCCAAGCCTGTCAACACGCTGGACGCCACGCCGAAGTCGTTCGATTCGCGATGAATGTGCTGATTACGACGAAATTGAAGGCTGTAGCCGCGCAGACGACGCTGAAGTATGACGACTTTTCGAGGCTCATCCTGCTTTCACTTGTTAGAGCGTTGGTTGAGCTCGCAGCGCCACAGGCTATCCATGGCGTCTACAAATACGCGATGACTGTCTTTGATACCGATTTGGAGTACGTCTGGCCGGCGATGGAGGCCGCGGCTTCGCGCTATGAAGCTGCTTTGAATCAGATTGAGCTGATTTTGTCCGTTGAGGGCTCAGTCCATGATGCTGTAAGGGCCTTTTTACATGATTTGCGATTCTCCGTGTTGAAGAAACTTCGAAATCCAGTCCTTTGGCGAAATTCTATTGCGACCGTCCCACTACCGCCCGGAGAAGCCGTCGAAATAGATCGCCGCCGACATGAAGCCCTAATCCTCGCGGAAGCCATTGAAGAGCCGACGGGCGGAAGTTCGCGTCTATCCGCCGGGGTCAGTGTCCCATGGGAGTTGGAGCGACGTCTGGATGATTTCGAGCTTCGATTGATGGCGATTCACGCGAGAATGGGTGCCGTCTACGGCAACAAGAACACTCGATTCAATCGCCCTGATGACCAGCTGAACGAGTATCGATCGGCTGTCGATGAACAGATGAAGCAGATCTCGTCGGAGATTCAGGACTACGCGGCTGCCATCAATTCGCTAGGCGTTTCTGACGTCTTTCACGCGAAATTTGCGGCGCTGGATGCCATTAGACGGAATGTTTCAAGGTGTGCTGTTGAACCCTCGGTCAAGGCTGATTCTGATGGCTTTATCGATGGCAGCTTTTTAAATGACTGGCGCCTTCATACGAATGATAGGATTGCCATTGGCGAGCAGCTGTGTTCATGGACGACGAAGTTAGGCAATCCGACAACTTATTGGAACGCTCATGTTGCTATGGCCAGATTATCCCTGAAAACTGGCAATATTGACACGGCTCGAGGCCATTTGGCTCGACTTCAGAATGCTGTGCCTCCAGGACCACCACCAACACCCGGATATGCGCCTAATGGACTCCGAATCCAACCAGTGAACCTTGACTTTGCTGTCCAGACGGCTAAACTGTCCAGAATCGCGCCTATGACCGTCAATGAACCCAATGAAGCCTTCTTCCGTCTTTCTCAAGTCCTCTGTGCCCAAGACGTCATTCTCTGTTCACCGAGTGTATCTCCTGCTCCCGGAATGATGCGAAGTGACCCGGAATTTGTTGACAAGGTTCAAGCCATTCGCAGAGGACTGCTGAAGCTTGGAAAATGGGTCCGAGGCGATACTTTTGGCAAGATGGCTCAGATTGATGCGACAAATCGGGTCATGCCGAATCGGCTTTGGGATAGCGTGAGTCACTTTTTTGAAGCTAAATGTTTGAAGCTATGTTTGGACGGTTTCAGGTGATCAAACGCTACAACTTCCTCCTCGGCATCTCCGTCGTCAAGGAACGCGAAGAACCCCTCGAAGGCGCGCTGTATTGGACGGCCTCCGAGCTGGCCACCAATCTGACCCCATTGCCGCTGCCATTCCCGAAGGCTCAACTTCATCTGGCTGAATGGACCCATTCACAGCTCTACGACGAAGACGGGTCCTTTGCGCTGACTGCCATTGAAACTGAGACGTTGAGACAGTTTGGATTTGAATGCAGTCATCCGAAGTTTGCCGTCTTGAGACGTCTCCTCGGCGAGATTCACGATTTTAAGCTGTTCCAGATAGAGTTGGGACAGGCTTTGGAAGATCCCACCAAGATTGCGTATGTGTTTAGCACTTTTTGGACGTCAAAACGCTTTAGAAGTTTGTGTTTTAGGATCGTCGAATCCCTGGAATTCTTCACGGCCTGGCACGCCATAAAGAATCGCCAAAAATCGCTCTTTGACATATGTCTTCGAAGTCATTTGAGCTTTTTGGCCCAATTCGAGCTTGGATCGACGGCCCATCCGAACCCTGGCTCGATTGATACGGTCACGGCGTCGCTGCGGATTCTGCACGCCCTCGTTACTCATCCCGAGCTGTTCCATGGCGCTATTGGCGGTGACACTTGGCTGAATCTGACGAACGTACGGCTCTGGACAGCCATCATTCCGCAGCTGTTTGCCAGGTTGAATCACCCGAACAATGCCGTCCGAAAGGTCATCTGTGACCTGCTTTCAAGGATTGGAAGCCTGGCACCCCATGCAATCTGCTTCCCAGCCATTGTCGGGGTGTATTTCTCGAAGTCGATCTCACTTTCGACGAGCACGGAAACGCCAGGGATTGCGGTGGGGCAGTTGGAGAGCCCCTATGAGTTGGAGGAGGATGTCTCGGAGGCTGTTGATGCTAAACAGGTTGGATTTTTACGCTTTTTGGAGGTCAAATGGGTTGAAATCGTCATTTTTTTAGGATTCATCCCGCATGAGCGCCGCTTGCTTGACCCTGGTTGAACACCTGTCCGCCAACTATCCCAAATTGGTCGCCGATGTCACGCTTTTCATCAAAGAACTAACCCGTATCAACATGTTGCACGAAGAAAAGTGGTGTTTCGTCCTGAACAATCTGGACATTGAAATGAAGCGTCGGATCAACCAGTTGGAGGCTGAAGCGACCCAGACGCTGAACTCAAAGTACTTGGATGAAGGCACTGCCCATGTGATTATTGAAGATCGGGCGGATATCTTCACTGCTGGGGTTTGTTTTGATTTTTTGATTGGATTTGTTTTAAAATTTGGCTTCAGATCGCTGAAATCCTCGCCGATCTCTTCAAATCGACCTGTGGAGGCGCCTACGATGAAGCCGAACCCGAAACGGACGCTGCCTTGCTCTCTCCCAATGAACGCCGCTTCAGAGACGAATTTGCTGGCGAGCTTGCCGACGCCCTCGATCACTTTGTTCGGAATCGCATCGACGACCCCCGTGAAGCCTGGATCCCCTTCAAGAAGCTTGTGACCCTGCTGAATCAACGCTCGTCAAAGAAGGCATCGCTATCCCTGGCGACGAGTGACATGTCGCCCTGGCTGGCTGCCATAAATGGCACAGCTGTCCCGCTTCCGGGCCAAGAGCTGTGTCCAGCCGATGAAGTCGTCACAATTCGTTCGATGAAAGAACACGTTTCTGTTTTGTTGACGAAAACCCGCCCCAAGAAGATTACTTTTGTCGGATCAGACGGCAAGGAATACGTGTTCCTCTTCAAGGGCCAAGAAGATCTCCATCTCGATGAACGTGCCATGCAGTTGCTTCAAATCTGCAATCTCATGTTGAGCGAGAAGCGTACAGTGAATGCGGGCGATGCCTGGCCGGCTTACGCGTGCCGACATTACTCCGTTACGCCGCTGGGCATTCGTTCCGGGCTGATTCGATGGGTTGAAGGCGCGACCCCGATGTTCCAGATCTACAGGAAGTGGCGTCAACGCATGGTGACCCGAGAAGCCGCCAAAAATGCCATTGCGAGCGGAATCGATGTGACGGCGCTGCCGAAGCCACCGAATGAGCGGCCTATGGATCTGTTCTTCCAGCAATTGAAGACTGTTTTTGGGGCTCTGGTTAGTTTAGATCGCTTTTTTGACGGCAAATCATCGAAATCTTTGCAGAATCTCCCTCCCGAAGTCATACAAGATCGAAAGCGTTGGCCTCTCGATGCCCTCCGACAAGTTCACGATAGCCTGGTCAAGATCACGCCCAGAGACATCCTTTCCCGAGAGCTCTGGTTCGCAGCCGGCACCGCTGACACCTGGTGGCGCGTAACCCAACGATTTGCTCGCTCTACTGCCGCTGCTTCGATGATTGGAGCCGTCATTGGACTTGGTGATCGCCACATGGAGAACTTGTTGATTGATCTTGCGTCTGGCGAAGTGGTTCACATCGATTACAATGTCTGTTTCGACAAGGGCCGTCAACTACGCGTGTCCGAAACCGTTCCCTTCCGGCTGACTGGCAACATTAACTGTGCTCTGGGCCCGACCCAGACTGAAGGCACGTTCCGGCAGTCCTGTGAACATATTTTGAGTGTCCTTCGAGCTGGAAGGCACACGCTTTTATCCATGTTGGACGCATTTGTGTATGATCCTCTGGTGGACTGGGCCATGGCCGATCATCATGCCGCTGGTGGCAGCACGACCGTAAATACAAACACGATTTTGGCCGTTTATGGTGGATCGGATCGGACGACAAAACTCTCGGCCAAAGAAGTAACGTTGGAGCTGTTCCAGCTTCGGATGCGCGAATTTCGACAACCTTGGAAAGAAGCCTCCGAAGGCCTGCAGAAAGTGCTTCAACGAACCCTCGTCTTTTTGCCTCAACTCGCTCGGATACCGACAGCGACTCGAATCCGGTATGCAGAAAACATAGCCGAAATGACAAAGGACATGCATTCGATCATCCGTGAATACAGCAATCTCGCTGGCATCTTCCGGCCGCTGGTCAAAGCCCTCGGGCACACTGATGAGCGATTCCGTGACTATCTAAAGTCCTGCTACGCGCAATTGTCAGATAGACTCGCTCGCGGCTTCAAACTGATGAGTGAAAGCCCCACTTTTGACGTTGATCAGTGCACCCAGCTGTTTGGCAGTGTCGTCGATCACGTCATGGAAGTTCATGATGCTCTCGTCAAGCTTTCCGACATCAAAGAGCTGCGATCTGGGCCTTCGGAGCAGGAAAAACAGTCAAACGAGCCAAAGCGCTTAAAGGAAGCTGAAAACGCCCACGCGAAGCTGATTTCAAAGCGGATTCGTCGCCGTCTCGAAGGCCGGGAGGTCCTGATGACTGTCAAGGACGCTGAAGCTGGTCGCACCTCAAAGCGGTTAGCCATTGATGCGCCTCTGTGTGCTGAGGGGCCTGAAATGGATCCTGAGGAACAGGTGGGTCTATTTAGACGGCATTTTGATTGATAATGGTTGACTTTGTGCATTTCCAGGTAGCCATGCTGATCTCATCCGCGACAAACCCGGACAACCTCGCCTTTATGTATGAAGGCTGGACCGCATGGGTGTGACCGACGGAAGAAGCCGCTTTCTGGCTGTCATCTTATTATCTGAATCCCAAAAAGAAGGGTAAGCCTTTAACCCTAGCTTATTTCAATTGATTTTACCCTAAATTCGATTTCAGTTTCGAACCTTCGTCCCAAAAAGTGCGTCGCCGGCTCCATGTTTGCTGGTTTTAAAACTAAACCTAAACCAGCGCCATCACTGCCGCGCTGCGACGGCATCCACTTTTGTATACCGTATTTTGCATGCGACTGTTTTTCCATCCACCACCATCATCAACTCAACTCCATCTGTTCAACAACGAAAAACTACTCTCCAAAAACACACCATCTTTATCCGAGCCGCGTATGCCTGCCTCCTACACGGTATCCAGTTTCAATCAACACTTTGCCCGCATAAGCGTCGCATTAAACCAACAATGGCATCAATCCATAAGCTAAACGCCGACCTAATTTGTGTACAACAGACAAGGCGAAATTCTTTTTGTCGAAATTACTTATTTTAAAGATTGATTCTCAATTTGTAGCCAGCTTCAAAGCTGCACCGTTAAATGAATGATTTCAAAGCGTATGATTATAAAATGCTATCGTTTTATCGGATCTTCTATGTATGTATTTATATTTGTGATGCATGAGCTACCGTACACTGTTGTAAGCGCTGATACTCCGTTTCAGTTGAGGAGGCAATCCATTGATGTTGTCAGTTCGATGCGGCGTCATGTAGCCACTGGCACTTCGAGTTGTCACTTGGCGGAGCAGGGGCTGGGTGGATCGGAAGCTGCGGTTTCCGGATTCGGACAGATGGCACATGACCCCGACGGCTTGAATGAGCTTTTGGCGTTCTTCGTCGTTGAAACGGCTGGCGTAGTTGTTCTGAAAGTTGTTTTTGATGGTTTCAGATGACCGTTTAGGTGGCTTACCTTTCGTGTATTCAGCGTGTTGATGGATAATGGCACGCTA
This sequence comes from Panagrellus sp. LJ2284, assembly GCA_024447225.1. NCBI lineage: Eukaryota > Metazoa > Nematoda > Chromadorea > Rhabditida > Panagrolaimidae > Panagrellus > Panagrellus sp. LJ2284. The sequence goes on from JAMRYC010000009.1 coordinate 2,414,392, forward strand.
TGGCTTTCTTTTTCACGCTCTGAAACTGGCGAAAGCACCAAGTGTTCTTCCAATGGGCCCGTAATGGTTTCGATGTTTGAATTAGCGGGTCCACCGATGCTGTCTGGGGAGCCGGATAGATTGATCAGTTCATCGAGCTCATAGACGACGTCGCGGAGTTGTTGGGGGGTCACCTACAATATCAAGTGGCACTGATAAGGCGGTATAAGCTAACTTTAAACTTACATTGAACTGATTGCTAACAATCTCGAGCAACTCGCCAATCGTAAACTTGCTGCCGCCGAAATAAACTTCTACATACTCAGCGCCTCTGAAGTTCCTGCCAATATAATGAATACGACGGATGACACCAGTCAAGCTGGTGATAAACGTCGCTAAAAAGATGATTCCAACGGCGAGGTAGCTGATGATGAGAAGCGATTCAGGGAGGGATTTCGGGATGGGTGAAATGTCGCCATAGCCTATCGTTGTGATAGAGATGAAGCTGAAACACTGATGTTACAACCTTTTTTGAGGCAAATCAGCTTACCTGAGATAGTAGGCATCAATAAAGTCAAGTTCCGGCATCAACCACGAAAAAAGTACACCCCCAAGAAGTGCATGTCCATGAAGCAGGCACATGGCAGCAGTGACTGGCATGACTTTGGGGTCGGCAGCCGTGATTGTCTGGAATCAAAACCCCTCCTTGCAAAGAAACGGATAAAGCAGTCGAAAAACTCACACCTTTTCGCCCCGAACTGCCGCCATCAATGTCCAGTAGACTTCTGCGACGATGTCACTGAAGCCGCTCAACACCAAAAACACAGTCGGCACTCCGAGACATATGTAAACAAGGCAAAAGACAATTGAAGCAGGCAATGTCGGCACAATGGACCCATAACCAATAGTCGTAACGGACGTAAATGCGAAAAGTAGCATCTCCTGATACGGTAGTTCGACCATTTTGGCATCGAATTGTTGAAACATGAAAGCACCGATGGTAATACAGGAAATGGCTATCGAGATTTTAAAGAAGTGCGGGATTAGGGACCAGCATAGCTGTAATTGGAATGAAAATTAACAAAACTGACTTTAAATCGGTCAAAAAAGCCAAATGCCCTGAAGCAATCTTCGTTTAAAAATGGCTAAAAACAACTCACAGCGCTTCCAAACGTTTTCTCATGACATCCATGTTCATCCATAAAGTTAGTCTTCCATATTTGGTACGGTAGCTTCCATCTATGCCTCCATGGCACCCGATCGGTTTCAGAGTTTCCAGAACTGGCAGATTCGATCTCTGTTGGGTGTTTGGATCCTATATTGTTGATATTTGGCGCACTTCTGCACCCATGATGCAGTCTGCATGAATGCCGTAACGAAGTTTTCCGAAGCAGGGATGTCCTTGGATCGGATTCATCCAACGATCGGGGCGAGCTTCCAGAAGTGTATTTCCGTCCTATCAAAGAACAGTTATTCCCAGTAAAAGTCGACGGTTGCGCATCAGTGTTGTTGTTTTTGATCAGTTCCGAGGAGGCCACCGGTGCCACGAAAAAGCGCGGGTGGTTCGGGACGGCATGACCGACTTTGCGGGTGGGATTCGCCGGGTTGGGATTAGGGTTCGACACGGGCACGGATGGCTCCATTCGGGCTCTTTGATGGGGGGAGCCATGCCGGGCGCGGTCAGGGGTGCCATTGCCATTGAGAAGGGGTCGGACGGGTGAGTCAGTGGGTGAAGACGGCACAGACGAAGAAGTTGTCGGTGTCTGAGGGTCTAGGGTAGAAACCGCCACTGATAAAGCTGCATGGCGAAGCAGACTGCTAGCAGTGCCTCCGGGCATGCTGAAAATAAAAAAAGAAAGTGACAGTCAATCAAAACCCATAGAAGGCTACACGAATCATGAACCAATTCATCAAAAGATCGACAAACATCGAAATTCCAAGTTCAAAAACACACAGTGAGGTGAACAGGTCCTACAAAACCCTACAACACCCCCTTCCAGGATCCAAAATAACAATCAAACCGCAATCAAAACCCCATCAACCCTCACGTAATTCTATTTTCCCCACCCAAGCACCTAAAAAACACTTTAATTTACCCAATAAGTACAAACTAATGCGTCTGATCACGCTCGTAAACCAATAAACAACTCCCAGTCTACTACTTTTCAACCACTAATTTAACAACCTTTAAAAAACTTCAATAAAATCTCCTCCTAAACCGTTCAAATCACGATTTCTAAACTTCCCTCAGGCGTTGTGTCAACTTTTAATGACTCCATTGTCGCATTGCTCTTTGACATTTCCGACCATCATCATTCTTCTTCGACCTGCGCAACCTTTGCACACACACACGCACATGATAATGATAGCAATAACCCCCAATAATGATCAGCAGCATACCTATAATACATTTTTTTTCGTGAATCCCTTTGCGTCGCCACCTTCGTAGGCCGTCTTTGTCATTACCCTTTTTTGCGTCATGTCCCCCGAAGCTGCGGCTGGGTGCCCATTAACCTGTGAAAAATGCATAATTTACGACATTTTGAACCCCGCTTCAACAGTTTGCACTCCATTAATGGAATTTTTATTGCCTTCTTCGCGACCACATTGTTGTGATAGTTCATCGGCTGTCAGCTGGACTACGGTAAAGCTCAACTCCGACTAATTTAAACTGACACAGAACATCAAAAAAGGCAAACATTTGTGCTCATTCATCGCCACTGGTGAAACATTGCGACATTTGGGGTCATGCAAAAAGTTCAAAATGCCAAAAAATCAATGTTTAAATCGTGTAAGAAAAGTTTATCACAACGACAAGAAAATGTATGAGTGTCATCAATCATGCAAAGAAAACGAAAGCAAAAAAAGAGAACATTGTATAACAACATGTAAGTTGAGACGGAAAAAAACCTTGGTCTGTAGTCATTGTCGCAATATGGGAGGTAACAGACGACTGACAACGGGCGCGAGATTCAGAAGGTGGGAAAAACAAAAAAAGGAAAGAACGGCAAAAGTGCCACAATAATTAGAATCATGATAATAGCATGGGATAGTGTATCGAATCTCTCTAAGATTATCAGATAATGACCAGAAGCAGGAAAGCGCCTTCAGTGATGGGTTCAATAGGGCTGGAAGCGCGGGGGACCGCCGCCACGGCCACCTCCACCACCACCGCGTCCTCCACGGCCGCCACCGGGCGGGCCACCACGTCCACGAGGAGGTCCACCGCCCCGAGGGCCACGCATCGGTCCACCACCGAGCCCGACAGATGGCGGGCCACGGTAGGGATCATTGCCACCGCCGCCACGGCCTCCGCCACCACGTCCACGACCACCGCGATCACCTCCGCCACCACGGCCTCCACGATCATTGCCACGGTCACGATCACCACGGTCGCCGCCATTCTTCTGGTTGTAGTCTTCGCTGTTGAAGGTCTCGCCACGGGGCTCATCGTCGCCGCCGCTATCGTGGTCGTTGTTCTTGGCGCCTTCCTTGGACTCTTCGGGAGTTATGCCTTCGATGTAGGTGTCTTTGACCTGGAAGAACATCATTTTTTTCAATCAAAATAGTGGTACCCTCCCGTGCAGCGACAAAAAATTTTCTCCACCCAAGTCCACGTAAGTCCCAGTGGTGAAACTTGTTTTGCCGATAAAGTTTGTTCTGCCCCATAAGTTTTGTTAAATTTTGAATTGAAGCCGGGACTTACCTGTGGCTATCGATAGACACCAGAAAAACCAGGATCGGAATCCGGATGGCCGAGAAATCGCCGTCTGAAGCAGGGCAAACAAGGGTTCAAAGACCAACTGCGCGGGAATCACAATTTTTTCTCTGGCAAAGGGTCACCAACGTCCAGATTTGCGCCTGACTGACCGAGCAGTCGCCCGGCTTCTGGCGCCGATTTCTCAGCCATTCGGATTCCAATCCGGGCGCTTCTGGTGTCCATCGATAGCCAGAGGTAAGTCCCGGCTTCAGTTCAAAATTTATCAAAACTTATGGGGCCAAACAAACTTTATCGGTCAAACAAGTTTCTCACTGGGACTTAGGTGGACTTGGGTGGAGAAAATTTTTTGTCGCTGCACGGGAGGGTAAAATCAAACTTACAGGATTCAAAAGCTGCTTCAAAACTTCCATAACACCAGTAACGCGCTTGTAGGCCAGCGGAGGCGGCGCAGTCGTCTCAATCTTGACATGAAGAGGCCCGCCATAATGGCTGTATTGAGGGTCGCCGGAAGCAAGCAACTCCTGTTCCTTGTTGCGATCACGCGTGGAGCCACGGCCGAGGACGTAGACATGGCACTTGAAGACCTTGGCTATGTTCTGCAGCGTTACACCCTTGGGGCCGATTATCTTGCCGACAAAGTTGAAGCGAGGATAACGGAACTGCGGGATGAGGACCTTCTTGACGAGTTTGATCTGCTTCTCAATGTCGAGTTCGAGCCATTCGGGATCGATGTTGTTTTCGAGCTTGACCACTTCTGAAACCCCATCGATGAAGCAAAAACTTAAAAAGCAAGCTGATCATACCACATTGAAGCAATCTCTTGGCATTCCGGTACTGCGAACTGAATTCCGGGCTAGCCTCCAAACCGCCCAATTCCGTCCGAATTTCGTGAAGCACAGCAGCGACTTCCGCGTCGAGAGGGCTGTCCTGAGCGAACGGAGCACCGCCGCCACCCGGAGGACCTCCCTTCGGCCCACGCGGATCATAGCCACCGCCAGGAGGGCCACCCATTGGCGGACCATAGCCCGGATAACCTCCATAGCCACCAGGACCTGGCGGAGGAGGGCCTCCACGAGCCGGAGGGCCGCCATAGCTGCCGACGTAGCCGCCGCCTGGAGGGACGCCGCCGTAACCGCCATAGCCACCGCTTGGGCCACCATAGCCATCATCGTAGCCGCCGTAGTCACCCATTATTCAGCTGAAAGAGCACCAATTAGCTTCAGCTTCAATTTAAACTCAAAAATTGATAAAATAAGCATTTTTGTGCACTAATTTACCTTTTTAGATTTTGCCGATATTATTATAGGCTTTATAAAAACTTTTGAGAGATGTTTTCACCTATAAAATTATGAAAACTTGAAGTAATCTGCTTTGTATACACGTATAAAATTAATCTTGCACGCAACAAAAACAATGGCAGTTGAAAAACCGCTAGGTGTGTTTTGTACCCAAGAAAAATTTGAGGTTTGATTGGCCCAAAAACAGCGGTTTCAAAAACGGCATTTTAACGGTGGAAAAACACGCAACTCGTCGCAAAGATAAGCCAAACATGGCCAGGGTTTTGAACCCGATGTCGACATGAGGGTAAAAATATTATATTTCAACATTATAGCAAAGTTTGGTAATTGATAAACATTGTATGTATGCAAGGCTCGCGCGTTGATGGGCTCTCTTCTCGTGTCGATGACTGACATGCGATTTTTTTTCGATTTCGAACCGTCTGTTTCGCGAAAAACAGAATCCCGATCGACACGAAAATTCAGATTCCTGAAATGAAATTAAGAAGAATCGACTGGTATCATGACGTTTCATCCATAACTTCTTAACGATATTTTGCAAGGCTTACACAGCTTTTATCGGTCGGTTTTGAGCTTAAAAAAGCTGAATCAAAGTTTAGTTAAAAATTACGGCAACCCAGGTTTTTTCTTTTTTTGTGTGGCAAAAACAAGATTACCCATTGTCAGTTTTAAAGTAGTCTTCTTTGCAGTGTAAAAAACTTATAACTTTCTAACTTACGTTACGTGGTGTCAAGTCAAAGGCATTTTGTTGTGTGTCTGTTACAACCATTATTGAGCTAACAAATGCATAAGTCATATATTTACGTGTCATAATGTGTAAAAGGTATTTGAGAGCATGTTAGAACTCCTTTGTTACTTGTTAACCGCATTTTGATTCAACCTTTATGCTTATTAATAGTAAAAACCAATAAAAAACAGTGTATGTATCGTGTTTTTTATTTTATAAACTTATATTTATGAGATTTAACAGAAAGCAGCAACGGAGACATCGAAGAAAACCTCATGGAGTCGAATCGAAAGCGTCTTCTATTTAACAAAAGCAGGAACTGGAGGAACGAAAACCCATTGCGCGGCTGGCTTCGGTACCTATAGAAAAGCAGTTTGTTATTTGGTGTGTATGAATCGGTTTTGATAACAATGTAGCACCCTCATAATCTTTCGTGAAATTTTTAGGTGTATTCCGGCGTTTCCAAAACATTGTTAATGGTTAGTTTTATGTCCACTTGCATGTGAAGCATTGAATATAACTTTGTAGAGTATTGTTGCAGTTCGCAATATCCCACAAGAAATTAAATTTAAAACAAAACGAAACCATAAAGCGCGAAATAAGTTCTATCGACTTTCTAAAAATGAAATGTCGATAAAGCCGGTGGGAAACCTAAGCGCGCGTGGTAAAAATAAGTATTTACCTACAAAATTTAATGAACTTGTTTCTGAATGAATTTGTTCTTCGAAAAACAAGGAATCTTGAACAGAATCGACAACAAAAAGTCAATTTAAATAACGTTACTATTTTGGTGTTCATATTGTTGTTTTCTACTTTTCTTTTTGGGTTTGATAACCTAATTCGATATTTTACATTTTAGTGTTGGCTAATCACGTATGTGTTTTTGTAAGTTTTACCAATTGGTACCCAATTATGTACGTTTTTGCTTTGTTGGCATGTATGCAACATTTGAGTTATTGGTTAATTGCGTTTGTCGTTTTGTATCCGATACGTCGTTTGTTTTGTAAAAGTAAGAACGAACTTACTTTTGACTTCATCCACGTCGGATCGGAATAGCTCCACGACCACGACCACGCGGTACTGCACCACGGCCTCGAGGAGCACTAGCACCACGAGCCGGAGCCTCCGAATGACCACCACGAGAGCTGCTGGCACTGGCATTCATAGCGGCACCGCGACTTGCAGCAACCGGGCCACCACGAGCGGGATGGCCATTGCTGAAACCGCGTCCGCGACCGCCGCCACCACGAGGAGCACCTCGACCACCGCGAGACGGCGGTCCTGAAGACATACCATTCGTGGAATCGCCAAAGTCGTAGTCATTGGCATCGTAGGTGAAGGTGTAGTCGGTTTCATGCGGGAACGAGTTGTTTTGGTCTTCTTTACGGGCAGCTTTCTTCCGCCAAGAGGACTTGTTCTTATCGATAGCATCACGCATTGTGGCCTCCTTCTCCTCATCGTCATCCTCGTCGAAGGAGAACGGCTCATAAACGTGGACTTCGCCGTTGTCGGTCCAGGTGCTGCCGTCGGTGATGCCAGTGATGTGGATGTCGTGGGACTAAACAGATTAATGAAAAATCGGAAAACGATAGAAACATGACTTACAGGAATAAGCAACTTCTGAATAGCATTGAGACAGCCAGCCATCCGCATATGGGCAACATGGGGACGGGCAATGGTCGAAACGATCATGTGCAACGGAAGGCCATAATGCAAGTACTTCGGATCGCCGGAGTTGAAGTGCTTCGCCTCTTGGGCACGGTCACGCGAACTGCCATCACCGTTGAGGAGAATCTGGCAATGGAAGGTTCGGCAGAGGTTTTGGAGGGTGGCGCCTTTGTTTCCGATGATTTTGCCGACGAAATTGAACTAAAAATGAGATTTTTATATATAAATTTCAACAAAAACAAGCAACTCACAGTAGGATGACGATTAATCGGTATAAGCACCCGGCGAGACAAGTAAATCGGCTTGTTGATGTCAACTTCTAACCATTCTGGATCGATACAGCGACTGAGTTTGAAACCCTCTGGAAAAATGACAAGTTTATATATAAATTTTCAATATTTAAGCAAAATATGTGTAACCAACCTTTCTCCAACACCCGCATGGCATGTGGTATGCGTGAAGCGACTTCCGGATGGCGCTGAAGGAAAGCCAGCTCGTCTTTGATCTCACTAATCGTGTCCTGGAACTCTGGGAGCAGCAAGCTCGGCATTTCCATGCCATAGCGTTCGATACCGAGGCCGTACTTGCTATGAGGCATTACATCGGGGACACGGGGAAGAGGCAGTTCACAGGTAACCTTACGTTTGACGATCGGCGGAGCCACTGGGACTCGCGTCGGCGGAATCGGAGCAGCATATTCCACCGGCATGGAACTCCGGGGCGGCATGCTGGGCGGATAGCCACGAGAAGAGGACTCAAACATAGATGAAGAAGGCCCCATTGATGGGCCAGGCTCATACTGCGCCGGAGGACGAGACACTGCAGCCGGCGGAGGCGGTGACATCGGCTTTGGCTGGGCCCAGGAGTCTGGCGCATGGCTCGGGGCTCCATTGTAGCCGCTCTGGTCGGGGTAGTAGTCTTCTGGGGCTGGACGATGCTGCTTCGGGACGGGCGCAAAGTCGATGTCATCGTAGAAGTTGGTCGGTTGCTGCGGAGGGCCGGCGCCGAAACCGGGGATTTCGTGAGGGCGTTTGCGCTGCATTTTGGGGCTGGAAAGGGTGAAAAAGATGAATAAATCGTAACTGAATGCTTATACTAAGATAGCCGGAGGGTAATAGAAGAGACTCGTCAATTATTGTGAAAGAAAAAGAGTAAGAAAAACAACTGGACATCCATTCATCGATCCAACCGCGAGTCGCGGAGGACCGCGCGACGAACACGCGTTGTTCGCGGCGGGACCAAGGTTGCGGTCAGTGCGGTTTTTGAGTGTGAGTGGGGGGTGGCCGGAATGCGACATTGGGGGTAGACTAAATTCTTGATTTTTCGTGTGGGTTTCTTTTTAATTAGAATTTACTTTTTCCAAGTGATTGATTACTACTTTGAGCAGTGTTTAGCAATGCAAAATTTTAACAAGTACACGTATCGGTTCGGGATTCTTATTTGTGGGATTACAACGCATTTCCTGAAAAAACCGAGGACCCTTGTGACATTCAAAATTTCATAATTGTTTTTTTTCGCTCAAAGTTGTTGACCAGACCAATATGAGGGCGTAAATGACGAATTCACTTGAATTTTACTGATCCGACGCCTTCTGAATCCGCTAGGCTCCAGAATCCGCCTTCCAGAATCCATGATACCAAAACCCTATGTATGCGGTATCAATCAACTGCCCACATCATACCGAACATTTTAAGACCAACCGGACTGAAACTGATTGATTTTGAAGAAAGTTATAACGTGCCAAAGTTGAAAAAAACGACGAGATAGCCTTTGGCGGTCTATATCTCAAAAGTGTGGTAACTATGGCAAGCGTTTTATTACTGCTGTGGGAAGAGGGTCCCATAAAGAACATTTGATTCTCTGAAAACTTTTTGTTTGAGCTTATGAAAAGCCGCCAAAAGTGGCACAAAAGTATTTATTTACAAATATTTTTGTTGTTACTGGTAAATAAAAAAAATCCGTTTTGCCAAAATGGGAATGTTGCCAAATACTTTCGATTCAGAAAATTATATTGCCGTCACTGAATAAAATGTCAACTTATGAAGAATTAAGTGCTTCACCTTAAAATGCAGTGCGCGCGCGGTAAAGTAGGTCCGACAGGAGGTCTCACCTTGATTCATGAGGGTTCGAACCCCTTACGCCAAAATTTTTTTTCATAAACTCTATTAAACAAAACATGATTAGAGAAGTTTATATGATAATGTGGGATAACGAAATGCCGTCAAAAGGTAAGAACAAAAGTTTTTTAAAATTAACGCTAATTTGTTAAGAAATCAATAATTTCGCACGCCATGTGAATTAAATTTTCTGAATCATAAGATGTTAGTATTTCTAATGTTTTGGCAAAACAGATTTTTTTACTTTTGCCAGATAACCAAAAAATTACTAAAACACTATTTATGCCATTTAGTTTTTGCCACTTTTGACGGCTTTTCATAAGCTCAAACAAAAAGTTTTCAGAGAATCAAATGTTCTTTATGAGACCCTCTATCCACAGCAGTAATAAAACGCTTGCCATAGTTACCACACTTTTGAGATATGGACCGCCAAAGGCTATCTCGTCGTTTTTTTCAACTTTGGCACGTTATAACTTTCTTCAAAATCAATCAATTTCAGTCCGGTTGGTCTTAAAATGTTCGGTATGATGTGGGCAGTTGATTGATACCGCATACATGGGGTTTTGGTATCATGGATTCTGGAAGGCGGATTCTGGAGCCTAGCGGATTCAGAAGGCGTCGGATCAGTAAAATTCAAGTGAATTCGTCATCTACGCCCTCATATTAGTCCGGAACGTTGTTTTTAACCAAATAAAATGATTATGAAATTTTGAATGTCACAAGGGGTTTGAATTTACTCGGTTTTTCCAGGAAATGCGTTTTACTTCTATGTGCGAAAATACGCCCACCTAAAGTTCGATCTACCCATGCTAATCGTGCGCTGTACTCGAGTTGGTGGCTTGTTTGTTACTTTCATCGTTCTATATTTTGATTGCCAAAATCGTTCAAATATGTCCTACCCCAAGCTGGCCTATGGCCTTCGCTTTCGTCTAACTAAGCGATCTCGCCACTCTAGCCGAGCGGTATCGCTTTCAAGAAGCCGCCGAAAACAAAGACATTTGTCCTCCAAAACAACAACCTATTGATGCAAGATACATCTTGCTTTCAAAAGTACTGTTTTTTATTTCGCACTTTGATTCCTTTATAAAAATTAAAAGTTACATATTGTAAATAAGTCAAAACCTTTCATTTTTTGCGCAGCTTATTGTAAAATAATTCTCACGTCAGATGGTGGAAAATCCAGCAGATTGTCCAGGGCTGCGAAAGAAGGTTTTACAAGAAAGGCAAAGGTTATCCATATTGGAATCAATAAAACATAAATAATACCAAAGCGAAATGGATGTTTCGTTTTGTCAACATGGTCAATCAAAACCAAAACGATCCCCAGAACGAAAATTGGAACGAAAGTCCACACTAATGAATATGAGTAATATGCTCGTTGACTTCTTTTGTCGACAAAATGCAACATTTGTCGTTTTGACATTACCAATGAATGAGTTTCGTGATATTGACATGATGTTTTTAGTTTTTCCAACAATTTAGCGGTGAAAGTTGTTTCATGGAACGAAAATCTGCAACATTGATTATTTACAAGGCAAAAATGTGACACTAAATGTTAAACTCACTTGCAATCAGTGCCACGACTAAAACGTAGCACAAAGTTGACAACATCGTCGTATTCTTTAGGGTTTACTTCAACAACATCCATGATGCGAACATATTTCACTTTGTCGTGAATTAATGTTTTAACTTCATCCCATGTGGACTGTCCGTATAAAACTAACCGGCTATATGATCCAAAAAACTGTGACTTGATCTTATTATATCTTGTATATATCAAATGCAGAATGAGTGTGTCGCTGATGAAGAGCGGCTTACGTTTATCCAAAATGTCGTCCACAAGTAATACCGACTGCCATGTTGGACTAAATGTCAACGGGCCATCCTTAAAGTATTGAATGTAATCATACTCACGTTCTTTGCAAACTGCTTCACTAGCTGAAGAATAAGCATAGTGGTTATCAGCGATATAGACGGAACTATAGATGTCAAACTTTTCTTGTTCGGAAGCCAGATAAATCAAGCGGCGTTGAAAAGCATACGGTAGTTTTGAAAAAACAAAGGTTTCATTACCGTACTTAAAAAACGACATTTTGGAGGAAGGAAAGAAAAAGTAAAGACTTGATTGACGCAAAACTGGAAGTCAGCATTCAGCAACCGTGCAAAAAATATTAGCGCAGTGCACATATTTTGGACAACGTATGTTCAATCGATAAAGGCGATGTTTGTAACCTTGCATGTACAGATAAACGGCGACAAATTGCTAGTATGGATTAGCATTAACAAATGTCATTATGTGTGTCGATGACTAGACCAGAAAAAGATGCGCGGGCAATTCTTTCATGTACTGAGAAATCAACATAAGTCAACCTTTTTGTAAATCAAAAAAAATGATTGTTTTGGCAAAGGATTAAATCAAAAACAGCATTAAAAATTACCGTTTTTATTGATTAAGATTCATAAAAATCAAAAGTTACATATTCAAAACATGCATAACATTAACGATTGCAACTACAGTAGGAAATGCAAAAACAACTTGTTGGATAAAAATAAAAATGAAGGTTACGACAAAAATTTTATGTACAATTTGGTCAAAATGGTCAATTCATTAGTAAAATACAAAAGTCAAAACGTGAGATGACTGTACAGGTGTAGATCCATTTGAAAAGATTAGGAAAGACTTAGATTTGTCGCAGATCTGTGGTGTGATGCATTTCTGCGTGTGGCCGCACGTGTGCCTGCCGCCGGCGGCATGCTCGTGCTGGCTGTCGTCGATGTGAAGCTTCTCCGCCGATTGCCTTGGGATAAGGGGGTCGGAGAGGGATTCGGGGACGTATCTCGCAAAGAGCCCGTGTTTTCTATGTCATTTTTGAGGAGGAGAACGGCTTCACCGAGCTTTTCGCCCATTTCGAGGTGTTCCGCGATGCCGATCTTAAAATTGAGGATAAAATACAGTAATAATAATAGTGAAAAAGTAAAATCTAACCTGAAACCCGGTATAGATGCCCTGATCAAAGCCTGCATAGGTCGATTCCATCGTGTAGCAGCGTTCAAGGCCAAATTGCCGCCACAATGCCACTCGGGCCGAGGGTTCTTTGCTTTTAGCGATGCTGAATCGGCACTCTTTCAGGCTGAATCCAGGGGCACTGTTGGCCAAGATCTCCGGCAGGGCCAAATAAACATTGCTGCCAGTTCCGATGGCATGGTCAGCAGCCCGCCAGGACTCATCTGGGTTGTTTCCGTACATGAAGACATTGCACCGTCTCGAATGACCATGCAAATCGACGAAAACGAACGGCGGCTTCCTCGCCACATCGATACAGTACTGCACAATGCCCTTAGTGTTGTAGATCGTCGGATGCAGGGTAGGATTAGGCCGATCCCAGGTCCTATTCAAGTCTTGGCCAGAAAGTGAGCATCGATGGGACCCGTTGATGACGCCATCCGGATTCAGCATGGGGATAACTTTGAAGACGCAGAGTTCTCGAAGTTTGATGGCCTCAGGCTTGTCGGAAGTGAGGAATTTCAGCAAACCGTGCATCATCCAGGAGGAGTTAGTCTCTCCAGGGTGGACACGAGCAGAGAAAATGACAATTTCACGGCCCTGGACTTCTACATCAGTGCCGGGAGCGGTAATGGTCATGATCGGGACTGGGTTGCCTCGGAGAGTGGTAGTGAAAAGGTCTTGGCGGACATAGATAGACGGGTCTGTCGTCGTCAGATGGCGTTCTAGCGTCGCCTAAACACATCATTCAGCCAAAATTCCAAAAAAAGACAGTCAAAACATACCCTCAAAAAGCTGTAAGTATACGGATAATGATAAGCAATGTAGCAAACATCGCCCTCGTGCCGGAAATTTATCGTGAACCGTATCGAAAAGAAGTTATTCGACTCCTTGTTCTCTTTTCCATCCTTATCACCGCATTCACTCGCTTTTCGTCCCTTTCGCATCGGTTTCGACAGCTCTGACGGATCAAGGGACTCAGATTCCTCAGTCTCAGTATCAGCTCGCGGGACATAGCAATTACGGTAATAACAGACTGAACTACCGGCTCGAACCCAGCCAGCACGGCCTTGCTGGGCTTCGGTGACGGAGAAGAGGACTGGTTGCATGCCTAAAACCACCTCAATTAACGCCTTATCACCTCCCAAACAGCCTTACCATTTGAAAACATCGACGTCTTCTTAACACTATTGATAATCTCAAAGGTGTACGGCACATTGGCCTTGTTGTTCGAAACCTCGAAGTAGAACCATTGAAAGTGTCTGGACTGTTGGTTAATGTCCGGCGAGATGATCAACTCGTAATGACGATCGGCTACGTGGATAGCTCGGCGCAGATTGCCGGATTCGAAGCGCGATTCGAACTTAAGATGGTTCACTTCTGGGTCCAGATGGCCAATACGGTTAAGGTCGTCGTTTCCGAGGGCCTGCGGGGGCGGAGGACTCATGAAGAACGGCTTGGCAGTGGTCAGATCGTCGAGATCGAAGACTACTTTCGAAAAGTTGAGGTTCTCGAGGTTACAGCGAGCCATGCGGTGGAGCATTGCTTCGCGCATGGAATTGGAGTTGGAGTGGAATTCCTGTTGCTGCAGGTTGAGTTCGATGTCGCAGAGGTCTGGGTAGGGGATTTTGACAAAATCGGCGACGGAGAGGGTTTTCTGGAACACAAAATGTTATCTTAAGGCATCAAGATGTCGGATTCTGACGCCTTAACGCTCCGTGATAGCGATTTAGGCCTTTGTAGTTGACTAACCTGGCAATGATCAATAACCAACGACCTCAAACTCGCATTCTTCTTTCCAGCAGCCAGCTTCCGATGCTTCGGGGTCAGATTCATCGGTAAAGCGCCTTCTTCGTACTCTTTGAAGACGTCCTGATAGTGGGAAGCAAGCTCGCTCAATTTCTGCGCCGAATATTTCAATACATCAGCCGGGTCTTTGCCAACGTTGGAGTCGTTGCTCCGAAGCTTCCGTCTCGACGGTCCATCAGATTCGCTGCTCCCACTGGTTCCACGCTGTCGAGGCAGCCCCGTATCACTGTCAACTTCTTCTTCCGAAGCCGGGGACATCATGTCGACGTCATCGCCATCACGGCGGTTAATATACATCAGCGTGGCGTCCTCTTCATCGGCACCATCGTCATCACTGGACAGAGGCTCGTTATCAACCGCCGTTTCGACAGTCGTCGGGATGGGGGTGGCTTCACGGGATGGTTTGACTGGCTTTCCGGCGGAATTTCGAAGGGCTTGGGTTAGGATAGTCGATTTTCCGCGAGTTGGCTTGGCGGTCGATTTGACGGCGCCAGGCTTGGTGGCAGATGCCTTTCCAGAGGCTTTGGTTGATTTGGCAGAAGCTTTTGAAGCGGTAGAGGTAGACATAGCGGTCTGGTTGTTCACAACCGGCAACGGGAATGAAAGCGAAAACGGTCTCGGTGCCATCGGAAACGGCAATTCCGGCATCCAACGCATGCTCAGCGCGCACAATGAATCCTGTTCAAGAAAAAAAGGTGTCAGTTCTTTGAAAAAAAGTAGTTAGACGAAGTTCAGTTATGAAATAGGGAGGAATGAGGAAGTGCCGGACGTCCGGGGTCCACTCAAAATGGCCAAAAATGGGATAGGACCTTTGAGGGGGTCCTTTTTTTGGAAATTTGAATAGCCTCCCCCGACCAACCCCCTCTCAATTAAAAATTTTGTAAAAACAATCGCGCCAAAACCCACCTGTAACAAAATAATCTGGTCCAACATCGAATCAGGCAGTTCAGTCACACCGATTCCAGGCTCAACAAAACGCAAACCCGCACTTTTGCGGTCAATGGCAGCGTTCGATTCCGCGTTCAAGGTTCGGATGCTCGCTTCAACGAATTGACGCCCATAAAGCTGGGATAGGAGCGCATCCTTGCCCTTCCCTGAAAGCGGATATGTCATCCAGGTCGATTCACGTTATTTTTTGCACTTTATGGCCCACTTGAGCTGTTTCAAAGGTGAAAATACAAAATTGAAAAGCTCTTTTGTATTGTTCGGGCTGTTTTTTGCTTTTTACTTCCTCCCACTTACTATTGCGCGAAAACTGTCGTATCGAAGCCACGGTAATAGATAATATCTCCACATGTAATGTGCTCTCGTAGCGTCGGGCAAAGTGATTGTGGAAGATGTTCACCAGGACGGGTAAGATGTCATGTTCAATGAGGAGGGTTTTGTTCTTTTCTGAAAGTTGGGGGAGGTCAGGTCAGGGTTTCAAGAATCACACATTGAAGATAGGATTCATTGATGTTGCAAAAGACGTCTGTGCAAAAAGTTGACAATAAGAGGGTTGCGCAAAGGTGCAAAGCTCAAAGCCGTGAAGCTTCTGGATATTTGAGCCATCGCCACTTTAACCCTTCTGAACGTGGAAATTTATACCCTCCAGACAATGCGGAACCATCTGCCCCCCATCTCCATGGCAATTGCCAGACCGCCCTTCATGTTTGTTGTTTTTTTCGTTCTTTGCAAAGGTACAGGTGACAAAGGGCTTCAACTTTAAGCACACCCATGCAAAAACACATTCATTCTTTCATGCAGCACGCTTTTTTTTTGCGTTTGATTTGCCCTGAGGGCACACGGATCTTGGAATTGGAATTGGTCTTCCCGACGCTTCTCAAGACAATGCTCAATCCCAAGGTGCCCCAATTCCCCAGATCAACGGTCGCAATGTCATAAATCCACGCGGCGTGTGCTCGCTTACGTTCACAAATCACCTTTGTACCCTCAAGGCATCGAGCTTACTCGCATAACGCGGAACCAAGCTAACTTTTTTCTGCTCTCACCCGTCACAACACGCCTTGAGGCAAGTAAGCGGTGGCCAGAGGGTAGGTCTATCAATCTTGGGTGGCAAAGTGGTCAAAAACAAAGATCACGACGTATCCGGTTGAAAAAAGTCATGGAAAATTCTTCGAAAACTTCGCAAGTCCCATTCAATTTATCAATTCTTTCAACTTTTAAAAAACGCATTTCCGCCTTTCAGTTCAATGGTCCATTCTCGCTTAAGCCAGGCCAGGCCAGGCAGGTTGAAGATAAATACAACTAGCCCAGAGAACGGATACAGTTTGCTCCGACGCCGAGAAAGCCCTCCCCTTTGCGCAGACACAAAAAATGCAACAGTAAAAAAAAGAATTTATGACGGCAACAGTTCGCTTCCAAAACGCAATCCAAAAGAAAGTTGACCGGGATCAAAGGTTGGGTACAGACAGGTTGAGTGTGGGCTGGATACACTCAACGGTACTTAGTTTTTTAAAGCTCGGATCTTAAGTGAATTGATAGATACAGACGGCTACATCTGCGTGCATTGGGCTTACATTGACGGAAACAATGACGTTTTCCAAACTTAAAACGTCATAAATGCAAAGTGGATAGAGCTAGCTTGCATCTTAGCGTTCAAAAATGGATAAAAACTGTTCTCAGTGCCATTTTCAACCTTTAGATACCCCACAAACCATAAAACCATTGCATTAAATAAAAAAACCCGCGTGCCATTGCAAACAGTTGTCAGAAAAGTATCAAAAGACCGCAACAAAACATTTATACGACGAACAAGCCATCGATTAAAAAACAAAACCAAATATGACAAATCCAAAACGTTCAACTCACTGTTCTTAATCAACAAATACAACATTTCCAACAGTTTCAATAACTTATTAGTGGCACCTTCTGCCGCGGCTTCCGGTGAAAATTGAACAGCATTGCCATAAGAATCGATTTCATAAGCCACCCTGGCGCAATAATTACAATCATTAATCGGAATCCGTCCATCCACAAATAATTTAGCTTCCTTAGTAGCATCAATCTCCAACTTATTCATCTTTTTACATACAGAAACGAGTTTAGCGGGAAAATCCTTTTCATGGCCCATGGCTTGAGCGTTGCGAACTGAAACAATCAAACGATTTAGTTAACTCTGTGAGACAGCTGCAACGTGTCTTGAAAACAACTTTTTTTGCTTTGTTCAACTCGACAATTGCTTTGAAAAAACAGCTTTACAGACACTTGGGTCAAATTATTGGGGTCTTGTCAGCTTTGCAAAACAGTTTCTCTGAGAAAACTGCTGTAAGTCCCACGTGCTTGAAGTGAAGCAAATTGAAAGCGAGTCAGGTTACTATTTGATACTACTTGATAAAGGGTCAAAGAACTGGTGGCGCTAGCTGGATGTTGGGTAATTAAGACTATAAGCTGAACTATTTTTATACTTTGGACGAGCATAATTGAAAAGAAAGTGGCAAAAGAATGCAGTTTGAATCCATCCATCTATCTATCCTGCTGTGTCGAGGCGAAGGAAACCAAAGGTTAAAAGCTTTGCGTGAAAAGCAGGGTGGATGAGATGAGTCAATGGGATATAGGGGGCAATGGGGAGGGACACTTGAAGGGATAAAAGAGGGGTGAAACTGTTTCTTTTGAGGTGGGAGAAGATGGGAATAAGGGGTTCTGTGGGTGTATTATGGGGGATTTATTAGATTCGGATCAGTTAGGGTCAAAGGCGTTGAAAAAGGGGGTTTCAGAGAAGAAATCTGGGTCCAAAAAGACCAAAAACAGGAACGCGCAGGCTGTGTTAGCACGGAAAAGCGTGGCTCTGACGGTCAATGTGGCTTTTGCTGTTGTGAGAGTGCGTAATGCGTAGCTCAGACCGACTTATATAATAGCTTTCTGAAGCTAACAGTCGAGAATTTGTATCAAAAAAATAAAGCAAACGTAAGATTACGCTCACAAAGACTACATTTTTAAGAAAAAAGTTCAGTTTTGATAAAAATGACTAGATTTCTAAGAAAAATGACAAAGTTTTCATCAAAAAGACTAACTTTCTGAGAAAATAGTCAGAGTTTTGATCAATTAAAGCAGTTTTTCCAGCTGTTTTTTTTAATTACCGATCTCCGCAAAGTAAAAAATGCCATAAAAGTGTAATTGCGACTCACCAGACCGTATCCCACACGTATTGATAAACTTCAACAAAATCGGCGTCACAAACGGCTTGTGACCCTTCATGACCCTCTTCGTCAACAGCGGTAGCAACCCAGATAATCTCATTTTCAAATGTATCTTCGAATCCTTCGACGATACATGAATCAACGCATTAGCCAAGCAATCGATGGCAGCAATGTGAATCGGCGACGGATTCGGATCACGCAGCATGGAGAACAAAGCTTTGAAGCAGTGATTAGTGGCATCGAGACGGGCCAAGCGGCGCAGGCGGTTTTGGCCGACTAAAGCAATCTTTCAACATTTTTCAAACTGTAAAAGTGAAAAACATACCGGTATCTTTGCATTTAGCAGCATAACCACTCAAAAGCCTTGCCAACATTATCGTAGCCAAACAACTCGACGAAAACTGAATCGCTTTCAGGACTTGGTCTACGATGAAGTCCTGATTCACTAGTGGATTCGTCGGGACATCAGTGATAAGCTTGTTTGCCGATGTTGTTGACCCACGACGACTTGGGGACTTTGAAGTTGACTTTGGTCGTTCAGAAACCTTAAAAGGAGCCTGAATTACTGTAATTTGAATAGAAAAACCAACTTTTTTGGCGACCTTTGGACTCGAATTGCCGTCCTTATCATTGTTGGTGGACTTCTTTAGCTGGTTTCTCCTCTTTTTGTAGACTTTCTTCGGCTGCGTCGGCACCATGAACGCATAAAACTGTTCGCAGTCTTCCATTTCTTTGGTAAATATGATTTTAATGTGTTGAGCCAGCTCCGTCTGTTCCTCCGAACTCTGCCCGGCCATGATCCGATTAATCAGCTCATTGAAAGCCATCTGTATCTGCAGCGGCCCATATATGTACAACGGCTGCTCGGTGGTGCCAAAGTTGATGCCCTGAAGAGCCAACGCCATGGCGGCGTGGAAATCGAGGTAGACGCTCGTTTTGACGGTTTTTTTCATACAAGTGCGCCCAGCAAGGATTTCTAAAACATCTGAGAGGAGTAAATTTTAACTTTTTGACACTTTTTTACAGATATTTTATCGTCAAAACGACTGTATCTTTCCAAAATCCACCAAAAAAGTTATAAATTTCATTTATTTCAATCAATTAGGTACACCGTGAAAAGAATCAGGCAGACAATTTCAAACAATTAAGGCAAACCGAGTAGCGCTGTTGATACAATAGTAGTCAATATAAACGGCTAATGATAATCCTAGAGAAGAGTTTCTATGACTTTTGTCAGTCGAAGGGTAGCACCATTAGAGGCCGTAGGCGCCGCCATTCTGAAAAAAAGTGTCGTTTAAAGGTGGTCCAGACGCATGGCAGCGTAAAAAGAGCATTGGAAAAAGTTTGCTTTTAGGCTGCCATGGTAACTTGTGGGACGAAAAAGGACAATAATATGCGGAAATATTGATGTATGGTTAACTAATGGGTCCAAAAAGTTGGTCAAATGAACTTTTTGACGTAATTGTCAAGTTGAAAATTGTAAAAACCCACGTTAATTGCGTCAATTTCCTCCTGATCAAGGGCTCGTCGCCGGAAACGCAGCGGCAACAAGGCTTCATCGATACCGGAGCCACGTGGCGTCGTTCCGACTTTGCCGATGGAGCTGGTCGAGGCTGAAGCGGCGCTGTTGTGCGGGACTGGACCGAGCTTGGACCTGTAATTTGACAACTTCCATCAAACTGAACTCAATAAACATCAAACTGTCCAACTTACGGATCAAAAAGATGCGGCTGCTGCCGATTATGGCCCAAGAAGTGAATAGCCGGAGCGTGGTGGATCGGCGGCAGTTTTGAACTGTAAATTCATTAAAATTATATATAAATTTTCAAAATTATGCATCAAAACTCAAAACCCACGGATCAAAATGCGGCTGCGGATGGCGCGGACCCAAAAAGTGAATCAATGGCCGACGGCCAGCGTGAGCCGCGGCGGCAGCGGCAATTTTGGAAACCACGGATTGCTTCATTTCGGCGGCTGGAGCGGCTTCGGGCTTCGAATCGACGTTGTTCGCTAAAGGCGGGATCGATGAGGATGAACTCGGCTGCTGGGCCTGGTGAACAGTCGCCGAGGAGGGTGCGATCGCTGCCGGACGACGGAAAAAGTTTTCCAGCCAGTGCCACAAGCGGCTGCAAACAACAACAAAAATGAGGAGTTTTTATATATATTTTTCATGTCAAAGGTAATAATTTTAGCTTTTTAAGATGGGAGAAGCTTCACGAACACGATTACCACAAGCAAAAAGCACAAAATCAGAAAAAATATATACAAAAAGCGTTGAAAATAGGGTAAAGAAATATTAAAACAGCAAAAAATCGATTTTAAGGTCAGAAAATCGCACAAAAGGTAAGAAAATAACGCCATAAATTAACAGAAGAAGGTAACAGAGGTAAAAGTACAACTCAAACAGTCGCAAAAGTCCGGAAAAAAGTCGCTGAAAGCAATGCAATTCGCATCAAAGTACAACAGCCTCGACGCACGCGATTTTTGCGTGATGGGACAGCCGGCCCGGCCATTGGCCCATCAACAGCTCGTCCACGTGATCGCCGCAGGCGTTGCCTTTCACTTTTGAAACAGTTCCAATACGCATCCATTTCAAGGTGTTACGGTTAAACGAAAACAGAAGCAAAACACAACCTTCAAAAACACTCGCAAATATCACAGCAAAGCGGGTCATTATTGATTGATAATGCGGTTTACCTAGGGACAATCCGCCGTAGAATAGTCATATCGATCACTGGCAATGCAGAAATAAGTAATTTAGAAACAGGAAGTCGGTCAAAATATGCAAATGTGGTGCTGGCTGCAAGTGTGCAAATGACAACAAGCTGTTTGGTGCACGCAAGCTGCGGGCTGAAGTGGTGAAGTGTGCAGCCGGCGGCGATGGCCCTGCAACAAAGCGTCAAAGAAGTCGGTCTCAATGGGTGCACACACCAGAGAACGCGAACACTCGGCCCCTGGAATCGATCGATAAGTCAACTGGTTGTATTTTTGATAATAAAAAGTTCATCAAAATAGTCAAAAACAGCCTCAAAATCGCTTTTTAGTAAAAACTCAACCCTACTGTACAAAAACCCCTATTCAACTCCCACTGTGTGCAAACGCTTCATTTCCAACAAACACCCCTCCACGAACGCGTACACGTGATTCGCACGCAAATCAAATTTCAACCAAATTTCTATAAATTTTAAAAACATATTCAAAAACTTGTATTTGACCGATCAAACTGTCGTAACAAACAAGGTAGACACCACCAAAACGACAAAAACTGACTGCCTCGACGGAAAGAAGACGTTCAGATAACCGAATTGCACATGTTTACCATGTCCATTTCCTCGGGGATGCTCTCCACTGGCCCCTCGGGTACTCCCATTAGCGACGGCTGCGACTACGGCTGTTTTTTTACGTTCACACTGATCACGTAGGCCGGCTCAAAGCAACGATCATTGAACTCAAACTTGTTTGCTTCCAATCGACAGTTGAAACAAAAATAGTGTCAAAGTGCAACGAAATTGGACGTTTTCAAAGTTGATAACTCTTGCAGAAATCAAAAACATGTTTTATTGAAAGTACAATGCCGAGTAAAAAAACCGGATGAAATTGACAGTCACTGTCAATTTCCGTCATTCAATTTTTCGCGGTAAGACCTGTTTAGGGGCAGTGAAAATCCACATTTGTGCGCGACGGCGACAACCACAGCGCTAGGAAACTCCGAGGCATCCCGTATGCAAAAATTATGCAAAAATCCGTGGGAAAACAAAGGCAAAAGCTCTGCCAAGTTGCTCGTTTAACGTCGCGCACAAGTGTAAACTTTCACTACCCTAAACAGATCTCACCGCGAAAAATTGAATGACGGAAATTGACAGTGACTGTCAATTTCATCCGGTTTTTTTACTCGGCATTGTAATTGACAACGTGACTTACAAATAAGTAAAAAAATCTTTCAACTTAAACTTTTTAAACCATAAATGGTGCAAAAATGTTATTCCTCGTTGCATAATTTACAGCAATTGTTTTTATGTGTTTAGCGTTAAAAAACTGTCTCAAAGTTAAAACAAAAACCCAAAAATGCAACAGCAAACCGTGTTTGCAATCAATAAAACTAATCAAATGTTTTTTCATCCAGCTTTTCGGAGCGATAGGCCATCTTCTGTTTTTTGTACGCATGAGCACTGCGGTCAGATGAACCAAAAAGTGCACATTACATCCGTTATGATTGCTTCGTTTCCGTTTTTGGTGTCATTGTAGTGGTCCAGGTAGCTGTGCTATCAATACTCTCCTTTTGTTGGAGATTATGGATCGTTGACATTGATTTTTTTAAGCCGCTACAATTTTTGCTTTATTATGTTTTTTAACCGAATAGGTAAAAAATGTTACGGGGACGATCAGATCACATTTTTTACCATTACAATTTATTTCACCTTTTTTAATATCATGTTTCTCAAATTAATTTGCGCCCATTTGACACATAAAATCGTAAACTAACCCATTTGCGCAAATGACCATCGCGATCACTTCCGGACCAGTTATTAGCGCGGCGCGGGCTGTCTTTACTGCCTATTTTCCACGCCAATGATAGTAGTTGCCATTTCCATCTGTCTATGTTCAACCGCATTGATTGAATGCTATTTGCGCGCTTTTTGGACTGAAGTGAATAACTTTTGAATCTTCAGCCGACTCTGAGCTCAAACTAGCCTATCACTATGCCGTCGTCGTCGTACGGAACGTCAACATTCAAGCTTGAATCCGGCTTTTCAAAACGATGGATGCAAGCTGGCTGGGTTCGTCACTCTGTTAATTTTTGCTAAGTTTGATGCTTCTTTTCAGCTCCGATACGCTACCAAAACTGATTACGCTGCCATCATCACCGGAATTATCGCGCTTTCAATCACAGTGACAGTGAATCCATTTGCTTCTCAAACAAACGGTGACTTCAAGACGGCTTTACAGGACAATTCAACTACCAATGAACGCAAAGTTGAAATCGTGCATCCTTACGTGTGTCTGACGTGGGCATATTGTGCCATTATGCTGATTGGAAGCTATGTTGGGGTATGTTTTGACGACTTTCTATGGCTTTCAGACAAAGAAAGTTGCAGCTAATGTCATTCGCCTTCTTCTGTGATCGACAAATCACCCAATACAGCCAACATTATCTCGCCGCAGTCTTAAGAAAGGACATTGCCTACTTCGATACGAACCTGCCAGCAGCTATGGCTTACAAATTGGACGCTATCGACCCTGGAATTGCTGAAAAACTGGGATACTTTTTCTATGTTGCATTGTTGCTTGTTGTCAGTGTTATTGTTGCATTTATGAGAAAGTGAGTTGTTTTTCATGTTTTTTATTTTGAATTTACAGTAGAAAGTGTGTTTCAGCTGGACAATGGCCATCTGTGGCAACCTTCTCACTGGCGTGTTTCTGATATCATACCTTATGTATCGACTTTACACTCGTCCAATCAATGCCAAACGCAACAAAATTGAGGAAAAACTTCAAAATCTTGTCAGCGACGTCTTTTCTGGCATCTTTACAGTGATCACGAGTGCCAATCAAGAATACGAACTCAAGAAATACGATCAAATCGTCGATCAGCATACGGCATACGGTAGAAAGGCTAAAATGGGACTCGCGGCATTCATGGGATTCAATTCGTTCTCAAGTGGAACCGCTATTTTCGTCGTTTACTACATCGGTGCCGTCATTTACTACGCGACAGGCAAAGATTACGCTCAACTATGGGCAGTTTCATGGCTCGTGATGTCAGCCCTTGTTTTTACGTGGTCCGTGGCACCGTATTTTCCTGTGTTATTAAACAGCTTGAGAGCTATTGAAGACATTTTGAGTGTTATTGATGAGGCGCGAAGATTCCTTAATGCTTTTTTAATTTAAAAAACTGTTTCAGCCCCTGCCAAGATCAAAATCACGCTCATTTTCATCAAAGTTAGATGGTCAAATTTCATTTCAAAAAATTGATTTCACCTATCCGTCACGTCCAACCATCCCTGTTCTGACTGACGTATCGATTGATATTCCATTCGGATCAAAGGTTGCCTTTGTTGGTCAAAGTGGCTCTGGAAAGTCGACAGCTGCATTGCTTTTAACTGGGTTGCGGTCACCGATAAATGGTGAAATTTTAGTCGATGGAATCCCTCTCAAATCGCTAAATCCAGCCGTTTTGCGGTCGATGATTGGCTTTGTCCCGCAAGAACCGGCTTTCTTCACAGCTTCAGTTGCTGACAATCTCAAACTTGGTCTCAATGTTTCCGATGAAGTGCTAAAAACCGCTTGTGAAACCGCCTACGCTCTGGATTTCATTGAAAAACTGCCATCCAAGTTTGACACAATCATCGGCGCCGGTGGAATCCGTCTCAGTGGTGGCCAACGTCAGCGCCTTGCCATTGCCCGAGCATTAGTCAGAGACCCAAAAATAATGATCTTGGACGAAGCAACGAGTGCCCTGGATGCAGAATCTGAAGCCATCGTGTCAAAAGCGTTGATGGCTGCCAGCAAGGGACGAACGATCATCACCATTGCTCATCGCTTGGCGACAGTTCGATCCGCTGATGTCATTTTCGTCTTTGAAGATGGTGCAATTGTGGAGCGTGGATGTCATGAAGAGCTTGTGAAACTGAAGGGAGTTTATTCTGAGATTGTGAAAGTGCAGAAGGCAGGCAACACTGTCGACTGTGAGATGGACTTCACGAAAAGGGCATTGAAAGAGGATTGCGAGGAGTTTCAACGGTAAGCTTGACCAACTTCAAGTAACTGACTGCCAAAAACATTTGAATTTACAGTACCAGAGAATCTGAAACCCCCAGAATGACATCACTGAAACAGCTACTTCAACTCAGCGGTCGTCAATCGTGGTTTCTGTTGCTCGGATTGATACTTACAGGTCTCACTGGTGCCACGACATCACCATTTATCAGTCTTATCCAAGCGTTTTACTCTGCCATGGATGACCCAGAATCTGAAGGCCTATCAAAAGCCAGGATTATCATTCTGAAAGGACTTGCTTTGAATGTTGCTTCTGGGTTTTGCGTTGGATTTGGAGGGTACCTGTTGTGTATTTACGGTTTGAAAATCGGTGCCAAGTTGCAGAAATATGGTTACAGCGTACGTTTTATCGACTGTTTCACCCTATAAACAACTTCAATTTGCAGAACATCCTCCACCAAGACGGCTACTTTTTCGACAAAACCGTCCACACTAATGGCAACTTGGCCAAAATCATCTCCGAAGATCCTAGCCATTTCGATGCAGCCTTCGATGCCGGTTTAGTTCTTGTCGTCGGTGATTTGATGACATTCATCGGTTCCGGAATCAGCGCCGGGCTTAAAAATTGGCAATTAGCGCTAACTTGTTGGATGATTATGATTGTTTTAATGGTGGGTGCCGGCGCTGTTGCCATCTGGGTTACCAGTCAGGACCGCAAACACGCCAAACTAAGTGCCACGGCTGCAAAAATCTTGTCGGAGGGGATTCAAAATATCGATACGATCCATCTCTACAATGCTGAGTACTACTTTCTTCAATCCTACATGAAACTGCATAATGAAACTTCAAAAATTATCTGGAAACGGAATTTGGTGAATGGAATTGCGTCCTCTTTTGGAATTACACTTCCAATGTGCATGCCTTTGGTCGTTTTAGCTTTGGGAGTGCAGTTTTTGAAAGCTGGCGTGGTCAGTCCGACATTGGTTTCAACGTGAGTCCTGAAAATTGATAATATTTGTTTAAAAAAGGTGTTTCAGGGTCGCCGATGCCATCAGCCCGCGTGTCATGTTCCAAATAATGGCCTATTTCCCAGTATACGCCCGAAGCCGAGTAGCTTTGACAAACTTATACAACATTGCCACCCACTCAATTTCCATGACGGTCAAACCAGAACTGCCAGAAGGCTATCAAAAACACGTTTCTGGAGAGATTTCCTTCAAAAATATCACATTTTCTTATCCAAATCGGCCGAATTTCAACGTTTTGAACGACTTCAACCTACACATCCCATCCGGAAAGACAGTAGCCCTCGTGGGGACTTCTGGCTGCGGAAAATCGACCATCATTCAACTCATTGCGAGAATGTACCGTCCTGCGACTGGTACTGTCACTCTCGATGGACACACTTTGGCTGGGTATCGTCAATCAATTGCCATCGTCGGTCAAGAGCCAGCATTGTTCAATTTGACCGTGGCCGATAACATTGCCTATGGCAATCCAGGACACACATCGATGAAGGCCATCCGAAAAGCTGCCATCGCCGCCAACATTGACGCTTTTATTAAAACGCTGCCCCAAGGCTATGACACACTGCTCGGCGCCCGAGGCACACAACTCAGCGGAGGGCAGCGGCAAAGGATAGCAATTGCAAGGGCATTGGTCAGAAATCCTAAAGTTTTAATTCTGGATGAAGCTACAAGTGCTTTGGACGCGGCAAATGAAACAAAAGTGCAAGAAGCGTTGAAAGCTGCCTCAAAAGGACGAACTTGCATCATCGTCGCGCATCGGCTGTCGACAGTTCGGGATGCTGACTGTATTTTGATGCTGGAAGGTGGGCAGATTGTTGAAAGTGGCACCCATGATGAACTTGTTGCCAATGGAGGGGCTTATAAGCGGCTTATTTCCAATCAGTAGACTTCCAAATTGCAGATTTTTGCATTTTACGGGTACTTGATGGCAAATTTGACGCCCCGCGTTTTTGTTACTTTGCTTCATCTGTTGATTTTCATTGTTGAACAGCTTTAAACACATTTCATATATTGTCTTTAACGTTACAAACTTCCAACACTTCAAATTTTTACCATTGATCCCTCAACTGTTGAAAATACAACACTCGCACATTCCTCGATTCCGATGACACTCTGTTGAGAAATTGTCTTTGCCGTCTAAAACACCATCGTTAAATAAAGTCAAAATGACAATTAGCCCACCTCTTCTGTGAATACACCAAAAACGGCATGCAATAAACCATAAACAGTGCCTCCCTGACCAAATTATTCACACCATTACTGACTTCCGCATAATTGTTATTGCCCGATGGAAACACAACAAACATGAGGGACATCATTCCGATCAGAGTCACCACATTATGGGTCATTTCGATGGCCACTGTCCAAACCAATGGGTAGAGTGAATGCACATTTTGAAAGATTTGGTACCTTTCGCGAAGGTTTTGGATAGCATTCAGATCTTTGTAGCGGGTATAATTGACTCGGAATAAAACGACGTAGATCTGAATGGGTCTGTTTAACATGTTTAAAGTGATTTCAAAGCTTACGATAACGATGGTTACATTGAAAGTGCCAGCAAGTGTGAAAATGAAGTATGGCGAAGCAGGTACGATTTCAAGGGAAAAAACGACCGCCGGGATCCACTAAAACGTTCTTTATGTACTTTTTGGTTGTTCGTTGACACTCACATAAATGGCACAAATGAAAATTGTCCCATAACACCTCCAATAAACATAAGATCGATAAAATACGGTAGCACAGACCCGTTCAATGAGCGCAGGAACTTGCATGAACCACAGAGCTGACAATGACAACGTGAAAAAGAACAAAATACCGTCCACCATTTTTACTGATAAGATATCCTCCTCGAATATGATGTTAATAACCAACAAACTTCTTGTTACCGTCATTATAGGAATGATTAAATAAATGTTGAGTACAGAAATCCGCAAATTTAGGTGGTAGTCAGATCGAAACGGCAACCTAAACATGACAATGATGGCCAACATGGTTAAGATGGAGTTCATTATCAATTCAAAGATGAATCCAAGTAGCCTTAAGGTCGGCAAATTGTGACCGGTTGGTAACCTCGTGAACAGCATGTTTGCAAAGTTGGTACAAACTCAAAGGAAGAATGGAAGAAACTTCAACAGCGTGAAAAGTTTGTAGCAAACACATGTGAAACCAAAACATGTGGATACTGCACCATGGTTCTTGTACGTGGAAATCGTAATCGTAGCCTTGGTTGGGGTAGACTTGTTGAGATAAGTTTCACCTGTTTGGTTATGAAAAATTTAGGAACAGTTGTACTACGGATTGTATAGAATAGTTTCTGGGGGATTTGTTGCATTGGAATTTCCTTTGGATTTGATACACGTTTGAAAACGTGGAAATTGAAACTTTTTTGTTTTTATTTCTCACAAAATTTCACACAAATGACGTTTATGATATGTGAAAAGCATAGTTTACATACGTTTGCAGTTTGCAATGAGCTTTTTGTAGTGTCTTTGCGCATTTTTGTCACACAGGTTGACATTGTTGCAACCTTTTTTGCGCTTTTTTGTAAACTAACCGGTGTGTTTTGCTTTCGTTGGTCATCATCGTCATCGGTAAATTGCTCAATGGCAGTCCGAAATCAGCCTTCTCCCTTCGATTTATGGTTTACATCTCTACCGTACGGCTTCAAAGCCCGCTTCACAGCCCTCCTCCCTCTAAACACTCTATCAACTTTCATCGACATCCACCCCGAGGCCCTCACCCTCGCGAAAACCAAAATTCAACAAGTCCCCTTCGCCCTATCCTATCCACCTACCCTCTGGCATTCCAACAAAGTCTTCCACGTCCAACAAATTCTCCGCCTCACTTTTTCATCCATTGACGAGTATGACCACACCGTCCCCCGTATTACTGGCCGCTACATGGACCTCCAACTACGCGGAACGTATTCCTGGAAGCACGTCATTCAACTTATCCGCCTTAACGTCGACTATGTCAACTTAAAGGGCAACATGCAGCTGGAAAACCATGACTACGATGAATTTATTGATGGTCTAATCAAACTTGGAACAAACCGAAACCGCTTAAAGTACGCACAACTTTTATTTTTATTAATTATTGATTAACTTTTTATATAAACATATCCGTTTCAGCATTGAATATCAAGGCGAAGTTTCGATGTCAGAATTTCGGGAACACTTTGCGACAACTATCAAAAGTAGAAAAGATACGGTACTGGAGTATTGTACAATCACGAGAAACAATCACGGAAAACATTTTGTTGTTTCATTCAATTGTTGGAAAAAAGAACTGATTTATAATCGCTGAGTTTTGTCATTGGCCATTTGGATTTAAATAAATGTATTACACTGCAATACGCACTGTTCACCATTGACGCTCGAGTTGTTTGAAGTATAGTTTATTGCTATTTTGAGCTTCAGCTGTCATTTTGTTGATAAACTGAACGCGGCGCCTGAAACTTTTAGAAACTTTGCTTAAGTATGTCAGTTTGAATGTTTGAACATGTGAACTTGAACTTGAAACTTGCCTGTTTGGTGAAAAATATAAAAATGGAATACAGTATCCAATCAATAAAGACTCCCTAACGATGTTTGTGATTCCGAAGAGAATTTGATATTCCACGAGGTCATTTTTAGGTAAAATAACAAAGACATAGACGACAACCTCAATCATAGTGGCGACATTGTGGATGAGTTCGATGGCAATTGTCCATAATAAGGGGTATAAAGTTTGTACATTTTGAAAGATTTGGTAACGTTCGTTTAGATTTTGAAGGTTTTTGCGGTTTTTGTAGTGTTTCCAGGTGAGGCAAAATATTACAATATAAACCTAAAAACTTTATTGAAAAACTAAAGGCTGACAAGGGAAGTGTCTGAACGGGTTGAAACGGATTTGGATGGGACAAGAAACTTAGATAGTACTCCCATATCTAAGACTTTTCCCAAAATATTAGCTGCTGACGGGCCCCGAGGGCCGAGAAATGTGCCGTCAAAGTTCGAAAATTTGCGTTTTTGGAGGACCATTACTTTTTTTTAAACAGGCCAATTGTCACGCCGTTTGGAGGCAAGTTAGACCCTACAAGGGGCTACAAATTCTGAAAAATTCACTTTGATCGAGACATACAAATTTGAATTATGATTGTTCAAAAATTCATGAATTTCAAAGTGTTATAACTCAGAGTTGTATGTCTCGATCAATTTGAATTTTTTAGCATTTGTAGACCCTAATAGCGTCTAACTTGCCTCCAAACAGCGTGAAAATTAGCCTGTTTAAAAAAAAGTTATGGCCCTCCAAAAACGCAAATTTTCGAACTTTGACGGCACATTTCTCGGCCCTTGGGGCCCGTCAGCAGCTAATATTTTGGGAAAAGTCTTAGATATGGGAGTACTATCTAAGTTTCTTGTCCCATCCAAATCCGTTTCAACCCGTTCAGACACTTCCCTTGTGAGAGAAAAAACTTACAAAAAGGATAAACAATGTTCCCATTCCAGTTTTGATGTACATATCCGATGGCGAAACTTTTATAACTTCTAGTGCCGTAAGTATTGAACCAACCCACTTAAGAGAAAGTCATCAATTTTCACTTTATTTAAATCTCAAACTCACACAAAGTAAAACAATAGCACTTGTTCCACGTGCACTCCAATGCAAATACGATCGATAAAAAATAGTGGCACAAATCCGTTCAACCATGGATGGCATTTGCATGAACCATAATGCTGTTTGAGCCCAGAAGAAAAGCCTTTCACACACACTTATCAGAAAAATGGGCAATCTGTTACCAGCGAAAACGTCGATAATCAATATTGTTCGAACCACGGCAATAATCGGCAGCACCAAATATATATTAATGATTGAAATCCGTAAGTTAATGTGGAAATCATTCCGAAATGGCACTTTAGTTATTACCCAAAGCGCTAATATAATAATTACACAGTTCATAATGATTTCTGCGACAAATTCTACGAACATTAAAACTGGAATGTGATCGCCCTGGGGCTGTGAGGTTAACAACATTGCCATTGTGGCATTCGGTGATCTAAAACATTCAATCTATTAGATTACGATAAAACTGAAACATGGTGTGATAAAAGTTCAAAACTGAAACATGGTATGACATAAATTTATCACGTTACACGATAACAAAGATAATTATTACTGCAGGAATGATCATTAAGCGTACCCCAACTGCTCGAACTGTGAATTGTACGTGACAACCAAAACACAAAGCTAGTTTTGAAAGTGTGTTATTTTATAAGGTCAAGGACTGTGTTGTTTTGTTCCACCACCTGGGCCAAATAAAATTTAGTCATGCCTTTAAAAGTGATAGCCAATAGCAACGTTTCAGCTGTAAATAGCTAACTTTTTTTGATAAGAACATGCTAGAAACTTTAAATATGCATTGAAAACAGTTGCAATTTAAAAACTGAAATGCGTTCTGAAACTGAATCAAGATGACAGGTTGGATGTAACATTGATGCAATAGTAAACCGTGATTCAAAATTACATAGTATACGTACTCATGTCCAAACGTAGTCAAACAACGTTAAAGCTGTCTAAAAACAGCGATTGGAAAGTGTGTTATGAGTATGTAAAACAAGTTAACAACGTGCAATAATCGTAAAAGAAAATAAACTAGGGAAAGAGTTGTTATTCAAATTTCTGTAAATACTAACATCTGCGTTGTCTTATTGAAATACTAAAAGTTCGGCAGTCGGTAGAAGCTGAACGTCATGCTCCATACATACATAAGTAGTAAACTTAAAACACGTACGTATTCGAACAGCTGAGTAAATCACAACACCGACACATTTTAGAACGTTGTGCACACACTTAGCAGGTTTGAACTCATAAGCATAATAAACCCTATCGTTTGTATCAGATTCAATATTCAATATTGATATTTGTATCGCTCCTTCTCTTTCAAAATTAAATAATGTAATACTAGGTATGTCAATGATTCTTAGTTTTGTATCATCTGTATGTCACGTTTGAGTTTTGACACGCACGTGCAAATTTTAAACTTTGAGACAGTTTACAGTTTATTAAACACAACATTTGAGCACTATTTTTACGTGATCCCCCATTGAGTTTTAAGATTTTTGAAATAAAGGTCGTGTTCCTGCTGCGATTGCACATTGATTTTGTTCATAAACCTCCTGTGCCGGCTGAAACATTACATTACACATTATTTTTTCGAACCAATTGAATCTCTGAACTTTCCTACCGTTTTTCCGAGTACACTAAAAACGGCAAGCAATATACAATCAACGCGACTTCTCGAAACACACTTATTAGAGGGTCGCCCACATTGTAGCTCACGTTGGTTGTAAAGTAACTGTGTGTGGTAAAATAAAAAACGACAACAAAAATAGCCGAAGCAGCATTCATGAAGATTTCAATAATGCTAATCCAAAACAAGGGGTAGAGAGATCTCATATTCTCGGCTAATTGGTACCGTTCTCGAAGGTTTGGGCTTTTCTGACTGGTTCGATAGCGCTTTATGTTAGTGTAAAACATGCCACCGTAAATCTAAACCGAAACAGATGTTTCATAATAGCAATTTCAATTGATTAATGTCAAAAAGTTAACTTACAGCTATATAGGTGACAAACGAGGTTCCAAAGACGACAATTATCACAGTGCTGGAAATTGGTACTAATCCTAACGAGAGGAGTACCAAGAACATCCACTAAATGTCGAATTTAGTTTTAAAAAGTGAAATATATAACACTTACAACAACAATGACACGCCCGACAGTGCCATACCAATTCCAATGCTCGTAAGTTTTGTGAAAAACGGTTGCCAGAAATCGATCGATCATCGATGGCCATTGCATAAAATACATTGCCGTCAAAGAGAAGCGCAACAGTTTTCTAGCAACAGTGTTCCAAGCGTCAGAAACTACTGCGCCATCACAAAATATGTTTATAACCATAACAATGCGAGCTATCGACAATAATGGCAAACAAGTGTAAATATTTATAATCGAAATGCGTAAATTTACATGATAAGTTGTGTGAGCGATTTTGTACATCAGAAAAATCGATAAAATCAATAAAATGATAGTCAAAAGTAAATCAATTATGTAACCAATAAGATGCAGAGGGTCCATTAAGTCATCAAGATTTTAAAAGTCGTGCTGCCGGTAATGCAGTCGTCAGTCATGTCGTTCAGACCGGTGTAATAACAGGCCAGACATCTGTTATTAGTTTTTTTGTAGTTTTTTTTAAACTGTGTAAGATTGTTATTACTGGGTAAAAAATGACATGTACTTGAACACCTGTGAGTGTTTTAATGAGTTTTAAAGCATAATGTATGCGTTGGCATAATTGGGTTTTGCAGTTCCTCGTTTTTGAGCATCTGGTGGTTCTATTTCACAAAATGCAAACACGTTGCAATGCAGCTTTTCCTTGTTCGGTCATCTGTATTGGGTAGATTATGCATTACAACATAGAAATGTCGGGCCATACATCGCTAAATTCATTTGATGTGTCGGCATTGTTGCTTAATGCAATTAACTAAACTATTAATTTCTAAACTGGCTGACTTTTGTTGTAGGACATGGAAGATTTGGTTGCGCGACGTCATAAATGGACTCGTCGCCCACACATGAGGTTTTGCGTTAATGCTAACCTCGCCAGCAGTTTGAAAGCTTGACACCGTTCATCGCCGATGCTCTGTGTGCAGTAAACAGTACACTTATTGATTGAACATTCGTTTTCCGATGCATGCGCAATATACCGTTTTTCGCGACATTGCTTAGCTGTTGACTTCTTACTTTGTGTCAATATAACCTTTACTTTTTCTTTCCTTCCTTCAAAAATGTCGTTTTTTAAACACGATAACGGCGATATAGTATTTTCAAAACTACCGTACACTTTTCAACGCCGCTTGATTCATCTGGCTGCCGAACAAGATAAGTTCGACTATTATGATTCCGTCTATATCACTGATGACAATGAAGCTTACTATCAAGCAATTAAAGCAGTTTGCAAAAAACGTGACTATGATTGCATTCAATACCTCGCAGATGGCCCGTTGACAATTAGTCCAACATGGCAGTCGGTATTACTTGTGAACGATATTTTGGGTAAACGTACGCCGCTCTTCATCAGCGACACATTAATTCTACATTTAAAATATACAAGTTATGATAAGCTTACATCACAAGTTTTTGGATCATATACCAAATTGATATTATACGGACACTTCACTTGGGATCAAATTAAAATATTGATTCACGATAAGGTGAAACAGGTTCGCATTATGGATTATGTCATAGTGTTCCCCGATGAATGCGACGATGTTGTTAATTTTATGCTCCGTTTTGGTCGTGACATTGATTGCAAGTGAGTTTAACATTTAGTGTCACTTTTTTGCCATGTAAATAATCAATGTTTTAGATTTTCATTTCATGAACATACACACAGAAAACGAACCCTCACATAGGAGGGATTTTTCCCTCATATTGGAGGAAAAAAACCAGCATGACTGCGCTTGAGTTTTTTTTCCCTCGTAGACGCAAAATTTTTCCCTCATCCATGAGGGAAAACAAAACTCCACCATGAGAGTGCAGGCATCATGAAGGAGGGTCGAGGTATCAAATGTGAGTACCGTGATCACCGTTCACTCCCGAATCGCCCCTCCCCGTTATTTACTGGTGTAATCAATACGTGAACAGTATTTATTAATTGCATTGTAAAAAAATCATCTGACATAACAATTACATTACAAATGACAGTTAAAATAACCGTGCACAATGCGAACGTTGGAATCAGCCGCTGTTGGTGTTATCTGGTGTGACGGAGAGCGGTGGCGGCACAGGATGTAAGTATAAGGCTTGTACTTCTGATTGATCTGGATTCCAATGTGTTGCGATTCAGCGAACGTTGAGATGTGAGGTTTCAACTTGGGATCCTGAAAATTGGATGTTTATCACCGCACTATCAATCGACATCGAAAACACTTACCTGAATAGCTTTAGACCACTAGGTTGACGTCAAACGGTAAAATGGCAGCTCGATAGTTAGGGTAGATCTGAAAGACGACTGTTAATGTTGGTCTGACTAAAAATTATATATAAAACTTACCATTTAAAACGACTTTCCTATGTAATTCAAAAACACAAAGCAAAAACAAGCAAAACGTTAAGTAAACTCGGGTCAACAACCCTTTGAACACAATGGCAACACAAATAATGACATCACATTTATTTATTAAGCACAAAAAAGTACATAAAATAAGCATAAACTTGAAAATCGATAAAGTCTGAGACTTTGAAACCAAAGCAAGTCGAGAACAGCACGAAGCTGGCCGCGTTACTGGTTTTGGCGCGAAGACAGCCAAGAGGTTTGATTCCCTCATCTTTGAATTCTACGTCCCTCCTGTAGGAGAGTGTGTGTTTTTCCCTCATGCAGGAGGGAAAACAGGGTGGAGGGAAGTCGTTTTCTATATGGAGGGACAAATTCCCTCATGCACGAGTTCTTTTTTTTCAACAGGAGGGAAAAAACAGTTGAGGGAATCAAAAGTGAGGGACCATTTTCTGTGTGTACTTTCCCTGCTAAATTATTAGAAAATCTGAAAACATCTTGTCAAAGTCATCAAACTCATTCATTGGTGACGTCTCGCCGACGTATGATACATTTCATAGACAAAAGAAATCAACCAGCATACTACTTACACTCATTACTGTTGATTTTCGTTTTTGTTTTCTTTCTGAGTGTCCTGTTGGTTTTGATTGACAACGGTGAGTTAACGGAACCCAATTTTGAAAAACCAGACATCGAAACCATCATATTCAGCCGTGTCATTACAGTTTTTTTGATAGTTCCATTAGTTATGACTTTCAGTTTGTTTCTATATCCATGTTTCGCAATTCTAAGCAACCTTATAGACACTCCTCCGTTACAATTCTTTCACAATGAATTTTACAAAAACTAGTTTTAATAAAAATAGTCGTTTTGCTTATGGAAATTTGTGCATGAGTTTTACTATTGCTTTGTTTGCTCGTTACTGGAATCGAGATGGCAGCGAAAGCCAGAATTGAGTGGAAATGGGTTCGATGACAAGGTCCAAAACAAAATGAAGCCGATCCTGCATCTGGAAAAGAGTAGTTTAACCACCGCGAAGAACGTGCAAGCATTACACTTATTGATTGAACATTCGGTGTCCGATGCATGCTCACTGCACAAACAGTTTTTTGCATTTTCGCTTGTTGCTGCCCTCCCTCACACACCTCCTCTCTTGTTTCCCCTGTTGTTCAACAATGCGGTTTTTTAACTACGGTAATGAAAACATTGTATTTTCAAAATTACCATATACCTTTCAACGCCGTTTAACTTATCTGGCTTCTGAACAACAAAAGTTTGACTACTATAGTTCCGTCTTTATCACTGATGACTTTGAAGCTTACCATCTAGCTAGTAAAGCAGTTTGCAAAGCACGGTCGTTTAATTGGATTCGATACTTTGAGGATGGCCCGTTGACATTTAGTCCAACATGGGAGTCAGTATTATTTGTGGACGATATTTTGGATAAAAGTAAACCGCTCTTTATCCGTGATACATTAATTTTACATTTGAAACATACAAGTTATTATGACTATAGTCAGTCAAGTTATGACTATAGTCAGTTGAAGTCACTTATTTTTGGATCATATAGCCAATTAGTTCTGTATGATGAGTTCACTTGGGATGAAGTTACATTATTAATACACAATAAAGTGAGGCAGGTTCGTATTATGAATTATGTCGCGGTAAACCCTAATGAATACGACGACGTTGTCAACTTAATTCTTCGTTTTGGTCGTGATGTCGATTGCAAGTGGGTTTAACATTTTTTTTATTTTCAATTTTTTATTGTTAGCATTTTAGATTTTCGTTCCGTAAAATTACTTTTTCAAGCACACTGTTGAAAAAACTTGAAACATCATGTCAGCGGCACGAAACTCAATCATTAGTGGAGTCAAAACGACATATGTTGCATTTTATCAACAAAAGAAGTCATCTAGCATATTATTTGCGTTCATTGCTCTATTTTTTTATTCATGTATTTCCGATAAGTGTCATGATGATTTTGATACACTATTTTGACACATCGGAAAGTAGTGCTCATGTATCGCCGAGCATATTTGCGCTACTGTTTTTTGGGTTACTGATTAATTTTGGTTTAAATGTGAGAAATCTTGAAGATTTTCCTCCACGTGATGTGCAAGTTCTTAAGAATTAATTAATAAAAAAATGAAGATGACGTGTTCGACTTTACAATGCATCATGTTGACATTTTTTGGTACAGGAAGTGAAAAACACCGATATTCAGTACAAGAGCACTTTTATTATCACGTGTATGATGCACTACATATATTCCCAGCGGTATAATTAACACCGTCAGTAACTAATGCGTTTGTCAACCAGATTACAGTAATACGCTTTTCTATCCGTTTTAAGAGAGAGTATTTGACAAGATTTAGGACGGGCTACACACAAAATTTACACTTTCAAATGTTTTTGCATAAAAATGTTGGTATATATGAGTAATGTCTGGAACCGCGGTAATTAGTGTTGTAACCTTCGGATTCTGGAGATATGGCGTCTGGAAGCTTATTTTTCGGACGTCTGCAGGGGTCGACGTTTAAAAGGTAGAGGTCTGATTTTTTGGTTACAGGGTTAACTTTTGATGGGGAACAAAATGCCGTCCTCAAAATTTTGCTAAAAAATCGATAATTATTGATTACAAAAAAATTTTTCAAAAAAATTAATTTTTTACCCTTTAGACATTGCGCATCGTTCGTAATTTTGATTGCATCGTGTTCCCCAACATCTTTTTTATTTATCGCACAAATAAAACGAAAAACTCTTTAACAAAATGTTCGCCAACGGCACGTGCGAATGATCCGACTTGCTATTTGCGCGGGGGAAAACGGGGTGCGTGCACTGCGCCCGCTCGAGCCGCCGCTCCGACCGAAACGCGGACAGACGGACACACTCCGCGAGTGACGGGTCGCACACCCTCTTTGCCCCAGCGCAAAAGGGAGTTCGCGCCCTGCACACGTGCCGTTGGCGAACATTTTGTTAAAGAGTTTTTCGTTTTATTTGTGCGATAAATAAAAAAGATGTTGGGGAACACGATGCAATCAAAATTACGAACGATGCGCAATGTCTAAGGGGTAAAAAATTAATTTTTTTGAAAAATTTTTTTGTAATCAATAATTATCGATTTTTTAGCAAAATTTTGAGGACGGCATTTTGTTCCCCATCAAAAGTTAACCCTGTAACCAAAAAATCAGACCTCTACCTTTTAAACGTCGACCCCTGCAGACGTCCGAAAAATAAGCTTCCAGACGCTATATCTCCAGAATCCAAAGGTTACAACACTAATTACCGCGGTTCTAGACATTACTCATATATACCAACATTTTTATGCAAAAACATTTGAAAGTGTAAATTTTGTGTGTAACCCTCTCCACCTTGGTCCTAAATCCTGTGCGAGACTGTCTCTTAATCATCAACCATCACCACTGTTCTCTCAGTTGTTTAAAGTAAAGCATGTTGACATTTTGATTTTCCGCATTGACCTTGTTTATAAATTGTGCTTTCCGTCTGCAAAACTTAAACATCAAAAACCACCCCTTTTTCCAAAAATAAAACCAACCTTTCTTTTGTGTAAACCAAAAACGGTATGCAGTAAGCCAATAAAATTATTTCTCGCACCAAGTAGCTGACACTGTCCATGCACACGTAATAGTTAACATTGTTGGACGGTTTGACGACAATGTTGACCACCAGAACAGCAGCGACAGTATAGATGTTGTGAACAATTTCGACGGCGACGGTCCAAGCCAATGGATAGAGCGATTCCACATTTTGGAAGACTTGATAGCGTTCCGTCAAGCTTTGGGACTTGTTTTTATAGCGATTAAAGTTGATGTAAAATAAAATACTGTACAAAGGCACAATGATGATATTCGCAATGCCGATGATGACATAGGCGAAGTAAATATGCATTGGTATCACGTCGTAGCAGATGTTGATCACTATGACCCACTAAAATGGAGATTTAGACATTGGACTTGGTGGTTTTTTGGAAAAAGGTAAACATACACAAATAAAAACGATAAAAAGTGTTTCATAACACTTCCAATTCAAATAAGTACGGTAAAAGACAGTGGCACAGATGCGCTCAATGATGGCCGGAAGCTGCATTATCCAGAAGGCGCTCATGGCTAAGGTCAACAAACGCAAAGATTCATTGACCCAGATCGGTGGGAGAAACTTTTCCTCAAATAATATATGTACAATCCAGATGCTTCGAGAAAATGTTAAAATTGGAATGCTGCAATACATGTTGAACACAGAAATTCGTAGATTTATGTGATAGCTGTGCCGATTCCAGAGTTTATAGCCGACTATGACCGTCAAAACGTTTAAAATACAGCATAAAATCAGTTCTACAATGAATCCAGTCAATCTCAGCGGCGGTAAATCATGCCCTGGAGGTGTATTTGTCGCTATCATTGTGCATACAGGTCCAAAGTTACAAAAGTTGGAATCAAAAGGCACTGAAAATAACGCTCATAAAAGCATAAAGCGGACGTTAAAGACAGAAAACAGTATTTCAATGACTAACGATTTATGTTACGAGCTAAAATTACACATTGTATGGTACAAATGTTCCACAAATCTTGAAAGAACGACAAATAACGAGTGTAGCATGAACCAGAAGGTTGAAACAGCTAATACATACGTATTACGTGAGAATGTGAACCCGACTATTCAGAACGAAACCTTCACCCAGCCGGTAAAAACTCAAAAATGCTTTTCAACTGAACTTTACAGTTTCCTAAATTAGCACTATTTTGTAAACGGTGAACCGCTTGAAAAGCTGAACAAATGACAGATGTTTTGTAAACAGACTGTAAACGGTTTGCATATGTGTTGATACAAACTATCAAAGTGGGTACATTTCAGCTTATACGTGTAGGCGGGAACTTTTAAAACACTAAACTTTATTAGCACAAACAAGCGTCATTATCGAGTGCTCGACTAAGCCCAGTTTGTGTTTTGGAACACAACTTCGCACAGCAGGAAGCTACACACCATGCTTTTAACTTTTTTGATCAATGGTTAAAAGGTTTTTTGCAGTTTTCGGAGGGCATGTGATATTGGTTTGTCTGGTATTTGGAAGTAGTAATTAGAGCAAAGTTTGATCTTCAATTTTGACAGTGACTATTTTCTGGTACCTAAAATTGTAAGATTCGACTAAGGGGGTGGAAGGAATTTGTACTTACCACTTTCTTAACGTTTTTAGTTTTACAGAGAATAGTTTAACCCATATTTCTCACCACTGGTTCTTTAATTGCTTAAAATACAGAGCATTTACGTTTTTTGACTGTGCGTTGACTTTATTTATAAACCTTGCTTTCCGCCTGAAATTTTTAGATTTATCATTCGTTCCACATGTTGTGAATCTATAAAAAGTAACTGGAACAGACCTTTCTTTTGAATAAATCAAAAATGGTAGACAATATGCCAATAAAATTACTTCTCGCACCAAGTTGAAAATACTGTTCAGCAGCACTTCATTTGAATTACTTCCAGATGATTGGACGACAAATTTGTAAACAAAGGCCCCAGCAAGTGTTTCCAGGTTGTGGATGACTTCAACCACCACGGTCCAGGCTAGAGGATACAAAGATTCGACGTTTTGAAAGACTTGATAACGTTCAGCCAAGTTTTGGGACTTGTTTTTGTAGCGGTTAAAGTTGACACGGAAGAGAAGGATGTAGATAGGTATGATTACAAAATTTGCGACACCAATTATGGCATAACCGACGGTAATCGGTGTCGGTATCACGTCGTAGCAGATGTTGATTACGAGCACCCACTAAAATTGTCAAACATTTGAATGTTTCAATGCAAAAATACAAGTATTGGCTTACTGCAAGTAAAACAGTGAAAAGTGTCTCATAGCACTTCCAATTTAAATAAGTTTTGTAAAAAACAGTAGCACAGATGCGTTCAATGATGGCTGGAAGCTGCATTATCCAAAATGCGCTCAAAGCCAATGTTTGAAGGCGTAATGATTGCTCTACCATCCATGGCGATAAGAATTCTTCCGCCGAAAATATGTGAACAATCCAAATGCCCCGAGAAAATGCCAATATAGGGCTACTGATGTACATGTTGAACACAGTAATTCGAAGATTTTTGTGGTACGACGTTTGATTCCAAAGTTTAAACCCGATCAATACAGTGAATACCGTTAGTATGCACAATAGAATCAATTCGATAATAAAACCGATCAGTCGTAGTAGCGGAAGATCGTGTCCGAGAGGCACATTAGCTATTTCAACCATTTGAATGTATGTTTATAACTTTTAAATTATAAATCCATGTTGAAGCTGACTGAGAACAGTTACAGTGAGTAACATGAAATAATTTAAGTAATTGAGTAGTGAGAACGGCATGTATACCATTACAGTACAAATGTTAAGGCGGCATATTAGGATACAAACGTGAAATGTGGCGCCCCAACAGGCTACACAAATGTTTAACAGAAAAGAGAGTATAATTAACGTAACATTAATTAGCATACACTTTTAACCAAAACAATCTTGTTTCAAATTACGTCAAAGTTCACACCCGTAGGCATAGACGGAAGTGCGTTTGGCGACATTTTGTCCATAAACAACGTTTTGTCTTTCATTTTCCCCACATATTCCTGAATTGCTGGTTGTACAAAGCATCTACATTGTGAGACTGTGCAGCAACTTTGTTTATAAATATAGATTTGTGCCTGAAGTATCCTTATTTTACGTTTGATCACCACGCTTAAAAAAAGTGAACAAACCTCTCCTTTGAATAAACCAAAAACGGCAAACAATAAGCTATTAAAATAATTTCCCTAATCAAATTTCCAACGCTATTTTGCACTACCTGGTAGTCGTTGTTATCCGATGGTACAACAATAACAGCATAGATAACAGCAGCAATCAACGTATCTATGTTATGTA
Source organism: Panagrellus sp. LJ2284 (assembly GCA_024447225.1). Classification (NCBI taxonomy): domain Eukaryota; kingdom Metazoa; phylum Nematoda; class Chromadorea; order Rhabditida; family Panagrolaimidae; genus Panagrellus; species Panagrellus sp. LJ2284. Next base: position 2,456,612 of record JAMRYC010000009.1, read on the forward strand.
CAAGTTCTATGGCGACTGTCCATGCCAACGGGTACATGGATTCCACGTTTTTGAACAACTGATAGCGTTCTGTCAAATTTTTAGACTTGTTTTTGTAGCGATTAAAGTTGACTCGAAATAAAACAATGTAAAGAGGTGTAATTACAATATTTGCGACGATTATTATAGCGTAGCCGATGGAAATTGGCATGGGCATCAAGTCATAAGAGATGTTGATCAACAGGACCCACTGAAAATACACAAACGATCATTCAAGTTTAGAAAAAAACGCACTTACACAAAGTAAAACAATAACCAGCGTCTCTTTACACTTCCAGTCTGAATACGTTTTATAAAATATAGTGGCACATATGCGCTCGAAAATGGCAGGTATCTGCATTATCCAAAAAGCGCTTATTGCCAACGTTTGCAAGCGAATCGATTGCTCTACCCACCATGGCGATAAAAAATTTTCAGCCGCCATGATGTGAATAATCCAAATACATCTTGAAAATGCCATAATGGGGTTACTGATGTACATGTTGAAAACAGTTATTCGTAAATTTATGTGGTATCCAGTTTGTTTTACCAGTTTATACCCGACTGCAATCGTTAAAACAGTGAGTAAACAACATAATATCAGTTCGATAATAAATCCAATCAATCGAAGCGGCGGAAGATCGTGTCCAAGGGGCACATTAGCTAATTCAACCATCTAGCAGTAGCAGATAATATAAATGCTAAACAATTGAAGCAATCTTTAGACTAGTTGGGGTAGGTAGAATCTTACGATGCAAAAATACATGCATACTATAAAACTGAAACAATACAAACTGTAAAGTTTAATTGTTATTAAAGTCGGCCCGTGAAAGCGACATACTTCTAGGAAAAGTGAATACTGAAATCACAGACAAGATTAAGGGATTTCAGCTCTTTCTGTAACGATTATTGCTGTCGTTAACATCAGTACCATAAACTTAGTTATAGTAGTTAATCGCCAGTAAACAACGCGTGGTCGACCTCGTTAACTTGTGAACTGTGAAAAATAGAAACTACAAATACCTGTTTCGTCTTTAGTTATTAACGCTTCAGAAACCTTGTAATAAGCACGTACTTATGCACTTTCAAATTGGTGAATACCCCTGTTGGTTCTCAATTGCCGGTTTCGGAATCGTGAATAACATGTGATTTTACTTTTTAACACTATAAACTTTCTCCGTTTAAGTTAAAGTTTGCGATAACACACATGTTACAGTTTTTCGTATAAATTGTGTTCATTTTGTGCTCTGCCGTTGACCTTATACCCAAGGTTAATATAGAACAATTTCCTAGTCTGGTTCAAAATTACCCGTTTAACATATATCTTAATCAAATTTAAAAGTGAAAATTACGAAACGGAAAATTTGTACGGGATGCATATCGGTGAACATTGTCATACAAATTTCACGCTGCCACACTCACAGTCAAAGGACTCAGCACTTTTATTGATTTTTCACCACAGATTTCTATATTGTTTGTTGTACAAAGCATTCAAATTTTGAGTCTGAGCAGCAACTTTATTGATGAACTGTGTCTTCCGTCTAAAATTTAATAAACTCACTATTTTTAACAAAGAGTTCAACAAACAAACCTGTGTTTTGAATAAATCAAAAACGGTAAACAATAAACCAATAAAATTATTTCCCGTACCAGATTGCTCACACTATTCATTACTTCCTGATATATGTTACTGCCCGATGGAATAACAATAAGTGCATACACCAAAACTCCAGCTAATGTCACTAAATTGTGAACCATTTCGACAGCTACAGTCCATGCCAATGGGTACAATGATTCCACGTTTTGGAAGATTTGGTAGCGTTCGGCCAAGTTCTTGGACTTGTTTTTGTACCGATTGAAGTTGATTCGAAATAGAACTATGTAGAGAGGTACAATCACAATGTTTGCAATGAGAATGACGGCATAACCAGCTTCAACTGGCACGGGTATCACGTCGTAGCAAATATTGATTACCAAAACCCACTGAAAATGTCGAAAATCAAAATTTTAAATCAATCAATCGATCAAAAAAGCTAAGTTGAGTTGTAGTTTTAATGCTTACACAAAGAAAGACAATCACAAGCGTCTCTTTACACTTCCAATTCAAATAAGTTTTGTAAAACACTGTTGCACAGATGCGTTCGAAGATGGCAGGTAGCTGCATCACCCAAAACGCGCTGAGTGACAACGTTAGCAGACGTATCGATTGCTCTGCCATCCACGACGAAAGAAATGTTTCGGCCGATAGAATATGGATAATCCAGACACTTCGAGATATTGATCCAATAGGAAAACCGATGTACATGTTGAATACGGTTATTCGTAAGTTTATGTGGTAGCCCTTTCGATTCCACAGTTTATAACCGACCACAACCGTCATTACAGTGAGTATACAGTTAAGAATCAACTCAATAATAAATCCAATCAGGCGAAGTGGAGGGAGATCATGCCCGAGGGGTACGTTGGCTAACTCAACCATTTAGCATTGGATGAACGAGTTTAGTCTTCTAAAATATACATAGAACTGAACTCGGTGGTTACAGAAAACAATTTTTTACTGTATTCGTTGGTTGTAATTAGAATTGTAGCAATACGAACTGAAAAGCGTAGTTAATCATACCGGAAGCCTCGCACTGAACTCACACATTAGTTTTTCTGACTGCCGTTAAGCCTGTAACAAATATAGAACATCCAATAACGATAACATCAGCACCGTTTATTAAGTTATAGTAATCTAACGGTAACAAACAACACGTGTATGAGTTTGACGTGCTTGAACTTGTTTGGTTCACTTTTGGACCATGAAATAGAATTCAATACAAAGCACTATTGCAGTTTTCGCTTTGATGCTATAACTCCTAAGCTAATACTTTTTCGGTAACTTGATAATAAGTATGTACGCACTTACAAATTAACACATGGTACGTTTGGTTTCAAAATTGCCGGTATCAACGAACTCAAACAACATGTGATTACGTTTTTACTTTTATTGGTGGCCTCAGTCAATGCGGCGGAAATAAGTGTTACACTTTTTATTCAAATCTAAAATTACATAGCACAGACATTACCACTGAGCCTTCAACTGTTTAAAGTATAAATTATGTTCATTTTGTGATTCGCTGTTGACCTTGTTGATGAAATTTGCATGGCGTCTGAAAATAGATAAATTCCTTGTCTGGTAACATAAAGTTAAGCTTTTTTAAAGTCATGAGGGATCAAACTACGTTAACTCAAAGTCAGAAGTACCTACCTCTTTTCAGAATAGATCAGAAAGGGGAAACAATAAACAATGAGCACAGCTTCACGGATGATTCCAATTATAGATTCAAGCACGCTTACACCATCATAATTGTTTTTGATGCCCAGAAAATAGAGAGTTCCAAGCATTCCAACGGAGTAAATATTGTAGCATACTTCGATGCCAATAGTCCAAAATAACGGGTACATCGATTGCATGTTTTCGAAAGTCTGATACCGCTCTTTCAGGCTCTGCTTTACACGACCATTACGATAACGATGCAAATTTATGTTGAACAGCGTGACATAGAGCTGAAAATAACAAATGTATGACGTTTCGAAACAGACAGGTGCAATGTGACAAGATTAACGAAATCAGACTCACCGAAATGTTGCAAATGTTTCCAACGGCTAACATTATGACTGTTACGGTTCGTTGTATTTCTATGAAGCCCAAAACTACAATGACAACCCAGATCCACTAAAAATAAATCAACAAACTTCCAAATTTCAAATTTCTCAAACAAAGCCGACTTACACAACAAAAAGTGAGCAAAAGTGTGCCCCAACACTTCCAATGTTGATAATTTTTATAAAACGCGGTGGCACATGCTCGTTCAATCATAGAAGGAAGTTGCATGTACCACATTGATAAAACCGCCAACAACAGAAATCGAGCTACGACATATCTCTCATTTGGCGTTAGAAAAGTGTCACCAGACAACTCCTGTATGATGACAAGGCTTCGCATGACGGCCATTATCGGCAAAGTGCAATACACGTTAATAACGGTGATTTTTAAGTTTATATGGTACAACTTTTGTGTATAAATCAACCTATAGGTGGCAAATATCGAAATAAAAACGAGTATGACGCTAAGGATAAGTTCGATGATAAAACATATGAGACTTGCTGCTGTTGACGAAACATGACCGCTCGCTATTGACGAAACCATTGGAACTGCTGGGAAAATGTATAGCTATACATAAGGTAATACTTTTTGATTAATTTATAGCCGTCATCATATATAGAAGTTTTTTTAGAAGTGCAGCTGCAAAGTTGAAAACATGGGTCCAGTGTGTCAAGTTCAAAAGCGATTTAATTACTACGTTTTTATTCGTTTGTTACTTTTACATTTTTTCAAAACTGCGTAACACAGACACTACCATTGCGCTCTCAATTGTTTAAAGTATAAATTATGTTCATTTTGTGCTTCGCCATTGACCTTGTTGATGAATTTCGTGTGCCTTCTGAAAGGAGAGCTGATTTTGACTTTGCTTAAGATTAGCACAACCGACCTTTTTTCAGAATAAATTAAAAACGGCAGACAATAAACTATTAACACACTTTCACGAATAATGCCCATTACAGACTCTAGCAATGTGACACCATCGTTTTCGTTTTTGATCCCCAGAAAATACAGAGTTCCAAGCATTCCAACAGAGTAAATATTGTAACAAATTTCAATGCCAATCGTCCAAAACAACGGATACATCGACTGCATGTTTTCAAAAGTCTGATACCGTTCTTTCAGGCTCTGTTTAGCCCTGTCACTGCGATAACGACGTAAATTTATTCTAAACAACGTGACATAAAGCTGAAAATAACAGTTGCTTTTTATTTCGATCTCAGACAGGTGCATTATAACGAGATAGACAAGAAAGCACTCACCGAAATGTTACAAATATTTCCAACGGCTAACATTACTACTGTTATGGCAACTGGTATGTCTATGATACCAAAGCTAACGATAACTACCCATACCCACTAAACGGATGTCAATTACTTTTACTTAAAAAAACAAGTGAAAACGGAACTTACACAACAAAAAATGAGCAAAAGTGTGCCCCAACACTTCCAATGCTGATAAGTTTTATAATATGCCGTGGCACATGCCCGCTCAATCATAGAAGGAAGTTGCATGTACCACATTGACAAAACTGCCAACAACAGCAATCGAGCAAAAAAATATCTCACATTTGCCGATAGAAAAGCATCACCAGACAACTCCTGAATAATCAAAATGCTTCTCGTGATGGCCATTATCGGCAAAATCGAATACACATTGGTAACAGTAATTTTTAAGTTTATATTGTACAACTTTTGAGTATACATCAGTCTAAAGATGGCAAATATTGAAATAATGATGAGTTGAAGATTGAGAACAAGCTCGATGATAAGGCATGGAAGACTTCCCGCGTTTGTCAAAGGTGGATCTATAGTTGTTGAAGAAGAATGATTCCCTTTTCTAGCCATTGGAAATACTGAGAAAACGTATATACATGAGGTAGCAACTTGTTAGAGTCAATTTATAACACCCATAATGCGGAGGTTTTTCAAAAGTATGGAAGAAACGCAGCTGCAAATTGGACCCGGTGGAATATATGGGTCGGTTTTTTGTCGATATGCCGGGTTCAAATGTGTGAAAAAGATAAATGACAGATGTATGTGTCATTGAGTATAGAAGTCAATTACTGATGTATGTTTTATGTATGGAGGTTGAAGGTACACACAAATTGGTGCAAAATTTGTAGTTTTGACTTGCTTTATAAAAATTCCGAGGTCAAAGAGTGTCATTAGAGAGTTATATGGACATTTGATGAGTAACAGGCAGAGTAAAGTTTAAATTTGTCACGTATAATGTGCAATTTAGCAAGTTTTATTGTGATTACCATTGTTCTTTCAGTTGTTTGAAGTACAAATTGTGCTCATCCTGCTTTTCCTGGCCCATTTTCTTGATGAAATTTGTCCTCCGTCTGAAAATAGTTTAGTCACACACATGTTCGAACATGCTTACGTAAAGCCTGTAAATAAAACCACAAAAAACTTACCTTTTCTCCGAATAAAACAAAAACGGCAAACAGTACAGAAAAACGACCATTTCCCGGCAAATGTTAGCAATCAATAGCCCAGTATCGAATCCAAAGTAATTATCACCCTTATTCATCAATGTCATAGCTCCCACAAACACGACAGTTCCAATATTGTATGCCATTTCAAGCAATATCGTCCAAAACAACGGATACAGCGATTGCATAGTTTCAAAAACTTGGTATCGATCGCGCAGATTTTGGTTACTTCTACCGTTTTTGTACCGATTTATGTTGACTTTGAACAAGAAGTAGTATACCTGCAGATGTTTGCATGACATTTTGATACGTCAAAGGCAAATTCGTATATGAACTTACTATGAAATTGTTGACTTCCGCGACGCCTAGCAAAATTAACGTCATAACTTGAGAGATTTGAACGATTCTGAGGCTGATGATCAGGCTCCAGCACCACTGAAACGCACTTTTGTAAACATTGAAAAGATAAATTAAACATACACAAGCAGTAATAATCAAAAGCGTCCCATAACACTTCCAATAAATATAAGTTTTGTAGTAAACAGTGGCGCATATCCGTTCAAGAACAGCAGGAATCTGCATGTACAGTAATGCCAACACAACTAGCAAATTAAGATCGACGATTGCCCCATGAACAGATTCAGAAAAAATACCAGATAAGCCCTGAATAACCAACAAAATTCTCGCAATTGCCATAACTGGAACGACGGAATACAAATTGATGACAGTCAATCGTAAATTTATATGATAATTAGTAAAAAACAATATTTTATAGATTACAAAAGTCGATACACCTAATAATATAGAATTTAAAACCATCTCCACAATCATGCAAATCGTTTGAATAACGGACATTGAACCGCCACAGAAAACGGACCGAACACTTGTAAATAGAATTCAACGAAGAACTGTGTCTCCAAAGCACTTTTCCGATTGTAAAATGGAAACAGACAGCTGTTTTTAATTTAAACCTGTTAATCTATATCAATAATAACATGGATTAAAACACGACCTTTATGCATGGAGCAAAAATTGTAATTATCCCACCTGGATGTCTGTTTAAAAGTGATGCGAGTAGAAACATACTTACAAAACAAAAAACACATTACACAAAACAATTTTATTACTTTTTTCTAAACTTTTAACAGTGTTGTAACATCTAGTCTACTACGTGTTGTTTTTGCATCAAAACTAGGCAGTAATCAGGATAAGTGCTCGTGATGTTTACGTTTTCTAATGTTATAGCATGATTTTCAGTAGGATGGTAGTAGATTCGGAGTTCTTTCGTGGTCGCATCAGCAAGATCATCGAAGTCAGACTTTTTTGGTGTGCCATCAAGACTGTCAATGTAAATTTTTTTTAAAACGACGGTTAGCATTGACCAAAGCTGTGAGGGTGGACGGCAAAATGGTAAGGTTTTGGTTGTTTTTGAGCACTATGGTTTGCATTTTGACCATGAGAGGTAGAATTTCGGCGTCAAAATTGACGAAACTTTCAAATTCGCAACTGATGAGTTTGACAACGTGAAGATGGGTGGCAGCTTTGAGCGTGGATAGATAGTCTTGTTTGTTTAAAAATGTACTTTCCAAAGTTAGCTGCAATGTTTTGATATATAGATGTCAACTTTCAAAGCTCAAACCTAGCACGTGTAATGTGTCAAACTTGTGCCCGACTTACCTCGCTCAAATATTCAAAGCAAAACTGAAAATGCAGCAAAACCAGTCCAGGCATTTCGCATTTGTCATGACTGCAAATGCGCAGCTTCGAAGCTGGAAAGAACCGTTCAAGATGAGCATTCAACTTTACAATGTTTATTTCCTCATCGAATTCATCCTCCAGTTCAGTTGAAGTCGCATCAGCGTCAATGTATACAAGATTTGAATCAATTTCAAAGTTAACACTCAGTACCTGAGTTTGATGCACTAATTTGGGTCGTCGTTTCAGTTCAGCTTTTGAATATTGACCCAACAAGTTGTAATCAAACAGCTTCGACAATCTCAAACAGGTAAGCGATGAACACTGTTCAAGAAAGTGCCGCTGCACAACATCCGGCAAGGCTAAGAAATCCATTCAAAAATAGAACAATTGATTGAAGTAAAGCAGCGTTCGTAACCCTCAAAATAGAGGAATGAGATCGCCCGATCAGCAGCATGCCTCTTTGCAGGATTTGCCTAGCAACAGCCGGTGAGTTTAATCGCCGCAAGCTGTGTTGATGTGTTGTAAAGCTTTTCAAGGAGGATAACCTGGATGAGCAAAGCAAGTTTGTGTTCTGTTAGATTAATTTTTTATTGTTGGGACTATTTTGTTGACGCTTCTGTGTGATTGATTTTGTGATGATAAAACTTTACTCTTTATAACACTGTTAATGTTGTTATCTTCTAAACTTTGTTTTTTCTTCAACCATCAATCAAATGGAAAAGCATCTTTTCTTATCAGTCGTGTGTGCGATGGCCAGAGGTGGTCGATCAATTCCTTAAAAAGCTAGTGCTGTCAACAACAGACAGTTCTATTTTCCTTGTTGCTGGCGGTACACAATTTGTAATAAGAAATTATTTATGCCGTTTCCCCTGCACGCTCTCGATTATGGCTCGCGCTGTCGGCTCCGCCAACTCGCCACACCTGGAGAAGCCTATGATCTACAAATTGCTGCTCCCCATTTCAATGGATTAAACCCTATTCAAAAAATTGAACCGTATAACTCGACATTCAGTGAAATTAAAGTTTATATCGATGGCAACAACGAGTTTCGTGCCAAGGAAAAATGGTCAGAGAACTTTCTGAGTCGGGACAAACTCTACGAAAACTGTATTCTTACAATTGAGAACTTTACTTATAATCACAGTGCACAGATGATTTTTGATCAAGTCTTTTCTACCTGTATCGTTGACTTTTATGATTGTCAATTTACACGAACTTTTCTTCAAGATTTTGTAGCAAAAAACAAGGAAGAGATCCCGTGTGTATTTTTTTGCAATTGCACATTCGATACTGGCATCTGTCTTGATTTCATTTGTGAATTGTTTAAAATGCGCCACCTTAATTTTGCTCACACTCATTTGCTTTTCCGGACAGATCCATCAGTTACAAAAGAATACCCGAATCTGCGCAGTATTCACATTGGTTATGCTCCGATTGATATTCTTGACGTTGATGAAACTCGGTTTGCCAGCTTTGTGAAGGTATGATTTGCAGGGTTTTCGTCTTTTTAATCATAACAAGTTAAAGTTGTAGGCGCAAAATGACTCTTTTGAAATCACAATTGACATAGACCCCACAATCGATGAAACAGAAGTAGAACGTAAACTAAACCTTCGGTTTCGCGAAAGTTATTGGCGTCGTGTAGTAAGGTGTAAAGTTTAATGATTTAAAAAATTATTAATTTTTAGGAAAATGGTCGCACATCAAATGTTATTATTCAATGGTCGTCGAGAACACTGGAAACCTCGCGTTCCAGAAACTATTTTCTACTTGATCTTGAATTTGAACGTGTTAAAAATTTACAGCTTCACAACTATTAGCCGAATTTTGAAAATTTTTGTGTTTGAAGCTTAAAATAAAAATTTTTGTAACTATAAAACGATGAAGCAAACGATGCATCTTGCTTTTTGGTTTATCTGTCACGAGACGCTAGAGTTATCAATTTTTGCGATAAACGGCTGACAAACGTAATGTTTGATCTAGTCACAGTTGTGTTTTTTTGTTGTTGTCAAAGCAGTCGATACTCCCCTTCATCAAAATTCATTTGTAATTGATGCCATTTCCGCTCCCCGCTCTTGTCTATGGCTCCCTCCGTCGGCTTCGTGAACTCGCTTCACCTCGTGAAGACTACGATCTTCAATTTGCTGCACCCCAAATCTATGGCTTAAACCCTATTCAAACGGTCAATCGTCCTTTTCTAAGTATTTCTGTGGTCTTTAAAAACAACACTTTACGTGGGACAGGGTTTCAATCAATTGAGTTGAAGAGTGATAAACTCTATAGCGTTGATGGAGCCCTAAGCATTGTCAACTTCTATTCTGATAACAATGCACATGTGAAGAGTATTAATCGACTTATTATTGGCCCTAACAAAATAGTTTTTCATCGGTGTGTATTAACCCCTGAGTTTCTTCAAACTTTTTCTGCAAAGACAAATGCGTCAGTGTCGACCCTATCATTTTTATGTGCACGTTTCCCTCACATTTAAACCTTGAACAAATCTGTACAAGTTTCAAAAGCTTGAAGCATTTTTTCTCTTCTGATTTGTTTCTATTGAGTCGTAATTGGCTTAACATTCTCATCACTTTGAATTACGCTGACATGGAAAGAATTGAGATTAACGACAGCTCAATCAACGTTCTTAACCTTGATGAAAATCAGTTTATCAAAATTGTTAGGGTGAGTTTGTTGTCACGATTTGTTCGTTATCAAATCAAAAGCTTTCAGCCAGACAACATTAACCTCATTGTTTACATTTTTCTGAAGGATCATAGTGATGACTCAGAAGTTCGAATTCTCCTGGAACACCTTATTTGCAAAAGGTCTTTCGAGGTTAGGAAATATTGTGGAAGTTATATTTATTTTTTGTTTTTTAGCAGTTGTATAACAATCGTGCGGGACTAACAAGGGAATGACCAGGTCGACTCGGCGCCGATTCGGATGAAATGAAAAACACTGATAGCTGACCATATTGTAAGAACTTTCCCAAAATATTAGCTGCAGTTTGCCCTTAGGGGCCGAGAACGGTGCCGTCAAAGTCCGAAATTTTGATTTTTTTGTGTTTTTTGAAAAATCATAACTTTTTTTTGGTTACCTCTTTTTAAACGCGGTTTGAAGAAAAAAATAGGTTAACATCTTATCTATAACTTCTTCTTACAGTTGAAACTAGTGTGAAAACTTTGAAAGTTAGAAATATTGAATTTAAAAACATACACATTTGTGTACCACTGTTCTCAAATATGGCATTATAAAACTACACTATTTTTTCACAAACTGTAGAGATGGTACGTACTGATGTTGGTTTTAAACGGCGTGACAAACGGTCAGATAGAAAAAAAGTTATTTCTAATTGAAAATTGTAATTTTTGGATTTTGACGGCACCGTTCTCGGCCCCTAAGGGCAAACTGCAGCTAATATTTTGGGAAAGTTCTTACAATATGGTCAGCTATCAGTTTTTTTTATTTCATCCGAATCGGCGCCGAGTCGACCAGGTCATTCCCTTGTAAACATATTTTGGAAATTGCCGGAGCAATGGGACGAACGATACGATTAAGTTTGTAATACAAACTTTTTAATGCGTTAATAGTAGCAACACAATCACAACTACCAATTTTTTTGAAGCTGCTGAAAGTACATATTGCTTGTGTTCTGTTCCTCGTTGCCAATCTTCTTTAGGAATTGTGACTTTTGTCTAAACATACAATGGACTACCCTCATCTAGAATCAAATTGGCCAGCGCACCCAAGTGCACGCCAGGCTTGTGTCGTGCTGAAAGTTGCAATGGGCCGGTTGTTTACACCTGTGTACGCGCGCGGTTTTTGAACGCACCCATGCACGAGTCGGGTCGTGGGTCCATTTCAAAACGCGCGCGCGTACACGGGTGTAAACACGCGGTCCCAGTGTAACTTTTAGCACGACACTGGCCTGGCGTGCACTTGGGTGCGCTGGCCAATTTGATTCTAGATGGGGGTAGTCCATTGTATCTGATATTAAAAGTTCATTAAACCAGTGTCAACAAACCTGTGCTCGGAAAACACCAAAAAAGGCATGCAATATGCAATTAATAAGATCTCCCTCACGATGTTGTAGACGGCATCTTCAACTTCAAAAGCGATGATGTCATCAGAGGGGACTACGATGTAAAATTGAATAAAGATACAGATAACATTGTGGATGTTGTAGACAATTTCAACAATGAGATTCGTAATATTAGGGTAAAGAGACTTAACGTTTTCAACTAATTGGTGTCTGACGTCGAGGGACTGTTGAGCTAGGCCGGTGTGGTAGCGGGTGTAGTTTATTCGAATGAGGAGTGCGTAAATCTGGAAAAATTGATAAAGTCGATAAAGAAAAGAAAAAAGTGCATACAATGGTGGCGGCGATGATGCCAAAGACGAGTAGAACCATGACTAAGATTGATGGTAACACAATAACTTGCACTGCCATTAAAATTACCCAAGTCCACTGAAAATACTGTTTATTGATTGGTATCGATTTTTATTGATCGACATCGACTTTTATTGATCGATATCGATTTCTATCGATCGACATTAATTTTTCTTTTTCAAATAAAAACTCACACAAATAACAATTACGCCTAAAATCGACCAACATTTCCAAAACACATAAGTCCGATAAAATACAGTAGCACATATCCGTTCAACAATCAACGGAATCTGCATAACTAACAAAGCTGATATTGTTGACGCGCTGATTGCATACACAACATTTACAAATCCCACCGGGAAGAATGTATCCACCGTAATAACGTTAACGAGCAAAAAGATCCTTGTAATCGCTGCAGTTGGCACAAATAAGTACATGTTCAAAACAGAAATTCTTAAGTTTACATGATAAATAGTTCTTTTTTGAACTTTGTACAACACCAACACTGAAGTTAACGTTACGGTAACGCATAAGGCAAACTCAACAATAATGGCAACAATTCTCAGCGGTGGCAGATGCGTCCTAGGTGGACTTTTCAAAATATCTATTGGCATAAGTTTGACGGTTTGAGACGTCACGTTTGATGTAAATCTTTAATGCATTCGGACATTCCGTAAAGTTTTAACTTTTTAACGTTAGTTGCAGTAAGCTACAATTTGCACCTGTCATGGTCAAATTCAGATTTGAAATTATGGGTTGCGAAGTTTGGCTAGCATCTTTTAAAAGTGTCGAATATACCCCATTATTGATAGTTGGCTACACCAGGTGTAAAACACGCCATTAGAGCATTGACATGTGCGTTCAATGCTTGAGTTGCTTATACGATGTGTTTACGGCATGTACTAGTTTTAACATTACGTGACGTTTATAAATATAGCAAATTTTAACTCCAATGCCAATAGACATTTCAAGAATTCCCCCAGGGAACCATCTCCCGCCACTCAGGATCGTTGCCATCGTATTTGAGTTTATTTTATATGGTATAGTTACGGTAGCCTCGATGGTGGTACTTTGGAAGGTTCAAAAAAGGACTTTGTATCACAAAAACTTGAGAATATCAGTATTAAATATGTATTTGTTCGTGCCGATCACTGCCATTACAAGAATTGTGTTACTTATCAACGTCCTAACTGCCAATAAGTTGCTAAAAGGCTGGGCTGATGTGTTTGTAGACAATGTTTGGGAAGTTACAATAGCAGCACTGCTGTATATGCAAGTTCCACTTGTCGTTGAGAGGATATGTGCCACTGTATTTTACAAGACTTATGCGTTTTGGAATTGTACTACCACCTTTGCGATTATTGCGCTGTGTGTAAGTGCATCTCGTGCATTTTAGATACGAGTTTTGACTGATTAAAAGTTTAATATTTCAGTGGATATGGGTTATTATGTTGGGTACAGAGATGGTGACTTTATCAGGAGCTGTTGTTGTAATTATGTTTGTTATCGGCATCTTGGGCGCTATTATTGTAAGGTTTTTGTAATCACAATGCAAGTTCAAATGGTCACTTTAGATATACATAGTCTTGATAAGAATAAACTACAACCGCTATCACAACGGTCTAGCAAAACAAACTCTCGATGTACGACACCAGTTATTTGAAAATGTAAAATCCCTTTATCCAATCGTATCCAATCTCATCATCGAAATAGTCTTCAACATACACACTTTCATCTGCGTTTACATATTGATCTACATTGTAAAACCATCTGATGACATTGTCATTTATGAAATTCAAGATAGCATCTACAACATTATCAGAGCGATACTGTTAATAGTGTATTGTATGCCGTTTTTAGTTTTCACTGAAAGCAGGTCTGTCGGTTATTTAAGCTGTTTTCAGTATTTTTAACCGTCTATTTTAGGCAAAAAACGCGGTTTTTGAGAAAAATAGACGACCAGGAACTAAACGGAGGCAACTTGTACTTTCAACAATTTCAAAAACACTGGTAATTTATTAATGAATGCATTTTTTGTAGTAATTACAGGTAATAAATAATTGACATTTTTGTTTTTCCATCGTAAATACGTTCAGCCTGGACCTGTTATGCATTTAGACATTCTATAAGTGTAAATTTTTTTAAACATAAGACTGTGGTGGGCCTAGATTTGCACCTGTCTTGGTCAGATGACAGTAATAGTATGTTGCGATTAGTTTGAAAACTGTTTTCTCTAAACGTTGTGAAAACAATTTCTTTAAAATGACATAGGTTTAAAAAAGTGCAGTATACAAGTTCAATATGCGTAGCCTCAATTGCTAACGTTTTTATAGTACAAATAAACGTGTTCATGTCAAAACATGTATGCGCAATACGGTAAATTATATATAAGACTGACACCTGTCAAATACATCAAAAACTGTAAAAACCACATATTCAGTACCCTTAATCGGTTTAAAACGGCTAACATCAACAAACTACCAATGCTTTTGGAATTGTTGGAAGTACAAGTTGCTGCCATTCAGTTCCTGGTCGTCTATTTTCCTCAAAAATCGTGTCCTTTGCCTGAAATTAAATTTTAAAATACTTAAAACAGTGCAAAATTACAAACCTGTTTTCTGTAAAGACCAAAAATGGCAGACAATACACTATGAGAATTATAGCTCTAATAATATTGTAGACGCTGTCGTAAATTTCATAAATTACAATACTTTTAGATGGCTGTACAACATAAACCACAATGAAAACGCATGTAAAAGTATGTATGTTGAAGACAATTTCAATGATTAGATTGATCACGATTGGATAGAGAGATTTCACATTCTCGAATAATTGATGTCTTTCATCGAGGGATTGTTTGGTCCATCCGTGGTGATAGCGAGTGTAGTTTATCTTTATTAAAACTGCGTAAATCTGAAAACGATAAAACTGTCAATATGCAAAGTTCTACTTCAAACTTACGATGATAGCACCAGAAATACCGATAACAAACAAAATAATGATCACAGGTACCGTTAAAATTATCACCTTGACAGCCATCAAAATGACCCAAATCCACTGCAAAACAAACTGTTATACCGACTTTCGATCAGTAACAACCCACACATATTGAAATCACTAAAATTGTCGTAACGCAATTCCAATAAGCATAAGTCTTGTAAAACACAGTGGCACAAATTCGTTCAACGACAAGCGGAACTTGCATGTACAACAATGCCGCTATCGTGCATTCATAAACACCGTACACAAACACATCGACCCAGCCCTGTAGCAATCTATCGGCAGTCAGCATGTTGATAAGTAAAATACTTCTCGTTATGGCAGTGATTGGCACAAATAAATACATATTCAAAACGGATAGCCTTAAATTTATGTGGTACAGTGTCCTGTTTTGCACTTTCCAAAGTACAAACATCGAAGCTACAGTAACTATAGTACATAAAATAAACTCAAATACGATTGCAACTATCCTGAGTGGTGGGAGATGATTCCCCGGTGGGAGCCTTGTGATATCTATTGGCATTGAAGAACAAATTTAAAGTTGCTAAAGTTATGAATGTCACGTTGTGTCAAGACTAGTACACGCCATAGACATATCGCCTAATGTAAGTCAATTAAACATTAAATACACATGTTAGAAGTTTTAAGGCGTACCCAGGGTAAAATGCAAAGGAATTCACAGAGTTATGTACATTTAACGTTCCTTGTCTGTCCAGTATATTTCTCTCCTGTGTCTGATATCTGGACAGATCTCTGTGTGAACTCTGTCCATTTTTGCATTTTTATCTGTACAGAATTAACACGCATGCGCAGTTCGCACACCCAAAAAGTTGCGTGCGTTTTTATCGGGTGCGCAAATTTGCGCACGTTGCACATTCGTTTTTCTTTCCATGCAAACAACTTTCACAACAATTTTATTTTATGATAGTTTATGAGACACATTGCATACAGATAAAAAAGCACATATAAAACACAATACATATACAGTTCTGATTCAAAGATTAATCATTAAAATTTGAGTTTGATCACGGAATCTTTGTTGCCAACAGAAGGCTTGGGGGTCAAACAAGCTGAGAACGGGGGGCATATTTCTGGATGCGTTCACTCTTCATGTACAAGCGCCAACGTCGATGCCTGAAAAAATCATTGTATAGTTCTAATTTAAAATAGCAAGTCCACAGTAATGATCAGGAAGAGGGTTGAGGCAGAAATTGAGTGGCCGGAAAGAAAACTTGTCTGAAACCTGGTACAGCGTTTGTGGCCAGAACGCTTCAAGAAGATGTGGCGCCTATTCGGCGCCTCTGGAGCCTAACTTTTAGAGGACAAATAGATAAAATCGAAATGAAACTGCAAGCAGGATTATGCAAATCGTCTGAAGACTTAGGAGTATGCTAAATTGGCAATTGTATTTTTTCAAGAAACAATACAAGTCTTTCTCTGTGTCCCGCATTTCTCTGTCCAGAATTCTGTCTCGATTTCTACTCTGTACAGATTAGACAAAAATTCACTAAATGGACAGAAATTGCCATAGTTCTGTCCATTTATATGTTAAATTAAATCTTCTGTCCATTTAACAAACGAATTCTGTGTCCCCACACAGCTCTGTGTATGGAAATTTAAGAGACCTTGGGTAATTTGCACCTGCATGCTACGGTCAGCTGATCACAATAACAGCCAATTAAGAAGGCTGTAGTTATTTGGCTCAATGGTCAAGTGTAAGTGAATCCCAAAGAGTTCGTTTTCACTGGATATGGGTCATTCTGTTCGGCACAGAGATGATGACAATATTAGGTGGTTGTAATTATGTTTAGTATCGGTGCCATTATTGTAACCTGTTATACATTCACACATTCCATAAAATAGTGAATTATTTTAACATTAGACTGTGGGGGGTCGATTTTCACCTGTCTTGGTCCGATGACAATAATAGTATGTTGCGATTAGTTTATAAACGTCTGTCTGTTAACGCTTTCAAACACATTTTTTCAAAAGTGACATAAGTTTATTGAAAAAGTGCAGAATACAAGTTCAATATTTGTACTGTTGATCGCAAGAGTTTTTACAATGCAGCATTCATAAACTTGTCTGCATCAAAAAGCATGCGCTACACGTTTAACTATAAATTAGACTACCACCTGTCGAATACAACGAAAACTGCAGATACCACATATTTATACCCTTATTCAGTTTAAAACGGCTGACATCAACAACTACCAATGCTTTTGAAGTTGTTGGAAGTACAAGTTGCCGCCGTTTAGTTCCTGGTCGTCTATTTTTCTCAAAAATCGTGTCTTTTGCCTAAAATAGATTCTTACAGTTACCGAAAATACAAAGTGCAAACTGACTAACCTGCTTTCGGAGAAAATCAAAAACGGCAAACAATACACTATAAGTATTATCGCTCTAATAATGTTGTAGATGCTGTCGTAAACTTCATAAATTATAATACTGTTAGATGGCCTTATAACGAAGACTACCATAAAAACGCAAACAAAAGTGTTTATGTTGTAGACAATTTCGATGATAAGGTTCATTACGATCGGATAGAGGGACTTCACATTTTCGAATAATTGATGTCTTTCGTCAAGGTTTTGCTTGGCACGGCCGTTGTGATAGCGATTGTAGTTTATCTTTATCAAAACTGTGTAAATCTGAAAGCGACAAAGTTGTCAATAAGTTTTACGGATGTCAAGCTTACAATAATAGCGCCCGAAATAGCTATAACAAACAAAGTAATTATCACAGGTACCGACATGTTTATTACTTTGATCGCCATCAAAGTGACCCAAATCCACTGAAAATCAACCATTTTTTTGAGTTTTTATCAATGAGAACTTACACATAAAGAAATCACCACAATTGTAGTTGCGCAATTCCAATAAGCATAAGTCTTGTAATACACAGTAGCACAGATCCGTTCAACGACCAGTGGAACTTGCATATATAGCAACGCCACTATTGTGCAATCATAGACACCATATACAAACTCATCAACCCAGCCCTGAAGCAATATATCGGCAGTCAGCATGTTAATAAGTAAAATACTTCTCGTTATAGCAGTTATCGGCACAAATAAATACATGTTCAAAACGGATAACCTCAAATTTATATGGTACAGTGTTCTGTTTTGAACTTTCCACAATACAAACATCGAAGCTACAGTAACTATAGTACATAAAATAAACTCAAATATGATGGCAATAACCCTGAGTGGTGGGAGATGATCTCCTGGGGGTAGTCTATTAGTATTTATGGTCATTGAAGAACGCGTTAAAAGTTGCTGAAGTTATGTCGATACTAGTACACGCCATATACACATCGTCTAGTGTAAGTAATTCAAGCATTAATGCACATGTTAAAAATTTTAAGGCGTAATTTGCACCTGGTACGGTCAGCTGACGACAATAACAGCCGATTAGATAGACTGTAGTTACTTGGCCCATTGGTCCTGGAGTTGCTGGAAATATAGTTGAGTTTCGGCTTGACCTTCTGCGCCGATTTTGTTCAAGAAAAGTTGTTTGTGGCTGAAAAAAAGTATAATTTAACGTTTTTGACCGATTTTTGTGGGATAAAAATACGCTCAGTCTCACCGTCCGTCGTTAAAAACCAAAAAAGGCACACAATAACCAATCAAAATCAGTTCCCTCACAATGTTATCGACCCCGTTAGCAACTTCATGCCAGAAAGGATTCCCTGAGGGTATGACAACATAAATCATAGTGGCCACAGAAGTGGCTGAGTATATATTGTAAACGACTTCCAGCCCCACTGTCCACAATATCGGATAAAGCGACTTCATATTTTCAAAAAGCTGGTGCCTCGCCCTCAAACTTTGAATTGCTCGACCATTTTGATACCTCATGACGTTGACTTTCAATAAGCAGATGTAAATTCCGACAACGAGGAAATTACAGACACATAATAATATAAATATTAATGAGCCCTGTAGCGTTACGAGCTGCAGTGCGAGTACGACGACCAAGAACCACTGAAATGCACTTTTTTCTTAATTACAGAATTACAGGTCGAAAATTCCAAAAAAACTAACGCAAACAAGTATCAGACCGACAGTGCCATAACACCTAAATTGGCTATACGATTGGTAGAATAAAGTGGCACAAACGCGTTCGCTAATCATCGGAACTTGCATGTACCATAAAGCTGTCAATGCTCCATCGAAAATTTTAAAAACGACGTCATAAACAGCTTCCGATAACCATGTTTCCAAAGATAGGACATGAATGAGCATGATACTGCGTGAAATTGCCATTATCGGAATGGCCACATAAATATTTAATACGGAAATGCGTAAGTTTAAGTGATAAGATGATTTTCGGTAGACTTTCCGGAATACATAAATCGCTTCGACAGTCAGAATTAAGTTCAACACAAATTCGACGATAAAAGTCGCCAATCGCCATGGTGGAAGATTGTGACCCGCCGGGAGCCCGGTTAGCGGTGCCATTTGACCTCCGTGTTTTAGTTTCTACGCAAGTCTGGCAGCAGGGAAAGGTTAAATCGTCAAGTTGCACGGAAACAACATTAGTTTCGTAAAAATGGAGCACCTGGACTTCTATTGAGAAACGTGTGGTTGAATAGCATGAGGTCGCAGTCTAAATTCAATTTCTGTCATTTCATTAAATTGTAATATCTTATTGTATGCCTTAAATTCCTTCAAAGACAAAAACTGTTTTAGATCTACGAGTGGGTTACAAACTTCCACAAAATCGTAAATAATAACAAAGTTAAGGATGTAAATTATAACCCATTGCAAGATTGGAGTTGAATGTAGTTTTTATTCTTGTAATAGTATACTTTTACAACTGTGTGGGATTATAGTTAACAAGATTATAGTCTACTACGAGCAAAGTTTAGTAGAATGAGTTTTGTGACGGCATAACAGATTCTAACTGATTCAATTTTAGTAATTTTGTTAAAAATAGGCCTGTGGTATGAATAGAGCTTATATTTTTAATATAACGTCGTTGAACGAATATAAACTTTATTATTACAAACAGTAGCACGTAAGAATAATCAGACAAGAAAGCAAATAAACAACTTTTTATTGGAACTTTTTATATCGTTGCATGCGATCGTCACATATGGAGACGGGAACGCAGTCTCGGCTGTCTGAAAACACGATTGTCATTATATAAAAAACAAAGACAAACATTCTTACCTCTTTTCAACATTTGACTTTTGGCTTTTTTTTTTGTTTCGTCGATGTCCTCGAGTCGTTAAGAACTGTTCATCGGCATTAAGTTGAATAGGCCCGTTCGAAAGTTGGCAGATGCCCAAGAGTGTTTCCGCTTTTTGGTGAATGAAGACTTCAACTTGGGAGTCACCGATTCAAGTTCGCAGGTGATACCATCAGACGCATCGGCTTTATCACGAACGAGTCTCGTATCTGGTTCAATAACTGTTACGCGGGATCCGAATGTCTTGTATCCTTGATCAGTTCCAGCCTTTCCTTGCGAAGATGGGTAGACAATTTCGGCGTATTGATGTTTGACAGGGACATCTTGGCTTTTGGGACCCTCCAAGGTTCTTCGGTTTGATCGAGAGCACTGTCTTGATGATTGAAACCGCGACAACAAGGCCCAACATGACCGTACCATAAGTGTTAGTCGTAATGATAAAGATCCGGTAATGGTTCGAGCAGTTGCTATAGGTCGGCCAACTTTTTCTCGCGAAGATGTCTTTGTCGTGGCCACAAGGTTCTTCGGCGGATCAGACATGGACCGTAGTGTTGCAAGGACGCTAAAACCAAATATCGCATTTTATCAAAACTAAAATATGTGTAAACTTACGCCAGGAGGATCCCAATAAACCATGGAAAACCGAAAGAAGCCACATGTAACTTGGGATAAGCGTTATCATTCCCGTCAGGTACATTTTTAGAGATGACGACACTGAATTCAGAAATGACTCCTCTTTAAAAAACAGAATTTAGTAAACTTACACGTGAGGTAGTCCAATAAGGCCTGCAACAACGCAGAACGGATCATGCAGCTTCGGATCAGCGTTGTCTCCCCCGTCAGGTGCATTTTGAGGGACGCAGAAGGCGAGGATAAAAAATTGGTGCTTGAGAAAGTCGTAGGTGCATCAGAATATTGTACTGTGATGCTTCGGCTTGCATTTTTGTGTTTGTACAAATACGTAACATCGTTAGTTGCTAGTTGATGGCAAGCCCAGAATTGGACCACTTTTTGTTTCGTCGATGTTCTCGAGTCGTTGAAAACTATCGGTGCTGTCATCCTTTTGAAGTTTGATGGATACGTCAGGGAATTGGTACATGCCAAAGGGTGTTTCCGCTTTTTGGTGAAAGTAGATTTCAACATGAGAGTCACCGATTCAAGTTCGCAGGTGATAATATCAGACGCAGCAGCTCTATCACGACCGAGTCTCGTATCTGGTTCAACAACTGTTACGCGGGATCCAAATGCCTTGTATTCTCGATCGATTCCAGTCCTTTCTTGAGAAGATGTCTTAGTCGTAGGATTGAAGTTTCTTCGGCGGATCAAATAGACATAAACTGCAACGACGACGAAAACGACGCTGAAAACAGAAAATGCGTTTCTTTATAAAACTAAGTTTTGTAAACTTACGCATGAAGTAGCCCAAAAAGACATACAATAACGAAGGGCGGACTCAGTAGCTTCAAATAAGCGTTATCATTCCCGTCAGGTATGCTTTGAGGGACGCAGAATGTGAGGATAAACAAAGATATCTTGAAAAAAATCATCCTGGCGCAGGGTGAAACGAAATGTGGTAGACCTGTTTGAACGACTGACAATAGTGAAGAATGAAGGCGTTTTGTTCAAGGGCTCACATTTTTGGTTTAGATTTGCATGAACACGCCGTTACGCCTTCAATTTTTGGATCCTACAATCAGCCCTAAACTTCGAGAACGTGATAATTAACAACAGGCGCAGTAGACTGGGTTTCTTTATAATATGCGTTCGGCATTATGACAGGTGGTATCTCAGGTATCTACGCCGAATGTAGCGTGATTAGTCGCAATGGCCTGGACTGCACCTACAAAAAATATTGGCAGCAATTAAGAATGCGGCATAGATTACTTTGCTTCTTGCCATTGGCGTAAAACACTACTTCTGACTTCTATGACTACTATTCTTTGTCTTCAGGTGCTCCATTTTTAAGTTACTTTGTCACAACAAAAAATTCATTAACGTCAAAAGATCACAAGAGGCATAATTCTTGCTTCTTTAGCACATTCACGTTTGTTTTATTCGCTATTTCCAATGAAACCTTTCAGAAAGAAGCATCAACAATCAACAGATGCTTATTCACACACTCTTTGTACATTTTTAATTTAATTTTATAACACAAACCCTTTTATATCTGGTTTTAAATCCAAAAATAAACATACATCGCCCACGGCTGCAATTTGTAATCCTTCGTACAATTCTCTTATACTACATCCATTTTGTAAGAAGATTATGTGTACTTTCCGCATACAGTGTGGATAAACATTGTTGAAACCTCCGAAAAACCGTCAGCGAATGACAACCTGGCATTTATTAAGACAACTTTCAGCACAAATGGTGACTGTGACGTCAACGAAGAACAAGGCCAAAAGCACATTACACTTCGGCCCACTGTTTTTGCAATTGTTGAAAGTAAAGTGCACTTTCATTGCGGTTTTCAGTCGTGACCTGGTTTAGGAATCGCGTTTTTTGTCTAAAAATCATAGGTTTTTGATAGATAATTTTTGCTGTTTTGGGTGGAGATGGACAAACCTTCGCTCACTGAAGACCAAAAACGGAATACAATACACCAAGCAAAGTATTTCCCGTAAAATATTGCTAATACCGTCTTCGATCATGTGAAGTTTGACATCGTTCGATGGGGCGACGACAGTTATGAAAAGCCCTACTACTATGACGGATTTGATGTTGTAAAGCATTTCAATTGCGACGGTCCAGACGATGGGGTAGAGGGATTTCATGTTTTCGAAGAGTTGGTGACGTTCTTGAAGGTTTTGGATGGCTCGACCGTTTTTGTAGCGGGAAATGTTGATTTTGACGAGAAGGGCATAGATCTGAAGATTTAGACTGAAACTTTGAAGGGAAAGGTTGAAACTTACAACAACGGAGGCTATGTTGCCAATAGCAAGAAGGATTAAAGTTATTGTTTGTGCGATTCTGACAATTCCGATCATTCCGATGATGTTCCAAATCCACTAAAACAGCGTTTTGATTACTTTAAACTTCAAAACTAGTTCAACTGACCATAACAAGGATACAAAAAACAGTCGGATAGCACTTCCAATACGGATAAGTTCGATAAAACACAGTCGCACAGATTCTTTCAATCAAAATAGGAATCTGCATGTACCATAACCCAGTCAGTGATATTCTGAATGTCACATATACAAAGTTATACGCCTCAGCAGATAACAATTTCTCCTCCAAAATCACATGGATCAATAAAACAGTCCTCGTAATTGCTGTCAAGATGATGACAACATAAATATTAATGACCGACATCCGTAGATTTAAATTATACCCTCTTCTCCGGCTGACTTTAACAATTACATAAATTGAACTCATTGTCATCAAAATATTTAAGATGAATTCCTCAACAAATCCGACCAATCTCCAAAGTGGCAAATCATGCCCTTCAGGCAGCGCAGCAAGTTGCATTTAGACAGTGGCAATGTGATAACTAACTTCAATCGTCAGATTAATAGCGTCACAACTGTCAGCATTGGTTAACAGATGAGATTAATGAGCAAAGTCGTTGTCACTGACCCTCTCGAACGAACCGGAAAACAATTTCGAGGGCGTTTTTGGTAATTTTCTAGGCATGAAAAACGGGGTTCCACCTGGTTTCCTATGCCCGTAGCCCATTAAATATATATAATTTTTATAACAAACTCAAATGTGTCTCTAAAGACTGCGAGACACTGGTTAATCGGCACCTTGGGGGTGTAAGTGAACTTCGATAGCATGAAATTACATTTGTTTTTGGTCTGTCTGTTCACTGTGAAGGCGTTTAACCAATCATTTACTGATGTCAACGTTGCAATCAAAGTTTAGGTTTAGAAACCATAACAGATTTATCAGCCGTGCAAAAAAAGTGGCTCAAACCAGCAATTAGTGTTGTAGCGTCACAAATACAGCACACTTTTACAAATAATAGGTCTACTTTTGTAGTTTTTATCTACCTTGATGACGGTAACATGAAATTAGACACAAAAGCAGTCATTTTTATATTGTAAGAAAACTAAAATCACAAACATCTAACAGTTCAACAAAAGTCGGCCGCGCATACTGGTGTTAGGCGAAAGGGCGACCTAGAGAGGTCGACCTTTGCCCCGGCGAAGCAAGGAAGAAAAGACAGCGGAGACAAGGAAGAAGGGTGACTTTGACCCCGCGTGCAGCGCTCGATCCATGATGCTGCAGCCTGCAAAGCTGCAGGATCATGGATAAAATACAAAAGTTATTTTAGGCGTGGGAATGCGGTTGGCCAGCGGGCCCGTTGGCCCGCGGGCCAAAAGACACCCCCGCGAGAAAGTGGCCCGGAAGGTGATCGGCGACGCACAGCTCCACACGCGCCACGGCGGAGGGCCAAGTTCATGGACCGATAGTACATCTTTACATCCCCTTTGACTGACTATATAAACGATGCCTAAGATTGCAATAAACATGAATGCTTCTATCTGAGTTTGGGATAACACTGAGCATCATCCGAAGGGACCTACAGTCCTAACAGTAGGCGGGGTGCCGCGAGCAGAACTTCACCAATCCCCCCTCTACAAGTGCTTCAACTGCACGGGACGCGCCAATGAACGGCAACTCCACAACATGGTTGGGGCTCTCGAAAGACTGAGCATGGAGGTGGAACAAGAAAAGAAGAAGCTCTAAAGGAAGAAGAAAATCTAAACAGCGAACAAGCTGCCCCCATCGCTCGCCCCACCCTTATCCGAAATAAAAGCCATCACAGCGTGAAACAGTGATCCCCAACCAGTTAACCCCGTTGCCAAGTGTCGTGTCGTGCAAAACCCCGCCGTTGAAAAGAACTGTGATGTTGTTAAGTGTAAAATAAAGGGAATAACCATTCCAGGAACATGAGCGAGTGGCGACAGGCGCCGTCGGAGAAAAGCGTCACCCCGAACTACGGAAAGGGGCTACCTCCGCCCCCCAACTTCATACACGACCCGCGATGGGATGAGTTTGAACGGGAAATGCAAGGCGAACCGGACCCGGAAACGGCACCGGCACCGCCAGTATACGCCGTCGTAACAGGAGGTAAGGCAAGGCGGTCAAAGAAAACCGGGTAGACATCAATTTTCAGATCGAAGTGACAGGCGCAACTATACTGTGCTGACAACTCTGGGCAAAAAGCTACCAGGTGTACCGTCGATGTTCAGCTTCCAGTCGAACACCAAAATAGGCCCCGACAACTACTACGACATGCACTGGGAAATCAGGGTCGGCGACATCTATGAAATCACCAAGTACGAAGTCAAGGCGCAAGTGGCCTCGGTAATTACTAAACACCCAAACTGGGACACAGCCGAAGTCTATGAAGCGTCTCTGAAGGACTGGGGTGAGTTCGGCATGCGGCTGTCAATGGTGACCGACACCAAACGCTTTGGAAGTTACCCTGACCCGTTCACCTCGCGCCGGAAAGAAATCACCTACCACCAAAAGCGCGCCATGGGGACCCGCGCGTTGACAGCGGGAGCCGTCCTTGAAGTAATAGCGGTCAACTTCCCGGCAGGCACGCGGTACTCGGAAGTGAAGGGGCTGTACTTCCCAAAAGAGGTGGAAACGCCAATCGACACCGACGCGCTGCCGCTTGAAACCGTGCAGAATGGGATTCTACCGGTGGTCGTGACGGTGAGACTCCACTCCGATCAGAACCGAACCCTGCAGCTTCGCACGGGTACCAAAGCCGAAATGCGACTGGTGGGTCGGAAAATAGCGCTGGGACAGACGGTTGTTCGCGGCCGTGACTCAGCCGAAAAGCGAGCAGCCACAGTGCGAATGCCAGATGCTGTGTGGGACGAAGTGGGGGGAAGGTTCCATCTCAAAGCAACCATCCCGCCACGAAGCGCCGACCCGAAAAAGCTTGCCGCAGCATACGCCCAGGGCTCGATGGTCACAATCAAAATTGATCGTGGACTGAACTTTAAGAGGCACGACCGCCCCGCAAGCATGCTGCTCTCAGAACTAAGTTTCGATCGCGTAAAGGGCTGCTCACTGGCCTTGATCGGCCCAAAGGACTTAATACTGAAGAGCCTCCAAGTCAAGAATCTCGAAGAAATCCGCCGAGCGGTACCCACGATCAGTCCGGTGATGAGTGGAGTGCCTGGCGTAGGGCTGGCCACGCAGTGTCTCAGGGGAAGAATTGACTGCCGTGAGGGAACCCCGAGTCAGCAGATTTTCCAAACAATCTTCGGGAGAACAATGCATGTACCCGAAACAGTGGAAGAGCCGCCGCGGCCCGCGCTACCCGACAAAATCACGGTCGACCAATCAGACTTCGTCGGAGGTGTGACCAGTCCGAACGCGCTAGTGGCAACCTGCGAGGCGGCGTCCGGAGCAGGCAAAACTACGGCAATTGTAGCTGCTATAGGCGCCCTGAGAGTAACACAGCCAGGGAAAATCCCACTGCTGGTGTCAACATCGAATGCACCAGTGCTGCATGCGGCGGAGGCGTACGATGACCCGAGTGACCAGCCACTAGTGATCGCCTCCTTGGTGGCATCTAAAAGCATGAAGCCGGCGGAGCGTCAGATGATGGAAAGCTACTCCCTGAAACAGCACCTACTAAGGCTGAATCTGGCTAGCCTGGACTGCTCTGAGAAAGGCGTCATTGCGAAGGCAATCAGCATGGAAACGGCCCTGGAACGCGAGCGAGACCAAACGGAGGAAGAAGCCGAGAAGCGAGACGGGCAAGCGCTGAACATGATATTTGTTGAAGATCTGGAAGAGGAGGACATCATCGACGTTGCGGAAGACAAAGGTGCCCAAGGAGAAGACGAGACTGAAGAAGAGGAAACACGGCCGCGAGGCGACAAGAAAAAGAAGGAAACGCGCACCACATGCATCAACGCCGCTCTTCGCATTCTCCTGAGAGAAAGGCCACCTGCGTTCGTGGCGGCCACAACAGCCATGGCGGGCAGACTGGCAGCAGCACTAAACGAAAAAACGGCCACGATGATCGTCGATGAGGCCGGAACGGTCAACCAAATGACTGCAGCAGAAATAGTGGCCCGACTAACCAACCTGGAAAAACTCGTGGTGGTAGGAGACCGGCAGCAGCTGGGAGTGTTCATGAAGGATAGCAGTACGCTCATCGAGGACCTCGGCTACCGCTCAATACTCCAGGTCCTGTTGGGGCGTGCAGAGGGAGTGACCCACACGGTGCTGACCACCACCTTCCGTTTCCACCCAAGACTACTCGAGGTGGTAAAGAAAGTCTGCTACCCTGAAATGGAACTGACAACTCCAATCAAGCACCAGGACCGCCAAGGAATGGAGGAAGTCTACCGTCTTTCCAGTGACCTTCCGGTGATCCTAATTGACGTGCCCGGAGATGAGGTGGCCAGCTTCCCAGTGTCATACGAGAATCCCGAACAGGCCGCTGCCGCGCTGGAGGCCGTGCAGAGAATCAAACGCCGACATCCGGCGGCCTCGGTGGCCCTAATCTGCATCTACAACGGTCAGCGGGAACTCATGAGGCCGATGATGGAGGAGCTGGAAGGAGTAAGGCTGTCGTCCGTAGACGCTTATCAAGGCCAGGAAGCAGATTATGTAGTGTTGGTTACAACGAGGACCGCAGAAGCCGCAGCGAGAAATGAGTTCTTTAACACGAAAGAGAGGCGCAATGTAGCCATAAGTCGCGGCAGGCGCGGCATGGTAATTATCGGCAAAAAGGAGACCCTGCGTCTGGCAGCGGCATGGAGCGATCTCACCAAACTGTTGGAGGAGGCCCAAGCTGTGATGCCTGTGGGAGCCATTGAAGAACCGTTGGAGCCAGAAAAGAAGAAGCGGAAAAAGACGGCCAAACATTGAAGGTGAGTCGAGAAGGTCGAACTGACAAGCTAGAAAGTCATGATTTTCAGCACAAAAGACCGTGTGCCCGTCTGCGCTCCTACCCGTAACCAAACAAGCCATGTATCCACACTCTAACCAAACCATATATCCTCAGCGTTAAAAGGTGAGTTGAGTGGATCAAAACCGGGAGATCAATGATATAAGAGCTTTCAGGACCAGAGTCCACATACCCAACCCGTTCAGCACCGGCGACCAAAGAAACCCCCTACACACGTCTTAACCAAGCCATATATCCGAAGCACCACCCACCCACGAATATGTAAACTCGTCATAATCGTATCATAATAACCACCCATATATCCGTCATAATCGTATCATAATAAACACACATATATCCGCACTAATCGTATCATAGACACTCTAAAGCCGCGTTGTCATGTCAGTGTAACTTGCCAGAATGCGATACGAAATAAAGACCGAATGGATCAATACGAGGAGGGGAGCACCTCTTGGGAAGACGGGCGTGAAAAGACAAAGTCTGAGGACAGACTTTATTTGGTGGTGGGAGATGTTAGGCGAAAGGGCGACCTAGAGAGGTCGACCTTTGCCCCGGCGAAGCAAGGAAGAAAAGACAGCGGAGACAAGGAAGAAGGGTGACTTTGACCCCGCGTGCAGCGCTCGATCCATGATGCTGCAGCCTGCAAAGCTGCAGGATCATGGATAAAATACAAAAGTTATTTTAGGCGTGGGAATGCGGTTGGCCAGCGGGCCCGTTGGCCCGCGGGCCAAAAGACACCCCCGCGAGAAAGTGGCCCGGAAGGTGATCGGCGACGCACAGCTCCACACGCGCCACGGCGGAGGGCCAAGTTCATGGACCGATAGTACATCTTTACATCCCCTTTGACTGACTATATAAACGATGCCTAAGATTGCAATAAACATGAATGCTTCTATCTGAGTTTGGGATAACACTGAGCATCATCCGAAGGGACCTACAGTCCTAACACTGGCAAAAAGCACATGCTACCACTGATCTTGCAGCTGTTTGAAGTACAGAATGTTGACATTTTTGATTTCCAGGCTGACTTTGTTGAGAAATCGAGTTCGACGCCTAAAAAGGGTATCCGAAGTTCAACAGTGACAGTGTTTTTAAAAGGCTTAACCCACCTTTGGTCGGAATAAATTAAGAAAGGGAAGCAATATAAAACGAATAAAATTTCTCTTAAGGTGTTTTTAACCCCATCAAAAATGTCAAATCCAGGCGAACTTTGATTAGTAATGTAGTCTATTCGGACTACTGTGCACCCAATGGAACCGATGTTGTAGACCATTTCGATTCCGACAGTCCAGAAAAGTGGCAAAAGGGATTGCATGTTTTCGAAAACTTGGCACCGCTCACGGAGGTTTTGCTTTCCCATGCCATTACGGTAGCGTCGGATGTTGACGCGGAAGAGGTAAACATAAATCTAAAAGTAATTTTAGCTTTGTAAAGTAAAAAAAGTTAGAAAAACTAAAAACCAACCGGTATTATGGTAGCATTTGAAGCCGCAAGTGCCACCAGCGTTACAGTACCCGAAATTTGTAACAATTTAAGCGCAGTTACGATGACCCATATCCACTAAAACGTCATAACCATTTTAAACCACATAATTACATTCAGAGAAACCCACGCAAGCAATAATAAGCAACAGCGTCCCCCAACATTTCCAGTGTAAATAGTTTTTATAAAATATCGTGGCACAAATTCGTTCAGCAATGCATGGAATCTGCATAAACCACAAAGATATTAGTCCAACATTGACAAAATGATCGACAATTAGACTGGTTTCGGCAGATAGCCAAGTGCCGTTTGAAATACGTTGGACAATCCATAAGCTTCGAGATGTTGCCATTATCGGCATCACCGAATAAATATTAATCACAGAAATACGTAAATTTACATGATAATTCTTCCGATACATCAAAGTATATATCACATACATGGACATCCAGCACATTATCAAATTCAACCCCAATTCGACGCCGAAACCAATAAGTTGAAGACACGGCAACGCCATGATGTGAGAAAATTAAAGTGTGACCGTTTCTTTGCTTATTGTAAGCTATAAGCCTGAAAAGGACACCTTAAATTATTCTATTTCCTCTAATGGCAGACATGGATAAAACGTGAACAGCTGTTTTGACGCGTGAAAGACAAAAAGTTGTAAAAAGTAGCTTTTCAGCATGATAATCTTTTTTGGGGTCATTGTTTTGAAAAGCAACCACGTGTTGACAACACTTGAGGTCACGAATCAGACATTAATCCGGCATTTTACACAAACTTTATAAAGCAACGCGGGCTTTGTCATGAGTAAGCATGGTTAATAGTCAATGAATTTTAATGCAATTTACAAGGGAGACTACGCTCTCATCAGGCAGAACAGGACCATTGAATAACTAAATGACACCTGCGACAGTTCATCGTACTACAGTGCACCTGTTTGGCATCATGGACATGAATAGAAGTTATAAAACACAATTTAACGGTTGACAACATCTATTGTATTGGGATAAACGTGTTTATTTTAAACTTTCGAGCTTGAAATACACGTAAGAGAAAATGGAACGTGTATAAGACTGTCGGGTAAGTACACGAATACTGGATGGAATCACAAGAGTAGAAACTTGAAATTGGCAATTAATTTGGGTAATGGTAGGGGTCAAAGTCTGCATGACAGGCTCGAAATTCTACGAAGAACCACATTTCCGCTTTTTTATTCTCTGCTTACAAGATATTTAAAAAGTCACTGTAAAGTTAAAGATTACAGTTTCTAACCTATGAATTACTGCTCTCCGGTACAGTTGTGGTTTAACGTAAGTAAACTACGCCTTGACTAGTATTCGTTTAGAAATGCGGATTGGTTTTGAAATAAACCATCTGTCAATTCGTACTATTAAAAAGCAAAAAAATGTGAAAAACAACAATTCAATATGTAAATTTTTGCAAGTTAGGACATGAAAAGGATAATCCCAATCGGTACTTTTTAATGAAGACTTGACAGAATCTAAATCAAGCAAACGTCAAGTTCAACTAACTGCGAGAACCCAAAATGCGTACGGCTAATCAAAAGAAGCTTGCAAACGTTGCGGCTCTAATGGACGTTTGCAAAATACTAATGATACTCTACTGCATGACCAACTGTTCAATAAAAAAACTCTCTCTTCATGTACAAAATTGCTCAAAACAAAGTCATCTTTTTAAAGAGAACTTCCTTTTTGAGTTGTAAACAAGTTACATTATAATACAAATTACAAATTTTTCAAGTGAAGTTATCAGTTTCGCAGTTCGGGGGCGTAATTAACTGTACCAGAACGTTTAAAATTGCACGTTTTTGTTCTGATACGTAAAATTTTAATTGACAAAATAAACATCTTAAAGCTTTTGACATCAAACAAAAAATAAAGAACTCTCTTACGTTTTTAGAGCACAATTTTTACACATTTTGATACAAATTTGGGTTGGAATTCATTTTTATTTGAATCCTGGTTTCAAAAATTTTAGAAACCTTTTTATGCAAATCTAAAAAAAAAAGTATTGATGAATTAAACCCCGTTTCTTTTCATTCTTATCAAACACTCCTACTGTCTTCAGGCACACCCTATTGATAATCCAAGATGTTTCTTGTCAAGATGTTCCTATTTATCCTCGCCTTCTGCGTCCAGCAAAGTCCACCTGACGGGAATGATAACACCTACCCGAAGCTGCACGTGCCGTCTGTTGTTATTTTATGTCTTTTTGAAATACTTCATGCGTTAGTTTACAAAACTTCGTGTTTTGAAGAAGAGTCGTTTCGTATTTCAGCACTATTGTCGTCGTCTTTGTAGTTTATGTTTATTTGATCCGCCGAAGAAAGTCCAATCCTGCGACAAAGACGTCTTCGCAAGAACAGACTGGAACTGATCAAGGATACAAGATATTCGGATCCCGCGTAACAGTTGTTGAACCAGATACGAGACTCGGTCGCGATCAAGCTGATGCGTCTATTGTTATCACCTGCGATTTTGAATCGGTGACTCCCAAGCTGAAGTCTTGTTTCGCCAAAAAGCCGAAACACCCTTGGACTTGTGCCAATTTCCATGCGTGTCCATCAAACTTCAAGACGACGATAACACCAATGGTTCTGAACGACTCGAGGACATCGACGAAACAAAAATTGATTCAATTCTGGGCTTGCCATCAACTCGCAACTAACGATGTTACGTATTTGTACAAACACAAAAATGCAAGCCGAAACATCACAGTACAACATTCTGATGCACCTACGACTTTCTCAAGCACCAATTTTTTTATCCTCGCCTTCTGCGTCCCTCAAAATGCACCTGACGGGGATGACAACGCTGATCCGAAGCTGCATGATCCGTTCTGTATTGTTGTAGGCCTTATTGGACTACCTCATGTGTAAGTTTACAAAATTTCGTCTGTTAAAGAAGAGTAATTTTTGATTTCAGTGTCGTCATCTCAAAAAATACACCTGACGGGAATGATAACGCCTATCCCAAGCTACATGTGGCTTCTTGCGTTCTTCGATGTTTTATTGGGATCCTCCTGGCGTAAGTTTACAAATATTTAACCAAGTTCTAATGAAATCTGATTTTGGATTTTAGCGTTCTTGTAGTCAACATAACAGTCCATGTCTGCCTGATCCATCGAAGAACCTTGTGGCTACGACAAAGACATCTTCGCGAGAAAAAGTTGGCCGACCTGTAGCAACTGCTCGAAATATTACCGGATCTTTATCACTACGATTAACATCTGTGGTACGGTCATTTTGGGCCTTGTTGTCGCAAGTTCCACCCTCAAAGCAGTGTTCTCGATCAAACCGAAGAACCTTGGAGGGTCCCAAAAGCCACGATGTCCCTGTCAAACATCAATACGCCGAAATTGTCTACCCATGATTCGTACTTTTGGGTTTCGATTCAGGGTTTCCAAGTTCCAGCCGTACTGGGTTGTGATGCTGCGATAAGTTATCAATCTGGATGTTATCACTTTGACCGTTATGTCAGCGTTCCCGCCACCATACTCCTGTTTTCAAATAAAGCAATGTGGAGGTATTTTCTTTATTTGAAAAAGAATATTTAAAAAGGGTTACAAATCTTTGATAACTACAGTCCACTGCTGTCGAAAAACGTGCGTACTTAGCCAGTCAATCAAAATTTTATGTGAACCCAATAAACTAAAACAAGCACCAATAAAGCAATTTCCTTACGCGTGTTACCACTGCGATTGCAGCTGTTTGAAATACTCCACATTCATATTTTGATGCTGGGTCGTAATTTTATTTAGAAATTGCGTTCGACGTCTGAAAATGCGGAATTAGTTAGCAGACTTGTTTTGGCTATTCTGGTCAAACCTTTGCTCCGAAAAGACTAAAAACGGCACGCAGTACACCAGTTGCAGGACTTCGCGTGCCATGTGATAGATGCTGTTGACAATGGCAAATGTTGACTCATCATTTGTCGGAACAACGATTGTCACCATAATATAGACATTGGCGAGGGACAGGAAGTCGTAAAGGACTTCGATGGTTACGGTGCCGAAAAGGGGGTAGAGTGATTGGACGTTTGAAAAGACAGAATATCGATCGTCGAGGGACTGTTTAGAACGGTCGGCTTTGTAGCGGGTGCAGTTTACTTTGAAAAGGTAGGGGTAGATCTGAAGAAAAAAAACTAAACGAACTGTGTAACGTTGCTTGAATCAAAATTTTTGATAAAAATTAGTTTTTTAAAAAATCTGAATTTTTTTAAGTTTTAAAAATTACTTACAAGAACAGCAGAAAAGTTGCCTAGAACTAGCAAAACTAATGACATAACATCGCTAAGAATGATAATTTCAAGTCCGAGTAGTGTCGACCAAATGCACTGAAAATCAAACTTTCCAAAAATCAATCAATAACCAATCAATAATGCGTCAACTCACCGCAACAGCAACAATAACCATCGTCCCACTACACCCCCAAGTATTATAAGTCTTGTAAAACACTGTAGCGCAAATCCGCTCAATCACCGACGGAATCTGCATGTACCAAATAGCTTGAAAGACGATATTAAAAATACAGTAATTCACATATTCTACAGCTTTACTCATGAATCCATTCTGGCTCAAAACCTGTATCACCGTCAACAACCTTGTCAACCCGAGCAGCGGAATGATACTGTACATTGGAAAAAGTGAAATTTTCAAATTCAAATGATAAGCTGTCCGGTAGCAAATCTTATACATGTCGATAATAGACAAAATAATCAATAAAATGTTAAACACAATTTCAATACTGAAGCAAACAATACGCCATGGAGGTAGATCATCATTAAGGCGCACTTCCCATGCAGTCAACATTGAATAAAGTCTTTGACAGCTGCAAAGATTGAACAAGTGTTATGCGCGGTAATTTCTTGATTCTTTGGCACTCAAAGATACTGGGACAAGAATGTCATGTGGTCTGGGGCTGACTGACATAAGTATGTAGTCAAAAGTGAGATGTAGGCACACATGTCATGATGGGGGCAAAATTGGATTAGTCAGGGTGCGTTTTGAGGAGGGTTGATTTCATTAGACGCGGAACTAGCCGAAGAAACCTATTTCTAGTCGATGATTACTAATGTCAACAAATTGTGATGTATAGTAAGGCATAATCAAGTAGGAACATTTTATTTAGACTTCATTTTTGCAATTTTTATTTCAAAAAATGATAAAACTATCAAATTACAACTTTAAAATTACAGTATTAGACGGAATTTGTAAGTAAACTAAATAACTGCTCTATAATCACTTAATCTTGTGACCACTAACATCAACTGGCAAAACTACACCTGTAATTTCACCCAAAAAAGTGAAAAGGCTATCTCTGGTCAGTCGACACGGAAAAGACATATCTTTAATGTATTACTACCAACAACATGGACTTTTAAGATAAATAAACCCATTTATTATGTTCCACCCCCATTGAGCATAAATATCGAGACCAAGTACAGGCCATTACGGTCAATTGCTAGCTTAAAAAATATGTTGATTACAACCGACATAAGAACGCGGACACAAGTTTAAAGCTAATGATTTGCTTTCATTGACAATGTTGGAAACTTTCAATTCATTAGGTTCAAAGTCTGTTAATGCAAGGATGATAAATCACATACTACAAACAAAATTAACCGTGTTATTCATGTTTTTTTGTTGATTTGAGAAATGTAGATTGACAAAAGTCACGAATGCCATTGATTACGCAGATTCTCGAAATACAGCTCTTTGGTATTGTTGGTTTCTACGTGGACCCTGTTTAGGAATCTTTGTTGTCTTCTAAACTGACAACTTTAAGTTAAAAACAAAAAAGACAACAAAAAAAGCTTACCGTTTCTGTGAAAAGATCAAAAAAGGCATGCAATATCCTATCAAAAGCAGTTCTCTTGACAGATTGTAGACAATGTTAATCAAATTTTGTTTCGCAGCTTCTTCAGGAACCACAATTTCGTTCAGAAAAGTCATATGAACGCCACTGGCAATATCGTACAAAACTTCGATAAACATGGTGCCAAATAGCGGGTACATGGAACTCATGTTTTCAAAGGTTTGGTACCGTTCTTTAAGGGTTTGGGGTTGGTTACGGTAACGACAGATGTTTATTTTGAACACAATTAAGTAAACCTGAAGTTGACAAACCGGTTTAATAATGTTATTGAGTTAGTAAAAAGTCTACTTACGACAATAACAAAGGCTGTACCGGCGACAAGCATTATAAATCCGCTCTTTTTGTTCATAGGAATGTTGTAAAATGAGACAGAGGACATCCAAAACCACTAAAAAATGTGTTTGTAAATGTTGAAACTTTCAGACATTTTGAAAAATAAAAACAACAGAGGGTCTTCTAAAAAACACTCACTAAAACAAAAATCATGCAAACAGTGCCCCAACATCTCCACCTGTAATAACTCCGATAAAACACTGTAGCACAAATTCGTTCTACAATTGATGGAATCTGGAGATACCACATGGCTTGAACAGCTATCAAAAACATTTTAAATACAACTGCTTCAACGAAAACTGTCATAAATGTGTTTCCAGAAATGACTTGAACAATAGCCAAACACCTTGTCACGGCTAATAACGGCAAAGCGGCGTACATGTTGGCCATACAGATTCGAAAATTGAGATGATAGCATCCGTTTTGTTGAATTCTTGTAATAACAAGGATAGCAAATATTGATAGCATGGTGTTCAATGCGATTTCCATGCCATATCCGACGAGTTTCCATCGGGCAAGGGACCCATCCAAAGGTACTTGCCATTCAGTTAGCATAATTTGACAGACTGACGTCGAAATGGAGACACAGACACGTCAATAGTCTGTCTACAATTACGGGAACATTAGGTTCACGCGGTAAAAGTTAGCCATGCGCTTGCAGGTGGAAATATAATTGCCTCGGAACAGGAAAGATTAACTTTTTTGCAAATTCCCT
The DNA here is from genome assembly GCA_024447225.1 of Panagrellus sp. LJ2284. Taxonomy (NCBI): domain Eukaryota; kingdom Metazoa; phylum Nematoda; class Chromadorea; order Rhabditida; family Panagrolaimidae; genus Panagrellus; species Panagrellus sp. LJ2284. The sequence continues at coordinate 2,493,322 of JAMRYC010000009.1, forward strand.
ATAGATTTCACGTTCCAAACTATAGTTGAAATTTAAAATAGAAGCCGAGTTCACGACTTTTCACGAATTCACGAGTCACGGTGACTAACTGTTATCACAGGACGGAAGTAAAACCATATCCCAAGAGTAAGTCAGGTTGTAGAAGTAGTTTTTTACGTCGAAAAACAAGGAATTGGTGCCACAAATTTTTGTAGACACACGTTTGCAAGTATACCAAACACCGTAAAAGGTATTCACGGCAAGGAAAAATAACATTAAACACAAAACTAACCAAGTTTTTGACAAAAATATTCGATTAACATGCACGTTGTTTTGAATTTCATTAAAAAGTCATGCGAGCAACGCTGTGGAGGTCTTTGTCTTAATTAATTAAAAGATACAACACTCAAAAGGGGGTAGTATCCATAATTTTAGTCTATCATTAGCATTTTGCGGTCTTTGGACTTTTTTTGGCTTGTCACAAACAACGGGCAGTTTGAAAATTGAGTTCCTTAGTTGTAATGCTGGGGTTTGGGATTGCAATTGTAGGCAGAATGGTGATAGTTTTGTAGTAGAAATATAATAATTTCTGTGAAATAGTAAAAAATGTTATGTTTGGAGCTATAATTTTAGTATTTTGACTAATTGTAGGTTCAAACTGTGTTTTTGTACGTCATGGAAAGACAAAAACAAGTACAAGCTTTGCCACAATGATCACCACATGGCTCTAAATGGTGTCAAATGATGGAGAATTACAAGCTAAAGAAAACTTCTTCTGACAACAAAAAGAAAAAATAACGCTAAAATGGTCAAAATCGCGCAAAACAAAATCAATTCCCTTTTTTTGCAACACCTTGGCAAAGTGCGCACAATGCCAATGTGCACATGTGTTTTCGTAACTCACTTTTTGCCTGCATCAGCTGTTGCTGCTTCTTCGCGCTTTCTTTCGCCCTCCAAACCCCCCCAAACATGGATCTACAACTCTGCTATGATCTCGGTGATTTCGAGCCCCATGCCGTCGACCTCAAGCGTCCGGCTACCACCGTCAAGGAATACCTGATGCAGGTCGCTGTGAATCGTTCAAACTGCCCAGATGTCGCCTTTGCGAAGCTTGATCCCACTAAAATCAAGCCAGTGACGCCCAGAATCCCAGTTCCACAATCCTCAGCATCTTTAACTTGTCAATGGGCTCCAGATCGTGCTTGGCAAGAGGCTTTTGTGAGTTTTCCCTTGGCTTTTGTTGATTTTTATATATAATTTGTTTGTTTTCACTTTCAGGTCAAACGCTTTACCCGCCATCGCGACAATATCGAAAACTACAGATCCACCTTCAAACCGTTGAAAATGGGAGACCTTCCACGACCATCCGATGGCCCGATTTGGCGAAAGTTGTGCCTCGAGAAACGGCATACAGCGATACCCATCGAACCCAGCACATTGACGGCCTTTTCGATTCATCAGGGCACCCCACCGACATTACGATTTGTCCTATCCCTTGGAGATACGTATATCGACAGGCTAGTGGAGCATTTGATTAAGGTGAGTCGTTTTGAAGCTTAAAAAATATATAAAAATGCCACAACTTCCAGGCCTTCGACGAAACCGGCTACTCACGCGCCCTCTTTGAATGGCTCTTCGCCATCCTGCTCGTCGTGAAAACACCGCTCCAGCATGATGTCGTGTCAACTTTGCGGTCATTTGTGAGGCAGTGTCGACAGAACCGGGCAGTTTTGGGCGAAGGCGATGTCGAACTGATCCGAGAGTACACCATTTTCATTGCCATTGTTTCTTTGTATTTTGCTCAGCGGGATCTGGCTGACACTTAAACTAACCTTTTTGTTTTATTAACTTTTTTGTTGAAGAATCACTTTACTTTTTTGTTTGACGTATAAAAGTTTTTATTATTTGAACTTTTTGACAAATTTAGTCGTTTTAATCGACAAAAATGTACTTTTTAAAAAGTTTTGAGAAGAATTTTTGGTCATTTGGTAATTTCAGGTGTTAAAAGAATGTCAGAAATCGAAAACGAGGAAATCGAAGTCGTTGAAGCCTTTGGAAACGCTGATGGCACGGTTTCGTCAGCGACGTCGAGCGAGAATGGAGACGATTCTAGGGAGGTTGTAGAAGATCCGGAAAAGGAGGATGTGAGTTGGACTTTTTTTCGTAAATTTTTGTCTTTCCAAAACTGATTACTGTATGCTACAGTACTTTTGATGCTTTTTATCCGCCAAAAATAACAAAAAAATGATTCCAGGAGCTCGCCCATCTCCTCAAAAGCCCCTCCAGCAACGCTCTGGAAGCCGTCTGCGAGCGAACCCGAAGCGTACAGTCTTCTGACGCCGAAGAATCCGACAACGAAGACGACGCCACTGAAAAGACCTTCAGCCAAGGCGACTATGAAGACGTTCTCGGCACTGGGGACCTCTGGAAGAAGACCATCAATCCCCCTGTTTCGAACACTCGCCCAACTGACGGTCAATGGGTCACGATTTCGGTCATCTGTCCGACCTGTGCCGCTGATAATGTCCAGAATTTTGAGTTTCCGCTTGGTTATGGCTATGTTCTCGATGGTACGTTGTCTTTGAACTTACTGTTATCATCATTGAAGGTGTGGTTTTCAGCCTGGGAGCTCATCGTCAAGCTAATGTCCCCCGGCGAAGTAGTCGCAGTCAAGTCGGCCGCCCGCTTTGCCTATGGCGATGTTGGTCGTGGAACTGCTGTCCGGAAGGGGGAGCAGCAAGAATACGAGATCAAGTTGGTCAAGATTGGTGAGAAGATCGATTTTGAATCGTCAAATGCCGCCGAGTTTTTGACCACTTTGAAGAATCGGGCGGTGGAGTACTATCGGATTGGTTTTGTTGAGAAGGCTGTTCAGATCAATCGGAGGTTTGTGATTTTATTCGACTTTTTGAAGCATTTAGAATCGTTTTGCTTCAGGGCTTTGGCAACCATCGAAAAAGACCTCGATTCCGACCCATCCTACGACGCCATCAAAGTCAAACTCCTCAGCAACCAAGCCCTCTGCTTCTTCCAGCTTTCAGAACCCTATGAAGGCATGGTAGCCGTTTTAAGTGGACTTCAGCTCCAACCCGACAACAAGAAGTTGCTTTTCAAGAAGGCTCAATTCCATTCGATGCGAAAGGACTTCAAAGATGCTGTTGCTGTCTTGAAGAAGCTTATCAGCGCCGGGAGTGACGATATTCCAGTATGTTTTACCTATTTTTAAGTTTCAATGTGCATTTTGAGTTTTCAGTTCCTCCAAACCGAGCTCAAAACCGCTGAAGCCGGCCTCAAAGACCAACTCGAGAAGGAAAAACAAGTCTACAAGCGCATGTTGGGCGTTCTCGGCAAGCCAGCCACCCCTCGAAAACGCCTTCCTGTTCAGCAGAAGCACTTCATCTGGACTCCGGCTCGTAAATACCTCCTCCTGACATTTATCTTCGGGGCCATCTCTGTTTTTGTCTACATCATCAGGGTTGCCCTCGGCTACGACCACTGATCTGGCACTCTCGGAGCTCTCTTCCATCGTCATGACCTCGCCATTCTACTGATTCGCCACATCTGGCAATTGGAAGTTCTTTTCTAACGGGATTTATTTCAACGTTGTTCCTATCTCTTGAAATATCGATTTTTTCCAACGGATAATAAATTTGAATTTTGAAACTTGACAGTCTTCAAAAACAGTCGCGCGCGCGTGTTTGGTCTCTCCAGTGCGTTGTACTTATCTTGAACGTCTCCCCCAATTGTGCAAAACAGGTTCTGTGCGTCTTGACTGACCGCTGGCGTCCATTGTCACGTCAAAAGTAGCAAATCCACGTCATTTTAATGGAAAACGCCAGTGATAGTCTTTCAGGATGGAAATGCCCCCTTCATGGCTGAGTGGTCTAGTGGTATGATTCTCGCTTAGGGTGCGAGAGGTCCCGGGATCGATCCCCGGCTCAGCCCTATATTTTTTCCGTGTTTTGAATTTGAATTCAGCTTTTCTAATATTTTTTACAAATCGTTTTCGATCTTAATATATTATTACGCAAAAAGCAAATTTATTAAATTTCAGCCGCAAAATGCCTCACAAACGGTCCCAAAAGCGCAAATTTGTCGAAATCGTGCACTTTGACGGAATTCTTCGCCCGTTTCGACCCCAAAATGCAAGCTTCTTGATTGATTCGAAACGGCGAGCCAATGTTACGGCAGCTTTTCAAAAGCTTGTAAGTCTAGGATTTTTCAAGTGCCAGAAAAACTAAATAAGGTCCTTTCAGGTCAATGGCGACGCGTCTTCCTTGGTCAAATTCGTTGTCACAGATGCAGTCTATGCAAAAATTGACGAATCCGCGGCTTCTGGGAACACGTCAGCACAGCGGTTGTTGGCCGATTTGACAAATTTTGCTCGTGGTTTTGTCAAAAAGTGGAAAGCGTTGCAGATTGAGTATGTTTTGGACAAGTTTTTGAAGGATAGTCAAGATAATGCCGCCGAGATTCGGTAAGTTTGTCGCATTTGCTTAGTGTTTTTATCACTATTGTTTGTGTTTCCAGAAACTCGGCCAACTTCCCGCAACTTCGAGCTCTTCTGTGCTACCTGTTCGAGTTTCTTTTCTCCGAAGGCTTCCTCCATTCCGACAACATCATCGCCCTGGGTCATAACTTTGCCAGAGTCTTCGCTGATTCCAAGATGGCCCAACCACTTTTCACCACATCCACCCTGATGAGAGGCGTCGAATCATCCAAATTCAGATGCCTTGAAGTCTGTTCAGAACCGTCTAAACGGTTGTTGGCTCGATCTATTGTCGTCTTCGTCTCCGAAGTCATGTTGGCATTCTTCCTAAAAGCCTTCTACGCAGTTCCGACCGTGACCGAATGCATCAAATGGTACAGACAAGAAGCATGGCAACGCGTCACATCAGCGGCTTTGAAGCAATTTCTTTCTGATCGTGAAGCTGTCGAAAGTGCTCCAACGATTGTAGATATCTATTACAAGTTGAAGTAAGCTATTTCTATTTTGCTTTTGCATTCGTCACCTGGTCATTTTCAGGTTCATTCCAAAAGGATCATCTTTGCGTCCAATCGAAATGCTCATCGACACGAAAAAGATGTGCCGTATGGATATCATTCGAGCGTCGCTACAGTATTTACAGACCAAAAATGGCATTTCAAATGGGTTTGCTATACCAAACTGTAAGTTTTACGGTTATCTAAACATGTAAGTTATAAAACTGTTCCGTGTTACAGGTAACAAAGTAATCGGCCACCGTCTTCGCATGCTCATAGCCAAGTCAAGCAAGTACACCGAGTACTTTGCCATGTCCAGTGACATTTCCAACTGCTTCCCGTCTCTTCGGCACGACATTCTTGAAGAAGCATTGACAAGAATCTTACAGCCAGTCGATTTGTAGGTGTTTATGTTATACTAAATGCCTCATGGTGAATGCTATTTATTTTAGGGTCCTGTATGCCGCAACATTTCGTGTCATGGTCACAGTATCCCCAACAAAAGGCCCCAGCCGTTCGAAGATAGAAACCCTCTTATCCGTCGGATCTTCCATCGATGACGCTCGTGAATGTCTGAGAACACGGCTCCAAAAGAATGGCAAAACCAAAGTATCCGTCATTGCTGAACCGTTATCAGTCAAAGTAGGCCAAATAGTCTTCTTTCCCATCTAAATATCCAATTTCAGTCATTCCCGGCGTCCAAACTGCTTCCACGTATCCGTTACCTCGCGATGCAGACTACCGTTGCTTATGGTGGTCAATTCTACAGTTGCCGTCGCGGTGTGAGCCAAGGCAGTGCATTGTCGACACTTCTGTGCAACATCTATCTGGCTTACGTCGAGGAATGCGTATTCAATCCCTTCTTTCGATCGATAATCGCTGAAAAAGCCATGTTTATCCGCTACATGGATGACTATCTTCTGGTGTCCCGCGATTACGAAGTCGCTGTCGACGTGATTGAGCTGCTTTTTGAGGACTTCCGAAAATATGGAATCAACATTAGCCAGGACAAGACGCGCTTCACGATGAACTTGATATCTCTGAAAAGTCGGATTCAAGGATTGACCACAAAGAACTTTGTCAAGGGTGTATGTTGGATGCATTTTTGTGGATTGGGCGTCAATATGAGCACTTTGGAGGTTGGTTTTGACTATTTTTGATTACATTCGACCATTGATGAACAACTTTTAGCTCTCTCTGGACCCTGCCCGCCTCAAATCCCTCAACAATGGCAAAACCATCGCAAATGCCGCCAACGAGATCCATCGCAACCCCGTCAAAAGCCTGAATCTCGTCATGAGCGCCGTCCGTCGAAGCCTTTCAACAAAACTGGCCACGTTTCGAGTCTGTCGACGCATCTTTCAATCATCAGTCGATGTTCGGAATCTCCGCCAACGCGTCTTCCACGACGTCTTTCTCCACGTTTTGAAGCACTTTTTCCGTCGAGTCAAAATCCGCCCACGCAGTCGACGGATCCAAGCCTTCAAGAAGGCCCTCTGGAAGTTGTTGGCTGAGTTTATTCATCGTAACAGGCGGCGTCAGCTCCGGTAGTTTTGTAATTTTATTGTAAATAAGAGTATGTATTGTCAGCGGGTACAAATAAAAAGTGCGTTTTTAGTCTGTTCATCGATGACAATCAGTCAGACTGACCTGACTCAACCTGTCTGTAACGACAAAAAAGTAAAATTAAGTCAGAAATAAGCCCAAATCCGAGATCGTAGGAAGCAAAAGTCAACAAAGCTCTGCCCACACACAGTGCAATGACATGGGTATCGATGTTGCGCAATGATCGCTTGTCTTGTCACGCTTAATCTCATTAGCAAACTAATGTTAACCCCAAAGAACAAAATGCTTGTTTTAGCTATTTGCAAATGATGCATCATACAAGCTATGTAATCAATGCTAAGACATGCTTCTTTCGAGTGAAACGCACGGGTAAAAGTGATGGAAGCCATCTGGTTTTGCTTTCTAACCACTTTCAATGTTTGATTTCTGATATACCTTTGTTTTTGTTGTCAGCTGTTAAGTTTTAGTTTCAATTTCCAGCAACAGCCCTGAAGGTGCGAATGCCTCCACTCAAAAACCATGAATCTCCTCGGTTCGGCCATCACGAACATCAATCCACGCGACGACGACACCCTCTTCGATCGCGTCAACTATTATTATTCAACTATTATCATTATTGTGGCTTCGATCACATTGACGGCCAAACAATACGTCGGTCAGCCTATCCAATGCTTCGTGCCAGCGGAATTTACGCGAGCTTGGGAGCAATACGCAGAAAATTACTGGCAAGTTGCTTGTTTTGGTCAAAGTTGGGTAAAAACGAAGGTGTTTTCAGCTTTGTCTACAATACATATTGGGTAAAACCAAACGAAGACGTTCCAGACGATACTTTAGACAGGTAAGACAACCATAAAATGTCATTTCATAACGATAGTGTTTTCAGAGACGACCGCCAACTAGTCTATTACCAATGGGTACCCTTCTTAATGGCCCTTGAAGCTGGTTTCTTCTATTTACCTGTAATCTTCTGGGGTCAAATGAACACAAAATCAGGTCTAAACATTGCAAATATGGTCAGAATAGTTCAAAAATGTGACAGTACGGTCACAGCAGACCGGGAAAAGACGGTGGCCCGGATATGTTTCTACATGGAAGACAGTGTCAGGCTTCAAAAAGTACGTCGAGAAGGCAGTGGGGTTACTGATAAACATTTGACGCTGGGGCTATTGCATGGAAGCTATGTCGCCAAGTAAGCACTCCATTATCATAGCTAATAGCGTCAGAAGTTACATTTAAGCATGTATTTACTGACAAAACTACTATACCTCTTCAACGTCATCGGCCAGTTTGTCATGATGAATCAGTTTCTTGGGCAAAACAACTATCTCTGGGGCGCCCACATCTTGAATGACATTCGAAATGGCCGAGATTGGGAATTGAGCGGAAACTTCCCTCGAATCGTCATGTGCGACTTCTCAGTGAGGGTTTTAGCCAATATTCAGCGCTATTCAATTCAATGCGTACTCGTTCTAAACATGTTTAATGAAAAAATCTTCCTATTTTTGTATTTATGGTTCGTCCTTGTCTTCTTCATGACCTTTTTCGACATGTTAAGATGGGCCTACATGACTAAGATGGTTTCAACTCGACAGGCTTACATTTCCAAGTAGGTCAAAACCATTCAATATGGATCCAAATCATTCAAATTTCAGATACGTCAAACCCCTAAAAGAAGATTCCTTCCTCTTCCGCGAGTTTTGTGACAAAATCATCAACGCCGATGGCATTATTGTCCTCAAAATGATCAGTGGTCATAGCAATGAGCTGTTTGCTCAGGAAATATTGAACATGTTATGGAAAAAATTCAGAGAATCTGTGACTCTGCGCCAGGTTGTGGTCGCTCGGCCGCCATCGGAATCTGTAGAAGACAAGGAGGAGGAGGATATGCGGATGAGGGCGATGGAGCGCTCAATCAGCATCATGGGAACAACGGTCCGGATTCCCGTTGTTGGAGATGATGGGCTTGTTCTCCTTGAAAACAGGCGTCGACGACGAAGTCGTTCAAGGGCTGATAGTGGTGATGCCAACTCACCACCAGAATATCATGATTCGGAAAGGCAAGAACGGCAGAGTATGTCGGCTGACGATTCTCTTCTTTTACATTGAAACCGTTTATATTGCAAATTTGTCCCAGTGGAATTTATTGCTAATAAACATGTTCTTTTTCAAATGACATCCAGATTTTGAAAAGTTGATTCAAACAGTTTTCACCTTAGGGTCAGGCTTCCCCGTTATTGTTATTGTTGTTGTTGACAGCTTGAATCTCTCGAAGTTTATCCACGAGGTTCTGGACGTCTTCGACCTGAAGTTACTAACTTAAATTCAAAACGATTCTGGAAGACTTACTTCGCTTTTGAAAAGATCAAAGTTAAGCAAATGCATTCCGGCAATAAGTTCCATAAGAGTGCCAACACTATTGCTCATTTGATTGAGCTGCTTTTCGGAGGTACCGTCTTGATCGTTTTCCATTTTGAACAAACAAAACACAATACTTGTCTTGCTGAAACTCATATTTTTTATAAACTAACGGTAATGCATTGTATCATAAAGTATGGCAAGCATATTGACTTGTAAAATCTCACAGAAGTTGCAAAAAATAAACATCATAAAATATTTTATTGATAAACGGTCATAGGTAAACATGTCATAATAAAAGGTTTTTGCAAAGCCTTTGTGAATCATAATGTTTTTGGGAGCCAACTGTTAGCAAAAGCGATACATCGACGAGTCGACCTGTAAAGCACTAAAAAAACTTGCAAAAAACGAAGATAATTTAAGTTTCAAATGCTTTGAATTATTGATTTACGTAAACAACTGTAGTAAATTAAATATTTTCAACATTACAAGATTCATCTCCGACTGCAAGTTTGTCTTGTACCACTTCAGGCAAAAAATCGAACACAGGTTCAGTACTTTGCAGTGCTTGTTCCTTGAGTTTAGCCACGGTAGCTTCCAAAGCGGCAAGCTAAAAATTTTAACCAATTTCTATCAATTCAATAAATAAGAAACATACGCCTTCGTCAAAGTTTTCTTCGTTCCAGCCCCGCATACTGTTGAAGAGCGGCAGAAGGGCGCGAAGAAGATTCATGAGTCTGTCGTGCAGCGGTTTGAACTCTGGGTTGTCATGCCGGCCCATTGTGGTGGCAATGCTGGAAATACTATGCTTCGTGAGCCCGTAAGACCTTCCACACGCAATTGACAACAAGACAGAATAGAGGCTGCCGATACCCCTAAACTGTGACCCATCATGTGCTTTTGTGACGCTTCTCGTTCCCGTATCGATACAATTCACAAGAAGAATGGCTAGCATAAAATGGTTTCCCCAAATGATGCACACATCAGTCAGCTTTTGTGCAAAACACAGCATCAAATGCTTGACTTAATGTTGTTGAGCATCGGCTTAAGGGGCGACGGGTGAAGCTGGGGACGGTTATGATTCAACAGCTTTTTATTGTGCAGTTTGGTCAAAGAGCTGCCAATATATGTAAAATGCGAGTATAGTTTGTTTTCAATCTGGCTATTGTAAAGTTTGAATCCCAAATATCTTGATGAGGTCACAAATCACATATTTAAAATAAACAAACCTTGAGCTAAACTTTCAAAGCTCAATGAATGAAACCATCAGGTGCAAAAAGGCTATAAATGTCTTCAAGAACTGTCACAACGACGTGAAAAGATCTTTCAGCTGCAATTCGGATCGAAATAGAACATTGGCAGCAAGATCTCTACTACTTTTTACCTTTTTGACTGAAAATGTCAAGGCATGTTTGAAGATCATTCTACATTTGACATTTTCGTTTAACTTTTCAACAATCTTACATTATTTATAAATGCACCTGGAACTATGGTCATAAATAAATCATCATTGTTTGTATTTGAAAACGTGGGGTGCTTACCGTCGCCCTGATAACTCATGTTGGCATTACACCAAAATGTTGTCAAACAGCCCCATCTATGATGCTGCTCTCATCGGGTTATGCGTATCATCAGTTTTTCTCAACTGTTTTGCACTATATTTGATAATCTACATAACGCCACAGGCAATGAAGGATTTCAGGCATTGCTTGTGCATGCTATCGGTAGGTTTTGGAGGTTGATAACTGCCGTAGATGACTGTTTCTTTGCAGATATTCGATGCCTTATTCGCACTGTTTGTCGGCATTGTCTTGATCGTCTCATTCACTCCACCAGCACTGGCCGGTGTTATCAGAGGGCCAGTCATCATGTTTTTCTACCGTAATTTTGGTTATAACTGCTGCAAAGGATTAGTCTGCGTTGCCTTTGTTTCCGTTTGCGCGATACTGTATTTCCAAAATGTAGCTATGCGAATTCGATATTTGACCATCAATCCAAACAAAAAGTGCTATGAATGGTATAATTCAAAATTTGGGTTTACTTTTGTCTACACAAGTGGATTTGTAGTGAGTTCCGTTGTTGGAGCATCCATTTATTTACTTATGTTTGACGAAAAAGTTAGAAAAAAGCAAACTTTTTCAAGTTAAATAAAGTCAATTGTCATTCCAGGACATCCCACTAATGCTAGCCACCTACCCCAACAGCAAAACCGTCTTTGCCGACTTCATCCCCGGCGAAAACATCCTGATGGCCGCAGATCCGGCATCCCCAATGTGGTTCTTCATCATTGGCTTCGTTTCACTTTGTGTTTTGTACGTTGAAATCAACTCCTATGCCATGTTTTTCATGGCACGACGCCTGCTTCGAAAGCATGCTGCAAGCTTCAGCAAGCAGATGTTCGACTTGCAACAGCAGTTTCTGTATTTGGTTATGATACAGGTGTTTTTGTAGTTTCATCTGTGTTTTAACCTTGAAAACCGAATGATTTAGGTGTCGATCCCGTTACTATTCGTAGTCGTTCCATTGTTGTTATTTGTGTATCAAACAACGCTAAACTTGGGAATGACAAAATTGCAAATGGAAATCGGTACTGTTTGGATGGCTATTTATTCAAATTTAAACGTTTCGGCTACCATACTTTGCATTTCACCGTTTCGGCGATTCACAAAAAGCATAACGATTGATGTTGTTTTGAAACTTTTGAAAATCAAGACTCAAGTCATTCCGATTATGGAAGTGCAAGCAACGGAATCTTTGGACTTTCAATCACGAGTGTTTTGAGTGTTGTAAACTAGATTGTATGCTGTTAATAAAAACAACTGCAATAAAATGCCGTGATACAGATTTATTGTTTGTCTTACATATATTTTTTGATTATTTTTCAATTTTAGAATACGATAACATTGCCAGGGCGATGTTTGCAATGAAACAAACGCGGCGCTTTGGAATGAAGGTATTTTACTGAAATTTTAATTAGATTTTCATCGTTAAAACATGTTGTGATGATTTTACCGCCAACTTGAAATACGTCAAAGTCATTTTAACCGTTAGGGGCAGTCTCTTTCTTCCAACCCTAATCCTCTTTTATCAACCGGGTTGGGTTGTTCATCACTTTCACCATAAAAATAAATGTTCGAAGGGTTAGCGATGAATCCGTCACCACCAGGTAGAAGGGTTGGAGCTGCAATGCGCTCGACATCGTTATATCGGCACCTAGCATTGGCTACTGCAACGACGAGTACATGAACAAGTAAAACAAGAAGAACAGTGCGCATCATTGGGTACGACATTGCACCGCTTGTTGAACGATACATTTCGCCGGATCACGTCCAGTTTTTATACTGCTCGATAACCCCTGCATGGACATGGTTCACACTTTAAACAATCCATCAGTGTGAGAATCTTCACATACTTCACAAGTTTTCTGCGTTTTTCACCGTATTTGTTAAGATAAATGTAACATTTTTCTATAGAAATTTAAAAAGTTTAGACAAACACGAATTCATCAGCGTGAGAAGCAGGACTTGGTTTGCAATTTACCATTTAGTTTTGTTTTTTTACTGATTAAAATCTACCAACTACCATTGTTTAATAAAGAATGCTACCTTCAAAACAAAAAAATAAATTCATTTTTGTTTTACTATCTCTAAAACTTTAGATGCGTTCTTAATGTTGCAGGATGTTGAGTGGCAAAACTGTCAACAGTTTTGAGCTTTTCAACGTTCGGAAACGCTTTAAAAAGGGCTCCAAAGTCGACGGCATCGTTACAACTCCGGATGACATCCTTTTTTGTGGTCTTTTCGACCAATGACGCCAACCGTGCTATTGGGGGCTCAGCTGGTACTCACGAATCGTCACATTCTTTGCGCACAAACTCAGTTTAGATCAGTTGTTAGCATTCGACTTGAAGTGGTCGTCTGTAAGGTCGTGCTACTTCAGCTCTCGCTCACAGACAACAAAAATGTCACTATTTAAAATTGCGAACAAAGTTTTTGTTAGTAATACGGTTACAATATCTGGTTTTGTCGTTGATTTGTTGGTAAAAAACCGCTTTAAGATTGCCGTGATACAGATTTATTGTTTGTCTTACATATATTTTTTGGTTATTTTTATATTTTTAGGTCATTGGAATACGATAGGCAGGGCAATATTATGCAATGAAATAAGCACGGTGGTTTTGAGTTTGAAAGTGTTTCACTGAAATATTAGTTGTATTATCACCATTCAAACACATTGAGATGATCTTACCACCAACTTAAAATACGTCAAAGCCATTTAAACCATCATGGCTTAGCTCTTTTGCCAAACTTTGGTCCTCTTTTGCCAAACTTTGGTCCTCTTTTATCAATAGGGTTTGGTTGTTCATCACTTTCATTACCAACTTGAGCGATGACGAGAAGCTTTTCAGGAACGCCATTTGGAGGGGCAGCAACTTTGACATCTCGATGTTTGATGCTCAAATTGAATCCAGTAACATCAAGAACATGAACGGTGACGAGGAAGACGAGAAGAACAGTCCGCATCATTGGGTACGACATTGTACCGCTTGTTAAACGATACATTTCGACGGATCACGTCCACCTTTTATACTGTTTGATAGCCTTTGTTTCGCACATCTGACAATCAATCAGTGTGGGAATCCACTAATGTTTCTGTGAAACAGCATCTTATGATTTTTACATTCGCACAAACAAATCTCATTGTTTCATTCAATAGCTAACTAAGAAAAAAAGGTTTTTACAAACATGAGTTTGAAAGCATGAGAAATTTGATTAGATTTTAAACTGTTTTATATTTTTTCTTTTTTTTATTCTTTCGTTTTTTGTTTAGAAAATTGAAACTATGATAAGTATGTACTGTAGAAACTTGTCGATTTATTTTGCGTCTTGCTACAACTGACGACTAACAACTTTTGTGTTTTATTTTTGACTTTCAAAAGTATAACATGACATTACAAGTTTTTATTCTTGAGTCTTACATTTTGTTAGTTCACTGAAACAATATTAATATAAATACACTTTATGCTAAAAATTTACAATACCTTGACGATACTGGACCACGAAGTGTTGTGACCCTGGTTCATTCACATAAGTACGTAGAATCGCCCGATTTCCTTTACTCACAAGTTTTTTGACCGTTGGAATAGGAATTTCAGCACAAATTCTAAAAACAAGTGTTACTAAATTGCAAAAAAAAGAAAAAAAAAACCATGCCTAAATCCGGTGAGCAACGGGCTTTCCAATTTTACATCAAGGCCGGCGTCTTTGCAGGTTTCAGACTCATCAATGGCGAAGTCAAGAAAACGAATCTCAACATGCTTTCCCTTTGCAGCGTTGATCCACCAACTACATGAAGCATCAAAAGTGGCATTCAAAGTTCTCCACTTTTTGGATGTTGCCTTCAAAGTTTTTCCACAGTCTGTTGAAGGGTCGTCAGAACCGGCACGGACACCGCAATTGGGGCCTCCAAAACCGGAAGGACAGACACATTCATCGCATTTGTTACTGTTTTGGAAACCGCTGTTCTTACATTTGATCTTCTTTTTGCAGGATTCTAAAAGCAACAGGTATCAGTGACCTTGTTCATAAACGAGACCAACTTACCGGGGCAGTTGTAAAATCGATTCAACATTTTCAAATCGATAAAAGTCAACTCGAAGTTTTTGCCCATCGAATATTTGTACAACGGATTTTTCGGTGTCATTACAGAAATGTTTTTGTTGATTGCGAAGTCTCCTGAAATCAGTTAAGTAGGTTTTTTCTACACTTTTTCCAAAGTTTTAGGGAAATTTTGCGTCCCTGAAACTTATCAAAATATAAATAATTTTGTTTACCATCAGCATATTGCATAATGCTCAAGTAGTCGTAAGGCAAGCCGTAGTTTTCATTGTCCGCCTTTGAATATTTATCAAAGTTGTATGTTTCATTATCATTAACATTGTTCAAATTTAGTTTTAAGTAGTTATCACGATCGTATCGACTTTGAGTGTGTGCAAAACCTAGGGCATGCCCCAGTTCATGCAAGATAGTCGGTGTCTAAAAGTTGAAACAATTATAAAAAAAAGAAAACATTCTAAACACATACATATTCGCAGTTTTCACCAAGACTTAAAGTGTTATTTTCTACTTGGCCAATGTCGCTGTAACAATAATCATCGTTGATTACTTCAATATGGTGTACGTTCTGAGCTTCCTCTTGGGTTATTTTTCTGAAACGAAGGCATGTGTTGGCTTTGTAGTAATCGACGGCTTCTTGAAAACCACTTCGAATTCGCATTAGATCGGCTGTAAATTTTTTTTACAATTATAGTAAAATAAAACTTTAAACGATTACTTAAGTTCGTTTTGTATATATACGGTATGTCGTTTTTATTCCATTTTTGATTTGTACGCATTAATTGCCGCTTTTCAAAATCGTCATTTTCTTGTTGGAGACGAATGTCGCCTTCAATAAGAGAAGGACGAGCATCAGGCGTAATATTTGCCTTGTAGACAAATTTTAAATGTATTTTACGGCCAAGAGCACCAGAAACATAAATCACAACAAAGAAGACAAGGAAAACAGTCCGCATCGTGGATCACGATATCGCACTGCTTGTTGAACGATACATTTCGTCGAATTGTATCCAGCTTTTATACCGCTGGATTCCATCAGTTTCTCACACCTATCAACGCATCAGTGTGAGATTCCTGATATTTGAAATTTTGAAAATTGTAAAGGTTTTTCGCATTTTGTTTAAAACAAATTCATGGCTTACATTTTTTAATAAGAGGAAGCGTGTGAACTACATAGATTCTTTGCTTTTCATTTCGATTCTTTCAGTTTGGCAACTTTTGTTTCAATCTGACTTTCAAAGATGCAACATGACACTACAAATTTTTATTTGTCTATAAGGCAAAAACTAAACTTTGGTGATTCTAATCAGTGATCTGCATAGCACTCTTTTAACAGCATGTTCAAAGTAACAAATTATTGACTTCTTTATTCTTTTTAAAATGCATTGTTAATCTTCTTTTGGCTTTTTGTTTTGCATTGTGCAAAAAAATTAAACAAATTATGCCTCTCTTTGTACCGAAAAACGTTACGGAAGCACGAGCGCCGTCGACTTTTACACCTATGTACATGTGTGCATCTCCAGTTTGATGTTTCTTTAAATTTCAATCAGATTGAAGAATCATTGTTTTACTATTGTATCTTTTTTCCATCGTAACGTATTCGTTGATGATTTATTCTAGAGAATGTTTGAAATATGTGGAAAAATAGATAATAAAAAACTCATGTGTTAAAATTGCCCGAGGGCGCACACAGAGGAGTGTACAATAACGATAAAAAAGAATAACTATGTGAAAAAAAGAACAAGTTATTATATATTATTAAGGTCCAGACTGGTACTGCCGGATGCCGGTGACGTGTTCAACGTAGAGGTCACGGCTCCACTTGATCGACTTTTACACCTATGTACATGTGTGCATCTCCAGTTTGATGTTTCTTTAAATTTCAATCAGATTGAAGAATCATTGTTTTACTATTGTATCTTTTTTCCATCGTAACGTATTCAAGTTGATTTTTTGATTCAACTGAAACAAAGAATTAAAAAGACCTGATTACTTTACTTTGCATAACAAAAAACTTATAAGTTTGCTTTGACTTTTGACATGTGTTATAACTATAGTTTTATAAAATGCATTGTATTGATTCAGTTTGATTATAAATCATCTGTTAGTATGCGTTTACAATATTTCCATCGCCGAATTGAATTTTAGTTGACTGAAACAACATTTATTTAGTGGATTTACTATCGATGGCAAAACTTTACCTTGACGATATCGAATTGTAAAGTGTTGTGGTTGTTTGTCATTTACATAAGCGCGGAGGATGGCTCGGTTGTCCTTACTTACAAATTTGTCAACTTTCGGGACAGCTATGGCACTGCAGATTCTGAAAAAAAGTATTTGAATTGCGAAAACAACAAAGTAAGCATGCCTGAATCCAGTGAGCAAGGGGTCTTCTAACTTCACATCCAGACCTGCTTGTTCGCATTTTTCATTCGCGTAAATTTTGGTTTCGTTAAACTGAATTTCAACATGTTTCCCTTTTGCAGCGTTTATCCACCAAGTACATGAGGAATCAAAAGTGGCATTCAGAGTCTTCCATTTTTTGGATACCGCCTTCAAAGTTTTTCCACAATCCGTTGAAGGGTTGTCGGAACCTGCACGGACGTTGCAGTTGGGGCCTCCAAAACCGGTCGGACAGACACATTCATCACATTTGTTGCTGTTTTGGAAGCCGTTGTTTTTACATTTGATCTTGTTGTTGCAGGATTCTGAAGACAGCCGATAAAAGTGGACTGATCCATAAACATGATTAACTTACCAGTGCAATTGTAAAACCGATTTAACATTTTTAAATCGATAAAAGTCAACTCATAGTTCCTACCCATCGAGTTTTTGTATAACGGATTTCTCGGTGTCATTACATATATACTTTTGTTGATCGCGAACCCTCCTGTAACAGTTAAAACTATATAAAAGTAAAAAATGGCCAACGTTCAGGGATGAAACTACGCTAGCCCTACGCTAGCGCGGCCGCGCGCGGGGTCTGGCAGCGAACAAAACCCAGCCTTGTTTTTGCGTGGCGGGACTCTCTTTCAGAATTTCAAAACTGATTTTCACCCCTTTAGCGATTCTGAATCGGGTTTTTGACCCTCTAGATCGATTCTAGAGCCCGAGGGGGCTTTTTTGGGCACAAGAAAGTGGCAAAAAAAGCCCTTGAGAATAAAGGATTTCATTTTTTGAGGAGTGCGCTGTGTTTCGGACCCCGCGCTAGCGCGCACAACCGATACGCTAGCGTAGTTTCACCCCTGCCAACGTTACCGTCTTTATATTGCATAATGCTTAAAAAATCATAAGGCAAGCCATAGTTTTCATTTAGCTTTTTTGAATACTTATCGTAGTTAATCATCATGTTTTTTTCTACATTTTCCAAGTTTAATTTTAAGTAGTCATCACGATCGTATCGCGCTTGAGTGTGTCCAAACTTCAGAGCATGTCCGAGTTCGTGTAAAATAAGAGGTCTCTAAAAATTGAAACAAATACAACCGAAAATGCAAACGTTTCAAAACATACCCATTGACAACCTAGGGAAAGACTTAGATTGTTATGATTTTCATATGGACGACCAAGTTCGCTATAACATCCGCCACCGTTTACTACTTCAATGTGGGGTCGAGTTCGGGCTTCTTCTTTGGTTATTTCTCTGAAGCGGATGCACGAGTTTTCTTTGTAGTAATCGACGGCTTCCTTGAACTTTGGTTTTACTAGGTCGGCTGTAAAAAACTTTTTACAAGTATGGTAAAAGGACAAAAAACGATTACTTAAATTCGTGTTAAATATATACGGTACGTCGGTTTTGTTCCATGTAGGATTTTGAAGAATTAGTTGGCGCTTTTCGAAAACACCATTTGACCGCGGACTGAATACGGTAGTATCAAGATTCTCCGAATCGCGTTTGACACCGATTTTCAGAGTTCTTAGATTATCTTGGCAAAGAGCGCGAGAAACATGAAACACAACAAAGAAGACATGAAGAACCGTTCGTAACATTGGATACGACATTGCACTGCTTGTTGAACAATACATTTTGCCAGATCACATACGGTTTTTATACCGTTTGATACCCTCGTATAATACATCGAACAATCTATCAGTGTGGGAATTTTGGCATTTTACATCTTAGAAATTATAAAGGTTCAACATATTTTTTATTTAATACAATACAGGGGTTAAACTTACATTAAAGCGAAAGCATGAGAACTAGAAGTTGAGCATTAATTTTTTGTTGTTATAACTTCACAACGATGAAAACTTGAAAGTGCTCGTATTGTTCAAATTAAAGAAAACGTGATCACTTTTGTTCTCTTTCATTTTCGCAACACTTGTGTTTTAGCGCACTTTTTGCAAGAAAAATGTAGCAAGTAATATTTATTTTATTTTACAAAAATTGTAAAGTTAAAAAATTATTGATTAGCATTGATTGTCGTATTTATCTGGCTACTTTACACTTTCCATGACAAAAAAGCTTGAAGTTTGTTTCAACTTTTGAAATGTGTTAGTTTTGTAAGATGCATTGCAGTGATAAACGTTTATTCATTCAGTTTGATTATACGTCATAACGTTTTTTTGACATTGGATAGTGAATTTTTGTTAGTATTGCGTTTGAAGTATCTTCGTCGCTGGATTGAATATTAGTTGACTAAAACAGCATTAATTTAGTTGATTCATTATCAATGGTAAAAACTTACCTTGACGATATTGAATGACAAAGTGTTGCGGCCATTTTTTATTAACATAAGCACGGAGGATGGCTCGGTTGTCGTTACTTACAAATTTGTCAACATTCGGGATGGCGATTGTTTTGCAAATTCTAAAAATGATAGTTGAATAATAAAAACAACACAATTACTATGCCTGAATCCGGTGAGCAACGGGTCTTCTAGCTTCACATCAAGACCTGCTTGTTCGCATTTTCCAGACGATTCAAGGACCGTTTCGACAAACTTAATTTCGACATGCTTTCCCTTTGCAGCATCAATCCACCAAGTACATGAGGAATCAAAAGAAGCATTCAAAGTGTTCCACTTTTCGGATGTTGCTTTCAAAGTTTTGCCACAGTCCGTTGAAGGGTTGTCAGAACCGGCACGGAGCCCGCAATTGGGGCCTCCGAACCCGGACGGACAGACGCATTCATCGCATTTGTTGCTGTTTTGGAAGCCGCCGTTCTCACATTTGATCTCGTTGTTGCAGGATTCTGAGGGCAACAAGTATAAGTGGACTGGTCCGTGAACATGGCTAACTCACCGGAGCAATGATAAAACTGATTTAACATTTTCAAATCAATAAAAGACAACTCAAAGTTTGTACCCATCGAATTTTTGTACGACGGATTTCTCGGTTCCATTACAGGTATACTTTTGTTGATTGCAACTCCTCCTGGAAGCCAAATAAAATGGTCAAAAATGTGAAAACAACAAGCTTTACCATCATCCGGATATTGCATAATGCTCAAGGTGTCGTAAGGCAAACCGTAGTTTTCATTAAGCCTCTTTGAATGCTTCTTGTAGTTACGCTTATCATTATCAACCACATTCTCCAAGTTTACTTTTAAGTAGTCATCACGATCGTATCGCGCGTGAGTGTGTCCAAGTTTTAGAGTATGCCCAAGTTCGTGCAAAATTACTTTCCTCTAAAAATTTTATAAAACAAACTGTTTACGTAAAGTTCAAAACATACGTTTCTGCAACGTGGAGCAAGTTCGAGAGGATTCTTTAATAGTCGTCGACCATAAGTACCGGAGCACATATTTCTACCAGTATCTTTTATTTCAATGTGGGGAACAGTTTGGGCTTCCAATGAGGTTATTTCTCTGAAGCGAATGCACGTGTTGGTTTTGTAGTAATCGACGGCTTCTTGGAACTTTGGTCTTACTTGGTCGGCTGTAAAAAGTTTGTTTTAGTTTGATAAAGAGAAAATAATTACCTAAGTTTGCGTTGAATGCATACGGTATGTCGGATTTGTTCCATGTCGGATTTATAAAAACTAGTTGACGTTTCTCGAAGTTTTCATTTGACCACAGATCTGTTTTCTCTGCATTGACGAGATTGGTTTCAGCAATATCGTCATTTTCGAGCTCAACGAAATCGGGTTCCGCGTTGAAAATCTCTGAGGTCCGTTTAACGAGTTCCAGATGGACATGGTGCCTGCCAAGAGCACCAGAAACATGAATCACAACAAAGAAGACAAGAAGAACAGCCCGCATCATTGGGTACGACATTGTACCGCTTGTCGAACGATACATTTCAACGGATCATGTCCAGCTTTTATACCGTTTGATAACACTTGTTTTACATCTGTTAACGCATCAGTGTGAGAATCTTGGCATGTGACGTTTTAGAAATTGAAAACACGTTTGCAGTTGCTAAGCTTCTAAAAAGCGGAAGCGTGAGACCCAGAAACTTAACTTTCGTTTTCCGTCATTTGAATTTGACAATAGTGTTATTTTGAAAAGTACGGATTGTCAAAATTGAAGACAACGTGCTGACTTTTGGTTTGCTTTCATTTTCGCATCATTTGTGTTTTGGTGCCTTTTCTGCATATAACTGTTGCAAGTAGACATCATTTTATTAATTTTTTTATTTAAAATCAGTAAATGTAAAAAATAAAACTAACAATTTTGTGTTAAATTTGTGATAAATTTGCATTTGACAATACCGGAAGTTGTGTAACCGTTGCACCGATTAAGATAGTGTCATTGAAAGTCATTATAAAGGCCTCAATATAACTACTTATTAAATCATAAAATTAATTTCAGCAGATTCTGCTAATTGGGCAAGACAAGGGCGGCCTCATTCGACAGAATTATCGACACCTCTGGGTTCTGTAATTGATTCATTGGCGGGGTTGGCTTCGATCGTGGGCATGTTGGCGAAGTGGACCAGCAGCCTGTTTCTGTCCAGCACGGCGAAAGGCTGCTCATTTTCTAGCGGCAGGGGCGCTCCAGCCAAGATCGATTCAGCAATTCGTCTACGAGGTTGCAGACTTCTGAACATTGGTAACCATCTCCGATTCGCATTTACATCCCTATTGATACCGAAGTGGTCATCTGGCGGCGGGAAATACGGCAAAGGTTGGAAGTTGGCTTCAACGATGTCGACTTCTTCGTCGCTCGATTCCGACATTGGTGGCCGTGGCTCGCGAGGTTGGAACAGAATGCTGTCGTCCATCACGGGTTCGTTGAAAACTTCAGGTAAGTCGTCTTCGGGCACTTCGGGAGATGGCTGTCGACTGCGTTCGGCATTGAAGTACATCCTCAATGACCTTTTCAGTCTATTGGCATCGACGACGACCTCATTGGTCAGACTTTCCTGCTCGTCGGTGGTATAATCCGGGTTGTGATAATAGATAAACTCCTTCAAAATAGTCAGATACAGCCTCGTGTGAATCTCGAAAGCATGAGGATCGATATTTGCAAGACCGTTCATACAGTGGGGGCCGACAGTGCCATTGATTCTGAATGGCTTCGATGCGTTTTCCTTGTCGTCATCGGCGAGAAGGCCGGCTTTTTCGAAGATCTCTAAAAACAGAAACTTTAAAAAAAAGATAAAAAGTGCCAACGAAACTCACGCATCAGCGCCAGATTCTTTCCAATCTTGCCAAAGCCCATCAATGAGACTTCTCGGCACACACAGCATTGAAACATGATGGAAACATAGACCCTCAGCATGCAAGTTTTGCAGAAAGTATGCCCGCATGGGACAGTAATAGGGACCCGGTTGGTTTTGTTGTAGGACTCGTAGCAGATGCAGCATTTTGACAATTCGATGAGATCGAGATCGGCGCAGTTTTTGAGGGCGGGGGTTGACCGGAACCAGGATGTCCAATATGTCAGGTGGTTGAGAGCAGCATTTTGGACGTAGGAGATTATCCCGGACAACATTGGTGTCCTGAAAGATGAATTTTATATAAAAATTCTATCAAAAAAAGGGCACAGGATAGTCAAAAAATGGTCATAAGGCAAAAATTTATAGTGAAAACGAGCAAAACGCAGTCTAGCAATGCCCTTTTAGAGCCAGCTAACCCAAAGCGAAGGTCTACAAATGACAGGGAAGACGGCCAGCTGCCTATGCCTAGTGGCAGTCATCATTGTAAATGCCAATCAATAGGGAGCGAAAAAGGTTGCGCATTCACATTTAGAGCTGAATATAGGCATTTATAGACGCTTTCAGACGTTGGAAGCTTTGAACGGAACGAAAAAATGCGAAAAGATTGTGTTTCAGAAACGCGAAACACGCACTAGACACCTTGCTTCACACATACGTGCGAAAAAAGTAGTCTCACAGGCAAATTTCGCACTTCTCCAACACCCGCGCGCCAATAAATGCCCTTTCAAACGCCCAACTGTCAAAAATAGCAACGCTAAGGCGCTAAACTACCTGCAGCCAGCTTCCCCAACTTCCAACTGACGAAAAGTATATGAAGCCTTTCCACGGACTAACATCATTTCCAACCCGCAGATCGATACCACCAGACACGCAAGGCGTAGGATGTCTACGATTTATTGTTCATACTAAAGCTTTTTTCCATTCCAAACCGTAATGGGCTAAGACGGAACGACGAACACCAACATTTCACAGCAAAAAAATGAAAATACGTGTAAAATAAAACCCGTAAATGCACGGGAGCAAACAAAAAACATATAATAGCAGTTACAATTTGATAAGTTTGAGTGGTGAAGATGCATTTGTCCAATGCCACAATAGGACCAATAACGGTAAAGATGGAGGGAGATTGCGATGAGCTATGTAGATACAATGAGACTCGTGAAAACTAATAACAGCAAAACTTATAAGCATCGTTGAGAAGGGTTACCATGTAATAATCAATGGGCACGACTGTAGGGAAAACGAGATAGCACCGTGCGTTGATTCCGAGCAAACTGTTGCCGGAGTTGGGTGAGCGGATTCATAGAGTTGTTGAATTGATCGATGGGGGCGGCGAAGGGATCAACGGCAGCAGCTGAGGAGGTGATCGGTTTGTTGTCGAGGGAAAAGTTGAAAGCACTGGAGGTCGGTTGTTGATAATCGAAGGGGGTGTTGTTAGCCGGGCCAGATTGGTCGTAAGAGGATGCCATGGGGAAGTTGAAGGGGTTCTGAGGTTGGGAGGATAGAAACATGCTGGGTTGGCTTTGACTTGCTTGGGAACTGCTCGGGTTACCGTAATTGTAGGACTGGAAAAGCTGCCCTGGTAGCGATACAGGTGCGGGTGGGAAACTGTAGGGGTTGTAATTCGGGTCAAAGTTTGGCCGATTCAGATTCCCCAAATTGTTGTTAACGGCATCCCGAACTTGCTGATAGCCCGGTCGATTCGAATCAATACTTTCCAGCATGTTTTCAAAAATGGCAATCTCAGTATTCAAATCGTTCTGAACAGTGCCAGATTGCGTGGGCGGCGTAGCCACCAATGGTGCCAATGGCGGAATCGTAGCCGAATTCCGATTTGCCGTAGTGCGTTGGCGTTTCCGGCGAGTTGGCCCAATGCTATTTGTTGATTGCAAAAAGATGACATCATCATCGTCTTCTTGGACGTTTTGAAACATCAAATCAGCATTATCGATCGTCCTGAAATTTCACCTATTAAAAAATCACGTCAAAAATCTACAGTAACCCACAACAAGTCCGGCGGCAACATATTACTCGTCCTGGCCAGATGGAAAAACGGATCCGGCGGATTGTGATACAGACTTTTCGGCTTTTCAAAACACCTTTTCACAGCGCTTATCACCTGATCCGTCTTGTTGATGGCATTCTGGAGGTCGGTTTTCTTCGTGGTTTGATTCGTCTTGCCCAGATTGCTGTTGAGATAGTTCTTCATGAATCCAAGATAGAATTGGCTATATTGATTGAACTGCTTTTCACCAATGTTGCCATAGATCTTATCCGGAATATCGCTCGCGTTGTAGGATTCCGCCGATTTGGGCCGTTTTAGACCGTCCTCATCTGTCAGCAAGTTCAATTTCTCCAGCATCTCTGAAAAGGGATGAAATTAGTCAAATCGATCGAAAAATATATATAAACCCACGTAGCATGGCGTAGTTCTTCGAAAACTTCGTGAATCCAATCGTGACGACGTTGCAGACGCAGCATTGGATGACTTTAGCCTTGATGAACTTGTTGACGCAGGATTTACAGAATGTATGGCCACAGGGGATGGTGACTGGGGCGCGAATCTCTTTAGTATAGGTTTCCATGCAGATGCAGCATTCTGACATGTCTTCTAAAGCTGCCCGACTGGGCTGCGGCTTCGGTGGGGAATGGGGTGGCCAATCGAATGAATCGCCGAAATTCATATCTGGAAACAAATCGGTGGAAAAGTAGGATTGGATTGATTCGAAGAAAGTGAGTATCGACACAAAACAGTCACGCGTGCAATTGTAATTTGCAAGTGGGGGCGACGAGAGAGAAAACGGGACTAGGCGAGATTTGCAGGTCTGGTTGTAAAACGGTAATACAAAGCAGCCTGGATGATAACTGGCAAGATAGGATGCCGTAATAGTCATAGGATGGTCGAATCAGCGCAAAAACGTAGGCGCGATCACGTTTTAACTCGGGGGCTCGGCTCGCAGCAACCCGCGACCGAGGGTAGGCAAAAAAGTGCGAAAGAAAGGGAAACGGACGGACGAGCGACGCGTGCAGGCTCCTCCGACACCCCAACATGCTGCAAAACACCGAGCAGAGTGGACCCCCTTTCCCGAACGGATGACGACGCCGAACCGCTCTGGGGCGACGGCCGAGGCTGAGCTCGTCTGGGACACGAAATTTGGTATTTCCGATATAGTTTCAGGGAGTTACTTTCGAAATTAGTTGAATTACCGTAGCCATTTGACCAAAACTGCCTTGTTTTCGCGCTTTTATCGTTTCAAAACCACTATTACAAACACAAAACCCTTGCTGTAAACACCAAAATACGCGATTTACAAAAAAACAGTTGTAATTCAATTTTGTAATTATCAAAAATTTCAACCCCGTGCCACTAAATATGAAAACCTCTACCCCCGGCCCATTTCCTGCCTCCAACACGCGAGGGTGTCAACGTCTTTGCACACAAAAGTGACAAAAAACCAAAAAGTGTAAAAAACCTCAGTGACGTCGAAATCGCGTTAATCAATGCCACCAGACCCCAAAGAGATGGGTTTTTGCTAAGCTAATGTAATGTCCATCCAAAAAAAATGACACGAGAGCGGCGCGCACTGCCCTTAAGATGTTCGTCTGGGGAGCTGCCGGCAACTGACTGCGAATCATCTTCATCACACGGCAGCGCCAGACATGAAGCATCATCACCGCACCGCCAATAAAAGGACTCTCAGTTTACGTTTCAGTTCGTTTTCGCTAACTAACTGACATAAGTGGGGGGTTTTTATCCTAGCAACACGAATGACGAAGAAAAGGAAACGTTGAAATGGCGGGTGAATTACAATTTTTGTAATTCAATCAAGACGGACGTAAGACTGAAAGACCAAATATGCAGACATGCAAAAATCAGACTGACATGAGTATGTAAAAATGCGAATGCTTTATGGCCATTCTTATGCAAAAAGAGTATACTATGCAAATATGACCCACCTACTGTGTGAGTATGGCACTCGGCGCGGCGCCTCGATTTTAAAAGGACCCTAAATCGCGCAGAAGGGTATTAGCATTGTCCGAAACCCCTCCTTTGCGCGATACGTCGTCGTTAAAAAGTGCAGGGGCTTCACGATGGAATCGCCCGATAACTTTGCTCTACGGTCACTGTCATGCCAGGCCGAGGACATGGAGCACCTGGAGGGGGACCATTGGGGGTGCAAAGTAGACAATAAGCACCCATAAAAAGGGGGAGACTGTTACTCGGCGATGTTTTGTTCACAAATTAACGATAATACGCATTCCACGATGACCAATTCGACAATGACGGACTTTCTTCACAGGACCTGCGGCCAATTAGTCGAGAAATTTTCCCGGAGATGCATATCAACGTCAAAATGCCTAATACAAAATCACAAGCCTGAGAAAATCGCCTTCAATTTGGTCAAGATAAGGCACCCACGATCATTCATTGTTTACATTGCATTAACCAATGTTTCTTATTACATTCTTTTAACTCTTGCGTGAATCAACCCTGATTCATGATCGTTCCAACGCACAATGAAGTCCAGTCATTTTCTTCCGCCGTTTTCACCGTTTTACACCATTTGATCAACCCGACATTTTTACAAATCTCCCCCTTCTCCAATCCGTCATTTGCCAACGAATATGCCCCGTTTTTAAGACCTTATCGCGTCGACGGCGTCGGATAATCCCACTGCGCACGATATGTAATTGCCTCTTGCGCGAAAGCACTCAAAAAAGTGTCATCTAGTCCTTCTCTAATGCATACAAATGCTGTCTAATGGTAAACTTCCTATCTGACAATGATGCTGTTTCACCGATGACGTCGTAAACACCCAACACCCACCACGTGATAACAGTTTATTGAGTAGTCCCTGATTTACTGGCCACAGTGATAACGGTGACTTCGATCTTTTTATGACCAACAGTCAGAAATGTGGAATTTACATTCAGCCATTGTAGTGGTTTTCTGAAACAGTTTAGAATAACATCGCGATAGGGTTTCAATGAAAACATAATGAAAAGTGTCAGTTCAAATGGCGCCGCAATCAATAACAGGATCACAAATAATTGGAAGATAATTTTGTAGTAAAATGTTGTCTTGAAAAACGTAAGTGAGCCGGAAATCATCAATGGAATACCTAATAACAGCATTCCGGCGATCATTGGTGGAATAACGGAATGAAGAAGGGTTTTCGTTTGACCGCGTGTCAGTTCCGGCAATCTTGGATCAGTCGCAAAAGAAATGTGCATCTTTACGACAATTATGAAAACTGTGATTCTTGAAATGGCATAAAAACCAAAAACAATTGCTCCAGATGTGATCACAAAGTCGTTAAATATGAAACCTAGCATGGTTGGACTTGCGAGCATTATTCTTTGAACAATATCGTTTGTAAAGTTTTCTTTCAACTCTTTCACAACTACGGCATTTTCTTTCCGAAAAACAACAGCAGCCACAAATATTACCATAAAAACAATAATTTCTGTAGCAACCAAAATTGGAATGAAGCAAACTTTTACAATGCGCGGAATATTATTAATCGTGCTACTGATAAGAAAACACTGCTGTACAAACATGTTGATGGCACAATCAATGTAAGTACAAATACTGCCGAGCAGAACAGTAGCGACTATGCCAAAAGTCGTAAGATTCATTGGGGCAAGAAAACCGAGAGCTGCAGCATTACGCTCTGGATACAAAAATACAGGTAATAAAGCGCTGGCAGAAAGCGTGAAAACAAACTGTACAATACCCATTGCAGCCAGATGTCGTTTAAATGACGCCATGTGTTTATTGGAATAGAAGTAGATGAGATAAAAATATAGAATATTGATCAAAATTGAAATTACACATAAAGTTTGACCAATCCAGACGTAACAATCCAATATAGGTTCTGTCAGCAGCATCATGCTCACTATTACTCCGTCTTGCTAATGAGCTTTAATCGACAGACAGCTCGCTTTCTACCAATAACATTATGAGGTGTCAAAGCTCACGTGAAGCAGCCATTAATGAATTCAACAAAATATAATTCAAAATTTGTATTGGTTTTGCAAAAAGTGTGGCAAAACTTCAACGTTGTATCAAGGACACGAAATACAATGCGTGTTGCACAACTTTGTAAATTGTAATAGCGCAGTCGATGCCGGTTGTATTTCGACTTTTAAAACACTGTAATCTTATAAATTTTCAGTTCCTGATCCGATAAAATTTACATTACACTTTTTTTATTTAACTTTTCTAACTGACGAACATAAAAATTTTGTGATTTCAATCAAAACAAATCCTAAGAGTTTTTACGAGGATACACGTTTAGATATTGTCCAGCATCAATGTTGACATCATACGTAACGGTTTCTTCAGATTGAACCCTCTCATCAGGTTTGTCGGTTTTTTCTTTTGATGGCTTTACTTTTGAAAGGATCCATTGAGGCAACTGTCTAACCTTTCCCAAAGGCGCCATCACACGCTGAACTCGTTGCCAAATGGTTTCCTTTGGTTCAGCTGGTGCCCTATCAGTTGCTCTGTTGCCAACACCCAGCATCCTATCTGCTTTTGACGGTCTTACAACGTTTTCTTCAATAGAACTGTCAGGTGAAATTGACGAAATAGGGTCGTCATCAACATGCGTTTCGGTATCAGTTGAACGGTTTTTTGGTTTACATTTGGCTCGGATACTGTCAACTGCACGGCTGATTCCATTAAAAACTGCCTCCAAAGTTGACGACTGTCTTGAAGCCGGTTCATGGTTTCTGATTTCGGGATCTTTCGGAGGAATGACGGTGTGAACATGCATCCGTGGAGCTGGATTTTGATTTGGAGTAGAGTGATTCTGGCGGCGGAAGCGGAACACACGATAGGCAAACGCAAGAAGCAGGATAATGCCTTGAGCGCCGTTGACAATAGCGAAGAGATAATGCCACGCCGATGCAGAACTCAAAAATAGGGACAAATATTGAAGGAGCTGAATTTAAACTTGTCAAAATTCATAAAAAGTAGTGTTAAACAAACCCATGGCATGCCAATGGTGAGTTGAGTCAGGAAAATGATCATCAATCTCTCTTTCGTATCGATAGCCGACGCTTCTGTGATCACTCGAGATGCACCACTTTGTGAAAACAGTTTTGAGAAAATCTTTGGAAACAGTCGGACCACCATGATGTACAGGCAGAATCCGGCATTTATAACCAGAAAGGTCGTTGGTAAGATGACGCCAGCCGTGATGAAGTCCGAGCGAATCCAACAACTGAAACAAATTTCCAACTTTAAATGTAACTCTTGCAATTTTGAAGCTTACAAAGAGTCATTTCGATAGAAAAACGCTCCCTTCGTTCCTAAACCAAAGCACAGTGCCATCAAAGTACTTCCTCCAAACGCACTTCCATAAATCACAGCTGGCTTTGTAATCACGTCAAAAATACGTTCCATGGTCGTCGTCCAGATAAAGTTTTTGATGACAAGCCATGATTGGAACATGGACAAAATAATGCAAACTGTAAGCAGCCAGTAGTTTATGATGGCAACAGTCATGCAACCATGGTGTCCCGTTGTTGTTTCTTCGTTGGTGAAAATGGCAAACATGAAGAAAAACAACATCAAGGCCAAATTGTAAGAACTCGAAAGAGAATCGCGGCTTCGTGGAGGTGCAAAAGATGCAAGACGGTCAACGAGGGATGTTTTTCCTTTGAAAAAGCTAGAAAATAAATGAAAACTGGCATCTGAGATGGATAAAACTCACAAAATGACCCCATAGAAGGCATTCAAAAACAAAAGCGACAAAATAGACCCAATAACAACCACATAATTGACTGCTATGAGTGCCGTATCACACAGAATCGGATCCCGACTTGAACCATCGACAATTAGTGTGAAATCAGTTAGATGGGTGCATTCAGAGACATAAAAGTCGTCCTTTTTGTGGACGTTGCAGGTTTCGGTTGCCCATTTTCGGGTGTCTGGCTTCCAATAAGTCAGTTTAAAGGTGCCGTGGAGGGCTACTCCGATCTGAATTCAACTTTTTTTTACGATTTCTTTTGAAAGAAACACAAACCATTTTCTTTCTGAACTTCAACTCCACCAACTTCGTCCCTCCAGACGTCTCATGTATCACAGTGTCATTTATACAGTTACATTCAGTCCGATTTACCGCCGTGGCAGCCAAGACTTGGCCATCTGTCGCTAGAAACCCCTTTTTGCATCCACCTTGCAGTTCCAGGGAATCCGTCGATGTTGTTGCTTCATAATGACTCGGTTTTAAGAAGGCTCCATTGATTAAGCCATTGCTAACTTTTGCCGATCCCATGAAGAGTTTCATGTTCCGGTAAATAGTGTAGTAAACATGGTTCGCTGAAACAAAAAATTGGAAACACCCCTCTCTGTGTTCTTTGCACTGTTATCAAAGCCTATAAAAAGACGCACCTTTATTTAAACAAGCTGCACCCCCGTCGACCGCAATCAGGACATCACTGCTCCCGTGACCCGAATTGAAGCCATGCTTTGTCGCACCCATCGCTCCTGCATCGGCATCCGTGGCACAGTTTAATGGATGACTGATAAAACCAAAGTTATGTCCAGTCAGATAAGTTACATTGGCTGGGGAATTTTGGAGCAGACTCGCGATGCTTTGATAGATAACGCTACTGGAGTCGAGTCCGTTTGATTGTCCGTCCACAAATACATCAGTTGAGCCGTCGA
This sequence comes from Panagrellus sp. LJ2284, assembly GCA_024447225.1. Classification (NCBI taxonomy): domain Eukaryota; kingdom Metazoa; phylum Nematoda; class Chromadorea; order Rhabditida; family Panagrolaimidae; genus Panagrellus; species Panagrellus sp. LJ2284. Next base: position 2,524,101 of record JAMRYC010000009.1, read on the forward strand.
GAACCTTATCAATGAGACCACCAATGTGTTGTGATTGCTGGAGAAATGTAGGTCAAAGATGAACTTTGAAATGTAAGAATACTGTAAAAACATACTTCAGTCGTCAAATTCGGCACGTTGCTGCAGGCCATGACAATTTTGCTGACCATATAGAGTTCTGTGACTATAATATTGTTTGGATTGAAAGAGGTCGTTGTTTCGTTTACAACGATTGTTACGTTCATGGATGCAGGAAGTGTGCCCTGTAAAAATGTTTAAAACTTCTTCAAATAAATGAAAAAATGTACATTATTATTCAAATCACAGTAAAGAATTTCCAAACTTGTTTGAGGATCGTCACAATCAATAGTGTACGGCGATGTTGTATTTCCTGTTCCAGGTACATCAGTAACATTAGAATTCACCAATGGCACAGCCGTAGTCACTGTAGTCGTGACAGGGGTTGTCGTGGTCATCGTCGTTGTTGTTATCGTTGTAGTAGTTGGTTTTGGAATGTCCGCCAAATCACCAATACAAGCAACGATATCGTATGCATAAACATCTTCATAAAGCAGTGTATCTTTGTATACAAAAGGTCCATCTTCACATCTCGGAGCAGAGTGCCAAACACCACCATAGTTGATCACAGGATCTCTCACAGAAATCTCAAACAATAGACCATCAGATAATATTGGATTAGTGAACTCGTCATTCTTATAAGTAAGAGTGCCATCAAACTCTATATTAAATTCGCTGTTATTTTCATTAATATTATTTACAGCTGGGCTACATCTGAAACAAACAAACATTGTGTAAAACTTTTTAAACACCAAACAGTGAACCAACTTGTGCCACCAAACAAACACATTTTGTGGAAAATTTAGACGAATGTCTCCGTCGGCAAAACCGTTAACAGTCCAATAACAATATTCATCGTATGCACCAGCGCCTTGGTAATCACTAATGGTCATAGTAAGATTGAATAACAAGTATTCATTTTCATAACTAGTTTTGAATGTTCGTAGGACAGCAATAACAAAAGTCCCATTGGTAATTGTAGATAAAGACAATAAAAAAATGCCAACTATGCAGAAACGCATTGGCAACATGCTTCCAGGTTGAAAGAAAGCTACTATAGATGCTCATACAACAAATGCTTTTGGTTTCTTGTTTTCTGGTTTATGTAAGCCATTGTTTTACTACCGTTGCTGATAACGTTAATGCATTCCTATAGATAGAAAGAGTGACCTCTTGAACTTTGCAGTCTATCAAGTTTTTACTGATAATAAGTTGCGTTAAAACAACATAAAGTTAATTTTCAAAATTGTTTGAATACATTGTGTTCATTGTTACATCTTACATGTAGTTAGACAATGAAAAGAAACAGTTTTAACCATCTCTTATTATATTTTGTCTTGACACCATTAGAATTTGTTGTGAAAAACAAATTAATCAACCCATTATGCATCGTGTTCATTGTTCACATTTATTTTTACCCCTTCTTCACGTCTATTTTTAGCAACCAAACAATTGGACGTGTAAATAGTAAACAAAACGCTGTACATTCTTTTTTTGTTTCATTGCGGTTGATGGGTCCTACCTGGGTTGATCTCCAACTGCGGTTAGTTTCAGAGATGAAATGCGACTGATCGGAGTCTACGCCGTCACAGTCAGATGAGCTGCATGTCGTGATCACGTGTGCGGCCGCCTCGGGCAATGTGACAAAAGTGGAGTCCTTCTGGCATCCGTCTTTGACACCTTCTGACCATGCTGCCAGTGGTGATAGATCAAACTGCTTGATGATGATACAAACGGCTACAGTAAGAACAGAAAGCAACGTGACTGTCGGCGGTGTCAGGATGAACTGACTTTGCATTTGCAGACATTTGATCTGCCGACATTTGGGCAACGACATTTTGGAAGTTAAGGATGTTGTTATATAATAAGGTTGATTGCGGTCGAGGCGGAAAAGAATGTTTTTATTATTGGGTGCAACTTTTTGAAACTTGTGATGACACGCATGGGATTGTCGCCAAAATATTATGCTGACGGTGACCCTCTTGTTTGTCACTTGAGATCACAGGTCAAAATGATCATTAGTTTTTGCTTTTATGGTTTACTGTTACAAACATAATAAAACAACACAAATGTTCGGTTTGCAGTTTGCGCATCTTTAAAAGACGATTTTTCTTCCAAATTGGCAGTTCGAGTCAATTTTCTGTGATGTTTTGTCTAGTAGTTTTGAATCTGTGATGTGTACTGTATTGTAACATTTGTAATATATGATACAATTTTATTCGTAATTTTGCAAAGTTAAAGCTTGTGTATGTACAGAAAGGACTGATGCTGGTCGGCATCAGTGGCAGTGCTTTGGGACATTGTTCAACCGCGGGGCACGGCGTGGATGAGGATCTGATCGTACCAGCCTGAAAAGTGTTGTTAAGAACGGTTCAATGATTCATTGTTTGTCGAAACTCACTTGAAGGAGTGCCACCGTTGAGGGCAGCGTCGTTGTATCGGTCGATGTAGGGGTAGACGCCGTAGCCGACGCTGTTTTGGTAGGCGAAGGGGTCGCGGACGCCAAAGTTCTGTGCCGCCACGACGGCCAACAAGGCGAAGAAGCAGAAGACGATGGTCGAGAAGGTCGATGAAGCCATAGTGATTGTTGTATTGGTTGGAATGAGAGTGCCAGATGTGGTCTGTCGAAATCGTATGCGGCCGGGCTTTTATGCGACATTCATGGGGCGGTCTCTATTGTTGTTTGGGTCTAGTCGTATCACTTTTTCAGAACCATCAGTGGTTTTTGGTTAGGCGGGTAGAAGGCAACTTGATTAATGTCAGACGTCTACCTTGGTCGTAGTTTTTGTGTTACAATGTCGGAGATCAGAGTGCAGGTTTGACATCATCGCATAATAACGCAGTAGGTTAATACAGAGATCACTTTGACAGAGCACATACTGATGATTCAGATGGTATGATACAAACATGAAGACGATGGTCAACGTATCCTACAAATTTGAAGTATAATGTGCTCAAAATATAAATCCGTTGAACAAACTTTGAATGCAAATTTTCTTCGTTACTTTCAACTTGACTCAATTTTTAAACTTCAATTCCAATGCTTTTCAGTATCATAAGTGCACTTTGTTTGTCTCTGATTGCCCCACCATGTTGACCAGAAGCTGCATCCAAGTATTTCGGTCTTCCTGGTTCTATTTTTAGAATCCCCAGACAGACGTCCGTCAACAAACAAGTCCTTTAAAGGTTTCAATCGTCAACTGCAATCATTGATAGTCGTTTACCCATACTTCACAGAAGCCCAAATTAGATCGGAGACATGACGCGATCACGTGTCCGGCTTCTGGCGACTGACGACAGATCACTCCGTCCGTTTGAAGCGCAGAAAAACTACGCAATTGATAGTCAACTCATTTATCAATCGCATCTTTAAAAGACGAATTCAACTGTGTAAAGCAGATTCTACAGAGATCAGTAGAGTGTAGCACCGTTGCGACCGTTACTGTGAAGTCTACGGAGTTGCATCGATCCCGATTACAGGATGATGACTGCACTTTGCACAGGCACTGTTACACTGTTCTTTGAATTCGACGGCAGTCGAGAGTTTCAGACGTCTGTCAACAAACAAGTATTTTAAAGATCGCATTTTTTGTTGAAGCACATTTTTGAACGGTGGTTGACTTGACCAAGTCGTTCAGACCATCGTCGCTTTGGAGCCACAGCGGATTCACGTGTATCACTGCATGTGACGGATACTACAGATCAACGAGTCCGAAAGAACAGGAATACTACGAAATGATGGATCCCGTAATGTGTCATTCAACCTTTAAAAGTAGACAGCAGATTTTTTTCTACAAAAAAGTCAGTTGGAGACGGTAGTCGAAATGACATCACGGTTTGCATGGCTTTGCAGATAGAAGTCAGAGTACGGAATGAATTGTGCATGCCAAAGCAGCAAGTAAGACTTTTCTGTCGAGTTTCCTATGTCGGCATTACTAACAACAGATCAAGCCGTTCGCATTGGTTGAAACTATTTGTTATAAAAAGGATTGCTAACTTATTATCATTGTGCATTTAATTACATGTTACCAGTTATCTTAATGTTCTCTTGTTGTAAAATACATACATTCTAGTTCATATATGCCGTTGTTTTTCGATAAAGTCTTTGTGAATTCGCTTTCACCCGAGTTAAACACTTACGCGGCATCGCTAAAGTAACATGAACTTGTTACATTTTTGTTTGCAAAATACTTTTTTATAAGTTAAAGTTTTATTGAATGGGTCTAGCCGTATTTTGATCACATTTTCATACGAACGTCTAGGGTCCCTCTAATCCACATGTTGTACAGAAAGTTAGTTTTGACGTGTTTATTGAAACAGTTCAATTTGTCATTAAAAACAATTAAAGCTCGTGTATGTACAGTGAACAAATGACAGATCATTTGCAGTGTCGATGAAGGCGTTGTGTTTTGGGACATTGTTCAACCGCGGGGCACGGCGTGGATGAGGATCTGATCGTACCAGCCTGGAAAGCGTTGTTTAGAACGGTTCAAAGATGCTTTGTTAGTCGAAACTCACTTGAAGGAGTGCCACCGTTGAGGGCAGCGTCGTTGTATCGGTCGATGTAGGGGTAGACGCCGTAGCCGACGCTGTTTTGGTAGGCGAAGGGGTCGCGGACGCCAAAGTTCTGTGCCGCCACGACGGCCAACAAGGCAAAAAAGCAGAAGACAATGGTCGAGAAGGTGGATGAAGCCATAGTGTTTGTTGTATGTGTTGGAATGAAAGTGCCAGATGTGGTCTGTCGAAATAGTACGCGGACTGGCCTTTTATGCAGAATCAAAAAGGGGCCGGCCATCAGACACTGTGTAAAGTATGATCACAATTACAACGTTCTCTGGTTTTCGAGTATAGTCAGGGAGCGTCTCTGATTAGTGGTAGACAGAGGGTGGTGTCAGTGGTCTGTCAGTCTTTCTGGTGCGCATAGTTTTTGCGCACCCAAAACAATTGGGTTGATGACATCAGTCGGCTGATTGTTGGTGTTTATCAGAAACACTGATCATAACACTGGTGATCTGAGGATAAACTTATGCAAAGTACAAAACAATAAACATGAATTCCACTATATAAAAAGCATAAACGGTCACATTGCACGTCTAGAACACCTTGACAGTTTTACTTTTTGTAGCAAAAAGTTTTCACAGAATGGTGATCTGCGTTACCAGCGTATCAAAAACAAAAAATTCAAATTTTGCTACTACCGTATCATTGGCATTATCGACATCGGTACAATGTACTTGTAGGAATGTGTTGTGTATTGTTGATCACGTCATTTGACACTTCTTCCTTCATCTATTTTGACGCGAACGGATGCTATTTTTAGCATCGACACCCTAACGTGCTGATAGTAAACAAGTTCTCTAAAGGTTGACTTTTTATCAACTTTTTTTGATGCCTAATGGTTTCCCTGAGCCCCGATCTTCTATTGCGGTGTTTCGGAAATGATTAACGACCAAGTGGCTTCTACTTTGTTGAAGGTGGAAGCGAAATGATGTCAAATTAAAGCGAAGTGTGGTAAAGGTTTGACAACAACGTGGTTCAACCTTTAAAAGTTGAGAAGATCAAACAAGTAAACTTTACAGACGCATTTTTTGTCAAATTATGATTTGTGAATTTTAGTAAGTAAATGCAATAATCAACGTAAAACTAACATAAGTTTGAAATGTATGCAACTTTGCACATTTTGTTGAGATATTGGATAGCAAAGGCAATAAACAGAACAGTAATTTGTATCCACTTTGTGCATTCAAACAGTTTGTCATTCATTATATTTTGTTTTGAATGTTTCTTTCAAAGATCATTATACTAAACTCTACCCTTTCCACCACACAACCACAATGCAATCACATTGATGAGTCGTGATAGACTACGCAAAAAACTACGTCAAATTGGGGGTGACATTAACTAACGCATTGGTCCTTTCAACCCGCCTATTTACGATGATACTAAAAGATCAGAGAACTCGACACCATACTTTTGACTGAACTCGACACCATACTTTTGACTATGTCTGATGGCCAGCCCCTTTTTGATTCTGCATAAAAGGCCGAGTTGCGTACTATTTCGACAGACCACAACTGGCACTCTCATTCAAACCAATACAACAAACACTATGGCTTCATCCACTTTCTCGACCCTCGTCTTCTGTTTCTTTGCTCTGTTGGCCGTCGTGGCGGCACAGAACTTTGGCGTCCGCGACCCCTTCGCCTACCAAAACAGCGTCGGCTACGGCGTCTACCCCTACATCGACCGATACAACGACGCTGCCCTCAACGGTGGCACTCCTTCAAGTGAGTTTCGATAAACAATGAATCATTGAACCGTTCTAAACAACGCTTTCCAGGCTGGTACGATCAGATCCTCATCCACGCCGTGCCCCGCGGTTGAACAATGTCCCAAAACACAACGCCTTCATCGACTCTGCAAATGATCTGTCATTTGTTCACTGTACATACACAAGCTTTAAACTTTTTTTTGACAAATTGAACTGTTTCAATAAACTCGTCAAAATTGTCATTCTGTACAGCAAATCAGAACAAACCGAACAAGGATTTGACAAAAAGTGAAAAAACGGCTGAAACCAAACACATTGTTTTTTGGCACTTATTTGCTAAGAAATTTGTACCACACTAATTAAAATAGTTTAAACATGCCGTCGGCAAAGTTTCCAAGGCCGGTTAAAAGCAACTCCACTTAAGATTTCTTTAATTTCAACGGCTCTTACGTCGATCCGAGTATACTGAGAAAAAAATAGTTACATTTGGCGCTTGCGTTACAATTTTGTTATGCAAATCAACAATTACACGCATTAGCGATACAAATTGTAATGCTGTTGGGAATTACCATGATGAAGAAAAAGATCGGATGAAAATGACATTCACTGTCAGCCGACGACATTCAAATATTCGCACCGAGAGACGTTTTGGGGGCACGCGCGCACCCGTTTTTCCACTTGTGTACACGCGTGCACTCCGAGCTCGGTTTTTCTTTCACGTTTCCAATCCAGCTTTTCTGCCGTTTTCCTGCCTTCTTTTTTCTTCCAAAACGTCACCAGGGGCATTGGGATCACTTTGGAACGGAATTTGGCAAGTTTACTCGGTCGAAACCCGAGGAAAAACGATGACAAATGCGCGTGGCTTTGATCTGCTCAATTTCCACCAGCGTTCTATGAAACTGATCCAAATCTACTCAAACATGACCTTGATGCCCTTGGTAATGACTAGGAAGGAAAAAGAAGGCAGGAAAACGGCAGAAAAGCCTTTTTTGGAAACGTGGAGGAAAAATCGAGTCTGGGGTGCACGCGTGTACACAAGTGGAAAAACGGGGGCATGCGTGCTCCCAAAACGTCTCTCGGTGCGAATATTTGAATGTCGTCGGCTGACAGCGCATGTCATTTTCATCCGATCTTTTTCTTCATCATGGTACATTGCATGCATGGAAAAATGCAATGCGGATTTGATTGTGCGAATGCGTTTTTAATGCAATACGAATGTAATTTTATGTAATTCTGAAAAAATTGACAAGCGCCGAATGTAATTCCGCGCGTTACCCTCGGTAACGGAATTGTAACTATTTTTTTCTCAGTGTAATGGCTTGATAAACTTTGAAAAAAATATCTTAGATGAAAAACTGTATGGTTGCGCAGAATAAAAAACATCATTAATGATTGTTTATGATAACAAACATGTCAACAAAGTGTGTCAAAAAACAAAATGTACCAGATTTGTGTTGTTTATATGTTTGTTGTTGTACTTATTGCCTATGAAATCATAAGCAAGTAGAATGTAATGTCACAAAATGCGTCTGTGAAATTTACTTGTTTGATCTTCTCAACTTTTAAAGAATAAACCACGTTGTTGTCAAACCTTTACCACACTTCGCTTTAATTTGACATCATTTCGCTTCCACCTTCAAGAAAGTAGAAGCCACTTGGTCGTTAATCATTTCTGAAACACCGCAGTTGAAGATCAAGGAAACCAATGGGCATCAAAAGAAGTTGATAAAAAGGTAACTTTTAGAGAACTTGTTTACTATCAGCACGTTAGGGTGGCAATGCTAAAAATAGCATCCGTTCGCATCAAAATAGATGAAGGAAAAAATGCCAAATGACGTGATTAACAATACGCATCACAACACAAAACAACATATAGGTACATTGTGTGTCTAAAGGGCTTTTAGTATGTCATATATTTGCAAGGTGTTTAATTTATGTTTTTATGACCTGAAAAGCAAATCACATTCATGTGAAAACGGTTTGCTAACAAAAAGTAAAACTGTCAAGAAATTCTTCACGTGCAATGTGACGCAGTTTATGCTTTTTATATGGTGGAATCAATGTTTATTGTTTTGAACTTTCAGAAGTTCATCCTCAAATCACCAGTGTTATGATCAGCGTTTCCGATAAACACCAACAATCAACCGACTGATGTCATCAACCCAATTGTTTTTGGGTGCGCAAAAACTATGCGCATCAGAAAGACTGACAGACCACTGACACCACCCTCTGTCTATCACGAATCAGAGACGCTCCCCGACTTTACTCGAAAACCAGAGAACGTTGTAGTTGTGATCATACTTTACACAGTGTCTGATGGCCGGCCCCTTTTAGATTCTGCATAAAAGGCCGAACAGCGTACGATTTCAACAGACCACATCTCGCACTATCATTCCAACCAATACAACAAACACTATGGCTTCATCGACCTTCTCGACCCTCGTCTTCTGCTTCTTCGCCTTGTTGGCCGTCGTAGCGGCACAGAACTTTGGCGTCCGCGACCCCTTCGCCTACCAAAACAGCGTCGGCTACGGCGTCTACCCCTACATCGACCGATACAACGACGCTGCCCTCAACGGTGGCACTCCTTCAAGTGAGTTTCGATAAACAATGAATCATTGAACCGTTCTAAACAACGCTTTCCAGGCTGGTACGATCAGATCCTCATCCACGCCGTGCCCCGCGGTTGAACAATGTCCCAAAACACAACGCCTTCATCGACTCTGCAAATGATCTGTCATTTGTTCACTGTACATACACAAGCTTTAAACTGTTTTAATGACAAATTGAACTGTTTCAATAAATTCGTCAAAACTAACTATGTGTACAACAACATGTGAATTAGAGGGGACTAAGGTATTGGATGAAATGTAACAAGACAACGGCTAGAACCATTCAATAAGACTTAAACTTATAAACTAATTATTTTGCAAACAAAAATGTAACAATTTTATGTTACTACTTTAGCGATGCTGCCGCGTAAGTGTTTAACTCGGATGAAAGCGAACTCACAAAGACCTTATCGAAAAACAACGACATGTATAAACTAAAATGTATGTATTTTACAACAATTGTACTTTAATAGTTCCAACCAATGCGAACTGCTTGATCTGTTGTGAGTAATGCCGACAGCGGAAACTCAACAGAAAAGTCTTACTTGCTGCTTTGGCATGCACAATTCATTCCGTACTCTGACTTCTATCTGCAAAGCCATGCAAACCGTGATGTCATTTCGACTACCGTCTCCAACTGACTTTTTTGTAGAAAAAAGTCTGCGGTCTACTTTTAAAGGTTGACTGACACATTACGGGATCCATCATCTCGTAGTATTCCTGTTCGTTTGGACTCGTTGATCTGTAGTATCCGTCGCTAGCAGTGATACACGTGAATCCGTCATGACTTCGAAGCGACGTTGGTCTGAACCACTCGGTCAAATCAACCACCTTTCAAAAATGTGCTTCAAAAAAATGCAATCTTTAAAATACTTGTTTGTTGACAGACGTCTCAGTACTGTCGACTGCCGTCAAATTCAAAGAACAGTGTAACAGTGCCTGTGCAAAGTGCGGTCATCAACCTGTAATCGAGCTCGATGCAACTCCGTAGACCCCACATTAACGGTCTCAACGGTGCTACACTCTACTGATCTCTGTAGAATCTGCTTTACACTGTCAAATTTGTCTTTTAAAGATGCGATTGATAAATTGCTCATTTTTATTGCGTAGTTTTTCTGCGCTCCAAACGGACGGAGTGATCTGTCGTCGGTCGCCAGAAGCCGGACACGTGATCGCGTCATGTCTCCGATCTAATTTAAGCTTCTATGAAGTATCGGTTAATGACTATCAATGATTGCGGTTGACGATTGAAACCTTTAAAGGACTTGTTTGTTGACGGACGTCTGTCTGGCGATTCTAAAAATAGAACCAGGAAGACCGAAATACTTGGATGCGGCTTCTGGTCAACATGGTGGGGACATCAGAGACAAACAAAGTGCACTTATGATACAGAAAACATTAGAACTTTAATATGAAGCTTGTATAAAGTTAACAGTAACAAAGAAACTTTGCATTTAAAATGTGGTTAACAGATTTACATTTTGCGCACAAAATTTTGATTTTAAACTTGCAGTTTACGTTGGTCATCGTTTTTCCATTTGTATCATGCCTGACACAAACGGAAATCTGATTCATCAGCATGTGCTCTGTCAAAGTGATCTCTGTAATAACCTACTGCGATATTATGCGATGATGTCAAACGTGCACTCTGATCTCCGACATTGTAACACAAAAACTACGACCAAGGTAGACGTCTGACATCAATCAAGTTGCCTTCTACCCGCCTAACCAAAAACCACTGATGGTTCAGAAAAAGTGATACGACTAGACCCAAACAACAATAAAGACCGCCCCATGAATGTCGCATAAAAGACCGGGCCAAGCACGATTTCGACAGACCACATCTGGCACTCTCACTCCAACCAATTCAACAATCACTATGGCTTCATCGACCTTCTCGACCCTCGTCTTCTGCTTCTTTGCCTTGTTAGCCGTCGTGGCGGCACAGAACTTTGGCGTCCGCGACCCCTTCGCCTACCAAAACAGCGTCGGCTACGGCGTCTACCCCTACATCGACCGATACAACGACGCTGCCCTCAACGGTGGCACTCCTTCAAGTGAGTTTCGACTAACAAAGCATCTTTGAACCGTTCTAAACAACACTTTCCAGGCTGGTACGATCAGATCCTCATCCACGCCGTGCCCCGCGGTTGAACAACGTCCCAAAACACTGCTGCCGACCAGCACCAGTCCTTTCTGTACATACACAAGCTTTAACTTTGCAAAATTATGAATAAAATTGTATTAACTAACACACATGTTTTTATACAGTACACAACAGAAGATTGAGAATGCTAAAGTGTTAGACAATCATTCCAGAAAGTTGACATCATTCACAAAATTAGAACAAAATATGAAACTGAAAACCAAACACTTGAGTTGTATTATTATAATTGTAACAGTAAACCATAAAAGCAAAAACTAATGATCAGTTTGACTTGTGATCTCAAGCGACAAACAAGAGGGTCGCCGTCAGCATAATATTTTGGCGACGATCCCATGGGTGTCATCACAAGTTTCAAAAAGTTGCACCCAATAATAAAAACATTCCTTTCCGACTCGTCCGCAATCAAACTTATTTCATAACAACTTCCTTAACATTCAAAATGTCGTTGCCCAAATGTACGGCTGATCGAATGTCTGCAAATGCGAAGTCAGTTCATCCTGACACCGCCGACAGTCACATTGCTTTCTGTTCTTACTGTAGCCGTTTGCATCATTATCAAGCGGTTTGATCTATCACCGCTGGCAGCATGGTCAGAAGGTGTCAAAGACGGATGCCAGAAAGACTCCACTATTGTCACATTGCCCGAGGCAGCCGCACACGTGATCACGACATGCAGCTCATCTGACTGTGACGGCGTAGACTCCGATCAGTCGCATTTCATCTCTGAAACTAACCGCAGTTGGAGATCAACCCAGGTAGGACCCATCAACCGCATTGAAGCAAAAAAGGAATGTACAGCGTTTTGTTTACTATTTACACGTCCAATTGTTTGGTGACTAAAAATAGACGTGAAGAAGGGGTAAAAATAAATGTGAACAATGAACACAACACATAAAGGGTTAATTAATTTGTTTTCCACATTGAATTTTAACTGTGTCAAGACAAAAAACAGATTATTGTAACTGTTCCTATTCATCGTCGAACTATAAGATGTTGTTCTCATCGTTTGTCAAGTGATTCAAGACTTATTTTGATGTTTACCATTAATCTGCACCTAAGTTGTTCTCATCTGGTTTCATTTTCGATGATTAATACCCCCTATTCCATAGGTCATTGACAGTTTTTTGTCGAAAGTGCAGTAAGATTCCGAAAAATCTAGAAAACACGCTCTCACCACTTGCTTTGAACAGGGTTTGCATGTCCGATCTTTGCGAATACCACACCCACAACAATGATGTCAATGATCACCGTAGTAAGAGCTTTGCCTCAGGGTTTGGTCATTGGTTTGGCGTTCGCCTTCGTCCCGCCTTGCCTCCTCGAAATGGATGATTCTGGAGAAAAACAAGGAATGTGGTTACTTTTTTGTTCATTAAACCACAGAATCTCCACCCCTTGAGTGCCGTATATAAGCAAGTCCGATGGGGTTTATCAGCAACCAATTCCTGGTTTTGGCAATTGTTCTCAATTCTTCTGCAATCAACAAAAATGTCTTCGACCTCGGTTGTTTCTTTGATGATCTTCGCCTTCTTGGCACTTCTGGCCATTGTTTCGGCACAAAACTACGGCGTTCGTGATCCGTTCGCTTATCAGAACAGCGTCGGCTATGGCTACCGCCAATTCCCTTACGTCGACCCTTACAATGACGCTGCCCTCAATGGTGGCACTCCTTCAAGTAAGTTTACATTACGAAGTTTTTAAAAACTGATAGTGAATTCCCTTTTTTTCAGGCTGGTACGATCAGATCCTCATTCACGCAGTCCCCCGCGGATAAACGCCATCTAAAGCAGTTTCTTTCTTCTTTTTCATCGGCATACTGTATATTACTTTTGCATACGAACACCATGTACTCTCTTTATTACGATAGAAGTAGTTGTCTTACGGGTTGTTTGATTCAATAAAGAGTTGTACACCGAATACTGTAGCCATATTGTGTCCTTATCAGTCCAACTGTTATCAGCCAAGAGAACTGCATTGTCAAAAGGTGTCGCATTCCTGACAGAACCCTGACAAACAGATCGATGTGACAGATGAACGGTCGTATTAAAAACAGACGAAACTTTTCTGATCATCATTGTTGTAGGTTTTGCTTGAATGAAAAGACGCGACAGAGATCACTTTCGAATTGATAACCAATAATCAAAGTAAGACGCATAACCTTTTCGGCCGGTTTTTTGGTTTTGTGATCAGAGTTGAGAGACGAATTGTGGTGATCAAAACATTAGTAAACAGACAATGGAAAGCATAGTAAGTGATCAGAACTTGGAATGATCACATAACTTATGAATGTTGAATCAAATGTGAAATTGCAAGGCATTTGTGACGCAAATGTCGTTTAAAACTGAGAATTAAACTGTTATTTGATGAAAGATTTAATATAGCCACTTATACGCAAACCCTTTTACGATCAAAACAAAATATTTGTTTATAGATAAAAGATACGTTTGATTTCTTAACAAATTGGTTGAAACTGACAAGTTTGTAACATTTGTCTACTTGAATATTTTTACCTTTGTAAGCACTTTTGCAGCACTGTGTTTGCTGATATTGCATTTTATATTCGTTTACATAATGTATTGTTTTAAACTGAAATGGTATGAAAACTTCTTAGTTGTCTGGAGTAGAAGTGCTAATTTGCATTTTTTTTTAATCTACTTTTTATATTTTTGACATCCCTTGCCACATTGTTTCAACAAGTCATTAAACTGCTACTTCATTGATAGGTTAGTACATACCTTCGACCTTTACATTCCAACAATGCTTGATTTTTGTTCTCTGTATTTCACAGAATCTTACAACTGTACATTGACCCCTCCATTCATTCACTTTGTCACAATTCCGATCAAAAGACGCAGCCCCAATTCCCGACGATTCACGAAACCACTCGCTTTGTTTTACTAGAATGAATCAGAATCTGCGTGTTTGCAGGAGCGCGTCCCCTCCGGAGCATCATTACAACGTGGTCTGGAAGTGCAAGGAAGTCAGAAGAGCAACAACAATTGCCGGTCGCCTGGCGGTATCATCTGATGACGTCGACCTACGGTGTAATGAACACAACCGCCCAGATGGGAGCATCTTGGGTGCAAGACAAAAGACCACAAACACGAGTAACTTCTCGAAACCCGGTTTGATGAGTAGTGATCACTGTGTTTAGAGGGTAATGTTGCGTCTGCAGATGGTCAGGTCAATCTGCATAATGAAATGTAATAGAGAATAGTTGGTTGGTTGGTGGCTAAAGAGCAGTTGAAAACGCTGAATTTGTGATCTCTGTCTCAAAATGGGAGGAAAGACAACAGATCAAGTATTCAGGAGGGTAGAAAGGCATCTTTAGAAGTTGCAAATTGCTAAATGGTGCAGACAGTGACCTTCAACAATAATCGGGGTAAAAACTGGATAAATTTTTTTCTTTGGGTCAAAGGTTGCATTTGACTTTTTAAATTAATCAAAAAATGTATTTCTTAGTCAAAAAACTGTTGCAATATTGGTAAGAACGTTAGTAAAAATTCGAAAAACCACTAAAATCTATAAAACTGTCAAACTCTGTAACTTTATTTATTTATTAATGAAAACATTCCCCATGTAGTCAGCTAAAACTGTTACAATGTAATCCAATCTCAAAAACACGTGCTCCCCAATCACCAATCCCATTGTAACCCTAGACTTTGATCGGTACCAATGCCATGTATCTTTAAAACACACGGCAAGATAGACAATCAAACACCACAACAGAGAAGAATGGACGACTTTTAAAGAGAAATCGCTCACTCGGGCGCGTCTGGTTTTTTTCCGATCGAAGTATCATGTCCAAAAATAGAAACCAAAAAACCCCAATTAATTAACCTTGTTTTGCAGTATTCCGTCGTTGATTGTCTTTCTTATCCGACTATTTAGAAAAAATGTGAACACCTAATCTTTCTTCCTTGTTACCGACCTACAGTAGGAAATGCGAATGAAAGAAAGACGATAACATGTTTGCAGTTTGTAGAAAGAGGGCAAAGATACTCGGTTTCATCAAGCATGTTTGTGTTTTGCGTTTCTGACGTAGAAGTTCATCTTTTTGCAATGGATCGCATGTGTTGATCAGCGCCAGTTTGCTGCGAACACGGTGTAAACTGCATTCCATTGTTTGGGTTTGCGATGCACCCAATTTGCGCCCATCAATCAGACACAATGCACCGAAATGGTTTGAAAACACGGGGCTAGGATGCTGTGGAGAGTGGTCAGAGGGTTTGATTCCTCGTCAAAGTCGGTAATCAGAAGCGATTCGATTCCGCCTGATGTGAGGGTGTTTAATCATTACACTTTTTTGTCGGAATGATCATCCCAATTTCCTGCCATTTGTCTGTAACTAAGTAAGTCAGTTTCGATCTTCGTCCCCTCGCCCCTGGCGGGCTGAATAACAATCGTGACTACGTAGGGTGGAGGCGACCGATGTAGTCAAGCAGGTCTCCGATTCCCTTGCAAAAGTCCAACCCCTTTTGTTGAAACACGGTATATAAACACGTGCGCAGGCTGTGATAAGGCAGTTCGCTCCTGGAATCCAGTCCAAGTCCTCTCAAAACTACACTTCAAACATGTCTATCATCTCTGTGGTGACTTACTTCCTTTTCGCCGTCCTGACCATCGTATCGGCACAAAACTTTGGCGCCCGTGACCCCTTCAGCTACCAGAACAACGTCGCCTACAATGGATACCCTCTCGGTGACCCCTACGGCAATGGTGGCACTTGGTCGAGTAAGTTATCTCCCAAAACGACATCAATCGATATCTAATCAATAATTTTTCAGCCTGGCAAGACCAAATCGTCCTCCACGCCTTCGGCCGATAAACAGGACCCTCTAAACTTTTGATCACAATACGGTGTTCTTCAATACGCAGATTGCCTTACTCATCGTGACTGTTGTACAAATTCGACTTCAATACCTTCATCAAAATGCATTTTATATTGAAATGTGAACCTGCCTTTCGTCTACTTACTAATAGCGTTGTTTAAAACGTTCAATTTTTTGTTTTATTAATAAAACTGTCCAAAAAAAATTTCAACATTGAATAACAAAAAACATTAGTTTATTAATAAGTAAACAGAATTTTGATCAAAACCAATGCCATCAATACTGTGTCGTCGGAACAGAAGTCGTCGTCTCAGAAACCTCCGTTTCATAATACATTTTTAGTTTCGTAGTGTATAAAACCTATCCCCACCAGACCACCTAATGTAAAATTTTTGTCCAGAGGAATGCAGTGTCTTCTGAAACATTGTTTCTCAAAACGGATATCGTTGAACTTATAACATACCTCCAAATTCCAAAACTGTTGGCTAAATGCACGATCTAATACTTGGTGCACTTCTTGGGTAATACACGGTTCCTTTAACGCAACACATACAAAACATCCTTTGCCTTGTGCCTTAAACTACATTACCGTAAAAAAATGTATAAGTAAAATAAACGTACCTTCATGAAATTATACAGCTTGACTTCATCGATGTTAAAAACATCGACCGAAACGTCGGTAAACACAATTTGTGACCCTCTCTCATTTGTAGCAATGTTTTGGGTATCAAACCAACTTCCTTTCAACAAATGAACATTATTGAATTGCAAACCAAGATTGAACTCTTTATTGAAAAGAGTTGTAAAAAAATCTATGGTAACACCACCGTGAAATACGCAATCAGTAAACTTAATATCTCTTAAGGTTCTGCGGGTTTTTGCGGCAAAATCATAAAGAAACTTAGGCGTAAGAGTGCAATTAATAAACTTAATGTGGTTACCATCGAACACAAGTCGATCAAAAATCATCTGTGCGCTGTGTTTTGTTTTCATTAACCTGTTATCAGTGAAGTTTGCCAAGATAGCAGAAGAGACGCCGTAGAGTTCATCGTTAAAACTTAAAGGTGTTTGGTTCGAGAAATTACGTACTGTCGCACAAATCTCATTGTTATTAGTAGAAACCAGTACATTAAGTGAAATAGGCTTAACTTTTTGAACAGGTTTCAATCCATCGAGATAAGGTGCAGCAATTTGAAGATGATAGGCTTCTCCAGGTGTGGCGAGTTGGCGGAGCCGACAGCACGAGCCATAATCGAGAGCGTGCAGGGGAAACGGCATCGACAGGCAATTACAAATGCAGTTTGAGGAAAAGAATGACGCTTGCTTCGACAACAGCAACGAAGAGAGAACTGTCGAAGTCGTTTATTCACGGTATCATTATCAGTGTTTTAAGCCAGTCAGCAATAGCACCACCAGCACGACCAAACAACTGATAAGAAACAGACATTCGCTGCTCCTTTTTGATCTTATCGCTTAACGCTAATACTTCAACGTTGCATTTTGTTGTGATGATATATAAGATAGATTTTAACGTTGAAAAACGTTTTCAACAACATTTTTGTGCACACAACTTTGACCAAAACTGGCTTCATCAGTTTTTCAAAACGCAGTTTATAAACAAAAAACAGAAAACCATCCACTCCGTATGTCAAACAACAAACATCAAAAGAACAACAAACTCTACTTTTTCTTGTTCTGCATGCTCTTGATCAGTTCGATTTGGCGGTTATAGTACTCCGTCCGCGGGTCAATTTTGACCTCCTTCTCGGCGTCCGGCGACTTTCCCGTCGTGTCCGAAGCCGTCGGAACGGAGGTCGTCGTGCCAGTGGCACCATCGTGAACCGTACCCTGCGAGGAAGCGCCTGAAACCGACAATCAATACAACGCAGCCCATGAAAGTTTGAAAAAACATACTGCCAGCGACGGCCGACATCAGGTAGTTCTGGAGCACGCCGATATCCATGTCGCCGCTGTTATCATCTTTGGACATCACCTTGAAGTGGACACTGGCAACGGGCTTGCCTTCTGAAACCATTCCGTCAAGATGGATGAACAAAGACGGGTGAGAAAAAACAAACGCTTGGCGGCAGTCTCCAACTGATCCTGCATGCGGTGGGCAGCGGTCATGTAGCTCAGATGATTGGCCTTGATGAACTCGAGGTAGGCGATGGATTCCGCGATGCGCTGATCCCGGTCGGACATGGTTGGAAGCGGTGGTTGAGGTCGGAGTCTGCGAAATGGCAGAGTTGGGGAAATTGGGGAATTGAAATGGAAAAGAAAAGTTGGTGATGCGTTTCGGGACACTTTGCCAGTGTTTTTGCCGGTTTTGATCGAGTGCGTGTTTTGCATAATTGCGTCATTTTGATTGGAAATTTCACATTGAGGAGGCCATTTTCGGGTTTGTAATTGATTTCTAAACTGTCACGTAGTTGCGAAAATGCTTATTGAAGTCGTGATCGGTTTCAATTAGGCGTGATTCCGCTTTATTTTATAAAAACTGTGGTTATCCTTGAACGTTTCTCTTTTTTAGCCCAACTTCCCGCCATGTCCGACCTCCCGCTGCCCTACCAATCCCCTCCAGCCGCTGGCAAGAATCTGTTCGACTACATCGAGGAGGAGCATGCAATTCTGGCGCAAAATCTGGAGGCATTGCTGAGTCTCGGCGACAGTAGTGAGCTCTCTTATCCGTATTCTTACCACCTAATCTGACCCAATTTCAGTCAACAAGCCCGTAGGAGTCGAGCTGAATGCGCGTCTAGGCTGTGATGAACCTATTGTCGAGTATATCAAGCTCAGTAAGTCCAGTTTCGTGCCATTCTGTGAGAAGTATATAAAAAAGTTTCAGTGAAATTGAAGAGCGACCTTCCTATTGAGGTACTGACTGAACGCCGACTGGAAATGGGTCTGATTGTCGGCAAAGAAATCGAAAAGCATTGGCTATGGGCCAAACAGATGGCAAAGGTGAATGCTGCGATTGAACGTGGGTTGATTTTTGCCGTTTTGAAAGTGTCATTTTGGCAGAACTGTTTCAGAGGTGTCTCAAAAGGTCAGTTCCTGCCACACTGAGGCCGATGTGTTGAAGCTGTGCATGGAGGCTTTCACCAATCCGAGTAGGAAGAACACAGGCATCCCGCCTCCTCCACCGCCGCAACCGATTCTAGCGAGGCCACCTTCTCCAGAGCCGTCTAAAGCCGAACCAGCTTCTCCTGAGCCAGCTGAAGCCAAACCAGTCTCTTCAAAGCCAGCTGAAGCCGAACCAGAACCCCCAAAGCCGTTCGAAACCACAACAATCACCGCCGAGGTGCCTGATGACGCTTCCATTGATGAAAATGCGAACCAAAAGACCTTCCTCGACATGCTTGCTCGTGATTTCGAGCGTAGAATTTACGTTCTCAAACTGCAAGAGGTTAGTTTTTTTATATTTTAAACTGCAATCACTCATTTATTGATTTTAGAAAGACAAAATCAAGCAACTTAACAGCTACGACACCGGTTCAAGCTACGTCTTCCCCACCACCGGCTTCACCAGTCAAGAACTCCCCTTAAGCTCATCCTGTGCCATGGTCGACCGTCAGGCAGAGGTCTACACGCATGTACGGAACGAGCTGTATGAAATCCGACGGCAATTGAAGCTCGCGACACTTCAAGTGAAGGAGGTCGCCAAGCGGAAGCGCGATCTCAGTTCGTAGAATTTTCTTACTCTTTTGTTTATTAGTTCAGACGTTAGATTGTTATAGTTGTTATTTTTTGTTATAAAAATTGATTTTGTCGCCTTAAAAATTGAGTCACACGGATATATTGATTATTGCCTTTTTCTCGATGGACGATTCTGTGGCAGACAACAACTACGGTTCCTAGCATCACGTGGCTGCGTTGAAATAGGTTCACAAAACACATCGACCCTGTTTTCACCAAATTGCAAACTAATAAGAGCAGTTTTCGGTCGATTTTTGGCTGTTTTGGTTCTGGAATGTAAAAAAATCAAGGTTTATCATTTTGACCAATTGTTTTTAACCCGCCAGAACACGGGGAGTTTAAAAATGTTACTATTGTTGTGCCCAGATTAACAGTTGGCAAGTTGCCAAGTGATTAGTGCGGATTTTGACCAATTTTCGGTGTTTTTAGTCCCGGAATGGACAAAAGTGTTAAGTTAATTCACGTTTAACTAGTGTTTCTAACTCTCCAAAAAACGGGGAGTTTAAAAATACCACTCAAATTGCACTACTATGGTCGCAAGTGTTCGTACCTCAATCTCGCATTTTATGCGAATAAATGCGTCGTCAATCGTTGCGAGACAAGGTGCAAATCGCGGGCAATTTAGCGTTTCAAACGGGTTTTTAAGCTGCCTTTCATGCTTCTTCCACAGTTATTTGCATAAATAAGGCATGCAAATAAAACTCCAGTTATTTATTCAAATTTAATATTTTTTGTCCTCCGAATAAGGGTAAAATACCGTTTGAACCGCTAGATCGCCCGCGATTTGGACCTTGTCTCGCAACGATTGACGACGCATTAATTCGCATAAAATGCGAGATTGAGGTACGAACGCTTGCGACCATAGTAGAGCAAGAGTTGGCAAAACTCAAAAACTACCAGAACGTTTTTAGGTTGACTTTTGACAAAATCGTGTTCTGGTAGGTGCAAAAATTTTGAGTTACATCACTTTGATTTAATGTTTCTGAACCCCCAGAACACGGGGATTTCAAAAATATGACCTAACACGTGATTGGGTTAATAGTTGGTAAGTTGCAACCAGAGAAGAGAGATTTTCGCCCTTTTTTTACATTTTGATCCACGAAAGTGCAAAAACTTTAGGCTACATCATTTTGAATCAGTTTTTTTATCCATCAGAACATAGTAAAACCACAAAGTAGCATAAACAAACAAAAACGTTACACAGTGATTATGAAAAAGCAGTGTGCCATCTAAATCAAACTACACTTTTGATGGCTGCACACACAAAATGAACCCTCATAAGAGAAGGGAAAAACCGTCAAATTTGAGGGGACGGGGTACTC
The DNA here is from genome assembly GCA_024447225.1 of Panagrellus sp. LJ2284. NCBI lineage: Eukaryota > Metazoa > Nematoda > Chromadorea > Rhabditida > Panagrolaimidae > Panagrellus > Panagrellus sp. LJ2284. The sequence goes on from JAMRYC010000009.1 coordinate 2,545,055, forward strand.
ACTTTTCTAACTGAGTATGAAGTTTTTCACATATGAAGGGTCGTCCCTTCGAAAATGAAGGGCCGTATTTTCAAAAATGAAGGCTTCAAAAACGAAGGCGAGTGACCAAAAAAAAGCCCTGCATTTGCATAAACAAATGAAGGGCTCCGATCAAATTTTTTTTTGTATTTTCTGATTTGTTGTTTATAGACTTTCACAATAACGTGATAATTAAACAAAATTTAATCAACCCCTTTTAGGTTATAATTACCTACAGCACATGTGCCTCGGGCTTCTTTTTTAATTGCCTACGGCACATGTGCCACGGGCATTTGATCAACGTGAACGTGATAACCAGTCGGCCTCGTAAATTTTCATATATGGGCCCTGGGACTGTGATCTCACGCGGAAGAGGGAGAGAGCGCAGACGACGAAAGACCCTGAAGGGCTGGCCCTTCAAAACTGAAGGGCCGTCCCGTCAAAAACGAAGGGTCGTCCCTTCAAAAGTGACGGGCCGTCCCTTCAAATGTGAAAGTTTGGGCCGAATTTGAAGGGTGGGAAATTGAGGGGGACCAAAGTGAGGGGTAATTTTCTGTGTGTGTCGTTTCTTAACTGGTAACATCTGCATTTGGCTCTAGCGACCATTATATGTTGACTTACTCCTTTTTCTCGCCTTCTCCTCACTTTCTTCCTCGTCCTAAGCTGTTCCGCAACTTCTACAAAGCTAACTTCCACTCCATGGACATTTACTTTGCCAACACTAACTGGTCTGAAGTTCTTGGATCGTGCTCCTCCATCGACGAACTCTACGACAAGTTTCTCGCTTTTGTTCACTATGCCATTAGCGTTTTTGTCCCCTTCACGTGTCAATCTGAAGCTAGAATTCCCCGTGGCATCGTCAAAACCATCAAACTTCGCGAGCGTCTCTTCAAACTTCCACGTACTCAACAGCGAGTGGAGTTTATCGCTAAGCTTGGCCGAGACATCTCCAAGAAGCTTCTCAAGAGTAGACGTCAACTTGAAAGCCGACTCGCATCCAAATCCTCCTCCAAAGGCCTGTATCGCTACATCCGTCTCCAAATCAACCATTCTCAAGGCATACCGGCCATCCGTTCTGGCGAATCTGTTATCTTCGACGATTCCCAAAAAAGCTCTGAATTCGCCCGCTTCTTCCAATCTGTTTTCACGCCTGATGACGTCGAGTTTACACCCGCTCTACCAGACCTAATACCACCCAAACAGATAACGGCCTTCGACATCTACGAAATGCTGTGCCACTGGAAGAAATCCTCGGCAAATACTTCGCCTGACCTCATCCCGTACCTACTGCTAAAACAATGCTCCACAGGTCTCGCATTACCTATATCCATCATCTTCAATGCATCTCTATCCTCTGGCGCTGTTCCTTCCCTCTGGCGCTCAGGAATTCTCAAACCTCTGTTCAAGAAAGGAGATCGGTCCCTCGTCCACAACTATCGACCCATCGCACTTACATGTTCGCTCTCGAAAATGTGTGAACACGAAGTCAACGTGCTACTTCTATCTTTTCTACGAGAATGCGGGATTCTTCCTCCTGAGCAACACGGATTCTCCCACGGGAAGTCTGTGACCACCAACCTTGTGAGCTTTGTCGACTTGATAACCAAGCTCATCGACTCCGACATCCCTGCCGACGCTGTATACTTTGACTTTGAAAAGGCCTTTGACAAAGTGAAACATTCAATCCTAATTCGTAAACTGAAAATGCTCCACTGTCCAGCCTATCTAGTCAATTGGATAATCAACTTCTTATCCCATCGTCTCGCCCAAGTTCAAGTTGGTGATTGCTTCTCCCCGTCATTCACAACACCCTCAGGAGTCCCCCAAGGTACCGTTCTCGGTCCCACGCTCTTCCTTATCATGGTCTCAGATCTACCGGCCTTCTGCAGAACCGACAACGTAGAATGTTTCATGTTTGCCGATGACATCAAGGCAGTCAGCTCAAACAGTGCTTCTCTTCAGACCTTCATCGACAAACTAGCCGAGTGGTCCCGGTTGAACGAGCTGCCCATCGCCCCCCACAAGTGCAACGTGCTTCACTTTCTTCCTGCAACCAACCCAAGCCACGTCTACACCTTAAATGGTATCATTATTCCCGATTCATGCACTTCAGTCCGCGATCTTGGCGTTACTATGTGCAATACCATGTCGTGGAAGCCCCACATCGCCGGCATTGTGTCCAAAGCCATGTCTGCCCTCTACTGCCTCTTCAAAGCCGTAAAGTCAATAAACCCCAACATCCTTATCAAGATGTACACTGTCTATGTCCGTCCATTGGTCGAATTTGCTTCTCCTGTTTTCAACCCTACATCCAAGTTGCTCATCAAACAGCTGGAAAGTGTTCAGAAACGTGCTACACGCCGTATTTTTCTTCGTTCTCCACTGCTTCGTGGCTCAACATCACAGTTCTCCTACAGTGACCGCTGTAAACTGTTTGGAATCACATCGCTTGCCGCTCGTCGTCTCTACTTCGACCTAAAACTCTTTCATCAAAAACTCTCTGGCGACATCGACTGCAACTTCGAACTTCTGCTTGCTGATTCCAAAACTCGAGGACGCTCACGCAAAGTCATCATCCCCAAGTGCCGTCGCTCTACAAGAAGGTCATCGTTTGCCATTCGAGCCTCTTCTGCCTTCACCAAGCTTCCCCGCAGAACCCAAGCGGAGACCAAACATTTGTCCCTTATAACCGAAGTCTCAAAACTCGTCTCCAATTAACGCTCCGCTTTACTCGAATGTTTCCTACTTTGTCTTTTCGCAAATTCTCACATCTCTCACCTACTAATTGATAATTGTACCTCTCTTTCCCTTCCGAATTCCTCTACATGTATTATATCGTACTGTTAATGTAAACAGCGCCATACGGTGGCGTAATAAAATGAATGAATGAATCTGCTTTCAAAGTCTTCCTTACCCCTCCAACGAATTCTAATAATTTTTTCATGGCCTTCCTGTAAGTCACTGATTAAACTTTTAAAATGGTTAAATTACAAAGTCGCACCTTAAGCCGCCAATAACGTTCACTGAATAGAGTGTCAAGTTTTTGTGTCACTTCTGAGCTATTGCAGCCTTCGCTTATTTCTATGCTGATAAAAAAGCGTTCACCTTGTGCCTAAACACAAAAATTAAACCGGCTACAATTAACTTTGTCTTACCTTGAAAAACTTGATCAACTGTGTCTCAGAAATGTTAAGAACATTCATGGAAACAGAATTAAATTCTAATAGTTGCATGCCCGCATAGTTTAAAGTCACAAGAGCGTCGACCCAATTGTTTAAAAAGTGACCAGTAAAAATGAGCTTTTTTAGTGATCTGAACAGGGTACAGATAAACTCCATGGTAACAGCATCGTGAAATGTGTCTTTACAAAAAATTAAACCAGTCAAATCAGTTTTGAGATGTGAAGCAATGTCTCAAAGAAACTTTGTAGTTAAATAACAATAATCAAATTGAATAAACTCCGAGGCAATAATAAATTGATCAAAAATCATTCGTGCATTGTGTTCGGATTGAAACGATGAAATTTGAAAGCCCCCGTCAACGCGGTACAGTTTTTCATTGATTAATGGCACATTTGACACCGACAGAAAGTGTCGTGCGAAAAGCTTGTTGAAACGATGACATTTGAAATTATTGTCGATGGAAACTGTAGCATACCGTGAAATTGGTGTCAATTTTTGAACAGGGTTCAATCCATTGAGATGCGGTGCAGCAATTTGAAGATAATAAGCTTCACTGGGAGAGACGAGGACACGGAGCCGACGGAGGCTGCCGTAATCAAGGGAGTGAAGAGGAAACGGCATCAAGAGCTATACTGCGGTAAGTCAATCTGTCGCAAATGACAACTACGAGAAAAGCTAAATTATGACTTTCATCATGTATTGATTGTGTTTATCAGTGTTTTTTTGCAAAAGAACTGATAACGCCACGCCCTTTACATACCTCACCCCAGATAAAAAGTAAAAATTTGCTTTCGGTCTCTTATTATTGCCACGTTTCATCATTGATAAATGTTTGACTTGAAAAACAGATGTAATGAGATACCTATTGTGTGACTGCTCCGACAACAGCACCTTAAGCAGAACTAAGATAGACTGATAAAGAGTGAAAACTGAGCAATTCGGCTGTTGTTAACTTTGATCAATACTTCCTCAAGTTTTTTTTTTAATATTTTCGGTGCTATTGGCACCCTGACAATCAAACGACAACTACTAAGCGAGTTCATGAATTTTGGTCGATTGAAATTTGTGTTTTTAAAAAACTGGATTGATAACATGCTGTGCAATTACAAAAACGAAAATTTACATGTATCTTTATAATCTTAGCACTTCACATGATTGACCAAATATTATGGTACATTATTTACAAAAAGGCACGGTAAGGTTTGACCAATCCGACCAAAAAGTGTCGTCCATCTTTGACGAGAGAGTAGGCCGCAGGCACAGTGCCGAGACTGAACTTTTCCAAATGGTCGCTGCTGTTTTGGAGAACCTTCTGGACACGCGTCCACTGATAAAAACCCTCCGAAAAGGAGAAAATCAGTCGACATTGATGGGCAAAGTTGCCATGGGCCAAGAAGGCGCCGATGGATTCCTCGTCGACCCCGAAAATGTAACACAATTCGAGCTGGTCGGACTTTTGACACACCACGTCGAGGAGGGCATCATTGGGGCGGATACGGTAGTCACAGACGAACCGCTTGAGATGTCGAATCTTGGAAAGGCCGGTGGTCAAGGCGTCGCTATCGACGTAGTCGTCGTTGACAGCGTGGCGGGACTCGAGGAGGGCGACGGATTCGGCGTTTTCGGTGTTTTTGAATAGAGGCTCCCAGAGGGTGTTGGGGAGGTGATAGACGACGATCTGGAATGGGTTTTGTTAAACTGTGCAGTCAATTTTGGAATAAATTTACCTTATTGACACTCTCCAAGCTCCGCCCCAGCTCGGCCCAGATACGCTCCAGGGTATCCATAGCCTCAGGGGTCTTTCCATCGAGAACAATGTCCAGCTCGACTGAGCCGACAGCGTGGATATGGCGCAAAAATGCCGTCAATTCTTTCACATTGTCTTCAAAAGTCGTTTTTTCAGACTCTTCCAGACTAACTCCGAGGTGCACAGCGGCGTTTCTGTCCAAACAGACGCCATTACGCTCGCGACTGTCGTGCGAATCCGTGCCAATGGCAATCTCAGCCTTAAAGCCGCCATCAGTATGCACCACCAATCTCAATGCAATGGCATCGACAACGTGAAGACGGCGACGGCGGTCATACAAGTAATAACATTCACGCGACAACGCGTTAAAGGTAGTCAACGACCGTGGCGACAGCAAATCGACAATCTTCTCCTTGACCAAATACGGCGTAGTGCGCCAGGAAATGGCAGAAGGGCTTGGAGCGCTTGACAGGGCACACATTGTTGGGTTTGTTTTGATTTCTGAAAACTGGTCAGTAGGTATTTTTTTTTGTTCGATTTCAACTATCAAAAACGATCAAAACACGCATTCCAGTGCAGCTGTTGCAAAGAACCATTTTAACGTACGCATTGAAAACACGAGCTGCCTTGAAGCAAGCAGCAACACAAACGACCAACTGGAAAGAACAAAAAACACGTAAAAGACGCCCTTTAATCAATGGCTGTGGCAATGAAGGCGTCACGAGTTTGGTGGGGGCTGCACAGATGCGACATGTTTATCAGACGTGCAATTTTGAAGGTTCGCGCGGGTATAGATTGAACGGGGATCGGGGTTTCGATTTTTGGAGATTTCGGGAATGTGGAAGTTTTGGGAAGATGGTTTTTTAAACTGACATGCCTCTTACATGATGTTTGTATTGGAAAAAATACCAAAATGTCGGTTTTTAATGTAAACTGATCTGGCTTTTGCTTATTGAAGGTTTCAGGACAGACAATTTAGTTTTAAATTGGATAAAAACTGCTTTGAATTTAACGTCAGTGCATCGAAAAAGAAACCCCAATCACAAAAGTGATCATTGAAACGAACTTTGGAGGGTTGTGTGATAGCGTAGAACAGGGTCCTTCCCGAAATATCGAGAATCTATTGATAGCCAATGTAATAAACTCATAAAATCGAGCGTGCAGAACCACGTCAAAAGATAACGACCGCCGCCGATTGACACTGCCAATAAATACTATTATTGTGGGGGACGCCCTCGGGTACCACCACCGCCGCTCCTGCTGACAGCCGGGGGTTGAAAGTCGGAACAACAAAGCACCGATTCACGTGCTCGTCAATGCAAACAGCAGTCACGGAGAACGAAACGAACAACGACGGAGATCACAAACTGGTGCAAGTTGCTAATATAAAAAAAGCAAATGGAAAAGCAACTGTTTGCTTTTATTTTAGTTAGACTTTGACCTTGCTAACAATGGAACCAGAAATAACAAAGGTTAGCTTGACTGGGATTACACAGCTTGAAGGTAGTCTTTTTTTGTTATTTTAAACTGTGCGGCCTTATATATAGTCAAGGTTGCTATGTATCTTCAAAAGTGTGACCTCCACTGATAGCAAAGGTATACAGACACTTATATACCCAGAGAACACATGATATTTTTCGACCTTGGATGGGTGGAAGGAAAAGACGATTGATTGATCGTGGCGGGGATGGTAAACACGGAAGAGGGTGTTTTTGCTGTAGCTTGTAAACTGTTGGTTTAAGAGAAGATTTTAGACGGACTTATTTTAGTAACATAAAACTGGTTAGGATTTCTCTGGCAAAAACAACGTTTGAGATTCAAGCCAAAAATTTGTCAGTAATTAAAAACAAAACAAATGGTCAAATTAAAAACTATGCTTAATAAAAACTGGAGATATGGACTGTATTTATAAACTTAAATCAAGTAAACTCAAAATAGAAAACTGAACCATGTGTGTGATTCTTCGAGACCAACTAAAACTCCAACTGATCAATCCCCCGAACCGCTTCTACCCTTTTATATCCTTCCTCGCTTTCGTAGACAGGCATCATGCTCGATTCGGGTTTCGTCGATTGATAGGACGGCGAAAAACAACCGCCCAGTCATGGTTGCGTCACTTTCACGGACAGCATTCAATGCTCCGTGGTCTTTTCGTGCATCTGTTCAGTCGTCTGTGGCAGCCCGTATTTTCTGGGTACTTCGGAGACGCCCGATGGAAAGATGGAATATCAGAGTTCACATTGACAGTCGAATAGCAAATACGTGAAAAAACGTGCACCCTGGCATGGACGGTCCGAAGTTCACGTGGTCGGCTGGGAGGGGTTGTTTTGACGGTTTTGGAGAAGGAATGGGAATGTTAAATGTTAAACTGTCGTTCTTTTTCGTAACGGTAATTAAAAAGTGATTAATGAGCAATTTGTTATGTCATACTGTATCAAAAATTTCAAATTTTAATACAAAATTCAACATTTTTTCACCAAAACAGCAAGTATAAGTATTTTTCAGAAAAGGGTAAACTGCAATGTGTAGAGTGATTAAAAATAGTAACGTAACCACTATTTTGTCACAGAAAAAACGCCGCAAAATGGCTAAACTCCAGCCGCGTGTAAATCCCCCAAAAACGACCCGGCTGTACTCTCGCTACGAAAACACACGCAGCGCACTTTCCCGCATTTTTCAAACTGCACTTCAACTGCCTGTCTTTTGTCGACTTTCAAAATGGCCAAAACCGCCCTAATCAACGCCATCGAAAACTCCCTCATCGGCGTAGACAACCACCTCGAGTAAGTTTACCACTATTTCAACCTTTTCGATGTATTTTACAACCCCAAACTTGTAGATCCTTGACCAATGTCTTTGACCGCTTCGTCGTCTCGAAAGAAGGCTGTTCTTGCCTGCTTCTGGGCCCGTCACAGTCCGGCAAGACTGCCATGATCAACCAGGTCCGACAGAAGGTGTATCCTTCGTCGAATGTCGTCGTTATCGATGGAAACTTCTGCGATGATGCGGCCGGGACGAACTTGTTGGGCGATGATTTTGAGGTTGGTTTAAACTGACCGTTTTGATAAATTTTATATATATTTTATGACTTTTCCAGAACCAGAAGCTCATCATCGTCGACAACTTTGAACAGTTCACCCAGCGGAACCGCCAACAGCTTCTCTACACGATCATCAACAAGGCCTGCGCGTCCAAGTGTTTGGTTATCTTTTGTTCGAGAGACATGGTAAACTGCGTCTTTGTGCCGTTGATTATATATAATTTTACTTCCAGACAGCCACTGACAACGTCGAAAAGCGCGTCCGATCCCGCATGGGCAATTTGAAGATCTTCAGCACCCCGGACGAGGCTGTCGAACCCATCGAAGCCCTGAGGCAATTGCTGCTCCCAAAGTCGTGGAAGTGCGACAATGAAGATGCCAAGAAGGCCTGGAAGAGCCTCGTCGATGATGTCACGTCTCGCGGCGTCGTGATCCGCGATGTCCAACGCGTCATCGAAAGCAGTGCTAACGGCGGTTTCTCCAAATTGAAGCGATTCGCATCCCTGTTCGCCGAGTACTACTTCGAGACGGACATTGTCCCTGCTGATGCTGACGTCCTCCGGCAATTGGAGAGGATTGTGCCGCGGAATACCACTATGGTGGAATTTGTTGAAGGTAAGAAACTGATTCTGCTTTTGATATTTTCACGCAATTTTGAAGAAGTTTATATATAAATTTCTACTTTCAGACCTCGAAGTCCATGAAGCCTTCATCCTCGAGCTGATCCGTCGCCTTTCCAAGCGCTCTGGCAACCCACATGTGCCTTATTTGAATGTTTTTCAAAGTATGTTAAACTGACATTTCTTCTTTTGCTACGTGTTTTGAACTCTTCCAGATTTCAATCTCGTCTTCCGAGCGATGCATCAGCCCCCTCGAGCCAAGGCCCTTATCTACTTCTACCTCGACAAGTTGATTCAGAAGGGCACACTTGAGGTGAAGCCGGGATCCACCAAAGGGCAGATTGATTATCGGTTGGTTTTAGGTTTTCCTTTACATTTTGATTTTAAAACTGCATAGAATTTTTGTTTCGTTAAATATTTAAACGATTTACCGCTTATGTTAGGCACATATTTTTTTTGTTTTAAACTGATAATTACCACGCCTATGTTGCACCAATTTCAAGATTTTTCTACCAAAAACCCCTTTCCAGCCCCGTTCAAAACCGAATCGCTGGCAGTGTGATCGAGAAGGCATGGCTTCAACAGTCCAAAATGAGCTACCTTTCCGGCGCTTTCCGCAATACTGTCAATCTTCAACTGTAAATTGATATTCATTGTAAATTTTTAAGATTTGATCTCTGTCTTTTCACTTTTCAACTTGCCCGTGACAATAAATCTGGTTTCCTGGGACGTACACCTCTTTTGTAAATAATTTACTTTCGTTAAAGACAGTATCGTGTAATTAAGAAAAAAACTGCTCTTTAATTACATAGGCAATAAAACTTAAACAGAATTTTGAAAACTGTCCGAGAATCGTAAAATTTCTTTTAGTTGAGGTGGTTCATTCCGCTATTTTTGCTAAGCCAATCCACGTTTTCGAGGGTAAGCCAATCAATGACGAAAAATGATGGAGGGTAGAGGTTGTCAAGGCTCAAAATGACGTAATTAAAAAATCAGGTAAAATCACGGATTCCGTGATCAATGTTACCGTAAACCACGTCCGTGAAAACGCATTTCTCGATTTTTTATGCACTCGGGGGCAATTAATGCTGTAGATTGGCCCTTTTTGAGGAAAAAAATTGCAATTCGGTAATTTTACAAATTTTAAAATCATTTTTCAAGTTCAAAAAATTACGTCATTAGGGGTGAGGTGGTTCGGCTTCAATGACGGTTAATGATGGAAGGGGTAGGACCCTCAAAATCTTCGATTTTTCAATGACGTAATTTCTGGATGACCCCTTGTCAAATCCACTTGTCGTTACGGTAAACTGTTGGTTCTTCGGCCTGATTGTGTTATCAAAGTTTGAAGTCAAGATTGGTGTAGCCGCTCTTTCAAAGAGTCCAGTCTTCGCCTTTTTGCGCATCTTATCAAGTCGCAATTGCATTTCTTTCTGTAACAAAGTTTTAAACTGGGGTGACGAAATAACGACTCACAACAAATCTGTCGTCGATAATCTGCGGAAATTTGTCTTTGATGGCATCCGTGACTCGTATTGCAGCTTCTCTGACGACTTTTAATCGGCTTTGCTTGTGTGTTGCCAGTTCAGCGTGAAATTGAACAACGCCGGTATTTAAAATGTCACGCGGCCAGGTTGAAATTATTACTTCTGCCATCTCGAAAACTGTCAACCGGGTTTTAAAAGTATTCGCTATTTTCGGCAACAGTTTCATTAGTTCCAACGACTGCGTATACTAAAAGCACGTTATTAATTAAGCATACATGCTTATTCATTCATACTTCAGTGATGAATAAGCATGTTAGCTTGCTGACCGATTTGGTAGGTTCCACCTCATCATTGTGAATCAAAATTGGCAAAATCTTGATAGCTGTTGGCGTGAAATCTTTGCCGAGATGGAATGCGAAAAAACTGTAAAAAGTGGCTGGTGTTTTATAAGACAGAAGATACATAGCTTACCAAATAGCGACGCAATACGCTTTATTCAATTCATCGCACGACGTTTCCGTCAATCCGTTTTTAAAGCATTGCTCCCATGCTGGAGACACTGTTAATAGTGCCTCAGGGCCATTGCCGTCGCGGGCAATTAACAAACGACATAAATTAATTAGCTTAAAACTGCCGTTCAAGTATACTGTTTTGAAAAGACAATGAGGTAAGATAAGTACAAAAAACTTACAAGTTCCTGTTTCTCTTTTGAAGAAAATTGCTCATCGGCCAACTGATCTACGATAAGAAGAGCCTTTTGAGTGATTTCTTTAAATGGAAAGTGCTAAAAATTAAAACATAAACTGTTAGAAGATTCTGCACCGCGATGATTAAACTCAGTGTTAGTCAATGACCAATTTTTAGGTACCGGACCGGACAACGTACCGGTACCGGTCCAGTACTGTGGTCCGCGGACCGGTCCGGTACCTGGTACATGGTCGGTACAGAGCAGACCGCCGGTACATTGACAAACACTGATTAAACTAACTTTAGAAGTGCCAACAATGCTGTCAAACCATAGCATAACTTCATTTTTTAAAACTGTGTCTGCCGTAGAGCACATGTTAGATAGAACAAACGCCACAGGAAATGTAAAAATCGACAACCAAGGTGACACAAAACGACCACTCTCAACAAAATGAAAGGAAACCGATTTCCTCAAAAAGATTCCGGTTACATGTAATCGGCAGTTAGACCTCCAAAAACATGAATTTCATTGGGTTGGAGGACAGATTTATGGGAATGGGATGATCAATGTCTAACTTTGGACGCTACGTTTTTATTGAAACGATTTTAGGGGCAAATGAGGGGTACAAATCAATCAAATTAGTAACGATTTAGAATTAAAAAAACTGATCGAGCGTTTTTAAAGACTAACAATGGCTCTCTTCCGGCATACCGTAGCCGCGTTTCACGGGGGTGTCGCCGGCGTTACGCTGTTCCTAAATCCAACTTTAAGGATTTAAATTTTTTGCTTGACAGTAGTTAAATGTTGAATACTTACAAGTAAGGCAATATGGGCAACTTGGGAGGAGACGATCTGTTGCAACTCGGCGTTTTTGTGGAGAACTGTGTCGAGTTTTCTTTCCATTTCGTTGAGGCGGGTTTCGAGATTCTTGACTTTGGCCTTCAATAGTCTTGTTTCTGACTTTTGGGGCTGGAAACTTATTTAAACTGTACCCGTAGTTTCTTGTTTTTAAAAACTCACAGATGCCTGCGGATCCGAAAAGAGGCTAACAGGTGATTTTGTCGCTGATAGCGTGTTAGCTTCGACTTTTGTGGCTTTCTCCGTTTTGAGACTCAGATCACTCGCCCTTCGTCCATTCGCCACCGGAATCTGGGACCTTGTTCTCCGCGCTTCAAACACCGTCCGACGTCTGAGAGCATCGGATTTCGGATTCGTGGGCGCCTTCGACATTATCGATGGTATCGCCGTTTTCCTCTCTGTCGCAAGATGTTGCAAGCTGCCAGTGACCAAATGCCGGGCCTTCGCATCTGCCAGACTCATGACAGGTCGTATTGATTGCCTTGGAAACGACAGTGTCGGTGTCTTTGGAACCTCTGTCGAGAGCGGCATTCTGTATCGAAGTGCGGTCTTCGGTGGCGGCAATCTTGACGTTGGAGGAGCCCTGGCAGGAGTACCGTAGATCTTGACCGTCCGTGCATGCGATTGGTATTCATTCAGAAGGCTTTCTGCCACTTTGAACAAAACTTTTGCAGATGTACGAACTTTTGGATCAGCGTCGCCAATACAGTGTTCAAATGCCGGAATAAAGTCTTTGAGATGCGGTTTGACGATTTCCGAAGGCCACTGCTGAACAATGATGGTGGCAGCATTGACAGCTTCGGTTCGGACTGCGGCTGATTTATGTTTGGCAAATTCGGGGAGGGACTCCATCAATTTGGAGGATTGAACGTACTGAAGTACAAATTTTAAGATTAAAAAAAAACTGGTGGGCTATAAATTTGGTTACCCGGTAAACAAACTCAATCGCAACACGTCCAGAAGATGCCATTATGGTGATGCACTTCTGAGTTAATTCAAACAGATTCTTCAGAAGGCGTTCGGCGACGGGGAGGAATGATGCCCCGAGGCGATAGGCGAAAAAACTGTGAAAAGAGTCAGACGGAAGTTTTTACAACTTTAAACCAACCCAATAGCAATGCAGTAAACCTTGACCAGACTTGATCGCCCTTCCTTCGGTCCATCGACCAAACACTGATCCCATTGTGGCGAAATTTTCATCAAACCTTCCGCGTCGTGGTGATTCATCGACATAAGTAAGCAACATAAATCTTCTAACTGTAATAAAAGTAATTTAAACTGTTAACTAGGTGGTGAAAAAAGGAAAAACTAACAAGCTTCGACTTGACCTCCCAATTGGTAGCCTTATTGATCAACTGCTCGTTGATGCTAATCACTCGCTGTTCGACCTCCGCGTTTGAAATGTTCTGTAAACTGCTTCATGTGGTTGTGGCCGCAATAAAATCAAAAAGTCACCTCGAATGGCTTGAACAAGTCAAAAGCATTCAAAAAATCGCTCCGTTTAATCGTGGGGGTAGTATTTGATAAGCGTTTGGTGAACATGTCAGATTTGAGTGTCACGAAAGATGGTCAGAAGCAACAAAAGGAACGATGCTTGATGGATGGGCAGTGACTGATGACCGTTTTGACAGGACATTGGATGGTTTTTTTTGTGGGAAATTAAAAGTTTGAATTTGCATTGTGGTTTGGGAACGATTTATTAGTGCAATGGCATGCGAATTTCACAATTTGAGAGTGACATTTACATGTTTTTCTTTAAAAACTGCTGAACAACAAACGCTCAACTATTAAAGCCAACTTTTTGATTAACTGTGTTAAAACTGCAGCTTTGCCTTGAATTCGCTGACATCACACAGTAACGGCAAATCCAAAATCTTCAAAGCATTAAAATTTGAATCACATAACTTTCCTAAAACTGGTACGACCGATATGTATTCAAACTTCATTATTGAATTATTTACCAAATGTTGCTAAAACTGCTGAGTGCTACGTATCTGTATCAACTTTTATTAAACAAAAATTTCAAAATCACTCCGAAATCCACCTAACCAGTCACCCTCAAATCCAATGTAATCCCATAAAACTGCTTCTACCGCCTCTTTTAGCTTAACATTGACCGACTGACCATGCCGTCACGCATCGAAAGTTCCGTGACCAAATCCAGCCTCAAACTGGGAGCTTCTAACAAAAAACACAAATCGCATTGTCGTCAGTTTGCGAAATGGCGACCAGGACCCTGCCAAAGTTGCTCAAAAAAGAAAGTCACTCAAAAATGTAAAGACGGAGTCAAAGAGCTAATCCGTCCGGGCCGGGGCAGGCTGAATCAGCCTCAACGTGCCTGTGAAAAGAGAAAGGAAAGAAAAACTGGAGCATTTAGGGCTGATCGGAGGTGGGCTGCCCGCCTCCCACGAGTATTTCCATTCAAAATACAAAAGCGGCTTTTTGGGAGGAGGCTGGCGTTGTTAATAGTCAATTCGGACTACACTTTGAGGTGACATCGATCTTTAGTAGATAGTTTGTTTGAGACTGACTGGAGGTAGTCTGAAGAGATGAGACGAGAATTGATGAGGATTTTTGTTAGTTTTGTTGTGTTGGGTGTGCTGGGTACTGTAAGGGGGGCGTCGCTGGGGTCAGTGGCGCGGGTGATCGATGTTAGCTCGACTGGTAGGTGTTTTTTTGGAGGTTTTGTGATAAACTGACGTATTTGGTGTCTAGAAGAACCCCTAACTCCAACATCCATCATCGGAGAAGCCTCTCGTCGAGCTCCCGTCACCGGATTTGACCTTGAAACATTCACAAAGAACGCTGCCATTCGAACCAATCAAGAAAATGCCCTTCTGCAACAACTTGCCTTCCGTCGGAATCAGCTCCTGACCACCCGTGACGCATCGAATAAGACGAATGCCCTCGCCACAGAAATCGCAAATAACGACCTTCTGAACGCCCTGGTCCTCCCAAGCGCCGCTGGCCACGGCACTAGTTCATTTGGCTTCCCTGGGATTGCCCAAAGCTCTTCAACTGATAGAGATCGCCTGCTTTTTGATTTAATGGAGCAGAATCGGAGGCAGCAAATCGAGATTCAGAGGCTTGTTCAACAAAATAGTAAGTTTTTGATTAAATTTTACTTTTAAACTGATTTTTATTTGTATCAGTGATCAACCACGGCCGCCCAGTTATGCCTTTCAACCCGACTGAAGCCGAAATGGCCGGCTTTCCGACTGAACTCGGCCTTGGAGCCCGTTTTGGAGGTTTTGAACAGAATCCCAGATCCATCGCAACTGCCCAGCAACAGGCTGACCAGAACTCTGGCAATATGGGCATTATGAACACCATTCGGACTGTTACTGCCAATGGTTTGACCAATCCTGCTCAAATTAGTAAGTTTATCACTTAAAATTATGTTTATTAAACTGGACTGTTTCTAGCATCTACGCCCGGTGCCACTCGTCTAACCCCCAATGACATGGAATTCCTCCGTCGGCAGTTGAATCCCTTCGAAGCTCCCCTTCGCATGGACCAACAACAACAGCAACAACAACAGCAGCAGCAACAGTTCCTGCGAACCCGTCAAAACCAGGAACAACAGCAACAGCAGCAACAAAACAGGATCAACAGCAATGGCGGCTTTTTCGAGGAAGTTACTGATGCCTTTGGACGACGCATCCCCTTCCTGCGGGACCCCGCGATCGATCAAAACCCCGAATTTCTTGATCGCCGCCTGCGGACTGGCACTATTCGAAAAACTGAACCATCTTTTGAGTTGTCAACCGAGGCTTCAACTGCCACCACAGTCGCAACGACGACACCAATACTGAAAACAAGCTCAAAGCATCTGTAATTATTGGAACTTTTTGTTGTTTGTATCCATTTTTGTCGAAGATAAAGTTATTGAAAACTGAAAGATTCTTTGTCCACACTTCAGCTGTTTAGACAAGCTTTGAAAACCGATCGAGACTTTGTAAGCCAAGAAATGGAAAAGTAAAACTGTTATAATAATTTTTCCACCGAAGTGAGTTTTTTGATTGAACTTCACTTGTTCAAAACTAACCGCAAGATGTCGTTATGTAAAACTGTTAAAAACCACCTTTTCTTTCAGTCCGTTTAAAAAATCTATTCAAAGGCACTTTCCTCAAAACAAAACAACAACTAAAATCTAAACAAACACCTCAAACAGCCGTCTCCTTCTTCTTTTCATCGGAAGCCTGTTCGACAGCGTTAACAAAGCCATTCTTCAGATACAGACTGGCATACTTTCCAGCGCCAGTGTTCTCCTTGATGAGTTCCTTGTGCTGCCAGTTGGGCAATTTCTTACGGTTTTCGGCGTAGAACATGTCTGGATATGGGGCGGGTTCACATTTACCTTCATGGACGAGTCGTTCCAGCTTCTTGCTGAACATTTCGCGTTGAACGACTTCGGGCGGGCGGTACATGTCGAGGTAGCTGTAAATGGAGGCATTAAACTGATACCTGGTGAGTACGGGGTAAACTAAACATACAGATTGAATGGCATCGGCTTGGCAGGGTATTCCTTCTGTTCCGGCTTAAGGGGCTCGTTCCATTCATAGAAGAAGCGGGGGGACTTGCTGCCGATGGAGTGGAGGGTCTCGTCAACGGATTCATCCCATTTGAATTGAGCAAAGTTGACGGCGGTAGGGGTCAGAGTGGATTCGTGCTGCTTGGCAAAGCGGTTTACGCGGAAGATCCGGTTGGCGAGGGATAAACTGCAAATCAATTGGTCAACAAAATAGAGAAAAGAAAGTCTTACCTTTCGATCTTATTTGACGAAAAATCAATCTTTTCCTTGTGCCGAAGCAACAAAAACGCCACACGATGATAGCCAGTGCCCTTATACGGTGTCGGCGGCAGATATGGGACGACAGTCTCACCAGAATCGACCTTACCGCCATCCGGGATGTTTCCAACGAACCAATGCAGAATCTGGCTCTTATCAAACTCATTTTCGCCTTCTGGGGTGTAAGCATCGCCGTCCAAATTGACCATCAAAAGGGTGTTATACGCATCGGTCCCCAGTGCTTCAATCTCGACCTCTGGAGCATTCTTAGCGATGGAAGTCGCCGAAATGAGATTGCCTCGAGTGACGCCCTCACTTCCATACTTGACAGCAAGCTTCTGGGTCGTGTTGAAGTACACTCCAGGGACGAATAGATCCTCAAAGATGTTGAAATGGTCGTAGATGGAGAGCTGATCGAAAGATAATTGGGACAGGTCGACTTCGACTGAAAGTTGTAAACTGGTTGGCGGAGTGCATAGTAAGAACAACTAACGCGTCCGTTTATGCGCCGCAATCTCAAGCGCAGCTTCATCCCTGGCAATGCTGGGCGCCTTGCTGGTCCGCTTGAAGCCAATGTTGATCTCTTTGGGCTTGACAACGCGCGTAGCCTCCTCAAAAGTGTCAACAATGCGATCAGGGTCAATGATGTGAAGACGAGGGACGACTTCGGGCTTCTGGATGCGGGCTTTGTACCAGCCGTCGCGTTCGTACCAGCTGGAAATTCGATGGTTATGACAAAACTGACATGCTTTGTCTTTGTTTCAAAGATTTAAGCGAAGAAAATACCAAAACTGAATCTTTTGACGACTTCCGTTGTTAACAAATCAACTTTAAATGGATAAAAACTGTCCAATATTTCGTAGAGGATAAACTAACCGATCACGCATGAAAGCTCCCGGTCCCGCCCACGCAATGACCCTGGGGCGCCAAGGCCGATTGACTCGAGGCGTAAATTTGGCTCGATGCGAGCGTTTGATGTAGTGCTCCGCGTAGATGGATCGGACGCGGCGCATGGCTACTGCAATTGGCTTTATGAAAACTGCCAACTGATTATTGTTGTCGATATTTCAACGTTTCAAACGTATTTTCAAAAAAACTGGTCGCCTTGCGATAATTGCTTTACTTCTACTTTATACAATTTCAAGTTACAAATAGAATCTCTACAGTTATTCAATTAGGAAATCTTATGGCAATCTAGTCATATGACATAAATGCCTGCTCATTGCAGAAATAAATACGGACTATAAATACGGATTAAATAAATGTGATAGATACAGATTAGTCGGATGGGATGGGTGACTGTGGGGGTTGTTGAATCATTGCAAGGGCTGTTAAAGCAGAAATTGGGTTAAAGGGTAACCGAAGGTTATTGCAATAAAGTGAATTATGGGATAGATAATTAAAGATTGGAGATGGAACAGATCGTTAGTCAGTCATTTCTGTGGTTTTGGATGGCCAAATGCGAGATGGAGCAAGTTAATGCTTGACAGCCGGTGGTGGCGGATGCGGGGGCGGGTTGTTTCCGCGGCGATAGTAGGCATCGAGGGTCGAGCCGGGGATACGCTTCAGCATTTCACGCGGGAAGATGCGGAGGAGCTGCCAGCCGATGTCGAGGGAGTCGAAGATGCTGCGGTTGTCGTAGGCGCCTATAGGTTGAAATTGGCTTTTAGCTTAT
Organism: Panagrellus sp. LJ2284; assembly: GCA_024447225.1. NCBI lineage: Eukaryota > Metazoa > Nematoda > Chromadorea > Rhabditida > Panagrolaimidae > Panagrellus > Panagrellus sp. LJ2284. The sequence goes on from JAMRYC010000009.1 coordinate 2,563,159, forward strand.
CAAAACTGTAAGAAACCCTTACCTTGCGAGATGAAATTCTTCTCAAACTTGGTCAAAAACTCCAAATAAAGCAAATCATCGGCCGAAAGAGCCTCCTCACCGACGACAGCCTTCATCGCTTGAACGTCCTTCCCAATGGCATAGCAAGCGTACAACTGGTTAGAAACATCGCTGTGATCGTCACGAGTCATGCCCTCGCCAATGGCCGACTTCATCAAACGCGAAAGCGATGGCAGTACGTTGATTGGCGGATAGATTTGACGATTGTGCAGTTGGCGATCGACGTAGATCTGTCCCTCCGTGATGTAGCCAGTCAAATCGGGGATCGGATGGGTGATATCGTCATTGGGCATGGTGAGAATAGGAATCTGGGTGATCGACCCATGACGACCCTCAACACGGCCAGCACGCTCGTAGATTGTGGCCAAATCGGTGTACATGTAGCCAGGGAAGCCACGACGACCAGGAACCTCCTCACGAGCGGCGGAAACCTCACGTAAGGCTTCGGCATAGGAGGACATGTCGGTCAAAACGACGAGGACGTGCTTGTTGCACTGGTAGGCGAGGTATTCGGCGCAAGTGAGCGCAATTCGGGGGGTGATGATACGCTCGATGGTGGGATCGTTGGCGAGATTCAGGAAGAGGACGACATTCTCCATGGAGCCGTTCTCCTCAAAATCTTGCTTGAAGAAACGGGCCGTTTCCATGTTGACGCCCATGGCCGCGAAGACGATGGCGAAGTTGCTTTCGGCTTCGTCGAGTTTGCGGCCCTGGAATGAGATTTTATATATAAATTTTTCAAATTTAGCTAATCCAACATTCCAAATATAGTTTAAACTGTTCGTGGAAACATCCGAAAGCAAAAAAAACCAACCGGAAGTTTGACCAAACCGCCCTGACGCACAATCTGGGCCGCAATTTCATTATGCGGCAACCCGGCCGCCGAGAAAATCGGAATCTTCTGCCCGCGAGCGATCGTGTTCATGACATCAATCGCCGAGATCCCCGTCTGGATCATCTCCTCAGGGTAGATACGAGACCACGGATTGATCGCTTGGCCGTTAATGTCCAAGAAATCCTCGGCCATGACCGGCGGGCCCTTGTCGATCGGCTTCCCGGACCCATTGAACACTCGTCCCAGCATGTCCTCGCTCACCGGAGTCCGGAGAATGTCGCCCGTGAACTCGCAGACGGTGTTCTTCGCGTCAATGCCGGAGGTGCCCTCGAAAACCTGGACGACAGCCTTGTTCTTCGTGACTTCCAGGACCTGGCCCGTCCGCTTCGTGCCGTCCGGCAGAGTGATGCGGACAATCTCCGAGTATTGCGGATACTTGACATCGCTCAGAATGACCAAAGGTCCATTGACGCCGGTGACGGTTTTGTACGTCAAACGGGGCTGGGTGTTGTAGTTGCGGATGAGGGCGGTTTGCGCCGCCGTGATCGGCTTGTTCACGTCGAATGGGGCCGGGGTCATGGTGGAGGGTGGCTGGAAGGGATGGAATTGAGAAAACTGATTTGAAGAAGGGTCGTTAGGCGGAAGAAAGGCCACAAAACGCGTAAGCTAACAACAACTGAGTTGAAGCATCGAAAATCGAACACTTTCCGGGCCATGGAAATGGACGGACGCGCAGGTTGCGGGCAGGAAAACTGATGTCACACACTCGATGTAAAAAGCGACACTTTTACATGCGCTTTACCATCGTTCATTTACAAATAAATATTTCTACAGTTAATCAACAGTTATTTTGTTTTGTCATTAGTTTCAATAAAACTGTATTTATTTTTAAGCAAGTTAAATTTTACTGTTTCCCTAAATGACGCAACAAAACTCAAAATTTAAAAAAATCATAAACTGGTTCAACTGTGCGTCGTGTATGAATAATGCTTATTCATCACGATTACGCCTACAGCGTCGATTTGCCTTCGACTTCCATGGCTTATTACGTTTTAAACTGTTTTAATATTCTTCGTCATCCATTACAAATCGCATCCTAATATAAATAGCCAATCGATAAACCCCAAATCAAACAATAATCCCCCAAATTTCCTATGGATAACCTTCGTCCCACAACGCCAAACCTTTTCCTTCCCGAAACAAAGCCCGCTTTACCCTCCATTTTTCAGTCGCAAATCTCTCTTTCCGGTCCATTTCCACATCCTACATGAACTTCCGCCATGGGTGATAACGCCGATTCATCGTTGAAGCGCCCGGCTGACCAGGGAGGTTGTCCCTTTGCATCATCGTAAGTTGGTTTTAAACTGCCTTCTTTGTTATGTCCATTTTGGTTTTTCAGGGCCTCCAAACGCGCAAAGATCGATGAACTCCTCAATCGCAACAACCCTGCTCCGGCTAATAATAATAGTGATAAACTGGTGGGCGAAACTTCAAGTCGTAATTTAAAGGATCTCAACATCAAAACCGAAATCAGCATGGATAGTAGCGACATTTCGGGTTCTGACGGGACTTTGAATCGGGATGATAGCGGTGATGTTGGGGCTAATAGGTGAGAATTTTTAAACTGTTTTGATCTATAGCATTTGTGACCGATGTGGGCAAAAATATATATGAAAACCTTTAAACTGTATCGAAAAATCTTGTTGGTTTGCAGCGACTTGGACATCGACGAAATCCTCGAAGCCGACGTCGATGAAGCCGTGGCCAAGGAGCGTGGCGAGTACAACGTCTACGAGAAGATCATCCTCAAACGACAGCCGAAAGATCTCTTCAATGAATTGCCGGATAGCTGGGTCGAGGTGATTCACGATAGTGGTTTGGTCGTCTATTTGGTAGGTTTACGGTATATAAACTGTCACTCGTGAGCATTGATTTCAATTTACAGCACAAGCCAACCCGAGTATGCACCTTCGGCCGCCCCTACTTCCTCGGCCCAGGTTCAGCCCGCCATCACGCTGTACCGCCGTCGGCAATCCCCTGCCTTTACCAGAAAAAGCTCGCCGAAGAGGATGCTGTCAACAAACAGGCCCAAAAAGAGCACGAAGAAAAGCTGGCCAGCGCCAGTGACAACAGTACCACTTTGTTGAGTTCTGTAAATGCGCCGTTGATCAAAATTGTGGTGAGTTAAGAGGCAGTCTGGCTGTCGATTACCATGAAGCCGTCCCCGATTTTTACACTTTCAAATGTTTTGAGTCAAAAGTGTTAGTGACCCATAGGAGGGTCCAGCCCTACAATATTAGGGTCTGTAGGTTTCGGATTCTGGAGATATGGCTTCTGAAACTTTTCGGAGCCACTTCAGAAAAAGGTCATTCCCGACGTCTCAGACCCCTGATTTTTCGGGTTGCCGGGTCAACTTTGGGCTGTGAGAACAATGCCATACTCAAAATTTCTAAAAAGTGCCATTAAGTATTGATTATTTCGAAAAGAAATTTTCATTTAGATAGAACTTTTTTCCTGCACGGACGGGCGCTGTTCCGCATTTGCCAGTTTGTAGACCATCTTTTTCTGCACCGTTCAAAATAAAAAAATTACCGCCCGAGGAATGATTTGATAATGAAAGTAATAATTATACACCAACAATGGTGAGTGCGCTAGGGCAAAGGCTGTGCGTCAGTCGTCATTTTTGCGCGCGCGCAGGTTGCGCTCACTCGGTTGCGAAGCGGGCCTCCCTCTCGGTCGGTGCATGCGTCGCGAGCGCCCGTTTTACACCAGCACAGGGCGTGTTTATCCCATACAATTATTACTTTCATTATCAAATCATTCCTCGGGCGGTAATTTTTTTATTTTAAACGGTGCAGAAAAAGATGGTCTACAAACTGGCAAATGCGGAACAGCGCCCGTCCGTGCAGGAAAAAAGTTCTATCTAAATGAAAATTTCTTTTCGAAAACATCAATACTTAATGGCACTTTTTAGAAATTTTGAGTATGGCATTGTTCTCACAGCCCAAAGTTGACCCGGCAACCCGAAAAATCAGGGGTCTGAGACGTCGGGAATGACCTTTTTCTGAAGTGGCTCCGAAAAGTTTCAGAAGCCATATCTCCAGAATCCGAAACCTACAGACCCTAGTATTGTAGGGCTGGACCCTCCTATGGGTCACTAACACTTTTGACTCAAAACATTTGAAAGTGTAAAAATCGGGGACGGGCCCTTTCACCTTAATCCGAAATCGACAGCCAGACTGTCTCTTAAACTGTTCGATCTCATGCATTATTTAACGCTAACCTCCAATTTTCTTAAGGACGCCGGAACGCAACGCTCCAAAGATCTCGCCCCCTCCGATCTCCACGAATACGCTGCCAAGGCCTTCGAATTCGATAAAATAACCTTCCGGAGATACAAGGAATGGAACAAGGCTCGCCAACACTTCAAAGATCTGAAGCGTATGACGTCGGATAAGGCCAATTTGGCGAGTACTGTACAACGACCGAGTGAGTTTTAGGTTTTTGTTTAAACTGCGAAGAATGCGCATGAGTTTTAGCGCTACCGTCCGATGCCAAGCTGATCACCATCCCTTCCCGCGAGAAAAACAAGCCGTATTCAAAGGACTTTGCTTTAAATCCGAAGGGAAAGACAGCTTTGGCCATTTTGCATGAATACGCTCAGAAGGTGCTCAAATCGACGGTGGAATACGACATATTTGATGTTCCGCCAGATGAGGGGGCTACGTAAGTTTTACTTTTATTACTTTTGATTGAAAACTGAAACGATGTGGTTTTTTTAAAAAAAACTTATACCTTGGTTTCCAGAGACGCCAACAATCACTTCTACACCATCGCCAAGATCCGCATCTCTCCTCAGGGCCAATCCGTCATGGCAGGCCTAACCCTTCGCGAACGCCTTGTCATCATCCAAGCCGAATACGAGAAGCGTCTCAAATCCGAAGGCCGAAGTGATGTCGACATTGGCCAAACCATCCAAGGTGTCGTTGTTGTAGGCCAAGGCAAAGGTGCCGCCAAAAAGGCCTCCCGAATGTCGGCGGCTGTAAATGCCTTGGAAATTCTGATACCCGAGCTCACTTTCAATCCTCAGGGCGTCGCTGATGAGAACGTGTAAGTTTTGATATACTTTTTCAAGTTTAAACTGCATTTTTGTGCTACCCTTCCACATGGTTACGTTTTTTCAGCAAAAAGACCGAAGACGAGTTGGAAATCTTTGACCTGCTCTCCATCACCGACACCCGCATTGCTGGCTTTAGTCATCGCCTCGGGCAGCCGATGCCTTATACGGTATTGCAGTCATGTCTTGAAAAGTGCAAGACTTTCGCGAAAACGAATCTTGAAGTCAAAACGAACAAGATGGGCCACTCAAAGATCGAAGTAATCCTCAAAGTCGCCGATGACAAGGAAGTCAGTGTAACTGCCCGGAATGTTATTGATGGCAAACAGAAGGCCGCCCAGCAGATGCTTCAGATCTTGTATCCTCATGTGAGTTTATGGTTTTTAAAACTGTCCGTCAGCCTTTCTTTGTTTGCAGCTCGAAAAGTACGGTACCATCATGCGTCTCTATGGCATCCAAAACAAACAAACCATGCGTCTGATGCGACAAGGGCAAAAGGCGTTCCAGAAGGCTACAAGTAGGTTGTTTTTTTAACTCACTGTGATCGATAAGTATTATCGATTATTTGTGGTTACCGGCTGTCATCTCATTGATCCGCTAGTCTATCGGTTTTCGAGTATGGTTGTGATATCTCGATCCGAAAGTGTGGCCAATCAATGATGCGACTAGCATCAACACGTTGTTTTTTTTATTAGACTTATAAAACTGTGTAGCGGTTCCATGATCGGAGTTCTTAAATTTAAAAGTAAAACTGTGTTCTATGCCTAATCGTTTAGGCATCGTGGATCAAGAAAGCAAGCGTCTACGCCGTGTTCAGAAGAATGAAAGCTTCCTGAAGACGCTCCGTGGCCACATGATCGACTTCGCGAAGAAGGGCCCCGTCGAAGACCCCAAAGGCACCCACTTCTACACCAGACTCACGCCCATGATCGCCGAAGATGCGGATGTCATCGCCGAAGTTTCACAAACCCGGGCCGAGAAAGAGGGAGACCACTTTATGAGCATAATTCCACGGGTTCTCGACATTCACAAGCAACAGGATGACGCTCAACCAGGACCGATAGAGACGGAAGTGGACAATCAAGAATCCAATGAATCCCTCTAGCTTATCAACTGTTGGCTTTTTCTTTTACATCATTACAACTAATAACTGTTTTTCATTTTATCATTACCGTTTTACACTGATCTTCACATGTGTGCTTAATATTCTTTATTTGGGTATGATTATTTTATCAGTTGCTCGATTTCATGCTTTTTAATAAACATCATTGGTTATTTTGGAACGTTGGAAGCTAACTGTATCGGGTCGTTCTAGTATCGACTGAAAATGTTTGTTCATATAACATTCTATTACCTGTGTAACTTACCTTGACGGAAAAGAATACGGAAGTAATGCGGTTGATCAGTGGTGTATCCATTGATAAGTACCGTTCTGTCAAAGCTCACATATGTTCTCACATCTGGCGTTTCACACATTCTGAATTTTTTATATTTTAAACTGGTTCGATCAAATTTTTTTTTTATTTTTTTCTAAAGAACTTCTTACCTGAATCCTTCCACTAATTTGTCATAAAATCGGAGTTCGAGCCCTCCTTGTTTACAGCCTTTCGAAGAAGCACCCTTATACTGTTCGAAATAAACTTGGATATACTTGTTCGGATCTGCTTCAATCCACCAAGTGCATTTCGACGTAATATTGCCTTCTAAAATCTTCCATTCTGGTCCTGCCCCATAATACGCTCCGCAATCAGTTTCATTGTTCTCGGAACGGGGTCGTTTTCCACAAGTTGGACCGGTAAAGCCAGTAGCACAAACGCATTCATCGCATTTTGCGTAGTTTTGGTAGCCGCCATTTGAACAACTCAGTTTCGTTGGGCACGATTCTAAAGTTTAAACTGGTTATCGGTAGAGTACATTTTCACACTAACCTTCACATCGATAAAACTTATTCAACATTGCAAGGTCGATAAAACTCAGTTTATTGCTGGTGCCCATAAGGTGTTGATAGTATGGGACTGTTGCACGTAAAGTTGGCAATCCCAGGTATTTTGCCAATGGAGTTTGAAATGAATCTAAAAGTTTGCCAATTCAAGTTCTTTTAACTTTAAAATCGGTATTACTTTCATGATAATGCATGATGCTCATATAATCATATGTGTAATTTTGATAAATTGTATCAAACATCGGTTCGAACGCATAAGAATATGAAGCGTTCATGTTGGAAGCTATAGGTCTCACAAAGTACCAACTGTCAGGTCGCATTTGGGTGTGTACAAACCCAAGAGCATGTCCAATTTCGTGCAATATGGTAAGTTGCTAAAAGAGCAATCAACGCTAAATACTCTGCGGCAAATTTTCAACCTACATTGTCACAATTTTCGCCAAGATTAATTCTTTGCGCTCCGACATAAAATCTGCGACCGAGCACACTGTTACAGCCCGTGTTGTCGTTTCCAAATTCGATCATTGCAAGACCATCTTCGGGATGATCTAATTCGCGAAATCGAAGACATGTGTGCTTTTCGTAGTATTTGATGGCCTGTCGGACTACATATCGTACATAAGAGCCAGGAAGGCTTTTATGAAAATAATACGGTATCATACGTTTGTTCCACTTGTAATAAGGTCGTTGTATTTGATAACGCTTTTGAAACTTGCGACCTCCTTCCAGTTTGTCAATCATTTCATTGAGTTGTTGATTCGTTAGCCGAATGTCACCATCGTAAAGAACGTCCGCAAAGTTCTCGTTAATCTGGGTGATTGAAGGAGTATCAGATTTGGCATAAAATTTTGGCGAGAATTTCCGGGGAATGGGTTTTTGATTAAGGTTTTCTGCAATTTGACCCACTCCTTCTTTATCCAACTTTTCAGCTTGGAGTTTGCGAATTCGTTCCAACTTTGCAGCAGTCACTTCACGTGGAGCTTCAAAATCTTGACCAGAATCTGCATAGACACAAACCAAACCAACATAGACCAGCAAAAATGCCATCATCATCGGTTGCACTATAGTTGCCATGATGTCGAATGAACATAAGTTGTGAAACTGTATATTTATGTGGTTTCAGCATCGGAAATCAGTGAAAAAGACCATAGACACGTAATCACAAAAGCGCGGTGAAGTGATTCACGGCCCGGGAGTTATGTTGCCTACCAGACGCTTGAACTTCCTTTGTGACGTTCATTGCCGCGCTAATTAAAATGTGTCAATGAACAACGTTCTTTGCGAAATTATAATTTTTTACATTCTTGAGGTTGTGTTGTGAAAGGTGCTTCTCTTAAACTGGACGGTGATTGGTTTCGATGATGTATGAAAGCTAGCCTGAAGATGGGTCAATCTGACTCGGTTGCAGCAAGTTATTCATTCTATTTTTAGCTTTTTAACCTCGGTAGAATCGGATAACCGTGAACAACATAATGACAGAATGCAGTTTGTTAATAGATCTTTGTTTTCTAGTTTCATTACTTAGTAGTGAATATAAATTTTTACTTATAAACAATTTTGCGCGTGCTTTATATTGTTTATTTGGGTACGGATTATCAGTTACGTATCAGTTGCAGCTGGGATTATAAACTGTTGCCATGATTTATGTTTAGATGGTTAGTTTGACACTGGAATATACTTATCAAAAAACTGATCGTGTGTTCTATTGCCAAGAATCAAAATTAAAAATTACCTTCACGATATTGGATTTGTACAAAGTGTGGACTTGTAAAAACCCATTTGTTGATGACAGCCGTGCGATATCTGCTCACATAAGTGTCCTGTATGACTTGTCTGTAGTTTCCACAGGCTCTGTAAAGTTAGGACGTGCAAAACTTGTGCTGATTGATCAAAACTGTACGGTATTTTAGAGTTCGTTTTCAAAAACTTACTTAAATCCTTGCACAAATGGATGGTCTAATTTGATTTCGATACCACCTCTCGGACATCCGTAACCAGCTTTATAACGGGACAGGTGCATGATTTTTACTTCGACTTGCTTATCCTCACCGGCTACGATCCACCAGGTACAATTTTCGACAGCACCGCTAATGATCGTTCCCCATTCAGATGTTGCCCATAATGTAGCTCCGCAATCATCATCTGTACGATCAGAACCGGCACGAATTTTACACGTCGGACCGCCAAAACCGCTTGGGCAAAAGCATTGATCGCAGCTTTGTGAGGTTCGGTATCCGCCGTTTGTACAATTGAGCTCGGTGGTGCATTGGTCTGCAATTTATGGCTTTCACTTTTCAAAGTATGGTACCAAATCGACTTACCGTCACACCGATAATAATTGTTCAACATTGAGATATCCAAGAAACTCAATTGATCATTGCGTCCCATGAGGTGTTGATAAATAGAGTTATCCGCTTGTAGCGTTCTGAACATATCTTGTGGTGAGAAAGCAGCTAAAATTTCACGCATTATCATTAAATGTACGTTATCAACTGCTTACTATCGTGATAATGCATAATGCTCATGTAGTCGTAGGGATACGGATTATTTTCAGTTTGAAAGAGTGACCTATTAAACTGATCTCGATGACTAACGGCATTGTTGAGAATAACAGTGACATGAGCGTTTCGATCAGGTCGATTATGAGTATGAATGAAACCCAGAGCATGACCAATTTCATGCAAAATTGTGCGTTCCTAAAACGGTTTCACAAATGTATACTGTACTCTTAAATAAAAAATTCTTAACCCACGTTCACACAACCTTCAGCAAGTGAAATTGTATGGCGTTGTGCGTTTTGACGGCCTACAGAACTAGAACAACCAAATGCTTGCGTAATCTGTAGATACGTTTGGCCAAAAGGAATGTTGTATGGATAAAAAGGGATTTCTTTGAATCTGAGACATGTAACGCGTTCGTATTCGGCAAATGCCCGTCGAACTATTTCGTAGTATTTATAGGCTTTAAAAACTTATTGTTAACCAATAATTGATAATTGCATTCGAACTTACGAAACTGGACAAAATAATAGGGAATTTCGTACTTGTTCCAATTCCAACTCTCTATATGTATCAGACGTTTTTGCAACCTTCCAGTACGTTCGGCAATCATTTTATCAAGCTTTTCAGGTGTCAGAAAAATGTCGCCATCGTAAAGGAAATCAGTGAAGTTCTCGTTAGCTTTGGTGATTGAAACAAAATTGTCGTAGGGTTTGACTACCATATTTTTCCATTTGCGTTTAGTCGGTTCAGGTTTCTGATTTGCATCAGAAACATCAAGATTCTCCACCTTTTTACCATAATTTACCAATGGAGGCTTTACCGTGGCCTCGGCCATGTCTTGAGCTTCGAGTTTTCGAAGCACGGCTAACTTTTTTGCGACTTCTTCGCGCATTGCCTCAAAGTCAATACCACCAGGATCTGCATAGGCATAAATCAGTCCAACATAGAACAGTAAAAACGCCATCATGATTGGATGCGACATCGTTGCAATGATGCCGAATGAACAGATGTGTTTTGGTGGTGGCACAGTAGTATTTATACCGTTTCGGCAATGGAGATCAACGAAAAAGTGCAGACACGTAGTCACAAAGCGCAGTACTGTGAATCACGGTCCAGGAGTTATGTTGCTTACGAGAAGTTTGAAGTCCTTTATGACGTTCATTGCCGCGCCAATTAAAACGTGTAAATGAACAACATTCTTCACGAAATTATGGTTTTTTCACTTTTGCATTTTCGCTGATTTTCGAAAGTTTGTGAATCATGAAAATTCTTGAGGTTGTGTTGCGAAAGTTGCTTCTTCGTTTCAGGGGTCACGCGTATGGTGATTTTTGGAAAATATTTTTAGTTTTTTCGATCTTAAACTGGTCTTCATTGGTATTGTCAAAAAACACACTTGGTTTCAATGAATAACGGCAATAATTTGTGCCAAAAAAGTAAAAACTGGTATTTCTTTCAATAGTTTTCGTTTTTAATTATTTAATTATCTGTAACCTTTAGGTGTAGTTTTATAGTTACAGCTTTTACGGCATATCAGCAAAATTAAGGTTATTTTTGTTTTTTTTAACTGGACATGGTGATGAATCTTACAACTTTATGTAAATTTGCTTCAATTAGCATAAAAGCAGTTAAATTATTCGTTATGTTAATAAAACTGTTCGTTGAAGTATGTAATGAAAAGTCATCTTGCACTTTTCAAAGTCAAAGAAACCCTTCAGGTGTCGCTCGCGGGCAACCCTCCTGCGAAAAAGCGACTGCGCCGCCGCCGGCAGCCTTGCGTCGTCGTCATTGCGTTTCCTGCACTCTGCTTGTCTTTCTTTCCGCTCTCGTCTATCCATAGCCCCACTTTTCTCTTTTTTTCCACTCCACTTTTATATATTTATTCTATCCATTTCGTATCCACGTTTGTCGCCTCTCTGCATTCCATGTTTCGCATTTTGTGCTGGCTTATTTGAAACTGCTTCGTCCCCTTCTTCTTCCATGATTGTGTGACAGTCCACGTTTGCATCATTGTTCTTCTGCGCTGATTACATTAAACTGGACATTAATTGTGTCTTGTCTACCACAACAAAGGTTATCAACGCCTATCAGTCGTCTCACACCTCATCACAAACATGATCACCCTGATAAATTATTTGGGGTATCGGAAGCGCATGTTGCGGGTTTCACTGATTCGGGCTGTGAGGTCCATTGCGACGGCGTCTTCGCCTACTTCCGTGTGTTATTCTTTTTTAAACTGTTTTTAAATAAAATTGGGGTTTCAGCCGTCCCCCCGCGAAGTCGACATGTCCGTGGCCAAGGCCTTCGTCGACGGCATTCTCAAACAATACAAAGTGGCAGTTTTCTCAAAGACCTATTGCCCGTATTGCACAAAGGCCAAAACAGCGCTGGAGGGCTTCAAGCTTCGTCCGGAGGCGTACTATGTCGTGGAATTGGACAAACGGGACGATTGCAGTGACATTCAGGACTATCTTCAGACGATTACTGGTGCCAGGTTGGTCGATTTAAGCTTTCAAAACTGACAATTAATGGTTGACGTCGTTTCAGATCCGTCCCCCGCGTCTTCATCAACGGCAAATTCTTCGGCGGCGGTGATGACACTGCCGCTGGCGCTGAAAATGGCCTTCTGGAGAAGAAACTGGCCGAAGCGGGTGCCCTTTGATGGCATTTCACAGGTTTTTTGATTGATTTGCAATGAGTTAAACTGTCTAATACTGTTACTTGTCTAATTTCTTGAATAATATATACTGTATTTGAAAAACTCAAAACACAAAATCACAAAGTAACACTGAGAAGAACGCAACAACCTTAACCGGTTTGTCAATGGTGGAATTCCGAAGTTTGATAGAGCGAGGGGAAAGAAGAAGCCGTGCCGATAGGGATGTGGTGGTCAAAGTCGAGGATACTGTATCATAAATACAATTGAATGCAATATATATGGCTGGAGGTGGGAGCTAGCTGTACATCTGCGAAATGAGGAGGTCATCTTCATCGTCGACGAGGCTCTGGCCCTTGCGGTAGTTGCGGATGTTGCTTCGAAGGGCTTGGCGTCGTTTCACGATGAAGTTCACGAGGCCAGCAACGAGGATCAGGGCAGCCGCGCCGCCGAGGACGAACTTTAGTGGCAAGAGGAGGGATTCGGATTCGGGTTTGGAGGGCGCGGGGGTGGTTGTGGCGTTGGTGGAGGCTGGGGGTTTCGTGGTGGCGGCTGGCGCGGGGTGTTTTACTGGGTGGGGGTTGTTGCCTTCGTGAGGAGCGAATCTGGAATTGGAGGGGTGAAAACTGGTGGGCTTCAAATAGGGTATTAAATGCAATACGGTAGTCGATAATGGTTGTAAACTGCTATGTGTGAGGCAGTTTGTCATTTGACACCCGTTTTTGCACCCTGACTAATAGCAATTCTAACTTTTTAGATGGATACTGTCGGAAGTTTCAAATTTTGGGTGCTAATAGTAGTGAAAAATCAAAAACTGTAATCGTAGTACTCGTTTTGAAACAAAAAATTAATAATAAATGAAAACTGCACTGTTTTTTTTCCAAATTTTGGCCAAATTTTGATCAAAACAACAATAAAAACGCAAAATTAAACTGTCAAATATATTTAAAGCCATCAAAAAAGACATCAAACCCACCTCCCCCGACAATTCTTCTCATCACTGCCATCCTCACACTGCAAAAACCCATCACATCGATCATATCTCGCGATACATTGGCCATTATCGCACATCCATTGAAATTGGCCCCCACAATTTGATTCCGGATCCTGTCCCGCTACCGGTGCCGGCCCATATCCCAGATCATCGGCTTCCTGGAGGTGTCGCACCCTCGGCCTGGCTTCATCTGGCTGGTTGCCATAGCCGTATTGGGCTCCATACAAGTCTTGGGCATTGGCACTTGGCATTGACACAAACATGACCATAATGGCCATCAGAATACAAAATAGCCCCATCACACGATTCAATCTGGACATCGGCGACGACGACATCGAAGACATCGGCGCATGCTCATCAGGCATGGAAGAAGCAGTACAGACACGCGACAACGGCAATGGCTATGGATGGATGGGACGAATGCGAATGCCTCCCTTTTTGCTGTCGTGTTTCTCTTGCCAGCGCCGACTCGCTCTCTCGTCACTCTCGCTCGGGCTCACGCACCCAGCCCAGCCAGCAGGAGCGATACCGCACAGCCTCAGGGCACGCGACCCATGTGAATGGCACTCCCCGCCTTCTTTCAAGGCTTTTCGACATTACATCGATTCGAGCCCCCCATCCTAAACGGGCACCATGTCAGAGACGCAGGCAAAGTACCAATTTCAACACATGTAAAACTGTCGGCTTTCTGAATTGCACTCCTTTTCCATAATTCTGGCGTTCATTCATTCATTTTAACCAACACATTTCGACAAGACCACAGTTTTTCGGATGAAAATATCTACAAAGCCGAGAGATAAAAAAAAACATATACACATCAGAGAGACATAAAGGAACGCGCGTGTTTACAATGTTTTAACGATATTACTTTTGAGAGCGAGAAGAGAGATTCCCAAAAGAATACAATGTCCAAAAAAGTGTGCAAGATTCTCAAGACATCGTGGGAACAATGCAACAGATAGGTGTACATACGATCAACGCAATAATTGGTTAATTTAAGGGTGGAGACAAGATCACAATTACGTTTTCGATACAGTATGAGGGCCATTAGAGGGGCGTGGTGCTTCTTATCCTTCCTGTCCAAAATCATTCATGAAATCTTCGAGTTTCTTGAGGTCGGCTCCGTTGACGGTCGGCTTCGTGTTACGTAGGGAAATGAGCATGTCACTCTGAAAATGGAATTTGCCGATAAACAATACGTCAGAATGTCCGGCCAATTATGTAAATCGAATCAAATCAAGCTCAAGCCCCTTTTTTGCATGCATGGGTAAATGGCAACGTTGAAAGCACTTAGAATGCTGGAGCTCAAGGGCATCCAGCCAAAAAGGGCGTCAAAGCGCAACGCATGAAAGGGTGAAACGAACCTTGGAAACGACGGGCTCGGCAAGCTTATTGCTATCAATGTCTAGCCAAGACATGGCCACGGCTTGAGGATCACCTGGGGAGCAGGGTGTCAGGAGGTCATGGTCGATGACGTTCGGATTCGTGGGGGACGGACCAGATATCTGAAAAAGCATAAACTGGCATATACTCAAAGACGCTTACAAAAACAAACCCTCTTGAAATGGGTCGCATTCTGGACCTTTCGGATGGGCTGCATCAACGCATCACGGACAACCATACTGATATCACTGCCGGAGTAGCCATCTGTCATCTTTGCCAGCTCCCTGATATCGGCATCCGTCAGACTGTTGGGAGTCGTGCCGAGATGGAGTCGAAGCATGTCTTTACGGGCATTTTCTTCGGGAAGGGCAATGTAAATGCGTTTCTAAAAAGGGTAAAACTGCTCGAGTTCTAATAGGTATTCAAAACAAACCTCAAAACGACGCCGAATAGCCGAATCCAAAACCCATGGAATGTTAGTAGCGCCAAGGACGAGGATGCCGTCAGAATCGTTTCCAACGCCCTGCATCTGCACCAGGAACTCGGTCTTGATGCGTCGTGCCGACTCAGATTCATTGTCTGATCGTGAACTGCACAGGGAATCAATTTCATCGATGAAAATGATGGACGGCTTGTTGGCACGGGCGACTTCAAAGAGCTGCTTCACGAGCCTGAAAAGCATGGCGTAATTCGATTGCTTGGTTATTGTTGACATTTTTGATTCTTAAAAACTGTTCTTGTTGTAAAAAATTGCAATAAAAAGGCGTTAGTTCGTCAAAAAGCGCCGCTTTTTTTGCACGCCTTTCAAATGTGTCATCTCGCCTTACTTCTCCTTGGCTTTCATCGTCAATTCGGGACATGTTTCGCCCTGTAGAACTGGACCCACCGAGGAGTCGGCCCGAAAAAAAGTGCCAATAAGTGCGACAAAACGAGTGTGACACCACGACTACCGGAGCCGAAAAAGGAAAGCCCGAAACAAGGGGGGCCTTTTGGGGAGCGCTTCCACAAAGAAGAAGAAGAAAGCCTCGAGGCGGTAAGCCCCATTGTCCGACCAACAACCGTCTCCCCCATCCTGCTTGGGCCTTGCTTCCTGGTGGGGCAGACCAGGCAGCGTCAAACGAGCTCCTAATCGGAGAAGCGAGCGAGCGTCGTCGTGAGTCGTGACGACGACAACGGCACCTGCCATCCCTCATTAGTCTCGTGGAACGTGGAATGTCGTCGCGGTTGCGCTTGGGCATACATCAAGGCAGGCGCTAAAGGGCCCTTTGTGTAGCTATGGAAGCGACCGAAAACGGTCGGCGACAAACCCGAACGGATTTTGCCCTCGTCCAACTTTTTTTGCCCAAATTAATTTTAAACTGCCCTTTTTTAACGACGTGAAACTCACTTTTCGGATTCACCGAGCCACTTGGACACCAAGTCCGAACTCGAGATCGAGATGAAGGTCGAGTTTGCGGCTTCTGTCGCGACAGCCTTCGCGATGTACGATTTGCCGGTACCGGGCGGGCCAAACAGCAGGATTCCGCGCCATGGCTTGCGATTACCTGAAACGAATACATCAAATTACGTTTTCCTTTGCATTTTTTCAATCAACAACTTTTTCAATTTCTTAATTCTCAACAGCGCACTAAATTTCGAACAGGACATAAATTCAGTCTTCAGTCAACACCTGTCAGGTCTGACGTCACCAACTTTCCTCTTTTGCATGTTTTTAACGAATTTTGCTCATTTTTCATAGCCCTTGGCAAGTTTTATGTTCTATGTTCTGCGAGATGAAAACGCCAAGATAGTGTCGAACACAACGAACATGTTTGTTGGTTCTGGAGGGGGGTTAAAACGCCAGAAGGCAAACGAGGAAAAGCGCTGCTACTAAGTAGTATAAGATCTCGGAAGGACGGGGAAGCAATACTGTTGGAAATGCATATGTTCGCCTTTACCCTTGACAAGAAGCAATAACAGTCAATGCGCCATTCTCTTTCGGTTGCGGCTAGCTATAAGCTGAATAAATGTGGAACCTTCCGAGGAAATCAACTACTCGTTTTTGTTTCCCTTTGCTTCTGGTTGTCGTACGCACGGCGGCTAGCTTGCCTTAGGGCTTTTGCCTACGGGAAACTACGACGCACAAACGTATTGCCAGGCTAGGCTTCAGCTAGAACGATTCCAGCTGTTAAGGCTGGCATGGCACGACAACGAGCCGAAAAA
This sequence comes from Panagrellus sp. LJ2284, assembly GCA_024447225.1. NCBI lineage: Eukaryota > Metazoa > Nematoda > Chromadorea > Rhabditida > Panagrolaimidae > Panagrellus > Panagrellus sp. LJ2284. Next base: position 2,579,846 of record JAMRYC010000009.1, read on the forward strand.
TAACTCACGCCTTGGCTTGTGTGCCTATGGCCGTTAGCAGCGTCATCGTTTTTCTATGCTCCTATCCCCTCTGCCGCCTTGTCTGTCTTGTTCGGGGTGCCCTCAGGCAACACGAAAAACGAACAAGGCATACGAGAGCTACGAGACAGCAGCCTGAGCCCGAGCGTGTCGTCGTCCAGCTTGTGCCCCCCGAGTCTCTCCTTGTCCTCTGAGTACCCCCGTGGCCCTTGTGGCTACCACCACCGTCTTCGATTTCAAAAATCTTGTCGATCTTCTAACTCTCCCCTCCCTGTGCTTCATCCACATTCCCAGCCATAGGGTCCGTTACAGCTGTCGGGATCATCGTCGTGGCTGTCCTCGGCGCACCACCACCAACCGCAGCAGCATCCCGTGTTTCGCCGCTGACGACGTCTCTGGACATCCTGGCCGATACCAGCCCCATCCTGGCGCTGTTTCGCATCGTCGTCGCCTTCCTTCGCGACCCGTTTGGAGCCGTCGGCGGCAGCGGCGACAGCCTCACGCCGACGACGGCCACTTCAACTCATACTGGTGATCTCGCTACCTCGGGCAGCAACAACAACGACGACTACGACACGATGACCGCTATAAATCAAAGTATCACGGATGATGATGAAAATCCTGGATTCTTCGCGGCTCATGCAGTCACACCGTTTCCGTACAATGCGGACGAATACTCTACACCGGTGTTCGCTATGGTGCTCACCGGTTTGGCAGTATCGGCAATAATAGCTAATTTAGTATTATTTGGTTATATTATTATTAACAAATTGTACAAAAACTTTGTTAGCAGTCATTTTATAGCGCACTTATGTTTGACAAATGTTGGTGGTTTGTTAATTACGACACCAATGTTGGCATATAGTTTTTGGACTGGCAGTAATCCGTGGGCGGAGAACAATGGCATGTGCCGGATTCAGGTGAGTGATTTAAACTGGGCATGAATTCTTCTAAAACAACAAACTTCCAGGCCTTCCTACTCTGTTCCATCTGGTCAGTCGTCCACTACATGGTCCTCTGCATCGCCGGCGTGCACATTCTGACCTTCGCCCGAATCCACTACGACCAACTATTCGGCCTCAAAGCCGTAAAGCTCTGCGGTCTCAGCTGGCTCGTCGCCTTCGCTATCGCACTGCCATGTATCACTAATGGTCACATCGTCATCTATGACCCCGTTTTAAGGACCTGTGTCTGGGGCAGTAGTGACAGTAGTTATAAATTTTTGACCTATTTCTTCATTCTGGGAGTTTTGATTCCCATGGGATTCATGTATTACTCCTATTTCCGAGTACTGAAGATTCTCTACCATTCACCGATCGTTTTTCAAAGCATGGGCTTATACAGTTCGAGATTTTTGGTCTACGCTTTTCTTTTGGGGTAAGTTAAACTGGTGAAACCATGGCATGTGTTCATAAAATATTTTAACCACATTTCAGCCCACTTTATCAACTGCCCTTCTACGGGATCTCAGTCATCGGTTCAAAGCGCTTTGGCGGCTCATCTCTCTTCCCAGTCGCTGCGACAACGCTATGCTTCACCCAACTTTTCGTTTCGCCAATCCTTTACGGCGTGAGCCTAGTAAAGATGAAAGAAGAAGACATTGCGCTGACCGAAAGGGCGACGAAATCGACGCAAGGAGGAGCAAATGCGAATTCGTATCACCCCATACAGCATGGATTTAATTTGTGAAACTGTTATTATTTAAAGGTTATGTTAGCATGGTATCGATTGGTAATGTAAATAAGTATCAATCCCTGTGAGTAATGTGTAGATTGTCATTATCAATTTGTTTGTTGGAATAAAATATAAGAAACTGGCGTGTTTTAGACATCGAAATGCTTGTTTTTCGCTGAGAAATTACAAAATAAGGCCAAAAACATGGAAGAAAAACTGGTGGCTAGTGGATGGGAGCCTAATTACAAAATTTGAGAACTATAAACCTCAACCAACCTGTAAAAAGATGCGGGAAGCGAATCGGCATGATCACAGCCTCCTTCAGCGCCGTCTTGGCGCCCTCTAAGCCAGCAATATCGTTCCAACTGACGTTCGGCTTCTCGACGACGATGGCCTTGCTGACGGATTCCTGCAGCTTCTTCGTTTGAGCGTCCTCGCCATCGGAGTCCGAGTCCTTGCCGTTGCCATTGCCGCCGGCTTTGACGGGTTTACGGGCATTCGTTTGCTGCTCATCGAGATATGCTTTGATTTTTTCGGCGCGATCCAAGTAGCCACGGACTTTATCACGGATGGAATCGCGTTGACGTTCGCCTTGGGTCTCGTCTACAAATCGCAGCCCTTTAAAATATATATAAAAACTGTTTTAAAGCAAGCGAAAGAGATTTCCCAAGTAAAATATATATAAATTAGCACTCAAAACTCACATTTGATGGCATGCAAAAAGTACTGGCACCCGTGCTCGTACAATCGGAGGGCTTCCGTGTAATTCTTGGCGGTATCTTCCTCCGTGGCCTTCTTGATGATGTCAATGGCCCTCGCGAGATGGCTGTCTGTCATAGTTGAACTGGCAGCGGCGCGGAGACGTTAGAGGACTGAAACTGCTTCTTTTTCCGTAATTTCACAAGATAATTACAAAAACAAGGTAAAACACGATAACGCCGTCAAAATGCACGAACAATCAGCCAAAACAATCCGGCCGGAAAGTAGAAGAACCGAACGAACGCAATGGGTTATCGATGTTCACAAAAACCACAACAACAGTCTCGTTGAAAGCGCAGAAAAAGCCAGCTTTTCGGGGACACGCAACTGACGAAAACCCGGGCTAAACGAAGCTGAAACACCACGAACTGATAGACATCGATTTCGAATCGGTTGACAGGGTGGTGGACAAACCCTGAGGCGATGAATCACCGAGTAAAATGACGCGGGTGGCTCGCGAGCGGTGACGAAAATCGAATCACGCAGTCGGCCGGCTGCATCGTCGTGGTTCAGCTGCGCGCAATGTGCACTGCCCTTTTCGTAAGGGAAGACGCTTCAGGGACATTGCACACATACACTTTCGACACTTTCTTGACAACGAAATTTTGTTTTTGAAACTCTTATCGATAGTAGACGAGGCTAAACTGCATACTTTTTTTTACGAGAAATTTTGACCACCGTAGAGATATTTAGTCGAAATTCTGGTACGGTAATTTTGTAAAACTGCTGAAGGGGTACATGTTGTTTAATTTTTTCTTCTTAAAAAATTATGAGGTTGAACAAACAAAAATATTATAATAAGTTCAAAGGGTTAAACGAACTGCACTAAGTGTTGTAAACTGTTGGTTTGTCAAAATCTGATACGGTAATTTGGTAAAACTGCCGAAAGAGCTAAATGTTTTTCGTATATCTATCACAAATAAACTAAAATTTTCATTTATTAGACAACTCAAAGAAAAAATACACTTTTGAGTTGTTTTCTATTCACAGCATTTCAAAACTTATTCAATTAGGTACGTGGATTGAAAACTGTATTTCTAGCACAGTGTAGAAACATTGCATTGTTACTTACTTTTAACACCGCTAAAACGACAAAACGTCTGTCCTGTAATGCTTTATACATTAGACATTGGTTTATTAGTTGAAATAAACTGAGTGAAATTAGTTTTCTTTTTGTTAATTACAGCTGAAGCTGCAGTTTAATTGGTAAGGTCTTTACTGTATTTTCCGAAAAAGCAAAGTAAGTTTCTTTCATAATGTCTGAAACTTCAGCAACACTATGTTTGAAATGTGTAATAAACTGTCTGTTATTTTCGTTTGAGCTGATTACTTTTGTTTTCATTGCTGCAAATTTATCTTTTTGAATCGCCGCAGTTTTGAGTAAGAATAATACCTCAGCAAACACTAATTTTTCTAATTCAAAATAACGGTATAAACTGTAACCCTTCACGACCAGTTACTAACCTAATCTTACACAAATAGATATTGTTATTCTGATTGTAAATTTTTAAAGCTAAGATTTTGTAAACGGAATAACTTTAACAGGCTTAACCCAAGTAATGAAAACAATAATTTTTTGAGTATTGCATTTCAAAACTAGTTTGTTATTCTTCTCAAGTAAATTTTTTTGACAGTCTTTTTGGTATGTTGGTATAATGATTTGTAAACTGTGATTTTGAATAATACATTCGGAGGTTTTTTTGTGGTTTAAGTTCACATTTTAATATCCCTGACTTACTTTCGTCTAATTCAGCAAGATTTTGTGACAGCGAAGTCATATTTTATTGTCTTTGCGTTCTGACTTGATCGTGGTCATTCTTTTGTTTCCTTTTGGAGACCTTGTTTTTGCAGATCCTGAGCGGCTGGCAATATGCAAATTTTCTGTCAAAAGATCCTTCTTTTAAAAGTTGTAAACTGCGCAGTAATTTACGTTTTGTACACACTTAAACCCAATTTCCAACTGTTTACAGTAGTATTGATGTTATTTACGTCCGTCACAACGTAAACCAAAGTCAATTAACCTAGGGTCATCGATCGCGGCCAACTCTGAGTGCACCTTGATCTAAATCCCGCTAAATCCGGAACAGATTAACTTTGCCTTCCTTTCGAAAAGGGCTATCATTCCGGGCGTGGTGCGGTTGAAACAACCAACCACCACACCAAACAACAATTATTTGTGACGTTTTGTCCTTGTTATAGATATATCCGGAGGAGGGTGAATACCATTCAATCAAGTCCAGGTTCGGTTGTCCCTGCTGCAGGGGGCAGCTCAGTTCAAGAGTGAGTCGGTCCAAAAATGCAACATACATCATCCGACACCCCGCCTGTGGCCGTCAACAAGGCAGGAGAAGGACTCCAAACGAGAGATCCATCCAGACGCAAAAGGGAGGAAAAACGACCGAAGTGCAACACTGCCACCAGCCAGCCAGCCAGCCCCTCCCGATGGAGCACAGTCATCCTGTGCGTTGCGTCCTTCTCCCGTTCTCGAAGTAGATATTAGAGAAAGAGACACTAAGATTGTTCTGTCGGTGCGGTTGTTGTCGTCGGCGTCGGCAGTCCGGGCATCCGGTCGATGTATGGTGGGTCCTCGCGACGTGCGTAGCCGCTGGCTGTGACAAACGACCGTATACTCTTGGCCAGTCGGCGAAGGAAAAGCGTGTTTATTGAGGCGCGAAACACGGCCGCACAAGGCCTATTATAAGACAGCCGCAAGCATGATGGTCGAGAGTCTCGACGGTGCGGAACGGATATCCCTGTAAGCTTGGGGGTATGCACCCCGGCACACACAGCTATTTCGGGGTGCTGCCAGCGGGAAGGACACTCGGCCAGTGGGTCGTCAACGATGGGTCTCTCGAGACTGGCGAGTAAGCCTTGTGGCATTTCCCGACAGCGTGTGTAGCCTCCCCTTCCTTCTTTCCCCCGGTCCAGTGTCCAGTATGTGCGTGCGTGCCGTGGCAGTTGGTCCCTGAGGCGACGGGGTCGTCGAACGGGACCGGCCATTCAGACTTCACCCAGCGATTAGAGAGTGGTTGTTTGTAGGAGAGAAGGCGCCTTCTGAGCTCAATTCCGCGCCCAGCTCAGCTTCAACGGGTTCCCCCGGCCAAGAGCGAGGATCGATCTCGGCCCGTTGTCGCTGCGCTCGGTCGCCTTCCTTCCAGCCCAACTCCGACTTCCACGAGGGCCCTGAGTGCGCCGCACGCTCTTGCCGTCGCCGCCTGAGGCGGCCGTTCCTTGCCGCTGGGGCCGTGTGGTTGTGCCCGCCCTAGTGAGCTCTGAGAGCCTGCGGCATTTGTTTCTCGCAGCGGCAAGCCTCGAGACCCCCGCTGCCGCCCGTGACAGTGCCTGTGGTGCGCCCTTGCCCCCCTTCTTCCAGAGAGAGACACTGCAACCGCCGCCGCCCTCCGCCTCCCCATCGCCTCCGCCTTCGTCTGCGCCTTCGTCGTCTTCTTCGCCTCCTCCTCCACCAGCCCCCCACCCCACACCAGCCACCACCCTCCGGAATTGATCTGTGTAACGAGCGGAGTGGCGAGTGCGCGTCCCATCGACGACCACCACCGAAGACGACAACATCCTCAAAACTTCGTCGAGACGCCATCGTTGGTCGTTCGCCTTCCAAGACCACCCCACCCCCATCTAAGCTGATACGGGAAGCAGCCGTCGCAGCAGAGAGAGCGCAACCTCCTATCATCGGTGTCGCTTGAGCTCCCGCAGCGTCGCCTGCCTCACTCCGCCCCGATCAAGCGCATCGTCGTCGTCGAGACTTCGCGCGGATACCCCCGGAGCCGACGGCCCCCTCCCGTCGCACCTCGTCCGGTGCCCCCGTCTGGCGCCGGCCACGATGCGCCTCATGGGATGCATGGTCGGCCATTCGGGCGCCCTCGGCGAGGAGGAACGTGAACAACGTAAGGTCAATCGCCAGATCGACGAGCAACTCCAGAAGGAGAAGCAAGTCCTACGCGCGACGCATCGCCTCCTGCTGTTGGGCGCCGGTGAATCCGGCAAATCAACGATCGTCAAGCAGATGCGCATTCTTCACATCAACGGGTTCAACGAGAAAGAAAAGAAGGAAAAGATTCAAGATATTCGACGCAACGTGCGCGACTCCATCCATGTGCGTTTATTTTTTTTTGTTTATTTATTACTCGCGCCGAGTTGCCAAGTTTCAATTTGTTTTTTAACAGCTTGTTGAAATTTTATTTCTAAAAAAATTTTTCACATTCACATTTTTTCGTTTTATTATTTTCGCTCTGTCGAATGTCGATCTCGTGCCTTGAGAGCCGTTATCACGGGCACGGATTTTTTCGTTTTTTTTTTCGTTGTCCAGGGCACTGCCTTATTTTTCGGTCGACGTTAGCTCTCGTCGATTCGAGACGACGACTCACATCGCCACAGGGCAGCGATTGCAATATCTATCTCAAGGCTAATCGTCAGTTGTTACCTGGCGCCCGTGGTTAAGGCACAAAAACTTTTAAAAGCACTTTGAACCAATAGGCCAAAAGCCACAAAAGGATAAACAAAATAAATGTTTACCAATAAAATGTAAAACTGCAAATTGAAACGATGTCCTTATTACAGGTGATCTTAAAAGCAATGGACGAAATTGATCCACCCGTCACCCTCGACGATCCTGCCACAGAACCCTCGGCCGAATACATTCGAACAGTCGCACAAGCGCCTGATTTCGATTATCCTCAAGTGAGTCCCGCCGCGACTTTCTGTTTCATGTTTTTTATGCGTTCCATCGCTTATGTCAGGACGACTATTTTTGTATTCGTTAATCCCCGGATTTTCTTTTCCCCTATCCCTTCCAACTTGGTGGTACTGATCCGAGCGATTAGGCGCCGCCACACGTATTACGTGCCATTTTGCTGAGCGATCGCTCGAGGCCGTTCGCATCGCTAAAAATAGCTTTTGGCGTGCCTGTGAGCATGTTCAAAAAACAGACACCCCTGCTGTTGATTTTTTCCTTACTGCGTGTGTTCGTTCTTGCTTCTCCTATTGCTAACACACACTGATTTGTTAGTGTTGTTTTGCCTTTCCTGAAGCTCGAGCCTAGCGTAAGGGTCTTCTGACGCGATTCTCAAAGCAAAAATGAGAGAACGACTCTGACTCAGTAAGTCCGTCAGCGTCGTCCGCGATTCGTCATGTCTCGGGGGCCCGCCATCCGGGACGATTTATCGTCATCATTTCCTCGAAAATAGGCATCATGACCAGAGTGCCTCACTCATTTCGCAATATCCATAAAATGATGGCGTTTCTGGCCCGCGTTGGCGATCATTGTTGGGGGCGACGATCATCATCTTCCTTCGGGGAGAGCGACGACAAAAAAGACCTGACAATTGGCCTAATATCGCCTCGCGGAGTCCCAGATCGGTCGCCTAATCGGACCCTGGACGCCATCCGACGACCAGTTTCTCGTCTTTCCAACGAAAAGGGGAAACGAAAAAAGAAGCCCCAAAGTCTCCGGATGACAAAACACAGACGCACCACTCCTCTCTGGAGTTGGTTCGTCGTCGCTGCAACCCCCAAAAATTGCGGCCAATTCGGTTTCGATTAAAACTTTTTCTCTCCTTACATCCATCCATCCTTTGGTCGTCGTCGTCCGTACGCTCTTCGCCTTCATTCACAGGGTCATTCCAATCCACAATGAGCAGGGAGCAACTACGATGACAAAACAGAATCCTTCCTAGGGACCCTAAAAAGAAAAAAGAACGAACACAAAAAGAGAGAAACACGCAAAGTATAAGGCTGTACTTAGAGGGGCCTCGAAAAAAGTTCACATCATGCAACCAACTTTCTCACCGTCATTTTTATTAAAGAGCGACCAAAAAAAGCGAACTATTTATAGCTTTTTACGCAAAGAGCACATTGAAAAAGCACTCTGAGCTATCAATATACCATTTTTGTCGTGCTTGAGCATTTCAATAGAGGGAAACGCAAAAACGACGTCCAGATTGACCTTAAAATGCAAAGTACAACTGATTTCTTTGCAGGTATTTTACGACCACGTAATAACCTGTTGGAATGATAAGGGCGTTCAAGCAGCCTTTGAACGGAGCAACGAGTACCAGCTGATTGATTGTGCCAAATAGTAAGTAACAACATAACGGTTAGTAAATTAATCGATAATTTTAAAACTTTCAGTTTTCTACAAAAAGTAGACGAAGTTCGGGAAAATACTTAGTAAGTTGACTTTCTAAGCATTAGTAAGTCAGCGAAAAATCAAATAATTTTAGTGACCCGAGTGAGCAGGATATTCTTAGGTGTCGTGTCATGACGACGGGTATATTTGAGACCAAATTCGAGGTCGACAAAGTCAGATTTCAGTGAGTATTTGTATTAAATTTTAAAACTGGTAGTAGCTTGTAATTACTTTAGCATGTTTGATGTTGGTGGCCAGCGGGATGAAAGGCGAAAGTGGATTCAGTGTTTCAACGATGTAACAGCAATTGTAAGTTGTTTGCGCTTTAATTTTTGTAAAACTGGAGGTAACGAGTTTTTTAGATTTTCGTATGTGCCTCATCATCGTACAACCTGGTTTTATGGGAAGATGCGACGCAAAATCGGTTGAAAGAATCGCTTGCCCTGTTTAAGAACATCTGGAACAACCGATGGCTCAAGACCATTTCGGTCATTTTGTTTTTGAACAAGCAAGATTTGCTAGCTGAAAAGATCAAAGCGGGTCGACATCGGCTCGAAACCTATTTCCCCGAATTTGCCGCATATCAGCTGCCAGCCGACGCAAACTACGAGTCTTCCGATGACCCCCTCGTTGTCAGAGCCAAGTATTTTATCCGAGCCGAATTCCTCGTGAGTTTATTGATTATTTTAAATTTAAAACTGGATTGTTTCCGCACCATGCTGCCATTTTTACCATCAAGGCCAACACTTTTTTATAAACTTATGTCCCATGATATCTCAGTAACTTTTCCCCGATAGCCTTAAACTTTGAAACGATTAATGGCCCAAACATACAAGCCTTGTCTGCGGCCATGAATAATCCCTTCAAGTAGTGCAGAACCGAGTCATACTGCCTTAACACACATGCTACAACGCCCCGTTTTTTGCCCTCTTTTCTTCAATGCGTTTTTTGGCCCAGCGGCATAGACACAAAGTTAGTTGTGGCTAGTTGGCCTCAGGGCACCCCCACGGACGGACGCATCCGCAGGGCCAGTAGCCTCAAGGGGAAAGGAAACGGCAGCCAAACCGTGGTCTTTTTTACTCAAAGCTGCGAAGGGACAAAAATAGCACATTGATTGTCGTGCTTAGCGTATTTTTAGCCACACGAGATGGCAATGACCGAGGAAGGGGAAAGGAAAATGGTGCTTGCCGCTGGCGAAAAGCGCGCCCATTTTTGACTAATCTGTACATATGCGGTTGCCACCAAGCACATACACATACACGTTCTATGTACACGCGTATTTTGATGCTGCTTTGAGGGACACGGGATTTGAAAACTGATGCTGCCTTGGGGTGGTTGGCCGACTCGTGTATGATACAGACAACAGGCTTGTGAGTGGGAGGTTGCATCATTAGGCGGCGAAAAGAGGGGCCTTTCGATAATTGCAATTTGAGGGGATAGAGGGTAGAGATCATATGGCTATGTGGAAGTTTGAAAACTGGGATCATTTCTTGGCATACACTTACAAAAGATGCAAAAGTAGATACAGTAAGAATTCAAGAAATGACTAAAGATAAAAATTTGCAGAGAATTTCAACCGCTGGTGGTGATGGACGCCATCACTGCTATCCTCACTTCACTTGTGCCGTGGACACGGAGAACATCCGACGGGTTTTCAACGACTGTCGAGACATCATCCAACGCATCCATCTGCGACAGTATGAACTCCTCTAGCAGGAGGCGCATCACGAACACCAAGCAAGAACCCTGTGATTCCTACAAACTCCCGCCATTCGCTGCCTCCAATCATCCCGAGTGTGTGCCCTATGAAAATCCCCGTCTCCTTCTTCTGCAATCACCACAAGCTCCTCTCCCAAAAACTTCGAACTGCCCTCGGCTGAGCCGTAGTCGTCTTACCCCGAAAGTCCCCCCTGATCCGAAAGCGCGTTGTTTCTTCTGTTCTGTTTTGAACCGCACGGGTGCATTTTGTCCTCGAAAAGAAAAGTCTATTATTACGTATATTATTGTTTATCTAATCTAAATGTAACTTTTTGTACCATTCTCAGAAACAGTCGTACTTTCGCTCTGTCAAAACAACAATCCGCGTCCACCACCATCTGCGCGATACCCATTATGTTGTGTAGAATACTTTGCGGCGCCCTTCTCTTGCTCCAAACCACCATCCAAACAAAAACTCAATCGTTTACCCGTATTTTGTGATCTTATACATTAGACAGAGTAAGTTATCGTCCACATTGCCCAGCTTCTTTCTCGCGGTCTGACCGACATGCTCCTACCATCTCATTTTGTTGTGAGTCGTGGCGACAATCGAATCCAGACAGCGATGACCACCCTGTTTCTAAAACGGGGCTTTTCTGCTTGGCTTTCCCATAAAAAAGTACAATAATAACTGTTCCCGAGTGAATCCAAAGACTGCGCTATAACAACCAAATTTTAAACCCTAAACGCTCGCCCTGCTTTTTTGCATCGCCTTGATTGATTCAAACCCGAAAAAGTTAACATCATTTTCGCTTCGCTTGCCCCGAATCCACAACAATTCGCATGCGTCAACTGGTTGAATTCTTTAATTCTAAAATCTTTTCCTTGGCAGGTGATCCGTTTCGTCCTCCATCCGACGCGCCGATCAGCCTTTTTTCACAGTTTGTCAAATCCATTAGCTATTCGAATACGGTCTCCTTTTTCTTGTCATGTTTTTGTTCGCTAAATAATCAGTCAATAAAACAATAATAATAATTTTGTAACCTACACTCAATCTAGTCACTCATATTGTGTGCATTCTTTTAGTAAAAATGTCAATAACGTGGTGATGAGAAAAAGCGTCCTTTTCGAGTAGTCATGCTCCCGGATAATGTATCAATTTTCAAACTGTGTACTTCAAGGACATGAGATTCAACCTTTTTTCGGTCGCAGAAGAATTCTTGTCTTGTTTCTTTCCTCATATTGCCCAATTGTATACTTTACTTTTTGTAATAATTTTAATAAAAGTTTGTTTATTTATAAAAAAGATGCCAAAAATAAAAATTGATAACACAATGTGTCAGAAGCCATATGAGATTTTTTCATTGTAAAGGTCGAAACTAAAATTAGCTATAGTCTGTCGAGATTTTCGACATTTCGCCTTTACGATGTGCACGTAACACACATTCAACGTTAAATGGCATCATAAAAATCGGTAATCCGGAAGTTACTCTCGTTCATTGGTTTCACCTGATGGGGGTGTGCTTCCGGGTTGGGACCACAACATCAACAAAAATTTTGCAGGTGGGAACAAATTGAAATTTTTACAAAGATTGTTCAAAGATCTAGTATCACAGGTGCCGTTGGCATGTTATAAATTTATAAACTGTTGTATACTTCCAGTTTTCGGTTCCGTTAAACATTGACAACATTTCAATTTAAACTTCCATCTGTAAAACGGCAACATTGCCGCCAAACAATCCCCCAAAATTAGCATGGCATTGCCGCCTCTGTCTATAGACACATGCTCAATGACCGACTTTTAGGCCCTGATAGGCTGCCATTGTCTCGCTCAAGGTCGTTTTCATGGCGACTTTTTGTAACGCAAAGTCAATAATAGCAGGCAGCAAGCACGAGACGCGCTTCGTGGATAAGCCTTCGTTATTTCTGTGAGACACTGACTATTTTTACACCCAGCAACAACCAAATAGCGCCTAAAAATAGCACATTGATTGTGGACTCGGGCTTATTTTTAGCTGCGTCGTCAACGACCAGCCATGCGGCCGCGCCCGTTGACAACAAATATGCATGAGAGTGTCCCAGGTCGTTGCAACACAACACATGTACGATTTGTGTATGTTTTTCGAGGGAAAAGCAAAAAAAAGAAATAAATAAAGTAAAGTCTAGACAAAAGGCTAAGAGTTGAAAAAACTGGAAGTGTAAATTGAATAGCAATTCACAGTCATTATGGACTATTATAAAATAGGTACAATCAGAAGTATAATTTTTGGTTAAAAGTTTTCAAAGTTTTAGAAGAAAAACTGGATTTTGTATTTGATGTAATCAATTAAATATTGAATAAATGTTTATAATATTTCATTTTCAAGTATGCTTTGATAGCATCATCATAATCGACGCGTACAGTGTCTGTGAGTCATGTAAAACTGTTTTTTGTAGATACCAAGCTTATGAAATTTCAATTCACACATCTTTGCTGATAGCCTTGTCAAACTAATCACCACTGCAAAACAGTCTGCATGAATTTCTATCTTTTGTTCACCTTTATGAATCATGTTCTATTTCAGATACGATGCACCGAAAACCAAACATCTAAAAATAGCTTTCCCATCATGTATTTTTAGCACTTTCAAGAGCACCTGCTCAAGACCATTGTCAACAAATACACATGTGTCTGAACAGGTACAGAAGTCCTACAATTTCAGGAATGTTGGATCGGATAGGTTCAATAGAAGATGAAAAAACTGGAACAAGTAGGTCAAAGTTGTTAAAAATTTTACGCAAATTTACTTTTTACACACTTCGACAAGTAATGCAAGTTTGTCATTGCTTGCCCTGTCGTTTTTTAATTATATATTCGACAAAATATATATAAAAGCTGTCATTAAAGACGTGTCAACATGATTCATTCAAAACCTTTTCCTTGTGAGGTGGGTATGACACGTCCTGTAGTGCAGCTATGCATCAAAAAGCCTGCTTGGACGATTAGTCGGATATAAACTACCGATCCGTGGTTGAGAATGCTTTATATATGGCAACGTCGCCGTGAGCATCTTCAAAAGACACTATGAGGTCAGAAAGCTTCAATCTTGAGAGCTTTCTGAATCATAAAAGCATAACAAAACTGTCATTGATTGTATTATATGCCTGCTAATGATAAACTGATAGGCAAGCAACTTGAAATATATATAAAATTACTCCAGACATAACAACGTCCCCGGCCATCGGTCAAAACCTCTCATTTCCTCGCTCAATTCATCCTCAAACTACTCGAGCAGCTTCCGGCAAGTCCTGCGCGAAATTGCCATTGTAGCAAGTCCAAAGGCGTCGGCAAAAAGGAGCCATTTCCAGCGACAACAACAACAAAACCCCTCGGCCACCGCAACGCACACACTCGCGCTCTCGTCGCACGTTGCAGCTGCCGGCCCTACCGTAGCGAGGGGCTACTTCCCGCGGTGGGACCGCATTGATTGGAACGGAGCGCGCTCGAGCTGGACAAACCCGTGTGCGCGCGCGTCTTTTTTTCCGCTCCCGTCCCTTCGTTGCTTGCAAGCTGAAGGCGTATCTTTGATGGCTTTTCCTTGCTTGATGCAAGCTGCTTTTTACTCATCGATAAGTTCCAGCTGTTAGCCATGTTTTAATCTACTTTAAACCAATTTAAAGTACTCCTTAGCTCCGCTTTTTACCCGTTTTTAAAACCCTTTTCCGCCGTCCGCGTGTTTCCCTCGTTCCCTGGCAACAATAAAACCGCGTTTTTTTCAGTGTTCACCTCACGCAAGCAGTTAGTACCAGTGAACACGAACAAACTGACGTATGGTGAGTCATTTTTTACCGTTTCTTATATATAAATTTGCATTTTCAGGACATGAAGCGCCATAGCTCTGATTCGAATAGCCGATACAACAATCCCGGCGGTTCGAAGCGTTACCGAGTCGATCCCTACAATGAAGCCCTGGCCGACGGCAAGTTCGAGCTGCGACTGCTGATTCCCAACAAATCTGCCGGTGCTGTCATCGGCAAAGGCGGTGAAAACATCAAAGCCGTCCGTGAGAAGGTTAGTTTCAATTTTCAACGCTTTCCATCGAAGCCTTTTCTCCAAAATCCACACCTGGCCGCGCCCCGACCTGCGTAGAAATCGTCCCATCGAGCTAAAGGAAGGAAGGGTTCGAACAGTGTGTGACAGAATTTATATTCCTATATACTTTTTGCCTTTAAAATTGTGTCTTTTTGTCATCGTCGACCTACTCCCTTTCTTTTTTAGTATGATGCCAGCCTGACCGTCCCTGATAGGAGTACGCCCGAACGGTAAATGCTTTCTTCCTTGCTCCCATTCCGCCCCTCCCTCCTCCAAATCACCAGAATGCCCGTAGGGAATGCGATTGACCAAAGTCAAAGTTGAGGAGGATGTTCCCTGGCGTAAGACGGGACTCCGACTTGCTGTTGTGATTGTGACCTTCACTTAATCGGTAACTTTATACTAATTTCGGTGCAATTTTAGCGTTTTCGGCATGATCGTCAGTTTGGAGAAGATTGTCGACTGCTTCACCGATGTTTTGGGCAAGTTGGCTGAGGTAAGTCTGTTTTGGGTTGAACTGTGCGAAGCGAAGGTTTTATTTGAGACGTTTGATCAGGAACAACGCCGCGAAAAGATTGCCGATCTCGATATCCGTGTCTTGGTGCATCACAGCCATGCTGGCGCTATCATTGGTCGTGGTGGTTCGAAGATTAAGGAGCTCCGTGAACAGACTGGTTCGATGCTGAAGGTTTATCAGGAGTGTTGCCCGAATTCGACCGATCGAGTTGTGCAGATCAATACGACCCAGGAGAAGATGCCGAATGCTGTGAAGACGTTGATTGATTTTATGCGAGACGTGAGTTTTCTAATTTTGGTGAAGTAAACAGTTTGACGTTGTTCCTTTCAGATACCGATCAAAGGCAACCAGAAGCCCTACGACCCAGCCTGCTACGATCACCGAATGGTCTACAGCTACGGCGGTTTTGGCAGTGATCGTCCCGGTCCCCCTGGCGGCCCTCCTGGACCCCCTGGCCCGATGGGTGGTGGCCCGCCACGTATGGGCGGTCCCCCGATGGACTTCCACCACCGAATGCCGCCTCCGGGCGTCCCTCCAGAGATCGGCTACGGCATGCCTCCGCCGCCGGGCCCCTACGGCAACCGCATGCCCCCGCCACCGCCGCCCATGGCCAACGGTCCCGGTTTCATGATGGGTGGCGGCAACATGCAAGCGCCCCAGCAAGTACAAGTCACGATCCCCAACGAGCTCGGTGGCACCATCATCGGCAAGGGCGGTGAACGCATCAACCGTATTCGACAACAGTCTGGAGCGCGGATCGAGATTGCGAGTTCCAGTGGCCCCGAAGACCGTGTCATCACGATCATCGGCACGCAGCCCCAGATTCAAGCCGCGCAATACATGCTGCAACAAAGGTACGTTTTAGCTTCACGCTTTCCAATGCCATCAAACCGCTTTTATCCCTACCACAGTTATGATTATAATTCACTCAGTTTGCGTAATTACAGCGTGCGAAACTCGGAAGCCGGCCGCAGGTACATGCAACACGAGCAACTTCGCTAATCTCTTCCTTCATTTACCAACCAAAATACACCTATAAGCAGTATCTCAATCCTCTTTTGTCGACTTCTTCTTGCTGATCTTAACATATTATGCACGGTGAGGGCCCGCCGATTGTTTGTTGATTCGTTTCTTGGTTTCTTGTTTTGCTTGCACTCATCGAATCCTTTGTCTCCCTTACATCAACCGAGATATCCATTCTATTTTTCTACAACCCTTGCGGGGCACAGTCTGATGCATCTCGAACATGTTACTCAACGTTTGTTTTTGTTTCCGTAATTATTATTTTTGCAGTTTTTTGACATTGAACACTCTTGGACATTTTTTGTTATAAAAAAACGTAATTGTAAAAATAATTTATTTCTTTATTTTGTTTACGAGAGTTGAGAAAAAGTGAAAATATCAGAGATTTTGGTGGAGTTGATTGTTGGGATTAGAAGTTGTCTTTTGCAGGTTTGGACTTCGGTGGATTCCGAGGTGGCTTGCTTGCTGGCGGCGAATCGGGGCAGGGGAGGACTAGCTGGACTGGATTTGGTCATCGTTGTCGCCTGAGGCAGTGGAAGCTGAGGGGGTAAAAAGGCCTCAGGCATAGCTCGTCTTCAGCTTGGAGCAAACGCATTGCGGTCGACAAGTGG